>OX381622.1:1346909-2693818 GCA_947459985.1 Diloba caeruleocephala
CAAAATGGCGGTACAATTGTGAAAATGTCTGTTGAAGGCCTTTGTTCTACAGTGGATGTTCTTTGGCTGATGAAGCATTAGAGTTTGTGAACCATATTGTAATATTTTTTGGAATATCATTTGGGTATTGCAGCATGCTGCTATTTCTAAACAAAGCTGGGAAGTTCGTTTAACAGAGGACGTTTACTGATAAGTAATAAGTGACGGTCATAATAGGCTACAATCTCTACTAGTTTTGCTGCTTATCTTATCGTTATCAGACCGTTATTTACATAACTATACAGTTATTCTTGGAACAAACGAAGGGCACGCGCGTATGTTTCTACTTTATTACTGCTATATGGCGTAGTCGATTTGCTGGCTGATTGTCTGTTATATTTATTTATTTATTATATTCTTTATTGTACACCAGTTATTAAAAAGTACAATAATAAGTCACACTTTGAATATAGAGTACAATGGGCGGCCTTATCGCACACGGCGATTTCTCCCAGGCAACCTTAGGATGGAAATAAAATTTAAATTTAAACTTAACAAGGGGAGCTTGAAAGTAAATTTTAAGATCATCTGCATAAAGGTGATAAGAAGAAACAGTTGATTAGAGATAGAATTTATAAAAATTGCGAAAAGTAATGGAGATAAAACGCCACCCTGCGGTACACCGACATTAGTATTGGACCATGTAGATGAAGTGTCCTCAATGCAGATACGTTGTCGGCGACCAGACAGGTAACTACGAAAGTTGTAGCCATAATCAAATATAAAGAATAAATGAAGTTAGCTACAAACTTCCGATTTTTTGTATCGGAGATCAGACTCGGGTGCAAGCTGTTGAACCACAAAATGTCTAAAGAAAGCTGTCAAATGATGGTGCTCTAATCTAAAATCACTGATACATAGATAATTATTCTAGAAAACGAACAGAAAAGACTATATAGGAAAGCGGAATCCAGTGTGGTTGGTTTACTAAACACATTATTTCTGACGCTCGATTAGGGTCTTAAAAAAACCTTAAACTGTATACTGATTGGAATTGCACTAAATGTGAAAAAGTTCATAAAAGTTCTCTGGGCCAGCCTTAAAATATGCGTTACAGTTGCCGACGTAACGCTTACCAGAGCACTTGAAAAGAATATAAGGGTTAATCTGCGTGCTCTCTGGCCAAATAATAATTTCGTATTCGGGGCGATTTGGTGTCTAATGGTTTGGAGTACTCTGGGCTCCATCATCAAGGGAGACAAATTTCACAATTTGTAAGCATTCATGCTTGACCGACAGCTTTTGCCGGCTTCTTTTTAAGCATTTTTCTCCTGACGTGGCGCAACTTGACGTCCTAAAGATTTAAATTCATGATTATAATTCTATTAGTAACTATATAAACAATATTTTTTTGGCCTTATTCCATTGAGTCTAGGCCCAATACGATTCTGCCAATGTCAACGCTGTAACCGCATACCGCATACACGCAAGATATTGGACGGCTCCGAATTTATAAAGAGATTGTTCAGTGGTTGATCCGCCACCTAAAATAACACGAAAAACTAACACAATGTCACAAAGGGAGAGACGTCACATTGAGAAAGTATAAACAAACTTAATTTCACCCCTCAAGATATCATAGCGGGCATAGACAAGCTTTAACTTAGTAGTTCTGCAGGACCTGATATTGCATACCACCTGAAAATACTGAACAAATGTAATTATAGCAGTTCCTACTAAAGAAAATATTATTTGTCCTATATAAAAACAAATAAATACTTACTATAGAAAACTACAGTGAATTATAATGTCTTAGGTTTTCGCGAGTATTACACATTATAATAAAACACTTTTAAACGGATTCTATCGCGTATATTTTAGATTTTCCTGACGTTTCGAATACTTTGCAGGGTTCGTAGTCGCAGGATGACTAAGGTGACAGGCGTCCTTACAGATTTTAAAAGTTATTTATTTTATCTACCGTACAATTATAATCAAAAATTATTTCGATGCACGCAGTAATCACTCACAGACTCACAGTGTCTTGATGTTTTTTAGTGTGGTATTTGGTTTGGGACTTTATTATTTTAATAACAGGATTCCAAACTGGTGGTACCTGCCAGCCATCTTCTCTATTAAAATTAGGATGTTTTTTTAATTTCAATAGCCTCACGAAACATTCTTGGTACTTATCGGTTCTCTTTCGCGAGGACTTGAGGTTGATCGAAACGAAGAAAATGGTTGGGTTAGTCTAAGGCATGTTCGCACACAACTATAGTGAAACCTTCTTTAAAAACCTAATTTTTCCACGTACACAGTCAGCATGGCAAGTGCATACTTATTGGTAGGTCGCCGCCCGCACCGCGGCCGCTTCGAAGGTGATTAATTTTTTCCACGTGTTTAAAGATAACACATACAGTTGGGTGTTACCGGTGATGATATATGGAACTGAGACGTGGACACTCACTGTGGGCCTTATAAGAAAGTCTAAGGACACTCAGCAAGCTATGGAGAGAGCTATGCTTGCTATTTCTCTACGATATCTAATCAAAAATGAGGAGATCCGTAGAAGAACTAAAGTTGCCGACATAGCTGAAGTTAGTAAACTAAGTTGCAATGGGCGGGGCACATAGCTCGTAGAACTGATGCAGGTTGGGGCAAAAAGGTTGTGGAAATCTAAGGGGGAGGCCTTTGTTCAGCCGTGAGGTCCTGTGGCTGATATGATGATGATGATGATGACCGTTGGGTGATTTATGATTTATTTATTTTATTATCCATGAATATAAAGGTTTAAATTGGTAAAAACTCTTGTAGAAGTACCTTAAATTATATTAAATCGGAAATTAGGAAATACCTTCCACTGTTGGAACCCCTCGGAATGATAAAATATGTACTTCGATTGAATATTTAAGGCTTTTCTTTGTCATTAATCATTATACTCTTAGAAGAGTGGTCGTGGTCTTCACATTTAATTTAGTTTACTTTTGTTTTGATTGGTTGTCGTTGTAGTTTAAGATGTACATATCTTTATAATACATGGTTAAAACATTTGTCTGCATATTTAACTGATTTGCTTGTCGTAGATTTGATTTGACAAAGCCTATCGAAAGCTTTATTTAAATCTTGATTCTGTGCAAAATTCAGCCCATATTAAGTTGTAAACATATACATATTTTATTAGATGGGAAATGATGATTTGAATTTTGACCACGCTTGGCGGGCGGATTGGTGAGCACGGCGGGACGAGTCCACCTCTGATCCCCGCCGCAGAAAACGCACCGGGTGCTGACGCCGGAGGAGGGCGCTGCACGATTTCCGGCCACTATGAGAAGCGGCCTGCGTCGCCCAAACAGAAACAGGCCCGAGACGGCAGAGACGGGGCCCGTCAAACAGTGTCGGACCGATACCATTTTTTTAACCATTGGAACAATCATCTTCGGCACCGAAGCCGCCGCTCCAGGTGTTTGTAAGATCACACTAGAGCCGCCCATTGATGCTACGCCTTTAGGCACATCTTGGAGGGAATTATTGTAAGGCACCTCTCGCGGAGGAATGTAGACGAGCCGATACCTACCAGGGTAGCGGTCTAATACTGACAAAGCGTACTCTTCACCCCCAGCCAGGGTTAAGTAAAAGGACACCGTGGGGTTTTAGCCGGTAAGAATCCGGCATGCCTTTCCGCGATTTCCAAGGCGGAGGAAGTCCATAAGGATTTCCCCACGACATAAAAATATAAAAAAGGGTGGCTGCGGATCCACAGAAGGCACGCTGCTGCCCATCCCTCTGGTTTAGAGTCCCTCAGTCGCCTTTTACAACTTCTGCGGGAGAAGTAGTGGTGCTATATTCTTAATCCGGACACCACACGGACAACTGATTATTTGATATAGTATGATTTGTGGACAATTTTAAGATGCAGCTAAGGTATCTCAGATTTATAAAGACCGTTATCATATGTGCCATTTATACGTCCACTGCTGAACAAAGGCCTCCTCCATTGATTTTCGCAACTGTGTGGTCATTTTGGGGGGTATCTGCCAATACTCACCACGCTTGGCAGGCGGGTTGGTGAGCGCAGTATGGCAACCGTTTCTCAGAAGGGACGCTGCTGCCCATCCCTCTGGTTTAGATTCCCTTAATCGCCTTGTACGACATCCACGGGAGGAGATGGATTGGTGCTATATTCTTAATGCGGACACTACGCGGAAGACCGTTATCTATCCTCTGATCATCATATTTATGCTAACGTAGTTCTGTTCAAGGTTAGGATTTTTCTTTACAATAATAATATCTATACTTTCGAGTAACATAACAACCCCCAAAAGGCGCGAGAACAAACGCATCATGTATGAAAAAATAAACTCTTTACACCTACATCAAAAAGATAAAAACTGTCTATTGTTAGAACTGTGAAACGCTTGTCCAAATATTTGCAGCTGTGTGTCAATATTCTAAATCTAAAAGTAAATGGAGACATTGAACTTGGCTGTATTTTTCCGTCTTGCGCAATGCCCACACGAACACATCAATTTTAGATTGCCTGCTATTTATAGTTGTGCCTAAATAGGACTTTCTTAAATTAGGTTTTGTTTTTATTTTGGCCTCGTTCCATTGAGTCTAGGCACAATACGATTCTGCCAATAAATTAGGTTTATAGTTTTTTTTTACGTTAGGAAACACATAACATACAACTATTAAGATGGATGCATAATCTGAGACCCATCATAAACCGGAAGCTGTAGGTATAAATCAGAATCGTTCATAGAAATCTATGAAAGTTTAAGATCAGCAGCGCGGCTTGCTCCGCTTAAAACGCAGTACTAGAAAATTGCGGGTTGCAGAAAAACGCAGCTAACATTCGTTGTACGAATGGGTCATTTATAAGCGATATTTTTTTTCGATTTATGGAGCGCTCATAGCGTAATAAACCATCGGTGAGGTTATGCAACGCTCAGCGCTTAGTCTATGGCTGCCGTCCTTATACTAGAAAGCCGTTAACTCTCAGAAGGTCGAGTTTGACTTTTTAATGCAGTGATATAGTTTTAAATTCTCTAACTACCTATCTAAGAACCATAACTATATTAGTGATCGTTCCAGAGTTATAAACGCTATAAAAGCCGTTAAGGAAAGGTCGCTACCTTTTAATATAGTAATTAGAACCAAAAACAAGCTAAAATCATTAGCTAAATAGATAAATAAACTACTTAAAAATGATTGATAATAGTTTTCTGATCAAATTAGACCAATGATGGACGGAAATAAATATAAATAATGTGTCTAACAGTCATTAAATTTAAGTATTATGGTGTTTTTAGATATAACGATGTTCCACCTTTTTTGGCTTTATCTTGAAAACTACTTTTTGGGCTTAACGGGCTTCTAGTTAAAGGACGGCAGATGGATGGGTACCGTATAGTGGTATCTGAACTTAGCGTCTCCGTGCTTCACAGGGCACGTAAAATCGTCTGTCCCGGTTGTCGTCATTAGACGACTACAACGACCAAATGAAAGAAAAAAGAAAAATCTGTGACTGATATACAATATGTTAAAAACTATAACCGACTTCTTCAAACGTACAAACCTCGATTTTGCCATTACTGCGTTTAAAGCGGAGAAGGGCAGTGTGGACGTGTTCCGGCATATAATCAACTAAATAATTAGTTAAATAATTAAATAAACTCATCCATTCATCCAATCAGAAATGAAGTGATCCGACAGAGAACCAAAGTTATCGACATAGCTCATAGGATTAGTAAGCTGAAGTGGCACTGGGCTGGCCATATGAGTCGTAGAACCGACAACCGTTGGGAAAACGTGTTCTTGAGTGGAGACCGCGTCTTGGCAAACGTAGTGTAGGACGCCCCCAAAGCTCGGTGGAGTGATGACCTGCGCAAGGTGGCTGGCAGTAGCTGGATGAGAGTAGACGAGGATCGCGATCAGTGGCATGCACTTGAAGAGGCCTATGTCCAGCAGTGGACTGCGATAGGCTGATGATGATCCATTCAGCTTGTTGAAGCCACTGTTGGACACAGGTCTCTCCTAAGTTACGGCCCTCCGCCTTCGGGGTCCACTCTACCCAAGCTAACCTTCTATTTGTTCGTATTGTGGTGACCATCATTCACGGTCTACTGTTGCACGTGGGCCTCCCAACGGTCTGTCATAGCGGGCTTTTATCATTTGGGGATTCCTCTTGGGCTGCCTCCGCGTCAGGGAAAGCGGCGGGCGATTCTTCATAACTAAAATCCAAAGCCGCTCATTTTCAGCAGATAGCTCGACTCGGGCGATATCACGCGAGGCGATTCACCCCAGATACAGACATTGATCACATTGTCCACGACAGCACGCCATCTTTACTTTCTACCGTCATCTCTAAGTTCAAGGGATGGACGACCAAAGTCACCATTGAGCGCCCGCGACTCAAGGCATCAGGGTTACCTGGCGGATAGGTTACTGCAGGATGTTGTTTTAGAACAAAGCACGTTGCTGCCCACCCTCCTGTTAGACCTTTAGTTGCTTGCCATTCACGACACTAACCACGGGAAGAGAGGCTGGCCTAGTTTTTGCAGACGGTAACACGATAGTAGTAATGACAACTTGATAATTATGTAGGAGTAATGATACAATAAGTAGATCATTGGCAGAGATTACAATTTATTTGGTTACAATGTAAAATATAACATCATCATTTCAGCCGAAAAACGTCCACTGCTGGACAGATGCCTCCCCCAAAGATGGCCACAACGACATGTATGGGTTTGTGTTGTGTGCTCATTGGGGGGTTTGCTATAATCGCCACGCTTGACAGACGGGTTGGCGATCGCAGTTAGGTTATAAATGTACTCGTAGGACGCTGCTGCCCATCTTCTAATCTAATCCCTTAGTCGACTTTTACGATAACCACGAGATAAGATGAGGTGGTGGTATTCTTAGCCGGCACCACACGGCATGCAAATATAACAAAGATCCCACATAAATCTACACTATCAGTCAAACAAATTCTATTATTACGCACACGAGTCCTCAAGATGATATATGAACGAGAAGTATATATTTAGCAGATCTTGATGTGCCAAATGTTAAGTCGATATGTCTGGGTTTCCGACTATGCGTCATCGGCTTGCTTAACGTCAGATCCTTTTGTGTTCGACAATGTTAGGAAAAGAAATATAGATTGGCAAAAAACAGCTTTCTAATCTTGATAAAACTATTTCTATTGGTTATTTGAATTATAAGATGTGACGTCACCGTTCTGTGGAGTCAACCTTGAGTGATTTTCTCCACAGCAATGACTTGCCGTGTGGTGCCGGTTCAGAATACCACCACCCCATCTCCTCCCGTGGGTATCGTACAAGTCGACCTAGGGATTAACCGGAGGATAGGCAGCAGCGTCCTTCGAGTACATTAATAACTCAACTGCGATCGCCAAGCGTGGCGATTTTGGCAAAACCCCCCAATGAGCCCACAACACACCCATATCGGTCGTTGTGGTGATCTTTCGGGGAGGCCTGTGTCCAGCAGTGAACTTCTTTTGGTCGAAATGATGATGATGAATGACGTCTTATATCCGATCACGGAAAACAGATTCTGGACTAGTTTACATTTCCATTATTATCAGTTTAAGCACTGACCTCTACGAGTATAGTTCAGTTCTCGACAAGACGGATTTATTTAAAATAAACAACTGTAGGTACTGTGTAACTCAGTAGATACAACAAAGTGTCTTTATTATGACCATGACCAGTGATGATATATGGGACACAGACGTGGTCACTCACTGTGGGCCTCATAAGAAAGCTCAAGGTCACTCAGCGAGCTATGGAGAGAGCTAAGCTTGGTATTTCTCTACGAGATCGAATCAGAAATAAGGAGATCCGTAGAAGAACTAAAGTTGTCGACATAGCTGAAAGGATTAGTAAACTAAAGTGGCAATGGGCAGGGCACATTGCTCGTAGAACTGATGGCCGTTGGGGCAAAAAGGTTCGCGAATGGAGACCGCGCACCGGAAAACGCAGCGTGGGACGACCTCCAACGAGGTGGACAGACGACCTGGTGAAGGTCGCTGGGAGTCGTTGGATGAGAGCGGCATGTGACCGCTCGTTGTGGAAATCTAAGGGGGAGGCCTTTGTTCAGCAGTGGACGTCCTGTGGCTGATATGATGATGATGATGATCTTTATTATGTTTAAGAATGCAACACGAGATGAAGGCTTCATATTACAAATCTTGCGCTGGCCTTGCGGAACAGTTTGAACAACATTATCATTATCATCTTGTCACATCAACTGCTGACCAAATAAACCCCTTGATTACCATAACGACCGGTTACTTGCCACCCGTATCCAACGAGCCACATCCACATAGCTACTATCCTGAACTGAGTCGTGTACCATTTTGTGTATACGCTGCCCAAATGATGGACTGGAACAGATTGACTAAACGAAATTATTATCACACGTTACCATTACAGATCCTCAGCCAAAAGACGTCCACAGCTGAACGAAGGTCTCCTCCAGTGACTCACACAATTGCCACGTCATTTGTGGGAGAATTTGTCAGTTTTTTTTATGCATTCCATTGGAAATTCTACATGGAACTTCCTTCACCCCACTCCTACCGGCTAAAACCAATGGAGCGGTCATCTTCGGCACCGAAGGGGGGCTCCAGGCTCTCGTAAGATCACACTAGAGCCGCCCAATGGTGCCACGCCTTTAGGCACATCACGGAGGGGATGACAGTAAAGCGGTCACCCCCTCTAGCGAGGGAAGGCGACTGTGAAAAGGGCGCCCCCCCAGGCACTTCTCGGGGAGGATTGTAATTGTCAGTAATTACTACGCTTGACAGGCGGGTTGGTGGGCGCAGTATGGATACTATTCTCTAGTAGGAACGCTGCTGCCCCATCCCTCTGGTCTAGAGTCCTTTATACGGTATATACTCCTTTTACGAGAGGACACGGAGTGGTGCTATACCTATTGTCAATCCATACACCACTTGGATATTGCAAAATTAAAAGATATCGTTACCAAAAATGATATTCTAATTCTTACGCCTTTCACAGGCAGCTAAACTGTGCTGCAATAACACTGCAGTTCATTTAAATTTGAATCCAAAACCAACAGGAAAAGGTCCAACTCACGTTATCTAACCGCTCTCCATTCTATCTACTTAACAATAATTTACACTAATCTCCGCGCGACAAGGTATAATGGATGGCGCGTGACGTTCCACTGAAAACTACAGTGAACAACAGAGTCGAAACGAGCGCCGTGCCAAGCTCAGTCTTCGGCCAAACATTGCCACAATAGCATAGTGTTCATAAACAAGTGTTGAAAGTAAATAGTGAAAAACCGAGCGAGATCTGACCGAGTTTCTCCGGAATTTTCCAGTTCAAAATATATGTGACGGCTGCTTTAGTGTACGGAATTCTACTGCGTCAGTGTTGTCGTGGATGCAACTGCGCGGGCCTCGTCTAGTTGTGAATGTTTCTCGGTAAATTAGAAATAATGTGTCGTGTAGCTTTCTTTTGATTCGTAGTGTCGTATAAGGGAATTGCTACGATACTGAACACCAATATTAGTGCCACGACACTACTTTTAACTGTCCTTGACTCGTAATCGATAAAGCTTTCATGCAATGAAAGTGCCTACAAGAATCGAAATAAACATCTTGGAAATCTTGGAATCCGTATCGGTCACGGAATGTTATGTTTTCATGGTTTACTTTTACAGTTTTCAACCTCGTAAATTGTTCTGATATCTGTACAAACAAATAAAATGGAAGTGTCTGTTTGTAATGTCAAAATAACAGCTTTTTATTAAATGCATATGAAAGTATATACGGTACCTATAGCAAAAAAACTATTTTTTAATTTTTTGTCTGTCTATTTGTTCCGGGTAATCTCCGAAACAGCTGCACCGATTTTGACGAGACTTTCACTGGCAGATAGCTGATGTTATAAGGAATAACTTAGGCTACTTTTATTTTAGAATAATAATTAAAAATAAAAGAACCCTGAATTCCAATATATATACTCTATGGCAAGTGTCTATGTCGAAGTACTCTAAATTTCTTTTAAATTAAACGCTGGTGAAATCGCGGGTCCCAGCTAGTCTGTAATAAAGCGGTTATCGGTTCGATTTGATTGATCGATTGTATTGAAATCAAACATCGCGTTACGTGAGGTAGATACGTGGTTAATTTGTGCTAATTACTGTTGTTGCTTTTAGAGAGTGTTTTTTTGAATATAATCCTTCACTAAGTTTTCTGTGCCGTGGTTACAGTTTACAGACGTAAATCCCACATGCACAAGCACAGCGAACCAAAACACTTTTTTTACCACCATGTCCATTCGCTAAGCCACTGCCCCAGCCGTACCGTACAAATTACTATGAACAAGATTAAAAAATGTGTCGCTCATAATTCAAGTCGAGATATCCTTGATACGATAAATACATTTAAATGGTTCATTGTTCTTAGTTTAATATATTCTCACAATATGAGTCTACTATCAAGTAGGTCATCATCATTTCAGCTGAATAAAGTCCACTGCTGGACACAGGCCTCCCCCAAAAATCGCCGCAACGATAGGTCTGGGTGTGTTGTGTGCTCATTTTTGCTGTAACCACGCCATTTGCCACGCTTGGTAGGCGGGTTGGCGACCGTAGTTTTTTTTTAAGCGTTGTCCCGCACTGGTATTTCTCCTGTGTCGTGGGTGCGTGTACAGACACAAAATTCACACACAATGATCCAGAACAACTACCTGCAGATCATACAAATATTTGTTCCGTGCGTGAATCGAACCCACGACCCGGGGCGCAGCAGTCGACTGTATCAGCCACTGCACCGACCGTGCCGTCAACGTTTAGCATTTGCTTGAACTCGAAAGATGCTGCTACCCATCGTAAGGCTTAGTGGACTAGGTACTTACCATTAATTTAATAATTATACTATTTGCTGGGGTTGTAGTTATGCAGAGATTCTATTCAATAGCAAAAAACAATATAATGAACATGATTGATGGACCTTATTGCCGTCATGATCAAACACCTGGGATTAGATTACCTAAACCTTACTTTGTCCGTGTAGTGTCCGGATTAAGAATATAGCACCACTCCATCTCCTCCCGTGGATGTCGTAAAAAGCGATATAGGGAATCTATACCAGAGGGATGGGCAGCAGCGTCCCTTTTGTGAACCGGTATCCATACTGCGGTCACCAACCCGCCTGGCAAGCGTGGTGCGTATTGGCAAATACATACCTCCAAAATGATGACACAGTTGTGGAATCTATGCGGGAGGCCTTTGTTCAGCAGTGGACGTATAAATGGCTGATATGAGATGATGAAGATTACCTAAAAACCATTCTAGAGCACCCTTTTCATCTTTAAACCACAAAGTTTTGCTCTATAAGTCTATACTGAATCTAAAATGTATTTTTATCACAAAGAGCCATCTGTTTATCGTCCAAACGATACAGTGTCTTTCAGTGATCACGCTTGATAGGTCTTTGACTTTGAAAGTTTGTTGGTGCGTATCGGTGGGCGTTTGGCAACTCTCCCGCCGAAAATAGCCGCGAGTGTTGCGACGAAACTGAACTGTTTGCTACCTGCCTGATGAAAGCGCGGTAATAAATTTAAGATGGCGCCAAATACAAAATGACGTTTGTTTGATGCGCACGCATTGTAGTGAGAAACAGTAAATTAGCTACTTCATTAAATAAGATTGAAGAATTGAACTGTACGACGTTGCCGACATATTTTTTTGAATTCTTTTCATTTTTGAGAAATATTTTATGACTATGTAACGATTTATTAATCTAAACACCGTACGGCGTTGCCTTATACTTAACATTGGCGAAATTGTGGAAGATACTCTACAGAAGCCATAATCTAAGAGAAGAAGAAGAAGAAATAAGATTGAACTTCTGTATTTGAGCACAGGCTGCTAGACGATGTATAGGTACTTATATCCTGTACAAGCTTGTAAGCCGATACTTACTTGTTATTTTTTTAATATATAGCGTGTAATTTATATCTCTGAAACTCATTTTCGGAAGAGAATCAAGACACTAAGCTATAAACCACTCACGAGGATACTTTAATCTCCAGTTAATTATCGAGGAAGCAGTAGCATTTAAGTTGTGCGTTGACAGTGGTAGTAAAGGTTCAAAGATGATGATGATGATCACGTTGAACCTTGATAATACTGCATGAATGCTACTGCCGAGTCATGCTGACTGCGTTGTTTTCGGCCAGTCGTGCCGGCTGCATGATGACCGCCAAAAACAGCGCTGGCTGAATGTTGCAGCATATGACAAGAGAGCCATGCTGTCAATAACGTGTCTAAAAGAATAGTGCATACGGAGACAAACTGAAGAAAATTAAACCCGAGCAGTCGCTGACAAAACTGGTCCTTGTGGTTCCAAAGAATGGACCCCTTTCTCCGTCGGTCTCGTAAACCTCACCTGGTCCTCTGCGTCTTCCTGAGTACTAAAAGCAGCATACTGCGAACACCACGATTTGTGGTAGTATAGTTCTATGCGGCTCGACTGGGGTAGAACTACAGTCCTACCTGTTTCACCCCACATCACAATTAAGTGTGAGCGATTGTGTTCCGGGTGAAGATTAGGAACAGCCAGTGAAATTCATCATCATCATCATCATCACATCAACGAAAGAACTTCCACTGCTGAACACAGGCGCCCCATACACAACTAACTATATTTCCACAATATTGTTGTCATTTTGCGGGGAATTTGCCAATACTCACCACGCTTGGTAGACGGGTTGGTGAGCGCAGTATGGCTACTATTGCACAAAAGGGACGCTGCTGCCTGTCCTTCTGGTTTAGTCTCTTAGTCACCTTTTACAACATCCACGGGAGGAGATGGAGTGGTGCTATATTATTAATGCGGACACCACACAGTGTTATATACGAGTATATGTAACGAACCAGTACTACACAGAATATACCAGTGAAATTACTGGAACAAAATGCATTCCTACTTAAGCCTTGGTCGGCCATATCTTAATACCAACAAGTAGGCTGTTTGTCGTACCATCATGTATTTAAAAAAGGTATACTTATACTGCATTCCAATAATTTACGTAAGTACACAGTAACATTTCCAGTATAAGCTAATCTCGCATTGTATAGTCTTTCGGTATGATGAGAGATCGACGTAAACTGGTTTAGCATAGCTTGTACACGGCTACATAAGCCGTGTGTACGACCATCGATAAAATGATTGAAGAAAGTTATTAAATACAAGCCCATGCCAGCCGTGTGGTGCCGGCTCAGAATGCCACCACCCCATCTCCTCCCATGGGTGTCGTAAAAGTCGACTAAGGGATTAGCCGGAGGATGGGCAGCAGCGTCTTTCGAGTACATTAACAACTCAACTGCGATCGCCAACCCGCCTGCCAAGCGTGGCGATTATGGCAAAACCTCCCAATGAGCCCACAACACACCTATATCGGTGGTTGTGGTGATCTTTGGGGGAGGCCTGTGTCCAGCAGTGGACTTCATTCGGCCGAAATGATGATTAAATACAATGAATGCATTTTGATAGTACATAATTAAATCCAAATTATACTTATTTAATACAGTAAAAAATATGTCATTTATACGAGTCAGATATGTATAAAATCAGTTATAACTCGGTAAAATAAATAAATGCACTTTTAATTATCTTTGATGGCCAGCTACGTAGGGTCAGATTTTTGTGACGATGCGCGCGCAGCTCCCAATATTTTTTTATTTACGCGCCAAAATACGAAAACGTTATGACATACGTGATTATAATGGCAATGTCCCAGTATGTGCAAGTTTATTGCTGCAATCATTGGGAGGCACATGTTAGCGTTGACTTTTACGAGATGCATGACTGAGCTGAGCCGTTGCCAAAGAGATGCAGGTTAATTAAATCCGTTGTTTACTTATTTGCGCTGAGATTGAGACGTAGATCATACAGATCCAAACAAAGGAAAGTAGTAGAATTCGCTTTGATTAATCGTCGACCTGTGTAAAAGTTATTATCGTTATTCAGCTGTTTTTTTCTGTGGCTTGTTTGTCGCTGGCGACCGATTACTACATTATGGTGACACATGCTTAATTTTCTCCACTAGCGCTGCGTTTGCTTGTTTATATTAATTTATATTTGGATGCTAAAGTGGACAATTCATCTTGCTCCAGTTATGAGGCAATAAATACAGGGGATACTGAAGAAGCTATGATGTCTAAGGCCTTAGCATGCTTTTTCAATGATATTACCACTTTCAGGTTACGGCCGATGGAGTAAACGGAGACTAGATCATTTGGAGGTTGAAGTGATAAACAAATATTTGCCCAAACATGATGTAATTATACATAGATACGTATCTACGTTGTAGCGGTCATTAGAGGGCCCTATTCATTGGAGAATTGTTTACTGTGTGTTACTTAACTTACATGTTGTTTGCACTTGTACACAGACCAAAACGTGTCGCCACTGTGGCACTGCTGGGCACGGGACTTTTCTCACGTTCAGAAAGATTAGGCCTTATTCCACCACGCTGGCCTAGTTCTGGTTGGAATACTACACAAAGCATTGGAAAAACAACATGGAAATGCGAGCCCGAGTAGTTGGATCGACAAAGGAAATTCAGCTTTAATTGAGACTAAATGTAAAAATATTGCCTGCTACTACTTTTCACAAGGCCAAACCAAAAACGTTACAGAGTTGTCATGCTCAATAATGACGAAGATTATTTGAACAGACACAAATGTCCCACTGACACAGACCCCACTTGACATCGTAAATAAAGTCGTGAGATGGTTCCAATCTAAAATAAAATGTCTGAGACTGTGGGCTGCATTTATTGCAGTGTCGTTTGACGCAATGATTAAGTACTCGTTTGTAGGCTAAGATGTTTTTATTAGTGTGGATGCTTGCATTGGCCCGCTCTATGATAATCATATAAAATTAAGGTAATTGACCCGAGTTTACTTAGTCACGCACCGCCCAGTGTCGCGGCTAGATGTCAATGTTAAACATAGTTCTTGCAACATATTGCGGAAAATAATGCCTTCTTGTATTTATAGAACGTTTATGCACGAATAAACTGCACCTGTGAGAAAAAACATCATTTCATGCGTCTCTCTATACAATAGATACAAATTTGGTTTTAGTTTTTTGTTTTATTACGCGGTCTAACTTCGCGGTCTAGACACGCTACGTCACACCCGTTCAAGCCAACGAGCATGCGCCATGCAGCTGCTAATGCCACGTAACTAATGGTGTATATTCATCTCTTTCTAACAAACGGTATCCCGCATGTTGGCATTAATTTTCTCTCCGTTCTTACGCACACTGTTTGAGAGCTGTATAGTTATATGTACTGGTAGTAGCTATAGTAAAATTTACGCCGTTCAGTAGTCTCATAATGTTGTATGAGGCATCTATTTGTAAAATATCATTCTTTGTAGGACGCATATTTTTGTAAAGTCGCTGCGACCGTCCTTGCCCGCCCGTTTTGATTTTAGATTAATAAAATTTCTCAGGTCAATAAAAACTTATACGCAACAGAAATTATCGCGAAATTACCTTTGAATCGGCCAGGTTGCACTGATCGTGGGCACAAGTTATCTCTGATTATTTATACTTGTTACAAATTATCGTGTTAATTTAAAAGTTAGAATTACATTGATACTTTAGATCCTTTAATAGACTCGTGGTCAGACGAAAGCCACTTCTTGAGAAAAATGGGATATCAAGTCAACTCATAAATTCGTGGAGAAGGTTATAAAGAATTTTAGGTGGAGAAGATGTTAGTAGACACTTTCGAACTCCAGATTAGCAATTGCCAAGTACCAAAATATTTTGATTTTGATGACTATCCTAACTAAATACGGTCGTGTTTGCTACGTGGGCGAACCAAGTAATACCATAGACTTGTCGTTTTATCGAGAACGCAATTTACCGGGTTATCAGCATCACGAATAGCGATAAACAACGTTCATCAATCACTGTTTACAGCTGATGATAACTTGCTAAATTATACGAGAAACTAGAGCTGTCCCGCGGTTTGCTCTACTTTCGCATAGTCTAATAACTAAGCTAAGCTATTCAGTTCTATTAAATCTATCACCAAAATCTTTTCACCCGCTGGAAACCATATTAACAAACAGACCAACAACATGGTTAACATTGTTACGAAATTGTCGCGTACTCTCAAGCTTATGAGGGATGTCTCCATGCAGACGTTTTCGACCGATAGAATGACCTTAAACCCTACGGATCAGGAACTAATAAAACATGGCCTCCGGTGCTTCAACTTACGCACCATTGAGTCTGAGACGTCTCCATAGAAGAATCGGCGTTCGAGGTTTTAAAGGAATATGTCTACCTGCAACAGATCATTCAATGCGGTAGACACAACTTTGAGAGAGATGCCAACAAAAGGATCTGTGGCGACATCTACATCGCCAGCAATACATCTACAACTGACAACGACATCTACTTGACTATTAAATGCAACTTTCCGATGACGTCAAAGAATCCTGAATCACGCTATTAAAGTATTCGCGCAACGCAGCATTTATACAGTCGTCCAATATCAACCGTTGGGCTTCGGCCCGCCAGGCATACCATCCGCCGCAAAAATTTTCAACCAGTGTCTGCTTTAAGGTGCCAAGACGTAGAGACGTCAGTTCCGCTAGTCCATAAACTTAAGGCCGCTCAGCGATCTATGAAGCGAGCTATACTCGGAGCTTTTTAAGGCTTGATTCGGAATGATCTAGAAAATAACTGAAGTTAACGACATAGCTTGCATTGCATGCTTTGCATGTTGAAGTGGCAGGGGTCTTTGGAAGCATCGATGGCTGTAGAACCAAACGAGTCCTTGAGTAGAGATTGTGAATCGGCAAACGTAGTGTGGGGCGCCCCTAGCCAGATGATCCAACGGCCTGAAGAAGGTTGCTGAAGGTTGATGCGGAAGGCGAGGGACCAGGTGTTGTGGCGTAGCTTAGGAGAGACGCCAGTATTGGAGTACAATAGGTCCACTTGATTGATTGATTGATAATTTCCAAAAAAAACGTCCACTGTTGGACAGAAGCCTCCCCTGAAGATTGCCACAACGACCGGTATGGGTTTGTGTTGTGTGGTAATTTGGGGGGCTTTTTCATAATGGCCACGGTAGGCAGATGGGTTGGCGATCACAATGAGGTTATAAATATACTCGAAGGACGCTGCTGCCAATTCTCCGGCTAATCCCATAGTCACCCTTTACGACACCCACACGGTGAGATGGGGTGGTGGTATGGTGGATTGATTAGCAATAATTACCTTTTTTTTATTGGACCCCATTAGAAATTCTTCATGAACTTCCTCCGCCCCGGAGAAGGGTGAAGGGACATGCCGGAATCCTACCGGCTAAACCCACTGGAGCGGTCATATTCGGATGGGGGCTCCAGGTCCTCGTAAGATCACACTAGAGCCGCCATTTGATGCCACGCCTTTAGGGACATCTCGGAGGGCATGACTGTAAAGCGGGTACCCTCTCTAGCGGATGTATACCTAGCAGTAATTACCTTACTAAGCTAATCCTATTAGAACTGTTGACCACAAATTAAAACTTGACTAAAATAACTATCGCAATTAAGTATCATTATATTATAATATTTTCAGAAGTTTAAGCGAATAGCATCCATTGAATCGAAAATAGCTTAGAACTATATAGAATGAATGAATTAAACGCGATATATTTCCGTAAGCTATTATACGATTCAGTCATTAAAATATAATATGGTTTTTTGAATTATGAACAGTCCCACAAATGCACCTGTGATAAGCCTGTATACTGCAAATTTATCTTTATCGCACCAATGCGAGATTTCATAAATAGAATCAGATAATAGGACGAAGACACTCGGAACGGACGAAAAACACGCTCAATTACCACAATTTAATCGGAAAACATGTCTTTGTCAAAATAATTCACGAAAATGTTCAAAGTATCTTATTGAGCTTATTGCTCTGAATTATGTTAAAATCAGTCATCGTAGTACCTATATAGTTATCGCAAAATCATTCCAAGAATGTTGTTCCAATTTCAAAATACTTACCTACTTAGGTTTTGAAACAAGTTGCTTTTACGTCATTGCTATATTTGTCGTTCTTAATTTAAATTATGAATAGAGTTGCCCCTTTCCTCAGGAAAACTTGAGAAAATATCGGTTAAATCTTGGATTCAGGTTTCGTAAACATAAAGTGTAGTGCTATGGTGTAGTGTAATTGACTATATTATCGAGTGAAATGTCTATAAGAGGCGTTCAAGATGGTTCAAGATCTCCGAGGATCATCACCGATTCCTTCTTCGATGATGGTGGTAAGATATCAACCCCTGATTGAGTTTGTATGTTATAAAATCTTTCTTTTACTGCTAATTATACAGGGTGTCCAGTAAATAGCACGACATACAGCAGGGGGTGAGAACTTCGGTCAATACTACCACAAAAACACAATATATGTTCAGCAAAATCTTACGGATTTACAGTAGTACAAAATTTTCCGAAATATCGAAATATCTCTACCTTGACACAGATTTTTAAGCATCTCGTAATTAAGTAGTTGTTTTTAATAGAATAAAGACTTATCAAAGAGTAAAGTAACTATTCACAAATAATTTGAGGTAAAAAAAAGCTAGAAAAGGAATTTTTCATTTCTCCTGTGTTGTGGGTGCGTTTACAAACACAAATGCCACACACAATACACCCAGACCCGGAACAACTACCTGCAGATCATACAAATATTTGTTCCGTGCGGGAATCGAACCCACGACCTGGTGCGCAGCAGCCAACTGTATCAGCCACTGCACCAACCGTGCCGTTGTATGATGTGAGTGACGAATTGTCACGGTGCCAAAAGTCACCCGTGCGCGCTAGCTCTTACCCTCTTTAGTCTAGAGCAGCGCAACGGGTTCACAGATTGATTTTATGGAAACCAAGTCACAACCAGGATCGGTTCGAAAAAACCTAGTTACATCTCTATTCAGGGCTATGGGACTTTGAGTGGTCGACTGAAGTCACGGAGTGAAGTCGCGTCGTTCGTTTCGGTCGCTACTCTTCGACGAGTGTTAGCTACAGGAGGCCATTTTAATGTGCAGAGACTTATATCTATTATATTCTCAAACACACATTTGCCTGCTCAGAATGCCACCACCCCATCTCCTCCCATGGGTGTCGTAAAAGTCGACTAAGGGATTAGCCGGAGGATGGGCAGCAGCGTCCTTCGAGTACATTAACAACACAACTGCGATCGCCAACCCGTCTGCCAAGCGTGGCGATTATGGCAAAACCCCCCAATGAGCCCACAACACATCCATATCGGTCGTTGTGGTGATCTTTGGGGGAGGCCTGTGTCCAGCAGTGGACTTCATTCGGCCGAAATGATGACTGACATTACACTTTTCTACTTTCTACTGGTTTGCACTGCTGTGTGGTGAGGATCAAATGTTTAATATTAGATTTTTCATTGCTTTCGTCAGTTTGTTCCGTTGTTATTTTTTTTGGTAGTAATGTGTGTGGGTATCATACAGGTTAATGTGTAATGTTCTGTAGGTGTCAAGGAATAAGAGGATGTTATGTTAACAGGACAAACACAAGCTTCCTTAAAAAAGTGCTATTATCAATATGTAAGAAGAATAAAAAGAATAATTCTTTATTGTGTTAAACAACTTTATATACCATGTTTTGGGCAAATAAATATTATTCTTATTCTTCTTATTCTTATGTACGAAAAACTAGGTGATTACGGCAATATGCAATGTATAACAACACATTGCTTTTAATCATTATCAGCTTTTGTATTAAAAAAAAAATAGGATGACTACCTGCAGTAGCCTGCAGTAAGTAAACTAAATTTGAAGAATACTTGAACGTTAATATAAAATCAAAGATATTGGAAGAAAGGAGATATGCCATATAGATCAAAATGTATGCGAGTCTAGAAATCCATTTTCCCACTACCATTCTTCATAAAAGCACACTAATGCACACAGTTATGAACTTCCTTTTGACGCAGTACCTTCAGACAAAATACGGAAGGATTTGGTCTGCATAAAGCCTCACGCTAGACATGCTTTTGCTAATAGATTTTATGTGTTCTTAGGACCTTTTTTGTATAATAACCTCAACAAGTTATTAAATATATATTGTATAAGTTATAAAAAGTGTAATACAATGTTGTCAGAATATTTAACCAAACTCAATTACACAGACACAGAAAATATGTTAGAAATTTTGGGATGAATATAATATAACTTCATAATATTCGTAAAAATATAATTATTTATTTTTGTTAACTTTTATATTCTAGTTTATGTTTATGTACCAACATGATTATTCTAATAGTAGTTATAAATATATAAATATATTAGTTTTACTTTAATTTAATTTAACGTCTCATACCGCGTTGTAAAGTGACGGCCTGAAACACAGGTTTCAATAACCTAGTTCGGGCAAGTCGCTTCATATAATTATAATTCCAAGTAAGTAATATTTTTGTAACCGTAATCAATATATTTTAGTTTTACACTAGTTTTAATTTAGTAACTAATAAAACCTTTATATAAGGTTTAACCAATAATATTACTGCGATATCTGTATTCTTTTTGTAATAATAAGTTTTAAATAATTTTTTTATTTTATTTTTTTATTTATAGTTACAAGTTCTCGTCCAATGAACTAAATAAACACAACATTATAATTGGCTTCTCATACTAAAACACACCCACGACTTTGTAGGTAGCCAATCATACCGAGCGTACAGACCGCAAACGACAGCCGTACCGACAATTTAACAAAGTTTCACTTACGCGATCGAATCTAAACTGATGTTATAAAACGGCCATTTTTTCCGGATGGCCCAAATTGATCCAGTCGCGGTGGCGCGGCGACGCCCCCGTACCACTTCTCCTTATTTCCTATTTCTGTGTATATAATAGTGTGATATAACATTATCATATTATGGTAATATTCTAACACCTGGCAATCAGATGTCATACATGTTTAATTAGAACCAGGGGATGTTGATTACTTGAGTATGTTAGGTGCAGACAGCCTGGTAACCAAACTTTCTGACTGGCAAATCTTTTCATGTGAAATATACCTGGTGCCGACGGGAGAGTAGAATGATTAGACTCACATGGTTATCAAATAAAATAAATCAAATGAAATATAATAAATCATTGTCAGAAGGACGAGTAATGACCGCGCTGGTGTTTGATCGTCTTGGTAATAGATTCTGTTAGCGACGCGATATAAATGATTTAATACCAATTTTGTTTATAACATATGTGTATTTTGTAAGAGGAAGCGTGCGGGGAGTGAACTGAAGGGGAGGGGACATGGTCCTCCATTTTGTAAAAGTCAGTCGGCTCAAAACTAGTACGCACGCCGCGCGCTTCCTTAGCTCAGTTTTGTCAGTTGCTACCTACATAAAAATATATCCACTTTTCCCGAATTTTACTGCAACCTGCTTCACCCCGACCTCTACAAGTGGTCCATCGAGCCAGATCTTCATGTTCAACACTCCGCCGTCGAAGAAAACAATGGTGAACACCCGCAGTACCACGAGTAAACAGCTGGAAAAGGAGAAGGAGTCTCAGACAAAGCTACAAGTGGTTACCAGAGCACAGGAAATGCCACCGCCTACACCTGCAACAATTAATAAGGATGATGAGCACAAAATGGAGAATTCTTACGCCGGGAGTATAGTGAAATCGGAACAAATGGTACAAAATAAACCGCCTTCACACGTTACGCATCGCTCTGCTAAGTCAAAAATACCCTCATCATCTTCTTCTATACAAGCCCAGAAAAGGAAACTGGAACTGGAAGCAGCTAAGGCGAAAGCTCGCATAGAAATCGAGCTTATAAATAAACAATTAGCGGCGGACATAGCCGAACTAGATGAACAATACAGTCCACCATCAAAAACATCGGAGCATAACCATGGTGCTGGTAGTGATATCGAGAGGTGGATAGAACGCAGCCAACAGGAGCTGCAGCATGCTACTATGCTTAGCAACGAAAAGGGCAAGCCGCTCACGTCGGTTCCGGCCGACACAGATGGACCAGTTCAACAACTGGCGAGCGCCTTCAAAGATTTGGTCACCTCCTCCACTATCCAACAGAATACTAATTTGCTAAGTCGTCTTAGCACGCCAAAAGAATTACCCGTTTTTAACGGAGACCCTAGGGAGTGGCTACAATTTGAACAGGCATATAAAGAATCTACCGAGGTGTGCATGTTCACCGAAAAGGAGAACCTTTGGCGACTACGCAAATGTCTACGCGGTCCCGCTCATGAAGCCGTACAATCCCTACTCATAAGTGCTACTTCACCGGCAGTCGTCATGTCTACTTTAAAGCTACAATTCGGGAATGCTGACGTTATTTTATTTCAAATTATGTCAGACATAAAGAGGATGTGCATCATATCGGCGGATTACTATCGAGAAATAGTGCCATTTTCTATAAAAGTGAAGAACTATGTGGCGGCTGTACGAGCTCTTGGCCGTAACGAGTACCTAGATGGAATGGAAGTAGTTAACATTCTGTTATCCAAGCTACCCACTACTCTTCTTTCAAAGTGGGCAGACTACAGTTTCCCACTTATCACCGCTGACTCACATAAACCCAGACTGGATATACTATCAGATTTCCTCACCGAAGAAGCGGTGAAAATATCGACATGTAGTGCTAGTGTATTGCAAACTAAGATGGATAGTAGCAAACGTAAACAATACGATACAGTGAATAACATACAAAAAGTTTTAGTGGAAGACGGACAAAATGAAGATAAGTGCCGTTACTGTCGTACTTTTAAACACAAGTTAACTGAGTGCAAGAAATTTAAAAAATCGTTGCGTAAGGATAGGTGGCTACACGTTAAGCGATTTGGTATTTGTTACAAGTGTTTATTAGCACACCATCGCAGGGAAACGTGTCCAGCGCCTAACTGCGATATAGACAACTGTGGACATGCCCATCACCGCTTACTGCATTATGTGCCTCGTCAGGACAACAGTATTTCCGTGCCAGTGGTTGAAACAGAAATCCCGTCCGAAACGGTGACTCATATTAACATTAGTAGTTCCGTATTGTTAAAAGTCGTTCCAATAATCATTCACGGACCGACCGCAATCGTAAACACAACTGCTCTGCTTGACGACGGCTCGACTGTCTCACTGATAAGCGCGCCGCTTGCCGCACAGGTGGGGCTGCGCGGACGCCGGGACTCTCTTCGTGTGCGTGGTGCATGGAATAATACCGAACTAGTGTGCGAAGCTCAGCTAGTGAATATGACTCTGAGTGGTGCCGACAGTAAATTGTTTACAATCAATGCTCGAGTTGTTGATGAATTGAATTTACCGAAACAGAACTTAACGACGATAAATTATGAAATGTTTAAACACTTACAAAACGTTAGCCTCAACCTGTGTACAGAACAATCAAAGCCACAAGTTTTAATTGGTCAAGACAATTACCACCTGCTCTTACCTTTGGAAACGAAGGTGGGCAGACCCAATGAACCCTGTGCCACCCGAACTCCTCTGGGTTGGTGCCTGCATGGAAGGGTACCCGCTTGCTTACCTGATTCTGCACGTCACTCCACGTTGTTTGTCACCAGTGACGTTACGGAAACGGAATGTATTCTGCGAGAGATCCATGAAGAGGTACGGAGATCGTTCTCCATCGAGTCAATGGGCGTATCTGCTAAGCCAAGGCAGAACTCTGAAGACTTACGCGCTGAGAGTATTCTAGAACGAACTTCCATACTCGTTGATGGTCAATGGCAAGTTGGATTACCCTGGAGGGACGAGAAGTGTATGATGCCAGATTCATTTCAGACTGCGATGTCTAGACTAAAGGGAATTGAACAGAAAATGAAGAAAAATAAAGAATATGCACAAAGATATAAAGAACGCATACACCACTTATTTGAAAACGATTACGCAAAAAAACTAAGTGATTTATCCGCTACACCAAAAACTTGGTATTTACCACATTTTGGCGTTGATAACCCGAACAAAAAGAAATTGCGGTTGGTATTCGACGCAGCGGCTAAAACAAATGGCTTGTCGTTAAACGACTATTTAATAAAAGGGCCCGATCTGCTAATGTCATTGTACGGCATCATGCTGCGTTTTAGAGAAAACCGAATAGCTGTATCTGGGGATATAAAAGATATGTTTCTGAGGGTTAAAATAAGACCAGAAGACCAGGACGCCTTCCGATTTTTATATAAGGAGGAACCTGAAGGGCCCGTGAATACCTACATTATGACGTCATTGATATTTGGTGCCAATTGCTCGCCTTTTATAGCCCAATTTGTGAAAAATAAAAACGCACAGCGATATGAAACGTCTATGCCTACCGCAGCAGCTGCTATATATACACAGCATTATATGGACGACTACATTGACAGCTTCTCTGATGAAATAACCGCAATACAACTGGTTCATGACGTCATGTCCATTCACAAGAAAGGTGGCTTTGAAATACGAAATTGGACTAGTAATAGTAAAGAAGTACTAGACAGCCTACCTAAAGATACCCTGGGAGATGCGGCCGTAAAGTTCAACATCGGGCAACAATACGAGGGGGAACGCACACTAGGGTTAATATGGTATCCAAGCGACGATACACTGACTTTCGACCCACTTTCCACTGGGGTGGGGCCTGGGAGCGGCTTATTAGAAGCGTAAAGACAAGCCTAAAAGTTATACTGAATGAACGCGCTCCAAAAGACGAGACTACTGATGGAAATAGAAAGTATGGTTAACAGCCGACCATTGGCCCATGTGTCTGTAGACCCGAACAGCCCCGAAACGTTGACCCCTAATCACTTTCTGGTGGGCTCATCGTCGAGCTTACCTCATATTGGCATTTATGATGATTCTGATTTGCACCTGCGAAAGCAATGGCGAATTTCGCAAAGATTAGCGGACATGTACTGGCGTAGATGGGTCAAGGAGATACTACCGGACTTGTTACCCCGCACGAAATGGCAGAAAGAGCAGAGGCCATTACAAGTAGGCGATTTAGTACTTGTGGTGGACCCAGACGGTCCTCGTAACCTGTGGCCAAAGGGTTTAATACAGGAGGTTATTCCTGGCAGAGATGGCCGAGTCAGGATGGTCAAGGTAAAAACGAAGTCTGGAATTCTGACTAGATCAGCCACGCGCGTCGCTCGAATACCGATTGATGATGAGTGCTGCTTAGGCAAGCACTAGGGTGGGGCGTGTTAGGGCCGAATACTGAAACGCCATTCAACTCAGTCTGTCAGCGGAGTTCCCTTTAGTTTGGTACAGCCCCCAAATTAAAATGGAATTCTCAAACGCTACTCAAACGTTTTAAGACCATAATCAGCTCAGCGTCTCTTACATGTTTCTAATAGGGCAACATTATCTAGAAACAGTTTGTTCTCGATTACAATTTAATTACTTTTCAGTTTCACGCAGTATTTACTTAAATAGTAACAATTTTAAATTACGCAAATGAATAGAAAAATTAGATAAATCAGTTAAGAATATATTTTGAGACTGCGCTTTACATTTTTTTTAAGTTATAGCTGCAGCATTAGCTGTTCTGTCTGTTTTACTAAAGAAATAAATTAAACTGGGATCGTCAGAAACTTTACGTATAATGTAACGATTTTGTAACAGCTGGCAGTAGTTATGTACCTATCACCAGTTTTACAATTATCAAATATATTTTTTATAGATAGATTTTTTCATTTTTGAGAAATATTTTATTGAATATGTAAAGATTAATTAATCTAAACACCGTACAACGTTGCCCTTATACTTGACATTGGCGAAATTGTGGAAGATAATCTACAGAAGCCATAATCTAAGAGAAGAAGATATTTTTTATAAACATACATACATGATTGTGTTGATGAAAATAACGCGATGAACTAATCAAAAGATGCCAAATTAACCGTGCGCTTTTAACTTAATGGAATCGTACGACGTTGCCGACATATTTATTAGATATGTTACATTTTTGGGAAATATTATATGAATATTTAAAGATTGATTCATCTGAGCACCGTACAACGTTGCCTTATACTTGACATTGGCGAAATTGTGAAAGATACTTACAGAAGCCATGATCTAAGAAAAGAAGAAGATTGTGTTGAATGAAAACTTGTGATAATCTTAACATTATCAAGCAAGATGCCTCTCAGGCCCTGTCTAATTACTTTTACAGTTCTTGACTTTAGTGAAGTGTTGTGTGTGTATACACTTTCAATCAATGGTTAATGTTAATAAATGTAATTATTAATTTAATCTAAATAAACCTTTACATAAGTACATAACTTAATGATATGATATGATATGTATCATTTCTTGTGACATTAAAGTACAATATTACACAGATATATACAGAACTGTAAATGTGTGAGCAGCATGTAGCCATTAATGTACATAAATTGCTCACTAAAATGTCTTACTGGTGGTGGCATTGTGTCAGGTCATTGGATTCCCTACAATATGGTTGAGCTAAGCGATGCAGTTGTGTGAATGGGTATCATCTGTTGGGACTGGTCAGCTGTTAACTTCCATGGCAAATAAATTATAATAATGTAATAGTATGTTCTACCTTTAATTCTTTACACATCAAACTATTTTTTCTCATTATATACTTTAACATAATTTGTATCCATCAACACTAATATCAATTATTAGACATGAATTCGCTTTGTACTGACTCTTCTCCATAGGACTAACCAATTGGCATCATTCAGCTTAAAGGTTTAATAATTGCATGTCCTATTTGAAATAAAAACTGACTTGACTATGCATTACTAATTCTTATTTATTATTATTTGTATATTAAATAAAGACTGGTGGTATTGTAAACATTACTGTGATTATTGCTATTTCTAGTTTATTCTTTTTTATATAAATCCTATATTGAATAGAAATTGTGATATTGATAACATTAGGTTGACTATTGTTAATTATTGTTAAACAATATAAGCTAGCTATCATTTTAAGCTTTTATATTCAAATAAAACAATTGTTAATTAGAAAAATGTGTTTTAATTAATATTGTCCTCACAATAAAAAAACGAATTTCCTTGATGGGTCTGTTATTCAATAAGTTCCTCCTCAGCAATGTCTGAAGGAATGTTCAACCTCTAGAGATGTATCCTGATTAGAAAGTGCACCATAAGTTTATAAGCTTCTTCAGCAGGAGTCCTTGTATTTAATAAAGGTTTTACTAAATAGCAGTGGCATGGATAATCACTATCACCAAAAAGCATCATGTTTTCGAAGTCGCAGCACTCTAGTTGTGCACACAAAGGTGAATCATTAAAACTTGTACTGTCATGTACAGAGCCTGGCCATCTTGGAATCACATTTTTAATGCGCAGTCTTGCTTCACACACCATTTGGACATTCAAAGAAAAGTAACCCTTTGTTATGAAAGGTTTCAGCTTGAACTCCTCCTGCAAACAATTTTTTGTTTCTATTAAGACCTTTCAGTTTTTACTTACTTTCATTATAGAACAAGTAACTTGGTTATAAGATGGAACATACCTGGTGAATTTATTTTAATATGGGTACAGTCCACAGCACCCAATACTCTTGGAAATCCATCTATTGTGTAAAATCATGTGCAACTTCCAAGCGTTCGCTAGGAGTTGGCATGTGAAGATGTTCACATTTTGCTCGATTATATATGCAAGCTCGATTGCGCTTAGTCAGAGGCTTGATAGCATCACAGATTACTATATCAGTAGTAGATAGCATTGCCTATCACTGAATCCAAGTCCAACACAGTTTCCTTGGAGATTCGGAACCGCATTCGAAACGATATCGTTGTATTTTTCACAGGCGTTAAGCCTTTTCACGTTTCTACGACTTCTTCTGGTAGTTTCTTCATCAGAAAGTGATGATAAGGACATTTCAATTTCTATTTATAACTTTTTACTGAACTTAAAACTATTTAAGATAGCTCTCGACCACTCTTAAATTCGACAGGTACTCAAGTTATTTAAGACCTCGATTTGACAGCTGTCACGGCTTAAGTAACGTTTCAGTATACGAATTTTACATTGAGTGGCATTTTAAGCGCAAGTTTAATTGGATCCCAAATTTATTTAAATGATGCCTTAATAGACGTTTGAGTATACGAAAAACTAAGATAACGGCGCGCCAAACAGTAGAGCAGTGCTTAACGAGTTGAATGTCGTTTGAGTATTCGGCCGTTAGCGACGCGATATAAATGATTTAATACCAATTTTGTTTATAACATATGTGTATTTTGTAAGAGGAAGCGTGCGGGGAGTGAACTGAAGGGGAGGGGACATGGTCCTCCATTTTGTAAAAGTCAGTCGGCTCAAAACTAGTACGCACGCCGCGCGCTTCCTCAGCTCAGTTTTGTCAGTTGCTACCTACATAAAAATATATCCACTTTTCCCGAATTTTACTGCAACCTGCTTCACCCCGACCTCTACAGATTCATCATCATCATTTCAGCCGAAAAACGTCCACTGCTGGACAAAAGCGTCCCCCAGAGATTGGCACAATTACCGTTGTGGGTTTGTGTTGTGTGCTTATTAGGGGGTTTTGTGCCATAATCGCCACGCTTGGCAGAAGGGTTGGCGATCGGAGTTGTGTTATATACTCCAAGGACGTTGCAGCCTATCCTCCGGCTAATCCCACAGTCGCCTTTTAAGACACCTACGGGATGAGATGGGTTGGTAGTGTTCTTAGCCGGCCACACGGTAATGAATAAAAAGAAAAAGAAAATTAGTTGATAGTTGATAGTTATTGTCATTATTTGTATTTGAATATTTTTTTTCGTAACAAGAAATATTGCAATACTTCTAAAGCCGATATTGTTGCCAACTTCCCAGCTTATTTAACGATGACCTAAAAACATTGCCTCGCCAAGAGATTCCGGGGAGATAAATTTCAAAGAATGATTCTGCATTTTTTATGGAAAGGCTGAATAGAGAGCCCGTTTTCAGCGGTTGCGTCCATATCTTTTTGGATATTTATAGGATAACGACTTAACATTATCCAAACATTATATAAACGGTATGAAAGCAGAACTAAACTAAAGCCTACCCAGTGTAGGCAGAGGGTTCCCAGCAAAATATAAACAACATTATCAAATTATTATTATTATATGTACACAGGCCCGCCTCGCTGGACGAAAATTGATTTTGTGATAATTTTATGGCCGTGTGGTGTCCGGTTTAAGAATACAGCACCACTCCATCTGCTTCCGTGGATGTCGTAAAAGGCGACTAAGGGACTCTAAACCAGAAGGATGGGCAGCAGCGTCCCTTCTGTGAAACAGCTGCATGCTGCACTCACTATCCCGCCTGCCAACCGTGGTGAGTACTGGCCGCTTCCCACCAAAATGACGACACGCGGCATGTAAACGATGATTTATCGGGGAGGCCATTGGGTTTGTTCAACAGTGGACCTCTTTAGGCTGATAAGATGACAATTGTCTTTTTTGTATAATCTTTTTTGACGTTGCCCCATACTAGTACTACATTTATCCCGTGTCGCGGGTGCATTTACAGACATAAATTCCACACAACAAGTACCTGCAAATCATAAAAATATTTGTTCCGTCCAGGAATCGAACCCGCGACCCGGTACGTAGCAGCAGACTATCAGCTACTGCACCAACCGTGCCGCCATAAAACATTTAAAGTATGTTATACCTAAACCACGACAAAATTTATCTCTATACCAAATTTAAATAAAATACGTTCAGCAATTTCAGCGTGATGGAGTCTTTTTTTAGTCCTGTGGATATCCTCATGGACTTCCTCTGCCTTGGGCAAGGGCATGGGCGCCTCTTACCGGCTAAAACCCCACGGTGTTTCCACTTACTTCTGGCTGGGGTGAGGTGCCCGCTTTGTCAGCATCATTCAAACAATTTGTTTCTTTGAATGTTTAAATTGTTTTAGGGTATTTATACTATTTATTATCTGTGATAGTAGGAAGATGTTGTGGCTGTCCGTGGCCTAAAGAGTCCTATCTAATCATTACTTTGACCTCATCGGCCCATACATTCATACTTTTTCCTTTCAAAGTATCGATACAAGCCATTCTTTATCTTCTCTTCGACGAGTGAATTTCAAGCTTGAACACAACGTTCGTACAACATACATCCTATCTGTCTGCCAAGTGTAGATTTGACAGCAATTTTATTTATGTATTTTTTTATTACTGTACGGCCGTACATGGTGAGGCTCTATGGGGATTCTCTCTTGTTCTGTAGAAGATGTGAAGGGGCCGATGCTGAAGGCGGTGCTGTATTTCTAAGAATTACTCATTTTGTTTGATTGGTATTTCTGTGGTACATCAGTGTCCTCCATACGAAAGTCCGCGCATTAACGAAAAGTTTCTTTGTACCTAATATGGATTGCGTATGTTGAACATCATATCTCAATACATTTCTACGTGCCAATGTAATGTTCTTACACCTCTTGTTATAATCCTTTGTGTATAAACACATTTGTGATGAAATCATCGTGAACTTTCTCACCCTGGCGAAGGCAGAGGGTTGTGTTCACTGCACAGCACCCCCGGCAGGTCTTGCCCCATCCGCAATGTTATTTATATTTAGACCACAGTATAATAGAGTATCTTAAGCATCCAATGGACGGTAAAATATTTTTTCTATAATAATACGAAATTCCATTAACATTCATAAAATATTAAACATTAAGAATTAAAAACCGAAAGAATTCATTTCATGCAGTAGAAATGTAAGTAAATAAAAACATGCACAAAAAGTCTCCTTCGAGCCGGATTTGAACCAGCGACCTATGGATATCAATGTCAGAAACTCTACAGTCCACCGCTCTACCAACTGAGCTATCGAAGGCTTGCGAGATTTCGCGAAATTGTAGTTCACATTCTAAGTGCAAACGTGTACAATAATTGCAGTGTGACGATGTTGTTTAGAAAGTTGGTACTGTATTCTCTGCGTATACAGAGATATCATATCATTCCTTAGCTATTATCGTAACTAGTATTTGGAAAATTAACGATATTTATATTATTACTGGTATTTTTCCTACTTATTAATAAATCGTTTTTCATACCGTCAGAGTAAATTAATTAATGCTCCATTTTACGCATACATTTAAGCAAAACAATGTTTTCTGTTCCCTGTTATCGCAAATGTAGTAATATGTTATTAGTCTTGCGTGAATATATTAAAATCAGACCAAGGCTACGCAATAAAGTCACCTTAAATCTTTTGTTTACAATGTTGGGTCGCGTGTGTGTGAAGGCGGGAGTGTGAAGCGTCGACCGTGGTGGGGTCCGTCTGTCAGTCCGCGTTCGCCAGCTCCGTTGCCGGCCGTAACCGAGGACGTACTGGCGCTACGATCGCATATTCGCACAGTTGGCGTGGAACGTGGCATTCCATATTGGAATTTAATTATTAATTTACCTATTCCTTTTTAATGATACTGTGATAAGACGGCCATGTTTTTTTTACCTTTTTAGTTGAGTTCAAGTTTAGTGTTGCGTTTCTAATTAATATGCGTCTAGTTCACTAATGTAGTTGCTAGAATTAATTGCAACGTAGTTAGCAGCTGCATTTAGGCCTCTTTGGCTAATAATATTGGGCTATTGAGCGTTTAACTTTTGTCCAATATGTACCACGCAATTAAATAAAACTTTTTACAAAAATATATTGCCAACGATTGTGGGTTATCTACGGCTACCTCGCTCGTAAACTTAATGGGTGTTACTGACTTAATTTGTAATGATATGTTATTCATATTATTTCTGTGATTCAAAGTAAATTTAATAATGTTACCTCATTTCTTTGGGTGCTTAAACCGTTTGAGTGGTCTAGTTAGTAATAACCAATGATTTCACGTACATGCGAGGAAAACATAAGTGAAGGAACAGTAAGAGTTAAAAAAATATTTCTTTTAACGCTCAAACAATTGCCATAAAATATTTTTTGGGTGGCATTAAACGTCACTATTTGAAACATGACCAAAATCTAATATTTATAATATGCGAAGTGTGTTTTTTTTGTTGTCCTTCCATTCACGCAGCAACAGTTCGACGTGATTTTTTGCATAGAGATAGTTTATGGACCAGCGAGTGACATAGCCTGCTTTATATTCTGGAAAATTTACAGTTCTAGTAGGCAGTTAGTATTTGTAATAAATTACTGGGGTATTTTTCTACCGGAAGTTATTTATTATATTGTAAAATTATTTAATAGATAATAGTTATCAATAGGTACCTTACATACATTCACAAAAAGTATATTCCATTACTTTAAAAAAAACGTCAAATATATAAATTAGTAATATAAGTTAGTAATTTACTTCATTACGAATTGCCAAACATTTTATATTATTTTCCACAGATAATAAATGAGTGGCTATATAGTTTCATAATAGTTTAACAAAATAGTTATTGCTACCTATTACTATACTATTTTCTGACGTTATCCAGCTGAATTCGGCTTGAATTTATCAATGGTAGACAACGGTTTTTGTACACAATAACTATTGTACGTACCACTACCTACTGTAGATAAGGGGTTTATAGAATTTGTGTATAATTCTTGAAATATTTTATTTGCATCATTATAATTTTTGTTATTAAGATGTTACATCGTTTTTTCAATTAACGGAGAAAGTACATAACAGTTATCAGCTACAGATAAAAAAAGCATTTCGGATTTTAGTTCAATAACTCCCATGTTGTCGTTGATGTTTCTGCCAATTTCAAGGTTGAATCAAGCAAAAATGTATATAGGAAGACAAATTAGATGGCCCTTAATACGGTTAATCTAGCTGAACCCTATGATGTAGTTGAATGGCCTAAAAATAGATTGAGTTGCCTAAAAATAGAAAGTGAATACATAAACGATAATCAACATTTTAAAAAAAATGTTCTGTTTGTTGTTCTACTTGGGCGACGTAAGATCTCGGGTTTAAGAATCTTTATTTCTCAAAAGAATTACAATATTCGCTTATATGAGAAACTTATGGTTTACTTACGAGAATGTATTAAAGTACTGCCGAGCGTTTTTGAGTTAAACAATAAACAAAACTACACATTAACGGTCGGTATTATACGTATTATATAACTGCTAACAAACTTTTAAGCAAAAGTATTTATACTCATTACAGACAAAAATAGCTTATACCTCATCATCATCATTTCGGCCGAATGAAGTCCACTGCTGGACACAGGCCTCCCCCAAAGATCACCACAACGACCGATATGGGTGTGTTGTGGGCTCATTGGGGGGTTTTGCCATAATCGCCACGCTTGGCAGGCGGATTGGCGATCGCAGTGGAGTTGATAATATACTTGAAGGACGCTGCTGCCCATCCTCCGGCTAATCCCTTAGTCGACTTCTACGACACCCACGGGAGGAGATGGGGTGGTGGTATTCTGAGCCGGCACCACACACACACACAGCTTATACCTACTAAGTTTTAATTAACAACACTTTCTGTTGGAATTTATTATATTCAGTTTTATATAAAGTAACTAGCGGGTAACTTGAAAGTTTGCATTATGATAGTAAACGTAAATACAAAGACTTAAGATCTCACTATCTAAATCTGAAATTTAAATACAAAGCGGGTACACGTTTGGCGAATGATATTATATTATATTATATATTGTTTTAGTACTTACCCATATCTAATTTTGCCGTGTACGAATAGCACCAACCCATCTCATCCCGTGGGTGTCATAAAAAGCGACTATAGGTTTAACCGGAGGATGGGCGACAGCTTCCTTCGAGTATATTGGCAACTCAACCCCCCAATGAACACTTAACACACCCAGACTGGTCGTTGTGGAGCTCTTTGGGGGCGGCTTGTGTCCCGCCGTGGATTTTATTCGGCTGAAACGATATCTGATTTTAATGTGATATATTATTAGATATTCTGTAGGTAACATCAGTACGAGTAATTGCTATGTTCCTCCGCACCCAATTACGTATTAATAGAAAAATCTCGCCATGATTTGCCATTATGTCGCACAGTCGTAGGTAGGATAGACTCATAAATTAGCTATAAATGGATTGGTAAGACGCCTCGCCTTAAGACTGTGACGCGAGGTTTAATAAAAATGGGCACCTAATGTTTCTGGAAACGCCTTTTGTACAGTATTGAGTTTGAATGTCTTATGTTCAAGCTGTTTACAGTTATGGAATGCGAAACGTCTTTTCAAAGTCTATAGGTTCATTCTTTTTCTATATATGGCTTTAAATGCACAAATATTTAATACTAATTAGCTAATGCTAGCTTCATCATCACCACTACGACCGACATCGGTATGTTGTGTGCTCATTGGGGGGGGGGGGGGTCTTGTCATAATCGCTACGCTTGGCAGGCGGGTTGGCGATCGCAGTTGAGCTACTAATGTATTCGAAGGAAGCTGCTGCCCATCCCCCAGCTAAACCCTTAGTGGCCTTTTACGACACCCACGGGATGAGATGGGTTGGTGCTATTCGTAGCCGGCACCACACGACACGGCAATGTTAGCTTGACCTTCATAAATATGTATCAATCTAGGTATCAATCGAAATTTATTTTCGAAGTCACTGCTACACCTTTTACAGATAATCACTAAGATCATGTAACCCTTACATACAGCTGAAGGATCCAGCATCTCAAAGTCAAAGTTTTTTATTTCAAACTAGCTGGGACCCGCGGTTACACCCGCGTTTAATTTAAAAGAAATTTAGAGTACTTCGACATAGACACGTGACATAGAATATATATATTGGATTTCAAGGGCTTTATTATTTTTGCGCGGAACCCTAATTATTTTTCTAAAATAAAAGTAGCCTAAGTTATTCCTTATAACATCAGCTATCTACCAGTGAAGTCCCGTCAAAATCGGACCCGCCGTTTCGGAGATTACCCGGAACAAACAGACAGACAGACAAAAAAAATTAAAATGCATTTTTTGTTATATGTTCCGTATATACTTTCATATGCATTTAGTAAAAAGCTGTTATTTTGACATTACAAACAGACACTTCAATTTTATTTATTTGTATAGATGTATAGATAAACCAAATATTGGCACTTATGAAACGTCAGAATCTAAGTTGCACGGTTCCAAATAGTTGATCTCGTGGAGAAGAGCCGGCAAGAAGCAAATCTAACATTGGTTAAAGCTGTAATAGATGGCCATTGAGGAAGAATATTGTATTGTTTTATGAGGATGAGGAAAATGAATGGTTGTGATACAGGAACTCTAGACTCGTTTTATTGACTGCATTACAAGTTTATAACATTCTGATTGCCATTTGATTATTATTTATTTTCTAAAGATTTTTTTGAAAATTGCGGCATGAATTAGTTTATCATAATCAAAACACATAAAAAGAAACAAAATAGTCTATAAAGTAGTTCTTTTTGAACGTCAACATTAGACAGCACCCATATAAGCCAACACTTCACCGCTTCCTAGAGTTTAAGCTGGGGAGAAGAAACGCCACAACAAACTCCCCAGCAACACATTAGTCTGTCATACTCATATACATTTTCTTATTTTAAATGATTCACATTTTTTAAAAAATAATAAAGGGAATGATTACTAGTAATAATGTTTTCATTATTTTTTAATCATTTCTCTAAGTGAACCCCTTCTTAATGTTGTTTCTGTGTAATATTATAAAGATCCAATACTAAAACTTCTGGTTATCATGATTGAGAAATAGATCAGTAAACACATAGACATTAGCTGATTTGAATAGCCATAGCAGTATAAAATATTTTAAATTAACCTTGGTTAACTCTAGTTTGTCCGTTTGTTAGCTATGCAATTACTGGCGAAAGCCAAACATGGTTCAGAACTTCAAACGAATGACGCAATGCTGAAACATACACAACCAAATGGTACACTCAAGCCGAACGTACCAGTATAAGCTGATCTCGCATTGTATAGGTTTTCCGTACAGTTACAGACCAGCTTATAACGGTAATATATAGCCGTGTGTACCTAACGCAACATTACAAACATACCACCTCCTCGCTAACAAGCAAACAAAATGCTTCAAATGAATACTAAAATCGTGAAAATAAATCTAACAACGACAATTTCAACAAATAATTACGTCCATTGATTAATTAACTAATTAAGTTGTTACTTTGGTAAATATATGAATGGAGCGGTAGAAGTGGACATACCAAAGAGAATAAAACGAACATACCTACCAATATCCAATAGCGCATACATGAGCTCTAAGTTGACGGCACGGTTGGTGCAGTGGCTGATACAGTCGGCTGCTGCGCACCGGGTCGTGGGTTCGATTCCCGCACGGAACAAATATTTGTATGATCTGCAGGTATTTGTTCCGGGTCTGGGTGTATTGTATGTGAAATTCATGTCTGTAAACGCACCCACGACACAGGAGCAATCCTAGTGTGGGGCAACGTTTTCTTAAAGAAAAAAAAAAGAAAAAAAAGTCAAGTAAACTCAAAATCAAAGATTAAAGCCCACATATTTTTTAAATGTTTAATATATAACTTAAGAGGAAGGAGTATACAGACGCATTTACAAGTAGCCATATACATAAAACTCTGCTTATCAACTGTGACAGTATTTTTCAAAGGTCAATACTGAGTAGATCAACATGCCACATTGACGTAGACACTCAGCTGTCCTGCCGGCGGCGTCAGTCGCCATTACGGCCACAGCTATGCAAGGGTCGTATATGGGTCGAACATTTTTATCTGTTACTACGCGCCATTCTGAACTGCGGTGACGCAATAACGCGCTATTTTGCATTCTAAGTTTTTATAAACTTATTATTGCACTACTTTATTAACTATTACACATTTTACTGGTGGTTGTGTGCTCACAGTTCTCAGTTCATTTCGGCCGAATGAAGTCCACTGCTGGACACAGGCCTCCCCCAAAGATCACCACAATGACCGATATGGGTGTGTTGTGGGCTCATTGGGAGGTTTTGCCATAATCGCCACGCTTGGCAGGCGGGTTGGCGATCGTAGTTGAGCTGTTAATGTAGGTACTCGAAGGACGCTGCTGTCCATCCTCCGGCTAATCCCTTAGTCGTCTTTTACGACACCCACGGGAGGAGATGGGGTGGTGGTATTCTGAGCCGGCACCACACGGCAAGCCGGCACCACACTGCAACGGCACGGCGCTCACAGTTCTCAGTTACCATGCGTGAAGTCTTGGTTTTGATACTCAGGTTATATATATTAAGTAGGTAGGCCCGTTGCTTAGAATTGTATTCAGTAAATAGTTGGTAGTAGGTTCGCCTAGCGTTAGTAAAAAATAACATGCATAAGATATCGAGACGCATGGGTTACAGGGGTCTTCATGTTGTCATGCGCGAGCACTAAATGTGCAGTACACCTATGCCCACCCTTTGGGAATAATACAATATGGACGTGCAGGTATACTGGTTTTATTATAGTCTTGAAAAACTGGTTATGTTCGGAGGGTGAAATGTCCATAATTATAAGAAATTGTGGTCATAGCACTCAGGTATACCTACCGCGCAGCGGCCCTAAGTTGCTCCTAAAGACTCACGCTCTTATTTATAAAAAGAAAAGCTAAACCGTTGTTTCAAACCCATTTTAAATTAAATGTCTTTTGTCCTTTCCTTTCAAATTAAATATCGCAATGAACGATAAGGACAAAATATATTTTTAATAAAATGGGTTTGATTATTAATTAATTATCGCTAGGCAACAAATTAAAAACCACGTTTCCAGTCATTCATTACGTTTCAAGCAAATACAAAATTTAAATATCGTTGTGCGTTAAGATCAGAAACAAAGGAATTACGTAGTTTTCGGTCACTTAAAAAATACCATCTTCTATTTATATGTATATATAAATAAATAAAATTGAAGTGTCTGTTTGTAATGGCAAGAAAACAGCTTTTTACTAAATGCATATGACAATATATACGGCACATATAACAAAAAACTATTTCTTTTGTCTGACTGTCGGTCTGTCTGTCTGTCTGTTTGTTCCGGGTAATCTCCGAAACGGCTGGACCGATTTTGACGGGACTTTCACTGGCAGATAGCTGATGTTATAAGGAATAACTTAGGCTACTTTTATATAAGCAAAAAAAAAGAATAAAATCCAATATACATATATGCTTAAATAATCAAATATCCAATGTCTTTTATATTAAACAGCGGGTGAAACCGCGGGTCTCAGCTAGTAGTGTAATAATAAAGTAATAAATACATAACATGACATACCTACAATTCCGGCGGGTTGGTACTTTAATAGCTCGATTCATAATTCGAAACTTGAACCCCATTCAGAAAGAACACGTCGAAGCGGCCGGTTGTCTTATTCAGTGTCATTATCGTCTTCAACTTACAGATAACCTTACAGTGAAGATAATAAAATAAACTTAAAATGTAATCCGTTATTTAAGAGTATTTTAAACCAAAGTGATACAAGTGTGCCTTGTGAAAATGTACAGTTTCGATAAAGATTTGTGGCACGTGAGAAGACCATCGGAGTCTCAGGAGACTTCTACTAGTACCCCTGCAAGTACCCCTTCAGAGAGAAATCGTAAATATCTGTTTTGATAAATATTTATACAATTTTTTCATTTTAATAAACGTTGCCCCACACTAGGATTTCTCCTGTGTTGTGGGTGCGTTTACAGACATGAATTCCACATACAATAAACCCAGACCCGGTACAACTACCTGCAGATCATACAAAAAAATATCAATAATATGTTTAAACTCATACACCAACATCTGACAACAGACTATGTAATTTATAGCGCTGTCTGAGTGGTCCACTGTTAAAATGAAAGTCAAAGTCAAAGTTTTTTTATTTCAAGTAAATAAAATATTGGCACTTATGAAACGTCAGAATTTAAGTTCACTGGTTTAATGCTAACAATTTAGCTACTCTTGAATGAGAAAAAACTAAATTCACTTAATTGTTTTAAAGTGAAATCCAGTGTACTAATTAATGGTGCGGAGTTGGACCTTGTGGACACCGCAGCGTTTTTAGGCATTACCTTGGATTGTAAGATTCTGTGGGGTCCACACATACTTACCTAAATTATCGTTAAGGCTTGACTCAACATTTTTATAAATGTACTGATATGGAACAGTCATTATAATCTCTTTAAATCTCGTTGCAGCACTAAAATATTCAGACAGCATTCCCCCACACGGAAAAGGAACCGTAAGACATTCACCATAAAAAAACGTCTTCGTAGTTTGCTTTTAATTTTAAATTATTATTGTTTGACATCCATTGCAGTTTTGCTTATTTTAATTCTTTATAACATTGATTAATGTAAATCTACTAAATATTAACATTGATTATGACTTGATCTTTTAACATTTTTTTAGATCTTGATTTCGATAATTTTGTCTATTTTAAATGTATGCATGACTGTAAGCCAACTGGCAATTTCTTTTGACCATGTAATGTACATATGTCTACGTAGAATTCAGATTTTGTATTTTGATTTGTATGTTCCGAACGTCCGAAGGAAAAAACGGCGGAACCCTTATAGGATCACTCTTGTCGCTTTACAGTCAACCTCTCTGAAATGTGCCTATAGGCGTGGCACCAGTGGGCGGCTCTAGTGTGATCATCCGAGGACCTGGAGCCTCCCTTAGGTGCCGAAGATGACCGCCCCAGTGGTTTTAGCTGGTAGGAGTCCGGCATACCCGAAATATACTATATATAATATACTAATATACCGAAATTCATGAAGAATTTTCACTGGGCACCAATAAAAAAATAAAAAAGGCTCCAGAAGATAAGTTATCCAATGTCAATAAATAAGTTTTACTAATAAAATCCCAAGTAATAAAATTAAGTCTTAATAAATTCATCATTTCGGCTGAACAAAGTCCACTGCTGGACATAGGCATCCCTCAAAGATCACCACAACGACCGGTAACAGTGTGTTATGTGCTCATTGGGGGGTTTTGTCATAATCGCCACGCTTGGCAGGCGGGTTTGCGATCGCTGTTGAGTTGTTAATTAATGCATTCGAAGGACGCTGCTGCCCATCCTCCGGCTAATCCCTTAGTCGCCTTTTACGACACCCACGGGATGAGATGGGTGGGTGCTATTCGCAACCGGCACCACATGGCATAAATTCGAGTCCTTTATAAAACAGAAGCTGTGCAGAAAGGGTTTCTAAGTAGGTATAAAGTTACAAGACTGTTATGGACGACAAAGTTGCTCGAATGCTATATTAAATGACATTCTTGGTTTTGATGTCTCAAATAGATACCATTTCTTCTTTTTTCTTGACATTAATTACATTTCTTGTGGATTATATTAATTTGTTTAATGGCATTTAAGGATTTAAGGACACGTTGCAGAAGGTATCTGCAACGTGTCCTTGAATAGCTTCAACCATGTCTTAGCGAATACCGAATTGGTTTTACATAGTTATTTAGATTCTGTATTCAAGGATGTATGGATGTTTGAGCTTAAGGAATTGCACCCCAGAGCGTAAACATGTAGAGTCGAAAAGTTGAGTCATACAATATAGTACCTATATTGGGTGACGGGAGTGCCTGAAGCCAGAGTCCCGATTCCCATTCACCCACAGCCAGCAAACGAACACGCTCAGCAGTATTGATAGACGTATGAAGTAACTGATTTCGTACCGAAATGAAATGCAAAGCGGCTCGTCCCACTTTCTGTGGGAAGCTAACAATTATTATGATTTTAGAGTAATCATGGAGTTGCTTTCCCGTTCTTCTCCATAGTAAATCAATATGTTGAACGCGGCAACTAAACTGACTATTCATAAATGCCTGTAAATGGTTTTACATAAATAAGAAATATTTTTATCTTTATCGTCTAAGAGCCAGTTTCAGGAACTTTCTTAGAGCTTTTCATTTAAATACTTCAGCAGCAATATAAATACTACTAACTACGTAGGATGACGTGGCTACTTACACAGCAATAACAGTCAAGTAATACATTCGAGATTAATGTACGTCGACATAATTAGACGTAAAATCATTATTTGCTCAAAAACATTATAATGTTTTGGCTCCACATATTTATAACATAATCAATAAAAATTACAAAATTAAAAAACATACAAACCATCAAGTCAAAGAAGTTTTGCGAACGTGGCTGATGACTCTAGATTATGAAGCCACTGAGAACATTTTAATTAAGATATATTCACTATAGGTAATATGTGAACATACTAAAAGACAACTTACCAAACATACACAAGTACACACATACCACACACACCACATAACACTCACCCACTACACACACACATACTGATTCACACTCACACAACACATGCAGATTTGAGACTGTTTTCGCTCATAATGTTATTTTCTTTTTTTTCTTTGTCATCTTATTGTTGACATAATATTGTAATCATTTATAAGGGGAAGACACTGGTTCCTGTAACACAGTATAAACTAGTTCAGGATCCAGAGAATTCATGTTAACTGCTACAATTATGTCAATAAAAATATTTGTATTTGTATTTGTATAATTGTTCCATGATCTTTTGACCTCGTATAAAAACAATAATCACTTTAACAATACGTCGTGTAATATATCTTACACGTTATGATAAGAAATCTGCCAAAAATCACAATAAAATTACATCTTAACAATGAAATTGGCTTCACCCGCCGTCCTACCAGCATAAAAGTGAAATATATGGTCGTACGCATTGCGTAAAGTTGGAATCGCGTGTTGGCAGCCGGGGCGTTTTGTCGACCACACTGTAACTATTGTAGACTTGTACCATCCAGTTTTCTAGCCCCATATGCTTAACCTATAGCATTTTTAATATTATTTTTGTGGCACTGGAATACAGATGAAAGAATATCCTAATAGAAAACATTTTCCAAGATAAAAGAAGACCTTTGATTTTCACAGAGCGATAAGCAATTACTGTTGGATGTAATATACGTGACTCTAGGGAAACGAAATCCCTAACAAGGATGACAACCTCTGTATTGATGAATCACGTGATTATTTGATGATAAGCCAGGACAATTCTTTGACCTTTCTGTACTCGGAGTTCGGGAATCTAATCCAAGGCGAGTTAATGTAACATATAAATGAATAATTCCATTGTAGTGTCGGTCCACTTAACACAATCTGGTCTAAGTCTTTGGGCAGAGATGACGTAGGTAGTGAATTCTTAAGTGGGGACCATTGCGACGCTGTTTATATATTTCGAACATCGTTAGCATCATAAAACAGTTTGGACTCATGAGCCCTATCAAATGAATTATATTTAACAATATGCTATTACATAATTATTATGTTATCGGAAATGTATACCATTCGTGATTTTCATATAATTCACGAGAATTTTATAGCTAAGCTGGCTTGGTAAATGTGTAGAATACTTATTTTTACAGATAATAATATTAATCCATAAGCTTTAAATAATAATAAAACCCACGCGTTTATCTATCACACTCGGTTAAGGTACGGCTAGGGTTGCCCTTGGGCCACCCAATGCTGCGAACATGTATACGTAGATTGACAAAATGTTACTAAATCTGACTTACGCTTTGCCTCTTTATTAATAATACTGCTGAAAATTTATTAAAAACTTCAATGGAATTGTATGTAATAAATAATGTATCAATTAAACATAGCCAAACCAAGCGGTCTTTGATCTTCCTAGGATTTATATAACATTCTTAAATTGGATAAGTTCATTTCCGATCGTCGGACACATATTGGCACCTACACACATAACTATTGCAGACACAGGTTTTCTTTTAGAATTTAATAAAACAATATTCATAGACATCAACAGATGTAAATGGCCAGGGCGACGCCGCCACTGTATAGTTTAGAGCATTGTCTATGCCACAACAGCAAAATAATAGCTTCTGCTCTTATAGCTTCATTTTCACGCACTCATAAGCGTTCCGAATCGTAATGTGTAATCCGAATGATGTTAACTAAACCATCTCTGTGTATGGGCATAGTTTTTTTGTGAATAAGCAAATATTTGTGGCTAGCTAATGCAGCACTATCGGCTCTAGATAGAGCTATTCCGTTTAAAGATGATTGCTAAAGCTTGCCCTAGGCTAAGAAATGATAAAACACCGGAATGAGAGTCGATAACTATTTCGGGGAAGATAGTTGGTCCTACAATACAAAAGTTTTTTTTGTTATATGTACCGTATATACTTTTATATGCATTTAGTAAAAAGCTGTTATTTTGACATTACAAACAGACACTTCAATTTTATTTATTTGTATAGATTGCAATACAAGCAGTGCAGTGTTCAGAGATATCAATTAGCTTCTACAAATCGATCGGGAGCGGGTTCGTGACCTCGCCGCCTCGTAAACAAGGAGCCAGACGTGTCAAGTTACTACCTACCTTGAATGTACATAAAAGTGAATTTAAAATGCTTTTTGTGGACGTCGTATTAATAACATAATCACATTACATTCCATTTTATTTTATTAACCAACCACTGTAAAATTAGACTACATTTTATCATGGCTAGAATCTATACCAATATAATAAAGTTGAAGTCTGTGATAGCAAAATAAATACCAAAATGTAAGTGATAATTGCTATTTTAAATACGATGCCTGACCATAGATTACCGTTTTTTGGTACTTAATCCATCTGAAAGTTTGTCTCGAATAGGCTCCGAAACGGCTCAACGGATTCCAATGAAAATTTTAGGGATTAAAACAAGAAATTTAACTAAAACTTTCGTGTATATTGCATTTGTAGTTAATATGACCGATACCTTAACATATTTCAAAAGAGTATATCCATGGAGTTTCTTGCCGGTTCTTCTCCATAGGACCAACGACTTGGAACCATGCAACTATTTAAATTCTGACTATTCGTAAGTGCCATCAAATGGTTTACCTGACCAAATTTTCTTTTTGTCCATATGTATGTAATTATTTCATTTTTAAATCATTGCATTACGTTTCCTGTGTACTTGCTACAGCTTACGGATATAAAAAGGACATTAAATATCCTCGGAATAATAAGGTAGGTTTTAGGCCATTGTATGTGTATTTGTTTCATGCAGGAATCGATCTGTTGACTCGTAAAGCAGATAACCAATCGCTTAGCCACAATACCCTCTGACCGTCCATAATATACTTATTATAGATTTATATTAATCAACTAGAATTTACAATGGTCAGGAATAAATGAAAACAGCGAGGAAAATATATGGCTTGCCAAGTGAAAAAAAGTTGCATAAAGTGTAATGAATTACAATGGTTGTTTGCGAAAAATACACGCCCTGCACTGTGTCGTACGCGCGTACGCAGTACGCACAGGAAGGTGGTTCCTCCCAGAGAATATTTGTACAACGTCATATTTGTGTTTCAGGTAGCGAAAGCCCCACCAGTGCCGTGGGGGCTGAAGCACCCCGCGAGCTGCCCAACGAGCTGTCCGCTCCCTACGAGGTGCCGCAGTTCCCCATAGAGCAGATTGAGAAGAAGCTGCTCATACAGAGGCAGCTCAACGTCAAGTAAGTAATAGTAGTTTATGAAGTGTGCTAGATGAAGAGGTTTGTTATTCTGATATAGAACTTAATGCCGATTCGTGTGGTGTCTGGATTTACAAATAAGACCATTTCATCTTTCGTGGATTTCATAAAAGGCGACCAAGGGAGTCTTAACCAGAGGGATTGGTTGCAGCAACACTTTCAGCGGAACAGATAACCATATTGCGTTCACCAACCCGCCAGCCAAGCGGGAGTACTGACAAATTCCCCCCAAAATGACGACACAATTGTGGAAATCTATGAGGGGACGCCTTTGTTCAGCAGTGGATATTCGTAAGCTGATATGATGTGTGGTGTCCGGACTATGAATATAGCACCACTCCATCTCCTCCCGTGGATTTTGTAAAAGGCAACTGAGGGACTCGAAACTGGGGGATAGGCAGCAACGTCCCTTCTATGGACTAACAGCCATTCTGAGCGCTCAACAACCCGCCAGGCAATTCTGGTGAGCACTGGCAAATTCCCACAAAATGACGAGACGACTGTGGACATCTATGGGGGAGGCCTTTGTTCAGCAGTGGATGCCCTTTGGCTGGTATCCGATGTACTCGGATCGTTCGTTCGCTCTCGAGATCCCGGAGGCCCCTTCGGTGCTGAATATGACCGCCCAGGTGGTTTTAGCTGTTAGGAGTCTAGCCGTTAAGAATCCGGCCCCCTTCGCCCTCCCCCCGATTGTTGAACGAGCACATTCTATTTAAAACTTTTTTGTTCTTCCAAAACATGCACACATTTACAATAAATACAAATTCGCCGAACTGCGCAGAACAGTTTGTTGGCGAAGGAGGCGCTCGGCTTGTCTACATTATTACAGTTTTCATATCGGCCATTTATACGTCCACTGCTGAACAAAGGCCTTCCCCCATAGATTTTCACAACTGTGTCATCATTATGGGGGGTATTTGCCAATACTCACCACGCTTGGCAGGCGGGTTGGTGAGCGCAGTATGGCTACCGTTTCACAGAATGCACGCTGCTGCCCATCCCTCTGGTTTAGATTCCCTTAGTCGCCTTTTACGACATCCACAGGAGGAGATGGAGTGGTGCTATATTCTTAATCCGGACACCACACGGAAAGTACAGTTTTATCCATACGTAATTACTTATAGACATATTATTTACACTGTGGTGAAAACAAAATAGGTTACCTACTGGTTAACTATAATGTATGAAGCGCTTATACCCAGCTGCACTCACTGATCCGTAAACGATCAGCGAGGTGAAGCAACGTTTGACGCGGTCAGTATATAAATTGACGGCACGGTTGGTGCAGTGGCTGATACAGTCGGCTGCTGCGCTCCGGGTCGTGGGTTCGATTCCCGCACGGAACAAGTATTTGTATGATCTACAGGTAGTTGTTCAGGGTCTGGGAATTGTGTGTGGAATTTGTGTCTGTAAACGCACCTTAAATACAGGAGAAATCTATCTTTAAAAAAAAATGCTGTAGTCTGATATAGCTGATTGAAGTCCCTCCAATTATTATTTATATCAAGCAGCCGGCAGAGAAGATTTATTTACCATTTCCACGGAAATGTACTTACGGTCCATTAGCAGCCCAAATGGAACCGACTCCCGAAGACAAGTAAAGTGTCAAGTAATTGACACTACTTTCCTCGTAGCTACGCCGGCTACACTGTTTTATCTGATGCTTGTCGATAGAAAATATTACGGAGCTGAAAATATTTTTGAGTAGTTGAATCTTACGATGTCCACGAGAGCAAATGGAGTGCGATATTCTTAATCCGGATGGCGTCTCACTTATACTAAGATAATGCTAAACAGAAGAATAATTCATAATTTAGGATTTTGTGTAATTATCTGTGTGCCGCGACCAAGATTAATAATACAATTACGGACATACACCATCGAAACATCAGCATCTACAACGATTCAAGGATATTTATTTTGATAACTAAATCTACATAAGGTGTAACTATAAAAAATGACTCAACAGTTGCCCTTTTCTGGCGTTGCAAAATGGTTCTTAATTATATGCAAATAAAACATTACAAAATAAAAAAGGCTGATATTGACGACTTGACGGCACGGTTGGCGCAGTGTCTAAGCGATTGGCTTTCTGCGCAACGTGTCGCGGGTTCGATCTCCGCACGGAACAAATATTTGTATGATCTGCAGATAGTTTTTGCGGCTCTGGGTGTTTGTGCATGTGAAATGTGTGTCTGTCAACTATACCCGCGACGCATGAGAAACTTAAGGGTGGGAAGATGATGAAGCTCTACCCGAGGAAATCTAGTTCAAACATAATGAAACCTTTAACCATAAAGATTTCATCGCTTTCTAATGCTGTGATGCAACGAAATCGAAACCATTTAAATTCAAGAAAGTTTGTGTCTATTTTTAGATCCATTCATTGCTGTTGGGGCAACAGTTCCTACAAATTCCATGTTTCTACTAAATATGTATAACTATGTACAATCAATATTAACTCCTAAATACGAGATGATGTAGGCCTCGCTTCTACTTATGTTTATTGGTTTACCAACATTTTATTTCACGCTATGGTTTGTACAACCTCTCAGTTCTCAGCTCAAACAATCGTTTTGAACCTGAAACACTTTTGATTCAGTAAATATCGCAATATTTGAAACCGGTAATGGATAAAAATAACTTCAAGATTTGGAAGACTAAGTAAACTATCCTATCTCTGTAATGGTGTTAGTGTTGGTTTCAACAATTGATTTAAGTCTTCAGTAAATTGGCAATTGATGTGTAAGTTAAAGTTTTATCATTTAGAGAATTCATCAATTCAGTGAACGAAATTCGGGGTACATGGAGTCCCAATTAAGGGTCAATCGGTACGTGTCCACAGAGCATGATGATATATAGCTAAAATCGGCACGTCCAGGGCAAATCGGGAAACTTGACAACTCTTGAAAGGTACAACTTATTCAATGGAAGTGTTATAGATGTTCTTCATAAATTTGAAGACGATAAAATATTCTTTTATTCGGCACGTTGCAAACTTTCTTTTCCACACGATGAACACCTTCATCGCCCTAATTTTGTCTTTACTGGTGGAAGGTCTTATTGCAAGGGGCCGGCTAGGTAGAGTAGGTAGGTACCACCGTGGGCCTTGGGGGTCGCGAGCGCGCCTATTGGGAAATTTGCGTGCTCATACCGAGCGACCCCCGGGAAGACAGCGGTGTGCATGTGGTCACGTACCGCTGTGTGCGCAGCACAGCGCATAGTGAGGCTTCGGGGAATCCTTTACGATTCCCTCGAGAGATGCCTGGTGCCTCTTTACAGTCGCCTTCCCTCCGCTAGAGGGGATGACCGTCTTACAGTCATCCCCTCCGAGATGTGCCTAAAGGCGTGGCACCAATGGGTGGCTCTAGATGGAGATCTTTCGAGTTCCTGGAGCCTCCTTTCGGTGCCGAAGATGATCACTCCGGTGGTTTTAGCTGGTAGGAGTCCGGCATGCCCCTTCGCCCTTCCCGGGGCGAAGGAAGTACATGAGGTATTTCCACCGGATCAATAAAAAAAAGGTGGGTACCACCGCAGTGCCAGATATTCGCCGCCAACCAGTAGTGTTTAAACTTTAGGCATTGCTGTGCTCCGGTTAGAAGGGCACTGTAGCTAGTGACATTACTGGGCACAAGCAATGACATATTACATATAGACGCACCATATACGAACATTATTGCACTACAAAAGGGCGCGCCGGCCACCATTAGACCCCGTAATAAAAAATAAAACAAAATACAAATTTTATTAATTAAATAAAACGTCTTAAATATAACAGTATACTTCGTGCATTGTCTATAAACACAGGATGGCATTATTTTTCGCAATATGTAACTGAATTACGCTTATGATTCACGTCGAGCCGCGACACTGGTCAGCGCGTGACTAAGTGAACTCCGGGCAACTACCTTGCTTTCATGTGACCATCGTAGAGCGCGGGCAATGCATCTACACTTATAAAAACATCTTAGGGCACAAGGGGGACACTAAATAACTTTACGTGTCGAGGTGACGAGCGCAGTATAATGCCTCGCAGGACCAGTCCTGCGTAGCATTACAATTGGCAGGCATGACGCTGACCACCAGGTGAATTACTTGCTCGTCTCGTCACCATGTAGAATTAAAAAAAATCGGGTCTGGGGTGCAATTCCTTAAGCTCAAACATCCATGCATCCTTGGAAACAGAATCGAAATAACGGTGTAAAACTGACTCGGTATTTGCTAAGATATGATTGAAGCTATTCAAGGACATGTTGCAGAAGGTAAGTCTTGAGGAACAGTCTTAGCGATTACCAAAGCGGTTTTACACCGTTATTTCGATTATGTATTCAAATATGTATGGATGTTTGTGCTTAAGGAATTGCACCCCTGCTCCTCAGTTCTTCGTCTAACTGGACACTTGTAATATAGGCATTTGTATTTCTATCAAGACACGTATACTGCCCTACTTACCACTGAACACTACAATAACCCGTCCCCATCAACCTTGGTTCTACGACGAGCAGCTGACACTAATATCTTTAAATTCTACTCGGCCTGCTGCAGTCTTGCTATCCACACATTATTTACATACAGGGTGTCCAGTAAATAGCACGATATACTGCAGGGGGTGAGAGCTTGGGTCAATACCTACCAAAAAAACACAATATATGTTCAGCAAAATCTAACGGATTTACAGTATAGTACAAAATTTTCCGAAATATCGATATAAGACCTTGACGCAGATTTTTAAGCATCTCGTAATGAAAAATTCCTTTTCTAGTTTTTTTATTTTTACCTAAAATTATTTGTGAATAGTTACTTTACTCATTGATAAGTCTTTATTCAGTTAAAAACTAAACTGTTTTCAAGAAACACAATTTTTATTTAAATTTTCACAGTACAATTTTCTTATCGCTTAACTTTAACCTACAGTGGTGGAAAAAAAAAACCGTAAGATTTTGCGGAACATATATTGTGTGACCCAAGCTCTCACCCCCTGCAGTATGTCGTGCTATTTACTGGACACCCTGTTATGTACAAATCTTGTTACTTGGCATGTGTCAGTGTTGCGGGTAATTCGATTTGCGTGTCCTTGAAACCACGTCACATATGACACGTGCATATTCGACCTTTGCGGTAGAGATTGATTGTGTTAGTGAAAGCCGCTCAAGGTGGTGGTAAAACCGAGTCACTTAATAGTGTAGTGTATACCTTACGTCAGAGATGCCCTGTATGTTACTATCGTAACAAGCTCACTGCTGCACGAATGGAGGCTATTTTTCGCTTCGCCAATTGTCCGGTTGAGCAACCACATCTTTTTTCGTCGTAGAGGTCCTCCGTCTTGAGGAGGGCGGGGCGGAGGGGCATCCAGGAGTCTCTTACCGGCAAAAACCCCACAGTGTCCTTCCACTTACCTCTCGTCGGGGGTGAGGAGGCTTTGTCTGCATTAGACCGCGCCCCCGGCAGGTATCGGTCCGGCACTGCTTGACTTCAGAGGCGCGCGCAAAAGACGCGCCGCTGCCGTCTCTGGCCTGTTTCCGTTCGGGACACAGACTGGCCTTAGTTCGTCGCCCGCAGGCCTCTTCTTATGGTGGTCGGAGATCGTTAAGCGCCCTCCCAAGGTGCCCGCGACCGGGGCCTTTTTTGCGGCGGGAATCAGAGGTGGTCTCTTCCCCGCTCTGCCGTCTCCTTTACTTGCATCGCGTCCTCGCAAAAGGATGGGTGGCATCACACGCGCTCACGCTCCGGATGATGAACTCTTCTTCGACCGCCGTGACGTGATCACAGCGTTCTGTTGCCCGAGCTGGGCACTACTCCAACGTGTGCTGCGCCGTGTCTCTCCAATGAACTGAAAAAACACATTATAATTGACTACTCATACTAAAACACACCCACGACTTTGTAGGTACCCAATCAAGCCAAGCGTACTAACCATAGGTACTAACTGTACACAGCAGCCGTACCACGCAACGCGTAAGTTTATTGGGAGTACCATTCGCTGTTCTATTCACTGCGTTTGTTATTCGCCGATTGCTAGTTAAAAGTGGTAGATAAGAAGCACTGTATTTTGTACAAAAAAGATAATGTCGTTCTGCTTCATCAATCCAAATGTAACATAATAATGAAAACAATAATTTTTGATTTATTATTTTTGTAGACAAATACAAGAAAATAAGGACTTGCATCATCATCATCATTTCGGCCGAATGAAGTCCACTGCTGGACACAAGCCTTCCCGAAAGATCACCACAACGACCGATATGGGTGTGTTGTGGGCTCATTGGGGGGTTTTGCCATAATCGCCACGTTTGGCAGACGGGTTGGCGATCGCAGTTGAGTTGCTAATGTACTCGAAGGACGCTGCTGCCCATCCTCCGGCTAATCCCTTAGTCGACTTTTACGACACCCACGGGAGGAGATGGGGTGGTGGTATTCTGAGCCGGCACCACACGGTGACTTGCATATTGTATATGATTCCTTTCTTGATAGAGGTATTATTTTCGTTTCGGTTTTTGCATGTCATCCGCGAACAACACGACACTTTAACAAGCTTTCACTTACGCGATCGAATCTCAACTGATGTCATAATACGGCTATTTTTTCCGGATGGCCCGGATTGTGCATGTCGCGGTGGCGCGGTTACTCCCTCGTACCACTTCTCCTTGTTTCCTATTTCTGTGGATACACGTCTGCCACAGCGAGCTGTCCGAAAGAGACCTATCATTTAGGTGTTATTATTCTATTTAAATATGTTTTCTAATATGGGTTATTTGATACCTGCAATAAATGAATTTAGATTGAGTTTAAATAGCCTAAAAATTGGGTTATCAAATGCATAAAATCATTTTTCAAATCCGACTGGTAGTGCCAGAGATTAACGCGTTAACGCGTTCAAACAAACTCTTAAACTTTATTATATTAGTACCTATAGATTGTAGATACAAAGCACTGAACATATCCTCAATGCCACTACTAAACTATGGACAGATAAAAAATGTACTGTCTGCATTCTCATAATTATTATTAGTATCTGTACTATTTTATGCCTTTTAATTCTTATGTGGGACTAGCTGTGTCCCACGGTTGCATCCGCCGTTGAATTTAAAAGAAATTACTTCGGCATTGACAGTTGACGTATAGAGTATTAGTACCTGGATGACCGAGCTTAGCTCGGTATTTTCGTGTTACTTAACAACGCCATCTGCTGTTGTGTCGTTAAAGCAATTAGTTGCTCACAAAAAATAGTATTATTATTCGCCAATAGATGTCAGGAAGAGTCATATTTTTCAGTTGAGACTACTCAAACGCCTATAAAATGACATTTTCTAAAAATGATTCCTAGCTAGATCGATTTATCGCCCCCGAAACCCCCTATATACAAAATTTTATGAAAATCGTTGGAGCCGATTCCGAGATTCCAATTATATATATACAAGAATTGCTCATTTAAAGATATAAGATATATTTGATTTCATAGGTTTTAATTTATATTCACGGACTCTTAATATTTTTCTAAATTTAAAGTAGCCTAAGTTATTCCTTATAATATCCGCTATCTGCCTGTGAAAGTCCCGTCAAAATCGATCCAGCCTTTTTAGACATTAGCCGGAACAAACAAACAGACAGACAAAAAATTGAAAAAATTGTTATCGTGTTACATATACATGATACACTTTTATATGCATTTAGTAAAAAACTGTTATTTTGCCATTACAAACAGACACTGCAATTTTATTTTTTTGTATGTATATATGGAAAGACTTAACTGATACCATATTTGTGTCTCCACGTATTATATGGTTTCTTTCATATCGGCCATTTATACGTTCACTGCTGAACAAAGGCCTCCCCATAGATTTTCACAACTGTATCATCATTCTGGGGGGTATTTGCCAATACTCACCACGCTTGGCAGGCGGGTTGGTGAGCGCAGTGTGGCTACCGTTTCACAGAAGGGACGCTGCTGCCCATCCCTCTGGTTTAGATTCCCTTAGTCGCCTTTACGACTTCCACGGGAGGAGATGGAGTGGTGCTATATTTTTAATCCGGACATGGTTATGATGGATATGGTTTCTAGCTAAGTTAAATTTGATGTAAATACGAATTAGTATGCAACACACGTGCTCTTAGAATATAATTTATTCCTCATTCATTTACTGTCCTTGAGTGCGGCTGAATTGTTAAGTATCTTTGTCTTCAGATTTATTCCTTCTACTTCTACTCATCGCAATTTGCAATCTTATGAGCGGAAGGCCGAGTGTGTGTTTCTTTTCGTAATGGTTTACCGCGTTAGGCGCTGCGATTGGCCCGCGCCAAACTCTTCAGCCAATGGAGCACCACCACATGGTTGGTGCAGTGGTTGATACAGTCGACCGCTGCGCTCCGGGTCACGGGTTCGATTGCCGCACGGAACAAATATTTGTATGATCTGCAGGTAGTTGTTGCAGGGTCTGGGTGTATCGTGTGTGATGTATAATGTCATGTCTGTAAACGCACCCACGACACAGGAGCAATACTAGTGCGGGGCAATGTTAAAAAAAAATAAAAAAAAAAATTGCCGACCTTTTAGTGAGACGTACATTATTTTTTGTCTCCATGTCGCATGTGTTCGGAAAAACGATGGAAGCTAGTTCCACATTTTCGTCGCACTGTGCAACAGGTGAAAAGTAAATCGTACAGCTCTAGACCTCCAGCCATTCATGTTAAACTTCATCCAAAACTGATTATCCTGGCCACAATAAGCTGTCATATCGATTACCATTGTGTTACGAGTTACTTGACGAGGCGAGTCGTAAACATCGCCTCGCCTTCTCATAAGTTTTACGAGCAATTCCGTCCGCTCTAGCTTATAATAGAGCTCATAAAAGTAATAGTTAGTTAGTTGGTTATCGAGCGCGCTTATTATCGATGTTATTATGAATCGTATACGAATAGCTCGGATATTAGAAAGATGGTCACCACCATCCATTTGATTAAATTAGGATTCCGTATCAAAAGGGATTACTCCTTTGTCTGTCTGACTAAACTACTACTGCTATCGACTTGAAATTAGGCACATTTGTTTGTCCGAATCTATATGAAGTGGAAGAGTTTTTGAAATTTATCAAAATGAGATAATGGGGTGACGGGGGTTATCATCTAAACTGTTTACGTAACTCATAAGATTTAACAGCTACTGTAGTCAATGTTGAAACAGTAACCAAATAAACAAATTAAAGAGAAGACGTCCTTTAATTACAAAGTATTCAATCCATTGAAATTTGAACCTTATTATCAAGTGAACAAAACAGTTTTGTCAACTTATGACCCAAACAGTGCGGAAATATACCGTCACACTTTATCTCCAAAGACAATAATTCAGAAATGTTGAATTTTATCTTGGCAAGGAGATATAATAAATAACAAGTAATACAAGACTTGTAAATATTTTTTAAAGTTAGAGCTCGTTACTATAAATACTGGAAACGATGCCAATCATGTTCTGCGAGCAACGGGCATAAACGCAAGCAGATCGCAAAATGTAGGGAAGACTGTATCGGCAGACAACCTTATCTATTTATCGGCTATAGATTGGGCTCAGCAGTTGCCACCTTAACCCTCATGAATCTTTTGTGTTGAACGTAGCCCTCTACTACGTTGCTGGCACATCGAAAAGTTCTTGTAGGTACCCTGCGATTGTGCCAGTATGGAAATGCGCGTAATAATTTGGTACACGATAAGCTGTCCCCAGGTCGCCCTTCGCCTAGTGAAAGCGTCACAGTCAGACAATATGTGTAACATTGACTCTTTTTCACCCCTGCACAATTTTGCACGTATCCACCGTGCTCAGTTTCATTCTGTGGAAGTGCTCATTCATTGGTACCGAAGTGCTCTTTGAGTGCCTAAAAGGTGTCTCTCTATCGACACACATAGGAACATTTCAGCCCTTGTGCAAAATAATTTGCTCTCTCGACGTGCGAAATGCGACTAAGGGTTGATCTTAACAGTATGGGTAGCAGCATATTCTCGAGTGCTAATAACGACATATTATGATTACCAATCCGCTTGGCAAGCGTGGTAATTATGGCAGTATCACCTATGACCGTTCATTGTAGTGATCATTGAAAGACAGCGGTTCAGCGGACGCTTACTGGCTAATGTGTGTGTGTTTGTTTGCGGGCCGCCCAGAGTCCAGGTCATATAGGCCATTTATACGTCCACTGCTGAAAAAAGGCCTCCCCCATAGATTTTCGATCGATCGATTAAGATAGGGTCCAGGTAGTCGTACCTAACGCATAGAAAAATACATTAGGCATCGAATTCAAAGCACATTACGAATATGTTTTGCGATTATTAGTCTATAAATACTGGCTAAGGTTTTGAGCTTAAGCTCCTCTCTAAATCTATCAATAAACTCATTTTTACCGCGTTCACACAAGCACGCGATAAACAGCTGAGACTGCCTGAGACTCGATATTATTAGTGGAAAGTAATTGGATTAACCTTGAAGCGACAGTAACCCTTACCGTGAGGGTTGTCGCGTTTCGCGTCATTTATAATTTGATTGCGTTGCAATGCGTATCGTTTGCTGAACGCGGTAGTTCCTTTGCCACATTTTGGTTTATTCAAAACTTGTTCCACTTTGGCGGGAAATGTGATTTTGTGACAATTAAGTTTTAATCTGTGGTGTTGACTCTATTATGTTTGGAAGTAAAATTGAATGTAAAAGATGGACTTCCACGAGGAATTCTTGGTAATGTGAATTCGCAATTTTATTGTTTGCATAACAGCGTCGACTTGAACAAATATGAAAATAATTTACTGAATGAACCGTCAATATCCGAAGTTTATCATTCCATTCGAATTATATTGCATATAGATGTTGTTTTAAAATATCCGGTGTTGAAATACCGCTGTGTAGATCAAATGTTCAAACATATTCTCAGATATTTTTTGTTGAAAGTACGGTTTACCGTTTTTTTGCTAATCGTGTATGTATGGATACTGAATTGTGCATTCAATGAGTTGGTTGACGCAGTATGTAGTTCAGTGGTAACTGTTGATACGGAGAGCATAGGGCTGTATAGAATGGATTAACGAAGAAGAAGCTTATACCCTAAGATGTCACTACTTGCGGTAGCGTCATCATTTCCGTACTCCTAAGATGGCGACGATGGTGATGTCTTATCTTAGCACCATAATCATGAAATTGCGGTGACAGCTCATGTTGCTGGTTGAGTATTGTACCTTTTTTTTTTTGGTTTTTTTTTTTTTTTTTTTTTTTAAATAACGTTGCCCCACACTAGGATTTTTCCTGTGTCGTGGGTGCGTTTACAGACACAAATCCCACACACACCTATAAGATGTATTATATATTATTTATAAGCATGTATCTCCAGTTTCTATTTAAACCTTGCATGACATCTGAAGGATTATTCTCGTAATTAATTTACACTTTGATTGAAAATTTACCGAACTGAGATTAAATTATGAATTGAATAAACATTGGTGTTCTACATTGCAGTCGGCTTTCAGTATGATCTCTTCTTCTTCTCTTAGATTATGGCTTCTGTAGAGTATCTTCCACAATTTCGCTAATGTCAAGTATAAGGCAACGTCGTACGGTGTTTAGAATAATGAATCTTTACATATTCATATAATATTTCACAGAAATGAAAAATATATCGGCAACGTCGTACGGTTTTTCCTGGTATGATCTCAGTCTAGTCTCATTTCAATGTCAGTTTTAACGTTTATTTAATTACAAGTTTAGTATCTATGTCAGTTCAAAATGTTAGCAGAATACCGTTTTGACTGCGATCAACTTTCGATCTCATCACTATATACGTTCTCTTTAGACGTTGTTTGTTGGTTTAGCAGAATACCATTTGTAACATTTATGACATTGAAAATATATGTTATAGGTATATCCCTCTTTTTTCCAAACGGGCCCGATCAAAGCCCCCAATTCGAAAAACAAAACGGTACTGAGAATTACCGAATTTCTTGAAATTGGAGGCTGAAAATATAACTATAATATTTTATATTATTAATATGTTTGAATAGTTAGAGTTTAATATCTTAGTTCGATCGCGTGATAGTATGTGCTAGCGGACATGTAGCTGTAACATAGTTACTACAAGTAACCATACTGTTAATTATATAACATATATTTACGCTCAACGCTAACTCACTAACTGACTCTGTATCGCAGAAAGATAAAATGAAAATACTTCGTATATATACTACACTATCTGGGACCCGCGGTTTAATTTGAAATAAAGCAGATCAATTATAAAAACAGGTTCCAATATTTTTGCGCGGAACCCTAATTATTTTTCTAAAATAAAAGTAGCCCAAGTTATTCCTTATAACATCAGCTATCTGCCATTGAAACTCGCGTAGAAATCGGTCTAGCCGTTTCGGAGATTAGCGGGAACAAACAGACAGACAGACAAAAAATATATAGTTTTTTTGTTGTAGGTACCGTATATACTTTCATATGCATTTAGTATAAAGCTATTATTTTGAAACAGACACTTCAATTTTATTTATTTGTATAGATTAAAGTGTGTGTTATAATTTCAAGGGCGCCGTATGTGCATACACTAGTAGTGTTGTATATGAAACGTACTTGAAAAATATTGTATTATGAATTTTTTGCTAAGGAATTTGATGCGCCACTTTTTCTCCACAGCTTAATTAAACAGTAGAAACCTGCGAATGGTGGGCGTATATGGGTGCTGTTAAGTTGCCGTTCAAATAGAACTATTTTTAGAATACGACAAATCAATTGACGACATGGTTGGTGCAGTGGTTGATACAAACAATGAACAAATATTTGTATGATCTGCAGGTAGTTGTTCCGGGTCTGGGTGAAATGTATGTCTGTAAACGACCCCACGGCACAGGAGAAATCCTAGTGTGGGGCAACGTTTTATTTATTAAAAAAAAAGAATAAATGTCGAAATGATGAGATGTGTACATACATACTTACGGTACAGAGTTATACGCAAGAATGACAAGGGCGAGGCAGAGGTGTGATGCATCACATTCCAAAGCTATATGCAGCTATATTAGTTAAAGAGTTACGATAAACGGTGTCAAATACCACGTAATAAGACTTGATTATCACTCTCGATGTCGCCCACATCTTTCTTTAGGGTTAGCTTTGACTGAGGAAGATGGATATTATATTACAGAGTACAAGTATTTTAAAGCTGATATTGTGAACACAGGTACTGCTAACAATGACGAACATATATTTAATACAAACAACCAAAAAAAAGATTTTAATTTTTTATTTTATACAAATTCTTCTTCTTCTCGTAGATTATGGCTTCTGTAGAGTATCTTCCAGAATTACGCCAATGCCAAGGCAAGGCGTAAGGTGTTTAGAATAATTTATCTTTACATATTCATAAAACAATTCTCAAAAAAGAAAAAAAAAGAATGTGGGTAACGTCGTACGGTTCAATTGGTTTTTCACAAAAATGTATTTGGGCCGGAGTCAACGCTAATCATATGCGGTTGCCTGTCAGTACTTTGAACGAGTGAGTGCTATCATGGTGCTATCTTCTATAGATACTTTGGTAAAAAAATATTGTTGTTATATTTGGCCTGGATACCAAGTCTTTTGGGCATTTTGTCAAAATATAATAACAGTGTTACCAACGCGGATACGCATATTAAGTGTATAATTATCCTAATGTAGTTTCGATTTTAGCTATGTAGTTAGTTATGCCATTTTTTATCTTTAAATCTGTACTTGTGCGTCGACGTTCGCCGCAAAAATAAACTGTTTTTATTTATTTCTTTCTTCTTTCTATCGACAACTGTAGCCCAATTAGACGTCCCACCCAATCTCTCAACAAAATTGCTTATTGATATTAATAATAAGCAAGTTACATGAATACAGCCAAGTATTTAAATACGACACTCGACGCAAAGCTTCGCTGGAAAGCTTACATTAACGAGAAAAAGGACAAACTAATTCAGCGAAATAAACAATTAATGCTGCTGTTTGGAAAACGCTCTACGCTGTCAAATCCGAACAAACCTTTATTATACAAACAAGTCCTATTACCAGTATGCACTTATGGTATACAGCTGGTGGAGTTGCAGCAAACAGGCCAATCTATTAGTTGACATTTATTTCTGAACAGGATATTGAGGGAAATTGTAAATATTGTACCTTAGTATTCGTGCCTATCCTAATATCCGTGGGGAGCTCTGTTCTCGAAGTTATTGACTGGTATGTCTACCTAGAGCAAATTGTCCAGTTAGGTAGGTCCAACTTCGAGAAAGAGGTTAATCGTCGAATCTGACTCAGCTGGGCAGCGTTCGGGAATCTTCGCAACGTCTTTTTGTCAGCAATACCGCATGCCTCAAGACGAAAGTCTTCAACCAGTTTGTGTTTCCAGTGGTAATATATGAAACAGACGTCGACACTCACTATGAGCCTCTTAAGAAAGCTTGGGGCTGATTAGAATAGAATAGGTTTTTTTAAACGTTGCCCCACACTAGGATTTCTCCTGTGTCGTAGGTGCGTTTATAGACATGAATTCCACATACAATACACCCAGACCCGGAACAACTACCTGCAGATCATACAAATATTTGTCCCGTGCGGGAATCGAACCCACGACCCGGAGCGCAGCAGTCGTCTGTATCAGCCACTGCACCAACCGTGCCTTCTTTATTGTACACCATTTTAAAAAGTACAAGAAATCGTTGTATGAACTGTGATTGTACAATGGGCGGCCTTATCACCACTAGCGATTTCTTATTTATTTATTTATAAATAGGAAAACCAATAGCTATACAAAAGTAAATAGATAACTAGCGTAGGTTATAAAAAGCCAATTACAGGTTTTCACTGATAGAAATCGGAATAATATACAGAAATTTTAACAATCACAACTAAGCACAGTGATGACCATTAGAAATAAAGAACGACATTAGGAAATCAGTGTTACTGGAAAAAGTCAAGGTTTAGCCGATTTCGTGCCGTGAAGCTTTTTGTACAAAATGGGTCGAATGAGAACTCCTTACATAATTTATTAAAGTCTAGATATAGATATATAAAGTATAGACCACCTTATGCTTAACCTTATAAATGCTATGTACATAAACAAGTAATAAGTCGAAACACCCGAAATGGTAATTACCTATTGTGGAAGTGTAAATATTTGAGCATGTATTGTGTGGGTGTAATGGCACACGGTGGGCTCTTGTTGCGATATCATTTGTTTGCAATCAGTCATTTGGAGACTAGCAATTAATGTTGACCTGTGACTTAAATATAATTGGTACGAACAACTAATGATAACGGCCAGTGCTCATTGAAATCTCATTGTTTTATGCGAAGATTATGAATAGAAGAAACAAATAAGAACCGGACAAGTAATTTATTTTTATTGTCTCACCACAACAATGAAATAGTATAATAAAATTTATTAAAACGTACACTAACGTGAGGAAATTTGTATCTCGAGCGTGGTCTGGACGTTAATTACAGGCTTGCAGATCGAATCTCTGCTTAAGTATAGATATACAGCTGAGCGACGATCTAGAATAAATACACTGCTCGGGTGAACTATGATCAATGAATCTTGATCAAGTATAGTTTTAGAATCAAATCTCTAGTTTTAAGTCGAGATTCACGAAGACGCATCGTTCTAGAATATAGCGAAAGAAGTAGGGGCAATTGAGGTTTTCACATTTTAATTTTATGTCCTGCCGATCGTATCGTGCGTAGGATCGTTGAGCCCCCCAAAATAACATAGACCTTCACGATGACTTATTCATGCTTACAGTCTATCAGGATGGTTCAACTTAATACAGCTATGAAACTTTCTTTAAAAAGCCATTCCAGACATTACCTTTAATTTTTGTCATATACTATTGTACCATAAAAACTCGGGACTTTAAAATTGAACCCTTTGTGTTTATTTCGGATTTTCTCTCCAAATTTAAATAGGAAAAAAATGAAATGACAGCTTCATCAAGTTTTATTGACGAGTTATTCTAGAAACCAACACACTACTTTGGAAACTGTTTGAAAAACATTTCCTCTCAACTTTATCGTTTTGGGTTCCCAGGGCAGCAGAATGCGGTCAATCCGTCCGTTCGTTCGGCGGCAGCGACGCGGGTGGCGCGGGCGCAGTGTTCGACGAACGATTGCGGGCAGCCGATGATGAGGAGACCGACTTTGTGTTGCCACACTTCCAGAGAGTCGCCATCAGTGGAGAGGATACGTCCGGAGTAAGTGAAACTGGAGAGATGGATGAGTGTTGCCCTTTCTGTTTGATGATAAGGAACCCGATAGGCAGCAACGCTACGTTAACTGTGGAGGGGCATCTTCAGTAAAGGATCTCCTAAACTTAAAGAGCAATCCATCTATCCAGATGAATCGCTCTTTAATCATTCTTGGTCTAGGATAGTGGTTGAGGTATGCGTAAGGACAAGTAATGATTAGAAGATCGAATGTGTGTTGCCAAACCCTATCTGAAAATCGTTATCTGGGATGAGGATACTTTTATGCCGTCTGGTGCCGACTCAGAATACCACCACCCCATCTCGTCCCGTGGGTGTCGTAAAAGTCGACTAAGGGATTAGCCGGAGAATGGGCAGCAGCCTCCTTCGAGTACATTAACAACTCAACCGCGATCGCCAACCCGTCTTCCAAACGTGAAAAAACCCCCAATGAGCCCATAACACACCCATATCGGTCGTTGTGGTGATCTTTGGGGGAGGCCTGTGTCCAGCAGTGGACTTCAGTCGGCCGAAATGATGATGAAATGATGGATGAGGATACTTATAGATATCCCGGAGAGACTGGATGATCCATTATATTATTGTGTCGAATTAAGGTCGAGGAACCAGATGTTCCTAGCTATTTAATGATAGACCGATCTTGTGCTGCCAAACAGAATTCCAGAGAGTCACTATCAGAAAGACCTCTGGGATGAGTAGCTGACCTAACGTTCTTCGGTTTAGCTCATACTAGACTGCTGTCAATTTTATATACATCACACAATGCCAGCACTTAAAAGGTGGTAACGCTAACTCTTTGGATGTCATGACTAAAGTCACCAGGTTATATAGGTCTCAAAAATGACCTTATAAATTTGGCTAGTGTTGCTTCTACTTGATGTTTCTTACGGTTTTGATCTTCAACCAGGTCCCTCTAGAAGATCTCCAGCAAGCCTCGTCCTACTTGGTGCAAGCGCTGGAGTTGCGCAAGCGCTACATGGAGATGTCGCAGCAGAGCTATGCGATGATCACGGCGCGGTTCGTGCGCAGTACGGACGTGAACGCGCCCGCCTTTGTGCCCAGTGTGCACGTGCAGAAGCACATTGCGGGTAAGTCTTTGACCTATATCGTCTGTTTGCCCGTAAATGTCCATGGAAATATAGTGGTGATGGTAGTGTGGTGGTATTACCGCACAGAAGGATTCCGCTGCCCACTATCATGACAAAGTTTCCCACAAAACTATTGTAAGACTTCGGGAAGAGAAAGGAAAGCTTCACTGCTAACACAATACCAGTTCTTTTTCTACTGCTAGCCAATTTGATCTAGATCAAGAATGTCAGTACCAGTTAAAAGTTAAGAAAAGTAATTTCTCGTCTAGGCTTCTGACAAATATGCTTATCTTTATTCAATAAAAAAACTGTAAAACTGGGAAAGGGACTCTTATCCAGAGGGATGGCTGGCAGAGTCTCTTCTGTGGAGTAGTAAGCCATACTGCGCTCACTAATCCATCTGCCAAGCGTGGTTAGTATTGGCGAATTCCCCCAAAATGACGACACAATTGTATAAATCTATGGGGGAGGCCTTTGTTCAGACAGTGTACGTCCTTTGGCTGTTATGATGATATGGTCAAACGAGAACTCAGTCTCCTTATTATCCTATGAAGGCCTACTTCTGAACATAGGGTTCCTCGTGATACCATAAATCCAGTTTAATTCTATACTTTTCTTGCAGATCACATAGTCCACCCTCCATTTAGGGCCGGCAAGGATCCCTGGGAGTGTCCCAACCCATCAGCAAAGGGCTACATCATCAAGGCCGACAGCGGCGTGTTCAACCTGTACAAGAAGGGCGAGGACGGGCAGGAGACCAGGTTGCCGTACGAGTACATAACACTACAGCAGTACATACAGGACAAGAATATCATGTGTAATATGATGTCTGATGGACCACTGTGAGTATTTTAATATTTCAGGCTAATATTTTATCGACGGTGGGGTGTCAGGATTAAGAATGTAGCAACACTGCCTCTCCCGTGGATGTCGTGAAAGGTGACTAAGAGACGCTAAACCAGAGGGATGAGAAGCAGCGTCCCTGGAACTGTAGCCACCAACCAGGCGGGTTGGTGGCTACGAGTGGGGAGAACTGCCAAATTCCACCCAAATTGACGACACAATTGTGGAGATCTATGGGGGAGGCCTTTGTTCAGCAGTGGAAGAAGAAAAGAACAAGAAGAAGATGGTAATATGATGAGTATTGCAAGCATAGTTTAAAGCTGAAAATGGAAGGATATATAGAACGGTGCCTGTAGGTGTTGCCTGTTTGTTTTGTATGCCAGTAGATGTGTAATTTCACTATAACCCCATGACCACCAGGCCCGAATACAATAGTACCCCAAATGCAACGCATGTTTCTGTTCAAAATGTCCGCTTATTCAATAGTGATGTGCCATCTTTGACGTAAACGCTGGTACCTAATATCGATATTATGTGCCCTCACGGGGTTAAGATTAAGTAATACGATCTGTTTCGATTAATTTAGAAAAGCATTAAATATAGGTTACGCTCACTTTTAATCTGATGAGACAGCTAGTTGAACCTATCCAATACTCTCTTTGTTGGAACCGTTAGCTGACCAGCATTTCTTTGTTACAGCAAATCGTTCTGCTACCGCCGTCTCTCGTACCTGTCGTCCAAGTTCCAGCTGCACGTGCTGCTCAACGAGCTCAGAGAGCTCGCCTCGCAGAAGGCCGTCCCGCACAGGGACTTCTATAACATCAGGTCAGTTGGTGCCAATAACTTGAGCAAAATCCTAAGGGTGAGAACTGTCCCATTAAGTCTATTGGTCGTTACTGCAACCGCTGAGATAGTCATAATATTTTCCGAAGTAGCATCCATTGAATTGAAAACGGAAATATATCATCATTTCGGCCGAATGGAGTCCACTGCTGGATACAGGCCTCCCCCAAAGATCACCACAATGACCGATATGGGTGTGTTGTGTGGTCATTGGGGGGTCTTGCCATAATCGCCACGCTTGGCAGACGGGTTGGCGATCGCAGTTGAGTTGGTAATGTACTCTAAGGACGCTGATTCCCATCCTCCGGTTAATCTCTTAGTCGACTTTTACGACACCCACGGGAGGAGATGGGGTGGTGGTATTCTGAGCCGGCACCAGACGGCTTTAGGTTACGTATGCAGGTACTAATAAGGTTTTTCGCTTCACCAGGAAAGTGGACACTCACATCCACGCGGCGTCGTGCATGAACCAGAAGCACCTCCTTCGCTTTATCAAGAAGACGCTTAAGAACCACGCTGACGAGGTTTGTTGGAACTTGGGACAGTTGTTGTTGTTGTTGGACAAATGTTTTTTTCTTTCTTTCAAACCTTTAAGTAATAATGTTGATGTGCAGGTGGTGACTCTACAAAAGGGAACCCCAATGACGCTGAAGTCGGTATTCCAGTCTATGAACCTTAGCACGTACGACCTCACCGTGGACATGCTGGACGTGCATGCGGTACGTACACCACAAAACAGGCACAAAACCATTTGAGAAACTTTGTGGGGGGGTCTTATTTTTCCATTTTCCGTATTATGCTCCAGGAATCCACCGCATCAAATATTTTTTGTGTCAATCTTTCGTACTCATTTCCGGTCCATGTTTTGTTTACAATTTGGAGGCCGCATTTTCATTTATTTACGTCATATCAGAATATTCACAGCTGTCTCTTGCATACTGGGTAATATTTCTCGAAGATCATATCGTAGTATTGCCCGCCCGTTTTGCCCGCAACTCGCAGCTTCTTATTCTATGCCCTTTCTTAACTTGTTTATTGTAATTAGAATCATATTCAGAATGGAACATTAGTGAAATTCACTGTGGGAGATACAGCTGAATAGAGCCCGTAAATGGGCTGGCTCGACCGAGAAAGTACCACGCCGTCACAGAATACCGGTTGGAAGTACCAACATTGTTGCGTTTTGCACGATTAGTGACGGAACGGAAGCCCGTCCCTTAAAAATATGGCAGACATACGACATGGGGGCCACAAGGAAAATTATGTCCGTCCTAAAAAGGTCGGCAACACATTAGCGACTCTTCTGGAGCTGCGGATGTATATGGGTGGTGGTGAGCGCTTCATAATCGTCATCATCATATCAAACAAAGGACGTCCACTGCTGAACAAAGGCCTCCCCCATAGATTTCCACAACGAGCGGTTACATGCCGCCCTCATCCCACGACTCCCAGCGACCTTCACCAGATCGTCTGTCCACCTCGTTGGAGGTCGTCCCACGCTGCGTTTTCCGGTGCGCGGTCTCCATTCGAGAACTTGTTTACCCCAACGGAATTTTTTCTACGAGAAATGTCCGTTTGCCCATTGCCACTTCAGTTTACCAATCCTTTCAGCTATGTCGGCAACTTTAGTTCTTCTACGGATATCCTCATTTCTGATTCGATCTCGTGGAGAAATGCCCAGCATAGTTTTCTCCATAGCTCGCTGAGTGACCTTGAGCTTTCTTATAGGGCCCACAACGAGTGTCCTCGTATTTGCTCCATATGTCATCACTAGTAACACACACTGGTTGAAGACTTGCGTCTTGAGGCATTGCGGTATTGTTGACGACAAGACGTTGCGAAGTTTCCCGAACGCTGCCCAGCCGAGTCGGATTCGACGATTGATCTCTTTCTCGTAGTTCGCCCTACCTAACTGGACAGTTTGTCCCAGGCAAACGTATTCGTCAACAACTTCGAGAACAGAGCTCCCAACGGATATTGGAATGGGCACGACATAGGCATTTGACAGTGAACGCTTAGATGAGGCATATTCTTGTTTGCGCTCCGATATAAAAAAAGCTCAATATGTTAATGAACTTAACGAAACCTTTAATGATTTTAACTAAAATCTGTTGTCGTTAGGACCGCAACACGTTCCATCGCTTCGACAAGTTTAACGCTAAGTACAATCCGATCGGGGAGAGCAGGCTGCGGGAGGTGTTCCTCAAGACCGACAACCACATGAACGGGAAGTACTTCGCAAGGATCATCAAGGTAGGAGCATAAAGGATTCAGTTTTGTGTTTTATTTATCGTACAGAGAAAAAAGGCTATGGCTAATGAAGGCTCGGAAGAGTGACGATCTTCACAGGGAGGGGGTCGAGCTGGGTAAGATGTTTAAGGGCACCACAGTTGAACAAATGGCAAATTTTTACAGCCGAATTTTCAGTTGTGACGTCATTTGTGGGAATTTGCCATCCATCTGGTTTAGAATCACTTAGTCGCCTTTTACGACATCTACGGGAGGAGATGGAGTGGTGCTGTATTCTTAATCCGGACATCACGTGGTCAGTGGCGTGAACTGAGGATTTACTAGTAATTACGAGTTTTTATTTTATGTACAATGATATATTATAATATACCGTGTGGTGCCGGCTCCAGAATACCACCACCCTACTTCCTCCCGTGGGTGTCGTAAAAGTGGACTATGGGATTAGCCGGAGGATGGGCAGCAACGTCCTTTGAATACATTAACAACTCAACTGCGATCGCCAACCCGTCTGCCAAGCGTGGCGATTATGGCAAAACCCCCCAATGAGCCCACAACACACCCATATCGATCGTTGTGGTGATCTTTGGGGGAGGCCTGTGTCCAGCAGTGGACTTCATTCGGCCGAAATGATGATGAATGATGATATATTAAACAGGCTGTCCCAGACGTCGACGTCATCGACGTGGTAGGCCATCACCCGTTTCCGACTTGACTTCGACGTCAAGTCGGAAACGGCTTATGTAAATTGTTGCCTAAAATTTTAAGTCAACTGCTCCAGCTTGGAACAAAATGTCAACCAAGTATTCAAAATTATTACTACACCCAATTTTAACTGTACTGAAGAAAACGTACTTCGCTAGTTTGGCAAGTACGTTTAAAAGTTGGCACATTTAATAAGGATTCAATAAACTATGTACAACTTAGATTATTTTTATATTTTTTTGATAACTACTATGACTTGGCCCATCACCCATTTCTGACTTGACGTCAACTTCTGGGACACTTGGGACTTTTTTAGAAAAAAAAAAAAATTAAATATACTGGATATATATTTTTTTTTTTCTAAAAAAGTGCAGGCTTATATGGTAACGAAAGAAAGACATACTTTGACTTAAGCTAGAAAAAAATTTATGATACTTTTGTCTCAGCAACAAAATTTCTATCGGAATAAAAAAAGCATGTTAATTGTTTTATCTGCTCAGGAAGTGGCATCTGACCTTGAAGAGAGCAAGTACCAGAATGCAGAGCTGCGGCTATCCATCTACGGCAAGAGCCCCGGCGAGTGGGCCAAGCTGGCCAACTGGGCCATCCAGTACAACGTGTACTCTGACAACGTGCGCTGGCTCATACAGATACCTCGTCTATAGTAAGTTGTTTTTCATTTGTGGATAGGTCCTGCAATCTAGAGGGGGTGACCGCTTTACATTCACCCCTTCCAAGATGTGCCTAAAGGCGTGGCACCAATGGGCGGCTCTAGTGTGATCTTACGAGGACCTGGAGCCCCCCTTCGGTGCCGAAGATGACCGCTCCAGTGGTTTTAGCCGGTAGGAGTCCGGCACACCCCTTCGCCCTTCCCCGGGGTGAAGGAAGTTCCATGTAGAATTTCCACTGGACATCAATAAAAAAAAATAAAAATAAAATGTCCTGCAATCTGTTGTATGATCTGCAGGTAGTTGTTCCGGGTCTGGGCGTACTGTTCTATTCATGTCTGTAAACGCGCCCACGACACAGGAGAAATCCCAGCTACGGACAATGTTAAAAAAAATCGACGATCTGGAGCCTATACCCCTTCGCCCTTCCCCGGGGCGAAGGAAGTTCATGAAGAATTTACATTAAGCACAAATAAAAAAAGAAAACAAAATGGTCGTGCAATCTGTGGATAGTGCCGTGTGGGTTAGATTTTGGTATTGTGTGGAAACCAACTCTTTTCATCATTATAGTGATTGATGAACTGGTATCAGATCCTGGTGCTACCTACCGCTTATACATTCGGTACAACCAACAGATAGTACCAGCTTCACCAGCCTTGCTTGGTTTTGCGAGGAAAGACTACATATATTATGGTGAACGAAGGCATCAAGTTGGGATCAACAGTAGGGAGAAACAAGGTGTGGTGTTCCGCCATTGAATAGGGAGTATCTCCCAACGATGCGGGTGGTATGCCTGGCAGGACGAACCCCATTGGTTTATGTTGGGCGTCTGTATATGCGGCGTTGTCCAAATATTTTACTTGAGTGATTCAGGTTTCTTTGACGTCATCTTGAGTTGCACTTAATATCACAGTAGATGTCACTGTCTGTTGTAGTTATATGGCGGTGATGTAGGTGTCGCCACAACATAATGTTAATATTTTCATCTCTATTATTTTAGAGTCAGACGGAAAATAATAAAAGGCTCTGTAAGCCTAGACTAATCCCTAGGCCCGCCATAATCATTTCAGTACACTGCAATACCAGTAAACACCAATTCTAACAAAACATTTCTATTCCAGCGACATCTTCAAGTCGAACAAGATAATGAACAACTTCCAGGAGTTCCTCAGCAACATCTTCCAGCCTCTGTTCGAGGTCACCAACGATCCCAACAGCAACTACGAACTGCATAAATTCCTCACTGTAAGTATATCTGGCTTTCTACTTCTTGGTCTCCAAATATTCCACCCGCATAGAGACAACTGGCACTGGAGCCAAACACAAAAGTCAAGTTACTGATTGAAGATTAGTGAATTTGTGGAAATTTTGTGGCTGTTGGAGAAGCTCTACAAAACTCTACCACTGGTAATGGATGACTTGTAGAACGTCTTACCGACTTGGGGCAACACGTATAAATTATATTCTCGAAACAAAACGGCGGAACCCATATAGGATCACTCATGTGTGTGTCTGTGAGTCTGTCGCGGCTAATTTGCACCGAATCTACTGGACCGATTAAGTTGAAATTTGGTAAACATATGAATTTCTACCCAATCGAACTTGTGACGTAAATAATTAAATTTTGAATATGGTGTCACTTTCGGGAGAAAATATGCAAAATTTAAGATTAAAGTTTTGCAAACTATACCGTGTAACATATTAAATGGAAGGGCTTATTGTAAGCGGCTCAAATTGTTATTTTTATTATATTATTTTATAATTTAAAATAGATGGTTTTAAAGTTATTTAAGATAATAGGCAATAATATACCATCCCATTTCCCCCTAATCTCGGAAACTACGGAGACAATAATTTTGAAAAAAAAATGCTTTACTTATAGATTACAGGAAAGCCTATAAGAAGTCAATAGTCATAAAATAACATGGTCAATCTTTCAATAATGTGCGTACGAACTTACATTTGCAGTTGGAATGTACGGGAGCTCTCCCAAAAATCATACTAAATAATTCATCATTCTTAAATCCCGGGAAATCATAATACCGTCATGATTATCATTCCGGGATTTTAGTGGGAGGTATTAACCACTCTATGTTACATACTTCCTCGAAGTTTAGATAAATATACTCTACCTATTCCGATCTCTGGTGATATATGATAACAACCCACGTATAAATTATCCGGACTCTTCCAAGATTTTGTAAATCCATTTAAACCTAATATTTTCTAGCACGTGGTCGGCTTTGACAGCGTGGACGACGAGTCGAAGCCAGAGAACCCGATGTTGGACGCAGAAGCCAAGAGCCCTGAGGAGTGGGATGATGAAGAAAACCCTCCCTACTCGTACTACCTGTACTATATGTACGCCAACATGACCGTGCTCAATCACTTCAGGAAGTCAGTATTAATTCTTTTTTATTCACTGTGTTAAAACTGGTTTCAATACTCTCTCTATCTGCTACTGTTTGTAGTTACAACAGTTAGTTAGACAGCATAATTGGTTGCCCATTGAGTAGTGATTTGGAATCACTAACTGGTTTGAGCAGAAATTATGAACTTACCAGGTATGTCTGTCCAGCCGCATGCAGCTGATGATGATGAAAATGAAACTAATGCTGACATTATAAACGACGACACAATTGTTGTGCTTTCACGACGATGATGGTGAAATAATCTTCCTGTACAGAAAAGACTAACATGATGACATTTTTATAGAGGTGCTCATCAGAGTATAGTGGGTTTAGCGTAAGTACTATGAAACCTTAAACTCACATCTATAAACCTAATGCTTTATTCTCAGGGAGCAAGGGTTGAACACGTTCGTCCTTCGCCCTCACTGTGGGGAGGCGGGGGCCGTGCAGCATCTGGTCTGCGGATTCCTGCTAGCTGAAAACATCTCGCACGGATTGCTACTTCGAAAAGTAAGAACTTTGACATTTTTGTAATTTCAATAGATTTTCTGGATTTTCAAGACAATTTGGATAAAAAAAAAGTATTTACCGTCACCAAAAAATTGCATGTAACTAAATAAAAATAATAATTTTAGTAAGCTTGTGTATGCCGTGCGGCCACGATTAGCACCAACCCATCTCATCCTGTGGATGTGGTAAAAGAAGACTATGGGATTAGCCAGAGGACAGCAGCGTCCTTCGAGTACGTTAACGACTCAACTGCGATCGCCAACCCGCCTGCCAAGCGTGGAAGCGCGCCTGTAAAACCCCCCAATGAGCACACAACACATCCATATCGAACGTTGTGCTGATCTGTGGGAGAGCCCTGTGTCCTGCAGGGGTTTTATTTGACCGAAATGAAGATGATGATGAAATTATAAAAACAGCACCAAAGTACGATTTAGTGGTTTTTCAAAAACTAAAGTTAGTTTTGACGTAACTATGCATTGTGTGCGGTCTTGAATATTATTTAACTATTGATTGCAGTATCATTGAGTCATATATCGTGTAAGATATATCTAAAATTGTGTACTCATTTCTTTTTAGGTGCCAGTCCTGCAGTACCTTTACTACCTAGCTCAGATCTCCATCGCCATGTCTCCTCTAAGCAACAACTCATTGTTCCTGAACTACCACCGCAACCCACTGCCAGAATTCCTGGCAAGAGGACTATGCATCACGCTCAGTACTGATGACCCGCTGCAGTTCCATTTCACCAAGGTAAAGGACTTCGTATCTTAGCTCACGTGGTAAATCTCCTGTCATAGCAATGAAGGATAGAGTGTGATCTTAGCTACAAAAGAAACTGAATATTTTAAGTAATTACTTTACTAATTTGCTTTTTATCAAGCAAAGCAGATTCGCTTAGGCGTGCACCGTTAGGAATTTTTTCGTGCACCGAATTTATTGGGAGTTCAGTGCATTTTCACGTAAAATTGATAGCTATTTTCATTTCACCTATAGGAGCCGTTGATGGAGGAATACAGCATCGCAGCGCAGGTGTGGAAGCTGAGCTCGTGCGATATGTGTGAGCTTGCTAGAAACTCCGTGCTTATGTCAGGATTCCCGCACGAGGTAAGAAACTAACATACATTCGTTAGATAATTAGAATTTACTTTTCACGTATCTTGTGTTATGTCAAGACATATAGTGTATATATTTTAAACGATATTGCCACAAAATCCAAAACTTACCACCTACTAACTGCCAGATGAAGCAGTACTGGCTGGGCCCCAACTACATGAAGGAGGGAGTGGCCGGCAATGACATCACTCGAACCAACGTACCCGACATCCGCGTCTCCTTTAGGCATGAAGCCCTGCTCGACGAACTCACTAATATATTCAAGGTAAATTAACCAGTTCTTCTGTTTAAATGTAATATTGTGGGATCCAGCTGCTATTAACGTTGAACTGTGTGCAGTTGAGTAACGTTACGATTTGTTTGTGTAAAAGACCAATAGGTACTCTATAGTCGGTACTAAGAAAAATTACATTATACGTTACTTCGTTCCGAATGTTCCGACTTTAATAGCCTCTTAATCGCACACAACTTCACATTTATTTTGAACGTCGAAACTTCTAGTTTCTTATATTTGCTTCTTAAAGATTTAATTTTAAAACAGTGCTAGGAAGGCTTTTAGATACCTATTTTACGCAACACAATCTTTAAATGGATACGGTGAAGGCATTTTATCAAGTCAATCAAACAGCATAGAGAACGGAAAAATAAGAGTAATTATACCGTGACTATATTTTCCGAAAGGGATATGTTTTATAACACGATGCACAAGAAAAACAGATCTATTACGCATGTTATTTTACACGATGATTACAATTATTAGGAGATTTAATTTTATGTGGATGATATACTAATCAGGCTCAATACTTCAAAGAGCGTTACTGTTCCATGTTAGTCTATTAATGTGCTCAACATTCACACATTTTACATTATTCATACACATTTATATCTTAACATTGTGTCTCAGTAACATTATGTAAAATATATCGGCCTTTTTCTGTCTTGTCAAATTGTCTGTTGCATGTGTTTCATTATTTCAGTGTTTGTATTTTCGAATGCATCTTGATCAAAAGTCTATACCTATTTAGATGTGGTTTTTGATGCTTTTTCATTTTTAATATAAGAGTGCGTTCTAGAGAAATCTTAATCGTTTCTAAAACGAGTCTTCAACAGAGCTCAACTTTGTAAATTTACCAATAAATAAAAAACAACACTTCCTTTTCTTCTGTGTGTTTTGGTATGCAAGGACAAAGTAAGAACCAAACACAAAATCGTCTAAAATATTAATAAAAAAATGTAATTTCAGGACGGTATGTCTGCTCGGAGATAAACATCCACAAACGAGACAGTGGATGCTGACAACGTTTATTTAGTCTTACCTATACTAATTTTTTACATTTACTAAAATCAAGTTAGACTAAATATTAATCATTAATTGTTTTTATATATAAAATACGTAAAATCTGGGCAACAGTCTAAACATAAATAAAAGTTTATTATATTTAAGGATAGGTCCTATAGATACCCCTTGTGATAATTAGGCGAAAATGATAGATTTAAAGTGCCATTTCATTTTGATAATGAAGTTCCGCTGCTCTTAAATATATAGAATAGACTTATTAAGAACGATAAATGTGGATGATAATGACCAGTCGCAGTTGAATATTAATAGTCAATTTATCACTAATATTTTCACGAGCGATTGCCGATGAAAAAGCCACCTATGGCTATGTATTGTTATATACATTAGAAAATTAACTCATAACACCTTAGATACATAATACTGTTTGTTAGATACATAATGCTGTGGCATTTGTCACAAATGTAAAAAAAAATCTATTGTGAAAAAACAAAGAATCATTTGACACAAGCTTACTAAACTATATTTTAATTCAAATATTGTTGTACAAATTTGTACACAAGTTGCGATGTTTAACTCACATTTATGGAATAGAACTTTGCGCATCCACATTTATCGTTCATAAACTTTTTCAGATCTTACCTTACTAAGTAGAATGTAATGTAAAGCTTTTTCGTCTGTATATTTTTATATATCCTATCATAAACGCCACAGCTCACATGAAATATTTCAACATTATCATAACAATTAAGTTTATAGTCTTCTAAAGTAAAAAGTTTTATACCTTTCTATATTATTACTTTTCTATAATGAAAGAAATTTCTTATATCACTAAAATTTATATCAAATGCGATGGATTTGTCGCAGGCAAATGATGAATAATGAAAAATGATATTTGATAAAATTACTAAGGTAAATGATAAATTCGCGGAAGATGTTAAAATTACAGGTCTATGGGGTTATTTCCCTAAAGAAAGTAAGTGATTTGAACAAATATCTTAGAAAGACAACGACTTCGCTTCGCTGAGGTGAGGCTCGTGGAGTGAGTTCCCGGAGTCTGATTCGCCTGCAGTAGTTGTAATTTTAACATTTTCCGTGGATGGATCATCTACCTTAGTGATTTGGTCAAATCACCTTTTCGTAATTTTCCTACGACACATACACCGAAGATGGAATTCTCAATGAGAAACTGAGATAATATGATAACAATCCTTTTGATGACGAAGTTTTCTATTTTGAAGTGAGGAATTCATATCAATTTATCCATCACAATTATGGTAGATAAAAACAATTACCAGATATGACAAAATTTAATTTAAAAAAACATGTAATCTATCTTACAACACTGTTGTACATTAAGTGTAAATAAATAAACTGTAAAATTACCTCTAGCATTGGTAAAGCGTAGTTTAAGTGAGCTGTTGGCGCTAGCTTTACTGTTTGTATTGTTCTAACTACATTGTGATCTTGTAACTTTTGTTATTGTATATTAACTATACATTAATTATGTTATTATATAACGTTGCTGGAAATGTAATCGAATCCGCTCATTTGATAAAACCGTCGCCGCAATTGTTTCGATGATTAAGTTTTATCAGACTATTTTCAAACAAGAACATTCATACATTTTAAAAATTTATTTTTATGTTGATTCAGCCTTACTTATCTATGAAGGGATTTGAGTATATTTTCAGTATTCACGCATTTTCTGCTTTGGTTAAATGGTATTGGGATTGTGACGTGTATATACATTTTATTGTTTGTGTGTGTGGTTCTTAGCATTCTAGTATCAAATACGAAACAACCCTCTTTTTTTACAAAAAAAATACATTAAAATACTATCGTACAGAAATAGAAACACAGTACATATCTATGATTTCATATGAACTTAAATGGTTTTCAATTTATCTACTCCACTCTACCTCATAAAGTTGAATAAAAATATTGTCCCAATTAAATCATGGTCCCTATAACATTTGCCGAACAATTAAATTAATTCGTGCTAGTTAACATGTAAACATGATTTGTGAAATAAGTTTACACTAATATTTATAAACCATTATACATGTTCCCATTGTTGAAAATAAAAATGCTCCTACCGAAATTGTTTTCTGATTATCCTGGAAAAAAGTGAATATTTAATATTTGTTATTTTTAATACATTTATTAAAACTGAAGAATTAACTACCATAAAACGGAATCGTGCCTTTGTAGATCCACTTAAACCTACAATTGCAGAGAAAATTTCGTCGTAATACAGGTGAATAGACTTAACCCACGACAACCTAGTTTAGAGATAGTTGACAATATCTTACGCATTTTTCTGCAATTTCCGTAATTTTTTTTGTGGTATGAGTAAAATATTAATGAACATATTTCTTCTTCTCTTAGATTATGGCTTCTGTAGAGTATCTTTCACAATTTCGCCAATGTCATGTATAAGGCAACATTGTACGGTGTTCAGATTAATCAATGTTTACATGTTCATTAAATATTTCCCAAAAATTAAAAAAAAATTACAAAATTATGTCGGCAACGTCGTATGGTTCAATTGTTTTTTCAATAAAAACATTTATTGGTGACACTTACGGACATTAAATGTCAATTATCTCTAGACTAGGTTGTCGTGGGTTAGGTGTGTTCACCTTTACTACGACGATATATTAATACAATACACGAATATAATAGAATAGAATATTTAGTAAGTAGGTCATTACAGGCACTTTTACATGTTCGCGGTATGACAAGATCTTTTCACAAACAGGCACTAAACTAACAACCATTCGTAATACATTTAAATCTTTAAATAAAAGAAGCCAGTCCAACTGACAGGTGTCAGAACGCCTCTTTGCGGTAGCTGTAGTTTGGTTACGATAAAAATCCAGATCAAGTTCAGAATGATTGTGTAGTCTTAAATGCAATTTTATTAGTTACTATCACCCGCATTACAAGAATTATTTTCAAGATCTAACTTCAAAAATAACGGATACTCCATACAAACTTTCACCCTTACTCTTTTACCCCTTAAACACTGAAACACGTTTTTCTTTATTATGACCTTAAAGGCAAATACCAATTTTGATAGATCTAACTCATAAAATGACGGAGTGTAATACAAACTTTCATCCCCTATTTTACCCCGTTAACGACTCATTTTCCATCAATACTGAAACATGTATTTCATGTTTTTCTATCACAAAGCCCAATATAGTTTTTCATGGAACTAACTTCAAAACTGATGGATTTTAGTATAAAATTGGGTTAAATTTACAGAAATACTGTAAACATGTATTTCATTAATTTCAACCAAAAATCCAGTTACAAATTTTTATAAATCTAACTTCAAAAATAACGGATACTCCATACAAACTTCCACCCTCTTTTAAGGGGGCAATTTCTAAAATTACTTCCTACCTATGCCTACATTATTAAAGGCATTATCTGCCAAAATATCAAGTTTGTAGCCCCGCCGGTTTAGGCTATGCGTTAATGAATCATTCAGTCAGGACAAGTGATTATATATAGGGTCTTACTTTATTAATGGAAAATATTTGAGGAGGTAAATCTATAGGTTACAATGATGCGATATAGCAAAAAAAAAATAACATAAGATCAACCTTTATTTTATAAAATAGTACAGAGTCAGTAAATGTTACGCTAGTCGAGTATTTAAATGCTGATTTATTTATTATCAGTAAAATCGATATTTGATGTTTGAAAGGAATTCTATACCATCCATAGAGCCTAGCCTTAAAATATTTTCCATTATTAAAGTAAGACCCTATATATGTATAGATTTGGTTTCTTCTAACGTTCAACACGTTCTGTTTGTCTGTAGCTAGAGCGCTGTGGCACTTCCCTCTGCTTCTAAGGTACACAGTGTGTAAGTGTCTGTGTGGTCAGTAATACATCATGTTCATAACGTTTCCTTGTGACGAAATGTTTGTTGATAAATATTATGTGCATACAGCATTGTGTTGTAACCGTAAAAAAGGGTTGCCTTGTGTTTTTGTTATTCTAACTTATATATATATATAGCTATATTTTTGAGAAATTTGATAATCGTCACATTTTAGTGCAAGTTGGTTGGTTTGGAGACACAAATAATGTAAGTATAGAGCCAAATATATTCATCCGGGCTTTTATTATTTGTTAATATTTTGGAGAATGTAGAGATCATCAATTGTCGCTGTGATTTCGTTCTGAAATTATGCAGTGATATAGAATTATTCGCGTTAAAAAAACTGTTACAAGCTAGAGCAAAGTGGTAATATATTTACTCCAGGGGAGACGACTTGTGAACAAGGCGAGGCTTCGGGGGGATCTTATAGAATCCTGGAGTCCTTTTTCGGTGCCGAAGATACCACTCAGGTGGTTTTAGCCACTAAGAGTCCCCGCGGCGGATAAAGTCGACGATGGATTACCACCGATTGTGAAAAGTGGATTGGTGGGTGCAGTATAGCTACTGTTGCATAGAACGGGCGCTGCTGCCCATCCCTCTGGTATAGAGTCCCGTAGCCGCTTTTTACGATATCCACGGAGTGGTGCTATATTCGCAATCCGGACACCACACGGAAATATGTACTTGTAAGTAAAACTTCGCCGTGTGGTGCCGGCTCAGAATAGCACCACCCCATCTCCTCCCGTGGGTGTCGTAAAAGTCGACTAAAGGATAAGCCGGAGGATGGGCAGCAGCGTCCTTCGAGTACATTAACAACTCAACTGCGATCGCCAACCCGCCTGCCAAGCGTGGCGATTATGGCAAAACCCCCTAATGAGCCCACAACACACCCATATCGGTCATTGTGGTGGAGGGTTTGGGGGAGGCCTGTGTCCAGCAGTGGACTTCATTCGGCCGAAATGATTGAAGTAAAACTCATTAAGTCAACCTTTATTGACAATGACTAAGGGATCCAAACACGTAAAGGTAAGGTTGTTGCGCGGGAGAGCTTATCTTTAGTCATCGGTTGACTATGCAGAGTTCGTAGGCTGGCTTGACCAGGGAAGCACTACGCTGTCACAGACGCCGGGAGTAATGTACGAACATTGTGGCGTTAAGTACGGTGAGTGACGAATACCGAAACATGCTCGTTTACCCTCCAATATTATTTAAAAAAGGTAACCCCATTACTATTTTTATTGGCGCAATTGTCACTGGCACTGTTTCAATCAATCATCATCAATCGTTTCGGCCGAATGAAGTCCACTGCTGGACACAAGCTTCCCCCAAAGATCACCACAATGACCGATATGGGTGTGTTGTGGGCTCATTGGGGGGTTTTGCCAAAATCGCCACGCTTGGCAGGCGGGTTGGCGATCGCAGTTGAGTTGTTAATCTACTCGAAGGACGCTGCTGCCCATCCTCCGGCTAATCCCTTAGTCGACTTTTACGACACCCACGGGAGGAGATGGGGTGGTGGTATTCTGAGCCGGCACCACACGGCGAATGGCACTGTTTGCCATATTGTAAAATTAAATTAAGTTCAAAACTTTTTCTGGTTTTAAGTTTGTTGTACCAGTCTATTATGAGCTTACAGTGTGTACTTCAACTACTACTTGAATTAGGTGAACGACCACTCAGTAAAAATACCATTGTTTCTTCAAGGGTTAGTTTACTCTGCAAGGAGGAACTCGGGCTTTTGATAGGCTTACACACATGGATCTATTACATTAGAGGCTCTTTAGACTATTTTAACTCTTTAAAGTCATATTAGAACACTAACCGGGGTCTCTCCACGGCTGCACGGATTGTGTCCCCTGGGGTAAAGAATTACTGTATGGAATAGGTATTATATAGCCTACAGTGTGTAGGCTATATAATGGAACGAGAGGAAACAAGCTCCAAGCCTTGCCTTTCAAACTACGTGAAATTCTGAGGCTGACGGTGCCCGCTACAAAGATGTGCTCCCTAAATAGTTACTACTATAGACCCTGGAGAAACTGAACAAAATGTATTATATTAAGTGTAAACGTTTTTTTTTGACTTGACTATTTACAGTCCCGCTTCGCCCCACCCACCACGCCCACGACGTTCAGCGGTGTCAACGGTGGTGTCTCTCCAGCTATACCCAACTTTGCAGCGCCAATCGTCAGTTTGAAACGACCATCACTTGTGTAATTAGTAATTACCTAAGAATAAATATAAATCACAGGTTAAAAAAGCAGCAAGAATTAACGTAATATGTCTACCTCCATTACTTTGTTGTCTTTTGTTAACTTCTTGAGTAGGAACTGGAAATTGAATTGTAAATTTTCGAATAAATATGACTTAATTATGAATATAGACGTGAAACCTTTTATGCATATGTATGCGCCGACACAACATTACACATTAATCTCTCACACGATAATATCCGCCCGTTGCGAAACACAATGCAATTTTAATTGTGTCTCGAATGCAGCGGTCAAGCTGGTAACCGTTGCATTCAAATTTGACCTTGACATTTTACGCTCATCGTGCCAATGACAATGCAGTACACTTAAAAAAATGCGATTGTAGCGACCTCTGCCTAACCCTACGTTGATTGTCGTTGTTATATTTATTATGTTATTATGTTAGCCTGATGCTGCTTTAGATTTATTACTTTATAACTATTTCCAATACTATTCGAGCCCCTGTTTTTATAGCTCTGAAAATTTGCTACTATGTCTGCCTGACACGCTAGATCAGACAGCCTAGAAATGTGTTCACAGTTCTTTGAATCAACACGCAATACATATTAGACATCTAGGTGCATTTAGTGCTTAATCTGTATTTTTTTCTTATTGAGGTAGAGTAATTAATCAATAATATAATTGTTTCCATAACATGTAACCGCCCGCCGTACATTGCATTTTATTGGAATACTAGCTGGGACCCGCGGTTTCAGCCGCGGTCAATTTAAAATAAAATTTAGAGTACTTCGACATAGACACTTGACATAGAATATATATATTGGATTTCAAGGGTATTTTTTTTTTACGCTGAACTCTAATTATTTTTCTAAAATAAAAGTAGCCTAAGTTATTCCTTATAACATCAGCTATCTGCCAGTGAAGGTCCCGTCCAAATCGGTGCCGCCGTTTCGGAGATTACCCGGAACTAACAGACAGACAGACAGACGGGCAGACAGACATTTTTTTTTAAATAGTTTTTTTTTTGTTATATATAACGTACATACTTTCATATGCATTTAGTAAAAAGCTGTTATTTTGACATTACAAACAGACACTTAAATTTTATTTGTTTGTATAGATTATATATATTATATACGAAACTAACATGTCTAGTATTAAAGTAAAATATTAATTTTATTACATAGTTATTAGTTATTATAAGTTATGTCGAGAGGAAGAGTTGGAAAATGGAATTATGTAACTAAATTCAGATTATGCACAGTTGGGTATAGGACTAGGTATTACAGTATCTATCAATTTCATAAAGATTATGTATCCATTATAATAATTGAATAATAAATGTTAATAAAATTCATTGTTTCATTTTCATAATCATTATCATACCAACTAAAGGACGTCCACAGCTGGACAAAAGCATCCCCCATAGGTTTTCACAATTGTGTCGTCATTTAGGGGGTTGGTCGTTTTAGCTGTACAAAACCGAAAGTTTGCTTTTTGGAGACCTTTAAAAAAAGTATAACCCCTAAAGGGGCAAAAAGTGGCATTTGTTTTTTTACATTATATATCACCAGTATTTATCCCACCAAATGATGAATAAGATAGGACCCAATAATGGTCGTATTGTAATACTTTGAATTATTTCTTTCTTTTCTTCTTTCTCATTACCATTCAACGTGGTAATGCTTGTCAGCCTTCTGGGAACTTTACCAGTTTACAGCGATGAGGAGTACTTTGCCTAAATGCGCCTCATCATTCATCATCATTTCGGCCAAATAAAGACCACTGCTGGACATAGGCCTCCCTCAAAGATCACCACAACGACTGACATCGGTGTGTTATGTGCTCATTGGGGGTCTGCCATAATCGCCACGCTTGGCAGGCGGGTTGGCGACCGCAGTTGAGTTGTTGAATGTATTCGAAGGACCCTTTTTTTATTTTATTGGTGCCCAGTGAAAATTCTTCATGAACTTCCTTCACCCCGGGGAAGGGCGAAGGGAAATAATTTTGATATAATTTTTATGCCGGTCTCCTACCGGCTAAAACCACTGGAGCGGTCATCTTCGGCACCTAAGGGAGGCTCCAGGTCCTCGTATGATCACACTAGAGCCGCCCACTGGTGCCACGCCTATTGGCATCTCGGAGAGGGTGACTGTAAAGCGGTCACCCCCCCCAGGGGGATTGTAAAGGTTCCCCCAAAGGGTCCCACGGCAGCGCGTGACCACATGCGTGCTACCGTCTTCTCTTGGGTCGCTTGGTGTGGGCACGCAGATTCCCCAATCTACGCACCCGCGAACCCAGAGTTCCCCCACCTTATAGCAACGGCAGGGGTTATTTGAAGGACCCTGCTGCCCATCCTCCGGCTTTTTGCGTTATTTTAGTTACATAATAGTATAGAATGTATATTTTTTGTTTTGATTGTGTACAAAATATTATTTAGTAGTTTTGGAAAAATGTATTTAATAAAATACTACGAAACTTCTACTCACCAACCTCTTTTGAATACTAAACGTCGTACCTACTCAATAGAAATTTACGTAGTATTTATATACTCTTTGCAATAGACAATAATAAATAAAACCTACACATCGCATACCTATGACTATAGATTTGTGATAAATTCAAACATACTTCAACCATGTATTGAATTTGACTAGTGCCGCGAAAATGGGATAAATTTTTATGTCGTACAAATAAAACATTAGGATGCAACCACGACTTAAGCCGAGCGGAGGGACGAGGAAGGAGGAAGGAGGGACGTCCAAACCACAGTTGTTTACCTCCAAGGAGTACAAGAGGTGGATAAAAATATATAAGTAAGTTATAACACTACTTAGTTGGTACTGCATGGTCTAGTATTATGAAAGCCAGTGACAAACATCAACATAACAATGGAGCCATTGAACTATGGAATTGGATTGGAAATTAAAGCATTGGTCAATGATGTTTTCTAGGCATGAAAAGATATTGCTACTGTATCAGTTTCCGTAGCGTGAGCGGACTAGATTAGTAGACTAGATGGACGAGTGGTTTACGGCAATACAAGAGTATCCACGCATGAGGCTCATGGGTCTTAGCAGGAACTAGGAAAGCAGCGCTTTTCTTTGCGCTGAAAATAACAAGGTTACTTCTTATATCCTTCTATCCTTGGAAGTTCTTTATTAGCAGTGGATATGATCCTTGGAAGTTCTTTATTAGCAGTGGATATTTACGGTAATATGATGGAGATGACTCTTACTTAGAACGAAGCTACCATTAAGGTTTCTTAGGGTAGGTAACAAATAAGGTTTGGATAGTTTCATTTAAAACTAGGATTTAAGAGGAAAGTAGGAGAACAATCTTTTATTATTTGTTATTAGCATATTATGTAGTAGAGAAAATGCGTGCAAAAGTGTTGCCGTAGGGGTCTGCTTCATATAGATCTCCGCATTAGATTTCCACGATAAACGATTCAAAAATGGTTCCTTGATAAGCTTACGAAAAGGCTAGCAATTTGAAATGTTCCTCAGAGTAAAAATCCTCGTCAATCAGAGATAAGTTACACCATATAACGTTTAGGGTAGTCGTATCTGTGCACTTTCTAGGGCAAAGCGCTAAATAGCAGCGCTGCAGGATTCAGATGTTGCAGCGATAGAGTAGGCCCCCTCTCTAGTGTGATCTTAAGTGGACCTGGAGCCCCCATTCGGTGCCGAAGATGACCGCTCCAGTGGTTGCAGCCGGTAGGAAACCTGCATCCCCTTCGCCCTTCCCCGGGGTTCCATGTAGAATTTCCACTGGACAACAATAAAAAAACAGGCCCCTGGCTTCATAATAAGTTTATTTTTTTTGTGCTTTTATTTTCACAAATTCATTACTTGTGCAAAGCTGGAATAAATAGTGCTTTCTTTCTTGGGGCGCTAGAGCAATGCAACCGATCCAAGTCCAAGAAAATATGGTTTTAAAAATCAAGACAGAGACTTATCGAATATCGATAATTTACATTATACTTAATATAATGAGAGAGAATGATAATATAATGAAGTTTGACTGTGTAGTGTCCGGATTAAGATTATGGCACCACTCCACTCCCGTGGTTATCGTAAAAGGCAACTAAAGGAGCCAGAGGGATGGGTAGCGGCGTCCCTTTTGTGGGACAATAGGTATACTGCGCTCTTACTGCGCGTACGTTATTCATTGAAAGACTTTGGTCAACGTAATATTTTATTTTATATTATTATTTTTCCTTTATTTAAATAAACACAGGTAAATTACATCTTTAAATACGTACAAACTCTCAATATACACATAAAAAATGTAAAGAGGAACCCGGTCTTTTGATAGGTGGGGACATGGGTCCAACACGCAGAGACGCTTTAGAGAATTTTAATCTAAAATGTAATGGGACACTAAACGGGCACTCCATGGCTACCCTATAAAATGCAGTTTCCGGAGATTTAACACTGTTGTATGAAATGGAAACTATAAGTATAAGATCTATTGCAATCGACGGCACGGTTGGTGCAGTGGCTGATACAGTCGACTGCTGCGCTCCGGGTCGTGGGTTCGATTCTCGCACGGAACAAATATTTGTATGATCTGCAGGTAGTAATTCCAGGTTTGGGTGTATTGTATGTGGAATTAATGTCTGTAAACGGACCCACGACACAGGAAAAATCCCTAGTGTGGGGCAAAGTAAAAAAAATAATTGCAATGGGTGTTAAATGGATTTAAAACGTCGAGAGACGTTCACGTCTGTCGACGTGGTATCGCATTTAGGCAGGCGAACATATGTCCAACATGACACTACGTCGTGAAAAGTTTGTCATTTAGTATGGAGAAGTCTACTGCCATTTTGTAGAGTCAGGGTAAGTGCTCACTGTCAGCGAACGTGTTAAGATTCCCTTAGTCGCCTTTTACGATCTCCACGGGCGGAGATGCAGTGGTGCTATATTCTTAATCCAGACACTACATGGAATAAGAGACTGACTCTGTATTCTTTTATAAAATAAAGGTTGATGTTATGTTTATTTTTGCTAGAACGCATCATTGCAACCTATAGATTTACCTCCTAAAATATTTTCCGTTATTAAAGTAAGACCTTATAGTGCTAGATATTAATTTTTTTGTAGTTATCCAAATGTTCGCAGTCCCAACCCTCCAAGCCCTATAAATCTGGAGGATATGAGTCGACCCAGCACGCTGGACTTCAAGCACAACAAATTACGCGGCCCGGGCGACACCGCCGCTACTAGCGATGTGCACTTCCACCGCGTCTCCGTATCTGGGATACATGTCACAGGGGTTTGTATTAAGCACAAATCATGAGCCTATCATTTGCCCACCTCTGTTTGGATTGGGGTCCAGTCGGATCCAACCCGACCTAATAGTTCTGTTAGTATTGAAGCCGGAGCGAGTGCGGTCTGACACCGCAACCTTGGGGTATATGGACAACCTAAGCTTAGACCGACTGGCTCCGAACCCGTTAATACTACCATAGGAGTTTATAGACATGCGGGATCAATGGCCTAATGTGTAAATTTTATACTTTACATACCCTTCGGCTAGATATACCCGTTCCAGGACACTATAATATAATAGGCTATATTTTGCTAAAGTATGGATTAACGACGCTGTAGATCCATAACATTTTGGTCTTTGCCATGGATCCAGGATTTCTTTTCGTGTCACATGTCAAGAATTTAAGAGATCAGTATTTGGATTGGCCCTTGAACACAACAGATATTACTGTCACCATCGAAAACCGTCTGACTTTAACACAAGACGAAGAAGAAGAAGAAGAAGAGCTGCCTTTGACTATGTTCAAAAGACAATTAACTGAATGGCTTTCTAAAAACAGTTTTTATGAGTTGAAAGAATATATGGCATATATAGGGTAATAAACAAATTTCAGTAAAATTTACTGTAATTAGTAAATGTTAACATATTTTTTAATTTTTTTTTTAAATACCTCTCTTTGACATTAAGACATTTCATACAATTTAAACAAATTAGTAACAATAACAAACTTAATTTATTAAATTTGACATTTTGCTTTTTATTTTAGCTAACTAGGATTTTAACATTAATTTAATTATTAGAATGACTGCATGCACATTAATCATTATTTAACTTATGTATTTTAGAATCGAACGATTGCACACCATTGTTATGGTAGAATGTAAGATCTATTTATAATTATTATCACCTTTATGTACTACATTCTTGCAATAAACATTTTAATCTTTTTTTTTAAAATCTTTTTTTCAAGTCGAGCGGTGTTCATATTCAGTAGTAAGCATCGCAGTCAAAATAGTTTCGATGAAGTTGTTATTATTATGGTTGTACCTTTTGGAACGAGCAGCGCTTCCGTGTGGGACAGGTCAGTAAGGGCCATATCATGCAAGCGGTTTCTGAGTTATTGACGAAGACGCGACGGCACCACTGACGCCGGTACCTTTTCTGTAGTGCCTTCCTTCATGTTCGTTCGTGCTTGAAATCAGAATACCAAAGCGTTAACGAGGCCAAAACCTAACAAAATGAATCAAGGTAACGCGCCAGTTCCAAAAGGATTAATCGTAACACCGGCGAATGATGCACTAGCTTTCTATATAATTTATGATGGAAATACAGGTGCCTCTCGAGGACTTGATCCGCTCAGCGTCGCTGTTGCTGCAAGCGCTTACTTTTCGCCAGCGGTACATGCACGAATCTAGCCAGTCCTTCTCACCGTTGCTAGACAAGTACCTGCACAACCAGAAGCAGCGCGAGAAGTTCTCCACCGTAAAACTATCTACCGTGGACTACACGAATACTGACACCCTCAACTTTGATAGTAAGTTCTTATTATTATATTAAAAAACTCATGTCTTATTGCGAGGACTATATGCACCTAATCCTTAACCTGGCTACAATAAACTAAGATAAATTGCAGGCTCGTTTGCGGAGCAGTACATGCAGTTAACGACATGCTCCTCTGACGAGCTGGTGAAGCCCATGCCTGATCTCAATGCACGATACTCCGAGTCTAGAAGTAAGCACTTCAACTTCACTTCGTATGTCAACCTGTTTTTTTCATTTCGTTTGAATTTGCTCATGGACATCTTTCGCCCTGGAGAAGGCGGAGAAGCGTGGAACTCTTACCGGCTAGAACCATCACGGTGTTCCCTTGAGCTATCTTACGCCGGTGATGCTGCAATCGGTCGCGCATTTACCACCTTCCCGACAGGTCTCAGCCCGACTTTTTCTGTTTGGGACCGCCTATGCGGCCGTACTAGCCGCACAATATTCTGTCTTGAGGCACGCATGGAACACGGTCCGTCGCCGCATCGGGGGTGTCTGGGCGTTTGGTGGGGTGACGGATTGCTCCAAGCCCTCCACCTGCAGGCTGCAACTAATGCAGCCTGAAGATCGGGAAGCACTCTTCGGCACGCAACCTGTACATGCTACGGGAGACAGGAGACAGGTTGTTACCCCCTCTCCCTTTCCGCCATGTAATGAAACAAAAGTTCACTATTGTTGATCGCCACGACGAAGTCACGGCGCCGTGGTGTCCTCGGGACTTCGACAGTATCTTCGTAAGCCGGAGGGTGAGGACGCCATACCACCTTTCCACCAGGAGGTGTCTCCATGACGAGTCCTATTGGTTACCTAAATTTCATAATTGGCTGCCTGACTAGCACTTCAAATTTCATAACTAAAGCTTTTCAAGCAATTTGACCGTTTCTATGTAAATTAAATATTTAGAGCTGCTCGCTAACCTCTCAAATGTTTGCTCCCTAACACATTATAAGTTCATTCCTGTTTTTATGTGCCAGTGGAAACCAGGGGAAAAGCATTAAAGTCATCTTATGATTTGAGAGTACCCACTGAAAGTTACGAAGACCTGCCGAGTGAAATTGGTGAGTGAATTATTGAAGTACAATCCAATCCAAACTTACGATTCCGATTTACATCAGTGCGAAAGTAAACTTTTCTATACAAACGATCGCTATCGGTTGCTCAATCTAGGCTGTGTAAGAGAGAAAAATGTGAGTGTAGAACTCTTTTATTCAGATCCTACAAAAAATTACGACATAAGTAATTACTAATTTTATGGCGGGTCAACCGATCGAGCTCCAGGCAAACATACTTTACTGTAGTTGTGCCTCTCTCTCTTTAGTACTACTAAATAAATATATAATTATATTTATATAACATACGCGGCTCTCCTAAGGCACATTAATGTGACAGATGAATGGCTGAGGAGGATTAACTTTAATTAATTTAGATTAAACAAAAATCATGGACTTTCCAAAGAAAACAGAAATAATGTACAAAATAAAATTAATTACAAATTGAGGTAAAAAAATAAGCCTAAATAGGTGTACTAGCGACTTTGACTTTGAATGAATGAATTGTTTCGTTACTCAATAGAAATTATGTGCACTCGCCTTTATATAAAATCCCATTTGTAACTATGACATTCCACTTACGTAACCAAACAAACTGGAAGTAACGTATCCATATCAAAAATAGAGTGTAATTTAACTATTAATGGGACGCTACAGGAAATTCAATTAATCGTATTTGCCTTGATTTCACATATAATTTTTGACATTGAAATAACGAAACCCCAGTTTTTCCTGTACCAAGATCAGATACAAAATGGATACAAAATTGGCTCGGTAACGGTGTGTAAGTTCTGTATGTAAGTAAACCTTAAATAATGCGGAATTGGCGAGTTATATTGGCAAGGCAAATTGTAACATATAATATGATTTAAAAGTAACGTTGGAGTTTCTTGCCCGTTCTTCTCCATAGGAAATCCACATCTTGGAACGCGGCAACTAAAGTCTCGACGATTCATAAGTGCCTGTATATGGTTTACATGTTTTTGTTTTAATCTTTATCTTTAAACAAGGAATAAAGTATCAGATTGTTTGATCTTTACTTATTTTGATGATTTTACTCATTTTAAGTAATCAGTAGGCGACCTTCCGCATAGACAATTTGCCGTGTGGCTCCAGTCATGAATAGAGCTGCCCGATCTCATCCCTGGGTGTCGTAGAAGGCGACTAAGAGAGTTTGTAACCCGATAAACGACCAACACTAGCATACGCAAAGAGGGTTGGTATCAGGCAGGCCGACTGTAAGACCGTTTTGCCGAAACCTTTGCAATACGGCTAACATATTGCGCTGAACCTAAGTTTGGGACCAGGCCAGGAAAAAGAAGATGCCGCAGAGGCAATTTAGAGCATTAGATAGAGTAGTGGCGTCAAAGATATTGGAAGAAAGGAAATATGTCATGTAGTTCAAAATGTATGCGAGCCTAGAAATCCAGTATTCCCCTACCATTCTTCATAGAAACACAGTAATGCACACAGTTACAAGTTCTCATCCAATTCATAGACAGTACACCTGCAAAAAGTGGGCTCTGTGCATATACACGTAGCGACAGATACAGCTCGCACTCGTCCATAACTTGTGATGGGAAGAGGTGTTCAATGAATAATAAAATTGTATCGATAAAAATTAAGTGTTTATGTAACTAAAGTTGCCGTTCTGTAGTACTGGCAATTTCAAATAAAAATATTTTTTATTGGGCTATGAATTCTAATTTAAATTATTTATAAATATGGTTCTCATTATTCAAAATCAGTCTTATGTGTAGTGATTAGTGTTATGTTTTCATCACGTTTAAATCTTTTTCGTCGTCATGGATACGTTGAAAATTCGAGTAATGATGGAATATGAGTACCGTCGTGGCAGCAACGCGGCACAAACGGCATGCAACATCACTGTCTACTCGTTTATGGAGCGAACCAATGATATCATACCATCGATAATATGTCACGTCCATATTAAATGGCTAGCAAAATTCAGTCCAGATTCAAACCTTGACTTTTCAATAGCTTTTCATTCACTAAAAAATAGAAAATTGGTCGTTTAGCTCCCTTTATATACAGCGTGGTGGTATTTTTTTAATAATTCTTATTACGTCCTGCTAACGAATGTGTTCACTTGTGTGATTTTTTTCATTATATTCGCTGTAAAACAAAACACTGTTGACATATTGTTATACTACTCACCTCCCCTGTACAAAAGTGTGATGATTGGTATTCTAGAACTTGAATCAGATTATAACGGACCTTTTAGCCAAATTTCAACTAATTATATGCTATAGTTTTAGCGTTCTCATCAAACATAGAAACAGACAAACAGACAGACATTCTAAAGTGCACATTTTGCGAAATGCACTTTCTGCGTCAGATAGAATGTTCGTGTAATGTGCGGTCGTGTTTCGTCGGCCCCATTGTTATTTTCTGCGGTTCGCCGATAAGGAGTGGCTACGAAATAAATTTATCTGTACTTCTTGAAAATAACTTAAAACTTTGTGTACTACTACAACACAAAACATCATAACCAGGTAGGATTTTACTGGCGAAGCAGCACGCCGTGGTGCCGGATATGCCGTGTAGTGCCTGCTTAGAATGCCACCACCCCATCTCATCCCGTGGGTGTCGTAAAAGTCGACCAAGGGATTAGCCGGAGGATGGGCAGCAGCGTCCTTCGAGTACATTAACACCTCAACTGCGATCGCCAACCCGTCTGCCAAGCGTGGCGATTATGTCAACACCCCCCAATGAGCACACAACACACCCATATCGGTCGTAGTGGTGATCTTTGGGGGAGACCTGTTTCCAGCAGTGGACCTCTTTCGGCCGAAATGATTTGTTTTTCTTTTCTTTTCTTTGTTTTTACAAGTTTAGTGTAGAGAAGTATATATATTAAATATAGATAATGTAAATTTACTGATGCGCGTTGATGTAACAATAAGTCTTTCTACTCAATGGAGGGTGTTGTTTTGCTACAGATTTAGAATAATTAAGAATGCAATGCCATTTATGATTAGTACTAGGTCTCGACCCGTGGGCCTGTCCGAACCCGCCAGATCGCCACTACGTGTGCCGGTGGCAGCATGGCATTACGACGTTGTACCGCAACCAATTCGACTTGGAAGCTGGTCGGCCGATGCCCTATAAGACTACTCCCTTCAGCGAGTTCGTGGTGGACCTCACGCAGCTGCAAACCATGATCGTTGATGGACCACTGTGAGTTCCTAAGGAAATGTCCTTCTCTGGACATTGCCATGATGTTATGACCACGGGACATGAACATAATCCATTTTAATAATCACTAATATTGCCCTAATCAGCACGTTTGTTGCACTGTTGGCGCAGTGGCTGATACAGTCGGCTCCTGCGCACCGGGTTGCGGGTTCGATTCCCGCACGGAACAAATATTTGTATGATCTGCAGGTAGTTGTTTCGGGTCTGGGTGTATTGTGTGTGGAATTAATGTCTGTAAACGCACCCACGACACAGGAGAAATACTAGTGTGGGGCAATGTTTAAAAAAAAAAACTGATTTATAGTCCTACAAAATAGCGAGGGAACTGTTAGTCTTTTTGTTGAATTAATAAGTATTTATGCCGTGCGGTGCCGGCTTAGAATACCACCACACCATCTCATCCCGTGGGTGTCGGAAAAGGCGACTATTAGCCGGAGCATGGGCTGCAGCATACTTCGAGTACATTTATAACTCAACTGCGATCGTCAACCCGTCTGCCAAGCGTGGCGATTATGGCAAAAACCCCCTAATGAGCACACAACACACCCATACCGGTCGTTGTAGCATTCTTTGGGGGAGGCTTCTGTCCAGCAGTGGACGATTTTAGGCTGAAATGGAATAAGTAAAGCGGCTATTTGAGAACTGAAAAAAAACACCCGGGCGTGTTCTTTATCATCATGATCATCAGCCTATATCGGTCCACTGCTGAATATAGGCCGCCTCCAGCGTGCGCCACAACGCCCGGTCATCAGCATTCCGCATCCAGCCGGACCCAGCCCTTCTTCAGATCGTCCGTCCATCAGGCTGGTGGGCGTCCCACATTACTAGTACTCACGTCTGCTCCATCCGCCATGCAGTGTGCTATGTCATTTGTGTTTTTTGTGTGTTCTTTATATTTAAGTGCATTTTCGTAATAAAGTGGTGTAAATTTTGTAAAAAGAAAAGAAATATTTTAGTGTTCGAATAGTCGCTTTATTTATTAATTTTGCAAACATAATGGAGATAAAACTTACCTACCAATTCTCCCCTTGAAATAAAGTTTACTAATTTGTATTCGGCTGCAGATCAAGCTATACATTTCCAGTGTAAGCTTATCTATCATCGTTTAGGCTTTCTGTAAGATGAGAGATCAGCGTAAACTGGATATAATTAGCTTGATATGTAGCCGTGTCATATGATCCCATAGTTGCATTTTAACATTTGATTTCCCCACAAACGGCTGAGGTAACAATAATTTATGACAGTCTTGACAAACCTTTGTGCAGCATGGCTACGAAAAAATGTAGGTAAATGACTGGTACGCTCGCTGGTGATAACGAAATAAGAGAACCTTCCACAACTATTTCTCCTGTATTCCCCTGTCACATGCTCCTACGGAAAGAGGGCGTGATCCATCTGTTCCCGAAATCTACGGACGAACTATTATCTTGTACTTTTATTAAATATATCGAGGCTTGAAAAACAATAAGCGACAAGTTTGAGAAATTTAATTTACATTGGAATCGCCTTGAATTTTCGCACGTCGTATGGTGTAACTGCCGTGTGGTGCCGGCTCAGAATGCCACCACCCCATCTCCTCCCGTGGGTGTCGTAAAAGTCGACTAAGGGATTAGCCGGAGGATGGGCAGCAGCGTCCTTCGAGTACATTAACAACTCAACTGCGATCGCCAACCCGCCTGCCAAGCGTGGCGATTATGGTAAAATCCCCCAGTGAGCCGACAACACATCCATATCGGTGGTTGTGGTGATCTTTGGGGGAGGCCTGTGTCCAGCAGAGGACTTCATTCGGCCGAAATGATAAAAAATGATGATGGTCTAACTCAAATGAAAAAATCTCTTCGCTTGTTACGTTTTACCTTTCAAGCGTCGATATAGTCTCTTCCTAAAACTGTGTCGTTTGCAGAAAGTCTTTTTGCTTCCGTCGACTCTCGTACTTGTCATCCAAGTTTAACATGCATGTGCTGCTCAACGAGTTACATGAGCTGGCGCTACAGAAGGCCGTGCCGCACCGTGACTTTTACAATGTCAAGTGAGACTTAGCATAAGTGATTTTTCTTTAGATACGGTCGGCAGAGTTGAAGAGGGTGACAGGAATGGCAATATACCAGGAGGCCTCGAGAGGCGTTGACGATTTATTCATTCGTTCTAAGGCAAAAGACTATATTGGGGGGATAATTGCCATCTGACACTTAAAAATAGCCGTGTGGTGCCGGTTCAGAATGCCACCAACCCATTTCATCCCGTGGGCGTCGTAAAAGTCGACTAAGGGATTAACCGGAGGATGGGCCGCAGCGTCCTTCGAGTGCATTAACAACTCAACTGCGATCGCCAACCCGTCTGCCAAGCGTGGCGATTATAGCAAGACCCCCCAATGAGCACACAACACACCCATATCGGTCTTTGTGGTGATCTTTGGGGGAGGCCTGTGTCCAGCAGTGGACTTCATTCTGCCGAAATAATATAATAAAAAAAAAACCTAAAAATCTCGTAAATATTTTTGGCACCGTTGGTCATCTTAGGACGTATTGTCATATTTTATATTTTTTGCTGGTGATATAGCAGTAGCAGGAGCTACAGGTGATGTTAAAATGTTTTCATTACTATTTAACTAAGTGTTAATTTGCGTGGAGATATCATTAGGTTCAACTTCACCAGGAAAGTGGACACTCACATTCACGCAGCGTCGTGCATGAATCAGAAACACTTGCTCCGTTTCATCAAGCGTGTCCTGAGGACGGAGGCGGATGAGGTGGTGACCATCCACAAAGGCATACCGAAGACCCTCAGGACTGTCTTCGAGGACATGCAGCTGGATGCGTATGACCTAAACGTAGACATATTGGATGTGCATGCGGTACGAAGATTAGTTTAGTTTTGGAGTTACTTGAATCTTTTTAAGATAGTAATTGATTAGACTCATGCTAAGGTCGTGATGATGATGATGACATATGGAACAGAGACGTGGTCACTCACAATGGGCCTCATAAGAAAGCTCAAGGTCACTCAGCGAGCTATGGAGAGAGCTATGCTTGGTATTTCTCTACGAGATCGAATCAGAAATGAGGAGATCCGTAGAAGAACTAAAGTTGTCGACATAGCTGAAAGGATTAGTAAACTGAAGTGGCAATGGGCAGGGCACATTGCTCGTAGAACTGATGGCCGTTGGGGCACGAAGATTATCGAATGGAGACCGCGCACCGGAAAACGCAGCGTGGGACGACCTCCAACGAGGTGGACAGACGATCTGGTGAAGGTCGCTGGGAGTCGTTGGATGAGAGTGGCATGTGACCGCTCGTTGTGGAAATCTAAGGGGGAGGCCTTTGTTCAGCAGTGGACGTCCTGTGGCTGATATGATGAAGGTCGTGTACCTGTTGATTCGCACATAACAGGTCCAATCCATTGCGTCTCCGATCTGACCTTCGTATCACATAGATTTACGACCCTATACAATGCAGTGTATAATCCTAAAGGCATAGGTAGGTAGAGATACTAGTTACCTTGCACAGTAAAATCCCTAAGACGCATTCTACGGTACCCACGAGATGGGTGGGTTTATCTAGAATACCCGGAGCGCATTGCCTAAGTTTGTTGCTTTGCTCCTTACTCGTGGAGACACTTTCTTCAATTAAAACTTCCTACTTCGTGACTCAAACATTTTTGTAACTTAATTAGGAAAATAATGACTGGTAATTCCTCACCACGCTGGGTAAGAGGCTTTATGGCTGCAGAACCAGATCTATCGTATCCGTACTGCTGCCCATGGCTTGGTACAGTTAAGAATTCTGCCAAGTTATGGGCTAACCCGCTTTCGCTCGTTCACTAACTACGCTCTTGATCGGAATCAGGGGTGCAATTCTCTAAGCTCAAACATCCATACAACCTTGAATACACAATTAAAATAACGGCGACAACCCAATTTGGTATTCCCTAACCTCATCCCCATGGCTCACCGTTTGCAACGTGTCCTTGAATAGCTTCAATCATGTCTGCGAATACCGAGTTGGTTTTACACCGTTATTTCGATTCTGTATTGTGTGTATGTATGGATGTTTGAGCTTAAGGAATTGCACCCTGAGCCTTGTTAGTCAACATTAAAGTGTACCGCATATCGGTTAGGTTACAGAAGCTTCTTCGTCACACCGTTTACTTGACTGGACAATCCTTGTGTGTAGGATCGCAACACGTTTCAACGGTTCGACAAGTTCAACTCGAAGTACAACCCCGTCGGTGAGAGTACTCTGAGGGAGGTGTTCCTCAAAACTGATAACTATATGAACGGGAAGTACTTCGCTAGTATCATTAAAGTAAGTTGTCATTACTTTAATCGGATTCTATACATGAAACAATGGAATCACGTATTTTTATAACCTCACAAGTCCACTTTTGAGTGAAATTGTTTGTTTATAGCATTTTTCAGCTGGCAATGTGATGTTACTTGTCACATCGATCGATCGGTAAATTGAAACAGCCTAAGTACGTTTCGTCATTTCGTTCCAAGAGTTTTAGCAAGCACAAGTCTCCGATTGGGCTTTCTCAAAACATGTAAATCTGGTAAATCTGTAAACATTGGCGAAAATATAATATAAAATAAGATAAGATACATTGTCTTTACAAACAGACTCATGTCTTAAAAAAAAAACAAATTGTTTTTTGGCTGCCCTGAAAAGTTAAATCTTATGGACATGACGCTTATTAAAAATACGTGGTTCAACCCAACATTGACCACAGCGTATACGTTGCTCCGGTCAATGTAGGGTTCAAAACTGGTAGCAGTTGCTATTTTCTGTTACCAAAAAATAGCAACTGCTACCAAAAGTTTTGCTTAAATATGAGTAGCCAGAAATAATTAATATATCGGATAGGTTACACGTGCCGTCATGTACGCATCACAGCGCACAGCAAGGCTTTGGGGGGATTTATGCAATCCCCCCGAGTAGTCACCATTTTGAAAATTGGAGAGTCCGAACAAAATGCTGGTCATTTCTAAATAAAATTGTCCGGAAATTTTAGTCACATAAGTAATTTTATGCAAGCAGGAAAGGGGAAACACATATTATTTTTTTCTTCCATCTCAGCAAAAAATCCGGAAAGTTAAAAACCCGGAGAAAGACCAGATGAAACGCCGAAAGCTCGTACAGACCCGGACGGATGGTAGCCTTGCTTCGCATAAGCCTCATTACATTCGCCTTCCCTCAGCTAGCAGGGCCGCTTTATAGTCACCTCCTCAGGTGCCCAAAGGCCGTGGCATCAATGGGTGGCCCCGGTATGTTCCTGGAGCCCCTTTCCATACCGATAATGGGGATTTTAGGCAGGCCTAACCTTTTCTTTATTGGTATCCAGTGGAAATTCATCTCCATATTCATTCAGTCTCCATAGATCAACTATTTGGAACCGTGCAACTTAGATTCTGACGTTTCATAAGTGCCAATATTTGGTTTATTTGAAATAAAAATATTTGACTTAGACTTTGAAATTCTACATGAACTTTCTTCGCCCCAGGGAAGGCAGAAGGGGTATGCTGGACGCCTACTAGCTAAAACCACTGAAGCGGTTATCTTCGGCACCGAAAGGGGACTCAAGGTCCTCGTAAGATCACACTAGAGTAGTCCATAGGTACCACGCCTTAGGCACATCTCGGAGGGGATGACTGTAAAGCGGTCACCCCCTTTAGCGGAGGGAAGGCGTCTGTAAAATAGTCGCCTTCCAGGTACTTCTCGAGGAGAATTGTAAAGATTTCCCTCAAAGCCTCACTTTGCGCTGTGCTGCGCCGTGTCCACGTGCATGCCACCTTCTTCCCAGGGCTGCTTGGTATGAGCACACGGACTCCACAATCTAAGCACCCCTGAGGCCCCCTGCCATAAAGCGACGGCAGGGGGCTCAGGCGTGTTGGACGTGGGCAGACCACTGCGCTCTAATTTTCATGCTCTGCCAACATAGCCGACTCTACTGCCGCCAAAGAGAGATCTTGCCCGATCCGACCAACCATGATCCGACGGATGCACCCACTACCCTCTCGACTCGGGAGATGAGGTGCGCGTAATGCTCTTCGAAGCCCAACGACTGTCCAGGGTGAGTCCCAGGTACTCCATGTACTGGCCCACCCTGATTTGTGGCCAGGTCGGGACCCAATCGCGACAGGTGTTTAAACGAGTTTTCGGGTAATTATTCTCTCTTATAGCTTCGAAGCCTCGTTCAGCAGGCAAATGGGACGATATGCAGAAAGAGACTCCACGGACCTTCTTTCCTTTCTTAACAGAACCAATCTTCCTTCCAGCCGGACGGGGACACGCTACGATGGAGGCTACTAGTAAACAGTCACCTCAAGTGGTCCTCAAGAGACTGCAGTGCGAAAGTACTCTTTCCCAGCAGATCTAGCGCCATGGTTTCGGTCACCGGAGGAATCCACGGGCGCAACATGCCCACGACAGGCCTCCCCCACGGATCCCTGTTCAGCCACTCCAGGAGCTTGCTCCAGGACCGACCCTTCTCCTCGCGAATCACGCTATGTAGCGTAATTGCCGCCCGGTAGGCCTGATAGGCCTCGGCTTTCTCTCCGGCTAGCACTACATCGGTGTCGGATTCGTTGATACTGGAGGCGGGATGCCAGGCAGACCGCACGCAACTGCGCGATCTCATCCGACCACCAGTACACCGTACGCTGGCAGCGCCTGGCCCAGGGCATAAATGCAACGCATATAGACGTCATCGCCTCCCGGAACCAGGCCGCTTCATCTTCTGGATTGGGCAAGATCCCTTGGTTGACCTCTGACCACGCAGCGAGGTTGGCAGTTGCGACGAGCATCTCTCTATCAAGCTGTGTGAGGGCCCAGTGTCGCGATGGTGGTAGTCCGACAACTTAACCATCTCCTCCGCCACCCGGCAACCCGACACCATGCGGGCCACAGAAGGAGCCGCCCATGTAAGGTAAGACTCCCCTTGCCACCGAACGCAGGTGCTAACGTACCCTCAATTCAGCAATTGGAGGTCAAGTGGTGGTCCTACCTACAAACTACATAACTTACATGCTACCTACATAGGACAGGTTTTAATGGCGAAACTATGGTAGTTCAACTGTGTGTAACATTTTGTTTAGACTATGGTTTAGTTCGACAGCAATGCCAGATTCTTTGGCCCCCTGTTCTATCGCCCGAAGTAACTTCACTTTCGACTTCCAGTACAGCATCGCTAATACTTACTACACTGCAAAACGTCAACTCTTACATCTCCAGGAAGTGATGGGGGACCTTCGCGAGAGCAGGTACACCTATGCAGAACCTCGGATATCAATCTACTGTAAGCGGCCGTCCGAGTGGACGAAGCTTGCCTCGTGGGCTCTGCAAAACGATGTGCACTCGCCCCATGTAAGATGGCTGGTGCAGGTGCCGCGGCTCTAGTGAGTTACAGCGTTAAGTGAAGTATTTTGGTTTTGAAACAAACAGCCAAGAAGTAATCGCTCTCCGCAACTGGACATTGCGCGTTTGTGTGAGTGCACATTTATAATCAGATCAGAATCAGAAGCATGTACAGTAGCAGTGGCCGGTTTTAACCGGTCCAGCAGTAAGCTGCTCCCCACGTATATTGTGAAAGGTATGCCTTAAATTCAAATCGTATTTCCATATAAATACTTCTTCATCATCATATCAGTCAAAGGACGTCCACTGCTGAACAAAGGCCTCCACCATATATTTCCACGATTGTGTCGTCATTTTGGGAGAATTTGCCAGTACTCACCACGCTTGGCAGACGGGTTGGTGATCGCGGAATGGCTGCTGTTCCACAGAAGGGACGCTGCTGCCCATCCCACCAATCTGGTTTAAAGTCCCTTAGTCGCGTTTTCCGACATCCACGAGAGGAGATGAAGTAGTGCATATTCTTAATCCGAAGAGCATACGGAATATAACTACTTTCGAGCGTAATATTCATGTTTATAAGTGCAAAGGTCCGCAGCGTCCCTTTTGTGGAACAGTAGCCATACTGCGCTCACCAACCCTCTTGCCAAGCGTAGTGAGTCCCTAGTTGAAAATTCACCCCCAAATTGCGGCATAATTATTGTGGAAATCAATGGAATCCAAATGCAATCCTTTGTTCAGGGGTGGAGGTCCTTTGGCTGATGTCATGATGATGTATATATGTATACGACATTGCACAAATGTATATGTTTCGTGTATATCTAGTTAGTAGGCTAGTTTCGGACACAATGGGAGCCCTTATTCATGAGTTCAGTACGCGGTGAGGACGAAACTAGATACCCGAAATATAGCATTCTGACATTACAGTTATTTGTTTTTTTTTTACATTAATAATATTGTTGGTTTTTACATTAATATTATTAGTTATTGACATCAGAATTTATTATCATATTTTTCTTTTTTTATATTCAACTGGTTTATGATTTGATATTGACACATTAGAAGTTTAGACTTTACTATGTTTAATGCAGGAACATTGTCTTCGCATAACCCGAATTTTTTATTTATTTATTTATATTTAGGAAAACCAACAGCTATAAAACTTATAATAGGTGGTTACAGTGGGTGCCATAAAGCCAATTATAGGTTTCCACGAATAAAATCAGAAATTAAAACATAGTCTTAAGGAACACTAAAGCAATGCAACTACAAGTAATATTAGATTGTATACTATGAAATATATATTTAAATAAAAAATATATATTTTTGAGAACATTGTACTTATAAATATTGGAACATGATTTTAAAAGAGTAACCATGGAGTTTCTTGCCCGTTCTTCTCCATAGGAAATCTACATCTTGGAACGTGGCAACTAAAGTCTCGACTATTGATAAGTGCTAATAATGGTTTAAATTAATAAAATCTTTTTATCTTAAAGTGCAAGTGACTAAATACAATTTAAATCACATCATTTTCTTTTCTGCTCAACCTCAGTGATATCTACCGGATTAAGAAGCTGCTAAAGAATTTCCAGGAGTTTCTGACGAACCTGTTTGAGCCGCTGTTCCTCGTCTCCATTGACCCTAGTTCGAATCCTGAGCTGCACAAATTTCTTACGGTACTGCAATATCTAAAGCCTTTTCTTCACTGAACTAAGTTTGTTAGGCTCGACTGTATGGCGGTGGGTGAGAAACCTCGACCCCATATATTCACGTGGGTGTGTAAAGGTGGCTATGGGATTAGCCGCAGGATGGGCAGCAGCGTCATTCGAGGAAATTGACAACTGGCTTGGCGGGCCGAATCCCACGGTTAATGTTGGGCGTCTGTGTATATGCAGCGTTGAGCGAAATCTTTACATGCGCGATTCAGGACAAGAGCCATATTCAATTCTAAACGCTTTTTTATAAGCTATGGCCTTGTATTATAGATAAATCGGTTATGCTTTCATACTCATTATATATTGCTTTCATACGCATTCAGTTGTGATCGATTGAAAATACTGAAATGTTTGACATTTCTTGCCTTATAAGTTTTTAAACTGACATGGTCACTTACACTATTATAAGAACTGAAAACGGGATATTTACCATGTTTTTTATTTGTGTTGAGTTAGCGCACAAAACGTTTAAGGAAGAGGGTAGATCGTTTTGTCTGCTCTTAAACATCCACCCGCAAAAACTTTAGTTTATCCGTGAACATGGCGCTTGCAACAGCGCCGAAATATCGGGAACTCAACACAAATAAAAAACATGGTAAATATCCCGTTTTCAGTTCTTATTTCTTGCCTTGTTTGACAGTCTTTGATCAAATCTATACATCTATACAAATAAATAAAATTGAAGTGTCTGTTTGTAACGTCAAAATAACAGTTTTTTACTAAATGCATATGAAAGTATATACGGGACATATAACAAAAAACAATTTTTTATATTTTTTGTCTGTCTGTCTGTTTGTTCCGGGTAATCTCCGAAACGGCTGGACCGATTTTGACGGGACTTTCACTGGCAGATAGCTGATGTTATAAGGAATAACTTAGGCTACTTTAATTTAAGAAAAATAATTAGGGTTCCGCACAATAAAATAAAATCCCTTGAAATCCAATATATATATATATATATTCTATGCCAAGGGTCGATGTTGAAGTACTCTAAATTCCTTTTAAATTAAACGCGGGTGAAACCGCGGGTTCCAGCTAGTTAATATATAAAATAAATATCAAATTAAAACACAACAAAGTTTGATGGAGTCATCTGATTTCTTTGTCCAATGTCCGAATGGCATGGCACCCTTAGGCAGGTTTCACCATTGATTGGATGTCTTCCAGCATGTGATTGGGTTCGACAGCGTGGACGATGAATCGAAGCCGGAGAACCCTAACCTAGTGGAGAGCATGAAGTCTCCTGAAGACTGGGACGATGAGGAGAACCCGCCGTATGCATACTACCTGTACTATATGTACGCCAACATGACCGTGCTTAACCAAGTCCGGAAGTAAGTTTCCATTGTATTTTATTATCATTTAATATGAGTATTTAATAATTATTTTTATGATTATTTGCTTCTTGTATAGTAGGTAATGGAGTGATTGGATTTTGAATTTTGGGGGAGAAATAGATCTAATTAATTCATTAATTTGGTTTACTAACATTTGTAGGGCAAGCCTGAGCAATACGCAATGTTTATTTGTTTATTTACGGCCAAAATTAAATCTTTTTAGGGCAGCCTTGGAGAGTCCCTGTTTAGTGTCCCATTACATTTAAAATTTGTCCCCTGCAAACCTATCAACAGACCGGGTTCCTTCTGCGAGTATAACCCGTGAATGGAGAGACACGTAGATAAAATAATAAATACTTTATTAACTTCCACTTAGCAACTTAAATTAGTCCCCGACTCCCAAATTGGGTCATCCCTGTGCTTTAGGAGTTAGTTCCTTCTCAATTATGGGTAGGTACAGTATTTGGCTAGTCGTACACAAAACGGAAATATGATAGATAACTTATACCAAAAAGAAGACGGGAAATTGAAAATTCTGACATTGGTAAGAAGCATTTGTCGCTCTCTAAGCTGAGCAGAGAATTGGTATGATTCTAACGTGCATTGGATGTTGTGTATGAGATTCTGACTTAGCGTGTGTGGGGTATGTGTGTGTCTCGAGGGAGAGTTTGCAAGTGTGCGTTAGTTACGACTCTAGATGTGAGTATGTGTACCTTACTTTCAGGTTTAGTATACTAAAAATAATGTTATTTAAGTAAGAGGACCTAAAGCCTAAGGTAGATCAGTAAACTTGAAAATTATTATTGAAAGATTGGCTTTCTCAAAGTTAAACTGTAAGACTGCGTCCCGATTAATAATTTAGCACCACTCCATCTCCTCGCATTCACGATGTCGTAAAACGTGAACGTGAACGTAAGGGACTCTAAGCCCGAGCGAATGCAGCAGCGTCCCTTCTGTGAAACAGTCGTTATTCTGCCAAGCGTGGTGATAACTGGCAAATTCCCTCCAAAATGACGACTCACGGCATGTTCCTAAGCGGTCGTGTATGGCCGAAGCTTTTGTTTAGCAGTGGACGTTCTTTGGATGATAAGATGATGATGATGGAACTGCAAATATGTAGTTTTTGATACATTAAGGGTAAGAAGGTTAATTCTATGCTGTCGACCGGTTCGGTGGAGTCCATTCTTAGTAACACTGGACCTCCTCCCAAGTCTCTATGGAAGACTATGGCTATATCATTTTACCTTCCATAAGTGGTGTGGTCTTATGAGGACCTGGAGCCCCCCCTCGGTGCCGAAGATGACCGCTCCAGTGGTATTAGCCGGTAGGAGTCTGGCATACCCCTTCGCCCTTCCCCGGGCCGAAGGAAGTTCCATGTAGAATTTCCACTGGATACCAAGAAAGAAAAAAAACGGTTGATCTTGATGGAATAAGACGTTAATATAACCAAGATAAAAGAACGATTAAGCCTATCACTGTAAAAAGCTGGATATACAGGAGGGTCAAACGTCTTCGAATCGAGGATGAATATGCTTGAATGCTTTGTGGGCTCTATCATAAATAACATCACCACTGGCTATCAGGTGTACCTAATATGCTTTTTAACAATACATAATTAATAAAATAGGTATTTAATATTTATTTATTTTTGGTTGCAAGCATTCTATGGTATTTTTTTACCATTTGTTATTATATGGATTGTCTAAGAGAAGACGAGTATTTAATAATTAGTCATCATTTCGGCCGAATAAAGTCCACTGCTGGACATAGGCCTCCCTCAAAGATCACCACAACCACCGACAGGCGGGTTGGCGATCGCAGTTGAGTTGTTAATGTACTCGAAGAACGCTGCTGCCCATCCTCCAGCTAATCCCATAGTCACCTTTTACGTCACCCACGTGATGAGATGGGGTATTGCTATACGTAACCGGAACCACACGGCAATAATAATTAGTAAATAAATTAAACTGTACAAACTAATTTCTGCAGAGAGCAAGGCCTGAACACGTTTGTGCTTCGCCCCCATTGTGGCGAGGCAGGCCCGGCCGCGCACCTGTCCGCTGCCTTCTTGCTTGCCGAAAACATATCGCACGGCCTCGTGTTGAGGAAGGTAGGACTGTCATTAATTTCTATGCCACTTGGTAAGGCCTTGTTTGCTGATACACTCATCTAAAGTCTTACCTTCACAATGTCATCCGAAGATCGCATGTGAATGTCAAAGTGTAGGCAAAGAAAGATCTGCAAAGACTTTCCATTACCATTACTTTGTAAAACTTTATTTTTTTGTTTATTGATCCGGTGGAAATACCTCATGTACTTCCTTCGCCCCGGAAAAGGGGGAAGGGGCATGCTGGACTCCTACCGGCTAAAACCACCAGAGTGATCATCGTCGGCACCGAAGGGAGGCTCCAGGAACTCGAAATCCATCCATCCTCCATCTAGAGCCACCCATTGGCGCCACGCCTTTGGGCACATCTCGGAGGGGATGACTGTAAAGTGGTCATCCCCTCTAGTGGAGGGAAGGCGACTGTAAAGTGGCCACCCCCCCAGGCATCTCTCGAGGGGATTGTAAAAGATTCCCCCGAGGCCTCACTATGCGCTGTGCTGCGCACACAGCGGTACGTGACCACATGCGCACCGCTGTCTTCCCGGGGGTCGCTCGGTATGAGCACGCAGATTTCCCAAAAAGTGCGTTCGCGACCCCCAAGGCCCCCTATAAAGACAATAGGGGGCTCAGGCGTGTTGGACACGGGCGCCGCGGCGGTTGTTACCCCGGCCCCGTGTCCTCCTCCTCCGAGCGGGATCGGCCCTCTCCCGATCCCGCTCTGCGACCTCCTTCTGGAGCATTACGCTCTCATAGAAGGAGACCACAGCACTCCAATACTTTGTAAACCTAGTGACGAAACGAGGATATGTCGTTCGTCTTGTAGCAAGCGCCCATAACAATTGTAATGCTACCCAGGACTGGCCCTGCGTGGCGCCACACTGCGCTCGTCACCTCGAGACATCAGCTATTTAGTCTCTAATGCGCAGTCATTTCACTGGCTATGGTGCCCTTCAAACATGACCACATTCATGTCTAAACTGTAGTTTAATGCTTGGCAGCAGAATAGCTACGATGGCGCCTTTTATTTCCCCCGTGGAAACTTGTCATGTACTCCTACTACTAATACTGGGAGGACCAGAAAACCACCGGAGCGGTCATCTCCGGCACCGAAGAGGGGCTCCAGGAACTCGAAAACAATCACATTGAAGCCGCCCATTGGTGCCATGCCGTTAGGCAATTCTCACTGTAGTGACTCCAGTGGAAATGCCACATGAACTTCCTTCACCCCGGGGAAGGGCGACAGAGCATGCCCACTCCTGCTAGCTAAAACCACTGGAGCGGACATCTTAGGCACTGAAGGGGAGCTCCAAGTCCTAGGAAGATTACCCATTGTAAAGGATCCCTCAAGCCTTGCTGTGCGCGTGTGCTGCGGCGGCACGTGACCACGTGCGCGTCACAGTTTTCCCGGGAATCGCTTGATATGAGCATGCAGACTCCCCAATCTGCACGCCCGCGATCTCCAAGGACGGGGTGTAGTGCCTACCTAGCCGGACTCTAGCAATAAGAGATCTTCCATAATTAGTAATTACATTCATTCACTACATACACAATAGCTGATGGTGAATCAGTAATTATTGGGTAAAATAACGAATAGACTGTTTGCTCCTTCTATCTTTTCTACGCCTATTTAATACATCGTTACATTAATTTATTTTTACTTTATACTATACAAATATTATTACATTATGTACCTAATTATTATATCACATACTTTGACCGATATTATATACATACAGAATTATTAAAATTGATTCTACTAGTTTCGTGCGTATGGCACTCGTGGGTTGCAGCTGAAAATCAGCGTTAGGTAGTGGTACTTGGTACTACCACCTGACATCATGCTGAGCTGTTGGCCCTTTTGTTTTAAGATTATGTTTTTGTTTGCTGTATAATTGTTTGTGCCAATAAATACTTTTCTTTCTTTCTTTCTTTCTTTCAGTAGCAGTTTATATTTCCTTTCCCAGGAGCCGGTCCTCCAGTACCTGTACTACCTGGCGCAGATATTCATAGCGATGTCTCCCCTCAGCAATAACTCGTTGTTTCTACGGTATCACCGCAATCCTTTGCCCGAGTACTTCGCAAGAGGACTTCGGGTGACGCTTAGTTCTGATGATCCACTGCAATTTCATTATACTAAGGTCAGTGTGTGTGCAGTGTGCCGTGTGGTGCCGGTTACGAATAGCATCAACCCATCTCATTCCGTGGGTGTCGTAAAAGGCGACTAAGGGATTAGCCGGAGGATCGGCGGCAGCGTCCTTCGAATATATTAAGAACTCAACTGCGATCGCCAACCGCCAAGCGTGGCGATTATGGCAAAACCCCCCAATGAGCACACAACACCGATGTCGGTCGTTGTGGTGATCTTTGAGGGAGGCCTGTGTCCAGCAGTGAACTTTATTCAGCCGAAATGATGATGATGAAGGTCAGTGGCAGATCATTATACTAAGGTGGTAAGGTCACACGGATTTCCGTGTGGTGACCGGATTACGAATATAGCACAAGTCCATCTCCTCCCGTGGATGTTGTAAAACGCGACTAAGAGACTATAAACTATAGGAATGGGGAACAGCGGCCGTTCTATGAAACCATAGCCATACTGCGCTCATCAACCCGCCTGCCAAAGCGTGGCGAGTATTGCCAAGTTCCCTCCAAAATGATGCCACAATTGTGCAAATCTATGGGGAGGCCTTTGTTCAGCAGTGGATTTCCTTTGGCTAATAAGATGAAGGTCAGTGTATCCTTCAATATCAATGCGGTTCTGGCGTAAATCAATCCATTTTATTACCTTTCGTTGTCTCATAGCCAGTTGCACTCCGTGATCGTGAATGTTCCATTTCAGTATCTTGCAGGGTTCAGAAGATATCAATCGGTATATAAATATATTTTACACCTAGCCAGGGCGGGTATCGGCTAGTGCGCAGAGCTACATATCAAGCTATAATTTACCAGTATAAGCTGATATCGCATTACATAGGCTTTCCGTACGATGAGAGATCAGCGTAAACTGGATTTGTATATTAGTAACTAGTTATGTAGTTGTTTTTTTTATGAAGGGCTTCTCGCTCTCATCCCAAGAGGGGTATAGATGCTTAACCGGACAATTTGGCGAAGCATTAAATAGCCTCCAGCCTAGCTTTAATTTATATTTAAGCAACTGCGCCTGAGGGCGTCCCCTGCGGGACACGGATCTCGGCTCAGGGAGTTACTGGGACATTAATAATTGCAAGGGACTGCTGGAGCAATGATTAATACGTTTGATTTGGTTGTGATTCAGGAGCCATTGATGGAGGAGTACAGCATTGCGGCGCAGGCGTGGAAGCTGAGTTCGTGCGACATGTGCGAGATTGCACGCAACTCCGTCATCATGTCAGGGTTTCCGCATGAGGTGTGTTTGACCATGTTTTTCCACATTATCGCTTGCATTAGAGGGCAAATACCAGTAGTATACATCCAGTGTAGTGCGATTAGGAGATGCATAGCAAAAAGTAAAATTCCGCGGCCCGCTTGTGTACCTAAGGCTGTAGCTGTTGTAGTAACACGTGCTCAAAAAAAAAAGAAAGAATTCTCTTTAAGAAAATAGTGAAGGACCATTACCGTTCTCTCTCATTTTAATTCTCCTTTCCCAGTTCCCAGTTTCCTAGTATATTAGGTCTTTACTAATGAAATTGCCCCTTGCAGCTTAGAGACTGTCTGTTGTGCAGTATGGGGTCGCGCGCTGCCGTGGAAGAGCAGAGGGGACGAGCGATTGATCAAAGCTGGTTGCAGATGTGCGAGCTTCTCCAACATACTTTTATTTATAGTAGGGGCATTATACATATTTGTTCCGTGTGGGAATCGAACCTTTTTTTTATTTCTTTTTCCATAGGTGCCACGCCTATAGGCACATCTCGGAGAGGGTGACTGTAAAGTGGTCACCCCCCCGGGGGGATTGTAATGGATCCCCCAAAGCGTCCCACGGCAGCGCGTGACCACATGCGTGCTACCGTCTTCTCTTGGGTTAATTGGTGTGAGCACGCAGATTCCCCAATCTATGCACCCGCGAACCCAGAGGTCCCCCGCCTTGTAGCTACGGCAGGGGGTTTCAGGCGTATGGGAATTAGGCGCCAGGGCGATTGTTACCCCGGCGCCGTCTCCTCCTTCTTCGAGCGGGATCGGCCCTCTCCCGATCCCGCTCTGCGGTCTCTTTCTGGAGCATGACGCTCTCACAGAAGGAGACCACAGCATTCCAGTTTTCGTGCTCTGCCAACATAGCCGACACTACTGCTGGCAGAGAGAGATCTTGCCCGATACGATCGACCAGGACCAGGATGTGCTGTGCGGTGTCCTGGTCGCTATCACAATGGTGGCATTGTGCCGTGGCCTCACGTCCTATCCTGTGAAGGTACGCACCGAAACAACCATGCCCAGTGAGCACCTGCGTCAGGCGGTAGGTGACGCGTTCGCTCCTTCTGAGCCAGGCTCCAAAGAGCGGCAAGACGGCCTCGACGACGCGCTTGGTTGCAAACTGCATCCGCAGGCGATGACGCCACTTTACAAGTGCGCGCCGCCGAGCTAGCCGCCGTGGGAATCGAACCTACGACCCGGAGCCCAGCAGCCGACTGTATCAGCCACTGCAAAAACCACGCCGTCAATTCCATCGTGTTCAATTCTTCACAGTACACATCTGCAGTAATGCTCATCCCGTTTGGTAAGAAGCTGTGATGAATCACAGCAGCACTAGACCACCAAACAGTGACCATCACTTTTCTAGGGGTTATTTTTCGGTCAGGGCATTGATTGGGTGCTGAACCAGGATCTAACCAGCTTATTGAGCAGTTGGGATTGTCAAATGGAATCTATTATTCGTGGCAACAATGTGGTTCAATATTGCTTCGTTTCCGTGCCCGTTGAGAAGCACAAGGCTGGCCTCGACGCGCACGTTGCGCTGATGATCGTTAAGTTCGTGCGGTACCCATTTGTCAAGCTTCTTTACCTTGCCAGCCTGCCAGCCAGCCTTCTTGACAGCCCAATATCTCGCTCCTTTCTTTCAGTTCATCCAAAGGTTGTCAGCAACAGATCGCCTTATGCGATATGACCGCCTATTGTAGACTTATCTTTGTGAATATTTATCTTTTATGTATTTACTAGTGTACCATAAAGAATATATAAGTAAATAAATAAATAAAATTCGTCAACCTCAGCAATTTAACAGATTCAGTGATAAACTGACTCACTGATTAAGCAAATTTTATGTGGATTTTCGCTGACGATCCAACTCTACCTGGAGAGGACAGTAGTTTATATCAGAGGGCTACCAACTCAAACCAGCTGCCGTCTTCAGCGCATTCGGAGGCGTTCTGGGATCTCCAGTAGAACGCAACGGTGTTGTTGCAGTGTCTCGGGAAGACGGAATCATTTTTACCTACACTGACATAGAACACGTCACCTCTGCGAACGTTTAATTGATACCCAGCGTCTACACTTTGAGAGCTCACACCCCAAGACTCTCCTGCCACGCAGATAGAGGTTGTAGTTTGTAGCCGAGGCTACCGGGCTGGGGGTCAAGGTGGTTGCCTCCTCGGCATCTCCGTCTCCGGGCAGGATCATCCTTCTCAATCCCACTTGGAGCCTCCTGAACGGTACGCAGTCGATAGCCATCAGGCCTCCTTACAACTAGAAGTGATTCCACAATATCTAAGTCCCACGTACCATTTGGACCACCACAGTGTAGCTTTATTTTTATTGATGCGGTGGAAATACCGCATGTTCTTCCTTCGCCCCGGGAAAGGGCGAAGGGGCATGCCGGACTCCTACCGGCTAAAACCACTGGAGTGATCATCTTCGGCACCGAAGGGAGGCTCCAGGACCTCGAAAGATCTCACATCTCGGATGACTGTAAAGCGGTCATCCCCTCTAGCGGAGGGAAGGCGACTGTAAAGAGGCCACCCCCCCAGGCATCTCTCGAGGGGATTGTAAAAGATTCCCCCGAGGCCTCACTATGCGCTGTGCTGCGCACACAGCGGTACGTGACCACATGCACACCGCTGTCTTCCCGGGGGTCGCTCGGTATGAGCACGCAAATTTCCCAATAAGCGCGCTCGCGACCCCCAAGGCCCCCCCTGCCATATAAAGACGACAGCGGAACCACACTGTACCTTCTAACAGAACTTCACACATTCATGATTTTCCACTCATAGGTGAATTTTTACTGCTTTGCAGATGAAGCAGCAGTGGCTGGGCCCAGAATACCTGAACGAGGGTCCGGACGGCAATGACATCACCCACACCAACTTGCCCGACATCAGGATCTCCTTCAGGCACGAGACCCTACTGTGCGAGCTAGGAATCTTGTTTAGGGTAAGCTTATTAGTAGAATAAGAATGATATATTTATTTTCCAGAATATGAGTACAGATGAAAGGTAGCAGTGAACCGAGTAGTCCGTCATACTCTACTAAAAACTAGTCTTAAAATATTATATTACGATGGTGAGCGTCAGGATGGCTGGACCAAGAGAGATTTTGAAAACTTGAGCAATACCAAGTTTTTGTACCTATTTGGTACCAGAAATTAAATAATTTGTACCTCGCTAAAGAAGCAAAACTATTACGAGGAAAGTGGCCAGCCATTCTGACATCAGAATGGATGGACCAAGTTGGTTTCGCCTGGTTGTAGGCATTATAACTAGTTCATGTTTTCGTTAAAATTTAGTACCTCATTGGTACCTCAAAATATGTTTTTCTTAGATTTTTTCGATAAGCCAAAAAAAAGATACTCCTAGAAACAGTTTTGTATGTAATCTGGACCCGGTCGGTTTCACCTAGTTGTAGGCGTTTATTTTCGTCTTATCGAAAAAATCTGAGGTAACGTATGTTCAGATAGCAATGAGCTACTAAATTAAAACGGAAAGATGAACTAGGTATAACGCCTACAACTAGGTGAAACCGACTGGGTCCAGATTACATACGAAACTTATTCTAGGAGTATCATTTTTTGGCTTACCGTAAAGTAGCCAGCCATTCTGACATCAGAATGGCTGGCTACTTTCCTCGTAATAGTTTTGCTTCTTTAGCGAGGTACAAATTATTTGATTTCTGGTACCAAATAGGTACAAAAACTTGGTATTGCTCAAACTTTCAAAATCTCTCTTGGTCCAGCCATCCTGACGCTCACTTACGATGAGTCTTAATATTCATGCATTTATCATCATAATCAAGAACACACAATAAAATACGAATGGCAAAAAAACATAAGTAGTGTTTTTTTTGGGACCGACCAATGGAGCTCGGTGTGCTCCAACGAAATGAATAACTGTCTTGGAACCCGCAACGAAATTAATCAGAAAAGAAAAAGGAGGAGTAGGTAAGGATATACGTTCCACTTCCCTCCGTAGCAAGCAGGAGACAGAGAAAAGTCTAGGATAAGCCTAGTTGCCAAGCACCATGGGTACAAAAGTGTTTATAAATATTTACTTACGGGTCCTATGTTGTGAGCTATTGTGACTGATTCCAATATGCCAAAAACCCCTGAACGCACGGAAATTCGTCCTAGTTGCAACAAGGTCTGTATAGTAAACAACTCCGGATGTAATTTGCAAGCTGTCAAACATAGTATTGCGTTCATCTTGCCAAAGAACACACTCCCACAGAATATGATGTGCAGACACTATATATATTCACAGTCCGGTGTTGAACATTTGCAGAGCACAAGCATACAAGCTTGAAGCTAAATAATTTACTCTTAAAGTTACCATGACCGGTGAGAAATTGAGCCACACATCAGTCTTCATCATCATAATGCGAGAGACAGAGGCACTCACAGCCCGTTGCACTTACTGATCGATGAGGGTAAGCAATGCTTGGCGCGGTCAGTCTATGGATGGGAGACCGCAGTGGTATTTGAGCTGAGCGTCTCCGTGCTTCGAAGGGCCCCCATTAGACATTAGTCGTTAAGCCAAGTCGGAGGCCTTTGGGCAGCTTGAACAACTGTGACACAAGGTTGTAGTTTCATCATCACCACCATAACAGCCATAGGACGGCCACTGCTAAACAAAGGCCTCCCAAATAGATTTTCACAATTGTATTATAATTTTGGGGGAACTTGCTAATACTCACCACTCTTGGCAACCGGATTGGTGAGCGCAACATTGCTATTGTTACGCAGGACGCTGCTGCCCATCCCTCTGGTTGGAGTCCCTTAGTCGTCATTTACGACTTCCACGGGAGGAGACGGAGTGGTGCTATATTCTTAATCCGGACACCAATATCTATTAACTAATGTTTAGGCAGTTGTTTTTTAAACTTTACCCCACACTAGGATTTCTCTTGTGTCGTGGGTGCGTTAACAGACATGAATTCAACATACAATATACCCAGACCCGGAACAACTGCCTGCAGATCATACAAATATTTGTTCCGTGCGGGAATCGATCTCGCGACCCGGAGCGCAGCAGTCGACTGTATCAGCCACTGCACCAACCGTGCCGTCGAATTAGTCTTCTGTTCTGTTCACCATCACCACCACCTCTAAGCACACAGCCAGTATTTTTTCGAAATACCAAACAAGCAGCAACATTGCCGATTATGCTAATTTATTATTTCCCCATCAACTAGATATTGTATTTCAATTACGAGTTGGGGTGGGAGTGGCCTCTTTGCGGCACCACACGACACTTTTATCAACTGTTTAAGACCCAAACCAAAAGCTGTGTATCCACTATAGATATGATCGCCAATTGTTTAGATAATTGACAAGAGCTATAACGTGTGTTATTTTACGGTTTCTAAGAGATACTGTAAACCAGATTACCTAGCTTCTTACTGCCCGTAACTGCAGGTTTCTCACACGACAGTTTACCGTATTACTCGGCTTATCCGAGTGGTGTATAAGAATATAGCACCACTCTTCTCCCGTGGATGTCGTAGAAGGCGACTAAGGGACTCTAAACCAGAGGGATGGGCAGCAGCGTCTCTTCTGTAGTATGGCTACTGTACTGCGCTCACCAACCCGCCTGCCAAGCGTGGTGAGTATGGCAAATTCCCGCCAAAATGACGACACAATTGTGGAAATCTACGGGGAAGACTTAATCAGCAATGGACGTCCAATGGCTGAAATGATGATGACACCTCGTCTTAATATATAACGAGTGGTCACCCATCCAGCGAATTGACATAGATCGACCTACCCACGCGGTCGGCAATTATCATCGAGTCGCTAAAACACTCATTTGGGAGCACGGTTGGTGTAGTGGCTGATGTCAGCTACTGCGCTCCGGGATACGGGTTCAATTCCCGCACGGAACAAATAGTTGTTCCCGGTCTGGGTGTATTGTGTGGGGCAAAAAAGAGGTTCCAATTTAATATGTGGATGTTTATTCATTTCAGGCACCAAGCTTATATAATCAATAAAAAGGAACATGTCAAACTCATTCTCCAGAAGAAATAATACAAACTTTGCAGTAATACCATATATTTGCGGCACATAACTGTACATAGTACTTAATAAAATAAATACATCTACAATAATATTATTAACAGTTTTATTTACATTATTACACAATTAATATAACCGACTCATTGAGTTACGGTCTCTCCGGCGCCAGTTGCGCGTGCGCATGTCTACGCGCAGTGACGCAATCCAAATCTATGCGATATGGCGAATGACGGCGGTACGACGTGATCCGCGCGCCACTAGTGGGTTGTGTGGCGACCAGGCCACCTGCAGGCCGGCCTGGTCGCCATTTGGGAGGCGATAGTTAGGTCGAAAAAACATCGTGGTAACAGCCAATAATGAATGTCATTAAGTCGGGCATGTCTTTCCTCCTTGTCCAGCTTAGAAACACTCCACAAGGGTTTCCCCACCACAAAGGAAACAAAGGATACTGTACGGTAGAGTTTGATTTTCGATCATTATTGGCCGATAAAGCCAATTAGAATAGCGTATCACAGTTCACTGCTGGGCAACGGCGTCTTTCTATATAATCATATCTGCAGCCTTCCCAATTTTACCTAAAAGCCAGTTACGCTCTTGATGGCTTTCTCCTCGTCGTGTGGTGACATCTGGTGGTGCGAGTGGAACTCCATAGTGAAGGTCGCGAGCCCCGAGCTGAGCGAGCGGAGCGTTGAAGAGTAGCCGAGCAGCTCCGACAGCGGGGCTAGACATATTTTCGTCTTATCGAAAAAATCTGAGGTAACGTATGTTCAGATAGCAATGAGCTACTAAATTAAAACGGAAAGATGAACTAGGTATAACGCCTACAACTAGGTGAAACCGACTGGGTCCAGATTACATACGAAACTTATTCTAGGAGTATCATTTTTTGGCTTACCGTAAAGTAGCCAGCCATTCTGACATCAGAATGGCTGGCTACTTTCCTCGTAATAGTTTTGCTTCTTTAGCGAGGTACAAATTATTTGATTTCTGGTACCAAATAGGTACAAAAACTTGGTATTGCTCAAACTTTCAAAATCTCTCTTGGTCCAGCCATCCTGACGCTCACTTACGATGAGTCTTAATATTCATGCATTTATCATCATAATCAAGAACACACAATAAAATACGAATGGCAAAAAAACATAAGTAGTGTTTTTTTTGGGACCGACCAATGGAGCTCGGTGTGCTCCAACGAAATGAATAACTGTCTTGGAACCCGCAACGAAATTAATCAGAAAAGAAAAAGGAGGAGTAGGTAAGGATATACGTTCCACTTCCCTCCGTAGCAAGCAGGAGACAGAGAAAAGTCTAGGATAAGCCTAGTTGCCAAGCACCATGGGTACAAAAGTGTTTATAAATATTTACTTACGGGTCCTATGTTGTGAGCTATTGTGACTGATTCCAATATGCCAAAAACCCCTGAACGCACGGAAATTCGTCCTAGTTGCAACAAGGTCTGTATAGTAAACAACTCCGGATGTAATTTGCAAGCTGTCAAACATAGTATTGCGTTCATCTTGCCAAAGAACACACTCCCACAGAATATGATGTGCAGACACTATATATATTCACAGTCCGGTGTTGAACATTTGCAGAGCACAAGCATACAAGCTTGAAGCTAAATAATTTACTCTTAAAGTTACCATGACCGGTGAGAAATTGAGCCACACATCAGTCTTCATCATCATAATGCGAGAGACAGAGGCACTCACAGCCCGTTGCACTTACTGATCGATGAGGGTAAGCAATGCTTGGCGCGGTCAGTCTATGGATGGGAGACCGCAGTGGTATTTGAGCTGAGCGTCTCCGTGCTTCGAAGGGCCCCCATTAGACATTAGTCGTTAAGCCAAGTCGGAGGCCTTTGGGCAGCTTGAACAACTGTGACACAAGGTTGTAGTTTCATCATCACCACCATAACAGCCATAGGACGGCCACTGCTAAACAAAGGCCTCCCAAATAGATTTTCACAATTGTATTATAATTTTGGGGGAACTTGCTAATACTCACCACTCTTGGCAACCGGATTGGTGAGCGCAACATTGCTATTGTTACGCAGGACGCTGCTGCCCATCCCTCTGGTTGGAGTCCCTTAGTCGTCATTTACGACTTCCACGGGAGGAGACGGAGTGGTGCTATATTCTTAATCCGGACACCAATATCTATTAACTAATGTTTAGGCAGTTGTTTTTTAAACTTTACCCCACACTAGGATTTCTCTTGTGTCGTGGGTGCGTTAACAGACATGAATTCAACATACAATATACCCAGACCCGGAACAACTGCCTGCAGATCATACAAATATTTGTTCCGTGCGGGAATCGATCTCGCGACCCGGAGCGCAGCAGTCGACTGTATCAGCCACTGCACCAACCGTGCCGTCGAATTAGTCTTCTGTTCTGTTCACCATCACCACCACCTCTAAGCACACAGCCAGTATTTTTTCGAAATACCAAACAAGCAGCAACATTGCCGATTATGCTAATTTATTATTTCCCCATCAACTAGATATTGTATTTCAATTACGAGTTGGGGTGGGAGTGGCCTCTTTGCGGCACCACACGACACTTTTATCAACTGTTTAAGACCCAAACCAAAAGCTGTGTATCCACTATAGATATGATCGCCAATTGTTTAGATAATTGACAAGAGCTATAACGTGTGTTATTTTACGGTTTCTAAGAGATACTGTAAACCAGATTACCTAGCTTCTTACTGCCCGTAACTGCAGGTTTCTCACACGACAGTTTACCGTATTACTCGGCTTATCCGAGTGGTGTATAAGAATATAGCACCACTCTTCTCCCGTGGATGTCGTAGAAGGCGACTAAGGGACTCTAAACCAGAGGGATGGGCAGCAGCGTCTCTTCTGTAGTATGGCTACTGTACTGCGCTCACCAACCCGCCTGCCAAGCGTGGTGAGTATGGCAAATTCCCGCCAAAATGACGACACAATTGTGGAAATCTACGGGGAAGACTTAATCAGCAATGGACGTCCAATGGCTGAAATGATGATGACACCTCGTCTTAATATATAACGAGTGGTCACCCATCCAGCGAATTGACATAGATCGACCTACCCACGCGGTCGGCAATTATCATCGAGTCGTTAAAACACTCATTTGGGAGCACGGTTGGTGTAGTGGCTGATGTCAGCTACTGCGCTCCGGGATACGGGTTCAATTCCCGCACGGAACAAATAGTTGTTCCCGGTCTGGGTGTATTGTGTGGGGCAAAAAAGAGGTTCCAATTTAATATGTGGATGTTTATTCATTTCAGGCACCAAGCTTATATAATCAATAAAAAGGAACATGTCAAACTCATTCTCCAGAAGAAATAATACAAACTTTGCAGTAATACCATATATTTGCGGCACATAACTGTACATAGTACTTAATAAAATAAATACATCTACAATAATATTATTAACAGTTTTATTTACATTATTACACAATTAATATAACCGACTCATTGAGTTACGGTCTCTCCGGCGCCAGTTGCGCGTGCGCATGTCTACGCGCAGTGACGCAATCCAAATCTATGCGATATGGCGAATGACGGCGGTACGACGTGATCCGCGCGCCACTAGTGGGTTGTGTGGCGACCAGGCCACCTGCAGGCCGGCCTGGTCGCCATTTGGGAGGCGATAGTTAGGTCGAAAAAACATCGTGGTAACAGCCAATAATGAATGTCATTAAGTCGGGCATGTCTTTCCTCCTTGTCCAGCTTAGAAACACTCCACAAGGGTTTCCCCACCACAAAGGAAACAAAGGATACTGTACGGTAGAGTTTGATTTTCGATCATTATTGGCCGATAAAGCCAATTAGAATAGCGTATCACAGTTCACTGCTGGGCAACGGCGTCTTTCTATATAATCATATCTGCAGCCTTCCCAATTTTACCTAAAAGCCAGTTACGCTCTTGATGGCTTTCTCCTCGTCGTGTGGTGACATCTGGTGGTGCGAGTGGAACTCCATAGTGAAGGTCGCGAGCCCCGAGCTGAGCGAGCGGAGCGTTGAAGAGTAGCCGAGCAGCTCCGACAGCGGGGCTAGACATTCTATAACCTGAGGATATATTATACATGTATAATTGATGCTATAAAATAAACTAAATCATCAAAATGTAAAACCCGCCTTCATTAAGAACAAAATAATTTGTGTGAAGAATATTTTAACAGTGATGATATATGGGACAGAGACATGGTCAGTCACTATGGGCTTCATTAGAAAGCTCAACTTCACTCAGCGAACTATGGAGAGAGCTATGCTTGGTATTTCCTACGAGATCGAATCAGAAATGAGGAGATCCATACAAGAACAAACGTTTCCGACATAGCTGAAAGGATTAGTAAACTGAAGTGGCAATGGGCAGGGCACATTGCTCGTAGAACTGATGGCCGTTGGGGCAAAAAGGTTCTCGAATGGAGACCGCGCATCGGAAAACGTAGCGTGGGACGACCTCCAACGAGGTGGACAAACGACCTGGTGAAGGTCGCTGGGAGTCGTTGGATGAGGGTGGCGTGTCGCTCGTTGTAGAAATCTAAGGGGGAGGCCTTTGTTCAGCAGTGGACGTCCTTTGGCTGATAAAATGATGATACCTATAACGATTATTTAATTTTTGGGGTGTCGCTAAACTCTAGGCGCTAAGCAAGGCACCTGTCTGTCCTGTGTGCCATTAACAAACATATTGAGACATCAACATACAACAAACCATGCAATATGAAGATAGCTGGAAGAATAAATGTATTATATTATAACAGGTTAGTGGTGTGCGTCGCAATACCGATCAAAAAGAGGCATTGCTCAGCCTAAAGCCACATCGCATTTAGCGGTGCGGCGCTGATTTTCAGCAATACCTCGTAGTGTATGATGTCTGTGCTTCATAAAAATAAAAATGAGAAAGAAAACGCGGTGAGAAAGTGTAATGCTGAAAAATGAAATTGGCTGATTTTCAGATAAGGTGAAGATTTTATTTATATTACTAAATACACTGACATGCAATACATTGAAACTGTATTATGTGATAAGACAGTTTGGATGCAAAATCATGCTGTATACCTTGTTCTGATGTCTGATGTGTATGTGTTGTATCTGCGTGCGTCTCCTGGTGAGGTCTGCGATCACGGGCGACGAGTGGCTCTCGGGACACACCACCTCTAGCGACATGAGGGGCTCCAGTAGGATTGACTCCGACTCTTCGAATACCTGTAGTACACATTTATTCTAGAGAAAAGGATTTTGACACGTTCCGCGGTTGTTACTAAACAATACAGAATTAAAATGACGGTGAAAAACCAATTTGGTATACACTAAGACATAATTGAAACTATTCAAAGACACGTTGCAGATGGTGAGCTATGGGGACGAGTTTTAAGGAAGTGCAACCATGAGCGGTCTTCTAAGTTTCACTTAAACATTCAGAATACCACCACCCCATCTCCTTCCGTGGGTGTCGTAAAAGTCGACTAAGGGATTAGCCGGAGGATGGGCAGCAGCGTCCTTCCAGTAAATTAACAACTCAACTGCGATCGCCAACCCGTCTGCCAAGCGTGGCGATTATGGTAAAACCCCCAATCAGCACACAACACACCCATATTTGGTCGTGGTGGTGACCTTTGGGGGAGGCCTGTGTCCAGCAGTGGACTTCACTCGGCCGAAATGATGATACAGTACACATTGAGATCCCTAACAAAACAATACACAAAAGAGCTTTCAGATAGTAAAAATCTTAGCCTATGTCTTACCTTCCTAAGGCACTGGGCGACAGTAGCGGTGATAACTGACTCGGAGGTGCCTCGACCTAACTCGAACCAGTGCAGGGTTACTTGGACATCCACCACCTGGCAATAGGAAGCATTAACTTATAACTAAGACTAAAATATGACCGGTTTCGAAAGCAATTCAGTGAAACGGTAAGTGGAAGGTATAAACTGGTAAGGATGTAAGCCAATCCTATTAGCTAATGACAAAGCTCAGACTTTCGGCTGGCAAGTCAATAGAATATTCTCATTTAATTTTACTATTGACGGCACGGTTGGTGCAGTGGCTGATACAGTCGGCTGCTGCGCACCGGGTCGTGGGTTCGATTCCCGCACGGAACAAATATTTGTATGATCTGCAGGTAGTTGTTCCGGGTCTGGGTGTATTGTATGTGGAATTCATGTCTGTAAACGCACCCACGACACGAGCAATCCTAGAGCGGGATCACGTTTTATTAAAAAAAAAAAAATATTCTCATGATTGATTTTCTGCCTTGACCTGTCCCCCGGGAAGATGGTGGCGCGCACGTGGTCACGTGTCGCGTGTGTATGCGTAGTACAGCGCACAGCGAGGCTTGGGGGGATCCTTTACAATCCTCCCCGAGAAGAGCCTGGACGGGCGACCTTTTCAGAGTTGCCTTCCCTGCACAACGGGATGACCGCTTAACAGTCATCCCCTCCGAGATGTGCCTAAAGGCGTGGCACCAATGGGCGGCTCTAGTGTGATCTTACGAGGACCTGGAGCTCCCGTTCAGTGCCTAAGATGCCCGCTCCAGCGGTTTTAGCCGGTAGGAGTCCGGCATACCCCTTCGCCCTTCCCCGGGGCGAAGGAAGTTCATGAAGAATTTTCACTGGTCACAATATAAAAAATCTGGTCTTGACCTGTGTAGCACAACTCCAGGAGGAGCCCGTGGATGTCGTAAAAGGCGACTAAAAGACTCTAAAGCAGAGGAATAGACAGCTGCATCTCTTCTGTGGAACAGTAGCCACACTGTGCTCACCAACCCGCCTACCAAGCGTGGTGAGCACTGGCAAATTTCCTCAAAAATTACGACACCATTTTGGTATATATGTGGGAGGCCTTTGTTTAGCAGTGGACTTATAAATGGCTGATATGACGATGATGACATCATGAGGGCCTGTAAATCGCTGGTGATGGTGGCCAGAGTGGAGTATGGCAGCGAATTTAGTAGAAGTAAAACTATTTATGCATCACACTGAGACAAGTACGGGTAACAGAACTATTTAAACGCTATAATGTACAAAAACATCACTAATTTTAATAACGTTTATTACTTTTATTTTCATTATCGTCGCCAGTAAACAACTTGACAATTGACATTCTCAACATTATTGCTGTTTGTTCCGCCAACAGGTAGGCAAAGGTCCGAACCATACAGCCTGGTCTGACTCTCTCCCGTAGACAGAGTATAAACATGACATCCATAGCATATTTAATAAGTATTGATCATATCTCACCCGTGTGGTGCCGGCTCAGAATACCACCACCCCATCTCCTCCCGTGGGTGTCGTAAAAGTCGACTAACGGATTAGCCGGAGGATGGGCAGCAGCGTCCTTCGAGTATATTAACAGCTCAACTGCGATCGCCAACCCGTCTGCCAAGCGTGGCGATTATGGCAAAACCCCCCAATGAGCCCACAACACAGCCATATTGGTCGTTGTGGTGATCTTTAGGGGAGGCCTGTGTCCAGCAGTGGACTTCATTCGGCCGAAATGATGATCATATCTAGTACATGCACGTAAGTAACACTTATATATTTAATTATTGGTTTATTCAGTAGTATGCTACACATATAGGATCATCATTTCGGCCTAATGAAGTCCACTGTTGGACACAGGCCTCCCCCAAAGATCATCACAACCACCGATATGGATGTGTTTTGAGCTCATTGGGGGGTTTTGCCATAATCGCCACGCTTGGCAGGCGGGTTGGCGATCGCAGTTGAGTTGTTAATGTACTCGAAGGACGCTGCTGCCCATCCTCCGACTAATCCCTTAGTCGACTTTTACGACACCCATGGTAGGAGATGGGGTGGTGGCATTCTGAGCCGGCACCACACGGCATATAGGATATTTTATAAATATTACATATTTTATTATTAAATTTATATTTGACTAATTACTCAGCAGGTCTTTTTATTAACTTATTTATTGGCCTATGTCGTAACCGCCCGTGGTATCACAACTGTCTTGGTCCTATCTGAAAACCAGCGCTGTGGCAATTTTTTATTTAAATGTCACAGCATTATGCTGAGATAGGGGCCTTTTTTGGCCTCGTCCAGGTTGCCTTAATTTAATTATAATATTTTTATTTTTACTTTATGTTATTTGTAACTTCCTGTGCGAGACCTTAATAAAACTTTTTTCTTTCTTTCTTTCTTTCTAAACACCTAACTGAAAAAAGAAAATAGATTTGCGCAAAATAACACCATGTTAAAGGAACTGTTTCGCGCAGTGGACTGCTATAGGCTGAGGGGATGGTTCGCTTACCGGGCATCCAAGCTTGGCTCCATGCAGCAGCGCCGAGCTGACTCCTTGCTTGATGGCCTGCAGGTAACGAGGATGGAGGTGCGACAGGTTGGCTGCACTCTCACCACTCCTGTCCAGTCTGGCAGAAAATGGTTAACACATTATTTTATCGTCATTCCAAGGTTAACGAGCCTCTGCCGGGGGCGCTAATGCAGAAAAGCGTACACCTCACCCCCGGCTAGAGGTAAGACGAAGAACCCCGTGGGGTTTTAGCCAGTTTGAGCCCGGCATGCCCCTCTACCCTTTCCAAGGCTGAGGAAGTCCAAGAGGATTTCCCCGTTTAAAAAAAAAGCTTTACGAGCCTGCCATGCATAGAAATCCCTTGAAGGACAGTTACATCGCTTGATCTTCACAGAAGTAATCATGTATTGCAATGTGTCTCCTAGGACCAAATGACTGAATCAACGACTTTATTCTATTGAAATCAATTCAGTTCTACTCTATTCTATCAAAGAAGGAGGATGTCTGGAAAGAAGGAGGCGTCCGGATTAAGAATATAGCACCACTCCATCTCCTCCCGTGGATGTCGTAAAAGGAGACTAAGGGACTCTAAACCAAATAGATTTTCAGCACCGTCGCTTCGGTGGATCAAAGACATTCTGCGCTCACTAACCCGCCTGCCAAGCGTAGTGAGTACTGGCAAATTCCCCCCAAAATGACGACACAAAGAATGTAACCGGCCGTCTATGAGGGAGACATTTGTTCAACAGTGGACGTCTTATGGCTGATGATGAAGAAACTAGGTGTGGTCAAACCAGTAAAATACAAAATAAAGTAGGCTTACTTCAGAATCTTGTCCTGTGGAATCCCTTTCACACCTTTCGCTGACATAGTCACCTTGCAGAGTTGCCTCGAGCCTCCTATCTTGCGGTCAACGGTCATGGTCTGCTGAGCAGTTCCTGCCAAGGTCTCCCTGTACGCAATCTGCAGGGGTCCTAGTTCCACCTCGATCTTGTACTCGCGGACTATTCGTTCTTTAATTATCTCTAGATGAAGCTCGCCCATGCCTGGTGTGCAAAAATGTCTGGTGGGGGGTATTTGTTTATATTTGGAGGGTAAATGAGCATGCGGCTACCAGTAAGCTGTCACCACCGCAGCAACATCCACAACACCAGAAGAAATGATGATGCATTGTTAACCAATGGATGACACGGTTGGTGCAGTGGCTGATAGTCGACTGCTGCGCTCTGGGTCGCGGGCTCGATTCCCGCACGGAACAAATATTTGGTCGGAGAAAAAGCAGGGCGAGGGAGAGAGCGGCCAGTACTATAGACTGTACGGCCATTAAGAAAAGAGACAATTGTAAATTATTTTGTAAACGGTATGAATTATTATGAGTCAGACCATAAAGGTTGTGCAGAATACCAATTATTAAGAATCGTTTGAACGGTACGTACTTCCCTTGTGACAGTAATAAAACTTTTTAACAAAAAAAACCTTCCTGAAGAACAAGCCCTTTGAGTAACCTGGGATAAAATGGGTTAAAGCAGTTTCCAAGGCTTACTGCGCTCAATACAGCATAAGAAAATAAACTGCAGCATCAAAGGCAGCATAATTACCAGCGAGCACCATCTGTCCGCTGTCGGCATCCGTGGTGACCCTGAGGCTTGGGTCTTCGCGCTGCAGCTCCGACAGGGCAGTTTCCAAGGCTCCCTGCAGCGCCACGCTCGGCGGTTCGATAGAACACAGGAACACTGGCTCCGGGATTGTTGTGCCTGATGATGAGCATATACTTGAAGAGACCACACACATACTGCTGGTAAATCTCGTATTGCACCCGTTCGGAGAAGGTCACGACGCCAGGGTGCAATCGCTTTGGTGCCCGTGTCAACACGCCTGAGCCATCTTTTTTTTTGCAGTGTCGAAATCCTCGTGGACTTCCTCCGCCTTGGGCAAGGCCTCCGGGCTCTTACCGGCTAAAACCCCACGGTGTCCTTCCACTTACCTCTAGCCGGGGGTGAGGTGCACGGTTTGGCAGCATTAGACCGCGCCCCCGGTAGGTAGCAGGTCACTGTTTGATGGGCCCCGTCTCTGTGCGACCTGGCTGGTTACAGGAATACACGCGCCACCATCGCAGGCCTGCTTCAGTTCAGGCGACGGAGGATCAGGGCTCATGCCCTCCAACACTGTGCGATGCAGTTGACCTTAAACCTAGTAGCAACAATGATCTCTGGAAGTCTTGAAATGAGACCCCACGGACCCCAGATTAAAATCCTGGATCCGCCCCTGCCTGGGGGCGGCCTTTTTACATCTACTTTCCCTCCGCTAGAGGGGTGAACTACTAAGTGAACCACTTTAAAATTTGCCGCTAAGTGGTAGTGTCAACCACCTATCGAATTACACACACAAAGATTATCATAGGATGACATCTTGCAAGAACTTCCTTAGACATCCTAGTAGTAAACGAATTCTTCCATGACGCCAGGATGCTGCCACAACTGAATCCTTTAGAGAACTGGATCAAGACTCTTACCGATTCCAAGTAGTATTTCAGCGAGCTCTTCATTAGTGGGCTCTGTGTCCATGGTCTGGATACGCTGGCTGACGCTTGGCAGCACCAGTTCTTCCATAGTTGCAGGGTCTTGAAGCAGCTGTGCCAGGTGACTCTTAGCCCGCGTGGCAGCCGATTGAGACGAGGTTATCAGGTCGCCAGTCATGGTAGCCTGGGTAGGTCTATATTATTTTATTATGCTGGTGAGCAAGGTGTTCCAACATTGAACGGTAACCCATTAACGAATACATAATATATACTATACAGGTTGGATTTTTGAGACGAGGCAGTATGTGTAGGTAAGCAACTATTGTAGCTACAAGAAAACGTTCTTAGGTCTGTCCTTAGCTGACTGTCCTTAACTTTTAGAAATATATTAACCTGAGTTAACAGATTTTGGAAACAAAATGTCAGCAACATAAAACTTTTTAACAAAAAAGTGTGTGTTTTATTTGTTTCTTTCTAGTGAATCTTTCTTATATGTACTTAAGAACTTTTTCCAAACTGGTATCAGTATTTAACACTAAAAATAAAAATGACTCAAATCGGTTCTCCGATCTGAGAGGAATCGAAACTATTAACATATCATCTAGATAAGCGCAGTCGAATTAACCTGTTTATTGAAGCTATTTAAAAAACTACTCCATCAAATTTATATAAGAATGAAATGAAATGAATGGTAATGAAATTTATATGGGACCAACTCGAAAGCATTCTGCACCAGTTAAAAAAAGAATTGCTGAAATCGGTCGACAAACCTAGTAACCGGAGTAATCAGTGTACACACATAAAAAGAAATACGCATCGAATTGACAACCTCCTCCTTTTCGAAGTCGGTAAAAATGGGCAATTTACACAAATACTTTTACAGAATTGTTGTAAGTGCATTGTTATGATCTTTAGCATTTTTTTGTTCCTGAATACTGTCGACTTTCAACATTATTTTTTCCAAAATCTGTGAATACAGATCCAAATATTTCCAAAATTTAACTGTCTACTAAGAACGTTTTCTTGTAGCTACAATGGTTATTATAATTATTTTTTATAATCTTAGTTACTTTAATTATCAAAGTGTAGTGCAACGTTTTTCAAAAACGAAACCAATGGTCCTGCGGCGTGTCCATATAAACTTTGAGTCTAATAAGTGAATACTTACATTTAAATGAAAATGTCTAAATATTTACCTTCAGCGAGCTAACAACGGCGATATTTCCCGCAGTGACCTTCTCCACGAGGCGGTACTCGTCAGCCAACGCCACGTACAAAGCTCCCGTCTGTAGATAGTAAAAACTATCAAGGAGGGAAATGTGTCATATTCCAATGGATACCTTCTCATGTAGGTTTACTAGAAAACGAAGCTGTAGATCAGCTGGATAGGAATGCAGTAACCAACGGAGTGAATGTGCTAACGGGTCCCTATGGATGTGAAATAGTTTCATGGGTTCGAAACGTTTGCAAGGAGAGATGGAAGGATAGATTCAAGCAAGTCTCACAGACGAAGGGCATTTGGTACTATACCATTCAGGATTTACCATGTTTTGTGCCGTGGTTTAACTGTGCTAAACTCTCCAGGGAGACATTGGTTGTAGCTCTCAGTGTGCGTTCCGGTCACGTTCCATTAAATAAATTTTACCATATGATGGGGGTAAAGCCGTCGCCTCTGTGTGATTTATGGCAGCGGCCTGAAGACATACTACATGTCATAATGGAATGTGATCGGTACCGGGACCAGAGGATGAGAATGATGTCAGATATGAGTTTACACAATGGCCAATTAAATGTACTCTTAGGCCAACCATTGTCTGATGAATGCAAGCAATATGCTTGGTTTTTCCTGAAAATGTGTTTAAGAGGCAGGAAAGGATAGGATAACAATGGCATTAAAAGCGAGTAAGTGCTGGTATAGTGTGATGTGTGCCATGCGCGTTGTTACTACGACCTTACGTGACACGCATCATATTGTATTGTGAACGATCCCGTGAGGCTGGCATGGTCACCTAGAGTGTACTGGAGCCTCATAAATTAGTTAAAGAAATAAATAAGGTGGGAAACAAGGAACACCCAGCTAGAGGCAGAACAGTAGCTCGAGGCATCTGATCTGTGATAAAATATCACTTAGCATAGCGAGATACGGAGAGAGCTATGTTTGGTATTTCTCTACAAGGTTGAATTAGAATTGAGCAGATCCGTAGAACTAAAGTTGCCGACATAGCTGAAAGGATTAGTAAACTAAATTGGCAATGGGCGGGGCACATTGCTCGTAGAACTGATGGCCATTAGGGTAAAAAGGTTCTCGAATGGAGACCGCGCACCGGAAAACGCAGCGTGGGAGGACGACAACGAGGTGGACAGACGACCTGGTGAAGGTCGCTGGGAGTCGTTGGATGCGGGCGGCATGAAACCGCTCGTTGTGGAAATGTATGGAGGCCTTAGTTCAGCTGTGGACGTCCATTGGCTGATATGATGAACACCACTTTGGTTTATATTGTACACTAGCTGGGACCCAGGTTTCACACGCGTTTAATTTAAAAGAAATGTAGAGTACTCCGACATAGACACTTGACATAGAATATATATATTGGATTTCAAGGGTTTTTTTAGCGTGGAACCCTAATTATTTTTCTAAAATTAAAGTAGCCTAAGTTATTCCTTGTAACATCAGCTATCTGCCAGTGAAAGTCCCGTCAAAATCGGTAAAACCGTTTCGGAGATTACCCGGAACAAACAGACAGACAAAAATGTTTTTTTTTGTTATATGTACCGTATATACTTTCATATGTATTTAGTAAAAAGCTGTTATTTTGATATTACAAACAGACACTTCAATTTTATTTATTTGTATAGATTTAACATCATCACTATAGAAAATCATAGCCTTGAGACCTTGAGTCCGAACCAGTGTCACCGTGTCAGTTGGTAGTTTTCAGTAGCTAACCGACTTGATTACTGATCACCATCATTACTTGTACTGTTGATGTGTGGTTTCTAGCAACGAATAGACCACTCTTCTTCACCTATGGGTGTCCTAAGAAGCAACTAAGAGTTGATATCACCGTGGGTCACTCATAGAAAAACAGGGCTGGAACACAGCCATGCTGTTATGTAGCATGAAAATGAGATGTTGAATGAGAGACCAGCTGGTTGCCTTGGCTTCGATAAAGAATGGAACACCCCGTCTTCTCTCCTGTGTCTCGTAGGCGACAAAAGCAAATGGGGAACTATAGATTTTGGTCCTCATAATCGTATATTTGTCTGTGTGGTGTCCGGATTAAGAATATAGCACCACTCCATCTCCTCCCGTGGAGGTCGTAAAAGGCGACTAAGGGCCTCTCAACTAGAGGGATGGGCAGCAGTGTCCTTTCTGTGGCACAGTAGCCATTCTGCGCTCACGAACCCGCCTGCCAAGCGTGGTGAGTATTGGCAAATTCCCCCCAATATGATGACACAGCTGTGGAAATCTATGGGGGAGACCTTTGTTCAGTAGTGGACGTTGTATGGCCGATATGATGAATCAAATATTCCATTTATTTTCAACTTTGTCCCTTACTAGGATTTTGTGATATATTTCTACTGGGAACAAATCATAAAAAAAATGGTTTCTCAGGTTTCGTGGCTACAGTTTAAAGACATAAATATCACTTACACAAACACCCAGACCCGAAACAACTATCTGTAGTTGCATACAAATATTTGCTCCATGCGGGGATCGAACCCGCAACACGTTGCGCAAAAAGCCAATTGCTTATCCACTGCGCCAACAGTACCGTCTTTTATTCGTATATCGTCCCATATCTTCATCTATTACCAACCCACCTGTTCGCTCTTATCCTGTGCTAGGTTATAAATCTTCTGTCCCTTACTGATCTCTCCACTGTACAGCCTCAAGAAGGTCAGCACTCCCCTCTGGTCATCATGCTGAACCTTAAAGGCTCTAGCTGCTAACTCAGTACCAAAACTCCTGTATAACTTGTGACCTTCAGAAGGAGAAGGGAGATACGAGATGATGCCATCTATCAGAGTTTGGACACCAATATTCTTGTATGAACTGCCGCATAGTATAGGAAATGCTTTCCTTGATAAAGTGCATCTTCGAACAGCTTCTTCTATCTCCTTACTGCTGATGTCCAATGATTCCTGCTGGATGATATTCTCGGCTAACTGATCGTCTAAGCTTGAGAGGGTGTCCACAAGATTTTTGTGATCTGATATGGCCGCTTCCCATTTTTTACCGTCGTCTTTTTCAGTCAGTTTCCGGCGCATGAGATTTCGTCCGCGACCCTGGGTCCATATCACTTCTTCTAATGTGACTAGGTCAACTAAACCTAAATCGAAGTAAAAAAAACTTTTAAAAAATGTCCTCTCTGTAGTCAGCCGTATTTTAAGAGTCCATATTGCATATACCGTATGGTGCCGGCTACCTAATAGTACCAACCAATCTCATCTCATCCTCATCGTGGGTGTCGTCAAAGGCGACTAAGGGATTAGCCGGAGGATGGGCAGCAGTGTCCTTTGAGTACATTTACAAATTAACTGCGATCGCCGACCCTCCAGCCAAGCGTGGTGATTATGGCAAAACCACCCATGAGCACCGAACACAAACACAAACTGGTAGTTGTGGTGATCTTTGGAAGAGGCCTGTGTCCAGCTCTGGACGATTTCTCTCTTTTACCTCAGGCACATGAAGTTAAGGCTAGAAAAGGAGGTCAACCTCACTAACCAATTAGCCTGTTTTCCAGCCTGACATCTGTATGTAGCAATAGAGGCTGCGCGTACAGTTTGTCACGCACGGAGCGCGCGCAGGCCTCCGCGCTGGCGTCGGTCCGGTCCATCTTGTTGAGGTACAGGATCCGTGGCACACGGTAGCTGTCGGCTTGTCTCCAGACAGTCAGGGTTTGAGCTTCCACACCTTGGGAAAGATAAATTTGTTATAAGCAGTCCACATATATAGTTTTTATTTTATATATGTAAATGACGATAATAATAGTAATATTGTTAATAACTAGCTGGGACCCGCGGTTTCACCCGCGTTTAATTTAAAAGAAATTTAGAGTACTTCGATTTGATTTCGATTCGATTGGATTGTAAGGCTATTTTTTGTGCGGAACTCTAATTATTTAAAAAAAAGTAGCCTAAGTTATTCCTTTTAACATCAGCTATCTGCCAGTGAAAGTCCCGTCAAAATCGGTCTAGCCGTTTCGGAGATTCATTTCGGCCTAATGAAGTCCACTGTTGGACACAGGCCTCCCCCAAAGATCATCACAACCACCGATATGGTTATTACCCGGGACAAAAAGACAGACAGACAAAATAATTCAAAATAGTTCATTTTGTTACATGTACCGTATATACTTTCATATGCATTTAGTAAAAAGCTGTTATTTTGACATTACAAACAGACACTTCAATTTTATTTATTTGTAAAGATAAATACCCTGTATTGCACACCATAATAAAATAACAGTACAATCATTCTGACCATATGAAAGAAAAGGTACAATTGGTGGTATTATCGCAATTCGGCGATCTCTTCCTGACAGCTATTGGATGGACTGGAATGTTATTGAAAGTTCAAACATTCCAGTTAACATTCCCGTGGGGAAGCTTAAATTGTAATGTAAGAGTCAAATATATATAAGAGTATAATATTAACTCAACTATATATAATAATAAGTCCACTGTTAGGCACAGGTGTCCCACAAAGATCGCCCTAATGACTAGATATACAATAACATATAACTAGATATTAATTTCGGCCGAACCAAGCCCACTGCTGGACACAGGCCTCCCGCAAACGTCACCACAACGACCGATATGGGTGTGTTGTGGGCTCATTGGGCGGTTTTGCAATAATCGCCACACTTGGCAGACGGGTTGGCGATCGCATTTGATTTGTTAATGTACTCGAAGGACGCTGCTGCCCATCCTTCGGCTAATCCCTTAGTCAACTTTTACGACACCCACGGGAGGAGATGGGGTGGTGGTATTCTGAGCCACCACATGGCAATAACTAGATATACCTACGTTAAATATCTATATATTAATACGTGAAGGAAAAACTTTGTACCCCTTTTTAAGCACATTGAGTGCATGGAGGAGTGTGAGATTTACCATAGTTAAAGTTCATATGGTCGAGGAGTGCAGAAAGTTAAAATGTATGTAGAAAGTTAAAATTTATGTAATAATATTTGTAACAAATACATTAAATCAAATCTAAAACTTCAATAAATTACGGTCGAATTTCAACTTCTGGGCGACCTCTAGTATAAATTAATTTATGAATACATACATAGATACCAAAAGAAGCTCGCGATATTCTTATTAATCTTAAGGTAAGTTAAGGTAAGTGGACTTTAATATTTATATGCGTTAGCTCCTTTTAGATGTCGATTCACCTAACCAAGTTCCATCCCAAACTAAATATCCCAAGTTATGCCCTCCCCTTGTAAATGAAAAGCTTCTGTAGTTTTAATGTATCCAAGAAACGAAGCTGCAATATCTCAATGGCCTCTTGATTTCAATTGATATCTGTTACGCTAGTATATATAGCTAAGTTGGAGAGGTTGCAAAGGCCTCCGACTTGTTGAGAGCCAACGCGAGACCCGACCGCCTTTTCCATCGTTGCCAAGATAGCCACGCGCTCGAACCTCCTCCCCAACCCGTCATCGGCGTGTCTTCGGTGTCGGTCGGAAAAAATTATGCAGATGCTGGGGGAAGTCTGTGTATTTAAGTTTTAATCAAGTTGATGTGACTGTCACTCCATGGGAATGCCACTGCAGTAGCTGTTAAATTATATTATATTCCCTCACCAGCAGAAGCATCCAGCACTATGACGGCTCCATCTAACACTGCAAGGCTCTGTTCCACCTCCATGGTGAAGTCTATGTGGCCCGGAGTATCTATCAAGTTGATCTGATGGTTGCACCATGGAAATGATACTGCAGCAGCTGTTGATAAATTATTGTGATACATTCGTTTGAGCATTACTTCTGTCATGTTTGGCTATGATGGGCTATTTATTCTTAAGGGATTATGGTAATAAACCAACACATAATTAGATGGAAAGCAACAGTAATATACTGATTCAGTCACTGGTAACACATACAGGCTATAATCTGTACCATTTTCATTGGTATGATAAATAATAAGGGTGATTTACATGACCTGGTGATGCCATGTGGTGTAAGTTAGAATAGCACTTACAAATCTCATCCGATGACTGACATAAAAGGCGAGTATGGGATTAACTGTAGGATGGGCAGCAGCATCCTTTGAGATATTAACAACTTACAACTTAGAAATACTGATGACAAAGAATAAAATATTTTCTTTCTAACTTTAGATTGAATTTGAGCAGCATATACTTACATACATAGTCAGCCCATTACTGTCACAATGCTGGAAGGGCCTTTTCTACCATACTACTACTAAGTCTACCATTTTTTTTGGTGCCCAGTGGAAATTCTTCATGAACTTCCTTCGCCCCAGGAAAGGGCGATAGGGTATGCCAGACTCCTACCGGCTAAAACCACTGGAGCGGTCATCTTCTGCACCCAAGGGAGGCTCCAGGTCCTCATATGATCACACTAGAGCACCATGCTGGCCTAGTGGGTGTTAGCAAACTGCACACAGCATTGAAAAAAAAAATAAGCTTCCTCAGGTGTGCAGGTTTCCTCATGATGTTTTCCTTTACCATTAATGCAAGTGATAATCAAATTCTGATCTGCATATTAATCCGAAACCTCAATTTACCATTATAACAAACTTACAAGTAATTGTGATTCCTCTCTGCCTCTCTTGCTCCATGTAATCCGTCACCGTGTTTCCATGGTGAACTTCTCCCATGGATCTGATGGTGCCCGAGTAGAAGAGCATGCGCTCAGTTGTGGTTGTTTTACCTAAATAAAAAATGTGCATAGTTTATCGCCATATGAACCGCATAATATTTTCTGCTCGGCACAAGTAATTTTAATTTTTATGGAAAACTTGTAAAATTTAAATAGAAGTTTTCCTTATAACATCATATTTTATGTTAGTGAAATGTTGATACGCGTTTAGAGTTTGCAACATTATTTCTCATAACAGCCTGTAAATTTTTGTTTGTAGTACTAGTATATCAGTTTCTAGTGAATAATAACTTTATGAAGAATTAAGTAATCCTAACCTGCATCAATGTGAGCCAAGATGCCAATATTACGAATGTTCTCGACATTATTTTTGCATTCCCCTTCACTGGCGGAGTAGTATCTTTTTATTCGATTATCCTTTGGTAACTTCCGGTAGAAATTCATGTAAGTTAACGTCCTCATATTCTTGGAATAGCTCATTATTTCTAAATCTAAAAGAGATCAGAGAAGAAACATAACCTACATTCATCCATCTACCATGACAGTTTGACTGTTGACACTGACATCAACTGACATTACAATGTCAGAGATGCTAGACGCTGCAAGTAAATCCACTACTTGCGACTAGTGGTGTGGTGTGGTAATAGAGCGTATAGCGCGATTAAATAGCGCGCTATATTCACGCAACGTATAGCACACGCTATGCCGGCTCCTACTTGACGCTATAAAAATAGCGCCATTAAAAAACAACGAGTAGGTAGCGAAGATAATAGTGTGGGCATGGTGAGCTGGGTGGCAGACGGCAGTCATTGCGAGAGTTCACGCGCTATCGGTCGATACCTGACGCGTTGATTAAAATATTTATTTTAGATACGCTAACGATGTACGTACATTAAAATTTCGTAAAATAAATAACATAACGACAATAATAGGCATTCACAAAATCAAACAATTCCGTTCCATGGAAACTGCTATAAATTTATTAATAAAAGATATATAAGCGTAACATATTTAATACAAATCTGTTAGGCATGGAAAGTATGAGGAAAAGTTTATTTACTACTCCATTTTATTTTGATAGATATTATTTTACGTATCGAATAAAGTATTCAATATTACGAATATAACCGAAACAGAGCACTGTCTTAACACAGTGCGCTATCTGTCCAACGACATTTAGCGTGATTCTAGAATAGTCACCGGACTTTTATCGCGTCATTCGCGTACGCCCAGTTCGTTATAATTGTAGCGTGTAAAATAGCGCGCTATTTTACTATAGCAAATAGTCTGTAGCGCGCTATTGCCATATAGCGATTTTGAACACCACTACTTGCGACTCTTGCGAGCGTCTAGCACCACAGACTAGGTAGTAAGATACTTCGTATGTCTAGCACCAAAGATAAGGTATTGACGTTATTGACAGTGTTGCTCCACTTTTAATTCTAATTTTGATGAATAATACTTAAAGTATTTTTAATTCATTAAGGATATTTGAATATGTTAGCATCATCATCGATAATTTACCGTATTATTATGAATTTAACATTTTTAATGTTCAAGTGAAGTGAAAATAAAATTTATTAATATATTTATATTTATAGAATGTAAAAACTATTCTGAGAATTTGTTGTTGGCAAGGATTGTTAGACAAGGACACACTCCCACCAGACGCTCTCTCATGTGGCTCGATTTTTTGCCTTAAATAGTGTTGTATAAAATGAACCTTGACTCATTATGATAAAGTCTAATTTTGTATTTTATAAATAATTATGTATTTAACATGTTTTAATGAGGAAGTGAAGTAAAAATAAAATTTTATATTTAGGTAATGTAAAACCTATTAAAGGAGTTTGTTTAAAATTGGCAAGGACTGTGTGACAAGGATACTCTCCCGCCAAACGCTCTCTCATGTGGCTCGATTTTCTGCCTAAAACAGTGTTAACTAAAATAAACCTTGGTGCATTGTGATAAAGTCTATTTTTGTATTTTTTACTATGATATATATACATTTTATATGATTTTATTTATATACAGTGTGTGATCCTGTATAGGTAGTACCTACATCACAGAACAATAATACTCAAGAGACCTACATCCGTGCCTTACAAAAACCATCGACGAGTCGATGCTTTTTTTTTTTTTTTTTTTTTTTTTTTTTTTTAAGATTCTGGCTCCATCGGTAACTTTCGATGATTTTGCCAATGTCAAGGTATGAAGCAGTAATTATCGTAAACTGTGAAATTAATTGTTACACAACTATTGATCAGTGTTTGTAGCGATGGCATCGATGGATCCCCATGCTAAAAAAGGACAAAACATTTTTGGATAGTAGATGTAAGACGTCACAAAATAAATGTTAGAACATTCAGTATGTATATAATAGGTAAATAGAAATATCAACTTATAACTGGATTTTATTAATGCTAATGAATTTATAAAGGATTTTAACTGCAGGGGTATGGGCTAAAGTTAATAGGAAAGGAATGTTAATTGGGCGGGGAACATCAGAAGGGAGTATGTCGTAAAGGGGAGTGGTTAAACGAGGACATGAAAAAAACAAGTGTTCCAGAGTACCCTCATCCAGACCGCATTCACACAAAGAAGAGTCCCTCACGCGGATTTTGGCCAAAAAAACTGGTGTGCAAACGAACCCAAGTCGGAGTCTAATTATGACAGAGGTGGCAATTTTACTAGAAAATTTTAGTTTGCTGAACCAACATTTAGATGGAATGAATGGTTGGATAGATCCGTAGAATCTGCCTTTCAAGATTCGAGATTTTTGCCAGTGCTCATTCCAATTCTTCATCAACTCGGGTTTAACAAGACAGTGCAGATCACGGGGATAACAAGATGGATGAGATTCGATCCCATTCCGAGTAGCCAACTTGGCAATCGAATCCGCATTCTCATTATCAGCAATTCCAGAGTGGCTAGGGATCCAAGCCAATGCAATCTCTATGCCTAAGCAGTGGCATCTATACAAGAGTTGTTTTATCTTTAGGATAAGGGGAGAATTGTGACGAGAGCGAAAAGGCGATTTTATTAAATCCTGTAGACAGCTAAGAGAATCCGAGAGAATAAGGCTTTTGCTGAGTCCATGTGATTCAATGTAGGAGACAGCTTCCAAAAGAGCTATTGCTTCCCCTGTGAATATAGTGCCAAAAGCAGGACTACGAAAATTAAGAATAATTTTGTATTTTGGGATCCACACAGCTGATCCGACATTACCACTATCCGACAACTTAGAAGCATCTGTAAATAACGTAAGCCAATCGTGCCAGTCCTCTGCCAGAATCCTATTGAATTTAACATTAGCAGCGGGGTCATGTTTGGATATACCAAAGTTAAAAATAATTTTTGGTTGGAAGAGTAAGGAATCAAAATTTACTTCAAATAAGGGGTTTTTATCTAACTGGACTAAGGAAATGTGCAAATTATTGAATTTACTGAAGCTGTTAACTAGAAGTGGAGGATTTTTATGCGACCAATAGCGAGATGTTGGGATTAGCTGAGAAAGTGTACGAAGAAGAGGGAGAAGAGGATGACATTTATTCTGGATGACTTTATAAAAAAATCTGTCACAGAGATATTGTCTACGTAAGTGAAGTGGGGGCTCTAAACATTCTACCTGAAGGGCATTAGTAGGTGAGCATTTCATAGCACCCGTGATAATACGCAAGCATTTGGATTGAATCCTTTCCAGTTTGGCCAGGGCTATTTTGTTGCATGGTTCCAACAGAAAGATTCCATAGTCAAAGTGACTACGAACTATGGCGTTATATAGGATTTTCTGAGAAGTTGGATGGGCTCCCCAGCGAACTCCAGAGAGGGCACGTAAGACATTAACGCCTCTTTCGCATTTTTTGGAGATGTAATCCAGGTGATAGAGACCAGATAATTTTGAGTCTAGAATGAGGCCAAGAAATTTTACTTTGTCACGGATCAAAATGGGTTCATTTGCAACATAGAGGTTGATACGGGGAATATTACGCTTGCGAGAAAAGGCAACTGCACTGCATTTGGAGACTGACAAACTTAAGCCATGATCAGTTAGCCACTGGTTTAAGTAGAAAAGGGCAGAGTTTAAGCGAGATGCGGCATCTAAAAGGGAAGCTGAATTAAAGTAGAGAGCAATGTCGTCAGCATATTGTAGGATTTTGCAGAAACAACTCACTGAAGACTCCAAGTCATGTGTGTATATATTATAAAGGATGGGGCTTAAGACCGACCCCTGGGGAAGACCCTTCCACACTAGACGGGATGGGGAGACATAGTTTTGATAACGGACAGAAATAGAACGGGACATAAGGAGACAACAAATGATGTTGACCATCCTCACAGGGATACTCAGCTGTAGCAGCTTTTGCCTGAGTATTGGAAGTTGGACATTATCATAGGCTGAAGCAACGTCTAGGAAAACACCGAGAACACTTTCATTATTGGAAAACGCAATGCGGACATCAGATATGAAGACACTTAGGCTATCTAGAGTTCCCGTACCTCTTCGAAAACCGAACTGGGAACTGGGTAAGATGCCTTTAGTTTCTAAGATCCATTCAAGGCGATTCTTGATGAGATTCTCCATAATTTTAGCCAAGACAGAAGAGAGGGCGATAGGACGATACGAAGAAGAGTCTTTTGGATCTTTCCCAGGTTTTAAAATTGGGATGATTATTTGGGATTTCCAAGAATCTGGAACATGGCCAGTAACAAAAAAGGAATTGATTAGGTTCAGAAAGATTAGTTTACAGTCAGAAGAAGATTTGAAAATAAAGGAGTAGGGTATTCCATCAACTCCCGGAGCAGAATCCCGGAGATGATCTAAGGCACAAATAAGTTCTGAATAAGAGAAAAGGTCATCAAATCTATCAGAGAAAGTGGGAGGCGAAGGATCTATAGTGGGAAGGCACTCGTAGCTAGGAACAAACGGGGGGGCTAATTTGGATATAAAGTCTTCCAACCAGGTACTGTGGTCATTGGTAGAAACATCGGGAGAGTGACTGTCACATGCTCTGCGGAAGATTTTAATTTTTTTCCATACAAGGGAAACTGGAGAACGTGGAGACAGTGACTCGCAAAAGTTAAGCCAGCCACATCTTTTCTTTCTTGCCAATAACCTACAAGTAGTTGCAGAAGTCTTTTTCAAATTTAAATAGTCAGTCATATTTACACTAGAGGAAAAGGTCTTTTCTGCTTCTTTACGTTTACGGACGCCATCAGTGCATTCAGCATCCCACCAAGGAGGAGAAGGAATTAGGTGACGGGCAGAGTTTTTTAAGGGGATTGAAGAATTGGCCCCTCTCAGCAGACACTCAACAAAATCATTGTAGAGAATTAGGGAGTTGGATGAATTTATTTGGGAAAAATTCTGAAGTTCTGCATCCAAATTGGACAAGAACTTAGACCAGTCAGCTTGGGGAAGGCGATATTTTTGTAGGGGTTGGATTGGAGGAGAACGTAGATGAGTACTTGGAAAAGCAATTAGGATAGGAAAATGATCACTCCCATATGAATTAGGGAGAACAGACCAGGAAAGAGTTGATACTAAGGAAGGGGAAGAGAAAGTAAGGTCAGGAACACTAATATTTTGGTTAGGGGAAACCCGACGGGTAGCAGATCCATCATTAAGAACACAAAGGTTACAATCATCTAAAAGGTCTAGCAAAAAGCTGGAAGAGGGGTCATTACAGTGAGAGCCCCAAAGGGTGTGACGGCAATTAAAATCACCTAATACAATCAAAGGGCCAGGAATAGAAGAAAGGATAGAGTTAAATTCAGACAAAATATTAGCATTGGGATGGGGAATGTAGGCAGATACATAGGATATGTCCATGGCTCTAATGGCCACAACATGTAGACCAGCATCATGATGGGGAAGAGGAATCTGGGAAAAAGTGATAGATCTGTTAACCAGTAGGGCGCAACCCGCCCATCCGTCATCTCTATCGTCCCGAAGACATGAATAACCAGGAACCCTAAAGAGAGATCCAGGCCTGAGCCACGTCTCCGACACAGCAAAGACAACGGGTTTATATCTATTGATAAGATAGATTATATCATGTTTTTTCCTGAGAATGGATCTACAATTCCACTGAAGGATTTTTTCCATTTTGGCGAATCCAGGTTTCGAGGAGTTGTTGAACTAATATAACGACATTGTCCGGTATTGCGTCACTAAATTTAGACAGTATGTTTATAAGGGAGCAAGTCAGGAGCTCTATCAAATTGTCATTAGGAGCGGGAAGGGGAGTAGTTTCAATGTAAGGAGAATTCAGAGCACACCCATTAGGCTGGGGAGAATTAGGGGTATAGACCATTGACTTATGGGCTTGTGTATCATATGACTTGCCCAATTCTGGCCTAGGTCTCGGGGAACGATACATTGTCTTGGTATAGGAGGTTTTAACAGGGGAAACATATGGAGAAGAAGTAGGAGTGTTAAGAGGGGACGAGACGAGAATGGGATCAGAAGGATAAGTTTGAGGAAGTTTAGATTGGGAGGGACCTGCTGTAACATTTGAGTATGGCAATCTACGGGGGCGTGGAAACCTTGCTGAGGCCTCACGATAGCTCACGTTTTCTTGAGACATTACCATTTTTATTGACTTCTGTCTTGAGTGTTCCGGGCATTTATTATCGGTGGCCTTATGGCTTCCACCGTCACATAAAAGACATGAGACCTGTGAGTTGGGAACATCACAGCTATCTCCAGGATGGGGTTGAGCGCAACGATAACAGCGGGACTTAGATCTGCACTGAGTACTTATATGGCCAAATCGTAAGCAGTTGCGGCATTGGATAGTAGGAAGTTGATAGATTGAGACAGGAAGAGAAACATTGTAGCAGTAAACTTTCTCTGGGAGAATTTGTCCAGAGAAAGTAAGCACCACCGTTGATGATGGGGACCAAGTAACGGAGTCCTCTTTTTTGTTTTTAAAATTAAGCCTTCTAGCCCTAATTACCTCTCCACAATTGCGTGGGGTTTCTATACCGAGGACTAGCTCCTCTAGAGTCCAGTCGGTAGGAATATCCCTAACAACTCCCATGCGAGTTACATGGAAGCGTGGGATAGCTGCCGAGTAATTATGTTCACTTAAGATGGGGTTTTTGACAAAATTGTTGGCATCACTTATTGTCATAAAATCAATGGACATCCTGTTACGACCCAATGACCTGACACTGCCTTGGACAACACCTTTAAAACCTTTATTAAAAATAAATTGAGCAAACTTAAGCGAGTTTAAAGTTAGGCCTTGCTTAGGGTCTGTTTCCACCCTAGAAACAAATACGGTGAAGGGAGCTCTGTCACTCTCAGTATATAGCACCTTGGAGTCGCTTTCAAAACCTGGTTTTGTAAAAACGGACTGCATTGAGTCAGACGGCGGCTTATTCCTTTTCGAGTCAACAGAAATCTCAGGACCTGCGGAGCGCTTTCTAGTTTCAGGTTTTACGCGATCAGAGTTTTGTGAACACTTCATAACGTCCATAATATCTGGAGGTGTCCCTCCACCCCCATCAGGGGGTTCCTCGGCACTCATTTCCTTAGGAAATGAGTACCAAAAAGCTTAATATACCCAAACCAGACCACACAAAACAATCACACACAAACACTATAAACAAATTTCAAACAGATTTTGTTAAAATAAAGAGAGAGGTTAAGAATCGCGTGCTTAATCTCACCAAGACAAAAGCAAAAATCTTATTTTCATTAACGTCGCCAGTAAAAAACCGTCGATGCTTTTAAAAAATAATACAGGTCAATGACATTAACGGTACAGGTACCTCAAATAGGTACTCTGTGCCTCAAATTCCTCAGGTGAATTGGCGACTTTACTAATCGTTCGGAAATACAGGATTATTATATTTAACTTTATAGCGTAATTACGCTTATAAGGTGGCAAAATGCATTTTTAAATATTACATGAAGTCACTTATGTAATGATTGTCATATATATGTATTAATTAAAAATATATTTATAAAAAATGAAGTACACGTATTGAAAGTTATTCTTGAACGAACATGCATTTCGTGAAAAAAAATCGCTCTCTCTCGCTTTTACTTCAAAATGGCATCGTCGTAGATTTGTTTGTGTTGAATTGAATACGTAACAAAATAGAAACGAAGTGTAAAATCAGACCAGATATCTTTAGTGAAACCTCAAGATGGGTGTACCAGCATTTTTCCGCTGGCTGAGTAGAAAGTACTCGAGCGTTATTGTTGAATGTGTTGAGCAGAAGGTAAAAACATAACCTAGAAATATAAATAAATATAATGTTTAGTTCTACTGTTTTCTATGGCTTGCCTATTTTGCTACGATACCGAATGAAGTTATAGTGCACTGATTGTATGTATATCAATCTTTAGGATTTATAGTAGATGTCTGTAAGCCGCTGTATTTCTGGTAATATTTAGGAATGGGAGATGGAACATTATAGATTGGCTTAAAATAAAAGACTTGTTTTTACGTATAGTGCATCCAGCAAAAGGTTAATACGAGCTGTAATGAAGAACCATGATGACCTGATAATAATAATTTTAAATATTTTGACATACATCTCATTATTCTTCATGACAAATCAGGGCTTCGTTGTTAGTGTATCGACCAAATCAGCATTGAAGTGTAACTAACTAACTAAATTAATAACTTAATTTTTATAATGATTTATATACAACAACATACATATATACAAGTTTTTTTTTAAATTATACATTTTTAGGTTCATTGACAGATACTTTAAATATTATGAACAAAGCGTTGTACGCTGATTTATCCAGCACAAAAGTGAAGAGCTCCATGATTATCATTGCCAAAAACATCTTCACACTAACACAGATCTGTGATGTCATAATTACATTTTTACCACATTATAGATAATATCATCATCATACTGGCCATTTAAACATCACTGCTGAAGAAAGGCCTTCCCCATAGATTTTCACAATTATGTCATCAGCGCAGAATGGCTACTGTTCCACAGAAAGGATGCTGCTGCCCATCCCTCTGGTATAGAGCCCCTTAGTCGCCTTTTACGACATCCATGGGAGGAGATGGAGTGGTGCAATATTCTTAATCAGGACACCACATGGAAAGATTATAGATTTCCAGAAAGGAAATTTGCACAAATGTATAGAATCAAAAAGAATCATCATTTCGGCCGAACAAGTCCACTGCTGGACACAGGCCTCTCTCAAAGATCACCACAACGACCGACATTGGTATGTTGTGTGCTCATTGGGGGGATTTGCCATAATCGCCACGCTTAGTAGGCGGGTTGGCAATCGCAGTTAAGCTGCTAATGTATTTGAAGGTTGCTGCTGCCCATCCTCTGGCTAATCCCTTAGTCGCCTTTTACGACACCTACGTGATGAGATGGGTTGGTGCTGTTCGTAGCTGGCACCACATGCAAAAAGAATACATAAGTTATTATATATTATTATTGTAACTAGTCATAATTTCAGCCAAGAAAATGCCCACTGCTGGACATAGGCCTCTTTCAAAGATTGCTAGAGCTACTGGTTTGCATTGTGTGCTTGTGAGTTTTGCCATCATTATTATACTTGGTGATTGCAGTTAAGTTGTAAATTCACTCAAAGGCATTGGATGGTACTTGATAAACAATTAGCTAAACATATTGAGCTGTCAAAGTCAAAGTAAAAATTTTTTATTTCAAATAAACCAAATATAATAAACCCCAACTCCTCCCGTGGGTGTTGTAAAAGTCAACTAAGGGATTAGCCGGAGGATGGGCAGCAGCGTCCTTCGAGTACATTAACAGCTCAACTGCGATCGCCAACCCGTCTGCCAAGCGTGGCGATTATGGCAAAACCCCCCAATGAGCCCACAACACACTCATATCGGTCGTTGTGGTGATCTACGGGGGAGGCCTGTGTCCAGCAGTGGACTTCATTCGGCCGAAATGATGAAATATTGGCACTTATGAAACGTCAGAATCTAAGTTGCACGGTTCCAAATAGTTGATCTCATGGAGAAGAGCCGGCAAGAAACTCCATGGATACTCTTTTAAAATCTGTATGAAGCCAATTTGGCTTTAGGCGTGGGCTGTCCACCGAGAGTGCTATCTTGTGCCTCAAGCAGACTGTTCAATACTATACAGATAGAAAAATGCCTATCAAGGGCATTAAATCTTGTGATATGTGATGTATAATGGCATAAATTAGAACTTGAAACTGCTTTTCTACCTAAAATTACATCCATATTTAAGCGAAATAGTGGAAAGTGGCTCTTTCTCTGAATGAGTTGGACTGCGGGGTGAGACGGGGGGGGGGGGGGGGGTGTCAGTTGTTCAACCTGTAAATGAACCAGCTGACTGTTTAGCTCAGCAGCACCAATGTCAATGCTGATGACATAGTTGCTGAGCCCATCAATCAGTGCTCTCAGGCGACCCTTTTCAATATGTCATGTCATGTCTTATGCAGTGACCCATGGGCTCAATTATAATATCAAGAAGAAGGAGCTACTGGCTTTTAAAGCAGGGAACAAGACCTACTCAGCTATACCAATGTGTCACTTTTTGGGTCACCCGATAACCAGATAACTTGGATTTAGACAGGGAATGTCGGTTGCTGGCTGTCTGTCCCCATATCTCCCCCCTGTCCAACCATCCCGGTGTCCCATCTATGGTTAAATAGCATTAAGTAGGCTTGCTCATACTCTTCTCTCCAATACCATATAAGGTGACCACTTATTGGCTATGCAAGGGGTAGTTATGGAGTAGTTTGAAATGATATATACAGACATGACAATGGATGCAAGACCTTACTGCTGAACTATTAATTTTTGATAATACTCCATGCACCTGATTTACTTTGATCATTCCCTGGCTCGGAAATTGAGACTTATTTCAATGCAATAAGACTGCATGTATGTAATTAATATAAATAACAAAAAAAATATACATTGAATATTGTTGAGATTCAGTAGTCGATTCTGTGCAAATCATCATCATTTCAGCAGAATAAAGTCCACTACAGGCCTCCCCCAAAGGTCGCTGCAACAACCGGTCTGGGTGTGTTATGTGCTCATTCCCCCCAAAACCCCCTGGTTTTGCCATAATCAACACCTGGAAGTCAGGTTGGCGATCGCAGTTGCATTGTTAATGTGCTTGAAGGATGCTGCCGCCCATCCTCCTGCTAATCCTATAGTCGCCTTTTACGACACCCACAGGATGAAATGGGTTGTACAAATCACTGTACCTTAATAAATGTTGCTTGGCTTTAAATTTTGGGACTCGCATACATAACATTCAATATTGTTCCAGCCAGTTGATGTTGATGGCCAGCTCGTCTACATAGACTCATCACTTCCAAACCCTAATGGAGTGGAGTTTGACAACTTGTACCTGGACATGAATGGTATCATCCATCCTTGCACCCACCCTGAAGACAAGCCACCGCCCAAAGACGAGGATGAGATGATGGTGGCTATCTTTGAGTGCATTGACCGCCTGTTCCGCATCGTCAGGCCAAGGAAGCTGCTGTACATGGCGATTGATGGAGTGGTAAGTTAAAATGTGTAATATAATGTAGTATTACTGTAATTTTTTTGATTTTCTATGCACTCTCTAGTATGTGCGTAACACATCAGCGACGCTGTTCTGGACATTCATGAACGCTGGTTACTAAATTACAAAAATGAAAGAAAAAGCCTTAACAATATCCGCACTTTTTTTATTTAAAGATCCACATTTAAGTTATTTAGGGGTTGACTCTATTTTGCGCGTTTCGTGCTCTAGCAATACTTTCCGTTTTGTGGCTGATGGTGACATGACGCGAAGCAGTAGTGGGTTTGTGGAACGGTAACACTCGTACCTGTCAAGACAAACTCGACGCGTCCGTGTCCACCGCATATTCGATAAACGCACACGCTCAGGATGCATGCAATTTTGAGTTAGTTAATCGTCCCACGGAGCGCCATCGGTTTAATCATCAACGTCATCATTTCGGCCAAATGAAGTCCTCTGCTGGACACAGGCCTCCCTCAAAGATCACCACAATAACCGGTATCGGTGTGTTGTGTGCTCATTGGGGGGTTTTGCTATAATCGCCACGCTTGGCAGGCGAGTTGGCGATCGCAGTTGAGTTGTTAATGTATTTGAAGGACGCTGCTGTCCATCCTCCGTCTAATCCCTTAGTCGGCTTTTACGACACCCACGGGATGAGATCGGTTGGTGCTATTCGCAGCCAGCGCCACGCCGGTTTAATCCCTATCGGCAAATACGTAATACCAAAATGACGTTTGACAACGGCGTCAGCGCCTGCGACATACTTAATCAGCCCGCCGGAATGCATAATGTTTCGACGAATATAACCACTTATAAATTTGCGGGCTCAAACTGATATATTATAAAAGGGATGTGAGACTTTTTTTTATATATGTTTTGACCCGCAAGTCATTCGCCTGGTGGGCAGCATCATGCCTACCCATAACGGCCGCAACGCTACCCAAGACTAGTCCGGTGTGGCACCACAGTGCACTCCTCCCCTCGAGACATTCGTTATTTAGTTTTAATTCCACTAGCTACAGTGCCCTGCTAACCACACACAGTAATGTCTAAACTGTGGTTTAAATACCAATGCTTGGCAGTATGATATCTGGCACTGCAGCTACCTACCTAGCCGGCTTGCTACAAAACGAGATCTATACCAGTAAACACTATGTTACATACAATTACTGACCCCTCACATATATCAGGAAGTTGTATTTATAGAAAGTATACAAGACAACGTTTTTTATGTAGATTTATTTAATAGGCTTGCGTTTGACCACTTTCTCACCTAATGTTAAGCGATGTGGTGGTGGAAAATGGTGCGTTAATAGAAGAAACCTGTTCACTCGTTACTTGAGGATTCCCAGGTTATAACAGTCAGCGACCCAAGAGAAGACGGTAGCACGCATGTGTTCACACGCTGCCGTGGGACGCTATGGGGGATCCTTTACAATCCCCCCGAGGGGGTGACCGCTTTACAGTCACCCTCTCAGGGATGTGCCTATAGGCGTGGCACCAGTGGGCGGCTCTAGTGTGATCATACGAGGACCTGGAGCCTCCCTTAGGTGCCGAAGATGACCGCTCCAGTGGTTTTAGCCGGTAGGAGTCCGGCATACCCCTTCGCCCTTCCCCGGGGCGAAGGAAGTTCATGAAGAATTTCCACTGGGCAACAATAAAAAAAAAAAAAAGGTTATAACAGTCAGGAAACAGACTTTGGCAATGATTCCAATCCTTAGTGGTACGCACAAAATACGTGGAACCAAAACGCTTCGCACGCATAGGTGGAACATCACCAAATAACGGTGGCCCAATGCCGTTCGTCTGGTTGTCCGATGATAGAATGGCCATGGGGGATTAAATCGTGCTATTCCAATGCACACTCGCTAAAATGTAGCTTCGAGGCTCTGGGGTGCAATTCCTTAAGCTCAAACATCCATACATCCTTGAATACAGAATCGAAATAACGGTCTAAAACCAATTTGGTATTCGCTAAGACATGACTAATGATGATGATGATGAAGCTACTCAAGGACACGTTGCAGAAGGTAAGCCGTGAGGACCAGTGTTAGCGAATACCAAATTGGGTTATCACCGTTATTTCAATTCTGTATTCAAGGATGTATGGATGATGGGGCTTAGAGAATTGCACTCCTGCAGCCTTGCCTCGACGAGTACATCGTTGTTCATGAGCTCTTAGCGCGTCTCTCAGTCACCACTAGCGCTACAAACTGGTCCTTGGCGGTACCATTCCAAAGATAAGAGCAGCATTCCACAAATGATCGAACTTGTGCTTGGTATAAGTTAAGCAGCTGTTCTGGTGTGAAATACCGTCTCACCTTCTATAGGATGCCAAGCTTTCTTGCAGCCACGTGCCTGAGACGTGAGAGTAACGCACGAAGCTCGAGGTGGTCAGTAATAACCACGGATACATCACGGAAAGTCGGAGACAGTTGGTATTGACTCTTGTTGGCAAAAAATAAACGCCTGGATCTTGATAGCATTGCACCTGATCAAGTCACCGCACTCGAAGATTGCCTTCTTCAGGAAATTCACGAAAAACTAGTATGGATACGCCTTCCTGAATAAGTTTCTAGATTTTCATATTAAACATTCCGTAACTTCGTGTCCGGATTAAGAATATAGCACCACTCCTATCTCCTCCTGTGTATGTCGTAAAAGGCGACTAAGGGAATCTAAACCAGAGGGATGGGCAGCAGCGTCCCTTCTGTGAAACGGTAGCCATACTGCGCTCACCAACCCGCCTGCCAAGCGTGGTGAGTATTGGCAAATACCCCCCAAAATGATGACACAGTTGTGAAAATCTATGGGGGAGGCCTTTGTTCAGCAGTGGACTATAAATGGCCGATATGATGATGATGATGAACTCCGAGATCGTAAAAAGAGTTAGTAGATTCTTAATTTTAACCTGAGGCTTAATATGAAAGTTAATTTTACTACATAACTATTTTATTTTGCGAATACATTTTAAAGACTATATTTTCTACCAGGCGCCCAGAGCAAAGATGAACCAGCAACGCTCTCGTCGTTTCCGTGCCTCAAAAGAGACCCAGGAGAAGATCGATGAGATCGCCCGCATCCGCGAGGAGCTGTTGGTTAAAGGCGCGTATTTGCCGGCCGAGAGGCCGAAGGAGGCGCACTTCGATTCCAACTGCATCACGCCTGGAACGCCGTTCATGGACCGGCTGAGCAAGTGTCTTCATTATTATATACATGACAGGTTTGTGTGGCTAATGTCTACCACTAATTCTCTCATCACTTCAGCCCGTAAAGTCGACTGCTGAACACGGGCCTCCAATGATTGCTACAATGAACTGGGGAGAATAGATTTATTGCCGTTACTACCGCGCGTTGCAGGTGGATTGGCGATTGCAGTATGTTTTTATAGACACATGGGAGGGTACTGCTGCCCAATTTTTAACTGACTTCAAAAAGCAGGAGGTTCTGAATTCGAAGCGTTTTTTTAAATGTATGTTCACCGATTACTCCGTGATTTGTAGACCGATTTGAGTTTGTTTTTATTGATCCCATAAAAATTTCATTACATTTGATTGAGTCGTTTTTTAACCGGCTTCAATAAACAGGTTAATTTGACTGCGCTTATCTAGATGATGTCGTAATAGTTTCGATTCCTCTCAGATTAGAGCCGATTTGAGTCATTTTTATTGTTGAATACTGATACCAAATTGGAAAAGTTCTTACATTTATTTACACTAAAAGGAAACAAATAAAACACTTTTAACAAAAAAAAAAAAACCATCTTCAAAAACCCTACATGATATAAAATTATTAAAAACACTGAAAAGGAAAAAAAAACTTTATTTATGACTAGCTGGGACCCGCGGTTTCACCCGCTTACTTCTTACTACTTACTTCGATATAGACACTTGACATAGAATATATACAAGGTCTTACTTTAATAGTCCACGAAATTTTGCATGGCCCCTGAGTGAATGCTGAAAATAATGTAGGTATCGCTGAAAAATAAATATGTTGAATTTTTTTGTCACAATTTTTTAATAAATTAATTATTTTATTTCTTAACGGTTCTCTTGGTTGTAATAATATCCACATGCGTCTTAAGAAAACAGCGGACCCGGCCGGCTAACTGCTTTAGGTAGTTGGCAACGTCATTCGTTTGACCAATAGGTGGCCGCGGCAGCCTGCAGGCGTTGGTGTCGCACAAACGAAAGAAACAAATTTATACAACCAAATCTTTTTTTGTGATAGGTACGTTATCTTTAGCATTTACTAAGGCACCCTGTAAAATATCGTGGATTATTAAAATAACACCTTATATATATTGGATTTCAAGAGTTTTATTTTTTTACGCGGAACCCTAAGTATTTTTCTAAAATAAAAGTATTAGCCTAAGTTATTCCTTATAATATTAGCTATCTACCAGTGAAAGTCCCGTCAAAACCGGTCGAGCCGTTTCGGAGATTACCCGGAACAAACAGACAGACAGACAGAGAAAAATTTCAAAAATAGTGTTTTTGTTATATGTTATGTAAATACTTTCATATGTATTTAGTAGAAAGCTGTTATTTTGACATTACAAACAGACACTTCAATTTTATTTATGTGTATAGAAGTCGGGCGGGGCTAGGTATGAAATAGAACTTCTCGTTGGTCTGCATGAACCATGGTTGGGGCATAACTGGCTGGTATTAATATGTTTATATCGTATAGGGTTTTTGAAGTCAGTATTTTTTTTTTGTTATTTGATAGCAAGCCTTTTACGATACCCATGAGTTTTTCTGAGTTGAGAGAGGGATGTTCGACCACCCTGGCTGGCTTTTTGCCGGCAGCCACATATGGCACTGTTTATGATTTTTTACGTATTGACCAGGCTTCTATGAATGAACATTTTCAATTTTTCAAACTGGTAATACTCTTCATTTGAGAAACGTTGGTGAACAGTGTCAACACCTGATAATACGAGGGCGGCACTGAAAATTTCGGGAATCAAGGAAGTGACACAACATTACTATTTAAAAATGTATTTATTGCTTTTCGAAGTATTCTCCGCGAAATTTGACACATTTTTCCATACGATCGAACCAATCATTGAAGCAACCATTCCATTCGGAAGTTGGGGTCTCCAAAATGGCCGTTTTGTAGGCGTCCACAGCTTCTTTAGGTGATGAAAATCTCTGTCCACGCAATTTATTCTTTATTTTAGGGAAAGTATAGAAATCATTAGGGCTTAGGTCGGGGCTGTACGGCGAATGGTCTAATAATTTTATGTTTTCTTGCTCTAAAAACTCTTTTGTTCTGTGCGCGGTGTGAGAACTCGCATTGTCGTGATGGAGGATGATGCGGCGGTTGCAGTTCTCTCTACGGAGTTCAGAAACGACCTGTGGCAAACAAATGCTAGCATACCATTCTGCATTAACCGTTCTTTGTCCCTCAAGAGGAACAGTCGTAACATGGCCGGTTTTGGAGACAAACGTGGCCACCATTTTTTTTGCAACACTCCGTGAACGAACAATTTTTGTTGGCTTTAACTCATTTTCGAACACCCAAACTCGTGACTGGTTTTTTGTTTCGGGTTCGTACGCATATATCCAGGATTCGTCACCTGATACGATGTTGAATACAGCATTTGAGGATCCTGCGTGGAATCTTTCGAGAGTTCTGACGCACCAAGTAACGCGAGCCGCTTTTTGCTCTTCACATAGCAAATGCGGTGTCCATCGGGAAAACAACTTTTTTACACCTAATTGTTCATGCAAGATTATTTGTATTTGACTCATGCCAATGTCTAAAGTTGCCTGAATTTCGCGGTATGTCACATGTCGATCTTCCTCAATCAGCTTACGCACAGCATCAACGTTTTCTTGGGTGACTGCAGTTTTTGGACGACCTTGACGAGGATCATCACTGAGCTTGACACGTCCACGTTGAAATTCAGCAAACCAGCGATAAATTGTGGTTTTGGATCGGGCTTCATCACCAAATGCAGAAATCATCCGGTCAACAAACTGTTTTTGTGTTAAACCACTTCGAAAGTCATAATAAATCATCGCTCTTAAATTTTCTCGAGTCAATTCCATTTTCTCAACGACTAAACAAGTTTGACAAAACCTTGTGACAAGACCGTGAATCTTTTTTTAAATAAATAAATGGTATTCGATTTGTAAAACCAAGGAGTTTTCAATTAAAAAGATTTTAATATGACAGGAACAGTGGAAATATTCCATTCCCGATACTTTTAGTGCAGCCTATGTAGCAACTTATTTAAATATTGTTTTGGTTAAGAAAAAATTCAGTTCAGTGTTCAGTGACTTATGTTACTGACTGTACGTACAGCCAGCAGCTAAATGAAAGTGTATGATATTAAAGCCGGCTATACATCCTGACCATAGCTTGCTGAGCGTATCGCGGAACAGCAATAATTGCGAAGTCTTGTCAAGATCATCATCCATCATCATCATCATATCAGCCACAGGACGTCCACTGCTGAACAAAGGCCTCACCCTTAGATTTCCACAACGAGCGGTCACATGCCGCTCTCATCCAACGACTCCCAGCGACCTTCACCAGGTCGTCTGTCCACCATGTCATGTTTTACGGTGCGCGGTCTCCATTCGAGATCTTTTGTGCTCCAACGGCCATCAGTTCTACGAGCAATGTGCCCTGCCCATTGCCACTTCAGTTTACTAATCCTTTCAGCTATGTCGACAACTTTAGTTCTTCTACGGATCTCTTCATTTCTGATTCGATCGCTTAGAGAAATACCAAGCATAGCTCACTCCATAGCTCGCTGAGTGACCTTGAGCTTGCTTATGAGGCCCATTGTGAGTGACCACGTCTCATCCACTTTTAGTTCAGAATTAATTAAAAGTGGATGAGACGTTGGTGGGACGAGGAAGGACCACAATTTTATGGACAAAATTAATACAAGTTTCCTCTTTTGTTTACCAGATTAAACAATGACCCTGGCTGGAAGGGAATCAAGGTGATCCTATCAGACGCCAACGTGCCCGGTGAGGGTGAACACAAGATTATGGACTACATCAGGAGACAGAGAGGTAACATTAAATCTCTTGATTTCCGTTAAATTTATTTATTGTGTACATTTTTGAGCCAGTGTCATGCACTCCGGTTCGAAACTAAATGGGAGCTGGTGCTGAACTGAGGTTTTATAGTCCCATCCTTATTTATATGCCTGTGCCATGGTATATGGTCCCTGGATAGCATATTTTTAGACCATACTGTATCTTCTAGTGGGTAAGGAGTGACATAAAGTATTACACCTACGAGGTATGCAAAGAGCCAAAGCAAATGTGGCTGGAGTGATCATTTCTGGCAGTGCGTTTGATAAGACGTTTCTCTCTCCTCTAAAGGGTGTGTGCTCGTTTTTGGTGAGAAGAGACATATGAAACTGGTACTTTGATGCTAATGTGTTTGAGCAGTTCCTTGCGACTTCGACGGATACCTTTATCAGTTGAGTTTCTATGCTACATTGGCGGTGTGTAAATCCAAAATCTCACATGCACAAACATCCCCTCCGAATATCTAGCTGCAGGCTACACAAAATAAATTAGTATTTGTTCCGTGCAGCAACAAATTTGTGATTCGCAGTAGTCCTACTAAGCATTTAGCCAGTGCCTAAATCGTCAGTTAGCTGGAGTAAGACTTCCCATTGTTGAATTCCAGTGCAACCGGATCACGACCCAAACACGCAGCACGTGTTGTGTGGGGCCGACGCTGACCTCATCATGTTGGGGCTGGCGACTCATGAGCCCAACTTTACCATCATTCGTGAGGAGTTTAAGCCGAACAAGCCTCGCCCATGCGACGTGTGCGGACAACTGGGTGAGTCAATCGAGTCAACTGACTTATGGCCGGTTTCTGAGGTACTTTTGTCGGCGGTTTATCTATTCATTAGCGCTATTGGTTCGATAACTTAAGAAAATGTGTTTCTGAACAACGCAGTGTAAGATAAACTCCGTTTAAACTTAGCTTAACTTAACTGGCCAATGTGCGCCGTTTATCTCTTCGATAACTTTATAGGACGTTACGTTTTCTAGCAAACTACATCAAATTTTAGGCCAAATATTACAATAATTCAAAGGATATAATTCAATAATCATAATGGGTACCTATAAGCAGTTCATGAGTCGTATTTGGAAATACTGGAGTTTACTTCCAAAAAATCAGTACACAGAAACTTAGACATAGCAGATATCCTTGCGAAATGTTTACAGATGCAAAATTTAAATTGAGATAACGCTTTGATACACCTAAGTGATATCATGAGCCCTATTCTGGCTTCCGTTATGCATCAAAAGTATACATTGCTACTTCGATAAGAAGCATCTCTCTTTCAATAAATGATTTACTTTGCTTTCCAGATTCCATTATTGCTATTTTACTAAAGAATGAGTTAAGCACAAACGATAGCAAATACCACTAAACTTAAAATCAAACTGCAACTAAAGCACAATAGCAATAAATTAATAATACCACGACGCACGAAATGACGAAGCAGTAACAATGAGTTTGAGGACTTCTTAAAAAAAAGACGATGAGCGCGACATCTGGTCGTTCATAGATCCGCTGATAAACGACGAATTATCATAATGATGAACTAAAAGATTGCTAGGCAAGTTATATACTCTCGAAAAAAATATAAGTGTAAAGAAAACTAGTATTTAGTGATGAAATTAAATAATAAAATCAATTTTAAACTCGATATCTTAAACAGACCCATCTAGCGGCAGATTAAGAAACTGGTTATTGGTTTCATAGTTATGGAACGGTTCGTTGTGTATTCAGAAACGCAGTCTCAGTTGACCTACGTTTATCTTATACATAACTTTATCGAATCAATAGCTAATGGGAACTTAACTGGGAACTTTAGAAACCGGGCATTAGTCTGTAATACTGCAGAACTGTGTCTGGAAATGTTATCTAAAAGATGGCTCTCTCACCAATTTCCTGTTTGAGTGAGACTCAACACCATTGGATGTGATAGGTTAAGTGGTTATAGTTAGCAGCATTTTCATCTAGGTCCAGTAAGCTACGTTTTAGGGCTATATGTGACAGAGCCAATATTAGTACTGCCATGGTCTGCACCCTAATTTGAGTTCATCATATTAGCCAATAGACATCCACTGTTGAACAAAGGCCTCCCCCATAAATTTCCAGAATGTGTCGTTATTTTGGGGTAGATTTGCTAGTAATCACCATGTTTGGCAGATGGGTAGTGAGCGCAGAATGGCTGCTATTTATCAGAAAGGGTGCTGCTCCCCATCTCTCTGATTTAGAAAGAAGAAAGAAAGAAAAACAGTTTATTTTTGCGGCGAACGTCGACACACAAGTACAGATTCAAACGTAAAAATTCTACATAAGGCATTACTAACGACATAGCTAAAATCGATACTACATACATAGGCTGCACTAAAAGTATCGGGAATGGAATATTTCCACTGTTCCTGCCATATTAAAATCTTTTTAATTGAAAACTCCTTGGTTTTACAAATCGAATACCATTTATTTATTTAAAAAAAGATTCACGGTCTTGTCACAAGGCTTTGTCAAACTTGTTTAGTCGTTGAGAAAATGGAATTGACTCGAGAAAATTCAAGAGCGATGATTTATTATGACTTTCGAAGTGGTTTAACACAAAAACAGTGTGTTGACCGGATGATTTCTGCATTTGGTGATGAAGCTCCATCCAAAACCACAATTTATCGCTGGTTTGCTGAATTTCAACGTGGACGTATCAAGCTCAGTGATGATCCTCGTCAAGGTCGTCCAAAAACTGCAGTCACCCAAGAAAACGTTGATGCTGTGCGTAAGCTGATTGAGGAAGATCGACATGTGACATACCGCGAAATTCAGGCAACTTTAGACATTGGCATGAGTCAAATACAAATAATCTTGCATGAACAATTAGGTGTAAAAAAGTTGTTTTCCCGATGGATACCGCATTTGCTATGTGAAGAGCAAAAAGCGGCTCGCGTTACTTGGTGCGTCAGAACTCTCGAAAGATTCCACGCAGGATCCTCAAATGCTGTATACAACATCGTATCAGGTGACGAATCCTGGATATATGCGTACGAACCCGAAACAAGAAACCAGTCACGAGTTTGGGTGTTCGAAAATGAGTTAAAGCCAACAAAAATTGTTCGTTCACGGAGTGTTGCAAAAAAAATGGTGGCCACGTTTGTCTCCAAAACCGGCCATGTTACGACTATTCCTCTTGAGGGACAAAGAACGGTTAATGCAGAATGGTATGCTAGCATTTGTTTGCCACAGGTCGTTTCTGAACTCCGTAGAGAGAACTGCAACCGCCGCATCATCCTCCATCACGACAATGCCAGTTCTCACACCGCGCACAGAACAAAAGAGTTTTTAGAGCAAGAAAACATAGAATTATTAGACCATCCGCCGTACAGCCCCGACCTAAGCCCTAATGATTTCTATACTTTCCCTAAAATAAAGAATAAATTGCGTGGACAGAGATTTTCATCACCTAAAGAAGCTGTGGACGCCTACAAAACGGCCATTTTGGAGACCCCAACTTCCGAATGGAATGGTTGCTTCAATGATTGGTTCCATCGTATGGAAAAAAGTGTCAAATTTCGCGGAGAATACTTCGAAAAGCAATAAATACATTTTTAAATAGTAATGTTGTGTCACTTCCTTGATTCCCGAAATTTTCAGTGCCGCCCTCGTACTACAATAATTATACGCTTAAAAACTAACACTTCATGAAACCAAACGCGTATCCGCGCTGGCAACACCGTTATAATAAAAATGGCCAAAAGACTTGGTATCCAGTCAAAATATAACAACAATATTTTTACCAAAGAGTACACATTTTTGTCTGTGGTCGAAAAAGAAACAAATACAAAACAAACAATGCCTACAATACAGGGTACAGGGTTACATAAGTTACGGTCTTAAGGAAATTGTGCGTCGCATCTTCGCAAAACATAGGTTGAAGCTCAGCATAATACTGTGGCATCTCAACCAGCCATCAGCGCTGATTTTCAGCAACAGCCTATTTAGAGTCCCTTAGGCACCTTTTGCCGTACAGTGTGGTGCCGGCTCAGAATACCATCACCCCATCTCCTCCCGTGGGTGTCGTAAAAGTCGACTAAGGGATTAGCCGGAGGATGGGCAGCAGCGTCCTTCGAGTACATTAACAGCTCAACTGCGATCGCCAACCCGTCTGCCAAGCGTGGCGATTATGGCAAAACCCCCCAATGACCCCACAACACACCCATATCGGTCGTTGTGGTGATCTTTGGGGGAGGCCTGTGTCCAGCAGTGGACTTAATTCGGCCGATGTGATGATGATGATGAGGCGCCCGTTACGACATCCACGGGAGGAGATGGGGTGGTGCTATTTAATCTTATCGCGAGGTGGGCCTTAAGGAAATGTTTGATACCTACTGCCATGCCATTGATCGCTAGATATTTTGGATTGCTTCTGTGTTTAGAAAATAATCTGAATATTTAGGTGATGTGTTTTTTTTACTGATTCGCGCGGAGGCTCGTGGGCTGATTTACTTCCTACAAGGTAACAGGTGATTATATCGACACCCAGTATAACATTTTGGCGCATTGGACATTGTTGAACTGTCAAAATTTGTTACTGAGTAGTATGAAATTAGTGATGATAAGCGACTTTACCCCACTTTGTAAGGAAAAACTAATGTTAGTGATGAACAGCAATTTAAACATTTCCTTCCAGGACACGAAATGAAAGAGTGTACAGGCACCTCCCCAGACGCGTCGCTAGTCAGATCAGACCCTGCCTTCGGTAACCAGGACAACTTTATCTTCGTCCGTCTAAGTGTCCTCAGGGAGTACCTCGAGAAAGAGCTCCAGATGCCTGACCTGCCCTTTCCTTACGACTTCGAGAGGGCGCTGGATGACTGGGTGTTTATGTGCTTCTTCGTCGGCAACGACTTTCTGCCCCATCTTCCAAGCTTGGAGATCAGGGAGGGAGCTGTTGATCGGCTCGTGACTTTGTATAAGAAGTGTGTTTATAAAACAAAGGTGAGGTTCTGGGAGTTTTGTAGTTCCGAGTTAAGTAAATTTACTTATATTTAGTTTGTGAAAAACTTTTAACAAAAAACATACCATGGTTGGGTGATTTTAATATTTTTATACCTTGTAGGGTTTTTGAAGTCGGTATTTTTTTTGTTAAAAAGTTTTAATTGTTTCTTTTTTTTTAGTGTAAATAAATTTAAGAACTTTTTCCAATTTGATATCAGTATTTAACACTAAAAATAAGAATGACTCAAATCGGTTCTCTGATCTAAGAGGAATCGAAACTATTAAGACGTCATCTAGATAAGCGTCAAATAAGTAAAATTAACCTGTTTATTGAAGCTGGTTTAAAACTATTATTTAATGCAATTTATATGGGACCAATTCGAAAACATTCTGCGTCAGTTAATGATCAAATCGGTCCACTGATCTCGGAATAATCGGAGTACATAAATAAAAAAAACGCATCGAATTGAGAACTTCCTCCTTTTCGAAGTCGGTAATAATATATCTTATTATTGAGGTCAATGTTACTGACGGAAAATCAAATGCATTATTGCTTTTTTTTATTAATAAATCTCACCATAACTTTTTTCCTCAGGGCTGGATCACAGACTCTGGTGACGTTAACCTCGAGCGAGTTCAGGTGATCATGACAGAACTGGGTCACATGGAGGACGAGATCTTCAAGAGACGCCACCAGAACGAGATCAACTTCAAGGCCAGGGATAAGATGCGCAAGAAGCAACAACAACGGGTCAACTTCGAAATGCTGGAGAAGACTCAGTTCGCGCCCATGGTGAGAACATGGGATAAGTTTTATGGCTTTTTTTTTTTTTTTTTGGGACAATCCCGCCACACATTCCCAACCACTGCAACTTCTGTAAGCCAGGATCTACAATGGCGACCACATAACACACACACAAAAGAACACCGATCAATGAAGCTCGGTGTGTCCCAGAGAAATGAATAACTGTCTTGGAACCCGCAACGAAACTAATCAGAAAAGAAAAAGGAGGAGTAGGAAAGAATATACGTTCCACTTCCCTCCGTAGCAAGTAGGAGACAGAGAAAACCGATAGGCCATAGGCACAATAAATGGGAGTTTACAACAGGGTTAAGCCCAGTTGCCAAGCACCACGGGTACAATTTTTTTATTTATGGGTCCTATGTTGTGAGCTATTGTGACTGATTCCAATAGTAGGTATGGCAAAAACACTTGAACGCAAGTTTTATGGCTATATATTTTTATTTAGGTGGAACAGTAATACAGATATCCTATTTTTTATTCGATGAAGGTTTCTTGTTGACACAAATAAGGCTACCCCATCTCATCCCGTGGGTATCCTAGAAGGAAAGGAAACTAAGGGAGTTTGGAACCCGGTGCGCACCATTTAAGCACTGGGTTACCCACAAATGGTGAAAAAAAAAAAACAAATCGACTGAAATAAATCGTCAAAAGTCACCAGATCTAGTGACAAAATCGCTAGGGTGGTAACAATGCTCGAGCACACTTCGCTGGCGTGTATCAGGGTTCTTGACGTAAAGTAATTGGTAGAGTTGTAGATGGCGCTACTTGTCTTGCTGCATATGTAGCGCTAGATGTCGCCACTGTCGCGAGATTAGCTAGTATGTAGAAAGTTATTAAGGTTGAATTCGTGACGGCATGGTGTCCCAACACGGAACAAATATTTGTATGATCTGCAGGTAGTTGTTCCGGGTCTGTGTATTGTATGTGGAATTCATGTCTGTAAACGCACCCACGACACAGGAGAAATCCTAGTGTGGGGCAATGATAAAAAAAACTATGCCACAACCAGCAAGACTTTAAAAATAAAATGTAATATTCGTTCGCTTTATTTTTCTGATTTTAGGCAGTGGGACAGAATCCGTCGAAGCCGCTACAGAACGTGCGTAAAGAAGCGGCTGACATGCGCATCGCTGGCATGCAGAATGCAGCTGTGAGTACTCAATTTGTGATATCATCGACCTCATCATAATAAAGAGCAACCGAACTGTCGGGAAGCAGCGTACGACGGCACGGATGACGCGGCTGAGCAATTGGCTTTCTGAGCTGCGTGTCACGGGTTCGATCCCCGCACGAAAGAAATATTTGTATGATCTGCAAATAGTTGTTGCGGGCTGGGTGTTTGTGTATGTGAGATTTATGTCTGTAAACTGTACCTGCAATACAGGAGAAATCCCAGTGTGGGGCATTTTTTTATTACAATCATCACTCTTGGTAAAAGGATTGGTGATCACAATACGTTTATAATCACACCAGAGGATGCTCTTGATTTAATTACTGGTGGTAGGTATCTTATTGCGCTTCCGTGTGCGCATAGCACAGCGCACAGGGACGCTTCGGGGATCCTCTACAATCCCCCGGGGGATGACCGCTTTACAGTCACCCTCTCCGAGATGTGCCGATAGGTGTGGCACCAGTGGGCGGCACTAGTTTGATCGTACGAGGACCTAGACCCCTTCGCCCTTCCCCGGGGTGAAGGAAGTTCCATGTAGAATTTCCACTATATATATATTTCCACCAATAAAAAAAAAGTATCTTATTGCATTGGGGGAATCCTTTACAATCCTCCCCGAAAAGCGCCTGGCGGGCGACCTTTTTACAGTTCCCTATGCTAGAGGGGGTGACCGCTTCATAGACATGCTCTCCGAGATGTGTCTAAAGATGAGCCTCATGGGCGGCTCTAGTGTGATCTTTTGCAATATAAAAATAAATATAAGTAAGCTTAAAAAACATTACAGAGAGACTAATATAATATGATATTTCTTACAGCAAGACGAACCCCGCGGTCGCAAGCGATCAGCACAGGCAGCTGGTTTAGATAATGATGATGAGGAAAAGAATGACGAGGTGCGGCTCTGGGAGCAGGGGTTCAAGGAACGTTACTACGAAAGCAAGTTCGAAGTGGCACGAGATAACCTCGAGTTCAGGTCAGTTATGATGGTAGTCCGTGTAGTGTCTGGATTAAGAATATAGCACCACTCCATCTCATCCCGTGGATGTCGTAAATGGCGACTAAGGTTCTGTGAAACGGTAGCCATACTGCGCTCACCAACCAAGCGTGGTGAGTATTGGCAACTTCGCCCCAAAATGGTGCTACAGAAATCTATGGGGGAGGCCTTTGTTCAGCAGTGGAGGTATAAATGGCCGATATGATGATGATTATAGGCATACGAGCTGCGGTTGTGGAAGCACGGGGCTTAGGGAATGTTACTATATAACATGGCTTTGTAAGAATTAGTTTGTATGGTTTCTACATTACCGTGAACTCGTCGACATCCTGAAACCTCCATTGCTGTTTACACGACACGATATTTATTTTATACAACTCCAGGACTCATAGGCTATGTATGCAGTACTGAGTCATATGCTTCTTATAATCTTTCGCAAAACTGAAATAAACCTATGGCATTTAAAATCAAAATCAAATCAAAAATGTTTATTGCACTCATGTGGTAAAAATGCTGTTACAATAATTTCCCGTACCCAACATGAACCCTGTTAGGGCACTGCAATTAATAAGTTATACAAATTTAAACAATAATAAGATATCTATACACTTCCATTACATTTCATAACATACAATAAGTACTTCATACAGTATTTCCTATTTAAATTTAGTTTACCATTTAGTTGTCTTTATCGCGTTATTAATGACGTACAGACCTAAATTGAACATATATACAGCAAACACAAATATGTCAGCCAAAGGACGTCCACTGCTGGACAAAGGCCTCCCCATCATCATCATCATATCAACAAAAAGACATATACTGTTGAATAAAGGCTGATTACATTCCTTCGGCTGATATGATGCTGATGATTGACCGTCCAGTCAAATTATTCGTCCCCATGGATTTCTTTGTCTTGTTTTACAATGTTCCCTACTCGTATCAGGTACCGCGTGGCGCTCCAGTACGTGCGGGGCCTGTGCTGGGTGCTCCGCTACTACTACCAGGGCTGCGCCAGCTGGAAGTGGTACTTCCCGTATCACTACGCGCCCTTCGCGTCGGACTTCGTCAATGTTTGCGGACTGTCCACTAAGTTCGAGGAGGGGACGCAGCCGGTGAGTATTTGTGACGTGGTTTTAATACGTAGTCTGTAGCACTGCTAGACGCAGGACTCTCCTGACGATGGACTTGAAGTCCACGTTGGGTTAGTGTAATGAAAAACAGTCTAAAAGTCATTGAGGTACTCTCGTACTACGTACTAGAGTAGCTGTGACTAACAAATGATATAGTCATGAAGTTGCGACCGCGGGGCACGCCAATTCCTTGGCTTTTACATATGTTTCTCGAGTTATTAAAACAATATCTAACTGCACATGAAGGCATATCTAAATTGTATAAGTTAGCTTTTTTTACAATAAAATCCCAAGTCATATTCAAAAATTAAGCCTTAATAAATTCAAGTCCATTATAAAGTACAAGCTGTGTAGAAAGGTTTTCTATAAAAATGGTTGCGATTGAGCTGCTCTAATTTTCATAGGCTTATGTTGACATTCTTGGTTTTATATGTAGTTATCAATTTTGTCAACATTTTTTTTATGTTGACATTTCATACTACCTATAATGGATTATATTAATTCATATTTGTTTAAATTACTTTACTGACTTGTTTATTTTTATACATTCAATCTATTTTGATTTGTTACTGTACTGGCAGTGCGAGAACCATGTGGGTTATTTTTTATTTTGTTTTATTGACGTGATATTTGTCCTGGCAGTTTAGGTATCATGCTCACTTAAGTGTAGCTCAACCCTATTGATGCAATTCGAATCCTCGTTTTCCCCCCTATACTATAAAAAAAAGTATAAATTATGATCGCATACACACTGCTCGTACCTGCTTCAAGAGCTGGTGGGCTTTATCCAATTTTAAATTTTCTCACTATAAGGTCTTTGTCTACAGTTCCGTCCTCTGGAGCAGCTGATGGGGGTGTTTCCGGCGGCCAGTTCGTCCCACGTGCCCAGGCCGTGGGCGCAGCTTATGAGCGATCCTGTAAGTATATTTATTGTTAAAATATAAACGGTCAACCGGCCGTGTGGTGCCGGCTAAGAACACCACCACCCCATTTCCTCCCGTGGGTGTCGTAAAAAACGACTATGGGATTAGCCGGAGGATGGGCAGCAGCATCCTTCGAGTACATTTATAATACAACTGCGATCGCCAACCCGCCTGCCAAGCGTGGCGATTATGGCAAAACCCCCCAATGAGCCCACAATACATCCATATCGGTGGTTGTGGTGATCTTTGGGTGAGGCCTGTGTCCAGCAGTGGACTTCATTCGGCCGAAATGATGATCGCCAACACACAACACAAACGTACCGGTCGTTGTGACAATCTTTGGGGAGGCTTCTGTCCAGCAGTGGACATTTTTCGGCTGATATGAATGAATGAAATAGGGTCAACCGCCATCGGCTCAAGGTGAACAAGTTCGCCCCTCTTACACGGGACGCGAAGCCTACTCAAAACTACTCCTTTGCTTCTATCGACCTTTTATTTTTTCTTATGCTTTAATTGAATTTTCTAATGATAAACATTCGCGTGGCGTGACGTAGCATGACCTGACATGGTTCTCGATGTGCTACTAGTGACGCATAGAAGTGGTATGTGTCATGTGGGAGTTCAAATGAAGGACAATCTAGATTTCCTTTCCTTTTGACGGCACGGTTGGTGCAGAGTGGCTGATACAGTCGGTTCGATTCCCGCACGGAACAAATATTTGTATGATATGCAGGTAGTTCTTCGGGGTCTGCGTGTATTGTATGTGGAATTCATGTCTGTAAACGCACCCACGACACAGGAGAAATCCTAGCGTGGTGCAACGTTTATAAAAAAAAAACAGTGTAAGAAAATAATTGAAAAGATTGCGGTGTGTAACATTTCGTTTATGCATAAGAAGCAGCAAAAAGGCGTTCACCGCTGGACGAAGGCCTCCCCCAAAGATCTCCAGTATTTTATCGTCATTTAGGGGTTTTGCCAGTACCAGCTTGGCAGGCAGGTGGATGAGCGCAGAAGGCTTCTGTACCACTGAAGGGACTCTGCTGCCCATCCCTCTGTTTAGTCTCTTAGTCGCCTTTTACGACATCCACGGGAGGAGATGGAGTGGTGCTATATTCTTAATCCGGACACCACACGGATCCACCTGATATGGCTCTTTGAAACTTTTACAATAATATTGTCTGTTTTCGTCTAGTACTCGCCGATAATCGACTTCTACCCAACGGACTTCAAGATTGATCTGAACGGCAAGAAGTTTGCGTGGCAGGGGGTGGCGCTACTGCCCTTTGTCGACGAAGAGCGGCTGTTTAAGGCTTTGAAGCCCTTCTACTCGGAGCTGACGGAAGCTGAGAGTTAGTACTAATGTTATTACTATAATATTTAATGGCAGGGTTTAGCTGAGTGTGGTCATCTTCTGCCAGGCAGTAATCTAGCAGGAAGCTGTGGAGAGACAGTACCAAGCGACAATCAACAGCCCCCTTTTAAGGCTCGCGCAATTGTAAACCGTGAGCGATAGACGCTTAGACCTTTCCCTCTCTCTTCCGACGAGACGGGGTCGGCCTAGGCTGCCAGGTACTGCCAGGGTCTCGGCCGAATGCAAGAGCACCTCCCGTGACCCTGGCGCAGTGTACACAGAGGTGATTCGTGGTCTTTTGGCCAGACAAAGTACTTACCTTATATAAGGCTATAACGATTTCCCCACGTACATTTTTTTTAGATTAATCATACGTCATTGTCTTCATACCAGCCAAAGGACGTCCACTGCTGAACAAAGGCCTTCCCCATAAACGCCCACCTTGACCGGTTATCTGCCGCTCGCATGATACACGAACAAACATACAGATAAAAAAAAAGACAGTTATAATGGAATGTATTGACGGCACGGTTGGTGCAGGTGCTGCGCTCCGGGTCACGGGTTCGATTCCCGCTCGGAACAAATATTTGTATGATCTGCAGGTAGTTGTTCCGGGTCTGGGTGTATTGTGCGTGGAATTTATGTCTGTAAACGCACGCACGACACAGGAGAAATCCTAGTGAGGGAAAACGCTTAAAAAAATAAAAAAACGAAACCCTATATCCTTTCCTCTTGTTTAACAGAACAGCGGAACATTCGCGGCCACGACCGCCTCTACGTGAGTACCGGTAACAAAAGCTACGACTTCCTCCTCGGGCTGTACACCGAGGCCGGCTCCAAGCTGCGAGCCCTCATCGAGAGCCAGCAGAAGTACCCATACATCAGCGAAGGAGTCACTGGTGATGTGATGCTGAGCAAGGACTGCGTCGTTATTGGCGGGTGAGTCATCATCTGCTTCTCATCATCATCTTCTACTACTGGCAATAAGGTCTTAAATCGTTAGATAGGTACTTACAGCTAGAGGGGGTGACCGCTTTACAGCCATCACCTCCGAGATGTGCCTATAGGCGTGGCACCAATGGGCGGCTCTAGTGTGATCATACGCCCACCCGGAGCCTCCCTTAGGTGCCGAAGATGACCGCTCCAGTGGTTTTAGCCGGTAGGATACCCCTTCGCCCTTATCCAGGGCGAAGGAAGTTCATGTAGAATTTCCATTGGAAACTAATAAAAAAATAGACCCTTGCAATGTATGGTACATTGCATAGGAACACACCACTCAAACAAGTGCACGAGTGCATTTGACTTCAGACGCGATCGAGTACCCGTTTGAGAACGTTGTCATACATTAAGAAGAAAATAATATAAAGCACGACGTCATGCGCCTCCAAGGAATATAAATATGTGTATTTACATCACTAGAAATACGTGCAACGATAACGGCAATACATTTCTAACAAGTCTTGCTAATTCGTAAAATCATTTATTTAAATATGACAGACAGTATTCCTGACATCTTATAATATATGGCCTCTAGCGAGTTGACATACAGACGGCTGTCTAAAGAGTTTTCAATATACTACATCTCTCCCCTCCTAGCTGCTGTGGATCAAGGGTGCACCCAAAAGCTGGTCGAGGTGTCGGCGCCAGACATCACCATTATCGGTGCGGTCTCCTTTTCTTTTCTTAAAAACATAGAATGTAGTGCCGTGCGTATTTCTCTGCCAAACATAAGCTGGTACGGAGTTTGACCATTAGCATTTGGTGTCCGTCGGAGACGAGTTTTCACTGTCACCAACTTCTCTACTAAGTTACCTCCTTCCCCCTCTATGCTTCGTAAGATTCTCTTAATTGTCTGCACAAAACGCTCGGCTTGCCCATTGGTTGCAGGGTGGTATGGAGCGGAGGTCTTATGAATGATCATACAATCTTTTAAGTATTTTTCGAACTCTTCTGAAACGAACTGTCGACCATTGTCTGAAACCAAGATGTGAGGTGTCCCAAAGGTGCAAAATAGTTCTTTCAGTTTTTGTATGCACCAAGAGCTTGTAGTTGACTTGGTTGGTATAATCTCACTCCATTTTGAGAATGCATCTACAATAACTAAAAGTTGGTGTCCGTGCACAGGTCCAGCGAAATCAATATGAAGTCTTTGCCATGGGCCATTTGGCTGTTCCCAATGGTGCAGTGGCGCTTTCTCTGGTTCATTTTGTTGCAATCTACAGGTTCTGCATGATTTGACTTTGGTCTCAATCTCGTTGTCAATTCCTTTCCAGTATACGAAACTGCGAGCCAATAGCTTTATCTTTACAATGCCTGGGTGACCGAGGTGTAGTTCGTCTAGCACTTGTTCGCGTAGTGCTTTTGGAATTAAGACTCGTGATCCTCTCAATAAACAACCATCATGCAAAGTAAATTCATTGTCCTTGTAACCGAGTGTTTTTAGTGATTGGCCAGTTTCCAATGCTTGTAGCAAAGATGTACAGTCGACGTCTTTTCTTGTTTCTGTCGCTATGACATCTGGATTAATATCAATGGTATGGATTTGCTGAAATTGAAAACTGTAATTCTGGTCAATTCTGTTGGTCTTGGTGTTTTCTATTGGGAACCTGGATAAATAATCAGCATTTGAGTTGTTCGCCGAAGTTCTGTATTCGATGTTATAGTCAAATCCAGATAAGAAGTGAGCGTAGTGAAACAGCCTCATCGTACTCATTGCCGGTAGCGTTTGATGTGGGTGGAAAATTACTGTCAGTGGTTTATGGTCTGTGACGAGGATGAATTTCCGACCATAACAATAGTAGAAAAACTTTTTCAATCCCCAGTGTATCGCTGTGGCTTCCTTGTCGATTTGACTGTAATTCTTCTCGCTACTAGACAGCGTTCTCGAAGCGAATGCTATAGGTCTTTCTGATCCATCTGGAAGTCTATGTGATAGTACTGCTCCGATTCCCAGTGGTGATGCGTCTGTTGAAAGTACTAACGGCTTCTTCGAGTCAAAGTGTATCAGTACTCTTTCACTTACAATTTCTTACTTTATTTGTTTAAAAGCTTGTTCACACTCTGCAGACCAGAGGAAGCTTGATTCTTTCTTTAGTAAGTTGTTTAGTGGGTTCGTGATCGATGCTAGGTTTGGTATGAATTTGTTGTAAAAATTTGCTATCCCAAGAAATGTTCTTAATTCTGCTGTATTGGTTGGGTGTTCTGTTTTAACTATTGCATTTATCTTGTCCCTGTTTTTGTGTAGACCTTCTTTGTCAATAGTGTGTCCAAGGTAATTTATACTTGTTTGGAAAAAATGGCACTTGTCTCTGTTTACTCGAAGGTTACTTTCTTTTAGTTTATTGAGTACGAGTTTGAGCCTATGTAGTAGTTGTTCTTTGTTAGCTCCTTGTATTATTATATCGTCAAAGAAACATTTAACTCCTTCTAGGCCTTGTAACAGTTTGTCCATGAATTTCTGCCATAGGCTCGGAGCTACCTTAACTCCAAACATGAGCCTGTTTACTCTGTAAGTTCCTCTGTGTGTACTGAGTGTTTGTAGCATTGCGCTCTCTTCATCCATTACCATGTTTAGGTACGCCTGAGTTATGTCGAGTGTACAAAATAGTTTACCTCCATTCATCTCTGAGAAAATATCTTCAATCATAGGTATTGGATATTGTTCATCTTGTATAATTTTGTTTAGGGTAACCTTATAATCAGCGCATAATCGGATATCCCCATTTGGTTTGACAACTGGTACTACTGGAGTACCCCACTCAGAGTGGTCAACTTTCGTGATTACACCTTGTGTGCATAGTCGCTCTATTTCTTCATCCACTTTGGTTTTTAAAGCATAAGGTATTCTACGTGGTCTAATAAAAATTGGCTTAGTGTTCTCTTTCAGGTTTAGGTGTCCTCTGAAATTAGGTATTTCGCCAAGGTCGTTTCTGAAGACTGATGTCTTGTAGAGCTCCAGAAGTTGGTCTAATTCTATGTTTTCAGTAAGTGGTACAGCTTTTATGTCTGCTAAGTTAAGTGTATCGAGTTCTTTCATCCAGCTGCGGCCAAAAATTGGATCAACGTTGCTGTTGATAATGTACAGTTTTCCGTGGAATTCTTTTCCTTGGCATCTGCATTGAACGTATGCTACGCCTGTTGGTTTAATTATTTCTCCAGTATAAGTTCTGAGTTTTAGGTTTGTCTTAAAAATTCTTCTTCCAATGTTTAGTTTTTTATAGTCTCGTAATGACATTGAACTTAGTGTAGCTCCAGTGTCAAATTCCATCTTTATCTTAACGTGTTCAATATGTACCGTTATCATATATTTTTCAGATGATTCTCCAGATATGATATGAATATTATTCCAGTCATCGTGGTCACTTGTCATTGAGTCTTCTAATAGGTTCGTATTCGGTTTATTCTTTTTAATACTCGCATTAGAGTGACGCTGAAGGCAAACACGGGCTAGGTGACCTATTTTATTGCATTTATAGCATGTAACGTTTATAGCGCCACATTTGTTGGATTCGTGATTCGCAGCACCACAGCGGAAACATTTCCCTTTTAGATCTTTAGGTGTAATTTGTCTTGGACTTTGTCCTCGTCCTGCCGGTCGCTTATAGGGGGTAATTTTGTTGATGTGGTCACCATTGGCACTTGGTTGTTCATTAGTAATCATTGATGCGTTTTCTGCCTTACCCGTTTCAATAGATATCGCAATCTGTGTCAGTGATTTGAATGTATGTACTGTTCGGTCTTGTAAGATTTTTAAACGTGCATCGCTATCTTTCAATCCCCTTATAAATTGTAGGGATAAAAAGCTTTCTGATGTTCCTTTCTGACAGTGTTGGCAATTGAAATCACAGTTAGTGGTAAGTTTCTTCAACTCTGCGGCGTACTGCGCTACAGTTTCATCAACTTTTTGCATTCTTGTTATGAATTTATGTTGTAGCGCCCATTTGCTAGGTTTTGGGTCTAAGTAGTCGTTAAGTATTTCAGTGATATCAGCAAATGACATATTCATTGGTTCTTCCGGTGAGGATAAATCGCAAAGTTTTTCATGGAGCTCTGGTGATAATGTTGACAGTAAGATATTTGATTTCATGTGTGCATCTGATATATCGTTCAATCGAAAGTATACTTCCAGTCTTTTTTTGAAATTGTTGAAAGTTTCTGATTGTTGTAAGGGTTGAAATTGTATCTCCGGTGTATTTTTATGCCTGGATTCACTTTGTCTTATGTGTTGTTGTTGTTGCTGGTTCTGTTGTTGACCTCCATTCTGTGTCTGTTTAGTTAAAAGTTTAATTTTTATCGTTGTATGAAGTTCTTCGAACTCGTACCTGTATTCTTGTTCTTGATCATAAGCGTCATCGTCCTTGTCGTCGACGGTCTTGTTTTCGATTTTCTCTTGTACTTCCCGTATAGCTAGGATCGTCTCCTTCAGGCCCAGGAAGCGAGCATTAATGTCTTCGTCAGACATCGTTGCCCTCTGATCGATATAGGTGTCGAGTCGCGTGAGCATCCCGCGCAGGGTGCCACGATATTTTCTTAGTTTGTCCATTTCATATTTCTATTTACACAACGTTTATTTAGCTTTTTCTCGTCGCCAATAACAAGTCTTGCTAATTCGTAAAATCATTTATTTAAATATGACAGACAGTATTCCTGACATCTTATAATATATGGCCTCTAGCGAGTTGACATACAGACGGCTGTCTAAAGAGTTTTCAATATACTACAATTTCACTTGGAATTTAATTAATACAGGTAAATTTCTCAATATTTAGATAAATGGCACGAACTGACACAATTCATAACGCCATTTATGTTTATTCTCATCACGGACGCTGACAATAGCGTTAGAGAACGAACTATTTGAAATACTTATGACAACGATAGTCAAAATCAAAGTCAAATATTTTTATTTTAAATTAACCAAATATTGGCACTTATGAAACATCAGAGTCTAAGTTGCACGGTTCCAAATAGTTGATCTATGGAGAAGAGACGGCAAGATACTCCATGGATACTCTTTTAAAATAATTGAGAAAAATGTAGGTTAATGTGTAAAGATGGAACGCACCACTATAATATAATAATAATGTATTTATTTGCCGTGGCAGTTAACGGCTGACCAGTCCCAACAGATGGCATCCGTTCACGAGCATGACGCATGCATCAGCATCGCTCAGCTCAACCATATTGTAGGGAACCGAACGACCCGATACACAACGCCACCGCCAGCAACACATTTTAGTGAGCATGACAGACCAATACAGTCAGGCAAAAGACACTGTCAAAATAAGTATTAAACATAACATTAATGGCTGCAAGATGCTCACACATTTACAGTTTTATATGAATATTATAAATTAATGTCACAAGAACAATATTATCAATAACTAACAGTATTTTTCATTTTTTTTAAAACATTGCCCCATACTTGCATCTCTTCTGTGTCGTGGGTGCGTTTACAGACATGAATTCCACATACAATACACCCAGACCCGGAGCAACTACCTACAGATCATTCAAATATTTGTTCCGTGCGGGAATCGAACCCACGACCCGGAGCGCAGCAGCCGACTGTATCAGCCACTGCACTAACCGTGCCGTCAGGTCAATCAATGCCATAAAATTAAATTGATGTAAATAACATAAAAAAGTTATGAAATTTTAAGTGAGTCAACACAAACGTCAAATTATTAAATATAAGTAAATAATGTAAAAGAATATGAAATATTAACAATAATAGTAAATTACAATGATGTCAAAATTTTAGAAAGTTTGAATATAAAGTTGTTGCAAAAAAAAGTTGCCGTGTGGTGCCGGCTCAGAATGCCACCACCCCATCTCCTCCCATGGGTGTCGTAAAAGTCGACTAAGGGATTAGCCGGAGGATGGGCAGCAGCGTCCTTCGAGTACATTAACAACTCAACTGCGATCGCCAACCCGCCTGCCAAGCGTGGCGATTATGGCAAAACCCCCCAATGAGCCCACAACACATCCGTATCGGTGGTTGTGGTGATCTTTGGGGGAGGCCTGTGTCCAGCAGTGGACTTCGTTCGGCCGAAATGATGATGATGATGATGATGAATATAAAATATTCACTCAGTCCAACTTATTTCATACCGTGTTCTTAAGAATGTCTTGAGCTGAACCCAGTGCCCAGCTATTTTTATCATCCATATCACTCATTCACTCATTTCGGCCGAATGAAGTCCACTGCTGGACACAGGCTCCCCCAAAGATGTCCACAACGACCGATATTGATGTGTTGTGGGCTCATTGGGGGGTTTTGCCATAATCGCCACGCTTAGCAGACGGGTTGGCGATCGCAGTTGAGTTGTTAATGTACTCGAAGGACGCTGCTGCCCATCCTCCGGCTAATCCCTTAGTCGACTTTTACGACACCCATGGGAGGAGATGGGGTGGTGGCGGCACATCCATATAACCGTTTATTATTCCTTTCCCCCCGCAGACAGCTTCCGTCGCCGGTGATCGGCCTGCAGCCGGTGCTGGGCAACCAAGCGGTGTGCGTGCGGTTCATGGACCCGTCGTACGACAAGGAGTTCCCGGCGCGGCGGCTCGACGGCGCCGTGCAGCCCGAGCGGGTGCTCAAGCCGGGGAACCTGGGCCACGAGGAAAACCGCAACTGGAGGCCGCAGATCGGTGAGACTCCTTAACAGTGCCACTAGGCTTTCTCCATGGACGCTTTGGGGGATCCTTTACAATCCCCCCGGGAGGGTGACCGCTTTACAGTCACCCTCTTCGAGATGTGCCTATAGGCGTGGCACCAGTGGGCGGCTCCAGTGTGATCATACGAGGACCCGGAGCCTCCCTTAGGTGCCGAAGATGACCGCCCCAGTGGTTTTAGCCGGTAGGAGTCCGGCATATTCGCACTTCCCCGGGGCGAAGGAAGTTCATGAAGAATTTCCACTGGGCACCAATAAAAAAAAAAAAAAAAAAGTCCTTCTCCATATCTGTTGATAATATTTTTGTTTTGTTGTTGGATCGAACCTATTACCCGTAGCTCATCAAGCCAACCTTAGCCACTGCGCATAGATACGAGATCAAGGTCACTGATTTCGATAGTAGCAAGGGCTGCAGCTATATATATATATAATCTTTTTTATGAAACATTTAAATTGTTCTATGATCTATGCTTCCCTTTTAAATTAATGAACTTAAAAATGAAAAAGAAACCGAAATGGATATCTCAGGGCATAAAAACGTGTAGTAAAAATAAAAGACTGCTATTATGGACGCAGAGACTAAAACCAACTAGTATGAACAAAATGAAGTTTAAACAATATAGCCAACGATTTAAAAGAATAATTAAACTGACACAACTCGCCCAGAATAACTACAGAATAAAAACATCAAAAAACATTCCCAAAATGATTTGGCGAATGATAAATAACAAACAATATCAGCCCTTCGAAAGTATTTCCAAAATAAAAACTGATACAAATAATATAATAACTGACCCACAAGCAATATGCGAGTCGTTTAACGACTATTTTATAGATAAAATTACACCATTATCCGGAACTGGAACCAATATAACAAAACATATTATTCACAATCGACAGTCAATGTTTATGGCACCGAGCACTCCTTTAGATATGATGACGATAATCACCCAATTAGCTAACAAGAACAGTGTAGGCTACGACGAGATATCTACCAAAGTAATAAAGTTTGTTAAGAACTGTATCTCTAGTCATCTGAGTCATTTAATGAATTTAAGTATAGCCGCGGGAGTTTATCCAAATGGATTAAAAATATCAGTAATAAAACCAATTTTTAAAAAAGAAGACCCGCTACGTATGGAGTATTACAGGCCTATAACACTTACACCTATATTCTCCAAAATTCTTGAAAAATACATATACGAACAAATATACGCCTATCTAGAAAAATATAACATCCTAACTAAGGAACAAAAAGGGTTTAGACGAAACAAAACAATAAACAGGGCAATATACGATTTTCTGAATGTCACTATGGTTAATGTAGATAGGAGAATCCAAACGTGTGCAATACTCTGTGATATAACCCAGGCCTTTGACTGTGTCGACCATAAAATCTTATTGGCCAAACTTAATGCTTACGGTATAAGAGGTAACGTGTTAGAACTTATCAGTTCATATTTATATAATAGGAAGCAGTACACAGAACTTAAAAAAACTAAATGCCTCTAGACTGGAAGAAAGATTCAACTCTCAAATGCGTGTAGTCAAGTATGGAGTTCCACAAGGTAGCGTGATGGGCCCTTTGCTATTTATAATCTACATAAATGACCTACCAAAAGCTACACCTAGACCAATGTCACTGTTTGCAGACGACAGTGCTGTGATAATAGATAATGCAAATAATGACCTTTATGAATATGACATTAATAACACTCTGACGAACGTAATTGAATGGATGAGAAATAATAATTTGAAAATAAACTTAAATAAGACAAAATTAATACACTTTAGCCAAAAAATATTACCACAACTAAATATGAATATAAATTATCAAAACAATGAAATTGATGAAGTGGAATCTACAACATTCTTAGGATTGACAATAGATAGACGGATGAACTGGAAGGCCCATACGGATAACTTATGCAAAAAAATATGTAAGTCAGCGTATGCGTTACATAGACTTGCACCAGTTCTGAATAATGACGCTTTGTTAATGGCATATCATGGATTAGCTGAGTCAAACTTAAGATACGGCATCATTTTCTGGGGTAACTCAACCCAAAAAGATAATGTATTCAAAGCTCAGAAACGGTGCATAAGAGCGATGAATAAACTAAAAACTAGAGAAAGCTGTACACCATGTTTCATAAGTTCTAAAATATTGACTTTACCGTGCCTTTATATATTAGAAACAGCAGTGTTTGTAAAGACGAACCCTGAGCTTTTTAAAAAACTATCTGATATTGTTAATCGTAATCGACGTGACAAAGATAAACTATGCATTCGCAAATCAAATACAACATTGATGCACAAAAGCATATTTTGCATGGGCCCCGTAATATATAATAAAATACCCAAGGAAGTAAAAGAGTTAAACATAATTTTGTTTAAAAGACGGCTAAAGGATTTACTAATACGCAAGTGTTACTATAATGTCTCTGACTTCCTAAATGATAAAAGTGTCTACCTAACCTGATATCTGTTTGTGTTTATTTAACAAATATGACATTAATATATTTTTTGACATTATCTCTATCCCAAGTGACGACCATACTTAATTAATTAATTAATGATTTAATGTATTTTATAATAAAATAAATTACGATTTGTGTATGTACCCAAAAATATTTGCATGCCATATGGTAGAATATAGTGAACTGTATTAATATGAGATGTAACACCAATTTATTTACCTATATTCAGCGAATAAAGATTATTACTACTATTACTATTACTATAGAGGCCAAGCATTCGCTTCCGCTAGAGGGGGTGACCTGATTACAGGCACCTCTTCCGAGATGTGCCTATAGCCGTGGCACGAACAGCTCCGAGGCAGCCCCCTCGGAGCGTACGATCGCTGATGGTTGGTTGAAGATGGTTTTAGCCGATAAGAGTCTAATATAGCTTTCGCTCCTCTACCCAGAAACGTTGAACGAAGGACGAGAAATCCCAGCGAGGCAAAAAAGTGGCTTGAATTTTATAACCCGCCTTTGCTGGCGTCGGGACGGGACTCGTAGTACTTAAATTATCAAAAAATAATTCTATTATTATGTAACTTCGTAGAGATTTATGATCTATTATATAAATATACAATATATATTATGTCATCATCATTTCGGCCGAATGAAGTCCACTGCTGGACACAGGCCTCCTTAGTCGCCTTTTACGACACCCACTGGATGACATGGGTTGGTGCTATTCGTAGCCGTCACCACACGGTCCATCAATGTGCCTTATAATATTTGTTTCTAGTTTTACAGCCACATCTTTACATAGATAACATAAACAAAAAATACTATCGATAATAGTTATGGTAACCATTGACTCAGTTATCGATGTGCAGAGAGCTTTTGGAATTCAATCTTTGTCAACCAAGATATTTAGTTAAACGAAAAGCAAATAGATGGCGCTAGACCTATGTAAAAAAATCTGCATAGGGTGGTTAGTGACACCAGCCACTGAGACCAATAGTTAATATATAAACTTTTTAAACTTCACATAATTTAACACCCTCGACCCCAAGATCGGAGCACTCATTTGGTTCATTCAACAGTTCTATACATTGATTGTTTAGTCATATGATTCGAAGGTGTCTGAAATTCTAAATAATGTTGGTTTTATGATTTCCAAGCAAGGGCGGATCCAGGGTGGAATGGGGCTCAGGGGGTCATGGCCACCCTACATTTTTTGGACTTTGCAACAATGGTCTCTGAAAATCTTGACATGAGACCCGAGGGCCCCCCAAATTAAAATACTAGATCCGCCCCGTTTCCGAGGCGAAATTGTACCAGATACTTGTTCTAACTCATGTATGTTTTCACCCAGGTATGGTGCGGTCAAACACCATAGCGACTATGGAGGCGGCCGGCCGGAGGATGCTGGGGCATCACCTGCCGCGCCAGAACACTTACGCTGCAATTCCGCCACCGCAGCATGGACAGCACAGTAAGTACTGAGACCTTTAACAGTGACTATTGAGGCTATCTCCAATTTCCTCCTCCAGCAACACTGTGGCGGTGCGGCTGCAGCAAAACTACAAAATGTCATCACTGAATTGTCGCCTTTGATGTCGATTGAATTTTTTTGTCGTGAGAGCCTCCCGTACGCCTGTCGAGAGGGTTGTTTATATAGAATAGGAGGTGCGGGCGGGAAACGCGACGCGGTGGGGCGGGGGCCGAGGTAATATTTGAATTTAAATAATAGTATTACATTTAATAACTACGATACAATATTAAGTAGGTATATCAGAACAAACATAAATATCTAAAATAAATAAATACATATTTAAAATGAAACTTATTACTTACAAATATTAGGTATTCTTATGATATATAATAGCAAATTAATATCTAAGGTACCCCTTGCTGTAATTAAGTATGACATTCATATAAAATTAATCGAAATTATAAAAATGCCTCTCCTCTCTCCTACCTTTTTGCCGTGCCCACATGTGGTTCCTATACTATACTGTAACATCAAGTAACTTGTGGAGTGCAATAAATGTATTGAGTATTGAGGTCGCCCGACCAGAACCGAACATTACCGAGACGAGAACAGTTTAAAAATGTTTGAGAAAAATATGAGCCATTTATTTATTTTCACATAAAACTGCAATGTAAATGAAAACTAAACGGCTGTTATTTCGCTACAGTTCGGATGCGGTCATCGCTCGCAGTAGCATACTAATATTATATCGTAATACAATAATCATGTAGCGTTTTGATCGTATTATTAACGATACATTACGTACTCAACGATGACAAAACCTGTAACCTATTATTTCCGAGAAAATGGCTTTCCTATAATAATGTCTTAGGTTTTCGCGAGTATTACACATTATAATAAAACTAACACACTTTTAAACGGATTCTATCGCGTATATTTTAGATTTTTGTTTTTCCTGACGTTTCGAACATTTTGCAGGGTTCGTGGTCGCAGGATCCTGCGAATCTAAATATCTAGAATCTAAAATATACGCGATAGAATCCGTTTAAAAGTGTTTTATTATAATGGCTTTCCTATTATATTATAGCCCTAAGTGCAGCCTCTTCCCAAAGTCTTCGGTGCATTGCTACTTACATCCTGTATTTATTCTTTTATATTTCATTTGCTACGTGAGTCCAAAATAAAACTTTCTTTGTTTAAAAGAAAGTTTGTATGTTCAGTCGGATAAGAAGTGTAAAGGGGCGTGAATTATTAGTTTAAGAAATCCTATTCTAAAGCAAATATATATTTTTAGCACTAAGAGTATAATTTTCCGCCCAATAAATTGGTTTATCGTATGAATTTTTATTTAGCCAGTTTATTCAAAAAACATTAGCACTGCAAACCTCGGTAATATAGTCAAATTTAGAAATATCAATTAAAATACTATTGTTAAGAGTTAGCAAATGAAATAATAAGTACGAAAAATTACCAAATATAATAATATTACGAGTTTCTGTCGGAGAGTGATCTTTGCTTGAGCTTAAAGTAAGACGCGCCCTCGAAATAGCAACAATTTTTATCGCGCGACTCACGATCTATAGGAGTGTTTCTAGAGTACTACTCTGCACTCTTAAGTATTTAGTGACCTACGAAAATGTCCTGCTCATTATAGCGTCGTATGACTAAATAGGGTTGAGCTTTCCATCACATATTCTTGACTGTGTGTACAGGTCAACGGAAGACTGAACCTATGGCTCTGATTTAAAATAGCGATTTCAGGCGTCGCACTTATTTTTGCGCGGAGAAATTGCGTTACGCGTGCCACGCCGTCCGCGGGCTGATCAGCTAAAAACAGCAACAGCAGACGCGATAGCAGCTATCGCGCAGCCAAGGAGCCACCGGTGGCAAAGCGTCAAATTGGTATTACGTAAAGCATCGCCCGCCTGTCGCTATTGTGGAAGATGCATAGTTACTAGCGCCAGTAGCCACCAGTGGAACTAAAAAGAATGAACGTTTTTAGTTCATTGATTGTCCGACAAAGGCGCGTCAGAGATCTTCGCCTGTTTAGTCGCTATCGGCGAATAGGTAATACCAAATTGACGTTTGACAGCGGCGTTGGAGCAATTTACGCCTGTTGCAAAGCGTCTGCGACTTAGGTAATCTGCCCGCGGGTATACGGCGTGGTTATGTGGGACTTGCACCCACTAAAAACTCCGCTATGTTGAACTGCACCGACTTTTGGCGGACCGCAAGTACTCTCTGATACTGCCTTCGCGGCCCATCAGCTGTTGGCCCTCTTTGGCCTACCTGTCACGTACGGCGATGCATTTAGGACGTCGCCGCAACTCCAGGGCTACAGGCGTCGTCCTGCATCAACTTCATCATCTGAAGTACGTTTGGACAAAGGCCTCTCCCATAGATTTCTACAACGACCTGTTATACTGGGGGCTGGTTGTTTGTGTAGTCATTGGGGACAATTTACCAGTACTCAGCACGCTAGGTAGGCGGGTTGGTGAGCGCAGTATGGTACAGAAGGGATGCTGCTGTATATAATGCTGTATATCTCCCTGGTGTAAATAAAAATGTAAGTGTCGCACTTTAATTATAAAACATCAGGTTAGTTCCGCTGGAGGGAAGTCCACAAGTAAGTGATAGGGAAACTAGATTTTTTGTTACAAATATTCATAGCTCGTTATGTGGTCGTCTCTTTGATTCCGGTACTTGATTGCTTGGGCTAATGGGTGCAAGACATTTACCAAAAACAAAACTGCCTTCGAAATCTATACAAACAAATAAAATTGAAGTGTGTGTTTGTAATGTCAAAATAATAGCTTTTTACTAAATGCATATGAAAGTATATACGGTACATATAACAAAAAAGATAATTTTGTTGTCTGTCTGTCTGTCCGTTTGTTCCGGGTAATCTCCGAAACGGCTGGACTGATTTTGATGGGACCTTCACTGGCAGATAGCTGATGTTATAAGGAATAACTTAAGCTACTTTTATTTTAGAAAAATTATTACGGTTCCGCGCAAAAGAAAATACCCTGAAATCTAATATATATATTCTATGTCAAGTGTCTATGTCGAAGTACTCTAAATTTCTTTTAAATTAAACGTGAGTGAATAAATATAAAGCTAGAGCAAAAGGAAAGTATCCGTCCATGTTCTATAATAACATATTTAACAACACAGTTATAAATAAACCTAACATCAAACTAATAACCGTCAACATAACAAACAGTGGAGTTTATTAAAAATTAATTCGGCCGCACGTCATTTCCGCCAACAATGGCGCGAGCGTGCGATTTAATTGAGTCACGTGACTTCCACTCTTTACCTCCCCGCCTCGCCCTCGCCCGGCTCGCTCCGCGTCAGTCGTTAATTGGCCGTTGGAGGGAACGCGCGTGATCAACGGGAGGTTAATACGCTGATGATTGACGTGTTATGTTTGAATTTATTTTAATAAATAAAATTACAAAAAAATAACATCTATTCAGTTACTTGGGGGAAGAATACTATATGAGCGACAAGATCTGGTCAGGCCATCATTGGTTTTAACTAAAGGAATATGCAAAAGGGATCTCTTACGTGCACCAATCCGTGGACATCTGACACTTACCTTACTGAGAAGATAAGGAGAGTCCACCTGGTTTCTAATAATTTTGTAGAAGAAAACTCAGTCTTGAGGTCGCCGTGCCTCAAGGGATGGCAAATTAGGCATCAATTCAGTATCATATTTATTGCTCTGCTATTTGATGTGCCTTATTAATTTGTTTCATATCCAATTTGGTAAATATAAATGTAATATTGTGGGTTCGACACAACTGAAGCACACTATTTATACTATTGGTCGAATGGAAGTCTTATAGAGAAGTAGTATGGACAACCGTTTTAAATCTTTATTGATTCAGAAAAAACCCAACATGCGAAATGCTTTATTCGTAATGGCTGTTACTTGACTATTAAACATTATTTTACTGTCTAGCTGGGCCCTAGGTCTCGCACCTCAGACACCCAACAATGACTTCAATATTTATTAAGTACTTGTATTCTATATATTTCTTATTCCTGGTAAATGTTATGTATGACATTGCACTGTTTCGCATTTAGAAACAGCGTGTTATTTTTACAGTAGGTATATGAATTGTCGAGATCCATTTGTAGTTTCTTGCAGTCGTCACTTTATAATTTTATAAAGCTTTTTATCATCTGAATAAAGTAGGAAATATGATTGATTAAATATTTTTAAGACATCCTTAAGGTAAATATTAAACAAAAGAGGGCTGAGGTGCGAGCCCTGTGGAACGCTGGATGTAATAGGCATAAATTATGTACAAAAAGCCTTACAAAATTACTTTATTATTATTAAAATAGTCACAGCTTGTCTGTGATACCGCAAGTAGGACTCCAGCCAGTCAAGTAAGTCCCCATGTATACCGATGTATTCAAACTTCTACAAAAGGAATCCATGAGAAATTTTATCAAAAGCCTTTGAATAATCGGTAAACACGACCTCGACATAACAGCTTTTATCCATGGCAGCGGTCACATCAATTAATTCGCAAAGATTCGTAGACTTCTTATTTATGAAACGTAAGTTTCTCAGGTAACAAAATTGGTTAAATAAGGTGCGTATTAATTTTATAAATTTAATATATCCTATCCTATCACAATTTTTATGAAAATAAGAAAAACTATAAGATCGCTTACAGACGTCGCATGGATGCGTTAAATAGTTTAGTAGCCGATCTGATATAAGTTTATAGCTTCTATAGAAACAGTGGAGGAACCAGTAGGCCCGGGCCCACTATCGAAAGGTAAAAAGGGGTTTTAACCATATAGCACATAAAAGATAAACAATCGCATAAATAAATACATTGGTTGGTTTTATCGCACCAGACGATCTCTTCCAGACAGCCTTTGGAAGGACTGAAAGAAACGAGAGATAAATTGGCCCCATGTTATAGTCGCTTGGGAAAACATTTAGAGAGCTGATTCCACAGGCTGAGCGTGCGCGAGAGGAAGTTTCTCTAAAACAGTATGGTACGAGACCATTTTGGCACCAACTTGGGGACGAGACGAGCAAGTCATTCGCCTGGTGGTAAGCGACATGCCTGTCCATAACAATTGTACTGCTACCCAGGATTAGTCCTGCGTGGCACCACACTGGGCTCGTCACCTTGACACATTAGTTATTTAGTCTCTTATGCCCAGTAATGTCACTAGCTACAGTGCCCTTCTAACCGGACCACAGGAATGTCTAACCACTGGGACGGTCATCTTCGGCACCTAAGTGTTGCTCCAGGTCCTCGTATGATCACACTAGAGCCGCCCACTGGTGCCACGCCCATGGGCACATCTAGGAGGTGTGGTACCTACCTAGCAAGCCTCTTGCAATGAGATACCTACCACTAGATCCCTTCCCGCCAATGTAACATGTAACACAAAATTTAAACAAAAAGCAATAACCGATCCTATCGGGGCTGTTAAATACCTTTGTAATCTGGATATCTACATTATATAATAACAAGGTCTCCGTAGAACCACCAACCCGCCTCAGGCCACGGTTGTACCACAATACAAACATAATCGCCTCACAATGGTTGACTCGCGTCCTAATTAGACACCCCTAATGTCGCCAGAGGGTGGCTTTCGAAGCAACTGCTACCGGTTGTTCAGAATTGTTTTACACGAGGCCGTAGGCTGTTGATTGTCGGAATTTATTATACAAGTGTGTTGGTTGGTGCGAAATTTTGTGTTTTATTGTAGTTAAATTGATGGGTGGATGGGTAGTAGTAGACTATGGTTTCTTTGGATTTGTAGGGTGATTCAAATGCGTTCTATAATAAAAAAGAATAAAAGACTGCCTAAACTGATAGGGCGCTACAGAAGATTGGAAGGTTCATTTAAAATATTATGCGATTCATTACTGGCCAGAACCATTTTCTCCGTTTTTTAAATGCTCATGCGTCTAAGGCCCATATGGAGAGGGGCGAAGGTTATGCCGGATTCTTACCGACTAAAGGCAATGCGCTCATAACCAATTTCACCAAATGATTGGTAAACGATCGGTGAGGTAAAGCGCGATCACTCAACATAACCAACTATTTTAAGGGTATAGTGATATTTGAACTGAGTATCTCCGTGCTTCGGATGGCACGTCAAAGCGTCGGATTCGGCTGTTGTCATCAGACGGCAGTTGTTAAGCCAAGTCGTGTGGGCAGCTTGAACAACTTTAATACAAGGTTGGATAACCATGCGAAAGAAGAAAGGGCTCTTAAGGCACCTGGTCGATCATCTTCGGCACCGAAGGGGGCGCCGGGATCTCGTTAACGAATGATACGGAGCAATATCGACGTGAACCTTTTCGAAACTAAGGTATATTTAGCTTCCTTGGACGGGTTAGCAAGATATATAGACTTCTTTGTGTAGTTAATTACAAAAAAAGAATGTTTACTTACTTCCTCAATTATCAAACAATAGATCATCAAAGTAACAACGTCTTAACAAAGATTACATCAACAAATCGCCTTGTCCACTAAACTAAATAGTTAATAACAACGCAACACTATTTAAAAAAAACAAAATTACACACCAATAGTTGGTAAATGTACCTATTCCATTATACAACATTCGAAATTCAAATTGGCCAATCGCTCGCATTGACGTTAAATAGCGCGCGAGGGCAAACAGGAAGTGCGTAGGGACGCCATTGTGTGCCTCCGTGTCGCCAGCTACGAAAATAATAATTATAGAGGGTTGCCAACAATGGGCGCCGATTTTTTTAAATATCGAAGCTCAAGTGCTTCCTATAGAGGATTACCGATACAATGTCGGAACTGTTTTTTGCTTTTTCATTTTGTAGTAACCTTTAACCAGGTGTTTTAATACCAGGTTTAGTTTTTTTTTTTGTAATCGGATAAAGATATCTTGTGATCTTTAAATGTGGGTTATTTTGCTGTGTTAAGTGTTAAGCTTTAACCTTTTTCATGTAAAGTGGATGCTTGAGTATTTTTAAAAAAGCCCGTTTTTTACACGGACATAGAATTCGTATTTAACATGAAAACTAATGCGTGGTTGTGGCAGATTGTCGTGTGCGAACACAGGAAAGGTTGCATTGCTAAAAAGATTGTCGTCTGCAAAGAATATTTGTACTCACCATCATCACGAAATCAGTCAAAAGACGTCCACTAAACAAAACCCCCCCAAAGATTTCCACAATTGTGTCGTTATTGAGGAGAATTTGCCAGTACTCTTACAACCAGAGGGCAGGTAGTAAGGGCAGCGTCCCTTCTATAGACTAGTTGCGCTCACCAAACCGCTTGCCAAGCGCGCTGAGAACTGGCAAATTCCCCTCAATATGATGACACTATTGTGGAAATTTATGGGGGAGGCCTTTGTTTAGCAGTGGACTTTGTATGGCCGATATGATGATGGTAAATCGTGTGGTTCACGCAACGCCTCATTAGAACATTGTGACTGAAAGTCATAATCAGTCAGTAACCCGTATGGTGTCTATGGACTAAGAATATAGCACCACTCCCATCTCCTCCCGTGGATGTCGTAAAAGGCGACGACGGTACTCTAAACCAGAGGGATGGGCAGCAGCGTCTTTTCTGTGGGACAGTAACCATACTGTGCTCACCAACCCGCCTACCAAGCGTGGTGAATTTTTATTTTATGTTTAAAACGTTGCCCCACTCTAGGATTTCTCCTGTGTCGTAGGTGCGTTTACAGACATGAATTCCACACACAATACACCCCAGACCCGAAACGACCACTTGCAGATCATACAAATATTTGTTCCGTGCGGGAATCGAACCCGCGGCCCGGTGCGCAGCAGCCGACTGTATCAGCCACTGCACCAACCGTGCCGTCAAATGTATGGATTTTTGAGGTTGGGGAATTGTATTACTGACAAAGCGTGCACCTCACCTCCGGCTAGATGTAAGTGGAAGGACACCATGGGATTTTAGCCGGTAAGAGTCCGCGCCATACCCCTCCGCCATGCCCAAGGTGGAGGGAGTCCATGAGGATTTCCCCACGACAAAGAGCCCAGAGTACACATGTAAAGAAAGAAAGAAAATTAGTTTATTTTGAGTCCTCATTCATACACACGTTGCAAATTTTATATAAACAGTAAATAAAATAAGATAGCACGTAGTTGTGAATGCGTGAGGCCAAAATTGGTACCTATCTCAGCTAGTGCTGCAGCAAACAAAATGCTCCAGCGTTGATATTCTGATAGGCTCGTGTGACGATGTCACGAATATAAACTATGATAATAAAGAAAAAGAGAAAAGAAAATAAATATATACGTAATATATTTGTATACTAGCTGGGACTCGTGTTTTCACCCGCGTTTAATTTAAAAGAAATTTAGAGTACTTCGACATAGACACTTGACATAGAATATATATATTGGATTTCAAGGGTTTTATTTTTTTTACGCGGTACCCTAAAAAGTAGCCTAAGTTATTCCTTTTAACATCAGCTATCTGCCAGTGAAGGTCCCGTCAAAATCGGTTCAGCCGTTTCGGAGATTACCCGGACCAAACAGACATACAGACAGACAAAAAAATTTAAAATAGTTTTTTTGTTATATGTAACGTACATACTTTCATATGCATTAAGTAAAAAGCTGTTATTTTGACATTACAAACAGACACTTCAATTTTAAAAAGAAATTGATACTAATTTTTTAATACTGTTTTTTGCATCAGAATATAGATATAGAACTGTCGATGGTGCGTTTCATTCTACGGGTATATCCATAACATAAAGTACGCATATGACTGTGACTGAATTTGAACAGTCTGCACATCATATCCTGGGGGAGTGTGTTCTTTGGCAAGATGAACGCAATATTATGTTTGACAGCTTGCAAGTTACATCCGGGGTTGTTTACTATACAGACCTTGTTGCAACTAGGACGAATTTCCGTGCGGTCGGGCGTTTTTGCCATACCTACTATTGGAATCAGTCACAATAGCTCACAACATAGGACCCGTAATTAAATATTTATAAACATTTTTGTACCCGTGGTGCTTGGCAACTAGGCTTATCCCAGTTGTGCCTATGGCCAAGTGTATTCTCTGTCTCCTGCTTGCTACGGAGGGAAGTGGAACGTATATTCTTTCCTACTCCTCCTTTTTCTTTTCTGATTAATTTCGTTGCGGGTTCCAAGACAGTTATTCATTTCTCTGGGACACACCGAGCTTCATAGGTCGGTGTTCTTTTCGGTGGTCGCCATTGTAGATCCTGGCTTGCAGGAGTTGCAGTGGTGGGGAATGTGTGGCGGTCTTGTTAAAAAAAAAAGTACGTATATGACTGAAATAGTACACAATTCGTACTATTCGTACCCTTCTGGTACATTAGAATAAGACACAACAGTAATAATAGACGTTAACATCTACGAGGTCAGATAATTATTAAAATGTACCTTAATTTACTCGCAGAAATCACAAATCCATATGTCAAACTAGACCAGTGCGATCATTGTGTCCAGAGCATACTTATTAGTATTTGGTCAAAGTTTCTCCTTCCATATCTTCAGAAAACAGTCTACGGCAAAACATACATTCTGCATCACCTAAGTTTAGGAGCATTTTGGCCAATTGATGCATTAGAGGGTTAATTCTCGTAATTAATTTACACTATGACTGAAACTTGACCGAACTAAGATTAGATTATGAATTGACCGAAAAAAATGTATTCTGTTACTCTTAAAGTTCAGTCCAATTTCAGTATAATCTCGATCTAGTCTCATTTCAATCTCAGTTTTGATGTTTATTTAATGACAATTTAGTAAATGTGGCAGTTCTAAATATTAGGAGAATGCGTTTTGACTTCGATCAAGTTTCGATCCATTTTCGATCTCATCACAGTGTAAGTTCACGTTTGACGTTGTTTGTTAGTTTAGGAGAATACCATTTGTGACATTTATGACACTGAAACTATATCGAAATTATATTTTGAGCATTTTTAAATTACGAGAATTGGCCCTCTGGATCACTGTATCAAACTCCGTTTTCAACCTCAGAAGGTACGCTGGTAGTAGTACAAAAATCTCTCTAAACGTTAATGTTTTAACAAGCTAAACTTAGAATTGCATTTACAAGTGAGCGACGTCTTTCATCGCCCCCGTAACCTGATCAGTATCGCTTTACCAAAACGGTTTCGTTTTCACCTATCAAGTTACTACACAATACGCCCACTTAATGCCAACGCTTCGGCTGCGATGTGCGGTGCAACGCTGGTGGCATCAGATGATGAGGCGTTTATCAGAACCAATAGATAACATCACGCATTCTACAAGCATTAACTTAACATCCTTCACGTAATGTACACATGAAAGAAAAGAAAGAAAAGCGATTTATTACCCCAACAAAACGCGCATCGGTACATTAATATTAATTAAACTAAAATCTACACTAAAGTTGCAATAAAAAACCAGATAACAATAAGATTGATCGTAGAATAGAAATTGAAAAAAGAAGAGATACAAAGAAATCATAACAAAAATAACAGTTTGCTGATGCACGTCTTAATATTGGCAAACAGGTCAATACTCAGCATAATACTGTGTTGTAACGTTAGCCGCAACACAGAGCTGATTTTCAGTGCTAATCCTGCACACATGACGGCAATTTTATTTTGGTCGGATATTCGACCTCTTTTTACCAGGTTGGATTATGGTTATAAATGTTACCAGTGGAAGAATTATATTCTACACAATGATTTAAAAACTCTACAGATTAATTTCAACCATAAAATGTAAATTATAATAAACTAGCTAAATCTGTTGTAAAATAATGGATTATCGTTTATCGCTAAGCGTAGGCGACTGCCCATTACACTGTTGGCCGAACCATACCGTCACCGCGCTTTGAACGTATCAGACAAAAAAATAATCTTTGTATCTATACAAATAAATAATATTGAAATGTCTGTTTGTAATGTTAAACCTCTCCAGTGGTTTTAACAGGTAGGAGTCCGGGATCCCTAGTGTGATCATACGAGGACCTGGAGCCTCCCTTAGGTGCCGAAGATGACCGCTCCCGTGGTTTTAGCCGGTAAAAGTCCGGAATACCCCTTCGCCCTTCCCCGGGGCGAAGGAAGTTCATAAAGAATTACCACTGGGCACCAATAAAACAAGGAGTCCGGGATACCCTTTCGCCCTTCCCCGGGGCGAAGGAAGTCCATAAAGAATTACCACTGGAAACCATTAAAAAAAACGTTGTTGCTAGGTTATCGTACCAATAACATTAAAAAAACTACGGTGTAACAGATATTGCTAGTTATTTTTAGTTCGCATATCAATAATTTACGTAAGTACGGAAAATTTATAAAATTACCGAAGAAATATATTATATACAATAAATAAAGTTTTATTAAAGAACACAATTGAAATTAAATAATATTTATAGGCATTTAATTAAACTAGTCAAATGCATTTTTAATTATCTTTGACGACCATCTTCAAATATCGGATTTTCGTGACGGAATGCGCGCGTAGCTCCCAAGTTTACTCTCATCAAACACATCTATAGAAGTACTCATAATTTCTTAAAAATCTATAGACCACAATGATTCCTGGGCCCCAAATTTAATATCAATAGACCATCATCATCATTTTAGCCGAAAATCGTCCACTACTGGACAGAAGCCTCCCCTAAAAACTGCCACAACGACCGGTATCGGTTTTTGCCGCGCGCTTGGCTGCCGGGTTGGCGATCGCAGTTGTGATATGAATGTACTCGAAGGACGCTGCTGCCCATCCTCCAGCTAATCCCATAGTCGACTTTTACCATACTCACGGGATGAGATGGGGTAGTGGTGTTCTTAGCTGGTACACGGTACGGACTTTAAATATTGTAAAATAATAAATATCCCTGATAAAATGAAGTTTAAACATTCTGAATGATGAAAATGATGATCAATATCTAATTCAGAAGAATATAAGACCTATTAGATTACGTATCCTCGACTATTTACCTAAGTTTGAAGTAGATAACTGCAATAATGTGTATGGTTTTCGTAAATGGCAATATATCCTGCCCTAGATTGTTAATCAACTCAATCCAAAGATTAGAAATGTGTATCTGAAAAGCGAGAAATATAAACATATGCTTACATAATCAGGCCCTCACTGTCCCACTGCTGGGAACGGGCCTTTTCTCACGATGGGAAAGGTTGGGCCTTAGTCCACCACGCTGGCCTAGTGCGGGTTGGCGGACTACACACACCATTGAGAACATTTTAGAGCCCTCTCAGGTGTGCAGGTTTCCTCGCGATTTTATCCTCCACCGTTAACGCAAGGGATATTTAAATTATGATCCGCACATGATCCGAACAGCCAGGTTCGGGCCGGAATCAAACTCAGACCATCCTGTATGGAAGGCAAACGTTCAACCACTAGGTTATCACCTTATAACATATCCTTAAAAATCATTATTTATCTGTCTACATAAAAGGATTAGGTTAATTTCAAGAATAAACTCGTAATTTTTTGCTGCTATACATAAACCACAAATGTTTCCATTAGCAGTTTATGTAATTATGAATGTGAAATAATCAAAGATATAGTATTACCCACGTACATAGATAGAGCCTATTAAGTTGAACAAATTTCCAGTTATAAAGACCTGTCATTCTAATGTGAGCATTACGTGTGATAAAAAGAGAAAGCACGAACCGTTCGCGCACGTTTTGAAGGATTGCGCGCCTACATCTATATTTACCTGCAACCATCTGGTTAACACACGACGCTAACAGTTTTAACAGAAAGTGGATTGTTACTTTAGTACGAAATGGTGCCATTCAATTATTTTGCTGTAACCAATACTCTATAGACATATTTCTTTCATATGACATTGCGCATGTGCTGGTAAGAGGTGGTAATAGATTTTTTGTTTATGCTTAATACTATCCGTCAATAGATACTTGATCTTAGGAAATAATCGTTACAAGCTGTGCTTTTCGAATCTGCCTATAACTTCGCCTACTTCGAAAGAGAGACTTCACTCGTACATCAATATACCAATGAATTCGCAGTTCAAACGCTGACAACACGTCAAAAGTCACTTTAAAAGACTTCCAATTATATTTCAATTAATTTAAAAGAAAAAGCCATAATTCTAATTCGTATTACAATTGTATAGGGGTCGTTTTCGCATGATTACAATGGCTAGAACAAGAGGGGTTGGGGGCGCACGCGGCCCAATTATGAGTTCGCAACCCCCAAGTGAGGGTAGGTTTTAATTGAACACGCTTATTTTATTTTAAGATTGACGTGTTTATAAATAGTGTTTGGTTTTATGTATGTGTTGTCATGATGGTAAAGGGGTATGCAGAACTTAAGGTCTCTTGTCACTCACTACCTTACTATCAGCGTCTTTAATACATTTATAATGGTAGTAAGGTTATATCACTCAAGCTTACATAAAGCTTGAGTGATATAACCTTGAGGTTACCACTGAAAACCAGCGCTGTGATGTAGCTTTCGTTACAACACAGCATCATGGGCAGTGGGCACCTCGTTGCCACAGCAACAGCGTGCATTGTTCTGACAGCACGGATGGTGCAGTGGTTGATACAGTCGGCTGCTGCGCACCGGGTCGTGTGTTTGATTCCCGCACGGAACAAATATTTGTACGATCTGCAGGTAGTTGTTCCGGGTCTGGGTGTATTGTGTGTGAAATTTGTGTTTGTAAACGCACCCACGACACAGGAGAAATCCTAGTGTGGGGCAACGTTTTTAAAAATAATAAGAATTTTTTTTGTTAATGGACAATGGATATCAGCCTGGACACAATATACCTACGATGCGATGCGATACATTAGTTTAGGTATTTTGTTTGTGTGTAAAAGGATTTTATCATACCTATAACATAGTTTTACTTAGATTAAGAATGTTTTTGTACCTATCCTTTTCGTGTAGTATATAGCAATACAAGCATAGTACACCATTTATTAGACAGGTACTTTAATCTTTTTTTTTTTTTTTAAACGTTGCCCCACACTAGGATTTCTCCTGTGTCGTGGGTGCGTTTACAGACATGAATTCCACACACAATACACCCAGACCCGGAACAACTACCTGCAGATCGTACAAATATTTGTTCCGAGCGGGAATCGAACCCACGACCCGGAGCGCAGCAGTCGACTGTATCAACCACTGCACCAACCGTGCCGTGCCGTCGTATTCAATGCAAGTTGTTATTTTCTGTGGCAATAAATCAATTTTATTTCTTTCTTTCTTTCCATATAACATGACTTGCCACTAACAAAAAGTTTGTTTGTGTTTATGAAAGCATTGATTGCATTATTGGTTTTGATGTATCAAACACCATTGTCGTTCATTTAATGACATTTGATTATTCTACGTTCTCATCATCATATCAGCCGATTAAACGTCCAATGCTAAACAAAGGCCTCCCTCAAAGATTTCCACAATTGTGTCATCGTTTTGGGGGGAATTTGCCAGTACTCACCACGCTTGGCAGGCGGGTTGGTGAGCGAAGTGTGGCTACTGTTGCACAGAAGGGACGCTGCTGCCCAGCCCTCTCGTTTAGGGTCCCTTAGTCGCCTTTTACGACATCCACGGGAGGAAATAGTGGTGATATATTCTTAATCCGGACTCTACGTTCTAAATTTGTTTCATAATTTCGGCCGAATGAAGTCCACTGCTGGACACAGGCCTCCCCCAAAGATCACCACAACGACCGATATGGGTATGCTGTGTGCTCATTGCATTGGTCTTGCCATAATCGCCACGCTTGGCAGACGGGTTGGCGATCGCAGTTGAGTTGTTAATGTACTCGAAGGATGCTGCTGCCCATCCTCCAGTTAATCCCTTAGTCGACTTTTACGACACCCACGGGATGGAATGGGGTGGTGGCAGTCTGAGCCGGCACCACACGGTTGTTTAAATGACATTAATTACTTGTTCTCTGGCATTCATCTGGCAGTTTAGGTAAATCATGCTCACTTAAATGTCTTCTGATGGTGGCGTCGTGTATCAGGTTGCTTTGTTGCTCTACAATATGGTTGAGCTGAGCGACGCTGATGCATGCGTCATGCTCGTGAACGAGTGCTGTCTGTTGGGATTGGTCAGCTTAATGCTGTCCATTTAATCATAAACTTCACGAAACGATCTAGTCAAAAATATTGTAACAATTATTATGATTTAAAAAGAGTAACCCTGGAGATTCTTGCTCGTTCTTCTCCATAGGAAATCAACATCTTGGAACGCGGCAACTAAAGTCTCGACTATTAATAAATGCCTTGTAAATGGTTTTACATGAATAAAATACTTTTATCTTATTGCTTTGCCCGCAACTGCACGGAATTAACGCCACATACTGTAGAGAGGTCAAACAGTATCTCAGGTTCTATTCAACCGAATTAGATGAATCATGTCTTCGATTTTAAGTCGGACTTACGCAACAGTAAAGTTCCGTCCAAATCCGTCAGTCGTTCTCTTGTGATTAGTGAACATACAGAACGATTCTCAACATATTGTTATGGCTTTCTATCACCATATCAGCTGACGGGACCCCCGGACTGCAGATCAAAAGCCTTCCCCATATATTTCCACAGGAACTGATATGCCCGCATCCAAAGACTCCCAGCGACCTTCACCAGTTATTCATTGCCAGTGCAAGCTAATCTCACCTTGTATAGGCTTTCCGTACAATGAGAGTTCAGCTTGTGACGAAGTCATCCTTCATCTTCATTTCCATCAACCTCTTTCGTGACTTCATACCTTTTATCTCCATCACTGTCCACCTCACGATTCATTCTTTATTCAAATCAAAATTCGAATTTAGCGTGTGGTGTCGAATCGTTCTTCATATTTTGATCATTATCACATTCTATTCGATTCTGAACGCTAGTGGTTCGACACACAGCTGTCGCTCTGACAAATAGTCTGCCTGCAATATTACAATTACTTATTTTAACTAGCTTACATTGTGATAGTAAGCTAAGTTTTAAAAATATAAACATTAGCATAAGTGATTATAGAACTTGTGAATGATAATATATATGATACGTGTCATTGAATCACAATAACTGAACTCCGTTACTTGCTGCCGTGGAGCTAACCGGGAAGGAAACACGGAGGGACAAGCTTTTACTAGAAAATTATCGCTTGATATGTAGCCGTGTGTACACATGCTGTTCTTTTTTGGGGTGTCCCAAATAAAATGGAAATGACGGCACTAACGAGCCGCCCAATGAACGGTGTATATCCGTCACCGTTCAAACGGTTAAGCATTACGTGTATCTATCTTTCTAGGTATTTTTATTCTACGATGTCGCATGCCTAAATGTGGACATTTTCACACCGACAAAATTTCAAAATTCACGCATCATTCGCTGAATTTTCATCCTCACCGCTACTTAACTGTCACCGAATCAAAAACCATTCACCCAAGATTCCGCGCGTGACGCATAACGAACCTCTCCCGCAACAATATCCGGGGGTAGATAAAAAATAACTGAGTCGTCGGCGCCACTCCACATTGTCGCCGTCCGAGTCCCCGGTAATTAGAGGCACCGCCCGCGCGTGCTCAAGGGCGCAACCTGCCAGACTTGGGAATTCACAGTTCAGAGTTCCACGGGGTTTTGTCGCTGAGGTGCACTGAATTTTGTTTAGAAACTAGCGTAAAATTTTCTAACAATGCTTAGTCGGTTGTGAAGCCTTGCCTGTTCAGTATAATAGGTATAACGTAGAAGGATACTCTCTTGCGGAACGCTGACTCAAACGCAGAACTTTTGCAATATTAATGTGTGCGTAAACTGCGTATGTTTATTTTCGCTGTTACACACACAAGAGCATAGATAATGTTACGTTGTGGCGACACCTACATCGCCAGCGGCATAACTACAACTTACAACGACATCTACATGAATATAAATTGCAACTCTCCGATGACGTCAAAGAATCCTGAATCACGCTATTAAAGTATTCGCGAAACGTAGCATATATACAGTCGCCCAACATCAACCGTTGGGCTTCGGCCCGCCAGGCATACCATCCACCTGGCTGGAGGATCCTCCCTTTTCTATGGAGGAACACCACACCTTGTTCCCCATAACTGGTGACCCCGACGTGATCACCATGTTCCCCATAACTGGTGACCCCTGACAATGAACATCAGCGCAGCCTTCACGATGCAGAGAAGCAGTTACTTCGCATCATCGCTATCACTCCTCCACCAATTCTAAGAAGCAGCAAGCAGCAAGTCACACTGCCAGCCAGCAAACTCGGCTACAAGGTTATACCACACGCTGCAGCAAAATGCAAGCCTGGTCCCTAACCACATCGGCCCCTTCTCTTCAGCATGGCACAGCACACTGCACCTACGGCCGGTCAAAGTAGAGCAACTTCTCCTGGTCCATGCAGCAGCCAGCCACTACGCTTCACTGCACCACTCCGACTCACTGGAGAATACGCAGCATCATCCCCGACACACTGGGGATACTCACCGTAAGCAGTTCCGACTCACTGGGACTCCACGGCATTCAGTTCCGACTCACTGGAACCCTTCACTGGCACCATTGGCAAAAATCCACAAGACGCAAAAAAAACAGCTGATTCAACAACCACGATCGCCCTCCGGTCTTCGGGGGGGGAGTGATGTGGCGACACCTACATCGCCAGCGGCATAACTACAACTTACAACGACATCTACATGAATATAAATTGCAACTCTCCGATGACGTCAAAGAATCCTGAATCACGCTATTAAAGTATTCGCGAAACGTAGCATATATACAGTCGCCCAACATCAACCGTTGGGCTTCGGCCCGCCAGGCATACCATCCGCCTGGCTGGAGGATCCTCCCTTTTCTATGGAGGAACACCACACCTTGTTCCCCATAACGTTATCAGAAGCAGCGTTCACGAGGAAATGGAATGCATTAACGGGTCGCTTAGCTAATGGTGTCATACTCGTCACCGTTCAAATGATTACGCCTATTCTAGGTGTTATTATTATTATTATATTCTTAGTCAACCAACAACCCGTGGCTCGCCTCAGTGTGGCCGCAAAATTTACAATGATTAATGCGAATAAAAAATGTATTCTACATCTCATCATATCAGCCAAAATTGTCCATTACTGAATAAAACCCTCCCCGTAAGACGCCGTTACATGCCCTGTGTCGTCATTTTGAGGGGAATTTGCCAGTACTCATCACGCTTGGCAAGCGGGTTGCTGACCGCAAAATGGCTACTATTCCACAGAAGGGACGCTGCTGCCCATCCCTCTGGTTTAGAGTCCCTTAGTCGTCTGTTAAGACATACACGGGAGGAGATGGAGTGGTGCTATATTCTTAATCCGGACAAACGGCGAAATGTACTTTACTGTTGAGGATTTAATAATATTCGTATACAAAGTGACATGCGGCCTCACTGATCTGCATTTTAAATTTGTGGCCCTCTTATTACAAAGGGATCGTTTTTTTTTTTTTTTGATTTTATTGAAGTCCAGTGGAAATTCTACATGAACTTCCTTCACCCCCGGGGAAGGGCGAAGGGGTATGCCGGACTCCTACCGGCTAAAACCACTGGAGCGGCCATCTTCGGCACCGAAGAGGGGCTCCAGGTCCTCGTAAGATCACACTAGAGCCCCCCTACAAAGGGATCCTACGACAACCTGATGTTTTACGCGTTAACATTTCGAACAATGCTCAGACAGTTGTCGGGCCCATTATTAATAGTACAAAAGAACTTGGTCGATACGCCTCATCACTCTGATAAAGCCTTGGGGTCGATAATACGTGTTCCAATTGAGAACGTTTCAATCAAACATAACATCAAATTGAGTCCTATTGCAGTCCACCGTTGGACTCTGACGAGGCTCATAGCGATTTGCGTCATGAATCATGATACACGACGGAGGCCTTACGCGTCGAATTCCTAAAATATAGCAGTATCCTTGGAACGTATCGGTGGGTCATCATCACTTGAATTTTTGGACAATGAATGGGGTTGTGTGAATTATTAACTTTTTTCCACTGACTGACAAATTTCATCGCTTCAGTCAGCGATGAAATTTGTTTAGGGGCTGCCTACACTGTGCTCACATTTTTCTTTTGGTTCATGACTTTATGTAATTAGACGTATTAGAGAACAAGGATCCAGCCGTAAAAATTGCTCTTAAGATTTATACAGGCTGTCCAGTAAATAACACGACATACTCCAGGGGGTGAGAGCTTGGGTCAATACCTACCAAAAAAACACAATATATGTTCAGCATAATCTGACGGATTTACAGTAGTACAAAATTTTCCGAACTATCGAAAAATCTCAACCTTGACACAGATTTTTAAGCATCTCGTAACGAAAAATTCCTTTTCTAGTTTTTTTTTTTTACCTCAAATTATTTGTGAATAGTTACTTCACTCATTGATAAGTCTTTATTCTATTAAAAACTAAAATGTTTTCAAGAAATACAATTGTTATTTAAATTTTCACACTACAATTTTCTTATCGAAACTTTCAAATTTTCGATTCATTCCAGTAGGACAGCATGTATAAACGTCTGGAGTTTGGATCGGTCTTTGATTTATTCCGAAACCGTATTTCGATATTCGTTTCTCGATAAAACAATTCATTTATTCTTTGAAGGAACTTTCAACTATGAATGTTTCGCTGACTCGCACGTTCGTCTATGAAAGTTTCATCAATAGAACTTCGTCGGTGGTTATCGAATAAAATAACAACGAAGGCTAACACAACCTATCCGAGTAGAATCCAAAATCGTTTTTCGTTATTCGTTAAATTGATCGCTTTGCAGTTGTAAGGTTCTATCGGCGAAACTCTCATAGAAGAACACGTGTCCGCGAAACGTTCATAGTTAGTTGAAAGGTTCTGTCGACGAAACACTCGTTAAGAATTCGTTTTATCGGCGATCAATTCAACGGAAAACGAATGTCGAAGAACGGTTTCGCACTGCTATCGACTTGTTTGTCATTTTGCATGAATATTGACTAGAATATAACTAATGTGGGAGTGGGCCGATCCCGCTCGGAGGAGGAGGACACGGAGCCGGGGTAACAGCCGCCGAGGCGCCTGTGTCCAACACGCCAGAGCCCCCTGGCGTTTTTATATGGCCTTGGGGGTCGCGAGCGCGCTTATTGGGAAATCTGCGCGCTCATACCGGGCGACCCCCGGGAAGACAGCGGTGTGCATGTGGTCACGTACCGCTGTGTGCGCAGCACAGCGCATAGTGAGGCCTCGGGGGAATCTTTTACAATCCCCTCAAGAGATGCCTGGGGGAGTGGCCTCTTTACAGTCGCCTTCCCTCCGCTAGAGGGGATGACCGCTTTACAGTCATCCCCTCCGAGATGTGGCTAAAGGCGTGGCACCAACGGGTGGCTCTAGATGGAGATTATTCGAGTTCCTGGAGCCTCCCTTCATGATGTATTTCCACCGGATCAATAAAAAAAATATACATATATAACTAATGTCTCGAGGTGACGAGCGCAGTGTGATGTCATGGGCAGGCATGACGCTTACCACCAGGAGAAAGACCAGCTCGCTTTGTGACCAGCGAAATAAAACTCTTCACATTTATAATATCCCGAGCCCTGTAGTTGTGAGACGTCACGCTCTTTACCGTTTTCTATTTTTGTAATTACTATTTTTACTTTCGTGCCACTGTCATTATAAAGTTGCTTTTGGTTATGTCGGATTCCTGGATATCAAAGCTAGATGTTCGAAATTTAAAAAGATTCAGTTGCTATTTACGCGGTAATACTCGTTTAACCAACATAAGTTACAACTGCCACGGTGTATAAAATAGCAAGAAATATTAGATTAAATTGGAAAGTAATTTTATGTGGCTTCCCTGTACCTTATTGACGGAATGTGCATTTATCTAATAACAAATTAAATTTTGAAAATGATAATAATTCTTTTTAGAATATATGAGCTATTTACTTATATATATTGTCTATATAATATATACTTTTCACATGTTAATATTACTAATATACGAGTATTCAATATGACATTAAGGCTCTGGCGTTTAAAGGCCATTAAATCTATTTTATTTTATTTAGGTTCTTCTACTTTTTGTAAATGTGTGAACTTTGCCGTGTGGTGCCAGCTCAGAATACCACCACCCCATCTCATCATATGGGTGTCGTAAAAGTCCATTAAGGGATTAGCCGGGGGATGGGCAGCAGCGTCCTTCGAATACATTAATATCTCAACTGCGATCGCCAACCCGCCTGCCAAGCGTGGCGATTATGGCAAAACCCCTCAATGAGCACACAACACACCCATATCGGTCGTAGTGGTGATCTCCTCCTCCTCTGGCTAATCCCATAGTCGCCTTTTACGACACCCACGGGATGAGATGGGTTGGTGTTATTCGTAGCCGGCACCACACAGCTTATATAGCTATATGCGATATAATCCGTTTAAAAGTGTTTTATTATAATCATCATATTAATATTTATATATTAAATCTTTCAAAAACTTCGTCATGGCGTATAAGTACTACAGACGTACAGCTTATCAAAATACGTTGCATAATTTTGGCACCGAGCGTCCCTCGTCGCTTTCACACGAGTGTGTCGCGGCGCACCCATTAGGTGCCTATTATGTCTGCCTACCACCTACACTTTTGTATTTTTTTAGTTTTTACCACTGCTCACGATAAGGGTTGCTAAATACTAACTCTCTCCCAAGTATCTTTGAACTTCCGTTATCAACTGATCAATTGATCTGACCTATCCGTTATAAGAACCGGAGAATAGATAACTGTATACCAAACGGGTTTAAAAACCCTTTACTTTGATGTTCTCTCTTCCAAATTTCGTCGAATCCAAAACTCTTCCGTCCTCTGCCCCTTGCAGCCTCTAAGACTCGTTTCCTCAACACCAATCGGTGCTTTGGCAGACATGACTAGCCTACTGTCAGTAGCTAACTCTCCCAGCTTTGTTGGTGACTTCTGTAATGTTATGGACAACTACTTTTTGTTTTAAAACGATGGGGCATCGTATTCACGCACAGCATTTCTCTCCTGTGTCTCATGCATAAATACCTATCTGTACGTCTTACAAATATTGTTCCGCGCGGAGATCTAACCCACGACACGAGCGCAGAAGGATAATCAGTTTCGCCACTGTGGTAATGGCGCCGTGAATTTCGTTCATAGAAACAGCGAGTATACATATCTGGAGCTTAAATTGTGGTTAAGACGAACTGCACCGTCTATCTGTAACCAGTAGGTAACAATATACGATCTGAGTAGAGTGTGAGTTTATTTTCGTCATCGATACGTAAACGCGTGCGACGCCTTTATCGCATTCGGTGCTCCAATTGGTTGAAGAATTTGGAGCGGGCGAATCGCAGCGCCGAACGCGGTAAACGCGCCGTATTTGTTTCGATTACAAAAAGAAACTCACACTCGGCCCTCCGATGTCATTCACGCAGTACCTTTTTTATTTTTATTGGTGCCCAGTGGAAATTCTTCATGAACTTCCTTCGCCCCGGGGCAGAGCGAAGGGGTATGCCGGACTCCTACCGGCTAAAACTACTGGAGCGGTCATCTTCGGCACCTACGGGAGGCTCCAGGTCCTCGTATGATCACACTAGAGCCGCCCACTGGTGCCACGCCTATAGGCACATCTCGGAGAGCGTGACTGTAAAGCGGTCACCCCCCCAGGGTGATTGTAAAGGATCCCCCAAATCGTCCCATGGCAGCGCGTGACCACATGCGTGATTTATGCAGTACCTAGTTGTACAATGTATTCGTTTCGACCTTGTAATGTAAAATGAAAAATTACGGACTCCTGTTAATATATTTGAGCCATAATTGGATTCAGTGTTGTAGACGGCATTGGTTTTCAAATTGGAACTTCATAGTCCCCACTTCATACAATTTCCTTTTGTAAATTGTTACGTCATAGTGATAAGATAGCCTTAAAATAGGCTCGCGTTTACATGAAAGGATCTTGAAGTGAAAGTTCTGAAAAAGGTATTTTTGTCAGTCTTGCCGCCGTCAGCGTGTTAGCGTTTTTATGACAGCTAAGATTTCGGCGGACATCTTGGCAGGAGACCATTTGATGAAAATTAAGTAAATACAGCAAAATAACGACTAACGTGCTTGTAATAGTTTATAGATATGAGTAAAGTCAAAAGATTCGTCGTATGCGTACGGGTTTTGGTTGGTACCAGTTGAAAGATTAGAATTACTGATCATTAGTAAATGTTTCACATTTATGTACTTTTCCTTTATCTACAATTTCTACATAATTGGAGTTAAACACACATCTCATCACGACGACGCATTTGGCGTAGTGTGTCACGGGTTCAATCTCCGCACGGAACAGTTATTTGGTATGGTCTACAGACAGCTATAACGGGTCTGGGTGTTTGAAAAACTTCTAATATAGGCATTGTTCTATAAAACCAAAAGTAAAATCTAAACACCCACACAATCATTAACTTTGAACTTAAAGCTGAATTAATAGCGCGTTGTACGTGCCCCACGGTGGGCGCCAACTGGGGCCCAACAATGGCGGCTAATGGCGACGCGTCGTTACGCACTCGACGACTCCCGCAATTATTAATGCCTTCCCACTGCTACGTGTGACAGGTACAAATAGTCTATTCTTTCGCAAATTACGGCTTTACTGGGGTATGTGTTAAATTGCTTCTTGGGAAGATTCTGCCATGGTTAAAATGTTATGTAAAAATTCACACACATCTGGAATCTTTGGGTATGCGAATTTTGCTCTGCTGTGGATGTTGGTAATATGTTCGGAGAGCCAATTCTACACTACGACTGGAAGTTGACTGAACTGAGATTATATAAGTTTACGTTTGACGTTGTTTATTATATTAGAATACATATGACATATACGACAGTACGACTAGATCGGAACTGTATCTTATGAACATTATTAAATTACGAAAATTGGCTCTCAGAATTGAGTGGGCAGCTAATCGCTCTCACATTACATATGGGCAAAGGGCAGCTCCCTGTTTTCAACTACAGTACCCGCATCCAAGAGGTTAAGAGCAAATCTGGCAGTCAGCTGGTGAGTGTAGTAAAAATAAATAAATAAACATATATTTTTGCAACGTTGACTCGCCTACTAATATGCAGCATTTTTTCTTTAAATAAACCAAAAATTTTTTTTTTTCTGTACTCGGCTCGTCTACTAATAACAAAATATAAGATAACCACGCCAACTTCCAAGCTATTATGTCTCGTATGACCGTTCATTATAGCGGCCATCGGGAAGTTAATGAACAATTAATTGATAGTTATGGGTGATCGATCGATGTGTCGTAGTGGATCGGACGTTTACGGACTCGCTTAAAGCACTGGGTTGCGAGTTCGATACCTGGCATGCACCAATATCATATGTACATTTTAGTTAAACTAAGGCACTACTGACTTTACGAAAGGAAAATATTGAAAGCAAACTTGGATTTTTTAATGGTCTGAAATCACCAACAAACATTGAGCAAGTGTGGTGTTAAATAACCGTTCCTTCTCTGTACGAGATGAGGCCTTTGCCCAGCAGTGGGACACTTACAAGTTGATGTTATTATGGGCCTATATGTTGTTCTTCGAAACGCATTTATTAGATTTTAAATAGTCAACGTCGCCTCGGTGTAAAAATCTTTACCAGTTCATTTAATCTCTCGTGTATACTATTCACACAAATAGAGTTCTATCAAGCTCCAACACGGCTCTTCCACAACTTAAAATTCTTAATAGTTTTTACCCAAACCTCCTCTCGCAAAGTATTTCATCAACACAAAAGGTACCTGTAAGTACTTTAATCTCGACCCTAAGAATTATCCTACCGTAAGTCCCATTCAAATTCGTCAAGAAGTTTTTGCTTGATACAAGTGCAAACAAACAGACAGACAAACTCATCTCCCGACATGAACTCTTTTATTCTATGTAAAGATTCCCACTTCAAAATCAAACGCATTAATCTCAATACGATATGCAAATATTTATAATCTGTTTGCGATATTGCTAAGCCTCTGGAGACCACTCTGAGCCTCTCTCGTGCTTCGCAATCGCTTTATGCGCCAAATTTTTGATGTACGGAACAGCTCAGTTACTTAGATGTTCTCGGATTATGGACGCGTAGTTTGTGAGACAAGATAAAACTGGATGAGACTAGAATTAAATGCTTTATTTAAGCTCTTTAGGCGGATTAGTTCGATCACAAGTGGATATAGCTGATTACCTGCTGGACATCATTTCTTTATCCATACTTGACAAGCTCGTGGGAACCTATATAAATTGTATAAGTTCCTCATGCTCGACACTTGTGGCGATAAGCTCTGCCAATAAGAATAAATATTCTAATTCTACAATGTTTGTGAGTCCAAATCTACTATAAATAAAAATAAAAAATGAAATTCTGAGTTCTCTTCCAGGCCTGCATATCATGGTCGACATTACATCTTGCCAAAGCGAGCGATTAAACACTCGACGTGCGATTCGCGCAGGGCGCGTCGCTGCGACTTTTAGTCGAGTGTTGCAATACGCGAGTTTTGCGCTCAAAGAAATCGTTTATATTCACACAAGTGTCGGGATAAAGGATGACGTGTTTGATTCCAGCACTGAAGCCCTAAAATAAAGAACGGGTACATTCCTTATTATATGGAAATATTGCTTCCTTATATAGCGGGAGACAGTTTAGACAGCTATACTGTTTTAAGTCCTTGATTCAATTAAGAAGATGGGCACGAAATTGTTACCGCAACGGTAATTATTGCAATTTTGCTCTCTTACGGGGTTTAAAATTGTTAACCCGATGACAACTTAATCAACAGTTAGCATGCATTGGCCTCATCATCATTATATCAGCCATAGGACGTCCAGTGCTGAACAAAGGCTTCCCTCATGGCTTGCACAAATGTGTCGTCATTTGACAGGCAGGTTGGCAAGCGCTCGGGAGAGGGCCGATCCCGCTTGAAGAAGAAGGAGACGGCGCCGGGGTAACAACCGCCCTGGCGCCTAATTCCGAGACGCCTGAAAACCCTTGCCGTTGCTATAAGGTGGGGTACCTCTGGGTTCGCGGGTGCGTAGATTGGGGAATCTGCGTGCCCACACCAAGCGACCCAAGAGAAGACGGTAGCAGGCATGTGGTCACGCGCTGCCGTGGGACGCTTTGGGGTATCCTTTACAATCTCCCTGGGGGGGATTCTTTACAATCCCCCTGGGGGGGTGACCGCTTTACAGTCACCCTCTCCGAGATGTGCCAATAGGCGTGGCACCAGTGGGCGGCTCTAGTGTGATCATAAGAGGACCTGGAGCCCCCCTTACGTGCCGAAGATGACCGCTCCAGTGGTTTTAGCCGGTAGGAGGCCCATCCCCGGGGCGAAGGAAGTTCCATGTAGAATTTCCACTGCACATCAACAAAAAAAAAGGAGTACTTGTGTGTATTATATTATATTGTATACCCCTTCGTCCTTCCCCGGGGCGAAGGAAGTTCATGAAGAATTTCCACTGGGCACCAATAAAAAATAAAAATAAAAACATGTTGGCAAGCGCTGTATGGCTACTATTCCACAAAAGGAATGCTGCCACCTATCCCTCTGGTTTATAGTTCCTTAGTCGCTTTTTACGTAGCCACATGAAGAGATGAGTGACTATATTCTTAATCCGGACACAACATGAAATAAGTATAAACTACTGAAAAAAATTAACACACTGTTATTTGTTACAGACCGCTCACAATCGTACGGGCCTCGGCCTGGTGGGTACGTCCCCAACCAGAACAGCCAGGAATATAGCCAAGGCGGCCGGGGCTTCAGCCGGGACCATAGTCAAGGCTCCCGCAGCTACAGCCAGGGCAATCAAGATTACAACCAGAGCAGTCGCGGTTACAACCAGAATCCAGGCTACAACCAGTCCAGCCAAGGTAGTCGGTCAGGTTACGGGTACGGAAACCAAAACAGGTTTGGCGGCTCAGGCGGCTCAGCGGGCTCAGGGGGCTCAGGGTATAGTCAAAACAGAAGCCAAAATCAAGGGTACGACTCGCAAAGTGGTTACCAGAATAAATACAGCGGCCACCAGAGTGGGCAAGGTTATAATAGTTCTTCAGCTGGCAAGTACGGTTCGCAGAACCAGGGATACAGCACTCAGGGATCACGTGATGCACGGAATAGATACAATAGTGATCAACCTCAGTCAGGATCTAACAGGCGACAGCAAGGCTCCAGGCAGGGAGGATCTTGGCATTAGATTTGACAACATTCAATAAAAAAAAATACAATATACATCATGATTGGAAAGTGCATACATAAATCAGAAAAATGTGGTAACTCCTCGATCGACATTATAGATATCATTTAGGTATTGCCAGCATTCTTCAACTTTTTGACAGACATGAATTAAAATTATATTAACGATACAGTATTGTAACAAATACGTGTTCAAATTGTTTTTATTATTTAATTTTAGTATATTATTTTTTGTATGTAAAAATAACATACTACAATACAACAGATATTATATTCTATTATAGACAAGGTCCTTCATTAATTTAGCAAAATAATTTATTAATCGTATCCTAGTTCGGATGGATAGTTTAATATTAGCTGCATAATAGGTCAGAAGTAGTTAGTATTAAAGCAGGAAGCACTCCACAAATTCCCTAACACCGGTGCTTCACTTAAATGATATAAATAAATAATAATTTTATGTAATCAATATTTTCTTATCATAAAACGGTGAACCATAAAAAATGACTTAAAGAAATAATGAAATATTAGATTCTAATATAGGACACGAGCAATTAGTAGTAATAAATAATGGAACTTTTATATCGTTGTAGGATTGCTACCAATAAAACTGATTTATAAATTTGGGTGTGCACTGCAGTGTACCATTATTTATTGCATTAAGAACATAAGGATTCAGACTTGTGTGATCTACAAGAATTGTATGTGATTGTAATGTAAGGATTAATAAATATTCTCTGTGTTATGATTGATGCAATTATGCGATGGTGTAATAGTTAAGGTTAATTTTATATAAAAGAAAAAATATAGGCAAAATTATCAAAGGAAAATAAAAACATCGCCAGCCATATTTTATTGTTTTTATCTGATTGTTAACATCCTTATCCCTAAATCCAAACACTAAAATACACACAAGTACTCCTTTTTTTTTTGTTGATGTGCAGTGGAAATTCTGCATGGGACTTCCTTCGCCCCGGGGATGGGCCTCCTACCGGCTAAAACCACTGGAGCGGTCATCTTCGGCACCGAAGGGGGGGCTCCAGGTCCTCGAAAGATCACACTAGAGCCGCCCATTGATGCCACGCCTTTAGGTACATCACGGAGGGGATGATTGTAAAGCGGTCACCCCCTCTAACGGAGGGAGGGCGACTGTAAAAAGGTCGCCCCCCCAGACATGCAAGTACTCCTACTATTACTTCAGTGTTAAGACACAATGTACGGTGGCTCCAAAATTGTTTATCATTATAACGTTAATGTCAATCATAAAACGATACATTGATTATTGAATTATTTTTATTATAACGGCTAAGGGTCAAACCTGCGCATTGGTTGTTGGTCCAGCGTTCGTCGAACGTTACACAGCGCATATGGGACGCAAACATCGTGATGGATCTATATTTAGAAACCAAGCTAACAGTAGTGTTGCTCCATTGAAATTAATTCTATTAATGATTGTTTCAAAATTATACAGATTTCGCACGGCGGGCGTTTGCGCGATGCTAGCATATTATATGGATTTTTAAGGCGCATGCATTGAACCCACATGGTTTCTGGACTGTGAACTGACTAATGCCTACACAGAAAAAACGCTCAGTACGAAGACACTTTTCTAGGCTGGCGACCGATAGGTCTGTTCGAAACCGACCCACAATATTGACGTAACCCATTCCATACTACAAGCATATTTACTTCTGTTTGTGGGTTCAACTGGAATTTGCAACCCATATAGCTCATAATCCTTATAAAAAAGCGCTTATCGGTTATATGGGTCATATACCGTACACATCAATCAAGTTTACTAGGCACCGCAAAATGCTCGACTTTATAGGAAGGATACGTGAGAAAACGTCTAAGCCATGTCTGAATTGACCTTCGACACTAGTGCCGAATCTAGGTAGGTAAGTATTACAAATTTACATACCTAATTGAGGACCATAATACATTTGATTTGTTAAAGAGCAACGTAAATTGCGTAAATGTACATAAAATTAAATACAGTGCAGTGCACATGTCAAAACGTTTTCCAATATGGCGGACAAAAGATTTTCAAGTGGCGCGGGTTTGTGCACGATCAATAGTTTTTTTTTCTTTCACAATCAAAGGTAGGCAATGAAAGAGAGCCACTTGAAGTATGAATGAAGTTAACGGTGATTTTCAAGATTTTTTGTCCAGGTTGCATGTAATGGACTGTTAATAATTCATTGCGTTTTGAGTTCGCTAATATTGGTTTTATTATGTATGAACTATGAAGTAATTAGGTTTTTTACTCACACGAGTGAAGGAATATTCGGTCTATGCCTGATTCTGAGACGACTGACGGCAATATGCTAGTTGTGGAAAGGCATTTCATGAGAGTATATTTATGACTAGTAACGGAAAACCAAGGGCGGATCGAGGGAGTCTCAGGGGGCCATGCCCCCAAAAACTGTAGGATGCAGTTGATTTTAGACTTAGTAGAAGCAATGATCACTGAAATTCTTAACAAGAGACCCCGTGGGCTCCCCAAATCTTAGATCCGCCTCTGCGTAAAGCAGTCAAAGAAACCTGGCTTTTACTGGCAGTGTAAGCTGCTGGCTCCATCAGTAAAGTGCGGGATTTGTTTGCTTATTAGGTAATCTGATTAGCATGGAGATCTGAGAAAACAGAAGAAAGACTGAAAACTGAGAAAGTTAAGTAGGTAAGTATATAATAAATACAGGATCTGTTCCTTTGTTCCTCTGAAGAAAGGGTTCTTCTTGAGTCCTGTATCGTGGGTTCAGTTTATAGATTTAGATTTTTGCATGAACACAAACAAGACATGGAACACAAACTTTAGGCCAATAAATAAATGCGTTTCGTTCGATCAAAGCCGCGACCCGTAGTGTAGAAACCCAATAGATGCGCTACCGGCGCCATAAATCAATGCGCATTTTACCGTTCTTGAATCCATTTTCGTCCCTCGACCGTTTGTCGACACTTTACTGGTAACAACATAAATTTATTCCGCCGGTGGACGGATTCAGAATATAGCGCCACTCTATCTACTCCCGTGGATGTCGATAAAAGTGACTAAGGGACTAAACTGAAGGTATGAGCAGCTGCACCCCTTCTGTGGATCAGCATTCGTACTGCACTCACCTACCCGCCTGACCGCGTGGTGAGTAATGGCATATTCCCCCCAAACTGACGACACAGTTGTTGAAATCAATTGTGGGAATATGATGTTCATAGGAATTCGTTCATATCAGCCGAAGAAAATCCACTGTTGACAAAGACCTCCTCCGTAGACGACCGGTTACGTGATCGTCATGAAGGGGGGGATTTGCCAGTATTCACCACGCTCGGTAAGCGTGTTGGTGAGCGCATAGTAGTTGCAGTTCCACTTAAGGGACGCTGCTGCCGATCCCTCTGATTGAGTGTAGTGAATTTGAAGCGACTGTGGGATTAGCCGGTGGATGGACAGCAACGTTCTTCGAGTAAGTTCACAACTCAAATGCGATCGCCAGCTCGGCTGCCAAGCCTGGCGATTATGGCAAAACCCCTCAATGAATAGAACAAACAACATAAACCCAGACCGGTCGTTATGGCGATCTTTGAGTGAGGCCTGTATCCCGCAGTCGCTGTTTTTCGGCAGAAATTATTACATATATATATCTTCATATCATCTTACCAAAGGGCGGGACACTGGGCTTGTCCCAACTCTGCTACATTCAATCTACCTCAGCAATAATGTTTCTGATCCGTAATAGTGTATCTATTGCCGTGTGGTGCCGGCTCAGAATGCCACCACCCCGTCTCCTCCCATGGGTGTCGTAAAAGTCGACTGAGGGATTAGCCGGAGGATGGGCAGCAGCGTCCTTCGAGTACATTACCAACTTAACTGCGATCGCCAACCCGCCTGCCAAGCGTGGCGATTATGGCAAAACCCCCCAATGAGCCCACAACACATCCATATCGGTGGTTGTGGTGATATTTGGGGGAGGCCTGTGTCCAGCAGTGGACTTCATTCGGCCGAAATGATGAATAGTGTATCTGCTAATCTGATCGACGGTCAAAGTTGAACAGCGTCGACTTCCACTATGCTAGTTCGAGACCTCAATTTGGTTCTGATTCATCATCATCATCATATCAGCCGTCAGTCATCAGTGCCGTGTGGTGCCGGCACAGAATACCACCACCCCATCTCCTCCCGTGGGTGTCGTAGAAGTCGACTCAGGGATTAGCTGGAGGATGGGCAGCAGCATCCTTCGAGTACATTAACAGCTCAACTGCGATCGCCAACCCGTCTGCCAAGCGTGGCGATTATGGCAAAACCCCGCAATGAGCCCACAACTCACCCATATCGGTCGTTGTGGTGATCTTTAGGGGAGGCCTGTGTCCAGCAGTGGTCTCCATTCGGCCGAAATGATGATCATATCAGCCAAAGGACGTCCACTGCTGCAAAAAGGCCTCCGCCTTAAATTTCCACAACGACCGGTTACATGCCGCCGACTCCCAGTGACCTTCACCAGGTCGTCTGTCCACTTCGTAGGAGCTTGTCCTACGCTGCGTTTTCCGGTGCGCGGTCTCTAATCGAGAACCTTTTTGCTTCTGATTGCTAATCAGGATTTGTAGAAGCTTCCTCCGATGAGCTGATAAAACATACTTAATCACCAATCCCTTAGCTTATGCAGAGTATTCTTTTTCTCAAAGACCGTCATGCTTTCCTAACCCCTGCAACTCCTGTAAGCCAGGATCTACAATGGCGACCACCGGAAAGATCACCGATTAATGAAGCTCGGTGTGTCCCAGAGAAATGAGTAACTGTCTTGGAACCCGCAACGAAAATAAGCAGGAAAGAAGATACGTTCTATTTCCCTTCGTAGCAAGCAGGAGACAGAAAAATCTATAAGCCATAGGCACAAAAAATGGGACTTTACAACTGTTATAAGCCCAAATGCCAAGGACCACGGTTGGTGCAGTGGCTGATACAGTCGGCCGCTGCGCACCGGGTCGTGGGTTTGATTCTCGCACGGAACAAATATTTGTATGACCTGCAGGTAGTTGTTCCGGGTCTGGGTGTATTGTATGTGGAATTCATGTCTGTAAACGCATCCACGACACAGGAGAAATCCTAGTATGGGGCAAAATATTTAAAACAAAAATAAAAATGGTTATATTTTTATTTGATTTGTTTATGGCTCCTGGGTTGTGCTCTTTAATTGTGATTGATTCCAATAGTAGGTGGTAAAAACGCCTGAACGCACATAAATTTGTTTTGTACCCCTTTTTAAGCACATTGTGCGCACGAAGGAGTGTGAGATTTGGCACGGTTAAAGTTCATATGGAGGAGGACTGCAGAAAGTTAAATTGTGTGTACAATATGTGTTACAAATACATATCATAAAAAGAACATTAATTAGTTACGGTCCGATTTCGACCCCTGGACGATCACTGGATCATTGCCCCACACTAGGATTTCTCCTGTGTCGTGGGTACGTTCACAGACATGAATTCCACATACAATACACCCAGACCCGGAACAACTACCTGCAGATTGGCAAATTCCCCCCAAAATGAAGACACATTTGTGGAAATCTGTGGAGGAGGCCTTTGTTCAGCAGTGGACGTTTTATGGCCGATATGATGATAGGCCTTACATGCCTGGACGTTGATCCAGTCGTAGGTCTTCTACTCGATATGACAATTATTCAAAACCTACTCATGAACTGACCTCGTATCAAATCCCATGCCTTAAGAAATTTAAAATATCTATTGTACTGTAAATAACATCTAATAGGTTTTGACAGGATTACTTAGTGAAAGAATAATGTTCACACAACCCCGGAACAATAGACCAAGTCAGACTTGAGCGAATCGCGACCACTTGACCTTCCCGTTCGCACAACAATGATTGATCCGTCAAATTCCCATCAAAACGGGAATTGCTCATTCACACTCCGGCGACTTAGAAACGCCACTCAAACTCTCAAGACTCGAATCAAAAGTCATCTGTCAAACGGAATTTGAATTTCGAACTCAGTAGCACGCTGCGCGAGCGCCGCGTGACGTGTTTCAAAGTCACGCGAACGCGGCGGGACGGCCGGCGCCACGCTGGCCCCGCCGATCCCTCCGCGTCATTAGTACGGACTACAAAAGACAAACCTTTGACATATTAGTTCATGGTAAAGTGAACATTCTAGATCTTGGCCGCGTTTATGGGAAATGAGCAGAGTTATAAGCTTTACGGTTCAAATGTTATGTGTGTGAGAATGTTGAAATATGGGCGGTTTGTGGAGTGATTAGTTACATTCCGATGGTTGGGGACGAAATTCGATTGCGAAGAGATGCGATTAAACCCCAGTGTGGCCTACACTTACTTTATATTGGAACTACAGTCGTTAACTCGAGAGTCTACATTCTTCATATACAGAAAAGATATGTTAGGTGGAAGGACCGTTTCTCATATATAGGTATATCAAAAATCCATATTGTGTCCGAATGAAGAATACAGCACCACTCCATCTCATCCCGTGGATGTCATAAAAGGCGACTAAGGGAGAGTCTCTTAGTCGTTCTAAACTACAGGAATGGGAAGCAGCATCCCTTAAGTGGAACTAAAGCCGTATGGCCGTATACACTCACCAACCCTCCTGCCAAGCATGGAGAGTACTGGCAAGTTCCCCCCAAAATGACGACACCATGGTGGCAATCGGTGGCTGGTATAATGAATTAATATGTACGAAAGAGAACAGAAGCTTGGCCAGCCTCGAAATATATGAACTAACCTCTCAGGTTGAGGGGATAGAATATTTAGGAGGCAGCCTCTACATATAATATCAACTACTTGTCGCTGGATAGATCACAGACAGAACTAGCTGCAGAAGTTACGAAGAATCCAGATGCAAGGGCAGTTTCTCATATAAATATTGTTGATATATCTGAGGACGAGGATGTTGAGAACGAAGAATACCCAGAACCAGTAGGTACTCCAAATATACTCTGCGATACCCCTGACAACGAGGAACACAACGAGACATCTGCACGCCGTCATTTTATTGATATCAAATGACTGCCATATTCTGTTACTATCAGATATAGATATAAGATAATCAATCTTTGGTAATGCTGATATTTCATAAAACTTAACAATGATAGTACGTAGGTGTTAAAACATCAAAGGTTGTTATTATAATAGTCTCATAAGTGTTAAAGTATTTTGTACTTTTAATTTATATATATTATTATTCTTGTTCCTTGTTTAACCAGTTCTAGCATTTAAGGTTTAAGAATCGTTATTTCTCAAAAGAATTGCAATATTCGCTTATATGAGAAACTTATGGTTTACTTGCGTAAAGATATTTAAATCATCATTATCATCATCATATCAGCCAAAGGACGTACACTGCTGAACAAAGGCCTCCCTTAGATTTCCATAAAGTCCGGTCACATGCCACACGCATCAACAGCTCCCAGTGACCTTCACCAGGTCATCCGTCCATCTCGTCGGAGGTCGTGGAACGCTGCGTTTTCCGTGATCTCCATCGCCATTAGTTCTACGAGCAATGTGCTCCGCCCACTGCCGTTTCAGCTTATTTATCCTATCCTGCCATGTCGGCAACTTTAGTTCTTCAACGGATCTCCTTATTCTTGATTCGATCTCGTAGATAAATACCAAGTATGGCTCTCTCCGTAGCTCGCTGAGTGAATTGAGGCCCAATGTGAGTGACCATGTGTCATTTAAATGAAATTTGATCCTCAAATTCACAACTGTTTCAACTTGCCTCGACCTCTGTTTCTCTTACCTCGATACTAGGAGTATCTCTTACCTCGATACGAAAAGCTGTGTTTTATTTTTATTATTATTAAAAACGTTGCCCCACATTTCTCCTGTCATGGGTGCGTTTACAAACACAAATTCCACATACAATACACCCAGACCCGGAACAACTACCTGCAGATCGTACAAATATTTGTTCCGTGCGGGAATCGAACTCACGACCCGGTGCGCAGCAGCCGAAAAATATATTATTTATTCTGCTTATTAGCTTAGCTTAATAGATTGTTAAGAAGTCACTATGCTAGCTAGTTCCGCAATCTTAAGCTAAATGTTCTCTTTACAAGAAATGTCGAACGTCATGGTTGGTTTTAAATTATTTATTATAACATCCAGGCAAATGGTTTGGAGTAGAGGGTTATGTGTTGTACCAAGTTTTCTAAAGTCTTGAGTTATCAGTTGACTCTCCCCGACAGATAACATGAATCTGTTATCGTGTAGCTCTAATCTATTTTTGGGGGGTCACACGACCCGAAGCACACGCCACTATCAGCAGGAATAATTAAAATCTACGGTATTTACGTATCAGGCGACCGGTCGATAAATTACATCCTGTACACCGTTTCTTTAGATCTTCTCTAAGCTAAAGTTTCATTAATAGTTAAAGTTTCATTAATGCCTTCGATCTGCAGGTAGTTGTCCCGGGTCCGGGTGTGTGTCTGTAAACGCAACCACTACACAGGAGAAATCGTAGTGTGGGGCAATGTTCTTAAAAAAAAAAAGTTTTAAATAAATTCAATTCTTGATATACCAAGAATGCATTTATATCATCTTGTTTCTAGGCTGTGCGCTGATAGGTATCTAAACGCACAACGAGCAAAGCGGGCTTCGGATTTTTATTTTCCATTCTGTGTCTTTGGCAATAAACAGAAAAAACAGTTTTTTTTTAGTTTTACTTAAAGAGTCATTTCTACTTTTCCATTGCAATGTTTTACCAAATTCAATGTTTATACTTACCTAAGTAAGAAACAAACTATAATACCTTAAAAAATTATAAACATGAAGAAATTATAGTTTTATTCGAATAGTTTTATATCGTTCACCTCAATCCCTGCCCTCTGTGTTGAAACCAAACGTTAATACAATAAGTAGGTATGTGAAAAAATTATCTATATCTCAATGAAAAAGATACAATAACAAACAGATGCGGTATTTAACATCTAACCCATATTCATTCACCCAAAAAGCAAATTAATTCTCGCCGAGTCAACACAAAAACTTACTAATGGCACCGTTCCCCCCAAATTTTACATTCGGAACACGCGCGTTGGAAACTTACTGATTGGTTGGTACTGCTGGACGCTGATTGGCTCACAATTTGACAGTAATGGCGTTAACTCGACCCATAATGGCAAAGAACGCCATAAAGTCGAATATTGTTCGATTAATTTTGAATCTACGATCCTCGGAAAAGAGTGGAATTTAGGTTAATAAAAAACGTAGAGTTTTTCATTTGTGATTTTTGAGCCTCCCCTCTAGACAGATGTTGCTACATTTTAGTAACAAATTCGCCTACAACTGGTTTGAAAAGCTATTGTGTAATTATTATTTTTTGTATTCTTTCACCTAATTCGTTTGTCGTGTGGCTGGTTACACATGGAGGGGGACATAGAGCTCAGTTCGTAATGTTATCTGTGACTACCGGTTTTTTTAAGTTATTTTAGTCGAGATATCATGAATACAGATGTCTATCCTTTTTTTTACTACGGCTATCTTGATTTTTGAGTGTTTCTTTGAAATAAATAGTAATGTTTTTAACATATACGCCAATCCGTTTCCTATGTGGGAAAGGTTGAATAAATGAAAACCGAAAGTACCTATTTAAGTAATCGATTCGTCTCGTAATCCAGTTTTAAAAGCCATAGCCCGTTGGATTACTTACCTGAACAAACTAATGATACAGTTACGTTATACAAATGTATTCAGTCGTTTAGTGCAACCATGGTGGCCTTATCTTTAAGTTAAGCTTATGATTTGTTTCAACTTTGTTACATTACACACATATTATTTATTCATGATCATCGATGTAAAACAGACCAAAATCCAATCATTTGTCCGGGAATAAGCTGGCACGTTATATTTCACAGGCGACCTCACTTTGAAGGGTCATATATTTTTATTTTTTACTGTTTAATAATTCGCGCGGCGGCGCAGCGGTCGAGCTTCAAGCACACCACTCGAGCACGGAACCAAAAAAATCTCAAAAATTCACCCATGTGTTGCTGTAGTTTCGACTAAATTGATCGAGGTTCCGTATGTATGTTGAGATATCCGTTTGATTTTATTTAGATTTGTATTAAAGTCTTAATAACATGACTAGCTGTGCCATGCGGTTTCACCCGCCGTTTTATTGAAAAGAAATCGAAATTAATAAATAATTTTGAGTACCTACTTAGTCACACACAGTGGATATTAGAGTAATATATTGGATTTCATGGGTTTCATTTCTTTGCCCTAATTCTTATTCTTTTTCTAAAATGAAAGTAGCCCAAGTTACTCCTTACTGGCTATCTGCCATTGAAATTCCCGTCAAAATTGGTTCAGCCGTTTCGGAGATTAGCTGGAACAAACCGAAAGACAGACAGATAAAAAATTAAAAATGGTTTTTGTTATATGTAGATAGCGTATACCTATACTTTCATATGCATTTAGTAAAAAGCTGTTATTTTCACATTACAAACAGATCTTCTTCTCTTCTCCTTCGTACTCCTCATCATACTTACCTCCAACCGTTATGATGGATCATTTACAGTAAGTACGCGGAGTGCGTCTCTGGAATTCTCTTCCACACCCACTACGCGACAGCCCTTCTCTGGACGTTTTCAAGAAAGGACTCAAAAAGCATTTCCTCTCAGTATAACTTATAAGTATGTATGTATGGTATATATTATTTTTATGGTATTATTATTATGGTATATATTTACTTTATGTCCGTGCTGTATAGTTGGGTATTTTATCATTATTCTAAACAGTTGTTTTTTCCTGATTGTACACTTGATACTGTCCTGTTTTGTTTCTATCTTTTTTATCATTCAAAGGTTTGCTGGAAGAAAACTCAATGTTGAGTTAAGCTCGCCTTTGTACATCATGTTTTATTTTGTTTAACAATCTATGTTTTTTGTTTTATGCTGTACAATAAAGAATAAGAATAAGTCGCTTCGACTTCATTTATTTGTATAGATTATAGAAATTGGTTTCCTGCTTTAGCCTGATTATTACCTAGGTACCTACCTAGCTACGTTAGATTATATACAGATTTAATGACGTCAGCAGCGTCCCTTCTGAGAAACGGTATTCATACTGCGCTCACCAACCGGCCTGCCAAGCGTGGTGAGTATTGCCAAATACCCCCCAAAATGATGACACAGTCGTGAAGATATATGTGGGAGGTCTATGTTCAGCAGTGGGCATATAAATAAGCCGATATGATGATGATGCCTGAACTATTCAAGTGTAAGGTACATAGAAATGGCTCTTAAACCTAACACAAGGTAAAAACTACATCGGTATGGGTTAAAACATTACTTACGTTTTTATGATACGACATCTCATCCCTCATTTCAGCAGTCCGTGGATGTCCACTGCTGAACCGTCATAAGGGAAGTTGCTACAATCACCACCCTTGGCAGGATCGCAGTATGTTGTTATTAGTACACACGTTGCCCAATCTCTTGATATCAACCTTTAGTCGCCTTTTACGACACTCATACGTGGAGAGGGGTGGTATCCAATCAATGTAAAATGGATAATCATTACAGCTGAAAAACGTCCACTGCTGGACAGAAGCCTCCCCCAAAGATTGCCACAACTACCGGTATTGGTTTGTGTTGTGTGCTCACTGGGGGGTTTTGCCATAACTGCCACGCTTGGCAGACGAGTTAGCGATCGCAGTTGTGTTATAATTGAACTCGAAGGCCGCTGCTGCCCATCCTTCGGCTAATCCCATAGTCGCATTTTACGACACCCACGGGATGAGATGGGGTGGTGGTATTTTTAGCCACACGGCATAGTAAAATGGATAACAAAATAAATAAAAATACATTACAACATAAATAGACAACATTATCGGGTAGCCGATGAAGCTAACAATATTAACAAAAGAGTTTCAATATTACTTAATTAACGATTTATTGCTTTTGTGTCGAAGGGATTATATCAAGACCACAGCACCATCCCCTTGTTTTTTTTTATTGGTGTCCAGTGAGAATTCTACATGAACTTCCTGCGCCCCGGGGTAGGGCGAAGGGGTATTGAGACTCCTACCAGCTAAAACCACTGGAGCGGCCATCTTAAGCACCGAATAAGAGCTCCAGGTCCTCGTAAGATCACACTAAAGCCACCCAACTGATATGTTTACAATGTTTCGTGAGGCTATTGAAATTTAAAAAGACATCCTAATTTTAATAGAGAAGATGGGTGGCAGGTACCACCTGTTTGGAATCCAGTTCTTAAAATAATAAAGTCCGCACTAAAAATATCAAGACACTGTGAGAGTGTACCTACTGCGTGCATTGAAACAATTTTTTTGAATAAAATTGTACTGTAGATAAAAAAAAATACTTTTTAAAATCTGTAACGACCCTACAAAGTGTTCCAAAAGTCAGGAAAATCAAAAAGCGATGTAATCCATTACAAGTGTTTTAATATAAATAGTTTTTGTCATGCATAGTAATTTCTTCCTCTCTTCCCATTTTTAATAGTACCTAGACATTTAGAAACTAGTCTTGCTGTAAATTGAATGTTTTAATTATACGTGAAAGAATAGGTTTTGATCAGACATTGTGTTCCGTTATAACCCCAGCGGTTAAACAATTTTTACACGTTAAACAATATCGATTCAACATTTTATTAAAATAATTAGGTCAATGTTTCACACCTGTGCCTATCCACGCAATAGAAACAATCATTATAATATAACGCAGACCGAAACCAACAATGCATAAAGCTTGCAAAATGCAAAGAAACATGAAACGGTGTAAAGCTCCTTTGAAAATACACGATTCGAATTTACTAAACCTATTTCGTATAAATTATCATCGAGTTATAGTTTCACTTATTTTTATAATAAGATGTCAAAATATTATGAAATCACCACAATTTTTGGGTGAAAGACAAAGACAGATTGAATAAGTAATGAATTTTGTTCAAATACAAACATCCCTCTAGTGTTTATCTCTCAAACTATCTATACATAAAAATAAAATTGAAGTGTCTGTTTGTAATGTCAAAATAACAGCTTTTTTACTAAATACATATGAAAGTATATACGGTACCTACAACAAAAACACTTTTGTTTTGTCTCTCTGTCGTTCTGTCTGTCTGTCTGTTTGTTCCTGCTAATCTCCGAAACGGCTGGACCGATTTCTACGGGACTTTCACTGGCAGATAGCTGATGTTATAAGGAATAACATAGGCTACTTTTTATTTCAGAAACATAATTAGGGTTCCGCGCAAAAACTTATAACCCATGAAATCCAATATATATACATACGTGTCTACGCCGAAGTACTGCAATTTATTTATAAATAATCCAACTTCTTTTAAATTAAACGGCGAGTGAAACCGCGGGTCCCAGCTAGGTAATAATAAAAAATAATATGCTTCACGATTATCTACGTGAATAACGTTTTAGATTGATAGGTAGACGCTGCATTTACAAAAAAGTTCGTTACTAAACTCACACATAGATTTTCACGGAACTCTAAGCTCACACAAAAAGCTGCCTCATTTGACGCTGTGAATTATTATGTATTTTGGAAAAATCCATTGTTTCGTAATCTCCCCCGTCCTCGTCTCGAGTGCCCATTGAGCAGGGCTGTTGCAGGACTACAATTATGGCATGTGGCTGAGGTGCCAACGTATGTACTTATGTAATGAGCTACAATGAATACCGTTGCTTTTTAAACATAATTTTTATATATGTTAGTTCCCTGTGTATGAGGTTTTTGTTGTAGAATTGTGTGTGGCATGTTTTGTAAAAATCCTATATTATTGTGTTACCATACTGAAATTAATAAAAAGACGTGTGTGACGGACGTTTTCTTTTAAATTCTCAAATAATTAAAGAACAACTTAGTAGGTATCTGTACTTAAGAGGATGTTGAGACGACAACAACGACAAGTTTTGCACAAGAATAACTCCCAGCTTAGCACTCATTGGTCTCTGTTCAGCAGTGGACCTCCTTTGGCTGATATGATGATGATTTCACTTTCGATTCCCAAGGGATCGGTTGGTCGAACATGGGGATTTACCGTAAGCGGGAGTGCTCGTCACCATTTCTCCAGAAGAGGATGGCTACATAGAGCGGTGACTGAGTTTTGGAGGAGACTTGTTATATTTTTTGGCCTACCAGAGTAATCAATGGCCGTATCATCAGCGAAGAGGATCAATTTGGTCAGTCGGACATTCGGGATGTCACTGGTGTACAGCGTGGGGTGAGTACGGATCCTTGAGGTACTTCGACACTAAATGGACGAGAAGATGAGAGTGTGCCCTTGATGCGAAAGCGATTCGACATGTAGTCTTGAACGACGAGCGCGAGATGGTCAGGCACGTTGTGGAGATACTGCTTACAGGTTGCCCCAGAAAGAATAGATAAGCTTGAAACACCTCATAGTAGAGCTATTGGGTGCTCAAAACAAAATACAAAAAATATATTTCTCAGGAAGTAACCCAAGATGGCGAAGATCGTAGAACTGATGGCTGTTGGGGCACAAAGGTTCTCGAATGGAGACAGCGCACCGGAAAACGCAGCGTGGGACGACGTCCAACGAGGTGGACAGACGACCTGGTGAAGGTCGCTGGGAGTCGTTGGATGAGAGCGGCATGTCTATTTTTGTTTTTTTTTTTTATCTTTGCTCCACACTACTATTTCTCCTGTGTCGTGGATGCGTTGTTTTGAATTCCACATACAATACACCCAGACCCGGAACAACTACTTGCAGATCATACAAATATTTTTTCCGTGTGGGAATCGAACCCACGACCCGGAGCGCAGCAGTCGACTGTATCAGCCACTGCACCAACCGTGCCGTCAACCGTGTCGTATGTGACCGCTCGTTGTGGAAATCTAAGGGGGAGACCTTTGTTAAGCAGTGGACGTCCTGTGGCTGATGATGAACCCAAGATGTAATTTTTTTTAAACGTTGATTTTTTCGCACTGCCTTTCTGTGTACCACAACTGCAAATAAATAGAATCCATCAATTATTCGGTGTTATAAAATAATAATATTCTTCATGGACTATGGACAATGGACCAATAGAGATTCAGAAAATTGTATGAGTAGCTGTTGTATTTTTTTGGAAAACAAAATCTCATATATTTTTATCATGGAATGCGGTAAATATTTTTCTTTGTAAAAGTTTAAACTTGCTTGGTGAAAAAAATGTATGAAAACTTAAGCGTAAACCTAAAATAGTTGGCATTAAAAAAAATGCCTGTTTAATACAGATTTCAAAATGGGAAATCCTTGAAGGATTTCTGTCAATCAATCATTTATTTTGGTGTACCTAACAAAGGTGAGATGTTTTTGTATAAGAAAATAAGAATCACTATGTTTGGCCATTAGATGGCGTACAAAGTTATAGGACACTAACAATTTAAATTAACCAATTAACGTCTCACATAATATCAGTCATAAAAGAATAAATGTAAACACAACACATGTAAACATTCACAAGATAAAACAATCATATAATATTAATTAGAGGAACTGTCAAAATTATCACATTCAATTATCATATACCTAATGTAGGTAAATACGAGGTTATTGCTATTAATATGCAGAATGAGTAAATTCGCTGTATAACAAAATTTATAAAAATCTTATACTATCTTATACTGTACCTGATGATAAGGGATTCATGAAAAAACTTTTTAACAAAAAATATACCGGCTTCAAAAACCCTACACGATATACAAATAGTAAAACCACTGAAAAGAAAAAAAAACTTTATTTATGAAGTCGGTTACACTGATTAGTGTTAATTTGGTTAAAAATAACATTTATATAAGAAAAGATTTTAATTTTGTCCGGATTAAGAATATAGCACCACTCCATCTCCTCCCGTGGAGACGACCAAGGGACTCTAAACCAGAGGCATGGGCAGCAGCGTCCCTTCTGTGAAACGGTAGCCATATTGCGCTCACCAACCCGTCTGCCAAGCGTGGTGAGTATTGGCAAATACCCCCCAAAATGATGACACAGTTGTGTAAATCTATGGGGGAGGCCTATGTTCAGCAGTGGACGTATTGATCATCTTCACTAGATGATGATTAAATGATATTACTTTGTTTCATTTTTAATATTTTGTGGTAGTTTTTAATTGTTCTAATTGCCATGTACTTTGGACTTTGATTTAACATCTGGATTCTTGAGGGTGGTAGGTATAATCGATTGTGTGTCTCTTACTTTAGTAAATACATGCATGTACTTAAATACAAAATTACTTAAATCGTGTATATATATTGAAGGAAGTTTGAGTAACTTATATTTATAAAAATAAGGTTTACAACTTTGTCGGTTGTTCATTTGGGCCAAGATTCTGTTTTCTATTTTGCATAATAATGAATAATTGAGATGTATTAACACTAGTTCCCCACAACATTACTCCGTATCTTAAACACAAATAGGTGTAAGTATAATAGGCTGCTAGTGCTTTTGTTGTGTTTGTGCTATGTTTTAATTGGAATAGTGCATACGTGAATTTACAATTGATATGCGTGTCTATTTTTATACCGAGCAGTTTAAATATCTCGACTAATTCTATTTGTAAATTTTGTTAATTAATGTTTGTTTGAATAGTGTGTGATTTATATAATCGAAATTGCATTAATTTTGTTTTGGATAAATGTATCTCTAGGTTGTGGTCTTGAAGCCAATGTTTAACATTTCACTCTATTGTGATGTGTTTTTTAATTCCTATCCTGTAAATTACTGTGTCCTGCTTTTATAATGACGGCACAGTTGGTGCAGTGGCTGATACAGTCGGTTGCTGCGCTCTGGGTCGTGGGTTCGATTCCCGCACGGAACAAATAATTGTACGACCTGCAGGTAGTTGTTCCGGGTCTGGGTGTATTGTACGTGGAATTCATGTCTGTAAACGCACCCACGACACAGGAGAAATTCTAGTGTGGGGCAACGTTTTTTAAAAACCAAACCAAAACATAACGAGATTTACTTTTCAAATGGTATCCAACAAAATCATAGCCTGGTTACGCGAATCAATACAGGTGGTGTTGATTAGCAAGCAGGAGACAGCGATAAAACTATAGGCCATAGGCACAATAATTGGGAGTTTACAACTGGCATAAGCCAAGCACCACAAACCACAGATACAAAAGTTTTTTTTTTTAATTTAGGATTTATTTATGTACGGGTCCAATGTTGTGTGCTATTGTGACTGATTCCAACAGTAGGTATGGCAAAAATACCTGAACGCACGGATATTCGTCCTAGTTGCAACAAGGCCTGTACAGTAAACAACTCCGGATGTAACTTGCATGCTGCCAAACATAATATTGCGTTCATCTTGCCAAAGAATACTCTTCCACAGGATATGATGTGCAGACTGTTCATTTTCACAATCCGGAACATGAATCTGAACATTTGCAGAGTGGTGGGGCAACAAGCTCGAAGCTAAATAATGTACTCTTAAAGTTAGCATGACCGGTGAGAAACTGAGCCACGCAATGATCAACTTCCAACCATGCACTTGCCAGCCGCCCACGAACGGATGGAAAGAACTGGTATAGGTGTGACCATATTGTAACCCTTTACATTTCGGAAATATTATGTTTGTCCGTAAAATCCTGCTAATGTTTAATGTAAAGAGCGAAATTCATTTCATAAATACTGGAAATAAACATAAAATTGTTGTTCCTAAATTTAGATTGACAGAAACCAATAAATAATTCTAAGAAAACTGTATTCGATTTTACAATAAGATAGCTAAAGCTACTCATCTCACAGACGGGAAGTTACATACTTTAAAGGAATTCTCATAAAAAGCGCCTACTATAGGATTAGGGACTATTTTGACGATAGGGATATATGGCGTTAGCTCTTTTCTGCACATGTGGCTACCCTGGTAACCGAATATGTCTGAGGAGCTGTTTGTACTGTATAGCTGCTATGTCTATGTTTCAGCAATGTATTGATAAAGTTTTAAGCACCTTTATATGTTCTTAATATCTAGTTCAATATTGTAACCTTAAGTATTTTAAAAGAGTATCCATGGAGTTTCTTGCCGGTTCTCCGGTTCCGGTCCTTCTCCATAGGATTAATTAATTGGAACCATGCAACTTAAATTTCTTACGTTTCATATGTGCCAGTAATTGGTTTATTTGAAATAAAATTATTTGCCTTTGACTTTGAAGTGATTCCTTTAGTCGGATACGAATTTTTGTTTCTAGCTAATCGGCGTTTCATGGCTGTCAGACTATATAGTTATATTTCCGATGCCATCTTAGCCACCGTTACGTAAATATGCATCTGAAACTGGAAATATAAACCGACGGAGGATCTTTTAATAGAAAAGCTAACCGAAATAAAAAATAAAATACCGATCAAGTCCGTTAACCCGATTCATACTATAAGTATACCACAATGGTATTCGACATCAAACGGTAATGTCCTTTGTGTGCAAAGATCGCGATATTTCCCCATTGTTTCGGAGCGCGCCATTAGCGGGCAACAATCGTACAAATGAAAGCGCGCCAAAGCTCTCAGCTGTCAGATCGCGCGCCATTTTCCCTCGAGAGGATGAAAGTCGACGTGCCTTTGCCTTTAAAAGTAATCCTTTATGTCCGTTCGCTTTGTGCTTAAACTGAAGTATCAAGGGCTATACGTAAAATACCATCCTCGAGGACGTTACGTTATGGAATACAAGGAAATTTTGATAATAATCCTTTACTTACATACCTATAAAAATAGTAATAAATTGTTTCGTTTGTTTATTAACATATATGTCATACATGATGATTAATTTGTTAAATTTTCTTCCTTCCTTCCTGCCTGTTTTTTTTACAGAAAGTACAAAGCCTCAGTACGCCCATCATTTGAAGATAATGCAAAATATTTTAGTTGGTATGCTGGATTAATATTCAGTAGAATGTAAATAACGATAGACTCTATAGACAAACGTTCTTGATATTCATAAAATCATAACAAACATCAACTTAAATTCGTTATTAGATTCATTAGGACATGATGATATGAATTATTGTTATAATGAGAGCTCTAAAAATGTTAAGGTCTGTTCATATTACTGGCTGGGCCCCGCAGTTTCACCCGCCACTGAATTTAAGAGTAAATCGGATTTTTTAAAAGAGTACCTACTTCGGCATTAGCAGTTGACATAGAGTAGATATATAATTATGTATCCAACATAATGGTTTTTTTATACGGAACACTAATTTAATTCTAAAATAAAAGCTGCACAAGCCAAAGTTATATCTAATAACATCAGCTATCTGCCAGTGAAACTCCCGTCAAAATCGGTCGATCCGTTTCGTAGATTTGCTGGAACAGATAGACAGACAGATAATTTTTTTCTATGTACCGCATATATTTACTTTCATATGCATTTAACAAAAGCTGATACTTTGATATTACAAATATACACTGCATTTTTATTTATTTGTATAGATAGAGACAAAAAGATGAGTTGCGCGACGAGGAATTTTGTAATTTATTTATTTAATTTAAGGCATGGACGATTTAGAGCAACACAAAATTTAAGTAAAAACTAAAATTGACAACTGAAAGCTAAGAATATGTCCTCACTTATAGAAGTAGACTACAATTACACGGTGACCGGATTAAGAATATAGCACCACTCCATCTCCTCCCGTGGATGTCGTAAAAGGCGACTAAGGGAATCTAAACCAGAGGGATGGGCATACTGCGCTCACCAACCCGCCTGCCAAGCGTGGTGAGTTTTGGCAAATTCCCCCCAAAATGATGACACAGTTGTGAAAATCTATGGACTCCCCCGCCTTTGTTCAGCAGTGGACGTATAAATGGCCGATATGATGATGTAACCAAATCTTTACATTAAATTGTTGACGTTTTCTTATATTCCACGGTAAATATGTACTAGTCTAAAATATATCTTAAGACAAATAGTATTCATGATTTACTTCAAAGGTTGTATGAATGTACCTTTATCCAATATATTAACGCCACCTGTCATCGCCTGGAGGGTTGTCAAAATAACGCTCGCAACAGAATGGACTAAAATAAAAGAAGGTTTATTGAACATTTGAACAATTTGCTGCGTCATCTCCATACGTTCGACGTCACCGTAGAGATGCGTGGAGAAATTGAAAAACTGGCTATCATTTTTTTCATATCACAAGTTAATGATTAGATTCTTTCATGGATTCGAAAACTAGGTACAACTTAACACAAATCAAGGATTTTTCACCACGTCTATGGCAAAAAAGTGTCATGGCGACTATTGAAGAGATGATATTATTTTATTAACTAATTCTTCAGTAAAATTCGGATCGTAATTGCAGATTGAAATCAGTCCTGTAGGCCGATAAGAGTAATTTCACCAACGGCCGAAATTAATAATCAATCTAATGCGAATCGACAGATTTTGAAATTTATCCGTTGTTGTGTTACGATCACATTTAACACAAAAAACAGACATATCCGTAATATTAATTTGGATTAGGCATTCTGAGCCGGCACCACACCGTGCCATGGGTGTCGTAAAAGTCGACTGAGGGATTAACCGGAGGATTGGCAGCAGCGTCCTTCGAGTACATTAACAACTCAACTGCGATCGCCAACCCATCTGCCAAGCGTGGCGATTAAGGCAAAACCCCAATGAGCCCACAACACATTCATATCGGTCGTTGTGGTGATCTTTGGGGGAGGTCTGTGTCCAGCAGTGGACTTCATTCGGCCGAAATGAATTTGGATTAGATCGATTATTAATTTCGGCCGTTAATCATTCAATATAATTCTGGGGCGGGCCAGAAAGATTCTGGGCAGGGTTCCTTCCAACGCCTTTAATTGGATCTTGGTGTAAAATCACATAGCTACTAGTCAAGATTACAAGTGACATTTCCATATGCAAACATAGGATTTTCGACTTAACGTATGTTCAGACTTATTACACCTAACAAAACTGGAGGATATACAACAGTAAGTACGTCTTTGCCTATTGAATCGGAGGTGTCAGAACTATGTTACACCTATTTTCTAATTCCTACGGAACCAATGTATGAAGGTAATCGCAGCGGTGGTCGTGACAGACTGCGTCGGACTCGAGATAACGAGGTGCGCGCCACCGAGACTCGCGACGCGACGTGTGAATGTTCCATACTTGGCACCTATGTATTATTATTTACTAGCTGTGTTAGCAGCTCTACCTGACTGAAAAGGTAATTGTCCGGTAGGAAAATGATTTAACTCCAAGTTGAATAAAGTAACTAGTAAAGTAAAGTAAATTACTACAAAATTTTAGTGTTTATGATTCATCATCATATCAGTTAAATGCCCAAAGATGTCCTTAGCGGCCGGTAGCATGTGTCGTCATTTTGGGGGGAATTTGCCAATAGTTACCACGCTTGGCAGGCGGGTTGGTATGGATGGCTTCTGTTCCACAGAAGAGACGCTGCTGCCCATCCTTCTGGCTTAGAGTATCTTAGTCGCCTTTCGACATCCACGGGAGGAAATGGAGTGGTGCTACATTCTTAATCGGGACACCACACTACTTGAACATAAATTGCAACTCTCCGATGACGTTAAACAGTCCTGAATCACACTTGTAAAGTATTTGAACAACGCTGCATATATACAGACGCCCAACATCAACCATCGGACTTCGGCCCGCCAGGCATACCACTCGCCTGGTTCGATCTTCCCTTTTCTATGGAGGAACATCACACCTTGTGACCCATATTGACAATTGATGACACATGCATGTGGAAAGCGAGTAGCTGTTATTGACCGGGGCATCCAACACCTTATCTGCAACTCTAACACGTTCTTAAAGTTAGCCGTGAGAAAGAATACAATCAGAAAATAAGCTATACAGGCAACATTTCACTGTTTCTCATAAACTCATTCATCCTCATCCGTGGAGATATTGTCCTACGGATGAGAGATGATTAACGAAAGGGATTTATAGCGCGGATGTAAGTGGACTTATCCGGAGGGGTCGCCCTTGAAGGGTTTACACCTACCTTATTGGTAATGCATGAAAAATGCAGAAATGTCGAAGAGGCAAAGGAGTATGTTGGGTTCATGGTGTGTGGTTCCTTATACCTTTTTTTGTTGATATCCAGTGGAAATTCTACATGAACTTCCTTCGTCCCGGGTAAGGACTAAAGGGTAGGCCGGACCCCTACCGGCTAAAACCACTGGGGCGGTCATCTTCGGCACCTAAGGGAGGCTCCAGGTCCTCGTATGATCACACTGGATCCGCCCACTGGTGCCACGCCTATAGGCACATCTCAGAGAGGGTGACTGTAAAGCGGTCACCCCCCCGGGGGGATTTTACAATCCCCTAAAGTGTCCCACGGCAGCGCGTGACCACATGCGTGCTACCGTCTTCTCTTGGGTCGCTTGGTGTGGGTACGCAGGTTCCCCAATCTACGCACCCGCGAACCCAGAGGTCCCCCACCTGATAGCAACGGCAGGGGGTTTCAGGCGTATGGGAGTTAGGCGCCAGGGTGGTTGTTACCCCGGCGCCGTCTCCTCCTTCTTCGAGCGGGATCGGCCCTCTCCCGATCTCGCTCTGCGGTCTCCTTCTGGAGCATGACGCTCTCGCAGAAGGAGACCACTGCATTCCAGTTTTCGTGTTCTGCCAACATAGCCGACACACCGAAGAGCCCTGTGAGTGCCATAAAAGGTTCCCCCATGGAATAAGGTCCAAGCAAGTGTTTTGAAATCGCGTGTGGTGCCGGCAAAGAGCAGCACCACTCTATCTCATCCCGTGGGTGTCTTAAACGGTGACTATGGCATTAGCCGGAGGACGGTCAGCAGCGTCCTTCAAGTATATTAGTACTTTACTATCTGTTGATCATACTGTACCAAATTTGTTCCGCGCGGAGATCAAACCCGCGACACAGCGCAGAAAGTCGATCCCTTAGCCACTGTGCCAACCTTGACATCGAAATTATGGCAATACCCCCAATGAACACAAACCACAAACCCAGGCCGGTCGTAGCGGTGATCAATTGGGGGAGGTATGTGTCTCTCTGTGTGGTGTCCGGATTAAGAATATAGCACCACTCCATCTCCTCCCGTGGATGTCGTAAAAGGCGACTAAGGGAACCTTGACCAGAGGGATGGGCAGCAGCGTCCCTTCTATGAAACGCTAACCATACTGCGCTCACCAACCCGCCTGCCAAGCGTGGTGAGTATTGGCAAATACCCCCCAAATTGATGACACAGTTGTGAAAATCTATGGGGGAGGCCCTTGTTCAGCAGTGGACGTATAGATGGCCGATATGATGTGTCTCTTTCGGCTGAAATGAATGAAGTTTTGTTTTTATATCGAATAGTATTGCGTTAGCATTTATCTTCCCCAATCTAAAGCGACGATGCGTCTACGATGCAGCGAGATTGCCTAAAAGTAACCTATTTACTTATCATTTTATTTTCAGCTTAGCAGCTATGTCTGAGAATCACTAAAATAAATGGCCCGACTGCCACTTGACCTCAGGACCTCATATCGGGTTGCCCGGCAGTTTCGTAAGGCAACTAACGACTTATCGTAGACTCTGAGGTACGGAGGGATCTTGACGTATACAGATCGTTTACCCATCATGGACGCAAGAAGCGTGGCTCAGAATAGAATATTCTTTATTATACACCATTTTCAAAACAACTACTTGAAATCATTTTATGAACAGTAATTGTACAATGGGCGGTCTTATCGCTATTAGCTATTTCTTACAGACAACCTTTGGATGGACAAGAAAATGATGGAAATAGACAAAGGGGTATTCCGTGGTGTACTTATTAAGTATATTAATATAATCAAATAGTGTATCTATTAAATATAATACAAATAGGTATATATTCCATCCGTGTGGTGCCGGCTCAGAATACCACCACCCCATCTCCTCCCGTGGGTGTCGTAAAAGTCGACTAAGGGATTACCTGGAGGATGGGCAGCAGCGTCCTTCGATTACATTAACAACTCAACTGCGATCGCCAACCCGTCTGCCAAGCGTGGCGATTATGGCAAAGCCCCCCAATGAGCCCACAACACACCAATATCAGTCGTTGTGATAATCTTTGGGGGAGGCCTGTGTCCAGCAGTGGACTTCATTCGGCCGAAATGATGATATATTCCATGAATTACTTAAATAACATGCACACATATACAACCATATATAATACTTTCTGCAATACATTATAAATAATCCATAAGAATATTGGATATCGTACATAAACATAATAAGTATATGGAAAATCTATACAAATAAATAAAATTGAAGTGTCTGTTTGTAATATCAAAATAACAGCTTTTTAATAAATGCATGTGTAAGTATATACGGTACATATAACAAAAAATCTATTTTGTTTTTTTTTGTCTGTCTGTCTGTTTGTGTCAGGTAATCTCCGAAACGGCTGGACCGATTTTGACGGGACTTTCACTGGAAGATAGCTGATGTTATAAGGAATAACTTAGGCTACTTTTATTTTGGAAAAATAATTAGGGTTCCGCGCAAAAAAATTAAACCCTTGAAATCCAATAAATATATTCTATGTCAAGTGTCTATGTCGAAGTACTCTAAATTTCTTTTAAATTAAACGCGGGTGAAACCGCGGGTTCCAGCTAGTACACAATAAGAAGAAAGTACTATATTGGTAAATACAACAAACATATAAGTAATATTCTTTTACTAGTTTTTAAAAAGTAACCAATGACTGGGCACGTTTGATTGACACACGCTTAACATCGGAGATCGATTGTTCTGCCCGTATTAATTCCTATATACCACTGAAACTTTTTTATTATGTTACACTTGCAATATTTTAGGTAATTATTACTTATGTCGGTACCAAAATCATCCCAACAAAGTTAAATCTTACATTTTCAACTAAAACAGAATTTCGTAGACACAATTTGGAAAATTCATACAATGCTTTCCACTTATCCTAGTTCAGTTAGGAATTCGTATAAAAATAAAACAACGAAAAACCTCGTCAAAATACTAGGTTCTCTAATAAATTCATTACAACGCACGCCCGTGCTCTATCGATTGTGGCCTCTTTACCCGAACGTGCCAGAGACAATCGACGCGATGGCGCTTCTCTACGCAGCCGTACATAGTAGCAAACGTCCTATAAACAGCACGCAAATAAACAAATTTGAGACTTACCATCAATACTAAAGGGTCTGGATTCCTTCGCAAAATAAATCAGGTAGAGCGTTCCAAATTCAGAGATTTCGAAAAATAAATGTTCCGGTCAATGCAAGGACCTCATTCCCAAATTCAGCTTTAGGTTCTGAGCCAAAGAGTTTGTATTTGCACAATATATTGAGGGGAGGAATAAAACCTTTTTGTAGGAAAATTGCGCGCTCTTTGTCTCTGACTCATTGTCAAGCATACTTGTGTTTTCCCGCGTTTTTTGTTCTAATTAGTCAGGCCGGAGCTCTCGACCTCTGCTGCGCTCCTGCCACCAACGAAAATGTCGCCAACATTTTTTTGTGGAGATATTACAGAAAGTTCACGATTCATGAAATCAGGAATCACGATTATTGAATTTTAGAAAATGACCACTGATCAAACACGTAAATCAGAATATCACCCTAGATAGATTGCATTGCAGAGCGTTATGCTACACAGATTGGTCCTTAGGATTTTAGTTTAAATAGAACGCTCATGAATTGTCTTCTCTGATAGAGACTATAGCCATATTGATATTTTTCATGAAAGTTTAACAAAGTTTAGGAGTTGCCTGTCGAAATAGATAGTGTTACAATATGTATCTCCAGTCTTTATTATTTATTCTTAGTTTATTCTTAATTATTTATGTTCCCATGTTTTCCTCCTGTTTTAACAAGCTAATTTTGGTGGTTATGCCATTATTGTTTTATGCTTCACTCTTTTTGCCTTACGCGTAAATTCAAACTTTCACTGTCCAGCAGTGGGCTTCATTCGGCCGAAATGATGATGATGAAATCAATGATTTTATATGTTACGAGGTTCCTTTATATTGGTTTAATTGGTAATATCACTTATATTGTAAATTAGTGGAAACTTTTTGTTTTAAGAACCTATTGTTTGTATGTATTTCAAATTCATATTATATATTCATCTGGCAGTCCTACCATACCCCGATTACCTAAAGTCGTAGCGTTGACATATAGATGTACAGATTAATTATTTTGTATATTTATCTTTTGTAATTTTATTTCTGTTTTGGATTTCATCATCATTTCGGCCAAATGAAGTCCACTGCTGGACACAGGCCTCCCCAGAGATCACAACCACCGATATGGATATGTTGTGGGCTCATTGGGGGGTTTTGCCATAATCGCCACGCTTGGCAGACGAGTTGACGATCGCAGTTGAGTTGTTAATGTACTCGAAGGACGCTTGTGCCCATCCTCCGGCTAATCCCTTAGTCGACTTTTACGACACCCATGGGAGGAGATGGAGTGGTGCTATATTCTTAATCCGGACATACTTCTGATATTACAAAAATGAAATTACCAACTAAATTAAATGAAACTTTCCGTGGGTTGTAGGTTGCGCGTATGGCTAGGACCTAGATAGTCGGATGCAGTGAAAGATACGCAGCGCCGACAGTAAGAACAGTCGCGGGCTAATTACGTATGCTGCAGACGGTTTGCGCCGCTGTTAAACGGCATTTGGTATTACGTATTTGCCGATAGAAATTATACAGGTGAACATCAAAATCACCAGATCATTGATCTAATAATGGCATCCTCGCCTTTCAATTGCAGGCGAGTTTCCATCGGTGGATCCTTGGCTGCGCGATAGTAGCTGTCAATAATCAGGGTGCTGCTCATTTTCAGCGGCTCATTCTTCATGGTGTAGGCAGTTGTCGCTACTTTTATGTACCCAAAAAAATATTTACTGGCACAAACATTTGAAAATTTACTCTGTGTGGTTCCCGACACGGGTCTCCACAGATAGGTGTCGTAAAAGATGACTGTGGGTCGATATCAAGAGAATGGGCAAATATTGCAATCACCAATCCGCCTGCCAAGAGTGGTGATTATGGAAATATCCCCTATGACCACTCGATGTTGTGATTATTCGTGGGCTCATTTTCAGCAGTACAGCTTTACGGGCAGATGTATGCGTGTGTGAGCGTATTTTTTTGTTTGTTTTTTTATGCACAATGAAATAACTTACTGGCTAGTCTGTCTATGCTCTAGTGTGATCTTACGAGGATCTGGCACACCCCTTCGCCCATCTCCGGGCCAAAGGAAGTTAATGTAGAATTTCCACAGAACATCAATAAAATAAATAAAAATAAAGGTGATCTAGATAAACACGCATCTTGAAGACTTCATATTATCCTTATTAATGAACAAAGAACCAGTTCAGCACCATCATCTTCATATCCGCCAAAGGACGGCCTTGCGAGCAGTGATAGCCTAGTGGTTACCTTTCATACGGTTTCATACGGTCTCAGTTCGACCCGGCTCACATATCCGACTTTTTGCCCTCATATGCGGATAAGAATTTTATTAGGTATCACGTCATCATCATCATTTCAGCCGAATAAAGTCCACTGCTGGACACAGGCCTCCCCCAAAGATCACTACAACGACCGATATGGGTGTGTTGTGTGCTCATTGGGGGGATTTGCCATAATCGCCACGCCCGGCAGGCGGGTTGGCGATCGCAGTTGAGATGTTAATGTACTCGAAGGACGCTGCTGCCCATCCTCCGGCTAATCCCATAGTCGCCTTTTACGACACCCAAGGGATGAGATGGGTTGGTGCTATAAATAGGTATCAGGTGCGTTGCGGTGAAAGAAAACATCGTGAGGAAGCCTGTACACCTGAGAGGGCTCCAAAATATTCTCAATGGTGCGTGTAGTCCGCCAACCCGCATCAGCCCAGCGTGGTGGACTAAGACCTAACCTGCCAGCGGTAGCAGAGTAATGGGTTGATAATGTAAAGGACGTCCACTGCTGAACAAAGGCCTCCCCCATAGATTTCCACAACGATCGATTACATGTCCATCCAGGTCATCTGTCCATCTCGTTGGAAGCCGTCCTAAGCTGCGTTTTCCGATGCGTGATCTTCACTTGAGATCCTCAACTCTTCAAGATATATCATAATAAACTGATATTCATATTTTGAAACTTTCATTTTCGTAAGAGTTTTATTATCATCATCATTTCAGCCACATAAAGTCCACTGCTGGACACAGGCCTCCCCCAAAGATCGCCACAACGACCGATCTGGGTGTTTAGGGCTTTTTCCATAATCGCCACGTTTAGCAGGCGGGTTGGCGATCGCAGTTAAGTTGTTAATGTACTCGAAAGACGCTGCTGCCCATCCTCCAGCTAATCCCTTAGTCGACTTTTACGACACCCATGGCAGGAAATGGGGTGGTGGTATTCTGAGCCGGCACCACACGGCAAAAGTCCTTTTAAAAGCAGCTTATTACAATGAGTAATAATCGCGAGAACCTAAGAGATCCATTATTATTTACTTTCTCTTCATCATCATCATATCAGCCAAAGGACATCCATTGCTGAACAAAAGCCTCCCCCATAGATTTCCACAACTGTGTCGTCCTTTTCGGGGGAATTTGCCCATACTCACCATGCGCAGAGTAGCTACAGTTCCACAGAAGGGACGCTCATCCCTAGGGTTTAGAAACCTTTAGTCGCCTTTTACGACATCCACGGGAGGAGATGTGTTGTGCTATATTCTTAACCCGGACACCATACAGACTTACTTCCTTTTATTTATATTGACTGTAATACATACGCATTACAAAACAGTTCACTCTTCATAACAAAACATAACCTGAAAATATTCATTTTTATGCAAAGTACCTGACAAGAACATTTAAATGCTACACAATAATTACAGCAATTACATAAATCCACCCCTTCCATTTATAGCAAGACGGCCTTCTTAACCCCATGAATGGAAAATCTTAAGGCGTAATGGTGTCTCACCCCTTGCCGTATTCATGGGGCACCATAAATACGAATAATATTCACAAATTTGTTTACAGATCGCGTATCCGCGCACAATGCGTAGAATTTCAGCAAGGGGGAAATAGGGGAAATGCCGGCTTACTTTCGTCGGAGATTTTATTTTTGTCGTAAATGTATTCAAATATAAGTTTTAAACACAATACATGCATTACGACGGCACGGTTGGTGCAGTGGGTGATACAGTCGACTGCTGCGCCCCGGGTCGTGGGTTCGATTCCCGCACGGAACAAATATTTGTATGATCTGCAGATAGTTGTTCCGGGTCTGGGTGTATTGTGTGTGAAATTTGTGTCTGTAAACGCACCCACGACACGGGAGAAATCCTAGGGTGGGGCAATGATTATTAAAAAAATAAAAAAATATGGCAGTATTATCGTGGCAAAATAAACAGAGGCATAGTAAGGGTGGCCGGAAGCCCTCCCTAGAATCCTTCTGGGCCACCACACAATGATTTTGAATACATAATCATATCAGCCAAAGGAGGTCCACTGCTGAACAAAGGCCTTCCTCATAGATTTCCACAAAGTCCGGTCACATGCCACACGCATTCTACGGCTCCCAGCGACCTTCACCAGGCCATCCGTCCATCTGCGGATCTGGTGCGCAGTCTCCACTCGAGAACCTTTTTGAGTTCTACGAGCAATGTGAAAAATGAATCACCTTTCTGTACATCTAAACAAAAAATGTGGTGCCGGCTCATCGCCGTGTGGTGCCGGCTCAGAATACCACCACCCCATCTCCTCCCGTGGGTGTCGTAAAAGTCGACTAAGGGATCAGCCGGAGGATGGGCAGCAGCGTCCTTAGAGTACATTAACAACTCAACTGCGATCGCCGACCCGTCTGCCAAGCGTGGCGATTAAGGCAAAACCCTCCAATGAGCCCACAATACACCCCTATCGGTCATTGTGGTGATCATTGGGGGAGGCCTGTGTCCAGCAGTGGTCGGTCAGACAGTCGGTCAGCCGAAATGATGATACAAATAAATAAAATTGAAGTGTCTGTTTGTAATGTCAAATTAAAAGCTTATTACTAAATTCATATGAAAGTATATACGGTAGTTACAACAAAAAAGCCATTTATAATTTTTTTGTCTGTCTGTTTGTCTGTTTGTTCCCGTTAATCTGATGGCATGGTTGGTGCAGTGGCTGATACAGTCGGCTGCTGCGCTCTGGGTCGTGGGTTCGATTCCCATTCGGAACAAATATTTGTATGATCTGCAAGTAGTTGTTCCGGGTCTGGGTGTATTGTATGTGGAATTCATGTCTGTAAAATGCACCCGCGACAGGAGAAATCCTAGTGTGGGGCAAGGTTTAAAAAAAAAGTTAGGCCCTAATAGTCTCTTAAGAATAGTCAACAGTTAAGTGCACGGTCTGGAATAGTCGGTCCTACGGCGTTTTTATTTCATACTAGCTGGGACCCGCGGTTTCACCCGCGTTTAATTTAAAAGAAATTTAGAGTACTTCGACATAGACACTTGACATAGAATAGGTATATATATATTGGCTTGTAATCCAATGGTTTAATCCAATTGGTTTTATTTTTTCGGAACCCTAATTATGTTTCTAAAATAAAAGTAGCCTAAGTTATTCCTTATAATATCAGCTATCCGCCAGTGAAAGTCCCGTCAAAATCGGTCCAGCCGTTTCGGAGATTACCCGGAAGAAACAGACAGACATACAGACAAAAAAAAAATGTTTTTTTTTATGTGCCGTATATACTTTCATATGCATTTAGTAAAAAGGTGTTATTTTGACATTACAAACAGACACTTCAATTTTATTTATTTGTTTAGATGTGTCCAAAGGTGCATTATTCTGAAACGTCCGCATGGTGTCCGGATTAAGAATATAGCACCACTCCCGCGGAGATCGTAAAAGGCGACTAAGGGACTAAACCAGAGGGATGGGTAGCAGCGTCCTTTCTGTGGAACAGTAGCCATACTGCGCTCACCAACCCAGGCGCCAAGCGTGGTGAGTATTGGCAAATACCCCCCAAAATGTTGACATAATTGTGGAAATTGACGGGGGAGGCTTTTGTTCAGCAGTGGATGGATCATCATTTCGGCCGAATGAAGTCCACTGCTGGACACAGGCCTCCCCCAAAGATCACCACAACTACCGATATGGATGTGTTGTGAGCTCATTGGGGGGTTTTGCCATAATCGCCACGCTTGGCAGGCGGGTTGGCGATCGCAGTTGAGTTGTGAATGTACTCGAAGGACGCTGCTGCCCATCCTCCGGCTAATCCCTTAGTCGACTTTTACGACCCCCATGGGAGGAGATCGGGTGGTGGCATTCTGAGCCGGCACCACACGGCAATGGACAGTGGATGTATACATGGCTGATATGATGATGACGGTGATTTAGAAAAATTGGTTTTCGGAATAATAGAGTGTAGGAGAAACAAAGAAGACTACACATGTAAGGATTGGCATTAAGCGGTTTGGCCTATCATTATGGAAAAACGATGTGATCTGATGTTTTGTAACTTTTTTTTATCGATCCCTAGTCGAAATTCTTCATGAACTTTCTTCAAGGGCGAAGGGGCATGCCGGACTCTTGCTGGCTAAAACCACTGGAGCGGTCATCTTCGGCACCGAAGAGGGGCTCCAGGTCCTCGTATGATCCCACAAGAGCCACCCATTGGTGCCACGCCTATAGACACATCTTGGAGGCGTTGACTGTAAAGTGTTCCCTAGGGGGGATTGTTAAGTATCTCGGGGAGATACTATTTGCTGTGCCGTACTGAGCACACGGTAGCGCGTGACCACAGCCACACCACCTGCTTCTCAGGGGTCGCTCGTTATGAGCACGCAGATTCCCCAATCTGCGAGCCGCGACCCAATGGTCCCCCGTCATATTCAATAAAGTCTATTTATATTAATACCCAAAAATATTCTAATAAGTCTATTCAAGATATAATTCTCTAGTAGATATTTATTGCTATACACTAAAAGCGCGTCTTTAGTAGATTTTACATAAAATATCTATTTATTACCTACTAGAGACGCTGGAAGATTTCATGCCCATTGCATGAAATCTGATAAAGTAAAAAATATTAATAGAACTGGTGCGTAGAAAAGTGTAGTCATTTTTTGATAAAGATATGCGCCTTGTGCCGTTCGGGGGAATGGAGACAGAATCCGCTACAGACCGTTTGGAACGTCTGAAGCAATGATATTAAAAGAAGGTCTGAAGGTAATTTAATGTTCATAAATATTCGGCACGCCAATTCTCGCCTCATAAATTCACAACTGCTTCCCAATTTTTAAACTACCGCATATTATCTCAATCTACCCTTTACCGCTGTTTCGACAATAGCTTGCACGTCGCACACGTGCCGTATCTGGCGATCGATGGAGCTTCGTGTTCACAATCAACGCTCCCGCCATCTTTGTTATCATTCGTTCAATCCGGATAGGGAAATAAACTTGACTAGGTGGGAATGTATGTTTTTATTGTATTTTAACATAAACTTGTATATAATGAATAATAATTACAAATAAATTTATAGAATTCCTACAAGAATTTTCATCCTATCCATCACCTGAGACACAAATCCTAGCAATAACTCGTGTAATCTGTTTCGAGAGGCCAATAGTTTTCAATTTCGACCCCTCACCTGTACGTTTGACTTAATCCAGCGTTTTATTAGCGAGGCTCGTAACGAGTCACACGATGCACGTGTATCTACCCCATGCGGCCTTTTGTTCTATAAATTATTGCTCAGATTCGAAAAGATTTAGCCATATACATGAACTATGCAAAAGTATACCTTGTGCTTGCAATTTAGGGGTGTAAATTTCAGTGTGATATTAAAATATTTATGCTGTTTCAATGGCGCGAACGGCCATGTTATTATTTCGTTTTGGCGGGTTGTGACGCGACGTTCAAAGTCGGTGTTGCCATGCAGAATAAACTGTAATACGAGTTATGAAAGATTATGGCGTAATCTGGGAATATTGAAGACAATAAGAATGAGCTTACGTTTAGAATAGGGGCGATGTAAGCGTTTGTTACTTTTATTATTGGAGGGGCGTGATTGACTTGAATTGGGATGAGTTTGAATTGATAAAATAACTGTGCCGACAATATCTAGACTAGAATCAAAATACTTATATGTTTCCAGGTTTACCCCGGCTGTGATAAGATATTTTTCATCATCATTCTCAGTGCCTCTTTAATACAAATAACTAGGTAGATTATAAGATTGTAAATTATCATCATCATCATTTCGGCCGAATGAAGTCCACTGCTGGAGATAGGCCTCCCCCGAAGATCACCACAACCACCGATATGGATATTTTGTGGGCTCATTGGGGGGTTTTGCCATAATCACCACGCTTGGCAGGCGGGTTGGCGATCGCAGTTGAGTTGTTAATGTACTCGAAGGACGCTGCAGCCCATCCTCCGGCTAATCCCTTAGTCGACTTTTACGACACCCATGGGAGGAGATGGGGTGGTGGCATTCTGAGCCGGCACCACACGGCAAGATTGTAAATGTTTAGGCAAAATGTGTTGGTACATGATCTATTATTGGTGACAAATACTATATTTTCTTCCTATATAGGTACTTAATAATTTTCTTCTAAACTTAATCTTGAATTGTGAAAAGACCACTAGCCTGAACGATTTTTGTTGATGGATCAATATCAGGATATTATACCATAGATCTGTTACGTCCATATTAAATGGCGCGCAAAATTCAGTCTCGCCGTATATATAGACCCAAAGATATAGGTATTACCTTATCGCGGAGTGCCTCCCTCCGTGTTTCCTTCCCGGTTAGCTCAACTAGGAGGCTCTCACCACGGCAGCAAGTAACGGAGTTCAGTTAATGATATTGAATCAAACGTATAATATATATTGTTATATTGCAGGTATATTGCTATTCACAAGTTCAATTATCACTTTCTGCTGAGGTTTATAATATTTAAATACAGCTTACTAACTTATTATTAAAGCTAGATAAATAAGTATTTGTACTACTGCAGGCAGACTATTTGTCAGAGCGACAGCTGTGTGTCGAACCACTAGCGTTTAGAGTTCAGAATCGAATGTGGTAATGATTAAAATTTAAATTAAGAAGAACGATTACACCACATACTAAATTTGAATTTTGATTTGAATAAAGAATGAATCATGAGGTGGACAGTGATGGAGATAAAAGGTATGAAGTCATGAAAGAGGTTGATTGAAATGAAGATAAAGGATGACTTCGTCACAACCTTAGTTACTTGGTCTTAGTATAGACCTATAAAACTGCTTACCTATGCTGTAAAAAAGAAGATAAGATACAAAAACTACGAGAGTAAAGATATAGCTATCTAAAATGACAACACGTGTCCTCGATGTCCTTGTTGCACCTGTGATAGAATACATGTGTTGTCTCTTTTCTTTGTTTGGCCTGTGTTTTCTTCGAGAATATTATTCTATAAACAATTTGAATAGTATTTTTAATGAAATGTTTAATTTAATTTATTACTCACCTGTGACATGTATGAGATCCCTAGCTCTTTATTTATTTTTGCTTGATAATTTGTGCACTTTATATATACGCACGACGGCATTGTTATTACTTAATTAATAAAACAATACAGATTGTGACAGTATGGGCTCGTTGTTCTGTTTTGGACGAACTGATTGCGAGAGTTTTGGTTCTTACCAATCATATTATATATTTAAAAAAACTTTTTAACAAGAAAAATACCGACTTCAAAATACGGTATTGAAACCACTAAAATGAAAAAAATTACTTTATTTATGAAGTCGGGCGGGGTCCATAAATATAACTCGTTGGTCTGCATGAACCATGGTTGAGCATACCTCGCCCCGCCCGACTTCATAAATAAAGTATTTTTTTTCATTTTAGTGGTTTCAATATCGTATTGAATTTTGAAGTCGGTGTTTTTTTGTTAAAACGTTTTATTTGTTTCTATTTAGTTTATTTGGTATCCGTAGGTATCTAACACTAAAAATAATTCTATCGAAATCGAAACTATTAAGACATCATCTAGGTAAGCGCAGTCAAATTAAACCTGTTTATTAAAGCTGGTTAAAAAGCTACTCAATCAAATGTAATGAAATTTATATGGGACCAATTCGAAAGCATTCTGCACCAGTTAAAAAAGTAATCGCTCAAATCGGTCAACAAATATCGGAGAAATCGGTGCACATACATAAAAAATTAAAAAAAACCCATCGAATTGAGAACCTCCTTTTTGAAGTCGGTAAAGAAGGTTCTTACTTTTGGCGCGCATATAACATTTCTTTTTTTTTATTAAATATTAAAATGAGCAATGAGCGAAGGATGAATACCAAATGTCATTTTTCATTTTGAAGATCAGTGTTGGTGGCGACAGGCATTTCTTTCTTGGTCTTTCTTCTTTCTTGGAGTAATAATATTATCTATAACGCTCAATTCACTTGGGCTCTATAATGGTTATGTTCCGAAATAATAAGGGGGTTACCTTTTTAAAACAGTAAGTATCGTTTTGTATTATAATTATGATATCTTTTTACTACATTTTTTGTTTTATTTAACCACTAATTTTGCCGCCGTATGGTGCCGACTAAAAATACCACCACCCCATCTCATCTCGTGGGTGTCATAAAAGTCGACTATGGAATTAGCCGGAGGATGGGCAGCAGTGTCCTTCGAGTACATTCATAACTCAACTGCGACCGCCAACCCGTCTGCCAAGCGTGGCGATTATGGCAAAACCCCCCAATGAGCACACAATATAAAGCCATACAGGTCGTTGTAGCAATGTTTGGGGGAGGCTTCTGTCCAGCAGTGGACGTTTTTCGGCTGAAATGATGATGAACCACTAATTTCGACTTGATTTCATTTTTCTATACAATATAACATAGTAACTACACGACCAGTCCAGACCGGTCATTGGTGGTAAGCGTCGTGCCTGCCCATAACGATTGCAATGCAACCTAGGGGTAATCCTGCGCTTGTCACCTCGACACATTAGTTATTTAGTCTCTCATGCCCAGTAATGTCACTAGCTACAGTGCCCTTCTAACAGCACAGTAATGTCTAAAGTCGAATCTCTGGTACTGGGGTGGTACCTACCTAGCCGGCTTCTTGCAATAAGAGACCTACATACCACCTATGTAGGTCTTGGTTGATTATTCCGTGTGGTGTCCGGATTAAGAATATAGCACCACTCCATCTCCGCCCGTGGATGTCGTAAAAGGCGACTAAGGGAATCTTAACCAGAGGGATGGGCAGCAGCGTCCCTTCTGTGAAACGGTAGCCATACTGCGCTCACCAACCCGCCTGCCAAGCGTGGTGAGTATTGGCAAATACCCCCCAAAATGATGACACCGTTGTGAAAATCTATGGGGGTGGCCTTTGTTCAGCAGTGGACGTACAAATGGCCGATATGATACCACCTATGTACGAAACAAAGTCACTGCAACTGCCGCAAAATTTGCATTTTAACGCAACTTGCTCTGTACACACGGCTTTATATAAAACTATGATTTTCCAGGAAAAGCTAAACCTTAATTGTACGGAAAGCCTATATCATGTGAGATCAGCTTGTAAAGAAACGATAGCTCGATATACAGCCATGTGCTTACGTAATGCATCTGGTGAGTTTACTCATCATAATTCACAAGTGATGTAGATTAACATTTCATCATTTTTTTTTTTCATCATTTCGGCCGTATGAAGTCCACTGCTGGACACAGGCCTCGAGCCCACAACACACCCATATCGGTCGTTGTTATCTTTGGGGGGATTTGCCATAATCGCCACGCTTGGTAGACGGGTTGGCGATCGCAGTTGTGTTGTTAATGTACTCGAAGGACGCTGCTGCCCATCCTCCGATTAATCCCTTAGTCGACTTTTACGACATCCACGGGAGGAGGTGGGGTGGTGGTATTCTGGGCACCACACGGCAAAACTCAACAAGGATTATATATTACCCATGATATTAACATTTATCATGGATAATATTTAATCCTTGCTGAGTTTTCTTTTTTAAGAATATATATATATACTCTTTCCATTTTTATTCGCCATATTTTCAAAATTATAAAATAAGTACTTACCTAGATAGACAGAAATTACTATTCCCTTGTATGCAAATTTCTAAAATCCGGTGGAAGCATTTTCTCTTTGAAGTGTATACTTGAGTTACGAGTGCTCTACCTAGATATATATGTCTTTTCTCAAAAGACTTGACCCCGTCATTTTTAGGTCCACTTAAGGATCAAAGAAGCTGAAGAAAGTTCTCGAATGAAAGTCAAAATAAAACTCATTAATTTTATTAATTTTATAAATCGAAATTCATTACACCTTCCGTCTTCATTATAGTTACAAATTCCTTCTCGTTAATACTATTATTTATAATTATTATAATAATTATGAACTCCCCCTAAGCCTACAAATTATACATCGACATAATTTCTCAGAACATATAAATTAAGTTGAAAAACGTTAATTACAACTCCATTTTGTTACAACTGACGAATTAATCTAATTTTATTTAAAGTCTTATTGCTATGATTTCATTGGGGAATATCCGCCCATCGGCCACGATAGTATTGACCTTTTCAACTAAAATAATCACTAATTTCAATTATTATTTACATTGCAGCAATTCGCAGTTTTTAGTTAATGATAAAATAAAAACTTGACTTAAGTACATACTTAATAAGAATAAGTAGTGATCAAAGTTTCCATAACTTGAGCATTAAGGAAAACTAAATTGAATGTTATTTTTATCATCTGATTTGCTACTAGCGTTTGTAGAATTTTATATATAGACAAGTGAAGGTTTAAACAAAATGGAAAGAAGACAATGAAAAAACCAATTAGATAATAAATAATATGACCTGGTTTATTACTATTAATTCGTTGTTTTATTCTTGCAATAAAAGCAACAAATATTTGCTATTTCCAGAATCATTTTGTTTTAACTTGGTTGATTAATATATTGCAATGCAGTTTTAAATACCAAACAGTTTGGATCAAATTGTTAAAATAAGCGGAGACTATCAAAAAGTAACCTCATTTGGTACATTTTCATACATAAAATTATTGTTTGAATCACCCAAAGACTGCTGAGAAGTTTGTAAAAAACGTTGAACCAACCAAGTGAAAAAAACCATGGACTGAAATTACACAAGGGATCTCTCCCAGACCTCATTTCTACGAGCGGTCACAACTATATGTACATAAACATTATTATCTACACACGCAAACACTGACTCTTGTTAAATTATTTCCTATTCACACAACAATTAACTACGTTTTTATCAGTTATTTACAGTAATACTAATAATGTACCGATAGCGGCTAACTCTAGAGCATTTCACCATCGTTATTTAAATGAAAATCTTCATGTACATACTAGTAAATGTATAATAATTATTGAAGTTAATATAATTTTCATTGCGTTTGTAATTAGAATGAAAAAAAATTACGAGAATACGTCGGATCGAGATTATTTTCGATTTTTCTGCCCAAAAGCTTTTATAATCGAATTGTTTGGGTTATGTTATGGAAAACTACGGTGGTGAAAATCCCTATCAAGCCATTACATAGGTATATTAAGCAAAATAATTGTGCTTTCAGTATAAAAATTGGTGACATCCACCATGAAATTGGAAGTTTGGCACGCATATCAGACCTGAACAGAGGAATATTTGACCACAGACTTAGTAGTTTTTTTTTATTACCGTTAAAACACGCACAAGTAATTACTACAACTATTGAAAAAAAAAAACATTTCCATCTTCAGGTTTGTTAGTCAGTAAAAAAAATATCACAAAGAATCAATTCAAATCCTCACGTGTGCTTAACTAAAACTATTTCTAATTATTTACACATTACCCTCCTCCCGTTTTGCGGCGACCGCCGACTATGTCCACGTTTTACATCAACACTGAAAACTCACTATGCTTCTAATCAAAGTTCAATTTGGTAGCTGTAGCCAGCAGCGCTTCACCCAAGACAGTGTTCTTAAAGGAGATTTGTGGTTTTCTGATTATTTAGATAATTTAAACTGATGTCGTTGCTCACTTGCAAATATATAAAAATAATTAGAAATGCTTATAAAACAAAAAAAAATATAAAAACAGTGTGACCTTTTTTGCGGAATTTAATGGGACAAAAACTTGAGCATTTACAAATGGAACATAAAAAATCTAAAGTAAAAATAACAGGTTCACCAATAAATTAAACTTACCACATAATCTGGGAATACATTTCCCAACTGCATACAATTGAAATTAATTATTTTAAACAAACAATCGGCACAGATAACACAGCACAAAAAATAAAACCACATCTTGTAATCGAATTTAATCGAAATACATCTCTTCCTTGAACATTGTCTCGTGATAAAGCTGTGGGAACTTCTACCAGGCTCGGCCCTGCAGCGGCAAGTACCCTGAGCACTGCTGTTGGTATGCCGTGGGCTGGCGGTAGGAGGAGACGAGGGGGTTGCTGCACGCTGCCTGCGAGGGCTGGGGCGGGGCGTACCCGGACGTGGGGGTGGCGCAGTGGCTGTGCGCTGGTGATGACGATTCGCCAGATCCACAAGGTTTCCCGTCCTTAACTAGGACGGGAACTGCCACTCGTCGGGGCGATGATGACGACTGTTGGAGAAGATCGTGTTAGTGACAGTAAAAAAAAAGTAAAATGTGTGTGTATTAGTGTACACACGTAAGAAGTGAAACTTCTTTATGAATACATTTTTCAAAAAATGATCTACTACAACTGATACAATTATTTCACCTTTTTCCTACTAAGATTATTATAGCATTTCATTAATTATAATAGAACTATTACTATTTTTGTTATCATTACTATATATTTTTGTAATTAATGGCTTATGGTAACTGAAATATTAAATATATGATTTACATTCCACGGAATTTAGTGACCGAGTAAAAACTCCATCAATTGTAGTGCCGGATCTTGTTTGAGGTCTGTTTTTCATAGATATATGGCGCATAACGGAAAAATATGACTTAGAAATAAAGATGGCGCGTAACAGAAAAACGTTACATTTTTTTTACATTGCTATAAAATTTTTCCCATACGTCGATAAAGAAGTTTCACTTCAAAAGTTGGTGATAGGCTAGCTCCAACGATGAACTAATTGATGAACTTTGATGCAGTGGCGAAGCAGTCCACGCTCTCTGTAAAGGATTGCGGTTACAGAGTAGGAACCTATAGATACCTATTTGCTCCTTATCTGAGTGATTGTGCATTTGACATATATCGTCGCCTTAAGTAATCTTGGGAATGTAATTTTGGTAATTTTCATTACGTAGAACGGCCATCAGCCGTTAGGGAAAAGGTTCTCGAGTGGAGACCGCGCACCGGAAAACGCAGTGTAGGACGACCTCCAACTAGGTGGACAGACAACCTGGTCAAGGTCGCTGGTAGTCTTTGGACAAGGGCGATGTGACCACTGGTTGTGGAAATCTTATGGGGGAGGCCTTTGTTCAGCAGTGGACCTCCTTTCGCTGACATGAGGATGATGGTGATACATTTTCGGAATAAAAACTAATGTCCAAAAGCAACGCACGCCCAGTCCATTCAGAAAAACATTTCGAAACTTGTAACCAAAATGTAAAAGACACGTGATTGAATTATCATCATCATATCAGCTAAATTTGCCGTGGGGTGCCGGCTCGGGATACCACCACTCAATCTCTTTCCGTGGGCGTCGTAAAAGTCGACTCAGGGATTAGCCGGAGGATGTGCAGCAGCATCCTTCGAGTACATTAACAACTCAACTGCGATCGCCAGCCCGTCTGCCAAGCGTGGCTCTTATGGCAAAAACACACCTATATCGGTTGTTGTGGTGATCTTCGCTGGAGGCCTGTGTCCAGCAGTGGACTTCATTCGGCCGAAATGATGATATCAGCTAAAAACGTCCACCGCTGAACAAAGACTTCCCACATAGATTTCCACAACGAGCAGTTTTTTTTGTTTTCTTTTTTAAACTTTGCCCCACACTAGGATTTTTCCTGTGTCGTGGGTGCGTTTACAAACACAAATTCCACACACAGTACATTCAGACCCGGAACAACTACCTGCAGATCGTACAAATATTTGTTCCGTGCGGGAATCGAACCCACGACCCGGTGCGCAGCAGCCGACTGTATCAGCCACTGCACCAACCGTGCCGTCAAAATCAAAATTACAGGCCGTGTATCGTCCATTTAGTGGGAACTTGGCAGTACCCCCACCTCACTTGGCAGGCGTGTTAGTAAACGCATAATGCCTTCTGTTCCACAGACGCGATGCTGCTCTAGTTTAAGTACTTTTATTCGCCTTTTACGACATCCAAGGGAGGGAGATGGAGAGGTGCTATATTCTCAACCCGGACACCACACGGATAATTAATAAGCTGTGGTAAAAATTAATTTCAGGGCGCAGTTAGTCTTCTTCCTTGTAGAGTTACTTTCACGCAATTTGCCAAAACACCAGTTGCCATTGCTTAAAAAAAACTGTAACCGAATAATGTGTAGACCTCTGCTTAAACCTTACGGGAATACTGTCTCTCTTCACACAGGTACTCGTTTTTTTTTTCTCTACTGTCGGGGCCAAAGCAAGTCCTTTACGTTTCCTATTAGATTCTCTGGTCCCGTACGGGTTACGTTAAGTTGTAGTTTTAGATTAATAAGTTTACGGTGATGTATCGCGTTTAATTATTGCAAGCATTTCAGAAATGATTAGGATTTCCTAAACTATTTACACACGTGCCCACGACGCCCACTGCTGAACTTGGGCCTCCCAATTATAAGTATAAGGAGCAGTCATAGGTGATATTGCCATAATCAACACGATTAGCAGGCGGACTGAAGATCGCAGCAAGTTGTTATTACGATACGGGAGAATGCCGCTACCTATCCACTTGATATCAATCCTTAGTCAACTTTTACGACACCCATGGGTGGAGAGGGGTAGTCTATTCTTTGCCGGGAACCACGCGGCATTTGGCTATATCATCATTTCGGCCGAATGAAATCCACTGCTGGACACAGGCCTCCCCCAGAGATCACCACAACGACCGATATGGGCGTGTTGTGGGCTCATTGGGGGGTTTTGCCATAATCGCCACGCTTGGCAGACGGGTTGGCGATCGCAGTTGAGCTGTTAATGTAATCGAAGGACGCTGCTGCTCATCCTCCGGCTAATCCCTTAGTCGACTTTTACGACACCCACGGGAGGAGATGGGGTGGTGGTATTCTGAGCCGGCACCACACGGCTATATACTTATGTATAATTAATATTGAGTTCCAAATGAAACATGAGCTAAAGTCAGAATTTTAAACATTTTAGAATTCATCAAAATTCCTGTCATACAATAGCGACTACACTAAAATATTTAAATACGACATAATAGTGAAAATTACAAGAAAACGAGCAAGTCATTAGTTGGGCGGGCGGCGCCCAGCGAACAATCGGGAAGTCGAAGCTACGCCTCCACTCCCGCCGCGCAAATTGAGCTAGAGTTCACGGGTGCAATTCTCTAAGCTCAAACATCCATACATCCTTGAATACAGAATTGAAATAATGGTGATAACCCGATTTGGTATTCGTTAAGACTGGTCCTCATGGCTTACCTTCTGCAACGTGTCCTGGAATAGCTTCAATCATAACTTAGCGAATACCAAAATTGGTTTTACACCGTTATTTCGATTCTGTATTTAAGGATGTATGGATGTTTGAGCTTAAGGAATTGCACCCCAGCACACGACAGGACTATGCCTACACTAGTAGTGTACACTTCGAGGATAATGTTACTACTATATTATAGTAAAACACTTTTAAACAGATTCTATCGCGTATATTTTAGATTTTTGTTTTTCCTGACGTTTCGAACTCTTTGCAGAGTTCGTGGTCGCAGGATGACTAAGGTGACAGGCGTCATTACAGATTTTAAAAAGTTATTTTTTTTATCTAACGTACAATTATAATCAAAAATTATTTAATTCCACGCAGTAATCACTCACAGTGTCTTGATGTTTTTTTGTGTGGTATTTAGTTTGGGACTTTATTATTTTAATAACAGGATTCCAAACTGGTGGTACCTGCCAGCCATCTTCTCTATTAAAATTAGGATGCTTTTTAATTTCATTAGCCTCACGAAACATTCTTGGTACATATCGGTTCTCTTTCGCGAGGACTTGAGGTTGATCGAAATGAAGAAAATGTTTGGCTTTGTCTAATAAGGCATGTTCTCACACTGCAGATTTTGGGTTTTATTATAATGTGTAATACTCGTGAAAATCAAGACATTATAACGTTACTACTATTGGAAATAAATCATTTTACCTACTAGGCACTACTTTTTGCCTTACAAATATTGAGCCGAGCAATGCGTAGCATCGCGTCTCACGGCTCAGGAGCTTCGTCGAAGTATGCCTTGACGTAGGTACAAAAGTACTGTAGCTACCTAGGCACAGGGTCTCTAATTTACCATGACCATTCAAAGTCAAAGTCAAATATTTTTATTTCAAATAAACCAAATATTGGCACTTATGAAACGTCAGAATCTAAGTTGCACGGTTCCAAATAGTTGATCTCGTGGAGAAGAGCCTGCAAGAAACTCCATGGATACTCTTTTAAAATAATTGAGATTACAATGTGTGATACAAATTATTGTAATATATATACCGAGAAAAATGTAGGACAATGTGTAAAGATGGAACATACCAAATTAATATTATAATATTAAATTATTTGCCGTGGCAGTTAACGGCTGACCAGTCCCAACAGACCGATCATGACGCATGCATCAGCATCGCTTAGCTCAACCATATTGTAGTGAACCGAACGACCCGATACAACGCACACAACATTCATTGGATACATGTTGAAACGGGATATCCAAATCACACATTCAGTTATCTTGTGATCGAAAAATAAAGGCTTTATAAGATCTCCCGGGCAAATCATTTTGCGCTGAGGTAGCCCTATTTGCCCGCGAAACATAATTCTAATTGTCACGGGGTTGTCAGATTTGGAAAGTGCGGGTCCCGTATTTTGTTACCCATTGAGGAGCGCAGCGGGATATTGCTATCAAGTGGGCAAAGTCTATCGCCTTTGCAAACAGGGGACTGGCCCCTTGGCACTACGTCAGCGGACGATTTTTATCGCTTACACGTTAATATTCATTGTTCATTAGCATTTTATAAAAATGTTGAATTTATAATGTAGTGCTGATCAGTTTTAAGATTAAAATTATGTTACATACTTTATCTTTCTTTTTTATATCAGAGAATACAAATAAAATAAGGTGTGACATGACCATGACGCCATTGGAGAACGGAGGGCGTTTGTGGCACTGTAACTGTTTGCCTTACCGTTCGTAGATTACTAATATTGTATTAAAATAATACGATTGTTTAAATAGAAAATTACAAAATAAATTGTGCCAGATTGCTGATGAGGCCCTGAGAATGGATCTCTGCAATAAATGCTCTGAGAACTATTACTAAGTATATGCTATTACGTTTTGCTTATATTTATTTATGTATCTTTTTTTAGTTTCTACAATTGAGTATCGTTTTTATATACGTATTTTTTTAATACAGGTTGTCCCACACTAGGATTTCTTCTGTCTCGTGGGTGCGTTTTACAGACACAAATTCCACACATATTATGCTTATTACACTCAGATCCGGAACAACTGCCTGCAGATCATACAAATATTTGTTCCGTGCGGGAATCGAAGCCGCGACCCGGAGTGCAGTAGCCGACTGTATCAGCCACTGCACCAACCGTGCCGTCTATTAAAACTATATTCTAGTTTGCATTCAGTTTTTATGTAAACACAGATACAATCAACACATACTTCCTCTTTTCTCATGTAGGTACGCCAGACTAAACTCGCACTGGAAACTGAACTTCCGGAAACTGTTCTGATTCATTATTTAAAAACAAAATGCTCATCTTTTCATTTGAATTATGAATTGGACAGTTTCCTGTAACAACTTGTACCGGTGTTGCCAATCCATATGTCAATAACATGATGTTAATGTCATGGTGATTATGGGGCGCCCGTTATCAGAATTTTAACGTATATGACGTGTTGATGATCTAATTTTGATTAACTTCCATGCTTCCATGAGAAAAATGACTAAATACTTATGGAAATTCCACTGAGGAAAGAGTCTACATAGTAGATTTATTGATTAAAACCAGTGTTACCAGTGATGACATATGGAACAGAGACGTGGTCACTCACAATAGGACTCATAAGAAAGCTCAAGGTCACTCAGCGAGTTATGGAGAGAGCTATGCTTGGTATTTCTCTACGAGATCGAATCAGAAATGAGGAGATCCGTAGAAGAACTAAAGTTGTCGATATAGCTGAAAGGATTAGTAAACTGAAGTGGCAATGGGCAGGGCACATTGCTCGTAGAACTGATGGCCGCTGGGGCACAAAGGTTCTGGGATGGAGACCGCGCACCGGAAAACGCAGCGTGGGACGACCTCCAACGAGAACAGACGACCTGGTGAAGGTCGCTGGGAGTCGTTGGATGAGGGCGGCATGTAACCGCTCGTTGTGAAAATCTAAGGGGGAGGCCTTTGTTCAGCAGTGGACGTCCTGTGGCTGATATGATGAAACCAGTATTCTGCAACCTGTGGGTTCCGGACTCCAGAGGGGGTCGCTATATCCATATCGGGGGGTCCCGGTCGTAAGCCAGGTAAAAGTCCAAAGCATACACAGCGCACTTGATTTCTCGATTAGTAGTTATAGTCTCAATAGATAGAAAATTAAATATTTCGTGGCTCAAATCTACATACTTTGATTAAGGTCCAGTAGGGAGTTGCAAGATTTTTTTTACTTGTCAATAAACACTGATTTAAACAAATGTCAGTTCTATATTGGTTATTATCGGTTGGTGCAGTGGCTGACACAGTCGGCTGCTGCGCTCCGGGCCGTGGGTCCGATTCCCACACGGAACAAATATTTGTATGATCTGCAGGTAGTTGTTTCGGGTCTGGATGTGGAATTCATGTCTGTAAAACGCACCCACGACACAGGAGAAATCGTAGTGTGGGGCAATGAAAATTACAAGTTGTAGACGAAATGGACTTTTAGGGCCATTGAATTGTTTAATTTTTTTTATCATTACATTGATCTATCAACTACCGCAAGTGGCAGTAACACGAGCTGATATACATTTTTCTAAACTTCTTTATAACAAAATAATTACTAAACACGTGTAAATTGCTCTTTATAAAAGTTGTGCGGCGGGAAGTGAGGGCGAGCAGCAAGGGGGGTTACAGACGTAAGCAAACGCATGCGTCTCAGGCAACACAAAGATATAGTATTTCTTAAGATACTTGGTCTTAGGGCAACACAATAACCTGTCATATATACGCAGTGATAAATTCAAAGGATTAAACCTATAATCAAGCGACTTCCTGCGCTCGGGATCGTTAACAGACTGAGTAAGTAAATATTTGTTTTGCTGACAGAAGTAAAACTTCTTTCGGGATGGTGTGAATTGGGTTTTATGAAACGAAAATGTGTAACGAAAGAGAGACAAATATATAAGTAGGGTATATAATAGGGTTTAGGCTTTGAGAGAATGAGATAAAACACGTTTCTATATAGTTTCCCTATTGTCGATCAATCGCTCTCACTCTCTCTCTCTCTGTTTACCACCTGCTTAGTGTATTCATCTCATTCTCTTACAAATTAACCAAAATACAAAGTTTCACTTCTGCAGCGTGTAAACTCATACTCGACAAAAAAAATGTGTTTATGTTCTGTATTTGGATTTGTTCTGTATCGTGGGTACCGGATAGGTCCACAATAACAGAAAAACCCTCATGTGGAGCAACGTTTAAAACGATAATATAAAAATGACGGTTTATAACTGGCAAAGGAATAGCAACTCAGCCTTTAAAATAAAAATGTAATACATCTCCAAGCCTACTGGTTAACACTTAACAGAAAGAAAGAAAGAAAGAAAGAAAATAATTTATTTGGCGCAAACCCAGGACACTCACAACTTAAATACGTAAAATATATATATATATATATATATTATAATAAAACACTTTTAAACGGATTCTATTGCGTATATTTTAGATTTTTGTTTTTCCTGACGTTTCGAATGCTTTGCAGCATTCGTGGTCGTAGGAAAAACAAAAAAAAACAAAAATATACGCGATAGAATCCATTTAAAAGTGTTTTATTATAATGTGTAATAATCGCGAAAACCAAAGACATTATTAAAATATATATATACAAAAACGCTTCTTAAAATGATTACCTAATTAAGCTGCTATGTGCCCAACAGCTGAACCAAATTAGGTTCAATTCAGCATTATGTCAGACAGCTAGTGCCTGACGCTGATTTTCAACGAACAGCATTTGTAAACGTAGTGATTCTATACTCTTTGAGCATTTGAACCATCATACTCACCAAATCTAGAGTGGCTTCACTATTTCAAGTAGTGCTGCGACTTTGACTATGTATTAGTCAAATGTATTAGTCAGCTCTTTATATTCGTTACGGATATAAATCGTGTTATTTATTTATCATACTGAATAAATAAACAAACTAACCTGATTGTGTTGGTTTTGTTCCGCCATCGCTTTCTCCTTTGCTTGCCTCTTACATTTGTAACGGTGATTTTGAAACCATATTTTGACCTGAAACAAATTAATATCGTTATTTATTTTGACGCTGATTTTTTAAACGTATCTATTTACATTCTACGAAATCTGATTGACCGTAATTTTATATTAACTTTCGTATACGAATGCTTCATAAGATCAGTTTCTAGTCTAAAGTGCGGCTGCCTAGAGAATGCGTTCCTGATATCTGTCAATAGGTCTAGTTTATTTGAGTCCGTGTGGTGTCCGGATTAAGAATATAGCACCACTCCATCTCCTCCCGTGGATATCGTAAAAGAAGATTCCCTTAGTCGGCAGCAGCGTCCCTTTTGTAAACCGGTAGCCATACTGCGCTCACCAACCCGCCTGCCAAGTATTGGCAAATACCCCCTGAAATGATGACACAGTTGTGGAATCTATGGGGGAGGCCTTTGTTCAGCAGCGTATAAATAGCCGATATGATGAATCTTCGAAATGGCTGGACCGATTTCTACGGGACTTTCACTGGCAGATAGCTGATATTATAAGGAATAACTTAGGCTACTTTTATTTTCTTAGAGTGGGACCGGGAGAGGGCTGATCTCGCTCGAAGAAGGAGGAGACGGCGCCGGGGCAACAACCGCCCTGGCGCCTAATTCTCATACGCCTAAAACCCCCTGCCGTGGCTATAAGGCGGGGGGACCTCTGGGTTCGCGGGTGCGTAGATTGGGGAATCGTGCCCACACCTCTGAGTGACCCAAGAGAAGATGGTAGCACGCATGTGGTCACGTGCGCCGTGGGACGCTTTGGGGGATCCTTTACAATCCCCTCGAGGGGGTGACCGCTTTACAGTCCCCTCTCAGGGATGTGCCTATAGGCGTGGCACCAGTGGGCGGCTCTAGTGTGATCATACGAGGACCTCGAGCTTCCCTTAGGTGCCGAAGATGACCGCTCCAGTGGTTTTAGCCGGTAGGAGTCCGGCATACCCCTTCAACCTTCCCCGGGGTGTGAAGGAAGTTCCATGTAGAATTTCCACTGGACATCAACAAAAAATAAATTTTAAAAAAGCATGCTAAAGGTGAGATGTACCTATGTGTGCCTTCTAAAATTGTAACAGCTTATGTAAACCATGTCTCTAGCGAATAAACGCACGCACGGTTGGTGCAGTGGCTGATACAGTCGGCTGCTGCGCTCCGGGTCGTGGGATCAATTCCCGCACGGAACAAATATTTGTATGATCTGCAGGTAGTTGTTCCGGGTCTGGGTGTATTGTGTGTGAAATTCATGTCTGTAAACGCACCCACGACACAGCAGAAATCCTAGTGTGGGGCAAAGTTCTATAAAAAAAAACCATTATATTCTATACTGATATTACTTTTTATAATGACAGAATTTCGTTATTTTAACGAAACTTCAGTTTAATAGCTGCCAACATTATGGCAAAAGAAAATTAAGTCGAGTGAAGTGCCTTCATTGATGCATTAAGTAACGATATTTGCTTTAATAACTAGATCATAGAACAGAGTCGTACAAATTACTGCTAAAATCGTGTAATAATGTTCGGTATTTTGTGATACTTGTGTGTGTTTAGTTAGTCTAATTTAGTTATTTCATTATGTATCTGTGTGCACTATCAACTGCCGCATATATTATCCAGTTAAGTATTTCTCTATCCTAAGGTTGCCTGGAAGAAATCGCCGAGCGCGATAAGGCCGCCCATTGTAATCTAAAATATACTTATAAGCACTAGCTTATAAGTATATTGTAATCTAAAATATACTTATAAGCACTAGCTTATAAGTATATTTTAGATTACAATGGGCGGCCTTATCGCGCTCGGCGATTTCTTCCAGGCAACCTTAGGATAGAGAAATACTTAACTGGATAATATATGCGGCAGTTGATAGTGCACACAGATACATAATGAAATAACTAAATTAGACTAACTAAACACACACAAGTATCTGCTTTTATATCTTTTACCGATAGGTGTACAATAAATGAAAAGTAAAATATACTTGACCTTGTATATAAAATACAATGACAGGTAATGAACCCAACGAAGATACCACGGAGTTCAGTTTACCGTACTTAAGCAGAGAAAAAAGAAACCCGAAGTTGACGCAGTACTGTCACCTCAATAACAAAAAGATTAATGTCTAAAGTTACCTACCAGCACAGATAGGTACACGTTTTGTTTATAATGAATTGATTTATGCCCTTATATAAGTATCAATTCAGCCGAAGGACGTCCACTGCTGATCAAACTCCTCCCTGATAGATGTCCACAACGACCTGTTACAAGCAGGATTTTTAGTTTGGGAAAAATTTGCCAGTACTCACTACGCTTGGCTACTATCTACTATTCTACAGAAGGGGCGCTGCTGCCCACCCCCCTGGCTTAGAATCCCTTAGTCGCCTTTTATGGGTGGAGTCCTTCGATTACATTAACAACTCAACTGCGATCGCCAACCCGTCTGCCAAGCGTGGCGATTATGGCAAAACCCCCCAATGAGCCCACAACACACCCATATCGGTCGTTGTGATAATCTTTGGGGGAGGCCTGTGTCCAGCAGTGGACTTCATTCGGCCGAAATGATGATGGGTGGAGTTGGAGGGGTGCTGTATTTCTAAATCCGGACACCACACTGACTGAAAACTGCTTAAACATGGCGATATTCAGGAAACGATAGAAATTAACGTGTTAATCCCATCCCAACTGCGAAGCGAGTTAACAGGCGAAGCTAGTGCCTCCCTGAAATTAGCGCTAGGCCGAGCCCGGTCAACACTCCACCTTAATGACGAAAGAATAAACATGCGCTGTTTGCCCCAACGAGCGGCCAGCCTTTGTCTGCGCACGCTCCCGACGAAGCGAAATATACACTTTATTTATTATTTATACATCGAGAGCGTTTCCTTGTGTTTATTCTTTGAAATGGATGTGTGCTCCCCCGTACCAAGATCCTCCTACCGCTACGATACCAAACTTAAATTTTATACCCGCCAATTGTTGATAGATCCGTTATAAAAACAAAAAATATAGCTACTACAAAATACTGGCCACTAGATCGCTTATTGGTCGTGTTTTTCTATTTACTCTGTGATGCTTCGTTGTGGGAATGTTGGCAGCGGTGACGCGTTCTTTTGTGCTGCGTTCAGGAATGAGGCCCGCTAGGTTATTTATGGAGGAGGTGAGAGTTAATGAACGGAGCCCGTCGGCGGGCGTCGCTTATTGCACTCCGCTGAGGCTTGGACGCTCTCGTGTGGAGTACTTTCTTTCAATCTCCTTGTGCATAATGCTCGGTGTTGGCTCGCACGCACTCTACGCCCGAGTGCGCCATTCACTTATTTGTTTTACATCTAAACGACTGTTGTTACTCGTCGAGTGATGAGACATTTTGGGTGTGTCCAAGGGCTTTCGTGCTTGAGTTTACACCCACTTAGCTTCCAAGCGTGATGTTGTTCTATTATGCTATGCTAACTAAGAACCGGCTACTGGAATCTGTTTCGACGTTTCATTAATACCATAGTAATTATTCGATTCTTTTAAATCAATATGGGATACAAAAATGCATTTTTTTACGTTTCATAAAAGGTTCGTTCATTAAAATCGAAATAGCGGCCACCCAGTCCGCTGTCATCTTGACAATAGAAGTAAATTTTGGCGCCAAGCATTTTCTACGTCAAAATGCGGACGTGTCCGAATTGCACCCTAAAGCTGAACATTATAAGGTCGGAATTGAAGCGTAGAGCTGATAAAAATAGTATAGTATATGGATCCCCGCGTAGGTGTTCCGTTTCTCTGAAGCATGACTTGGAATATCGAGCGACAATTACTATAAATAAAGATGCACTCGTGTTTGTTTAACTCTTCATTTGCTGCAGTGATTTTTTTTCCAGCGATGAGATGGACGTTTTCATATTAGAAACGTTTACTAACAATGCCGTGTATTTTGGGCTCACTTGCGTGCTTAAGTGTGTATTATAAGTGTTAGTAAATCGATTCTTAGAATTATATAGACAGCAGTAGCACAAATATTTCAAAGGTGGTAGATAAGTATAGGTATACACATACCTACCAAAAAGATGCTTTATGCATTTCCTCCTCTAAAAATCTTCATCTAATGCCGGCCATTATTGCCACGCCTGTAGGCACATCTCGGAGGGGATCACTAGAAAGCAGTCTTCCCCTCTCAACGGAGTGAAGGCGACTGTAAAAAGTCCAATCCCCAAACTCGTCTCGGGGGGGATTGTAACGATCGTCCAGAAGCCTCGCTGTGCGTTGTGCTGTGTACATGGCGGCACGTGACCACATGCACTCCACCGTCTTTACGGGGGATGCTCGGTATGGGCACGGAGCGCCGATCCCCAACTTACGCGCTCGCGACCTCCGAGGCCCTCCGCAATATAACGATGGCAGAGAGCGCAGGCATGTTGGACTTGGCCGCCACCGTGCCGGGGTGGTTATTACCCCGGTGCCGTCTCGTCCTTCTCTCATATATCTATTTTGCTCTGCGGTCTCCTACTGGAACATGACGCTCTCTAGATACAGAAGGAGAACACTACAGTCCAATATTTACACTCTGCCAACGCAGCTGAAACTACTGCCAGTAGAGACATGTTCGCCAATCCAATCGACCAGGATCCGCCGCTCGGTAGCCCACGCAGGGCACTCCTCGGGCGTCTCCAACGTGCCTGTCAAACGTGGTTAGTACTGGCAAAAACCCCCTAAATAATAACAAACGGAGTGTAACCGGCCGTAATGGATAGGTACGGAAAATAGATATTCGAGCACAGAACATTAATATTAGTTTTCTATTTTGTGGAGATGGAAATCTAAGAGGGAGGCCTTTGTTCAGCAGTGGACATTCTCTGGCTGACACAATTATTGACATATATATGCGTATATGAGAAAACAGCTTAAACAACGTTGTGTTGCAATTTTAACAAGTATTGTTGGAATTCCAAATAAGATAGTAAAATACTGCATAACTATAAAAAACAGTAAATCGAAGGCAGTAATAAAAATCTGACTGTCTTCTTACTGGTAAGAAGACAGTCAGATTTGATGATTTGGTTGGTAATCGTTACAGCATCATCAATTGATTTAGAAACGTACAGCGTGTCAATGATTTGTCAATCCCCGCAGCTCTTACAATAGCCAATTGTCGCACAATATTGTATCAGAATGTCCGCATCCGACGGTGCGCTGAGTAAACACAGCTCCGCACCATGACAGCACATCAATGAGCTTCATTTATTTAGTAACTTATAAAAATATTGAGCACAAAACCTATTCCAATCCCAGTCCAATCACAAAACTACGTGCCAAACGATTTTAAAACTTATTCCGAAGACATATTTCAAATGTAACGGTAAGACTGAAGTTGACGGATGCAAAATCAAGATGGTCGAAATATACGTGAGTGAATGTTGGTTACAAATTTTAAATTCATGTGGACAATGTTTTTTCAGGTGATAGTGATTCTTTTGATTCTACGTGTATTGTTAAAGACTCAGATTTCAATATTTGGAGACTTGAATCATCAATCAGAATATTTCGCTGGCTATTATGCCTTGCATTTAAAGTATCATGTATCAAGAACTTTTCAGTGGTTGTAAATAGAAAGTAAACTGTACTATCTTCGCTGCTCCCGTGTGGTGTCCGGATTAAGAATATAGCATCACTCCATCTCCTCTCGTGGATGTCGTAAAAGGCGACTAAGGGAATCTAAACCAGAGGGATGGACAGCAGCGTCCCTTCGTCTGTAAACGCACCCACGACAATACACCCAGACCCGGAACAACTACCTGCAGATCATACAAATATTTGTTTCGTGCGGGAATCGAACCCGCGACCCGGTGCGCGGCAGCCGACTGTATCAGCCACTGCACCAACCGTGCCGTCAATTCTCTGGTTAGTATACTTCACTCGTGTAACAGATACATGATCTACCCATCGTAGCACACATCTAAAAATCATATCTCATCTCTTACACAGTAAAACATCCTAAGTATCTAAGCTATTACATAAAATGTACATAAGCATTAAACAACGTTTAATGTAGCTTCGACCCCTACTCATCGACCGTAAGTTGTACACCCGCCAGCAAATATTTACACACCAATCCACCAAATTAATATTTGTAAGTTGATTTAAAATGTTACTTCTTGTGATGACTGTAGGTAGTTTTTAGGCAAATAGACTTTGATATTGAGTTTTGTTGTTGGTAGAACTATAAGTGTTATCATTTCGGCCGAATGAAGTCCACTGCTGGACACAGGCCTCCCCCAAAGATCACCACAACCACCGATATGGATGTGTTGTGAGCACATTGGGGGGTTTTGCCATAATCGCCACGCTTGGCAGGCGAGTTGGCGATCGCAGTTGGGTTGTTAATGTACTCGAAGGACGCTGCTGCCCATCCTCCGGCTAATCCCTTAGTCGACTTTTACGACACCCATGGGAGGAAATGGGGTGGTGGCATTCTGAGCCGGCACCACACGGCAAAAACCATAAGTGTTATACAGTTTTACAATTGATAGTTTTAGTATTGTCTTAGGTTTTCGCGATTATTACACATTATAATAAAACAATTTTAAACGGATTAAATCGCGTGTATTATTGATTTTTGTTTTTCCTGACGTTTCGAACACTTTGCAGGGTTCGTGGTCGCAGGAGTATAATTATAATAATTACCATGCTTAGAAATCTATATTTATGACAGAGCTCAACCATACAACAAACTACTTAAATAAAACACTTTTAAACGGATTCTATCGCGTATATTTTAGATTTTTGATTTTCCTGACGATCCTGCGACCACGAATGCTGCAAAGTATTCGAAACGTCAGGAAAATCAAAAATCTAAAATATGCGCGATAGAATCCGTTTAAAAGTGTTTTATTATAATGTGTAATGATCGCGAAAATCGAAGACATTACTAAACTACTTAAAATCAAAAAAATCCTTATCTATCTTGACAATTTTAAAATAGATAAAGAAATACCTTTTAGAAAAATTACTTAAAAATATATACATAGGATGTACCATCGATAATTCGAGTATCAAATGTTTAGTCAGCACTTAACAATAAAAGTATTTATTATCATAAGTGAACTCTCCAATGTTATTTTTGAGAAATAAATTCTATGAGCCGAACTTACTCGACAAATATATCAACCATATAATTTGAATAAAATGAAAATCAAATAACCTTAGCCATTTTTAAAATACGGTAAGGATTTAGCTTTCTCGTCAATCATTGCAAAAATATATACTAAGGTAAAGAAAACCCAGCAAAATTCGACTCCTACAATATGATAAAAAATTGCTTCAACCAAATCGGAATCTATAATTTGCGAAAAAAAAGCAAATCTCTTAAGATCCTACGCAAACACCGCAATATTAACAATGGGACATTACAATTCAAATAATGCCCCTTACCTGTACCACAAAGGGCTGTGTCAGGTGTATCATCCGTTTTAGATACTATTAATCCTTCACAATGCTGTGCAAAAACGTTGCCATTCATAAAAATTTAATCTCAAATATATTGCTTTGTGCTGGCAGTCCAAGCGAAAAGCTCGGCAATAATTTTCGCGGTTATTAAACGCGGGAAACGAATCAAAAGTTTTTTCAAATTTGTTTTGACATGTTGGATGCATTGAAGCCGCGTTCTTTTCATCTTTATATTATCGGTACCTACCTAAGCCTATGGATATAGTAAATGTTTAATTTTATAATTACTGCAATGTGAAGAGGAACGAAAACAGAAATTTAACAATTTAGTTATTGTCTTAGGTTTTCGCGATTATTACACATTATAATAAAACAATTTTAAACGGATTAGATCGCGTATATTATAGATTTTTGTTTTTCCTGACGTTTCGAATACTTTGCAGCAATCTGTAACGACGCCTGTCACCTTAGTCATCCTGCGACCACGAATGCTGCAAAGTATTCGAAACGTCAGGAAAAACAAAAATCCATAATATACGCAATCTAATCCGTTTAAAACTATTTTATTATAATTTAGTTATTATCTTGTCGTGTATAAGGGTGGTATGCAAGTGGTGTGCCAATCATTCAATACATTAGTCCAATATGACCTTTGATTAAAGAAATTTGGCGATTATATTTAATAGGTTTGTTTTTTGTTTTTATTTGATCAAAGATTTTGACATTTCAATATTTCAACTAAATAGATATGAAAGCATGCCATATGCTTTGTGAGTATGAACACAACCAATGTCTATAGAATACAAGGTACCGAGATTATAATACAAATAAGAAAATGCAATTAGAATTGATTATTATGGCACTTGTCAAATTAATATATATATAATTAGCGTAACCCAGTTGTCAAAGAAATTTGACCAAATCTTGGACAAAAAAATTGACAACGATAATGGATGAGAGGCATACCACCGTCAATATGCATAAAGCTACATGGAGGAACTGATTATATAGTACTATATTCCTGTTTTACATATTAAACATGTAGATATATCAGAAAACGTTGTCAACGGAAATAAGAGTGAATCTAAGTGATATTAATATCACATCAATAAAAATCCTTACCTCTTATTTACACTTTCTCACTAGAATCATAAAGTTATTACAACTATCTAACAAATTACTTCACTTTCCTATAATTAAGTACCAAGCTGGTTGTTCACGTAAGTAGTTTTAGTTTTACTCACTCAAATCAACCATTCACGAAGTTATATGTACGTTGTATGAACTACTAAGGTATAGTGATCTTGGTTATGGGCCGGGAAACTAAATAATAAGAAAAAAAGCAATAGAATAACACCACCCCATCTCCTCCCGTGGGTGTCGTAAAAGTCGACTAAGGGATTAGCCGGAGGATGGGCAGCAGCGTCCTTCGAGTACATTAACAACTCAACTGCGATCGCCAACCCGTCTGCCAAGCGTGGCGATTATGGCAAAACCCCCCAATGAGCCCACAACACATCTATATCGGTCATTGTGGTGATCTTTGGGGGAGGCCTGTGTCCAGCAGTGGACTAAATTCGGCCGAAACGAATATGTCACTAGCCTCAAATTAAATACCTACCTTGTATAATCTACAGCATATTCTCAAGAAATATCTCACTCTTATTATTAATAGAGATACGTCATATTTTGCAATCACGACTTGCATTAACCAGACATTTTTTTTACATTTTTAATAAGACCTACAATGATAAGAGTGATATATAGTGATCTTGGTTATCGGCCGCGAAAGTAAATTAAAAAGGATATTAAACAATATCTCACTCGCCTCAATTTAAATACCTATTTACTTATTTAATATTATTAAATCAGAACAACGATATGTCAGTTACCAGTAATCAGTAAACAATTATGACTCTTTCACTCTGTCTTCTCATCTCACAATACCTCAAACATTCCAACAGTATCACCTTCCACTCTTCAGCAAACAAATCCAGTTCAGGATTGGTTTCCAGGCGTGCGTTGAGCGACTTCAACATACGCGGTATGGGTGACATTGGTCCCGCAACCGTGCGACAACGCGGTATCGCAAACAAGTTATGTCTTTCTGCCCAGTTATAATTGTCAGGAATGAATAACTGACACAGCTCCCCATGTAAACTAGGTGCGTCAATATCTCCATTTCTAATTTTGCACGCAGTAACAAGTTGGTCCACAGCTCGTCTGACTTGGTTTAAAACTTAAGCAACCGAGGAGAAAGAAATCTGGTTGGAAATAGATATGGATAATATCCGAACTTCCGCTTATATAATAGGGTCTTATAATAATAATGGAAAGTATTTTAAGGCTAGGCTCTATGAATGGTATAGAAGTCATTTCAAATATCAAGTATCAGTTTTACTAGTGATAATAAATAAATCAAAATTCAAACATTCGACTAGCGAAAGATTTACTTACTCTGTGTGATAAAATAAAGGTTGATGTTACGTTTATTTATTTTGCTAAAACGCATCATTGCTACCTATAGATTTACCTGGGTGATTCTTTGAACATGTGCATATTACGCGGCTCTGACTAAATAACTACTTAGTGAGACTTAAATTAATGTTTTATTTTATGTTGTGTAAAACGTATTTCTGGCGCTATATATTGATGTACATAACATATTCCTATTGTAATAAATAATTAAGTTATTTTCATAAACATTCCTCAAATCTCATCACCATTCGTGTCCCAATTCCCAAATTTTAGCAATTCACGGTCGAAAATTTATAGATATATCCTGAAGATCGTATTTCCTTAAAGTAATTCAGATAGTACAATACAAGCTTTACAAGATAGCAAAACTATACATATTAAAGAACACCTTTTAATCATTTGTAACCACTTTGAAAATTGTCCCAACACAATGAACTCACTACCATTTGTTGAAATAGTCGAAGGGTTAAATTTTATCCACGACGTACTGGGATCTGACTGGGTACCTTAGCGGCTCCGTGCTCAGTTTCGCCTGACGCTTCTAGCGGGTCACATATGAAACAGTGTTTTGGCGCGAGCTGCAGCCTAAATAAAGCCCAGAAAAGGGGTTTGTCAAAAAAAAATCTACTTACCATTCGAGCTTCCCGTGGTAAGTCTACTACACCTATTTATAATTTTTATGGACTATATTAATCACCATAGGAAACTTATTTCTTTAGTAAGTACCCAAAATTATAAAGCTCTATAAAGAATGTATAATGTGAGAAAATGTACAAATATCTAATTACCGTTTCTATAATTACCATTTTTCCCGTTCGCATTTAGGGGAACGGTAGTGAGAAATTGAAAACGGTAATTAGTACACTTGTTTGTTATGAAGTAAATAAAAATGATACACATTTACATGGATTTATTTTTTATTACAGTACACAAATAAGGCCAGTTGATCACTAAGTAAAGATATTTGTGGATAATATCCACTAATATCTTTACTTAGTGGATCTCAGCAAAGATATTTGTGGATAATTCGTGATCAATGCTTTTAGCAAGGGTTCGACAAAGTATAATTATTTTATAATCCGTAACGGTCAATCAAAATGAATATATATTTATTTAAAGTATAAATTCAAAAGATATACAGTCACGGTCATGTGACCGTTATCTGTGTAATGTTATAAATATAATAAATAGCATATCACACCTTTACGCAACTAAATAAAACCTTACTTTTAATACTTACTTTTTTAGGATAAACATGCCTCGGAAAAAACAATCCAAAGAAGAAACACTAGCAAAAGCCAGAATTGAAAGTAGAAGCAAAAATCAAAGCAGACCCTATTTTATATGCTTTAGAAAAAAAAAGGAACGTAGATGTAGAGAACATCTCTACATCTACGTTCCTTTTTTTAACATTGTGTTTTAACATGTAACATTAGACGAATTTATGAAAATTGTAAGGCAAAATACACAAGGAAACTGTTGATGAACAATAATTTGAAAAAAAAATGTCGGTACTTTCAGAACTGCTGAAACTATTAAAAGGTACAAGAAAGTCCATCAATTACAGCAGAAAGAAAAGGAGTAATATATTAAGGGCGACCAGTTGCTTTGTTTGTTTGGACATGGAATGTAAACATACTAAATTTGTTGGAAAATTACGCTATAAAGACAATATTACAAATAAGGAAAATGAAAATGTTAATGTGATTAATGCAAACAAAACGTGATAACTAATACTACACACACAAATAGTAGGACTGTAAACGTCTTGAGTAATATTTTACTCAAGCCTAGATGCAAATATGACAAAACCCCTGTTCAAATGCTGTCTTATTTAAAACCAGATAAATTACACTGAGACCTTGAAAACCCTGAAATAGAATTAGAGAATATGGTAAATCAGTATAATATATCTGGCAGTGGCAATAACTTGATGGCATACGAATTTCAATACTACGTTCAATCTACATTGTAAATTAAATTGTAAATTAAACAAATGAAATAATTGTTGATCAGCCTAACGCCCAACTAAAGTTCCTTAATTTGAAAACTTAAATCAAAATCTATATTTACCCTAATTTGTTAGAAACAACAAAGCTTTTTGTATCCAGACGCTTTCTGATGATTTTACTTATTGTTGTAATGAATCGAGAAAATTTAGACTTGATCGTTAGAAATGATAAGCGATGGTTATCTAACTTTATGAAAATCTTTATATTGTGCTAACCAAAGCTTGTTATTGCGTATTAGTAAAAGTAAAAACTGTGACTTTTTAATGATTAAATAAATGGTATGTTACCAGGTACGTTTGTACACAATATTATATTATGTTAAAACATAAATAAACAAGTGATTTAAATAAAAAATTAGTTTCATTTATAATTAGATAATTACCAATCACGTAACATAATTGCCATTTCTAAAATACTAATTACCGTATCTACCACTTCTCACTACCGTTCGACAAAAATTTTCAGATCCAGATTTAGACCTATGTATCAGTTCAATTACTATGCCTTAGGTTTAATTTGTATATATGCACTGTAAACCTTATGTTAAATGTATAAAGATTGTAATTAGAAACATTATTTCAACTTATTTTACATAGACCGAATAATAATCTTCAAATATTCACCCACCTCTTAAAATATTTTCCATTATTAAAGTAAGACCTTATATAGGGAAATAAGGGTGAGAGCATATGAAGTATAGCATAATCACATTTTTAATTTTATTGAAAAAGAATCAGCCACTTAAATAATATACGTCATTTGCAACCACAACTTGCATTTAACCAAACATTTTTTAATCGAAATAAGATGGAACATTTTGGGCGCTTGACAGGAAGCTTATTGAAATCCCACGACGATTATGGAATTAAAAAAACTCGAGTGGGATTATCGGTAAATTATAAGCTCAGAGGGATTCGGCGGCGGCTTTCAATCGGGTTAGCTTAAATAATTATGATGTGAATGTAAATATTATTTAATTGAAGATATTGCGGCGTTCGAAGCAGAAAACCTTTAGGTATAACCGCAATATGGTGAAATGTTTTGTTGCTTTCTGCATGGTTCGATTAGATAATATGCTTGCAGCTGATAAGGCATTTAAAATAGTGTTCGTCAACCCGATGGAAATATATTAAAGCTTGCGTTCTATGCCTCAGGTAGCGGGATCGACAAAGAGAAAAATATTGAATTGTATAGTGACTCCAAGCTGCTAAGCTATTGCGAAGAAATGGATTTTGTGATTTTACTATTAACACTGATGTTCGACTTCTACTAATAATAGCAAATTATTATAATTAAAATAGATACATTGCAGTTTTCTATCAGAAACTCTTGAATGATAGTTTACATAGATTAGGTACATATTACAGGCGACGGCGCCGGGGTAATAACCGCCCTGGTGCCTAATTCCGATACGCCTGCAAACCCCTGCCGTTGCTATAAGGTGGGGGACCTCTGGGTTCGCGGGTGCATAGTTTGGGGAATCTGCGTGCTCACACCAACCGACCCAAGAGAAGACGGTAGCACGCATGTGGTCACGCGCTGCCGTGGGAAGCTTTGGGGGATCCTTTACAGTCTCCCTGGGGCGGGTGACCGCTTTACAGTCACCCTCTCTGAGATGTGCCTATAGGCGTGGCACCAGCGGGCGGCTCTAGTGTGATCATACGAGGACCTGGAGCCTCCCTTAGGTGCCGAAGATGACCGCTACACTGGTTTACGCCGGTAGGAGTCCGGCATACCTCTTCGTCCTTCCCCGAGGCGAAGGAAGTTCATGAAGAATTTCCAATGGGCACCAATGAAAAAAAAAAAAAAAACAAAGGTACATATTACAGGTGATATTTAAATATTGAGCAAAAATAAACCAATCGTCTAGGTTGTCTGTGGCATGTACATATATCCCATATCAACAGTTGTCTGACACAAACATTATAATTTTACCGGGGCTACTTGACATCGGCCAGTGAACGAACATCGCTGACAGCCATTGTTTCATGAAGCACCATTATCTCATTCCTCTCATTAAACGTGTCGGGCGCCCGCATGCGTGCATCCGCCGGAGACAAGAACACAGAGTTCGTGACCATAGACAATAGGCAGAAGCTTTTGTTATTTTAACTTTTTTCGGCAGCTCTCATGATTTCGGTGGCAGTGTTGAAATTTACATTTTTTGTCATAATATAGGTATAATATTTTAGAATTTGTGAAGTGGCGCTTGATTGAACCGGATAGAATTGAACCGTACGACGTTGCCGACATGTTTCTTTTTTAGAATTTTTTCATTTTTGTGAAATATTTTATGAATATGTAAAGATTTATCACTCTAAATATCGTACGACGTTGCCGACATATTTTTTAGAATTTTTTCATTTTTGTGATTAATTTTATTGAATATGTAAAGATTAATTAATTTAAACACCGTACGACGTTGCCTTATACTTGACATTGGCGAAATTGTGGAAGAAATCTACAGAAGCCATAATCTAAGAGAAGAAGAAGATAAATTCAACACAGTGACTCATTCCATATATTGCAGCGGCTCTTGGTTTAATATTAATGACTGCTACTGCTTCGTTGGATATGTTTCGTTCAACTAGAACTATTAATGTCTTTAGTCTATAACAGAGAAAGCATTATTATTTTAAATTAACTTTACTTTTTCAACAAAATGTTAGCAGAATCATCATAACATCTTTTCTAATACTTATATTATGAATATATGCCGTGTGGTGCCGGCTGCGAATAGCACCAACCCATCTCACCCCGTGGGTGTCGTAAAAGGCGACTATGGGATTAGCCGGAGGATGAGCAGCAACGTCCTTCGAGTACATTAACAACTCAACTGCGATCGCCAATCCGCCTGCTAAGCGTGGCGATTATGGCAACACCCCCAATGAGCACACAACATACCCATATCGGTCGTTAGGGTGATCTTTGGGAGAGGCCTGTGTGCAGCAGTTGATTTTATTCGTCCGAAATGATGAATATGTATGTATTTATTTATTTATACTATTAGATATGTATGTATGTAGGTGTGTATATTATTATTTGTAAATTTACTTGTGTATACAATTTAATGTTAGATTTCTTTAGTTTTATGTTGTTTTCAATTTATTTTTTTAAAACGCTGCCCCACTCTAAGTTTTATCCTGTGTTGTGGGTGTGTTTACAGATATACATTTCACACACAATACACCTAGACCCGGAACAACTACCTGCAGATCATACAAATATTTGTTCCGTGCGGGAATCGAACCCGCGACCCGGAGCGCAGCAGTCGACTGTATCAACCACTGCACCAACCGTGTTGTCTCTTCATCACCCTATGGTTGACTGGTAGAGAATGCCTACGGCATTAAGTCCACCGATGTACCTACTTTAATGCTGCATAAAGTTTAAATAAATAAACGGCATGTAAGGTACTAACGTATTCTGCTACATCTTTTATACGAAAACACACTGAACTTTCTTTTAACCCAGTATCTTCAGACAAGAGACGGAAAGGCATGGGTGCTGCAAGCCTCAAACAAGACTACATATTTATTGAATAAAATAAACAGAGATCTTGGTATTCCGATTCCTGGTTAATTTAGGTGCTAGATTATATATTTTAAAATACGGTTTGGTTTGACATTATTGTAAACATTCTAGTTTGCGTCAATACTGGAATATTTTCAGAAGCTCAATTACACAGAGAATATGCTAGAAATTATTAAATAATTAAAAATGAATTAGCACATGTACTGCCGAAGCAAGTTATTATTATTATTATACACCTTACAGCATTAATTTAATAGAATCAGACCTCGCACAGCAGCTCCAGAAAAAACTATACACGAATACTACACAGCAGTCATTAAAATAGCCATTAGCATTATTAAATCAAAGTTTATTTGAGAAAGCAAAGCCCCGGTGGCTATGCGCGCGAACATCGAAATTTACTTAAGTTGAACGAAAGCGCCCTCTGTTTGCTTATCGCGAACGTCAAACAGTCGGGATATTGTGGCCGAGTTCGTCTTTATTGCAGGGCTATTTTAATGGCATGAATATGCACGGTTTTAGCATTTTGGTTTCTATAGATGATGGGCTTGTCTGTTGAGTGAGAGCTTCAAATGACTTTTGTAGATCTTGGTATTCCGATTCCTGGTTAATTTAGGTGCTAGATTATATATTTTAAAATACGGTTTGGTTTGACATTATTGTAAACATTCTAGTTTGCGTCAATTTTCGTGTAGCAAGGAGCCATGGGTTTAAAAAAAAAAGCTCTCGGTTTGATGATCAGTATAATAATTTAAGGTCAAAATATAATTAACAAAACGTTTCTTCTCTTCAATATGGTATTGAATACATTGAGTATGCTTCTAGTTCTGACTAAAAAGTTCATGATTACAGGTAAATCAGTTTCTAATTAGGCAAGTCGGTTATATTATGATTGAACATTTACTATATTAGATAACACCCTCTAATCGTAGCAAAATTCATTAGCTTTAATAATATATTTGTAGGCCGTTAATGAAAAAATACGTTGTAGAGATTACACTTAGCATATTTTATTCAATATAATATATATAGTATATATGCCGTGAGGTGCCGGCTCAGAATACCACCACCCCATCTCCTCCCGTGGGTGTCGTAAAAGTCGACTAAGGGATTAGTCGAAGGATGGGCAGCAGCGTCCTTCGAGTACATTAACAACTCAACTGCGATCGCTAACCCGTCTGCCAAGCGTGGCGATTATGGCAAAACCCCCCAATGAGCCCACAACACACTCATATCGGTCGTTGTGGTGATCTTTGGGGGAGGCCTGTGTCCAGCAGTGGACTTCATTCGGCCGAAATGATGATATAGTATATAAGACGTCATATACTATTATAGTGGACTGCTTACTTTTTCTTTTGTATACACCGCAACACAGGGTATTAACTATATTATAGATACTACTTACTTTTACTACATTATATTTATACCTATGGGATTATTTATTTATATTATTTATTATGATTAAAATATATATTATAGATTTGAGCCTCTCGTGGGTTGCAGCTGAAAATCAGCATTAAGTAGTGGCAGGTCAGGTATTGCCGCCGTCTCTACGTAGGGGTTGTGGGGTCCGTGGCCCTCTACGGGGCGCCTGTATGGTCCAAATCGCCCCGGGGCGAAGGAAGTTCATGGAGAATTTATTACACTGGGCACCAATTTTTTTTTAAAGTCAGGTACTGCCACCTGACATCATGATGAGCTGATGGCCTTTTGGCACTTTCTTTGTTTGTGTACTTTAGTGGCCTATTTAATTTTATGCCAATAAATACGTTTATTTCTTTCATTCAGGAGTTTGATGAACTGAAACTGCGTTTCTTGTTCAAAATCGATAAAAACAATAAAAAGAAATCTGCAAAACACTCATATTATTAAACAATTTAAGTCCATAAATATTGTCGTAACTCAATACAGATAATACATCGCTTAGTGTGGGCTGCACGCGCCGGGCGTGCGTCTGTCAGCGGCCGGGGGCTACGTCACCAGGGCAGTAGCTGAGGATTTAACTCTGAATGAAATACTCTTAAAGTAGACCGGCTAGGATCAATTATAAAAAGGAATAAACGGTGTAGTCACTAAATATGGGCGTCAACGAAGGGAATTCATTAAAATAAAAAACAAAATATAACAAATTATAATATATATAATCATAATGCAGGGTTGCTGCAGTCATCCTGCGACCACGAATGCTGCAACGTATTCGAAACGTCAGGAAAAACAAAAATCTAAAATATACGCGATAGAATCCGTTAAAAAGTGTTTTATTATAATGTGTAATACTCGCGAAAACCTAAGACATTATTAAAATATAACAAAATTATTATCTGTGCTAAGCCTAGAGAAAAAATATTGATAGTGATGATAACATCATAAAAAAAATCTAAAACTGGAGCTGTTTAAATAAATGAATAGAAGGAAAATATTAACAGTAATTAAATGAAATAAGTTTCCCCTCAGAGTCAAATATTTTTATTTCAAATAATCTAATTAAGTAATGGTACTTCTGAAAGGTCAGAATTTAAGTTTATCATCATCATCATCATGTCGGCCATACAAAGTCCACTACTGAACAAAGGCCTTCCTCAAAGATTTCCACAATTATGTCATCATATTGGGGGGAATTTGCCAGTAATCACCACGCTTAGCAGGTGGGTTGGTGAGCGCATATTGGTTAATGTTCCACAGAAGGGACGCTGCTGCGTATCCCTCTGGTTTAGAGTCCCTTAGTCACCTTTTACGACATCCACGGGGTAGACGGAGTGCTACATTCTTAATCCGGACACCACACGGACTAAGAATTAGAAGAGAATTTAAGTTGCACGGTTCCAATAGTTGATTTTATGGAGAAGAAAAGGCAAGAAACTCCATGGATACTCTTTTAAAATAATTGTGATTACAATGTTGATTGATTCAAATCACCCGTTATTGTCCATAATATAGATTATAGGAAATCTACACTCTAGGACGAGACGTGGCAAGTAAATGTAGGTTCACCTAGATTCTCATAATTAAAAAAAACACATTTTATCTATATAAGCTGCCATCCAGCTTTTGCAACTCAGATGTGCAAAAAGCATAATGTATTTCTTGGCTCTGCCATATTTTTTTGTTTTTCTGAACTGCAATCATTAAGCTATATTAGGTACTAAGCTACACTGCAATTGGCTTTATGGAAGAAATGTTGAGCACGCCATGTAGAACAATTCTATTTCATTTTGCAGTCATTTTTTACCACTGGGATGTAATTAAATCATTTACTTCTGTAAAAAGTATATTAAACACGTGTGGGTTTTTTATGAAGTATCCAATGATATTATATGTTAAAAAGAAGTAGATATGTTACATCTGCGCCAAGAGTAAGAACCAAAACTCCTCTAATTGCAGCACCTTGCATTTAGTTTGCCTAGATAGCTATCTCTTTTACTCTTGTAGTTTTTATATCTTCTTTCTTACAATAAAGAGACGAGACTGAATTTTGCTCCACATTTAATATGGACGTAACATATCTATGGTACATATAATGTCATTGGAAGTATCCTATTGTTTCCTTCTCCTTTTTCCTAATTTTCGCACGTCCAATTTCAAACATGCAATAAGACTGAGTTTAATTTTATTACAAACATAATCTTTAACATTTGCAATCCGTGAAATATTTGTCACCCAGCATTTTTACATAAAAGAAAACATCACCGCCGTTATTAATATAACTGTCAGCGGCACGCGCCCTATTTCCCACATTCGTTCACAAAATTCAAATCCTTTACAACAATGCGTCGATAATCTCTGTCCGTGTCGATATAAATTTCATAAACTCAACGCGACCCCAACAATGGTTTAGGTCCATGAATAATCTCCATTTTGACGGTGTCAACACCAGCCGTTTGGCGCCAAAACAAACGTCAAATGCGAACAATGGTAGCGCGCGCTAAGCCATAGATAATGCGTTGTTATTATAATTGGGCCGTGTAGTTTGTATTGTTTGCATGTGCAGGTTAATTAGTTTATTGATTGCATCTCGGGTATGATTGTGCGTGAATAATTGGGGCAGACTTGTGGATATTTAGAATATTAAAACGGGATTCGTACGGATCATGTCATCTAGCCGTGTGGTGCCGGCTCAGAATGCCACCACCCCATCTCCTCCCATGGGTGTCGTAAAAGTCGACTAAGGGATTAGTCGGAGGATGGGCAGCAGCGTCCTTCGAGTACATTAACAACTCAACTGCGATCGCCAACCCGCCTGCCAAGCGTGGCGATTATGGCAAAACCCCCCAATGAGCTCAAAACACATCCATATCGGTGGTTGTGATGATCTTTGGGGGAGGCCTGTGTCCAACAGTGGACTTCATTAGGCCGAAATGATGATGTCATCTAGTGTTTAGTCAGATTCATCAACATTTTCAGCAGTAAAACGTCCAACATAACTGGACATTACCCCCTACCCCCCATAGACCGCAACAACGGACGGTCTGGATTTGTGTTGAGTGTTTAGCCATAGCGGTTTAGCCATAATCACCAGACTTGGCTGGCGGGTTGGCGATCGCAATTGTGTTTGATTAGTGTAGGTAGCGTAATAGTCCGAAGGATCGCTGCCCATCTTCTGGCTAATTCTTTCTAGTAGCCTTTGACGACCCCACGGCATAAGATCGAGTGATGCTATTCTTAGCCGGCACCACACAGTCGTATTTAGATTAGTTGTTTATAAATATTTGCAACTCCTTTTTTTAACCTGAATGTCCTGGGTTCTTAATAATCATTTGTTGCTTGCTTAGCTTCACGCGTACTCTTTAGGTACATAAACTCAGAGAATTTCAATTACCTAGTTAAAAACTCAAAGATATAATAGGACAATACCATTCCAATCCATTCGCCTTCTCTTTCTATGAAAAAATCAAATTTCACTTCCTTATTTCTTGCGAGAAGAAGCTGGAAGACCATATTGTCGTTTAAAAAGTTATTGCCTAGGCTGCCCTATGGCCTAGATCTTAAGCAATGAACAATATCTAATAGTTGTCTAATTTATAATCATTTTTTTCCACCTTCTTTCTTTTTTTTCCTGTGTCGTGAGTGCGTTTACAGACACAAATTTCACACACAACACACCCAGACCCGGAACAACTGCCTGCAGATCATACAAATATTTGTTACGTGCTGGAATCGAACCCGCGACCTGGAGCGCAGCAGCCGACTGTATCAGCCACTGCACTAACCATGTAACAACGTGTACACATAAACAGTGTTGTCTTGGTCTTCCTCATCTCATTGAGTGCTGCAAAACGAGGCACAATTAAAAATCTATTGTACACGGCTGCCGGCAATTGACACGCGAGAGGTTAAGTTTCCATGGCTGAACTACATACTCTCAAGACACAACTCTGTCCTTGTGACTCATGTTTTTCTTACTTCTCACAAGTTTCAAGGGCCCAACCCCAAAACTACCTGCACCCACATAAAATTAGCGTTGTACCCATTACGTAATTCAATCGGCATCAATTGATAACTACAACCCCAAACGGAAGTCACACCCCATACACTGAAGGCAGCCGCGGGGCATTCCACGCGTTTGTGGGCGTCCTTTGTAATTGACTCGGGTCACCGCTGGAGGCGTCCTGAGCGCGATTATCACGTGATTTACGATCGGTTGTCGCTGGCACCGTGTGACGCCCACGCTAAACGCAATTGACACGTGTGGCTTACATGTAAGTTATGTCTGTTTGTAGTAACGGGAAGTTTTGGGATTTCGTTTAGGCGTGGTATTTTTTTGCGGCTTATAATCCTAATACACAATTTATAGGCGAACTTCTGTTGCAGCTTTTCTCTGGACCTAGACCAGCTAAAGTACTAAATATATTTAGTCCCTATACTTTGCCTTTTGTCTGGTAATATTGGTCTGTCATGCTCACTAAAATGTCTTGCTGGTGGCGGCGTTGTGTGTTCCTTACAATATGGTTGAGCTAAGCGATGCTGATGCATGTGTCATGCTCGTGAACGGGTGCTGTCTGTCGGGACTGGACAACCGTTAACTGCCATGGCAAATAATTATTATATTATACTAGTATGTTTTTTTTTACATTAACCAACATTATGCTCGTTATATATTTTACCATCATTTGTATCAATCAACATTGTGATCTCATTTATTATAAAAAAGTATCCATGGAGTTTCTTGCCGGTTCTTCTCCATAGGATCAACTAATTGGAACCGTGCAACTTAAATTCTGACGTTTCATAAGTGCCAGTAATTGGTTTATTTGAAATAAAAACCTTTGACTTTGACTTTGAAAGGCCAGATACGTGTAAATTATGCTTCAGAGTTCAATATGAATAAGATTCAAAAGGAGCCTTTAGTTTTCATGGGTAGAAACACACGTATGGATTTCTGCGACTCAATCACGAACGTATAGCGTAAATAATTGAATTTTGAATATGTGGGTCACCTTTGGGGGATAATGTAGAAAATTTTACCGTTACATATTTAATGGTATGAAATTTTAAAATAAATAGTTTTAATATTATTCAAGAAAATAGGCAAAAATTGACCATTCCTCCGCCTTATCTCCGAAACTACTGAGCCTAAAATAAAATAAATTCATTAGTTCTTTACTTATAGATTACAGGAAAACCTATAAGAAGTCTTTGGTCAAATAACATGGTAAATCTTTTAATGTTGTGCGTACAAACTGAAATTTGCAGTTGGAATGTATGGGAGAACATGTTTTTCAACTACAATGTTAAGTTTGTTCTTTGGATAAATGATGGGTACTACTCGTTTGCCTTAACTAGGCCAGGCATCCGTCACTTCTCTTACTTAAAGATAACATATTCATCGTACGGAACCCTCTCCACGCGAGTTCAACTCGCAATTGTCCGGTTTTTCAGGTTGAAAGCTAGCTAGCTAGTGACATTACTGGGCATAAGAGACTAAATAAGTAATGTGTCGAGGTGAAGAGCGCAGTGTGGCGCCACCAAAGATATTGGAAGAAAGGAGATATGCCATGAAGATCAAAATGTATGCGAGCCTAGAAATCCATTTTCCCACTACCATTCTTCATAAAAGCACACTAATGCACACAGTTACAAGTTCTCATCCAATGAACTGAATAAACACGACATTATAATTGGCTTCTCATACTAAAACACACCCACGACTTTGTAGGTAGCCAATCATACCGAGCGTATAGACCGCAAACGACAGCCGTACCGCGCAACGCGTATAAACATACGCGTTTATTGGGAGTACCATTCGCTGTTCTATTCACTGCGTATATATAATAACAAATATTCACAGATTGCTAGTTAAAAGTGGTAGATAAGAAGCATTGTATTTTGTACAAAAATAATAATGTCGTTCTGCTCCATGAATCCAAATGTAACATAATCCAAAAAAACAATAATTTTTAATTGATTATTTTTATAGACACATACAAGAAAATTCCCTCACTTGCATATTGTATATGATTCCTTCCTTGATGAAGTTATTATTTTCGCTTCGCTTTTTGCATGTTATCCCCGAACAACACGACAATTTAACAAAGTTTCACTTACGCGATCGAATCTCAACTGATGTTATAAAACGGCCATTTTGCCGGATGGATCAAATTGGGCATGTCACGGTGGCGCGGTTACGCCCCCGTACCACTTCTCCTTATTTCCTATTTCTGTGGGCGCCACGCAGGGCCAGTTCTGGGTACCATAACATTGTTATGGACAGGCGTGACACGACGATTGAATCACAACGACTCCGACAACATGTTTTGTGGTTTTTTTTTAACATAATAATTACAGGCACAAACAAATTATTATACAAACGTCCTTCGTATTAAATTTAACTGCCAATTTTGCTGATTAACTTATTTATAGGAGTTGCACAGTATAGTTAGCTAGTTAAAAAATATTATTAAGTAGTTAATGTCACGATGGGCCCCAACTGATCTCACTAATGCGTAACCGCGTAGTGCTTCAAAACGCTTTGATTTTACAAGTGCCAACACTTCTCGAATGTTTCTCTGTTGGTTTAGGTTACTTTGATCACGACACGGATGATGCAGTCATCCTGCGACCACGAACCCTGCAAAGTGGTCGAAACGTCAGGAAAAACAAATATCTAAAATATACACGATAGAATCCGTTTAAAAGTGTTTTATTATGTGTAATACTCGCGAAAACCCAAGATTATTATGTTCTAAACTTAAGTAATTTAAATTATATAATATACAAGGCAATTTTTACATGCCGTGTTGTCATTTTGGAGGGAATTTGCCAGTACTCACGACTCTTGGTAGCAGCTGCCTGCCAGTCCCTTAGTAGCCTTTTACGACATCCACGGGGCAATATGACATTTCTAATTTTTCATCCAAAACATCAAAAATATAACCTTACTCCACTTTATTTTTACAACTGGCAACCTAAGACAGCTCGTTAAAATCGGGATGTCGCAGGCGACCGCACTGGTACTTCGAAACGCTTTGATTTACAAGTGCCACGCTACGAATTTTTCCTTGTTTGTTACTCTTTTAAGTAGGGTAGGACTTTGAATTAGGGGTTCATGTGGTAGGTGATGGGTAAGGAGTATTTTTACATTTTCACTGTAGATCTTATTAAAAATGACATCCTACAGATAAAAGCGTAGTTCAAATAGCAAAGGTTGGCTGGGAAAAATCAAGGGGCATTAAATTTTCGAAATACAGAAGTAACGGGCATTACCGTAAAAAACCCGTTACAAAATGGAAAAATGTAGATAACTATTAAATTTTGTTTTACAAACTTAAAATTATCTGTTATTCTTTAAATATTACTGTAATAGTTGCGTACAAAAAATACCCATCTTCTGAGAAAATATGATTTGTTTGGAACAAGATAGTGTTTCCGGTTTCCATTTTGTTTATTTTGCAATCAAGTAAAATGTCACATAATTGATTTGTAGTGCCAAAAGCTTTTTTGGTGCTTATATAGCCCCATTTTCTTCAAGAATTATATGTAAGTATAATCAACAACTAGTATCTATATGCATTAGTTATTCATGATTATGTAAAAAAAATATCCTAATTGTTATTTTTGTTAGTTAAACAAAAATAACAATTAGGATATTTTTTGCTTTGTTATTTATTACTTACAACATTGTGTTAAATATGTTTTAGATTTTTTAAATTTATATCACAATATGTGTCACGAATCCACCAATTATCCATCCATACGGGGGCAGTTTGGCAACTCAATGACTTTAAGGTTGAATAAAAACTTTTTTATTTTTTTGTCTCATATTTGGAAACTCACTACGAAGCGCATGCCGTTCTTTTTTCAAATTTGGCGCGAAAACAAGCTTTTTATAAACAAAAAAGTTAGGCGACTTCTAAGTACGAGTATCTATAAATCAACATATTTTCGTCTTATTTTAATAATTATTACTATCGTAAAAGTAGTCCAATTAATTGTTATTTACTGAGATTAAATGTTATAAATGTTACATAATGAACTGTAAATTATAATAATAGACCTGAGACAGCACAAACTGAGTGTAGCGAATTATTTACGAAAATGCCCTAATTACTTGTCATAAATGTAGTTTAGATAGATTATATATGATTTATTCTTATAGTTATATGTTAGTTTGTCTGTAGAGTGCTATTCCGGGGAGATATTGGGTTAGTGATCCACTAACCCTTAGGCGCTTTGTTTTTTTATTTTTATTGGTGTCCTGTGGAAATTCTACATGAACTTCCTTCGCCCCGGGGAAAGGTGAAGGGGTATGCCGTACTCCTATCGGCTAAAACCACTGGAGCGGTCATTATCGGCTCCGAAAGGGGGCTCTAGGTCCTCGCAAGATCACAGTAGAGCAACCCTTAGGCTTAGCACAGAAATGAAAACAAATCTTATCACATAAACATTTTGTCTTAGTTTCTATAGCTCGATACACACTTGTGACAATTTTTTACACTGAACAATCAAGGGTTGAAAAATACCCGAATACTGAAACACCACTTAGCATTAAAATCTCGCTTAACTATTTGTGACCCCCATTTTCGGTAGGAAGGCCTACGTCACAAATCAGCGGGAGTTAAATATTATGTGGCGTTTCAGTATTCTGTCGTTATTTTGCATTTTATATTGATCTAACTCCAAAATAATTCTAATGCCAATTAAAAATTATCTGTAACTCGTTGTACAAGACAATTAGAAAAAACAATGTATGTAAAAATAAAAATGTTTTCCGTTAATACGTTTTATACTCACACATATTAGCTAATAAGACAATGATCACACCAATACCACATCGGCGAAACAAGATCTAGTGAAATGAAATGTTTATATTGTAATAGCTGCTGGCCCCAGCTTCGCAGCAGGGTAGATGCAAAGCCGATTACAGCGCCGCCTACCGGGTCCAATTGTGAATCTAAACCATCTACAAACCCACTCGAACATACACAAAAAAAACATTAAATCAATCCAGCAGTTTGGGAAGAGTTCAGTGACATACACACGTACAGAAGAATTATATATAAAAGATATATAAGATAATCACCATGCTTGGCAGGCGGATTGGTAATCGCAGTAAGTTGTTACTAGCCCATGGCAGGATGGTGCTGCCCATCAAACTCGAAATTCACTCAACCTCTTTTTTTTCATCTATATTTCATCCTCTTGATATCAAACCCTTAGTTGCCTTAAACGATACCTATGGGTGGTCCATTCTTTGCTTCGGACCACACGAAATACTTGTAAGCTATAAACTATTTTTATATGTACCTATGTAATAGCTTACCTGCGTAGGGGTTAGGTGTATGAGCGAGGCAAGGTGCTCCCTCTCTGGCGCTGACAGATACTTCTGCTGCTTGAACCGCCTCTCCAACTCGTAAACCTGTGGAAAAAAAGTTTCGTTCACCTCGGTTTGTGGTATTTCAAATTATTTGACCTTTATACTCTTCGTGGTAGCTATCGTTATGTCAACACTTCAAAAGGCAACATGCATAAAGCACCATCAATATTTTATGGCCGCTGGGGCACAAAGGTTCTAGAATGGAGAGCGCGCACCGGAAAACGCAGCGTGGGATGACCTCCAACGAGGTGGACAGACGATCTGGTGAAGGTCGCTGGGAGTCGCTGGACGAGGGCGGCATATAACCGCTGGTTGTGGAAATCTAAGGGAGAGGCCTTTGTTCAGCAGTGGACGTCCTGTGGCTGCTATGATGATGATGAGAACATATATACTCAATAGATAAAATAACACACTAGGTACTCTTAGTTAGAGTGAATTAAGAGTAGTATTTTATTTTATACATTTATATACACATACATTTATGCTCCACTATACAAATGTGTGCTTAATTGTGTATTGCAGGTATGATGTTTCAGGTATTTATTATAAACAAATGTGAGTATATAGGGTTGAATATAAAATATTGTTTCATTTTATAATTCATAATATATTTGTGCATTAATAATATAATAGTTATTGTATGTGCTAGAGCTGCACGTATGCACGTAAGAATGGATGAAATAAAGGCGATATATTTCCGTAAGCTATTTCGATTCAATGGATGTTATTCGCGTAAACTTCAGAAAATATTAAATAATATTATTTTAAGACTTGTTTGTTGCGACTACTACTATGTCAATCGGTTTTTTGCCTCCCTACGCGGCTACGCCAGACGACACAGCACGCTACACGAGACGGCTACAAGTCTACAACACACTACACAGCGTAGCTGCTACGCGGAGTCTACCCGCCGCACCGCGCCGGCCGCCGCAATACCGCGCTCTGGCCGATAGAGCAACTGAACTTTGTAGATGATTGGAAAAGAAGTATCATTCCCTAGCTTCCTATGGCCCATTAAGTCTAGTGTAGCCACCCCTTAGAAGCCTACCCTACAAGAATGAGTAAAAATGATGATACAATGACTAATCCGCTTTAAAAGCGAAAGCGTAGTGGCAATATAATACTCATATGATGAATTCCATAGACTATTAATTGTTAGGTATTACAACGATAACGAAAATGCTACGAACCAATTAAACGGGATCTAAATTCTTTAAAATGACGTTACATTATTTGACCTCAAAGCAACTGAACCTTCAGACACTGAAAAAACACAAATTGTCACATTCATAATCCGTTTAACCTCAACATAGTCGAGCAAAAAGAACCTTACGTCACACACACAGCTACCTACGCTTTTACACGCACACATAGACCGTAACACTGGAATCAAGCTGCAACCGGAAAATTCTGTGGAAATAGAATTAATTACATGGCTGATGGCTGGTATGTTACGGAGGGCGGGGCCGGCAGTGGGCGGGATGGGCGCCGCCCTCGCAGGCTAACGCAATTTTGGCATTAGTTAGCTTTTGAACGCGGAGTTGTCTGTTTAATAAGACTTTGTCCGCGTGTTACAAAGTCTACTTAACAACAGTAGGTAATGAAATTTAAATGAATTGGAATGATAACAAGTCGGATCATGTCCGACTGGTTAGACCAAATTTATGAATTAGTGCATGAAGATCATTGGATATAAAACGAAGATGATGAAGAATTATCATCTATACGTATCTATAATTACTTGTCCTGACTGACTGATTCATCAATGCAGAGCCTAAACCGCTGGGGCTATTAACTTCATCATCAGCCACAGGACGTCCACTGCTGAACAAAGGCCTCCCCCTTAGATTTCCACAACGAGCTGTCACATGCCGTTCTCATCCAACGACTCCCAGCGACCTTCACCAGGTCGTCTGTCCACATCGTTGGAGCTGTCCCACGCTGCGTTTTCCGGTGCGCGGTCTCCATTCGAGAACCTTTGTGCCCCAGCGGCCATCAGTTCTACGAGCAATGTGCCGTGCCCATTGCCACTTCAGTTTACTAATCCTTTCAGCTATGTCGACAACTTTAGTTCTTCTACGGATCTCCTCATTTCTGATTCGATCTCGTAGAGAAATAAACTTAAAATTATGGAAGTCATTGCCCTTAATAACGTAGGCATCCACTAAGGAAGGACTTTTAGAAATTCCGTTCAGGTAGTAAAATAGGGTTTGAAAGGTTGTATGAAACTCCATCATTTTATAAGTCAGATCCACAAAAATTGGTATTTAGCTTTTTGGTTGAAAATAAAGAAATATGTGTTTCAGTATTTTTGTAATTTCAAGCCTTAAGGGGGTAAAACAAAGGGTCGAAAGTTTGTTTGGAATATCCGTTACTTTTGAAGTGAGGTCTATGAAAATCGTTAATTGGCTTTTTGGTTGAATAAAGAAATACGTGGCTTCGTGTTTTTGTAATACGGGTGAAACCGCGGGTGATAGCTAGTTTATTTAGTAAAAGTTATTGACTTGCACAATTTCTTTAAAATGTATGTATATTTAAGAGCCAATTATTTGTGTTTATTTACATTTATTGTACCTATATAATATTGAAATTATTTTTTTTATTCTGTATATTATTTAATAAAGTTCTAAACATATCAGACTTTGTATATAGTTGTTGTTTATTTTTAAATTGCGCTTTACACTTAAATTATTTCTGTTATTAATTATTTATACCATAGTAAAAATATTCACTATTCTAGTCGTAATTGTCCGTGGCTGTGAAGCCACTATAATCAGGTCCTATCAGAAAACCAGCGCTGCAGCATTTAGATGTTGCAATACAAAGCTGAGATAGGAGCCGATTCTGGCCTCGTATCATGTTTCCTTATTTGTATTTTCTGTGCTGTTTTGTTTGTATTTTAATATTTTCATAATTGTGTGAAACTGTACTAAATGTTTCTTTCTTTCTTCTTTCTATATTCACCCATTTGAATAAAATGCGACTACGGATTGATAGAAGAGGAGAGCAGCAGCACCTTCCCTTGTGCAAATAACAACACAATACGATCACCAATCTGCCTGCCAAGCGTGGTGATTAGGGCGTTATATCGAGCCGCCCCTATAACCGCTCATTATAGTGTTCATTGAGCGGCCCATTTTCAGCAGTGGACAGTTACGAACTACTCTGTGTATGTGTGTGTATTCTCTATTCTCCACCTGTTTTTTATCTCTCGGATACCACGTCAACTTTTTTAGTGGCGGGCGATTATGAGATATACTAATGGAAGCATTCGATTATGAAGATGTCTCGAGATATCTCGATTATAAGTTTTAGTAATTACTAATTCGTTGTCCGTATCGCAGTGAGTGAGAGTAGAGACACGGCAGCAACAACATAGCAAGTAGATACGTGGCAGGTTGGCGCGGTGGGGGGCGTAGAGTTTGTCTACCAGCGTTATTAGACGGTTTGCAACAGGCGTAAATCGCGCAGACACCGCTGTCAAACATCATTTTGGTATTACGTATTTTCCGATAGCGAATAAACAGGCGATGAACTAAAAATTGCTTCTTCGCCTTTCTTTCTTCTTCAACTTCTAAATTTAAATATGAAAATAGAAAACCTCTCTCTAAATAAAATAAATACAGCATAAACAAACATTCATCAACTTCAACTCTTAGATTATGGCTTCTGTAGTGTATCTTCCACAATTTCAATATCATGCATTACGGCAACGTTGTTCGGTGTTCATTTTAAACAGTCTTTAATTATTCATAAAATATTTCACAAAAATGAAATATAAATGTCGGCAACGTCGTACGGTTGTCAATTGTTTTCCTACATACAATAATAATACATATTCATTCAATATCATGTAAAATTGTCTTCAATCATGACAACATTTCTACACCGCAAATCAAGTAGATGACACAAAAAGAGATGGGGCGATCAGCATTTGTAATATCTTTGTATATTGCTGCAATTGTGTTCTTGCAGCTTGCAATCGCTTAATTAAAAGGCTCTTTGATTACAATCCGAGCGATTACGATGACCCAACGAGAGTTGACCCGACGCTGCCGTCCGGTCACCATAGCAGCGCCCTGACTATGAAACCGGTTACGCTTCACGCTAGAATCCACCCTACTAAAGCGGACTGTTCACGGTGCGATGCGATTCTAAGTCGCGTCGCACTTGTGTAGAATATTGTCATGTATAAAGGTAAGTATTGTTCTTTTTAGTTGAGTTGAACACTTTGTAGCCAATTTGAGCCTTAAATACATCTGATGTCGACTACTTAGCACACATAATATTATCATATAATTACTTGTAAACTAATCTATTTATTTTTTACAAAACAAAATATTTTCTAATTTGGAACATTTAAAAGACGAAAATGAAATTTATAAAAATACACCTAGGCATTAAGATACTCCTTCGAACTTTTGTCTACTATGTAACGGATCCTGGAGGCTGGTAACATTTCCACATAAATAAAACAATATAAATCATTCCGTGTGGTGTCCGGATTAAGAATATAGCGCCACTCCATCTCCGCCCGTGGATGTCGTAAAAGGCGAATAAGGGAGTCTAAACCAGAGGGATGGGCAGCAGCGTCCCTTCTGTGAAACGGTAGCCATACTGCGTTCACCAACCCGCGTGCCAAGCGTCCAAGCGTGGCGAGTATTGGAAAATACCCCCAAAATGGTGACACAGTTGTGAAAATGTTTGGCCTACCCTTTGTTCAGCAGTGGACGTATAAATGGTCGATATGATAAATACTACGTTACACATCTACATCTACATAGAAGTTACCATTGCATTAGGGATTATTTTCGGAGGAGTGGAAAGCAGTTTTACCGATACAATACACTTGACGATTACCAATTGGCCTTTCCTACTTATTAAATATGGCAATATTCCTTTACGATTGCTTATGAAGTCGGTGTGTGTAGAAAGCCTGCAGCAGTTTTTTACTACTCAGCAATTTGGTTGAACTCTTGCTTTCCTTACAGGAAGGTCTGAGTTCAACTCTGGCTTCACTTCTGACTTTTCGGATTCATGTGCAGTTCAGACTTTATTACTTGCGTTAAAGCTGAAGGAAACATCGAGAGGAAACCTGCACTTCTGAGAGGACTCCAAAAATGTTTTCAATGATGTGTGTAGTCAGCCAACCCTCACTAGGCTAGCGTTGTGGACTAAGGCCTAACCTTTCTAATCTTTAGAAAAAGCCCTTGCCCAGCAGTGGGACAGTAATGTGTTGATTATGTAATGTCCTGAATTAATATTTGGCACGCTTAATGTGGCTATACAACAGCCGCCTTTAAAGCAAACTTTTTGGCCATTTTATTGACGGCGACAGGTCACGACTATGAGATGTCGTTTTTTTTAATTGCTTTCGATAATGATATAAGTTTCAAACATTCGCTTTTTAAATCGGAATCTTAATTGTTATAATTTTAATAATAGTCGAATTTCCAATCGCACAGTGAATATAATTTCTTATTTCGCGAATTAACGCAGGTAACGTCCCCCGATCCGTATTTATTTGTAAAATGATCGGCAAATAAAGCTCCCCCAGCGAGGGTCGGATACGGTCGAAATACTTGGTTTTGCAGAGCGACGTAGAACGACCGGAGGCACTTGGGGTGCCGGTAAGACATATACCTATTTTTGGTATTAAAATAAAAAGTAGGTAGTAAAAGTAGGGGAACTTTGGGGGAACCCAAAGTTAAGGAGACAGTGAGGAAGCTATTAAGGGGTTAATAGATAGTAAAACATTTGTTAGATATGGTAGGCCACCTTTCATCTCACATTACTCTCCAAAATATATATACTTCCCTAATAGGTTTTATACAAGCGAAAGTACGTAGTACAATTTTCAATTTTCAATTGACGGCACGGTTAGTGCAGTGGCAGATACAGTCGGCTGCTGCGCTCCGGGTCGTGGTTTCGATTCTCGCACGTAACAAATATTTGTATGATCTGCAGGTAGTTGTTCCGGGTCTGGGTGTATTGTATGTGGAATTCATGTCTGTAAGCACACCCACAACACAGGAGAAATCCCAGCGTGGGGCACAGTTTATTTAAAAAAATACTGTGGTGTAAGTGAGTTCTTCTATCTTTCTATCTGTTCAACCAAAACGTGCAAAAATATACGATACAAAAACTTGGCAGACAGGTATAAGTATAACCCGGAAAAAGACCATAAATTTATGTGAAGATTTTTTTTTTATGATTTCTTATGTAGGGCTTCAGTGACTTTATATTAGTTTCATTATACCAATTTATAGATATGTGTGCTAGCTCACACGTAGGGTCAGCGACATAAGTCACTGAACAATTAAACATTTTCAAATCGCTTGCACCTTCTCGTTTTGCATCATATCCATTTTATTTCTTAATCAAAATAATATTTAAATGTGTTTCTATTATATGGTTTTGAGAATGTTCACCAACGTTTCCAAAATAAAGAGTATTAGAGATGTGATTTTTTTTAATTGTACAGCGACTTATGTCGCTGACTGTACGAGGATCATCATTAATGTTTTTAGAATTATCCAATAAGAAAAATGGCCCATGAAATAATTATTTAATTGCGAAAAAATAACTCTTTGGGAAGCTGTACATTGAATTCAAAGATATAGTACATACGTACATAGATAGAGCCTATTAAATTGAACAAATTTCCATGATTAAATACTTATGTAAATCCTAATGTGAGTAATACGTGTGATAAATAGAGAAAACACTAACCGTTCGCCCACGTCTTGAAGCGTTGCGCTATATTTAACTGAAACCATCTGGTTAACACACGACGCTAACAGTTTTAACAGAAAGTAGATTGTTACTTTAGTACGAAACGGTGCCATTCGATTATTTTGCTGTAACCAAAACTCTATCTATAGATATAGACATCTCATTCTTTCATATGACGTTGCGCATGTGCCCGTGAGAGGTAGTACTAGAATTTATGTTTATGCTTAAGACTACCCGTCTGATTGAATTGATATGTCATTTATTTTAACAAATTGGTGGCAATCTAAAAATTACGTGTCGCGCGTCGAAATGAATTTGACTTCAGAAAATTTTGGCTCCATGATTTATTACTACTTAATCAACAACTATGTTATGATAGACTTCGATTGGTATTTCATGATAAATCCCCATCTTTTGCTACTGTTTATAACTGGTTTAGTTAAAACGTGGTTGAAGCAATCTCACTGATGATTTGCACCACAGAATACGTCCTTCCTCTAGAGCGACCACTGAAGATAACACAAGTGCTGTGCGGCTAATGATGAAGCTGATAAAAGAATGACATTTTAGTTTAGGCATGTATGCGGTATGAGTCAAGGGCAAAAAGTCTTACATGAAAATTTTGGCGTCAGAAAGCTTTGCACCAGATAGATCAGATAGCACCTCATCATTTGACGGAAGATCAAAAACGCCGTCGTTTGGATTGGTGATGCGAAAAGTATAACGGAGGTGACTCGGATACTGTGTTTGACATGGTCACAGGTTATATATTGTTACGAGCCCGAAGCAAAAAGACAATCAGCCCAATAGATGTATCGCTTCAAAGACCACATTTTCGCAAGAGGATAAAACAACTGTTACTACAGATTGGTATGTTAGTTATTGTTTACCAGGTATCTTGGAAAATGTTCGACAACAGCGCCCAAGAAGAAGGATCCGCTCCATCACGACAACTCTCCAGCTTACTCCGCTAGACGGAAAATCGAATATTTGTCTAAAGAAGGTGTGGAATTAGTGAGTCATCCTCCTTACAGTCCCAACCTGGCACCTTGCGACTTTTATTTATAACCACCACAGTAAAAAAATAAACTCAGAGGAATTCGCTTTATGAACACCGAATGTGCCGTAGCTGCATTCGAAAATAACTTGGAAGAGATCCCTCAAGAAGGGCGGGCTCACTGCTTCAGTCAATGGTTCCATCGCATGCGACGGTGCTAAGAAAGGAACAGAGACTACTTCGAAAAACAATAAAAATATTAACAGGTTCCTACATCGTTCCGTTTTTGATTTTCTAAAAACTTTTAATGTGACCTTTGTTGAAAGTAACATTATTAGTTTGATTTTATATACAGCGTCATAAATTATAGTAATTAAAATAACGTGATAGACAGAGACGTATTGCAGTAAACACTAGGAAGCGGTGAAGGGTGCGGAAATGGGAGCTAGATTATAATTTATAAAAATTGGTTTTTTGTTTTCATAACGAAGGACGACAAACGGTAGGTACAGTTGGTACAGCGGCGATTAACTTTCCGCGCTTCGTGTCACGGGTTCGATACCCACACAGAAAAAATACTTATATGATCAACAGATAGTTGTTTCAGATCTGAGTGTGAGATGTGAGATGAGTGGCTGTAAATTATAGCTATAATACAGGAAATTCTGGGAGATGTGGGGACACCACACATCGTTATTTTTTTGGAGGAACAAATTGTAATTACATTTGTTTATTTTTAGTTTTATTTGTATACATATAAAACGCACACTGGACTAGTGTGTGTTGCCGGTGATGACCTATGGTACAGAGGCCTGGTCACTCACCATGGGCCTCATAAGAAGGCCAATGTCACCCAAAAGGCAATGGAGAGGAAGAGGAAGAAGGAGTAGTGCTATATTCTTAATCTGGACACCACACGGATGATATAACAACACGTATTTATTGTTAACTAGCTGGGTCTCGCGGTTTCACCCGCGTTTAATTTAAAAGAAATTTAGAGTACTTCGACATAGACACTTGACATAGAATATATATATTGGATTTCAAGGGTTTTATTTTTTTACGCGGAACCCTGATTATTTTTCCAAAATAAAAGTAGCTATCTGCCAGTGAAGATCCCGTCAAAATCGGTCCAGCCGTTTCGGAGATTACCCGGAACAATAAGACAGACAGACAGACAGACGGACAGACAAAAAATTTAAAAATAGTGTTTTTGTTATATGTAACGTACATACTCTCATATGCATGTAGTAAAAAGCTGTTATTTTGACATTACATACAGACACTTCAATTTTATTTATTTGTATAGATAAGAAAATAAGTATCACTTTTTAACCTACCTGTGCCTGAGTAAACAGCACTCTTCTCTTCCGTCTCTGTGCGAGAGGGAACTGCATGGGCTTGGAGTCAGGTCCAGCGCAGGCAGCCAGCCCACCCATGTTGTTGACGTGGCCCATCCCGCCAGACGTCGACGTCATTAGCCTGGAAACTAAAGCAGCCGCTCAGATACGCACACTTGGATCTACGAAGCTAAATTAAAGAATATTTGGCAGATATCTTGGATATTTGTAGGATATTTGGATATATGACGGTATTATTGGCCCAGTGGCTAATCATTTGGCTATCCGCGCTACGTGTCGCGGGTTAGATCCCAGCAGGTAAGAAATATTTGTACCTATGACCTAGAGAAAGTTTCGGGTGTGGGTGTACTTGTGACATTTATGTCTGCAAACTGTACCAACGATACAGGAGCTATATTAGAGTCGGGCATTGTCTATGTAAAACAAACGAAATGAAATATCTAGTGAACTATATTTATTTAGAATTTAGGATTGTGCCAGCCTAAATTCATCATGTCAGCTGAAAAATGTCCACTATTGGACAGAAGAGTCCTCAAAGATTGCCACAGCGATATGGGTTTGTGTTGTGTGTTCATTGCGGGGTTTTGCCATAATCGCCACGCTTGGCAGACGGCTGGCGAACTCAGATGCATTATTAAAGTACACGAACGTTGCTGCCCATCCTCCGGCTGATCCCATAGTCGCCTTTTACGACACCCACGGGATGAGATGGGGTGGTGGTATTCTTAGTCAGCACCACACGTTACGCCTAAAGACATCATCGTACCGGCCATACAACGTCCACTACTGAATAAACGCCTCCCTCATAGATTTCCACAACTGTGTTGGGTTATTATTATATTCGGTGGAATTTTCCAGTACTCACCACGCTTGGCAGGCGGATTGGTAAGCGCAGAATGGATACTGTTCCACAGAAAAGACGCTGCTGCACATCCCTCTGGCTTTGATGGTTTAGAGTCCCTTAGTCGCCTTTTACGACCTCCATGGGAGGAGATGGAGTGGTGCTATATTCTTTATCCGGACACCACACGCCTAAAGTAGCTCAATATTATTGTAGAGTGTTCGATCCTTAGAAGTAGCCATAAGGTAAAAATTCGTAATAATGTTAGGTACTAGATTTTTGTATACAGGCTGTCCAGTAAATAGCATGACATACTGCAGGGGTGAGAGCTTGGGTCAATACCTACCAAAAAAACATAGTATATGTTTAGCAAAATCTTACAGTAGTACAAATTTTTCTGAAATATCGAAATATCTCTACCTTGACACAGATTTTTAAGCATCTTCATCTTAATCTTAATCATCTTTCATCATCAAGCAAGCAGCAGAATTTTTTAAACTAGCAATTTTGCAACATACGCGGAATAAAACAAAATAACTACCTACATCACTGTGATGACAGTTTTATCCATCCTTGCGATTTGTAAAAGGGGAGTAGCGGGAAAATAAAAATTAATACTTTCTCGCAGTAGAAATTAATCTCTTAGTGCTGGCAACATTTAAGCTGGCGTCCGCAATTTTCCTAATGACACTAGACGTGATGGTTTCCCGCTCTAGTAGCTGCGCAACTAATTTCAGTGTTTGAGATTACGTTTTGTTTTGGATTTGTATACATTTTTACTCATCTTATCAGTCAGAATATAAGTACCAATTTGACGTGTATAGGTCAAAGATTTCATATATCAATAAAATTCTTTCGTGCCATTTCTACGGCAATAGTTCAGTTAGGTACCTACTAATATTATCCCATAGTCTAGTAGGAGTATATTTCTGGATAATGGCAATACAATCGATCTGCATTGTGTGAACCTCAGACCATTCAACCAAATGGTCTAAGTGTGAACCCAAAGATATTGTATTACCTACGTATATATATCAAGATAGATCCTATTAAGTAGAACACCAGTTATAAAGACCTGTCATCGTAATGCAAGCATTACGTGTGATAAAAAGAGAAAGCACTAACCGTTCGCGCACGTCTTGAACCATCTGGTTAACACACGACGCTAATAGTTTTAACAAAAAGTGGATTGTTACTTTAGTACGAAACGGTGCCATTCGATTGTTTTGCTGTAACCAAAGCTCTATAGACATATCTTTCCTTCATATGACGTTGCGCATGTGCTCGTATGAGGTGCTAATAGATTTTTGTTTATGCTTAATACTATCCGTCTATAGATACTTGGTCTTAGTGTGAACCAGGGATCACTAATACTGCCTGACAAAGAGTGAAGCATTACTATTTTATTTCATCATCATCATATCAGCCACAGGACGTCCACTGCTGAACAAAGGCCTCCCCCTTAGATTTCCACAACGAGCGGTCACATGCCGCTCTCATCCAACGACTCCCAGCGACCTTCACCAGATCGTCTGTCCACCTCGTTGGAGGTCGTCCCACGCTGCGTTTTCCGGTGCGCGGTCTCCATTCGAGAACCTTTGTGCCCCAACGGCCATCAGTTCTACGAGCAATGTGCCCTGCCCATTGCCACTTCAGTTTACTAATCCTTTCAGCTATGTCGACAACTTTAGTTCTTCTACGGATCTCCTCATTTCTGATTCGATCCCGTAGAGAAATACCAAGCATAGCTCTCTCCATAGCTCGCTGAGTGACCTTGAGCTTTCTTATGAGGCCCATTGTGAGTGACCACGTCTCTGTTCCATATGTCATCACTGGTAACACACACTGGTTAAAGACTTGCGTCTTGAGGCATTGCGGTATTGTTGACGAAAAGACGTTGCGAAGTTTCCCGAACGCTGCCCAGCCGAGTCGGATTCGACGATTGACCTCTTTCTCGAAGTTGGACCTACCTAACTGGACAGTTTGTCCTAGGTAGACATACTCGTCAACAACTTCGAGAACAGAGCTCCCAACGGATATTGGGGTGGGCACGACATGGACATTTGACATGACTTTTGTCTTGCCCATGTTCATTTTAAGGCCCACCTGTTGGGAAACTCTGTTGAGATCATCGAGCATTGTGCGGAGCTCTTGCAGCGATTCTGCCATGATTACGATGTCATCGGCAAATCGAAGGTGAGTGATATACTCGCCATTGATGTTAATGCCGAATCCTTTCCACTCCAGTAGCTTGAAGGCATCCTCCATTGCAGCGGTGAACAGTTTCGGGGAAATGACGTCCCCCTGTCTCACACCTCTCTGCAATGGAATTGCCCCCGTGCTCTGTTCATGTACTCGGACCGACATGGTGGCGTTTCTGTATAAGCACTTCAACACTTCAATGTACCGATAGTCAATCTGGCACCGCTGCAGAGATTGCAGCACTGCCCAGGTTTCGATCGAATCGAAGGCTTTCTCATAGTCCACAAACGCCAAGCATAGTGGCAGATTATACTCCTCGGTCTTCTGTATAACCTGCCGCAGCGTATGGATGTGGTCTATGGTACTGAAACCTTTTCGGAAACCGGCTTGTTCGGGAGGCTGGAAGTCATCAAACCTGCACTCGAGACGATTCGTGATGACCCTTGAAAACAGCTTATAAACATGGCTCAGAAGTGAGATGGGTCTATAATTCTTCAATAGGGTGTTATCACCCTTTTTGAAGAAGAGCACCACCTCACCTCTGTTCCACGCTTCCGGCGTTGTGCCCTCGAGTAAGACGGAATTGAATAGCTTCTGAAGGACTTTAAGTACCGGTGTTCCACCCGCTTTCAGAAGCTCTGTCGTAATTCCGTCTCCACCCGGCGCCTTGTTATTTTTAAGCTGTTTCAAGGCCATCCTAATCTCGTACAGGCTGATGTCCGGGATATCCTCGGTATAGTGTCGGGTTAGTTTGGCTCGCGGGTCTTTGTCAGAGCCAATGGTAGGTATAGTAACCGAGGTGTATAACTGCCGGTAGAAGTTCTCAATCTCTCTCAAAACCTCTGGCTTAGTCGACGCTACACTGCCGTCCTCGGTCTTCAGCTTCATAATACGACTTTGCCCAATAGACTTGTCTCTTGCGAACACTTTGGAGCCTTGATTCCGCTCAATCGCCTCTTTAACACCGTTAGTGTTAAAGGTGCGGATATCGTGCCGCAAGGACTTCCATATCCGTCTATTGAGCAGTCGGTATGCTTCAGCATCATCGGAAGACTGCAGCGTCATGGCGCGTCTTTCTGCCATAAGGTCGAGAGTGTGATCGGAGAACTTTTTTGGTCTACCTTTACGGTGGGCTTTAAAGAACTTAGAGCCAACCGTTTGGACAGTTTCTACAAACCTACCATTTAAATCGTCCACAGATACGCAATGTTCCAGGCACTCGAAGCGGTTTTGGAGTTCGAGTTGAAAGCTCTCGGGGTTTTGGATATGAGCACTTGAGGGCCGGAGCGTAGACCTCATCAGACGAGACCTCTCAACTTTGAGATTAATATTCAATGTGCCTCTTACCATTCGGTGATCACTACCGGTTTTCACCCTGTGGATCACAGAGACATCATTGAATATTTGTCTTTTATTGGTCATGATGAAGTCAATCTCATTCCTCGTGGAACCATCGGGACTCATCCAGGTCCACTTCCTGTGAGGCGGCTTTTGGAAAAAGGAGTTCATCATAAAGAGTCCCTCCTTTTCCAAAAAGTCGACCAGCCTCTGTCCCCTGGGGTTCCGTTGCCCATATCCAAATTGCCCCACTCTCAACTCACCATCGCATCGAGTGCCCAGTTTTGCGTTGAAGTCCCCCATCACAACAGTGAAATGTGTCTTCGAGGTATGTATGGCCCTACTTACGTCCTCATACATACTCTCTACTTCATCATCTGGGTGTGTCGAGGTCGGTGCGTAGACCTGTATGACCTTCAACGAATATCTCTTGGATATTCTGAGTATAAGGTACGCTACCCTGCTCGACACACTTTCGATGGCCACTATACTGTTAATGAGGGACCTGCGGACGAGAAACCCGACACCACCTTGAGACAGATGTTCGCCTTCCCGGTAGTAGAATAAGTTGCCGGATTTCAGGGTTATCGTGTCCTCCCCCTCTCTTCGGACTTCTGATAGACCCATGATATCCCAGTGCAACTTATCTATTTCTTCTTCCAGCTCAACAATCTTTTCGTCTGCCCTCAGTGTGCGTGTGTTATATGTCACCAGGGCCAGTTTTCGGTTTGGGTGGTAGCCGGATCCCATCCGGAGATTCTTAGCACCCCCTGCCCCGCCGTTTCCGTGGCCGCTACCATGACCAGGAATGGCGGGGCTGCCGGGAACTGGGGGCCGGTGCTTATGTTGTGTTGTCATTTTGGGGGGAATTTGCCGATACTCACCACGCTTGGCAAGCGGGTTGGTGAGCGCAGAATTGCTACTGCTCAGCAAAAGGGACGCTGCTGCCCATCCCTCTGGTTAAGAGTCCCTTAGTCGACTTTTACGACCTCCACGGGAGGAGATGGAGTGGTGCTATATTCTTAATCCGGACACCACACTATTTTATTTAATTTGCTTGAATACAACGAATGTTAAACTTTAACCGGTTGTCTATTGAAACCACAGACTAGTGACCTTTTGGCTTGGTTTATTCCGCCGAGGGACGTAGGTAGTAGAGTCTGAAGAACGCCACCAAACACTATTATTTACACATTGTAGTACCAAACGCCATTACAACACTCACCGAGGCTGTTGCTGAAAATCAGCGCTGTGGCTCGTACTGATGCCACAGCATTTAAGCTGAGCAACGACCTAAGTCTTGCGCAAATACGACGTACAATTCCCACTTTTCCAGTCATTACAAAACCCAAAGATTTGAATCTTTGACAGAACATGAGGAGTATGTATCGGCATTGGTAATTTCTAGTCGTCAACAAACTGTATAATAATCTATGATGTTAATTGTCAACCATAAAAAAGAAAATTATTGTTTTATTATTTTTGGCCTGGAGTCCAAGTCTTTTGGCCACAAGTATATTAACACTAATTGATTAACATTAATTGACACTGATTAGTGTTAATTTGGTTGTTTCTGTTATAGATGAAAATAGTATATATAGATTTAAGTGTTTTGTTAATAAGTACATATTTAAGCATATACGTAGTCATGCCTTTGTCGAATATTTTCCTTACTGTGTGTTTGTGCGTCGACTTGCCGCAGGAATAAATTGTTTCTTTCTTTCTTTCTTTCTTTCTAGTGCTACGCAAAGGGTCAGTAGCCAAAAGAATCTGATTGCGCTCATCCGTAATCAATCACGTAGGTTGTTGACCTCTCAACAGAGAATTGCGTCCGATAAAATGGTCAATATGACGTAGGATCATTTTCATCATATCAGCCAAAGGACGTCCACTGCTGAACAAAGTCCTCCCTCATAGATTTCCACATCGAACGGTTATACTCCGCCCGCATCCAACGACTCCTAGTGATCTTCACCAGGTCGTCTGTCCACCTCGTTGGAGGTCGTCCCACGCTGCGTTTTCCGGTGCGCAGTCCCCACTGGAGAACCGAATGACGTAGGATCTGACAGTGAAATTAGCTTTACAATCCTCCCCGAGAAGTGCCTGGAGGGGCGACTATTTTACATTTTTTTTTTTTTTAAAACGTTGCCCCACTCTGTGATTTCTCCTGTGTCGTGGGTGCGTTTACAAACACAAATTCCACACACAATACACCCAGACCCGGAACAACTACCTGCATATCGTACAAATATTTGTTCCGTGCGGGAATCGAACCCACGACCCGGTGCGCAGCAGCCGACTGTATCAGCCACTGCACCAACCGTGCCGCCAAGTCATCTGCTCTCAGCTAGAGGGGATGACCACTTAACAGTCATCCCCTCCGTGATGTGCCTAAAGGCGTGGCACCAATGGGCGGCTCTAGGGTGATTTTACGAGGACCTGGAGCCCCCCTTCGGTGCCGAAGATGACCACTCCAGTGGTTTTAGCCGGTAGGAGTCAGGAGGCATGCCCCTTCGTCCTTCCCCAGGGTGAAGGAAGTTCCATGAAGAATTTCCACTGGACATCAATAAAAAAATAAAAGAAAGGAAAGGCTTCTTATGTTACCGCTGCGATTATAAGTATTACTTTACCCACTCTAGGATTTCTGCTGTGTCGTGGGTGCGTTTACAGAAATGAATTCCCCCAGGACCCGGAACAACTACCTGCAGATCATAGAAATGTTTGTTCCGTGCTGAAATAAAACCTGCGACCCGGAGCGCAGCAGCCGACTGTGTCAGCCACTGCACCAACCGTGCCGCCAACAATAACATTTGATTAAATTAAAATCAGTATTATACACACAATGACTGCCGTCTGACATTAGCAACACTACTCGGTATAAATTGGCCATACCGATTGTCTCTACGTAAAGCATGGAACTTGTAATATTGCATTTTGGTTGGTTTATTTCAATAGCATTTTATTGAAGTATATTTTACATTACGAAATTACGAAATCCTAAAAAGTTATTCTTTATTTGTAAAACGTAAAATATTGAATTGCAAATACCAATCCTCAAAATAATACTCCACTTACTGTGTGGTGTCCGGATTAAGAATATAGTGCCACTATACAGCAGCGTCCCATCTGTACAACAGTTGCCATTCTGCGCTCACCAACCCGCCTGCCAAGCGTAGTGAGTACTGGCGAATATCTTCCGAAAATGCCGACTACGGTGTATTACCCGTATCTTTGTTCATTAGGGTACCTCTTTTGGCTGTTATGATTAATATAATAAGGAAAATTATTTTCCTCGTAGGTAACTCATATTCAATTTTGCAGGTTCGAATTTGACATCAGCGACCGACGGATTAATATGCTCTCCGTGCCCGGAGACGTCTTGATGTGCAAAGAGTGGTCAGACTTTTTTATTGATTTCCAGTGGAAATTCTACAAGGAAGTATCCTTCGCCCCGGGGAAGGGCGAAGGGGTATGCCGCCGGACTTCTACTGGCTAAAACCACTGGAGCGGTCATCTTCGGCACCGAAGAGGGGCTTCAGGTCCTCGTAAGATCACACTATAGCTCCCCAGTAATGCCACGCCTTAGGCAAATCTCGGAGGGCATGAATATAAAGTGGTCACCCCCTCTAGCGGAGGGAAGGTGACTGTAAAAAGGTCGCCCCCCAGGCACTTCTCGGGGAGGATTGTAAAGGATCCCCCCCAAGTCTCACTGTGCGCTGTGCTACGCACACGGTGGCACGTGACCACGTGCGCACCACCGTCTTCCCGGGGGTCACTCGGTGCGAGCATACAGACTCCCCAATCAACGTAGCATGTAGCGACGGCAGGGGGCACAGGCGTGTTGGACCCGGGAGCCGGGGCGGTTGTTACCCCGGCGCCGTCTCGTCCTTCTCCGTGCAGGATTGGCCCTCGCCCGATCCCGCAAAGAGTCCTACAAAGGTTATAACCTATCTGAGTTATAACCGAAAACGCACCTATCCAAGGCTTAAGCGCAAGCGCAGCATAACCTTGCAGATCGATCATTATGCGCGGTCGCCGTTGAGCCACGAGCCTCGCAAATACTATACCATAGCAAAAGGTCCCCATCATCGTATCATCAGAAGGACGTTCACTGTTGAACAAAGACCTCCCCATTGATGTCCATAACAACTGACTCCCAGCTACCTTCGCTAGTTTGTCTTTCCATCGCGTTGGAGGTTGCACGCTGCGTTTTCCAGTGCATGAACGAGCTACGTGCCGTCCTCCTTCGTCCTTCCAATCCACTCAGCTATGTCGGCATCTTTAGGTCTTCCACGGATCTTTTCCTTTCTGATACGGTCGTGTTGAGAAGTACCAAGTATAACTTTCTCCATAGCTTGCTTAGTGCTTTCTGACGAGGCCCATAGAGAATGACTATGTCTTTGTGCCATACGTCAAAACAAAAGGTAAACGTACCAAAATATGTAATAACAATTCCTTCATCAACAAAACCGTAGATTCAAACGTTTGGTGAGGCACATCAGCATTTCGGCTGCAATATCCCGCACATTACACACGTCGAATCCGGCGAGTATTTACACAACACTCGAACGGAAAGGGTCTTTCAATAAAATATTACTCCCCATTCTGTCTTACTCCATTGTGCGTGTATGCTGTATTGTGCGATATCTTTGCTTGATCGATGAAATTGGTGCAAGCTGTGAGTCTGTGGGTTCTGTTCTTATTTAAAACTAATATAATAAAGTGTGACGCTTCCATTTGCTTTTCTCGCTCGTAAATTAAATATGCTGTCATTTCTCTAATATGTATGAGACTGACCCAAGATAAGTGCTTGGAAAAAGGCTGAGACGATGCCAACGGAATTTCTTTTGTAACAAACTGAACTTTTCCTATCATTGTATAAATAAGACAAAAGATATGCACCGTTTGTGTTTTTCTTAACATTGAAGGACTTTTTATTATTGGCCTTCATTCCGTTACAATATTTATGCAATAAGCTTATATTTAGAGCAATTGAATTAATACACATTTTCTTGGGAGACTAAAATAGGTTGTGTTTTTCAACCGTACCCTAAAAAACTGCTAGTACACGCTCATATCAAACCTCCTTTGTGTTGTCAATGGGCCGCCGGACATTTTGTTATCTGTGGATCTCTGGGTTTAATTGAAACGTAGCGCTATTTCCATGGCAGATGAATGGGCGCGTTTTTAGATTCCAATTGAATCGTTAAATGACTCGAAAAGGGATGTTTACAAACATTTTCTGAATAGATTACGAAGATATTTCAATGGCAGTTTGATTTTATTTTAATTGATGCAATCCGTAGATTTTTTTGTTTAGGTTGTGCACGTATTTTGAAACTGAGGGTTTAAAACTAATTCCTGGGGCCCATTTTGGGTCACGGCCGTGTTTCTTTATTGGGCGGGTAATACGGGTTTCTTCTAATAGAACTATAACTTATTCTCCTAAAAACTGTGTTCACGAAAAACGCAAGGCCAAAGTTTGAGTCACACCTTAAAATTTCCTAAAATACATACAAATACTCATGTTCCCGTATGTGACAGGGGTTGGACAGAGATGTGCATATATTTTGACAACAAATACGTCGGTAATTGAACCGGGGGCTGGCCACGACGAGGGACGCTGGGGCGTCAAAATATGTCGCCGTAAATGCAACTATTTTCATGGCCGAATGGAGTCATGTCGGTGTTTCTATTCTGTTTTTTGGACATAAAACCTTACACTGGTGAGCGTACAATACTTACAAACTTGGGTCAAAACATCATTTACTCTTGTCATCAAATTTTAAGAATGAAAATATTATCCTTATGATTCTATTCAAGTCAAGCCGTGTGGTGCCGGCTCGCCGAGTGGTGCCGGCTAGCCGTGTGGTGCCCGCTCAGAATACCACCACCCCATTTCCTCCCGTGGGTGTTGTAAAATCGACTTAGGGATTAGTCGGAGGATGCTGCCCGCGTCCTTCGAGTACATTAACAACGCAACTGCGTTCGCCAACCCGTCTGCCAAGCGTAGCGATTATGGCAAAGCCCTCTAATGAGCCCACAGCACACCCATATCGATCGTTGTGGTGATCTTTGGGGAGGCCTGTGTCCAGCAGTGCACTTCATTTGTCCGAAATGATGAATCTATTGAAATATTACTGAAATGAATTTTCCGTATATTCGATTTCTGCTTATCTGAGGTATCACCAGTCCTCAGACAAATCCAATGTCAACCTCGCAAGCAATATTCTACAGAAAATATCGATTAATTACAGTATTTCCAACCCAAAACCAGATCCCACCATTTCCGTCAATTATCATTCCACCCGCGCTCAAAGTCAGAAGAAAAATAAATAGTTGCACGAAACGGACACTTAGCTTTAACGCGTGCGTTTGATGACACGATTGGCGTGAAATTGGCCCGGACTGGGGGCTGGGGTCGGGGGCAGTGAGGGGGCAAGCAGGCGTGCGTCTGACGGCCGCTGACCACAAGTAATTACCAACTAGACAATGCTAGTTGGAAATTCAGTAAAGTTTTAATGGTCAGATGCGGCTTCCACTTTAAGTTATTATTGCTTTTGGAGTTTGTGATTATTTTGAAGTTATTACGCTAGTTATACTATAGTTATTATGAGTAATTGGATGCGGGTGGCATTTGGAAAACCTTTTTTTAGTCGTGCCCAGTGGAAATCAGCACGAAGTTTCTCGGCCCCGGGTAAGGGCGAAGGGGCATGCCGCCTACCTTAAAACCACTGGAGCGGTCATCTTTGGCTCCAGGAGTATTTTAAAAACCTACTTTATTTCCAGAAGAAAAAGTCGACATTTGCTTTCTATTTGGTCTAAGGCGGCAAATTATTAAATGAAAATGAGTCCAACTCCTTGGTCAGAATGTCTTATACCTACCTAACATACATAAGCTTGTGTTCGTGGATTTTTGGGCAGCTTCTTCAGGTTTAAATCTCAATTAAAGTAAAACTTAGTTCACAATCAAAATTTTAATTCATAATCAGTCAAAGCCATATCTTTAATAAAAAGTGGAGAATTACTTGTTTATTTATTAACATACATATAACATAGGTTATATAATGCCATTTACAGGTTTTCACTGATACAATTCAGAATAAACTATTCTGATTTCAACTATCACTACCAAGCACAAGAATGGCCTATGACCATTAGCATTGACGAAGATATTATGAAGGTTTAGCCGATCCTACGGTGTGAAGCTTTTTGTAGTAAACAGGTCTAATACGGACACTTTACCTAAGTCCTTGCTTACTTGCAAAATATACCTAAATATGAACGTTTGCCCGACGCACAATGTTAGTTTGTACTATTTAGATTTTACTGGTTGAATATTCTTTTCGTGTGTGTCAGCCGAAAATCGTCCACTACTGAACAGAGGCCTCCACCAAAGACTACCACAACGACCGGTATGGGTTTTGTTTGCTCATTGGGAGACAAGCCAATCGCCACTCTTGGCAGGGTTGGCGATCGCAATAAAGTTATAAATGTACTCGAACGATTCGGCTTCCCATCCTCCGGCTAATCCCATAGTCGCCTTTTACGACACCCACGGGATGAGATGGGGTGGTGGTATTCTTAGCACCAGACGCCTATATTCTTTTAGGGAGCAATAAAGTGTTTCCAATTGGTAATTCTTTTGACAAAAACTATACTGATTTCAACTATACCGATTCAACTAACCATTTTCTTCTTTTTATAATTTTAAACAATTAGTACCTAATGTAATGCTGTATTTGTATATTTAATTTTAGTTGAGTGCTTTGGTGTGAAATTCAATAGTATTTAATAAGCGTACCAATACAAAAATAAACGCGAATTTCCATATCTTTGTCACAACACCCGCTTTACCAGTGAAGGCAGCATAAATCGAGTATAAATTGAAAAAAGAAACTGTTTATTTTTCTATCAGTGGAAACGAATTGACCTTATCGTCTTGAATAAATTAAGTAACACCTTACTATTAGTACATATGACAATTTTGTTTATTTATTTTTAATGTTTGCTTTCAAGCTACCTTCGAACTCAAGTATATAACAAGTGTGTGTTATGTAAGTAAAACACTAAGTGTGTGAATTATTTTGTACTGGTTGCGGTGTATTTTTCCACTGTCATTCGGGAATGATAAGGTAGTATTGACGATAAAACTCCTTCTAATTGCGTTAACCTTACCATATTTAATAAACATTTCGCAAAAGCAACAGAAACGATTAACACTAGTTACTCTTTTACATGCGAGCTATGGAGAGAGCTATGCTATTGCTCTACGAGATCGAATCAGGAATGAGGAGATCCGTAGAAGAACTGAAGTAGCCGAAATTGCTGAAAGGATTATGTAATAACATGATTTAGTAAGGAAAAAACTCGCTTCTATAACAACAGTAGTACCCTTCTTTTGATATATACCTAATATCATTGGTTGTACCCGACAGAACAATATTTTTATAGATTACTTGTAAATAATAGATGATATGAAGATAAAAATATTGTTTGTTCTTGTAAAACCATATGCAGGCACTTATGAATAGTCAAGACTTTGGTTGCCGCGTTCCAAGATGTTGATTTCCTATGGAGAAGAACGGGCAAGCAAGTCCATGGTTACTCTTTTTAAATTTTAATAATTGTTACAATATGTTTGACTACATTGTTCTCAAAATAAAGATAATATAAGGAGAATGTAGGAGAAAAGAGCAAACTTCTTAAAAAGTCTACACTAAACAGGCCTGATTTTAATATTTACAAAAGTATCTGATGATGAGATGTCATTTAAACAAGTTTAGAATGAAGAATAATCAATGTCATTAAGTAAATTAACATAATCCATTATAACAAATGACAAAATAAATAAAATATAATAGCATTTGATATATCAAAACCAATCTGGGTGTATTGGATGTGGAATTTATGTCTGTAAACGCACGCGCGACACATGAGAATACCTAGAGTGGGGCAACGTTTTTAAAAAAAAGAAAGAAACAATGTCAACATCAGCCTTTGAACATTTTTGTCGTCCATATAGGTACTCTGTAACCTTCATTTCGGCCGAATTAAGTCCACTGTTGGACACAGGCCTCCTCCAAAGATCACCACAACGACCGATATGGGTGTGTTGTGTGCTCATTGGGGGGTTTTGCCATAATCGCCACGCTTGGCAGACTGATTGGCGATCGCAGTTGAGTTGTTAATGTACTCGAAGGACGCTGCTGCCCATCCTCCGGCGAATCCCTTAGTCGACTTTTACGACACCCACAGGAGGAGATGGGGTGGTGGTATTCTGAGCCGGCACCACACGGCACTGTAACCTTATAGAATATGAAGTTAACCCTTTCTACACAGCTTCTGCTTTATAATGTACTTGAATTTCTTAAAACTTAATTGCTCAATATGACTTGGAATTTTATTGTAAAAACGTACGTACATATTGACATTTAAATTATTTGCTTGTCTTCTGGAGCCTAGTGGCAATATGGCAACATGGTATTTAGATCACTAGTCTATCCTGTTAACTCTTTCAACTAAGATACATATATTTGAGATGGACCTGGTGGATATCGCGATGGCCTATCTTATGCGTTGACCAACGGGCTATTGCTGCTTATAAAATTAATTATAAACGAAAAAACAAGGAATCTCTAGATTTATTAGGTTAATCACAGTAATCATGTTTGTCGAAGCACTCAAAATCATCAGCTCGGACGTGTTCGGGCCACTTCGGCTACCGTCGGCAACGGTCGACAGCACTCGGTCCATGCGCCTGCGTCACGCTCGAGTCAATATTTGCTTACAACTAATGGATTTTGCGAACGAGGGGTCGCCGATCGTGTGTATGAATTTAAAAGTAAAATGTAGAGATGTAACCCGTTTTTATAGACTGGATTTACTTTCCAGCTTAATTTAAGGAAGCTAGACAGTATATTGAACTTAGGATAATGGCTGATCTACAGGATTAAATAAAAAAAAACTTGCTAGTAAGCGATAAACAACTTGGCGATTTGGCATGACGTCAAACATCCATCGTTAGGCATCCTCATAGTATTTTAGGTTTTAGACTTATCATCGTAGATAAATATACTTAATTTCTTACAGTCCAAGTGTTACTTATTTTGTGAGGCAAAAATCTTTTAAATAACGATGATACTACACCGAATTATAAACTCATCTTTTTATATTCGGAATAAATATTTTAGATTTATTGTAATTTCCGAACTATTTTATGTTGTCCATAGGGAGATGAAGTTTCTTACACCCGTAGATGTGTTTGTTTTTCGTCAAATCAGGCTTCAATTGTTAGGAGATAATGACGAATCATACCATGATTAATTCACATAATCCACAGGAACAGTCTATAACAGTTCATAATAATCGCATTAAAATTTGCCGTACACACGCATCTGATCGCCCCTTTACAGAAAATGTTGCCAACGCTATATAAACTCGAGCAAATTGTGCGTGGATAAACATTGACAATAATAGGCGCATTGTTGCAACCCCAACCGGGTGTGCTGACAAAATAGAGAGGATCGTATCGCGAGCGGCCGATCGGAAAATGAGGTGAAGTTGTATTAGAACTTTTTAGAAGTTAGTAGGTTGATATATGTTGTTTATAAATTGCATAGTAATATAATGATTTGGTGTGATGTTTGCGTATCTTTACGGCCAATTAAGCAGAGTGGGTTGAGAAAATCGTTTGGTTATTGTTGTGACGCTCAGTGTTTGTAGTTTATGTTGAATAATGGCTTGTCAGCGGTTGTGTACGCATTGAATAAAATATTAACTACGTACTTAAGAATAACGCTGTTTAGGTGAACACTTTATCACTGTAGGATTACTCCAACCCTGTTCATCAGCATTGACGTTTCTCCGAAGAAAGGAGTAATGTAATGAACTGTTGAGACTGTATTTTATATAGAACTGTAATCTCCAACAGTGCCTTGCTTGCCAAAACAAAACAATTTTGAATTGAAATACTACTACACGAAAACCCCTGCCTTAATAATACTCGATTGTCGTATCAAACCCTATAGTTTTTTAGATGATCTCTCTGGGTTTAATAAGCTATAGTAGTCGTTATATAACAGTCAGACCTATATAAGTCGAATAATAACTCGATAATCGCTTGGAAATCCAGAAACTGCCCAAACTATTACCATGCCCATCTCTTGTCGGACAAAAAAGGAACCAACGCCATTTCTAACTGTAAACAAACCAACAAAGATGGCGGGAAATGAAATAGCAAACATTTCCGCGGCTATTTCCCTCAATGTTGCCACACTAAGGAAGATAAACTGCGGCCGGCTGGCGGTGACGCGGCCACTCGGCCCGCATTAGGCGCGCCTGCATGGAAACTAAGTGTGTCACACACTTATTTTTTCCCCGCGGCAATTTTAATTTACCGCTGACCGTGGGTACCGCGAACGTTTGATGTGTCGCTATACTTGAAAATGCTACGGATTGAGCGGTTGAAAATTGAGCGAATACATATGTTTTTTATTTGCGCACTAGCTTATGATAGAGCAATTGCATGCATTTTAAAAATGATTTGTTTTATACTATCTCAGTATGATTCGCCTAGGTAACAATAAAAAAATCTAATCAAGAAAACACATCCGACATTGTTGACCCTCCGAAAATTGTCTAAAAAGTTTTACTTTATAAACACAATTTTATAACTAAAACAACATTGTAAATAATATTATTGAGTATATGTATTTTACTCTTACAGTATTATGTAAACATGCAAGTCACTTGCATTTATATGACATTCACAAACTACCTTTCACACTCACAAAGAACACAAGTATCGAACACCAATTACCATATTCATTACCATATACTAAAATAATTTCTCCTGACTCGACTAGAGCCTTCGAATGCACCGACATCACGCTATTTGCGGACGTGAGGCCTAATGTTTACACAGTCAAGACTCTAGTGGTGGGCAAATATGGGACCGATCAAATGGAATTGCTTATTTTGTCTGTCTACACAGCTCCCTAGTACAACAGGTACGGGTGACAGGCGTGCCTCAGGGCTCGCTTCTCTGACCAGTTTAGTAATCTTTTTCTTTTTTCAATAATTCGGTGGGTATTCGAAATGTTTTTTGTCCGTTGGACATCACTCGACAGTTTACCGTTTTAATCTCTGCTCAAAGATACTCGTATGTGCGGAAGCGTGGTGTATTATTGTGTTAAATTATTTGTAAATTTTGTTCAACGAGTAGTCGGTTTTTTCGATGCAATTGTTTTTTTTTATTACAATGTATGAGCCGTATTGTAGGCGCAGCTTCATAACAAGCTAAATAAAATAAAAGCAATGTAATTTGATCAGACGTTTAGCATCGTACAGCCCATAGCACAATTCGCGATGGATGCGTGATCCCAGTATAAGTATTGCAAAGTCAATTGAGAAACTTCAATGACATACAAACAACTCTAAAATTTGGCGACATGCGAGTGACACCACCGAAAAAAGTATACCAGTGTGGTAAAGGTTTTATACATTTCTTTTTTGCCAGACGGTTAAAATAAGGCGAATTTTCGTATTTTGTCGCATAATTGCATGAAATTATAACATCAGTAACTATGTAATCATTGACCATTTACTGTGCATTTTATGAATATCAAAAATCATAAATTTTATGAGCAATATTGATTCTTGCACTAACTAGCCAATTATTTGAGACTTATAGTTTATTAAATGCCCCCGGTTCGTTTCGTTTCCCTCGTAATAACAAATTGCCCGCCATCTTTGTTTTCTATTGTCTATGATTGCGACCTACGCTCAATTATATCACAGTGAATACGCACTGAGAGCCGCAAAAATCTTTTGGGTTTTTTAATGCTAACTATTTTTAAACATTTTATATATTATATTGAAACAAAAATTACCCAAATACCTACAATAAACAAATTCATTTGGCTACGAAAGAGGACTTAAAGACCTACATCTTTTTTTTATTTTTATTGGTGTCCAGTGGACGTTCTACATGGAACTTCCTTCGCCCCGGGGAAGGGCATATGGTAAGGGGTATGCCGGACTCCTGCTGACTAAAACCACTGGAGCGGTCATCTTCGGCACCGAAGGGGGGCTCCAGGTCCTCGTAAGATCACACTAGAGCAAAGACCTACATCTAGCTTTTTGTTGTCACTTTGCGTATGAGCTTTTTTTATTTCACCCGGTAGATATACATAATGCACTAAAACCACCGTAGTAGTCATCTTGGGCTCCTCTATCTCGAGCCGCCGATAAGTGCCACACGTTTAGGAACATCTTGAAGGGACTGTAAAGCGCTCATCATCTCTAGCGGAGGGGACGTCACTGTAAAGAGGTCTGCACCGGATTGTAAAGCCCCCTCCGAAGCCTTCTCTGCTCCTTTGGATTCAGGCTCCGAAAACTGGGAAGAAGGCCTCGACGACACGCTTTTGTACATACTGCGGCAGCATGAGCCGCTCGCGGCATAGCACGAGTGCACGCCGCTGAGCTTATCATCTCACTTGCAACGTGCCTTGCAAACTGCCGAGCGCCTCTGTAGGCGCACTTTCACCGCTCAGGCGGAAGGAGCCTATTTGGTTATACACCCACGCATCCATTTCCGTCAGGATTTTCCAAGGCGTAAAACGCGCCAACAGAGTCGCCGCCTCAAAAGATTTGGCGTCCTCGTGCCATCCATTTACCCGCTCCGCGCTGCAGACATGTATTAACACTAAGTAACATGGTTTTAAAAGAGTAACGATGGAGTTTCTTGCCCGTTCTTCTCCATAGGAAATCTACATCTTGGAACGTGGCAACTAAAGTCTCGACTATTCATAAGCGCTATTAATGGTTTAAGTGAATAAAAATCTTTTTATCTTTATCTATTTGGGATATGATGGTATTATGTAAACAAAATTGTTAATTATATTTTGATTCAACTTTGATAAATTGGTACTCGCTATACAATAGCAGGTAATATTTATAATTCTTTATATTTTTTATTTAAGATTTTCTAATTCAATTACTGGTTGCGTTTTCTCTGTATTGTCTATCGTTCGACTGTAAGTGGTGTTTGTTTCAGATAACCGTCAACCAATTTTATTTTACTAAACAACATTGTGACGAGACAAGCAAGTCATTCCATTGGTGGTATTGAGTTTTGCCTGACCATAACAATTATAATGCCACCCAGGACTAGACCTTCGTGGCACCACACTGAAAGAAGAAAGAAAGAAGAAGAAAGAAAGAAAAGCGAATTATTACCACAACAAAACGCGCATCGGTACATTAATATTAATTAAACTAAAATCTACACTAAACTTGCAATAAAAAACCACATAACAAAAAGATTGATCGTAGAATAGAAATAAGAAAAATTAGATACAAACAAATCATAACAAATATAACAGTTTGCTGATGCACGTCTTAATAGTGGCAAACAGGTCAATACTCAGCATAATACTGTGTTGTAACGTTAGCCGCAACACAGAGCTGGTTTTCAGTGCTAACACTGCACTCGTCACCTTGACACATTAGTTAATTAGTCTCTTATGCCCAGTAATTTCACTAGATTTAAGTTATAACAGTTGGTCTAGCCTTATTCCCTCCATGTAAAACTATTAACTCACGATTAAAATAATTATAACCTTAATCAGCATATGAATCTGTACAACTCATTTCTTTCGGCAAAACGAAAGAGTAGGCCTATGTTCTGAAAGCGGTTAGATATGAATGAAAAAAAATGTTAATTCTAACAATACACTGGAAAAGGTTTGCTACTAGACTTATCTGAAATAAGAACGTTGTAGTAACAGAAATGTTTTAAGATCTAATAACATCAATAACATCTATATCTATTTAGAAATGACCACATCGTTGCAAGTCGTTGTCAATAAAAATATAGCTAGGCACTCGTCTTCATGGTGCATTTGTGTTGGTTTATACATATTTTTATTTATCAAATATGGTTTTAATAGGTTTGAGTCACAAAATTTTAGTAGTCGAAGTTTCTTTAATTCTCAGAATATCATTAAAATAAATAATATGGTACTTTTAATCTACATAACCGTCAACAAACAAAGTACGCGTAAGCATCGGCCCTAAATCCCGAGAAAATGTGAATTTCTAACGAAGACTAAGGTACTTGTGAACAAATAATATAGTCTGTGTACATAATCAAGCGATACTCTATGCACCTGCGCCATCGTAATAGCGCTCCCGTTGCTATATCGAATTACCATCGAGCCATAGATTATAGAGTAGATGTGATTGTCATTTTGTATTAAGTAGTGCAGAAGGCCTGCGGTAGGTTTAGCACGCGACTGGGAAAGGTATTTTGATTATTTATCTTTTATTTATTACATTATCAATAAAAAATACAATTCAAGTTTGTCAAATACAAAAAAGCACCACTTAAACCTCTTGGGTTTGTGTGCGGCACTAACAATTCAATATCGTATCAGCATATATAAGAACAATGAGTTATTTATTGTGGTCCAGAGGATATAGGATATTTTTACCGTTCCAAGTGCCGCGCGGGCATAGCCGCAGACTAAAGCTAGTGATTTAAAAGGTATTTAATAGGTTTCATTTTAGCATGCTATATGCTAACACTAAAGTATAAAATAAGTATAAAGTAAGACAACTATGCGGTTGACTCGACTTGACAACAAAAGCCTCGCAATAAATGGCCATAATGGCCAAAACCCACGCGGAATAAAGACTGAAAACACTTTCAGGCTTGTCAAAATCAAAATGATAGATTTTAACGAAATGTACACACTCCAAGAGAAAAAATATGATTTAAGACAAAAAAACCTGTATCAATTAACTATCTTGTTAATCCTCATTATCATCCAAGACTCTCATGCAACAAGCTTCTTTTTGTCCTTAAAATAATTAAATTTCACGATCATTTATCGACCTTTAATCAGCCAAATTGAACTACAACTACGGTACCGTAAAGTAAACCGATATTTCAAAGCATTGACGCCTCTGTCAAATGTTATCGTTGATCTTAGGCTAAGATGGTGGCTTGGTAGCCGGGCACGTAGCTTTTTTTTGTCACGGACAGTTAATGGTGTTTGCTCTTCTGAGACTCGGAATCTGAGACAGTTTTATATTGGTAATCATAAGAGTTAATGAGTTAAGATTGCAAGAGCGTTACTTTGATCTGAATATGGTTGAATTTTTATGTCTTTGATATTATGTATAAATGACAAATCCTAAGTAATGGCAAAAAGGTTCTCGAGTGGAGACCGCGCACTGGGAAACGCAGTGTGGGACAACCTCAGAGGTAGACGGACGACCCGGTGAAGGTCGCTGGCAGCCGTTGGATGCAGCCTGCATGCGACCGGGCGTTATGGAAACCTATAGGGGAGGCCTTTGTTCAACATGAACGTCATTTAGCTGAAATGATGGTGATGATGTAATACCTGTGCAAAACGAATGCGAACTGTAATAAAAAGTATAACAATAGATGCCTATTTCGGTACGACTTAACAATCACGAAGGCAGAAATTAAATGTTCATTGCTAGCGGAGCCCTGCGACTTCACCCACGTGAAAATGTTGAAGTTTCGAGTGTTAAATGTTCAATATTTATGGATTTCAAGCTACGCTCAGCCAAATTCCATCCAAATTGGTGTAAACACATAAAAAATCTATAGAGTAACTCATTTACGCATTATAATATCCATAGGGTCACGTAAACTATTACTTAGTTTTGATACAGAAAATAGTAAGCGAGATTTAATCTCCTGGATTTCTTGAAATAACTAATATTTGGCTTGCAGTGCACTGGTGGCATTGACAGTAGCTACATAGCCTAAATCGGTGGTTATTGGTAGAGGTAACAAACCATTCGTTTTATTATAAACGACAACCAAATGAACGCCGTCTGAATTAGATGCTTAGATATGCTCATAACATACAGCTGTTCATAACCTAATAATAATTGTTATGAACAGTTATATGTTCTTTTGTTTGCGTCAATCTTTCTAGCCTGGCCTGCAAATTGCAATATTACATTCCTAAAACACCTTTTCACAATACAACCCCAACTACAGGCGAAACCATCCGTATCAGTTTGCCAATAAATAAACACCGAATTAGCTGCAGAGCATCGGGTTACATCAAATTGCCGTTTGTTACCCGATGCGATGTTCACGTGCGAGCGGTGGCAGCTACGCGCATGCGCCAACGCGCCCGCCATCTTGATTTACGTCAATTTATTGTAGTAATGCGTTAATTGTACAAATTATGGCTATATGGATAAGAGAGACGGTTTTTGCCATTTGGTAATAGATTTTAGTTTTTTTTTTTAGTTAGCCTACATCGATGATCTACTTGTGATATGATTTGATCAAGATCTAATTACCTCGTAGGTATTTTACTTTATCCCGCGTAAATACCGTGTACATTATGTGTTATGCTGTTATTTCAAATAAAGGATTAGTAAAAAGCCGACATTAAAAAATTTCCAACAAGTTATGAAAATAGAAGAGAAACAGGGTTGTTCAAATACATAATGAGTTCCACGAGTTTTACTGTTAGTCTTCTTATTTTTGTATTAAACAGCTAAAGTATACAAAGATGTATAAAGTTAGAGAATATAATATCTACCCAGGTAACTACATATATAGGTAATTATAACAAAAAGTCGATTCGTAGCGCCATGCCGCATGCTGCCGTCGCAAGCTGCCATCGACACGCATTTAGTCTTGCGTACATAATATTACTGGAGTGGAGTAAAGGAAATTTTCCTGTTTCGTGCAAAAAACATTTGAAGAATTTAAAAATATTTTCATTGCATATTACATTTTGTTTCAAAGTTTCGTTCTATCTTCCTCATTTTTAAATTGCAAAAACCACTTTTAAGGCACATTTACACTTCTCCAGATTTTATTAGGATGCAATATTTACTTATTATGATTTTATGACTCAATAGAACACTAATTTTATCTCACTACTGATAACTAAACTAGGTATCAATTTGTTATCTACACAATTTTTCGCTAATTAGTTTTTTTTTTTTTAAACATTGCACCTCACTAGCATTTCTCCTGTGTCGTCGGTGCGTTTACAGACATGAATTCCACATACAATACACCCAGACCCGGAACAACTTCCTGCAGATCATACAAATATTTGTTCCGTACATACAATAATTTCTCACTACTCTCACACAATTTTTCAGACTCTGCTCTAGGATATTGATGACGATTAAATGAGGCTGCCCTGGGCTTGCATATCAGTATATTTATAATTTAGATTATGGATCTTGCACAAGGCAGTTACGAAATATTGATTAATATTGTCGCCACAGATGGATTTTGTTTCACTTCATTAGTAGACTTTATTTCTTTTTAGAACGGATTTATACCGTAGTAGCGTAAGGCTTTAGTAACTTTGAAGGTAGAACGGTCATCTGCATCTACGAAAATGTCTATTTGACTTCTACTCATAAGAACAATTAAAATTTACAAGGAATATATTTTTATCCATTTGTTATTAGCCTAAGATAAGTTTTTTAACTTATTACTTTAACGGCCGAATACTGAAACGCAACTTACACTAGCGAATCAAATATTTCAGCGGGCTTAAAATATTAAGTGGCGTTTCAGTATTCAGCCATAAGTCTTGTAGGTACTGTATCGAGGACCTGGAGCCCCCCTTCGGTGCCGAAGATGACTGCTCCGGTGGTTATAGCCGGTAGGAGTGAGGTATGCCCCTCCACCCTTCCCCGAAGTGGAGGAAGTACATGATGTGTTTCCACCAGGTTAGTAAAAATAAAAAAGGTAGGTACTGTGAACTTAGTCATAAGTTTCTAACTTCTAACTTCTGGGTGCAATTAAAGATCGGTAAGGCTAACTATTAAATCCCAAACAAAATAAAATGTATAACCCCGATAGTTTCTCAAGGTTCGGCTTTGCAAGATCCTGGCAATACAGCATACTGAACTAGATTTAGATGAAGTATGGCTCTCAAATGCCTAAAGCCGCGGAGCTGGCCAGACAACCTTTTTTACTGAGTCTGTGATTGAGTCCGTTAATGAGATAACCTCGAAAATAGTATAGGCATATAAGGGTATTAATTACAAATATATTACGCTTCTCATGCGACAGAATTATTACATAAGTATAAACTGGAGTCCAAAATTGTAGCTCTAACTCTTTGCGGGATAAAATAAGGCTTGCAAGATTTGTACCGTGGGTAAAATCTAGTTTCTTATTCCTATAAATTCCACAGATAAAGTTAAAGCTTGTTATAAAGAATATCGCTGACTCACTGGCAAACCTGGGGTCGTTAGACGCGGGATACCAGCCAGCGCCCCTCATGTCTCCGTAGTGAGGCAGGTCGGTGGGGCCACAGCCGTATCCCTGGACTGGGGCTCCACCGTACAGCGGCACAGCGTACGGGTTGGCCGCCATCCCGCACGAAGGCCCCAGCGGGGAGTTGATGCTACTGCCCGACGAGTTCGATCTGAAAGATGAGAAAACATCAAACCGTGGTTCAAGACAGTGAGTGATACGAAGGCGCAGTTTGGTTTTAAGAAATATTATAAGAGAGAAACAGAAAAACCTCAAAGGTTTACTTTAGCTTGACAGATACTAAAAGAGAGAAGCGAGGGAGCAGAGTATTTGACGTTCAATTAATTCCTTGTGTTTCAAAGGTTTCCTATGTTTTCGCGATTAGTAAAACACACAAAAACTGTTTTGCAAGATGATTCTTCATGTTCAATGTTGGACCACACATATCTGTACCGCAAGAAAGCCTTGACTTTTCAGGGGCCTTATCCGCTATGCCACAAAAAATTCCAAACAAATTCCGTGTGACGTCATTCCACAATCAAATCGTACCTTATAGTTTTCATATCCAATACGATGTTAACAGTGGCTTAGCGGATCGCAGTCCGCATAAATTTCATTCGGTACTCGTGGTTTCTGCGCGAAATCATTCCGCGTGTCAGATAAGGCCCCAGTAATTGTCAGTGCTTTGGATTAAAATCTTACTGTTAGTGTAAATCCAACACCGAAAGCCATCATAATTGTTCTATATATTACTGTAACATAATAGATAACTGGAACAGATATGTCTGGTTAAACCCTATGTATTTTGCAGACAGCATAACTGTAAATGGACATTAAAATGCGTCAAAATTCTTGAAACTTTCATACTGCTTAAACTTGTAGGTACCATTATGACAGATTAAGATTCTAAATAGTGTAGGTATTTGTAATGATGAATGGTAAAGGGTGGGCGTATGGTGCTGCCTTTTGATAATATGTCATCGGAAAGGACGTTATTGAGAAGGTTCTTGTAGTTTTATTTTTTTATTTTTTTTTATTTGGCAATTGTTATACTACTTTGCCAGTGTCAAGTTAAGGTTTGAAAGTTTATTTATAAATCTGTTTTGAAATAAGGTTGTTTCCAAATTTAAAAATGGTATATTTTTTTGTTTCGAGCAACATTAGCTAGAATATATACCACTAATTAGCTCACTCGGATAACACTGAAAAGCTTTTAGCATGAAATGGTTTAATGGTGAACGAGTCGACGCTACGAATACGGAACCGAGATTCAAACAGACCAATAAAACAACAACAGTGACAAGGAAGGTAAACTAGATATTGTAAACTTAATTTTTTTTTAATGTTGTGACAATAAAGTCGGAAGAATAACTATAATACAATGCTTAAAAGAAAGAAACGGAAAAAACAAAACAATAAGAATCATAAAAAATATACGTTTCTTCCGGTTATCCTTCCTGTTTTTAGCAGCGAAATTATCGAAATGAAAAATTTAATCCTGACAAAACAAAATTGACCCAAATCTGCCACACGCAGATCTCTAAACCGTTACTCGACGAGGCGCCAACACGTCACTCTCAAACAATACCCAGCTTATCTGCCTAATCCCTATTTACACAATTTAATCTCCCTATCGAACCATCCCTGCACCAAGAAAAACAAATTTCAAGCGATTATAAACCTTGAGTTTCATGAAATAACTATTATATTGATTCTTTTAATCGGAAAATATATTCTTGTCTATGGTACACCCCCAGGGCTGCCATTACGATGTTTGGTTTGACAAATTGAGTTTTGACAAGGCGGGAAATTATGGCGCGGACCGTTTTAGTTGGTAGCGTAATTGGAGATAATTTTAATTTGATTTTAAGGCTGTTATCTTTCAATTTACCGTGGTATATGCATTTTAATTAGTTTCGCGGTAATTTAATCAATATCAGGATGGTAATGAAAATCAACCATACCTAGGTTACATGATGGATTTTCACATAAATATAAAAGTCGTTGTAAGTAAAACCGCTACTAAATAAAATTTTAGATGACTTAGATATTATAATCTATACAAATAAATAAAATTGAAGAGTATGTTTGTAATATCAGAGTAACAGGTTTTTACAAAATGCATATAATATTATATACGGTATTTATACCAAAATAACGATTTTTTTTGTCTGTTTGTTTGTTCCGGCTAAGCTCCGAATCGGCTGGACCGATTTTGACGGGACTTTTACTGGCAGATAGCTGATGTTATAAGTCGTAACTTAGGCTACTTTAACTTTAGAAAAATAATCAAAGATCCGAGAAAAAAAAAATTAACCCATGAAATCCAATATAATCCGATTTCTTTTATATTTAACTGCGGGTGAAACCGCGGGACACAGCTGGTATATAATATAAATTAAAAACACATGTTACCGACATGAATATTTAGTATTTAAGTGTGACAGATATAGTAATATCAATCTCTGATCGCAGTCCCAGCCTAACAAAAAAAAAAACATTATGCAAATTATCATCATGCTGCTATCTATAAGCATGAAGCTACCTACCCGTATGTCGATTAAATGCGCTTTTGTTTGTCTTATTACTATAGTTAAACTTTATTTGGAGTCCTTTTACTCAGTATACGATTCGAAGCTACATTTTACAGTAATATTAGAAGAGTATGTTTAATAATCACCATGTTTTACACGTCCAATTTCTAGCTTCTTAATTACAATCACTTTTCCACTTCCCGAACTTTCCACGCCATAAAATAACATAATGGTCGTCTATTTGTCATGTAAAGCAGTATTTATTTATCAGTAGCGGAAAAATCTGTAGGTGTGAACCACTCGTGGCCAAAGCAAACACTCGCTCATGCAATGTTTAATTTATAAAAGGCTAAATCCAATGCTTGTCTCATCGTTAACGGCCTGTCAAATTGTATAGTCACCTACTTTTCTATTTTAGGAATGCATGAAGTTAAACGTACTCGTTTTGAAATGAAAGAAAAGAGATGGCATGCTAGTTTGTTTTGCAGCGCCAGTTACACCATGATAAGTTAATATTATAAAACCCTAAAGATTTCATTGGTATAGTTAACATTAAAACTGTTACTATATTGACAAATAATAAGAATGCATAAAATGAAAAAGTAAATATAAAAAGCGTGTCTAGGATGATTTGGGGAGCAACGCCGGAAAGAAAGAGCCCAATGTCCTAGTATATCTTGAAACAATTGAAACAAACCAATCTCTGGCAGATATAAAGGCAATTTTTTTTATTGATAACATAGATAAAATAAGTTTTACACTGGTAAGATGTAACCAAGTTAGTTTGCGCAAGATACTAACACTAACTGGATGAGACATAAGTGACATGGCTGAAGCGTTTGCAGAAGTTGCAGAAGGTAAGCCATGAGGACCAGTCTTAGCGAATACCAAATCGGGTTATCACCATTATTTCAATTCTGTATTCAAGGATGTATGGATGTTTAAGCTTAGAGAATTGCACCCCAGGTCTGTGCATGTGACATGTATCGAAACAGTACTACGATAAAGGAGAAATCATACTGTTATAATTATATAAGAAACAGGCAGAGATAATGCTAAAATGAAAAAGACTGTAGAGAATGATTATTAATTACAACGCCGAAAGGAACAAAGAGCCAGTAGGGGTATCAGAACGACATTTTTTTTCTTCACTATTAGTACCTTTGTTTAGATACAAGAACCATTAAGTCTAGCTTTGTCGTACCCGTTAAACATTTTGAGAACAAATGCTTAGAAAAATATTTGGTTAAAACATCCCGGACTTGGGTAGGTTTAATCAAAATTTGAAACTCGACCAATTTTAAAAATAGAATCTCAAATTCTATTCCTAGTTAAAATCACAAAAGAATCGACGCAGACAATATTCCATGTATTATGTTGTTTTTTAATAAAACCGCAAGAAGGTATTGACTTGTACGCGGCACCCAGGTAAAAAAAGTTTATCTTATATTTCTGGTTATAAGAAAAGTTATTTATATTCATTAGTTCATTACTCGATCATACAGTTAGTCATGATGTCAACTATTGACAAGGATATTCATTTGCATGTGGATATACAAACGATAATTATCATTATCTCATATTTAAAAAAATTATAACTAAATCCTTCCTTTTTATAGCCTCTACCTAACTAGGCAGTCTTCCGTTTCTGTTGTTTGTTGTTTGCTGCAATTTAAAACGCTTAAGTGCTAAAAACTGCATGCATATAATCAATCAGTATGCCTAGCCCGAAAATAACAAAATGTTGTCGAAGTAAATCCAAATTTTACGTTAGTTTTTGAAAGACGGTGCAGGAGGTGACCCACCACTTCCTCACTACGAGCTAGTATATACATTTGTGCTTAACGCAGCCATTACGCTATGGAAGCTGTTAAAGTAACACTTCATCATTTCGGCCGAATGAAGTCCACTGCTGGACACAGGCCTCCCCCAAAAATCACCACAACGACCGATATGGGTGTGTTGTGGGCTCATTGGGGAGTTTTGCCATAATCGCTTGGCAGACGGGTTGGCGATCGCAGTTGAGTTGTTAATGTACTCGAAGGACGCTGCTGCCCATCCTCCGGCTAATCTCTTAGTCGACTTTTGGGACACCCACGAGAGGAGATGGAGTGGTAGTATTCTGAGCCGTCACTACACAGCAAGTAATTCTTAACTCACTACACCTTTGTTTCGTTTGCCCGAATTAATAAATCTATATCTATACATCTATACAAATAAATAAAATTGAAGTGTCTGTTTGTAATGTCAAAATAACAGCTTTTTACTAAATTAATATGAAAGTATATACGGTACCTATAACAAAAACACAAGTTTTTAATTTTTTGTCTGTCGGTCTGTCTGTCTGTCTGTTTGTTCCGGGTAATCTCCGAAACGGCTGAACAGATTTTGACGGGACCTTCACTGGTAGATAGCTGATGTTATAAGGAATAACTTAGGCTATTTTTATTTTAGAAAAATAATTAGGGTTCAGCGTAAAAAAAACCCTTGAAATCCAAAATATTTATTCTATTTCAAGTGTCTATGTCGAAGTACTCTAAATTTCTTTTAAATTAAACGCGGGTGAAACCGCGGGTCCCAGCTAGTATTTTATAATATCGAAACGGCACAACTTTAGGGAAATCTATCGCGTTTGTTTAATTTATTCTTTTTAATACTCTACACACACTATGTTTTTATTGGAAGACCAGCACAATGCTCAGATGGCATGGCATTTTCCGACGCAGCACACAAAAAATGTCTTTTTATTTATACTTTCTATAATTTCCTATTTCCGTGTATAGCCGGATTAAGAATATAGCACCACTCCAGCTCCACCCGTGGAGGTCGTAAAAAAGGCGACTAAGGGACTCTAAGCCAGAGGGTACGGGCAGCAGCGTCCCTTTTGTGGAGCAGTAGCTATACGGAGCTCACCAACCCGCCTGCCAAGCGTGGTGAGTACTGGCATATTCCTCCAAAATGACGACACTATTGTGGAAATCTATGGAGGGAGGTCTTTGTTCAGCAGTGGACGTCCTTTGGCTGAAATGATATGATGATAACTTTGCGCAGAGCTGTCTTTTTTTAGGTTGCAAAATAACAGCAAAGTGAAAAAAAATGTTATGCTTTTATAATATTCAGCCTAGTCGATTCCGAACTTTGTTGAAGTCAAATCTCAGTCTAACCAGATACGGTTAACCATTTAAAAGCTTAAATGAAGTGACAACCAATTGAAAATAGATTTTACGGAAACTCAGAATCATACTAACACAATATACTAACATACGTGACGAAATTGAAGTCCCGGTTAGAGCAGAAGCTAAGGTCTTGTCTTTCAGTACTACCTGTCGTGGGTTCGATACAGAATAGTAGTAATAGTAAAATAGTTACGGATAAAAACTTTTTAACAAAACATATACCGACTTCCTAAACCTAACAAATATTAAAACCACTGAAAAGGAAAAAACCTTTATAAAGGTATAAAATATGACTTCTCGTTGGTCTGCATGAACCATGTTTGGGGCATACCTGGCCCCGCCCGATATATTGAAAAATAAGTATGACTTCGGTTCTCTGATCTGCGAGGAATCGAAACTATAAAGACATCATCTAGATAAGCGCAGTCAACTAACCTGTTTATTGAAGCTGGTTAAAAAAGTTAAAAAACTACTCAATAAAATCTAATGAAATTTATAAGGAACCAATTTGAAAGCATTCTTCACCAGTTAAAAAAAAACGCTCAAATCAGCCTACAAATCTCCGAGTAATCGGTGTACGTACATAAAAAAGCGCATCGAATTGAGAACCTCCTCCTTTTTGAAGTCGGTTAAAAACAGAAGTTGTTACGATACAGGAGAAATTCTAGAGTGAAGCATCAGTTTCAGAAGCGTCCAAACAACATGCAATAGACATACATCATACATCTGTGGACAGACACAGTGACGCTTCATGTAATGCTAATGTATTTACCCTATCTGATTAGAGTTGAAGTCGACCCCAATGGTACAGGTTTAAAACTATTAAAGCTGCCTAGATGAGAATATAAAACATAGAGCGATGTAGATATGAACAAATATCTAGAAAAGACCTTTGTGAAAGCATGTTTTAAAAAAGAAGAATCACAAAAAGCTAATTAACTTATGTAGGTACTAGACTAACATAAATAATTTATTGATCACATTTTGTGTAACGGTTTTACGCTAAGAAGCATTTTATCTTCTCTTCAAAATACTGGTTAGGTTTATTAATTAGTTATTATTATTCTGATTCTACAAAAATAAATAAATAAGACGCATATACTCGTTTCCAGCTGATCCAAAATCAATATTATATTTAAAGATAATATTAGCTCTCCATATATTTGTACATATAAACTTATTTAATATTTATATTTTACAATTTAGTTATTTGTTATGATACAGCGTGTTTTGTAACTTTTGAAATAAATTGATTGTTTAGTCCACCTACGCTTTTATTTTCTTATACTTTTTTTTTACTACGTAATCGGAACTACGTTAAGTTTTGCATTATAATCTCATCGTCATTATCATATCATCCAAATAAATCCACTGCTGGACACAGCTCCCCCCAAATATCACAGCGCCCGATCTGGGATTGTGTTGTGTGCTCATTGGGGTTTTGCCATAATCGCCACGCAGGCAGGTGGGTTGGCGATCGCAGATGAGTTGTAATTAATGCACACAAGAACGCTGCTGCCCATCCTCCGGCTAATTCCATAGTCGACGATGTGGAGGTGCTATTCTTAGCCGGCAGCACACGGCTACACATATTATAATCTGATTTATTATATATCTTTCACTTATTTATTTGCATGTAAGTTTCAGTAATTTTTTATTTAAATATCTATATTTATTCCATTACCAGATTTGTATATTGGTTACGAATTTTCTAGATTTCTATTGAAAGTGATTATGGATATGCCACGTCTCCAATAAAAAAAAAATCTTTATTTATAAAATTAAAATTTACGATAAGTTAATAAGCATGTTTTTTATGTGTTTAGGCCTATCCCGTGAAATTTCTTCATAAAAGCAGAAATTTTAAAAGTTTATAATAATTATGTACCTATTAACAAACCATGTTGGATATTTCTAAATAAGAATTTAAATAAAAATAGCTTGAGTCCTACTCATAATTTATTTCATATAGGCCTAATTTTCTGATGTCCTCTATTTAAATATTTTAATATTGTTTGAGCATATTGTTTTACTATGGATTCAGAACATTATTATTATGTACTTAATTTATCAGAACAAATAAATTTTAATTCCGGCAACCAATCAATAGATGGATTATTTGAAGGAAACTCTTTGACATGAACGAGTTATATACTGAGAACTCCTTTTAATGATATTTGACAAACACCAGAGTTTAATCAACCACGGACACACTATTTATTTATACCTACATATAATGGTAATCTTCCACCAGCATGGCTGTAAACCGCAAAGCTCAACGATGGCGTCCCTCAGGGTCCTACATTGAGTCCACTATCATTCATAAATAGTGAGAAGTTATTTTTAGAGAACCGAGTAGAGTAACATCGATCATGAGTCGAGTAGGATCGACGTCAACCGCGAGCCGCGCGCCTACAGCACATCGTTGACCGCACACACACCACTTGACCGCTAATCACAACATACCTGCACAAACAAACGTCACAGAACTATATCCTTCGACTACGAACGACGCTCAAGCACTCTCGTCGGGACCTTCGCCACTCGAAAAATCAGCGGGTGGAGGGCGCCCCCCCTCCCGGCGATCGATCCACGCACCTGTACGGCGACGGCGGATTGTTCGCCAACTCCAGCTTGCGGTACTCCTCTATCGGAGACAGGATATCCGTGACGGAGAACGGTGTGGAGTGCTGAAGCTGCAGCTGGGACAGGTTCTGCTGCAGCAGCGCCGACTTAGGCGACAGGCTCATCGCCAGCTCGGCTGCGCTCAGTTCCGGCAGCGCCTCCGCCGGACACGGCGAGTAGTCGCCGCCTTCCGCGGACATCCGACCGGCCGACACTCGACGCCACTCGACGGCTCAGCCTCTAGTGGCTCTCGGGGCGAGAGTGGCGGCCGGAGCCCCCGGCGCGGGTTACGGCCCTCGAAAAGCCCCGCCCCGTGTGCCGGGTGCGCTCCTATTGCGCGGACCGGGGGCTCGGATTGGCGGCTTGCGTGGAGGCCGGGCGGGTGTGGGTTCGGGCCGGGCTGGGCCAGTCTGCGTCGCGCGACGCGCCAGTGTGTACGGCGTGGGGGGGGCTCGTGCGGCCGCCGCCGGCGCGGCCGTTACATGTGACAATCAAGTTATGTATTCACATTGTTTATGTTTGTCGTCTGTTAGGAATTTGTATGTGTACCTTTTGTGTATTTGATCAAAGTAAAGACGTTTTGTTATTAACATTGTTCTTACAAAAGCAAGAACAATAAGAACTTAATTCATTTTTGAACTTTAAGAGAAGGATAATTATGCAATTAGTGCTTTAAAATTACAATACAAACTAACATCTGAATTGTATGGTCAATCTTGCGCAAAATAATTATTTTTTAGCTATTACATCAATTAATCTTTATTTATTGGTCGAGTTATTAGATTTTCAAAAATGTTTTCCTAGTTGGCGATTCTCGGGGAAATCTTAATGTTTTTTCGGACTCACCATGATATTTGTGAAATACATCCCGTAGTTCTTATCACGGAATGGCCGTGGTATAGTTTGAGTTTTAATAATTCTTGATTAGGTTTTCATTTTTAACTAGGTGACGGTGATTTGTTGAAATAACTGCTTTAATAACTTCTTCGAAGGACGTAGTTCAGCTATACCTACCTACCTGAACCATATCCGTTATAAACTTGATTTACTATGCTTAGGTGTATAAAAGTAGGTTAGCGCGTGGGGAACGATAGTTTTTATAATCTAGGGACTAACTAACTTCTGTAACCATGCAATGAAGGAAATAGAATAGAGAAATATTTTTTGCGTGGGTAAAGCTCCTCAATTTACATCTCGTAACTCACCCGTTAGTTCAAATTTTATGTTGTTTTTATGAAGAAACTTGACTGATAATAAAAATAAAATAAATAATAAAAATATAGGAAGATAATAATTATTTAAAAAAAATGTGAGGTTGCTCTACCTACCCAAATAAAAGTTTGTACCGAGTCACTGATTCTTTTTTTTATTAGGTGTATTTAGTTAGTATGTATTCAAGTGTGAATTCTTTAAAACATTTTAGTACTTATTTATTTTGAAATGTTGAAGATTCTAAAGGACTTTTATGTTATTAATTGATTTGTTCTTTTACTATGATAGGAAACAGAGGTTCACTTTTGTAATCAAATATTATAAGTAATTAGGTACTATGTTATGTCCCCGGGGGGGACCGCTTTACAGTCTCCCTCTCCGAGATGTGCCTATAGGCGTGACACCAGTGGGCGGCTCTAGTGTGATTATACGAAGACCTGGAGCCTCCCTTAGGTGCCGAAGATGACTGCTCCAGTGGTTTTAGCCGGTAGGAGTCCGGCATACCCCTTCACCCTTCCCCGGGACGAAGGAAGTGCATGAAGAATTTCCACTGGGCACAAATAAAATTTTAAAAAGGTACTATGTTATGTGCCTTGATAGTGGTCTAAATATAGGTAGGTATAGTATTACCGGTTCCAGTAGGAATTGTAACAACTTGGCAATTTTTTTGAATAATAATACAACACTGATCATTTAACTTGCAGTCATCGGTCAACGATTTCATAAAGTATTCAGCATCTAGGCCAGTCCAGGGCAACCAGAGGGAAGGTGTTGAACTGTGTTTTTGTTTAGATAAAGGTTATAATAATGTAATTGATTGTTTCTTTATTGAATTAATTATTTTGCCGCCTTCATGAACGCAATTCAATGTAGGCCATTGATCGTTGATCGATTTTGCTAAATGTGGCAATTTATTAGGTTGTAATATTAATTAAATATGTATAATGTAAATTAACCGAGTGGTGTCCGGATCAAGAATATAGCACCACTCCATCTCCTCTCGTGGATGCCGTAAAAAGCGACTAAGGGAATCTAAACCAGAGGGATGGGCAGCAGCGTCTCTTCTGAGAACCGGTAGCCATACTGCGCTCACCAACCCGCCTGCCAAGCGTGGTGAGTATTGGCAAAATTATGACACAGTTGGGAAAATCTATGGGGAGGCCTTTATTCAGCAGTGGACGTATAATGAATATTAATAAGATTTTGTTTCTTTGTACCAGAATGTTATTGTTTATGTTTGTCACTGAAATTATGATAGCACACATAATGTGAATCTGAAATCTGAAAGTGTTTCACCAATTCTATTTTATTACGATTTATGAACTTAATCATCATCACAACTGAACACCGGATGCGTAAGGCGAAGAATCGAGTGAGGTGACATAACTTGGGATAGGCTTGTGTCCAACAGTGGGCTGCGATATGCTGAGTTAAGTCAAAACTCGCTCATAGCTAGTTGCAGTCACTGACCGGTAAACGATCGGCGAGGTTAAGCAACGCTTTGCATGGTCAGTCTATAGATGGGTGACAGTTAGTGGTATTTAAACTGAATGTCTCCGTGCTTCGCAGGGCACGTTAAATCGGAATTATTATTACCGTTGCAGCTCTATCATCATTTCATCCGAAAAACGTCCACTGCTGGACAGAAGATAAGATTGCCACAGCGACCGGTATGGGTTTGTGTTGAGTGCTCATTGGGGGGTATTGCCATAATCGGCATGCTTGGCGGACGGGTTCGCGGTCGCAGTTAGGTTATAAATGTACTCGAAGGATACTGCTGCCCATCCTCCGGTTAATCCCTTAGTCGCCTTTTACGACACCCACGGGATGAGATGCTGGTGGTTATTAGCTTAGCCGGTACCTCACGGCGTGTCACTATGTGGTGAAGTAGTCGGTTATGCCAAATGTGGCAACTTATTGGAAGGTTTTAGTATTAATAATATTTATTTTATTTCAGATATAAAAATCCATAATTTGTAATAAAAAATTTACCTTAACTATTTAATATTAAACATAGATACCCTAGACGCCATATGCATGGCGTTCCAATGGTGCACCATGGGACAATCAGTTCTACACAGTATGGTGTTTAGGTTGCTACTGGCAGCATTCCAGACGCGCCGCATAAGGGACGTTCTTTCGTAACACTGGATGAAAGCTATCTGTATTTTCCATAGTAAACCCTGGTGCGCCTTAATATCGCGACAGCCCCATCAGCATCCTAAAATCATTATTATACTGAATTCGTATAAAGGGCATCCAACGATCTACAAGTATATCTCACCCGTAGGCTGCAGGTATAATAAACTTGACAATTTGCTTTGAATAAACTAACTTTAACCTCTTTGGTACACGAGCTACGAGCCAGCATATTGCATCTTACTGCCAATGCCCTACATCCCCGCTGTGTCTGTCATTCTATGTATGTCTAGGTCATTCGAGAGGTCTTCAACAACCCAATGACCTAGTTATGTCATTTTAGTGACTCTACTTAAGGGCTCACCTCCAATTTCAACCGGTACTAAATACATCTAGAGCTATCCATTGGTGCCACGCCTCTACAACAAGATCCCGAGTAGTATTAAACATCTTATCTTAATACATTTAATTCGGTTATAAAAAGAAACTATGTAAAAAGAAAAACGGAAAACGCAGCGTGGGACGACCTCCAACGAGGTGGACAGGCGAACTGGTGAAGGTCGCTAGGAGTCGTTGGATAAGAGCGACATGTGACCGCTCGTTGTGGAAAACTAAGGTGGCCTTTGTTCAGCAGTGGACATCCTTTGGCTGATATGATGATGATGTAAAAAGGGTTTCTATACAGTAACATATTGTATGATTGATAAAACTGCTTTAATTTAATATAAGTACTTAGGTATATTATTTGTACGGTCGTATTATCGAATTTAAATGGACACTTTATGACATTTTAATGAACAATTGTGTTTTTTACTACATTGAGGTAATAAATAAATAAGACATTTTAATATTTGTGGTGCCGGCTCAGAATACCACCACCCCCATTTCCTCCCGTGGGTGTCGTAATAGTCGACTAAGGGATTAGCCGGAAGATGGGCAGCAGCGTCCTTTGAGTACATTTACAACGCAACTGCGATCGCCAACCCGTCTGCCAAGCGTGGCGATTATGGCAAAACCCCCCAATGATCCCACATCATACCCATATCGGTCGTTGTGGTGACCTTTGGGGGAAGCCTGTATCCAGCAGTGGACTTCATTCGGCCGAAATGATGAATATTTTTATGATAATAAAATAAATTATCGTGGATTCGAGTAGCTACTACGTAGGCTAGTAAACACACTTAGACTTATATCTGTCTGGTGATTTCGGGTATTCATGTGGCCTACACAAATGTCATGCTGATGTTGTGACAACGGGTCGTTGGGCTCCCTAAAGTGCGGATGAGCTACACGATGACATGCTGCTGTCTGTCAGGACAGGTCATCCCAAAATGGCTATGGATCTTTCTTCAAAACATCATTCCAGACGTCCTCCTACGTTTTTATGTATATACTTTAAAACGGAAACCTATGTGTTTGTTTCGGCGTTTCTTCTCAAAGTCAATCAGTAGTCGGCTGCATCTATATTTATTGAGAAGTAAAAGTGTTTTTTTATACCTTCTTGCTAAAATAAAGATAATTTCATTTCAGTACATCATATCAGCCAATATTGATGTCCACAATTGTCTCGTCATTTTAAGAGGAAATTTCCAGTACTCAATAGGCTTGGCAGGCGGGTTGGTGAGTGCAAAGTGGCTGTTTGTCCACAGAAGGGACGCTGCTGCCCTTCCTTCTGGTTTAATGTCCCTTAGTGGCCTGTTACGACACCCACAGGAAGAGATGGAGTGGTGCTGTATTTCTAACCCGGACACCACACGTAAAGGCGGGACTACCACGCCTAACTCATTCATAGGTTGGTTAATAAGCGGTAGCGGATGCGTTTGAACTATACCTATAGTGCGGTCGATTATATACTGAGGAGCAGTCCCCGAAGGAGTCAGAAAATGTAAGAACAAAGGACGCACCAAGTACTTCTTTGGCAGCTTACGAAGTGAGTGTTGTCCAGTCTGGTGATGGATCCTTTTTTTATTGGTGCCCAGTGGAAATTCTACAAGGAACTTCCTTCACCTCCTACCGGCTAAAACCACTGGAGCAGTCATCTTCGGCACCTAAGGGAGGCTCCAGGTCCTCGTATGATCATACTAGAGCCGCTCACTGGTGCCACGCCTATAGTGTGCCTCGGAGAGGGTGATTGTAAAGCAGTCACCACCCCAGGGGGATTGTAAAGGATCCCCCAAAGCGTCCCACGGCAGCGCGTGACCACATGCGTGCTACCGTCCTCTCTTGTGTCGCACGGTGTGGGCACGCAGATTCCCCAATCTACGCACCCGCGAACCCAGAGGTCCCCCGCTTTAAAGCAACGGCAGGGGGTTTAGGCGCCAGGGCGGTTGTTACCCCGGCGCCGTCTCCTTCTTCGAGCATGATTGGCGCTCTCCCGATCCCGCTCTGCGGTCTCCTTCTGGAGCATGACGCTCTCACAGAAGGAGACCACTGCATTCCAGTTTTCGTGCTCTGCCAACAAAGCCGACACAGAGAGTAACCTACCTATGCGAACTATTGATAATGTCGTTATCCAATTACACATAGTTGTTAAGGCGGGTGAAGTAGGTAGGTTATAGTACCGCCGCAGTCTATCCATTTACCTAGAATCTTTATGTATATTTATAGATATATGTACTATCGTACATTGTATGTATCCCATGACTCGCTACAAGGGTGCAATTCCTTACGCTCAAACATTCATACATCCTTAAATACAGAATCGAAATAACGGTGTAAAACTAATTTCGGTAATCGCTAAGTCATGATTGAAGCTATTCAAGGACACGATGCAGTAGGTAAGTCATGAGGACCAGTCTTAGCGAATACCAAATCGGGTTCTCACCGTTATTTCAATTTTGTATTCAGGGATGTATGGATGTTTCAGCTTAGAGAATTGCACCCCTGGACACCATTGAGGTTGGACGTATTTCTTTTGCCACAATATCTAGGCACGAGTACCTATCGTCTTAGTTAAATTAGCTTCGTGTGTAATTAATAAGAAGTATTTTTATTATTTTGTTTGGATGACGAAACATGAAAACATTAGTGCACTTATAGGATTGTCGAAAAATAACTGTGTAGGCTGTATGGCTGACGTGTTAATATTGTATTCCATAATTGATGGGTGCGGGTCTTCTCGCGCTTTTTTACCCATTGTCAGACAACCTCTCTTTTCATTTATAATAGTATATATTAACTTAATTACTTACCACATAAGTAAATACATACATAGGCGGGTAAGGACATCATAATCTATGTTATATAGATACAAATAGTTAATTGGTGCCTTTTTGTAATTGAATAATAAATTATTGTAAAATATCGTGTGTTTTATTTTTATTATTTTGAAAATTACGCCTGCCATAATCTGTCCTTCTCTTCTACTTTGGAAAAAAGTACCAGTCCATCGCAGATCCTGGCTTGACACAGCCTATGGAGAGAAACTAAAAACGGCTAATCTCACAATGTTTTCCAAATCATATCAGCCAATAGAGCGTCCACTGCTGACCAGGGGGCTCCTCCAGAAACCACGTGCCACATGCCGTCATTTTGAGGGCTTTTGCTACTACCACCAAAGCTTGGCAGGCGGGTTGGTGAGCGCAGAATGATATTCCACGGAAGGGACACTGCTGCCCATCCCTCTGGTTAAAGTCGCTTAGTCGCCTTTTACGACGTCCACGTGAGGAGATGGAGTGGTCCTCCGGACACCACACGGACAACACGCGGACAGTTGCACCTACTGAACGGTAAATAATCGGTAAGTTAAGGCACTTTGGTGCAGTGGCTGATACAGTCGGCTGCTGCGCTCCGGGTCGCGGGTTCGATTCCCGCACGGAACTAATATTTGTATGATCTGCAGGTAGTTGTTCCAGGTCAGGGTGTATTGTATGTGGAATTTATGTCTGTAAACGCATCCACGACACAGGAGAAAACGGGGCGCAGGGCAACGTTTTTGTAGGTATTATATATTTATTTGAAATGGTCAGTATACCTACTGCAGAACGGCAATTTCATATTTTTTCTTAGCCTGAAATCAAAAGACAATCTGCGCAACGGATGTTTCCATTCGAATAAATTCCAAAAAAACATAAAGAACAGAGAAGTCAAGGGAAAATGATGATTGCCTCATTCTTTTGATGGACGAGTCATTGCGCAACAATTGCTGCTTGCCAATACTCACCATGCCTGGCAAGCGATATTAATCGCTTCTCTGGCAAAATCGTACAACTTTTAGTTATTGTTGCCTCGTCTGTAGTGGTAACCATTTAGGGCCAATTTTGTGAATGGCCGTCTGCCACAGAATTTCACTTATAGATTGAAAGGCAGTCGCCGTTGTTTCCGTCTTTCTTTAAGTTTTATTTTCATACTAGCTGGGACCCGTGGTTTCACCCGCGTTTAATTTAAAAGAAATTTAGAATACTTCGACATTTGACATAGAATATATATACTGGATTTCAAGGGGTTTTTTTTGCGCGGAACCCTAATTATTTTTCTAAAATAAAAGTAGCCTAAGTTATTCCTTATAACATCAGCTATCTGCCAGAGAAAGTCCCGTCAAAATCGGTCCAGCCGTTTCGGAGATTACCCGGAACAAACAGACAGACAGACGGACAGACAGACAGACAAAAAATTTAAAAATCACGCAATTGTTGCGAAATGATTTGTCCGTCCAAAGAATGAGGCAATCACCTTTTTCCTTTGACTTCCGCCCTTCATTACTTTTTTTTGGCAAATCTTAGAATGGAAACATCCACTGGACAGAATGTCTTTTGGTTTCGGGCTCGTAATAATATATCCAGCTTTCATCACCTGTGACGATGTCAAACACAGCATTCAGTCACCTCCGTTATACTCCTCAAGCATTTCACGGCACCAATCCAACGACAGCGTTTTTGATCTTTCGTTAAATTAAGAGGTATCCATCTAGTGCAAAGCTTTATGACGCCTAAAGGTTCATGTATGACTTTTTGCACTTGACTTATACCAATATCTGAACTTGCCCCGATCAGTTGATATGTCCGTGACATTTTTAGGAGCTTCTATCATTAGCCGCACAGCACTCACGTTATCTTCTTTGGTCGCCGTAGAAGGATGTCCTTCGCGCAAATCACCAGTGAGATTACTTCGAGCACGTTTAAAATCATTTAACCAATTATAAACAGTGGCACAAGATGGGTTTCATGACGAAATGCCAATTGAAATATTATAACATAGTTATTGATTAAGACCGCAACAAAAGTCGTAACAAATCATGGAGCGAAAATTTTCTCTTGTCAAATTCATTTCAAACCACGACATGCACTTTTTAAATTGCAGCCAATTTGTAAAAAGTTAAAAACAAACGATATATGGATTGAATGTTCATCTACAGCAGGGATTCCCAAACTATTTTGGGCAAGAGACCTCTTTTCCAAAATGAACTGATACCTCAGACACCTATAGCTAAATTACTTTAAAAATCCTATCTCTAGTTTCTTCCTATTGATACAAAATACTTAACAATTCCTAATCCTCCTATTGCTTCTATTCCTACTAAAATATTATCCATTATCATAACAAGTTGGTACACGTAACACAACTTATACAGTATCTTGAAAGTTTCAAATAAGAACTTGTGTTAATTAATAGGGGTCGATTTTTAGACCTCGTCGATCCCCAAAATCAGTTTTCGTTTATGACCCTTAGGAAACCGATATCGGCCCCTTGGGGTCTTTGGAAATTGACCTGGACCTGGGAGCCCGGGCGGTTTTTACTCCGGCGCCGTCTCATCCTTTCCGTGCGGGATCAGCTCTCTCCCGATCCCGATTTGCAGTCTCCTTCTGGAGCATGACGCTCTCGCAGAAGCAGATCACTGCACTCCAATTTTCATGCTCAGCCAACATAGCCAGATACTACTGCCGGCAGAGAGAGATCTTGCTTGATCCACTCGACCAAGATCCGCCGCTCGGCTGCCCATGCAGGGCACTCGGTATCCTGGTCGCTTCCACAATGGTGGCACTGTTCCTTAACCCCGCGTCCTATTTTGTGCAGGTACGCATCAAAACAACCACGGTTGTCTCGTAGGACAGGTCCAGGGGTGCAATTCCTTAAGCTGAAACATCCATATATCCTTGAATACAGAATTGAAATAATGGTGATAACCCGTTTTAGGTATTCGCAACGACTGGTCCTCGTGGCTTACCTTCTGCTACGTGTCCTGGAATAACTTCAATCATAACTTAGCTAATACCGAAATTGGTTTTACGCCGTTATTTCGATTCTGTATTTGTTTGAGCTTAGAGAATTGCACCCCTGTATCCCCGTGCGATCCGCACGCACCGCTGTTATAAAATTGGGAAAAAATTAAGTTGTCAAATAGCAACTTTAGTTATTAATTTATGGCAAGAAAATATGGAAATTACGACTTTTTTTAATAGACACGACTCACGAGACCCTTTTCATACTCATTGTCCCCTTAAAATAAAGTTAATTATTTATATAGGACTCTAATAGGTATTATATTGTTTTCTGGCCAGATACATCTAAACGATTTTTAAGTACCTAGATTCTTATAAAAATAAATAGGATGGGATTCAGTAAACCAATACAAGACGCCTATTTTTGATATAAGCGTCAGCACATGTATTTGCTAAATTAGATTAGACGAAATCTATTGCAAGCTCTTCCCCAACACCGCTAACCTACTACAAATTCAATAATAAAATATCACGATCCTTCAGCCATCTAGTGCTCGATAGTGTTATTTATTTTACATTTGGCAGGTTCCAGTTACAACAACTATTTTTTTAAAGATGTCGCCACCTATTCGTTCTATACTAGTGCCACCTATGGAGTAAAGAACACTATACACTCGACATTTGCACGAGATAAAACTTTGTAACAAATAATTAAATTTTGTTTAAGACTGACTTTGACGCATCTATATCTTAGGTGGCAACAAGTCTCATACCATCATACTGAATTAGCGTTATGCAAATGAAATAATATTTCGATCTATCGTATCGATATATAATTACAGTATCGATAGATATCGTATCGATATATATTTACAGTATCGATATAAATCAAGAAAAAAGTGTCGATATTGCGATATTTTTATAGTATATGATAGATAGATAGATAGATAGATAGATATGGCAATAATATCTAAATGTAATTATCTTTATGTACTCCCAATATACAATAAATGCATCGCATCAAAATGGATACAGAGCAGCTTTAAAATAAAATATCGATTTCGATACTCGAAAAGAAATATATAAAAAGGTGAAAATAAAGAATATTCAAAAGACACCTAAGCGTCAAAATACTCCTCCGAATCGCTGTCGTCTGGTAACGTACCCAGGAGGCTGGCAGCATTACCACGTTGGATGGCAATGCTAATTCTTTGTCCAAAGAATAGGCCAGCCCTCTGGTCACGTGAAGAATCGACCAAGCCTCTAGCAATATAACTTTAAAAAGGAGACGTGCACTCAGTTCCCATGACCCCAGCGTTTCGACCCCAAACGGCTCATACACGTAATTTCCAATCAGGTTACTGTATTTACGCCGTTTGAGAGTCTCTGTAGCGGCAGCGGCAGCGCCAGCACAGCCCGCTGAACTGGAAAGATGAGAAGGAGTGAGGGTGTCGCCACAGATTGCATTCCACACCCGAGGCCTTCCCAATTTCTATGACAATAGTGACATACCTTCTGGTCTCTTCCCATCATCACGTGCCAAGCCATTAGGTTCTAGTACAGCCGGCACGCTGGTGGTGACAAAAGCACGACGAATAATGTCATTAATACTGGCGTGTCGTGCTATACGTCCCACGCTTCTACTACATGACAGGCCATGATGGCCGAGGCATTCGACCGGAGGAGTATTTTGACGCTTAGGTGTCTTTAGAATATTCTTTATTTTCACCTTTTTAGATACCTTATTTGTATATAGATATTTTGTCTTATAGAATTTAATATATTGTAATATGAAGTGTCATTAACTCATTAGTCTTAATGTGTATATATATTGTAAAGAAATATTAATTATCAACATATCGAGTCTATCTATCATGGAATAATTTAAATAATTACTGTATTCTGTGATTACGTGACTTATTTCTTTATTTATTTCGTGAGAAATGTGGACGATAAATATGAATTATTTGATGAAAAAATATCGATATGTTTTAGTCAAACCCAAATACTACAACAGTATACTGGACAATTCCACAGATAGGAAACCTATACTGAATAAATAATTAAATATGATACGTAGGTAATTGATCAATCACCTTGACGTTAATACAAACAATATTTGAAATCACGCAGTTATTATATTCTCCGTGAGATTAAATAATATAGCAACGAAATAAGGAACGGTTTTACTTCGTAGTTGATTAAAAAATACTCGTCAGGCTAGTCTGAAAACAGAAAACAAGCTCATTAATATTTTGAAATCACACAAATTTTTCTTTGCAACACTAAAAATATTTCATCAATCAAAAATGGTGTAATAAAAGTCTAACTAATAAATCTTTTCTATTATTACGCAAATGTTTTTTTAATTATTATAATAGTTCCAATTAAATTGCTATTTTTTCTTGACATTTATAACCGAAATAGTAGAAATACAATTTATTCGTCGGACACCCCTGCGTGCAGCTGGCCACATTCTGCTGTCTCCGATTTCAGCAAGTATGTAAATGTCACTCTTTTAATTTACACATTTTTACACTAACAACGGTCCGCGTTGAGTTATTTACAATCGTTTGTGCGTTCTGTTTCGATTTCCGGAACGTATACGTTATGATGTGGGCTCTGAGGGCTCATAACCTCCGCACGGCGCGCGCTCGCTGCATCACGTAACGACGGGAGTGCCCTGATGGTGAGAAGAACCGCAATGGTGCTGAGTACCGAGTGGGCACAGGTTGAAGTTGTCGATCTCACGAATGAAGGCAATGGTCTCGGGTTCAACCTGGTAGGCGGGCGCAGCACGGGGGTCGTCATCAAGTACGTGCTGCCGGGTGGCGTCGCTGACAAAGACGGGCGTTTGCAGAGCGGCGACCACGTCCTGCAAGTTGGCTCCGTCAACCTCCGGGGCTTCACGTCAGAGCAGGTCGCCGCTGTGCTTCGACAGTCAGGGCCTGCCGTTCGGCTTTTGGTAGCGCGCCCTGCCGACCCAGCCACAGCATTACAGGCCCCGCTCCCTGGCACAGCTCTAGTTCCTACTAAAATCCTCGGCGACCCGGAACTACTTGACCGTCACCTAATCCAGACAGGATATGGTGCTGTGTATGACCTGTCCCAGTGTTTCACTGATTACATCAACAGTCAGAATGGAATAGCTGAATCCAGCATAGTGGCAGCAGCTGTGAGAGTTATTGGTGACAATCCTCAGCAAATACCAGACCATCCTATTATATCTGAAGGTATCTCACCCACCATCACAATAACTGTACCTGTAGAGATCCCAAACCCGCCCGAGATAGAGATTTTCCATGTTGATTTGAACAAAAATGTCTATGGATTGGGTATAACTGTTGCAGGTTATGTGTGTGAGAAGGAGGAACTCTCTGGAATATTTGTAAAAAGTATTATTGAAGGCAGCAGTGCTGAACAAAGTGGTAAAATTAAGATTAATGATAGAATAATAGAGGTAGATGGAGCATCTTTAGCAGATAAGACTAACCCACAGGCAGTTGAGCTTTTAAGAAACACAGGCATATCTGTGCATTTAGTATTAGAGAGATACTTAAGAGGTCCAAAGTATGAGCATCTTCAGCTAGCTATATTCAATGAGGAGCGTCCTACATCCCCTTCACCATCCACTACAACCTTATCATGGTTCCCAGTGCCTTCCCAAGCTGAAAATAGTACAATAGAAATTGAACCAGAACCTGAGTCCAACACCACAATAGACTCTAGTGTTTTAGAAATTGTTGATACCCAAGAACCAACTGAAGAAGAATTGAATAGAAGATTTGATGAAATATTAGTGGTTGATAAGGAGGAATTAAAGAAAAAGTGGGAAGGGGAAGTGGGCCCTAACAAAGAAGTATTAGTTGCTGAAGTGAACAAGCTTGAAGGACTGGGCATCAGTCTAGAAGGTACTGTAGATGTTGAAGGAGGGCAGGAAGTTAGGCCGCATCATTATATCAGATCAGTGCTTCCAGAAGGTCCGGTCGGTCAGGAAGGAAGTCTGTCAGCTGGAGATGAGCTGCTTGAAGCCAATGAGTACCGGCTTCATGGTTTAACTCATACAGAAGTAGTTAATATCTTAAAGAAACTTCCCAATAGAGTTAGATTAGTGTGTGCACGAAATAGCATAGACAGTGGTCCTCGTCCACTCATCAACTTGGCACCAGATAGAGAAGGTTTTGAAGCAAGGAAAATAATATCTGGCAGCTTGAATAACTTGACGACTATAGTCAAAGCCCAATCAGACACTTCAATTAACACATCTAGCACTGCAACATTAACAAATCTCTCTGGACAATCAAAGAAGTCTCGGTCATTGGAGTGTGTGTCTGGTTTAGCAATGTGGCAGAGTAAAGAAGATATTGTGCAATTAGTCAAAGGAGACCAAGGTTTGGGCTTCTCAATCTTGGACTACCAGGATCCCATAGATCCTCAGGGCACAGTCATAGTTGTCCGGAGCTTAGTGCCTGGTGGGGTGGCAGAAAAACATGGAGAGATATCACCAGGAGACAGAGTTATGTCAGTAAATGGAGTCAGTATTAAGAATTCGACCCTGGACCAAGCTGTGCAGGCTTTGAAAGGTGCTCCAAGGGGTGTTGTGAAAGTTGGTATTGCTAGGCCTCTTCCACCACAGGACAATAAATCTAAAAGTACCACAACACTCAATACTAAGCAGAGTTAATTGTCATATGTGATTGATAACTGTACTAGTCATGTTGAAGTCATATCTGTATGCTTAAGGGTCTACATATCGAGGAGTATGGGATGGCTGGCCAGGATCTGACATATTGCATGGTGCTGTATCAAATTCTGCAGGTTTTAATACCTTCTTATGCTTTTAGATGACAATTGACAACTAGCTCTTATAGAATATGTAGTTATGTTTTTTCTTTCTTGTTTTTTTCACATGCAATATGTTACTTTCTATCCAAGGCTTGTTCGGGAGTCAGTAGATGTACAATTTACAGATAATTCACGACAGAGCTCAAAACTCGTATGATACAATAATAATTAACGCTTTATTAGTGAAATATACCTAGTATTAAATAAGACACACACATGTCATTTTAAATGCACATTTTTTAAAGTAACACATTTTGGATAACTTGAATTTTTGTAAAGATTAATTCTAATAGGTGGTCGATTTTTTCAACAACATATACATTAAAGGCTTATTATGCCTACCCCAAAAAATTGCTTGTACAGGCAATTTAAGATTTATATATGGTTATATTTTAAACCAAAATTTTTACTAAAGAGAACTGTTTCAAATCTTGCCAGAGCAATGCAAACTGAATTATGTGTATAAAAAAAATAAGAATTCAAGGCATTCAAAGTAGTAAATATCTACAGTAATTTTTCACAAAAATGTTCCCTGTATCGGACAATCCTTTTTTACTTTAGATTGTAATATCACAAATCATGTAGATATTTACCTAAGGGAGCAATTATGTAGCATAAAATTTAATGTAAATACGAATATTCGAATCTCACACTTGCATCGGATAATACCTATTAGTAAAATTTATATTATATTGGATAAAACTGGAGGATTTGCTTGTGAATTGAGTTTTACATTATTTTAGATTTTTGTAAAGATGTATTATTACTTTGTAAGTATTGTGTATAGTTTTCAAGTCTATAATCTAAATACATACATGCCAAAAATATTTTAGTAAGGAATATGTTTTCTATACCTACCTACAACATCGCACTCGCATATTAAAACTTAAACAATTTTTTATATACCTATTATAGCATTTGTCTTTCAAAGTTCAAAATCCGAATTCTAATTAATAAAATTCGGCCGTACAACACACCCAACCGAATGTTAAATATACAGGGTGTCCAGTAAATAGCACGACATACTGCAGGGGGTGAGAGCTTGGGTCAATACCTACCAAAAAAACACAATATATGTTCAGCAAAATCTTACGGATTTACAGTAGTACAAAAATTTGTAGCAAAGAAAATTGTACTGTCAAAATTCAAATAAAAATGTATTTCTTGAAAACATTTTAGTTTTTAATAGAATAAAGACTTATCAATGAGTAAAGTAACTATTCACAAATAATTGAGGTAAAAAAAAAAAAACTATAAAAGGAATTTTTCGTTACGAGATGCTTAAAAATCTGTGTCAAGGTAGAGATTTTTCGATATTTCGGAAACATTTTGTACTACTGTAAATCCGTAAGATTTTGCTGAACATATATTGTGTTTTTTCGGTAGGTATTGACCCAAGCTCTCACTCCCTGCAGTATGTCGTGCTATTTACTGGATACCCTGTATATATACATGAGTATGTCTTTAGATACATTACCAGTAAGCATTTCCGTATGTTTGTATAATAACTAACGCACTAAAACTAGGCGGGCACATGTGATATGAATGTTAATAATAAGTTTACTAAGTAATCTAACAAATATTTAATTATGAAGACAGACCACAGGGAATTTGATGGAAAATATTATTGCACCAATACAAGTTCTGTCCGTGTGGTGTCCGGATTAAGAATGTAGGACCACTCCATCTCCTCCCGTGGATGTCGTAAAAGGCGACTAAGGGAATCTAAACCAGAGGGATGGGCAGCAGCGTCCCTTCTGTGAAACGGTAGCCATACTGCGCTCACCAACCCGCCTGCCAAGCGTGGTGAGTATTGGCAAATACCCCCCAAAATGATGACACAGTTGTGTAAATCTATGGGGGAGGCCTTTGTTCAGCAGTGGACGTATAAATGGCCGATATGATTAATACAAGTTCAAGAATTAAAGAAATTCAATCGCTATTGCTCTTAAAAGAGTGGGCATTGTCCTGACAGGTGTGGCTGGCCTGATGATGTCTCACCATCGGTCTTTGGATACCTTGTACTTATTGTTAAAACAAACTGTTTAAAAAAATATATAAATAATACTTTTACACAATACTGACAAAACTTTTTATTAAATCAATTATAAATAATTATGTTTACAATATTGATTCCAACAACATTTGTTTTAAATGCATTTTTGATAAAGTATATTTGATCTTTTTTATGGTGTGTAAAGGTAACCTCATCACCTCAAACAACAACAAATGTTGTAACTATTATGTAACTAAGAGATGTAAAGGTGACATGGCACCCTCCGTTTATGACCTTCAACTAGGTCTTATCGCAGACATGCTCCGGAACTTTCGGTCTCGAGATCCGAGAACAGTCGCCTCCCTTCGGGGCCGAAGATGATCGCCAATTTTGTTATAGCCGGTAATAGTCATATACCTGTCTCCGGTATACCCTTCGCCTTTTCCAGGTGTGTTGGGTGATGCATCAGCATATCGAAAAAGATCGCACTCCAGTGCTGGGCGCACTCCGCTCTCAGTTCGTTCTAAACGCTATAAAGGACATGGTGCGACTCTCATCATCATTTTCTTGCATACACAGAATATGCTATGGCCAATGATATACCATAGATATGTTACGTCCATATTAAATGGCGCGCAAAATTTAGTCTCGCCTGCATACCTATATCGTAAGAAAGAACATACAAAAACTATAAAAGAGATAGCTATCTAGGCGAATTGATTGCAAGGTGCTACAATTGGGGGAGTTTTGGTTCTTACTTTCGGCGCGCATGTAACATATATACTCTATCTACTTTTTAATATATAATATCATTGGCTACGGCCAAGGGTGTGCATACACTATGCCAGTATTTCCCGGCCAAAGCTCACTGCACAATACGAACTACCCGTAACAGTACAAGTGTGCGTCTGTCTTCATCTAGAATACATAATTTGTAACTAATGTAAGTATTAAGATGCATTTAGTTTAACAAATCTGAGAGCCAATTCTCGTAATTAATTCACACTATGACTGAAACTTGACCGAACTGAGATTAAATTATGAATTGACCGAAATAATGGTATTCTGCTATTCTTAAAGTAGTGTGATTTCAGTTTAATCTCGATCTAGTCTCATTTCAATCTCAATTTTGTTCGTCGTCGATTACTGACAATTTAGTACATGTGACAGTTCGAAATGTTAGCAGAATATATTTTTGATTAACTTTCGATCCATTTTCGATCTCATCACAGTGTAAATTCACGTTTGACGTTGTTTGTTGGTTTAGGAGAATACCATTTGTGACGTTTATGACACTATATTTTGAACATTTTTAAATTACGAGAATTGGCCCTTCTGTTCGCATACTGATCTCTAATGTATTAACATTATTATTTTTCCACCACTAATCTTTAATGTACGCACACGATCAAGTCATTGCATTATTTATAACCTTCAATTAGTCATCGCGTGTCAGATATTGATTTTGGTCAGAATATTAACGTATTCGAGTCTATTTTTAGAGAGATACCTATTATATTTAGTTTTGTTATCCTACCTATTTTAATTTCCATGGCTTATTAAAAGGAAACTATGAAGTTGATATGAGATTTATCTAATGTTAATTCTGGTTTGTTTTTGTTTTATAATCAATATCTTGATGATCAATAATTGTGTGGGTTATCGTATTTCCCAAAAATCTGGCTCTTTGAACTTAAATATAATGTTAAACATGCATAAAATTAATAAACAACACAAAATATGAACAGGTTATTCATCATATCAGCCACAGGATGTCCACTGCTGAACAAAGGCCCCCCCTTAGATTTCCACGACGAGCGGTCACATGCCGCTCTCATCTAACGACTCCCAGCGAACTTCACTAGGTCGTCTGTCCACCTCGTTGGAGGTCGTCCCACTTTCAGCTATGTCGACAACTTTAGTTCTTCTACGGATCTCCTCATTTCTGATTCGATCTCGTAGAGAAATACCAAGCATAGCTCTCTCCATAGCTCGCTGAGTGACCTTGATCTTTCTTATGAGGCCTATTGTGAGTGACCACGTTTCTGTTCCATATGTCATCACTGGTAACACATACTGGTTAAAGACTTTCGTCTTGTGGCATTGCGGTATTGTTGACGAATAAAAGAAAGAAAGAAAACAAGTTATTAAGACCTCTAAAATACTTAAAATGGAAAAACAATTTAAATAACATAAAATTATAAAAGTTACCTAATTAAAACCTACGAAAATTTCTGATCAGAGTAAAAAACGTTAAACAAAAATCAGTAGTAAATACACGCCAGTTTTGCAATTCCTATTTTATTTATCAAACTGACTGCGGTTATTTTAGGAAACGCGTTCAATGTCGGCAAACTTCGAGTATGATGGGAAGTGTTTTCTGACACCATTCCAAATTTAAAATGCCGTTATTTTGATAGGGATGTTTAGATATGTTGAATTCAAGGTTCTGAAATTTATAAATTGATGTTTTGGTACCTTATAATAAAACACTTTTAAACGGATACTATCGCGTATATTTTAGATTTTTCTGACGTTTCGAATACTTGCAGCATTCGTAGTCGCAGGATGAGTAAGATGACAGGCGTCGTTACAGATTTAAAAAAGTTTTTTTTTTATCTACCGTTCAAGTTTAATGAAACAATTAGTAGTAGTTTTGGTACCTTTTTTTTTTTAACGTGGGGAAATCCTCTTTGACTTCCTCCGCCTTGGGAAGGGCGGAGGGGCATGCCGGGATCAAACCGGCTAAAACCCCACGGTGTCCTTCTTCTTACCTCTAGCCGGGGGTGAGTTGTACGCTTTTCTGCATTGGACCGCTCCCCCGGCAGGTATCGGCCCGTCAATGATTGACGGGCCCCTTCTGTGTGTGGCCTTGGTGGCCGCACCTATCCTTCGGAGAGGCGCGCGCGGAACACGCGCGCCGCCATCTCGGGCCTGTTTCTGTTCGGGCGACGGACCGCCCCTGGCTCGTCGCCCGCAGGCCGCTCCTCATGGTGGCCGGAGATCGTCCAGCGCCCCACCTCGGCGCCGACGCCCGGTGTGTCTTCTGCGGAGGGTTCTCAAAAATTCTTCGGCTACCCGACGAAGAACAAAGATCACACCAGGTGTACCAGAAATCTGTAATAGAGAAAATGTTGATGTGCTTTTTTATCAGCTAATTTTAATTCCAAGTCATAGTTTCAAACTGTTTTAAATACTGCATAAAAATACTTAAACAGTTAGGTTTTTTTCCTTAAACATGGGTGGTTTTGGGCTTGATCTGTTACAGAAATGATAGCTTAACTAGAAACAAGTGTCTATTTTTACAGTTTGTTTAGAATAAAATAAAAAGTGCAAAAAATAAGAAGAAACCAGACATTTCAATGAAAAGCATAGCTATACAGTCTATGGCCTTGTGCCAAATATGTTAAAAAAGTTCTCTTGGATACCGATTTGTCTGGAACATTGCGAACAATTGCAAACGCGTATAGGCGTATTATTTATAAACGATAGTAGGTTTTGGATCATACCGCAATACTTAACCTCACTAGCACAATAACGAGGATTTTACCTAAACTAAATCAAGAATAAAAAAAGAAAAATAATGTAATTGAATACTCATGAAATACCCTATCACAACATACCAATTTCTTAAATGTAACAACTAACACAATTCGGACCTCGCGTTGTATGGGCGATTGCCAGTCTCCTTTGTAGGGTGCTCAGTACTTTTGCCCAAGGTAGTAATTTATAATAATTTAAAATTCAGACACCTTGCCGACTGTGCCCGAGAGCAAAGTGTTCATATATGATGCTTTGGCGTCGCGTGTTTCAACCATTGTAAATTACTAACAGTAGTTCGCACACTTTAGTCGTTAACTCTACCAGTATCGTAGATACACGTGAATCATAAAAAATGAAATGATATCACGGTCAAACAGCGTTTGTTTAAAGGCGGAGTCAGGTGCTCTACTATAAAATTGTATCGATTTTACATTAAAAATAAAATTGATGCTGCATGAAATGCACTCTTTGCGTTCGTCTTGTAATCCGGGTGTATTGAAGGAAATGTGTTTGTATGTACCTGACAATTACGTTGTACGGCGGCGGAGACCGCGATTAATCGCAGTTCCTCGCGGGCTAATTTACTCGGCAAAGCGCCTATGACGCGCGCCTTGCACACACTCAATGACGTTGCTGAGAGAATTGATTTGTATTCCTGCTTTCTGAATGAATTCACAAAAATTACATTACCTATATGTGTTATGTTTTTCCATAATTAAGGACCACACTACCGCATTGGGAATATCCTGTAATGATAGATAAAAAAATACGGGTTGCACTCCGGGAGTGCCGAGAGAAGTGAAAACTTATTTATTTATATTTATCTAGACGACACTATAGCTGCGTCTCGTAACGGTGTCGCGAGTCCAGAGATTTTATCTAATAATATCGAGATACTGTTTTTACTTTTCATTGCGGATTCATTAGTGAGTCGGCTTCACAAGCAAACTCAATTGGGAATCCGCAGTGAGATCTCTAATTTGTTGTGGTTTTTGCAACTTTTCAGCGAATTCAGAAGTGAGTTCTGACAAAATAGCACTACAGACATTAAATTTGTTATGTTGATTTAACTCTATGGTTATCGAATCAATCATTTTGGCCGAACGAAGTCCACTGCTAGATACAGGCCTCCCCCAAAGATCACAACAACGACCGATATGGGTGTGTTGTGGGCTCATTGAGGGGATTTGCCATAATCGCCCCGCTTGGCAGACGGGTTGGCGATCGCAGTTGAGTTGTTAATGTACTCTAAGGAAGCTGCTGCCCATCCTCCGGCTAATCTCGGCTCATGGGAGGAGATGGGGTGGTGGTATTCTGAGCCGGCACCACACGGTATCGGTATCGAATCAATATAATGCTGCTATTAAAATAATTGCTGTAATAAATACATGTCGGAAACGTGGTCGCTTTACCTTTCTGGTAAACCGATAAGTCCCACATAGTTTTTAAATGGTACCTCGCTATAAATAGGCCTAATACACACTCAACTCAACTGTTATATCTGTTCCTATGCGCCCTGACGTTTTGACGACTGTTTTTTTTTAAAAACAATGGTTAACGGGTCACCGGACTGCAAGGCAGTGCCTTTAAGCTCACAAATATGAAATTTCTAAATACTTTAGTTGCCCTTGTCACTACAGTGATGTTACGTATTATATATTATAGTTCTTAATAATTTATACTATGATTAAATAATCATACAGATGCTGTAAATAATCTTTGACAACATTACAAATAAGTGCACAAAAAGTATATACTCTTACAAATTTTTGTATTTTTGACACCTGCACCTAAATAAGTTGCACCATATTGTAATATAGTCAAAACTTTATATAGTAATAATATTTTTGTAAGAAAATAAATCTCAATAGCCGAGCGTTAATTACTACGAAAATGCGACACGCATAAGCTATTAAACGTACCATAAATTTAATTACCAAAGAACTAGTAATATTCTCAACGCGCAATTGGAAAAATAATGAAGGAATAACGTAAAGTGGGTAGGTAATTAAAGTAATATAAATCCATCGTTCACGAATCGCTAATGTGTGTAGTGTTCTTCAAAATCGCCATATATTGCAGCTTGCCACGATTCTTCCGTTCAGCTAGACTGATTTATATTAAAATGTCTTATTTACCGGTTCTAGGAATATGTGATTTTTCTTTAAGTAACGTTGCCCCTTTCTATGATTTCTCCTGTTCACCTGTGTCGTGGGTGCGTTTGGCATAAAATTCACGCACAATACACCCAGCCCCAAAACAACCACCTGCAGATCGTACAACTATTTGTTCCGTGCGGGAATCGAGCCCGCGACCCGGAGCGTAGCAGTCGACTGTGTCAATTTATTGCGCCACTAAATGTAAAATGCTGGTTCCTAGAACAACCCTACCGGGAGTGCGGTCTAATGCTGAAAGGCGAACACGTCACCCCCAACCAGAGATAAGTGGAAGGACACCGTAGGGTTTTAGCCGGCAAGAGTCTTCGTTATGTCCCATCGTCCTTCCAAAGGCGGAGGAATACCATGAGGTTTACGCCACGACAAAAATGTTCCTAGAACGAAACCTTGTTCTTTAGTAGGTGCTAATTGAAAGTTTAATATAAGGGCTCTCTTAATGATAAAATCATAAGGAAATATATATAATGTAAGTCTTTTTTATTCAAGACTTCTTCTTGCCAATTATGCAGATTCTTTTTAATATTTTATGCCAAAAATCAAAACTTCCTATAGTTATGAACTCCGAATGAATGTAAGGATTTTTAACGATTGCCAATTTTCACAATCCAACCTTTTTTTTTATTTTTTTTATTGATGTCCAGTGGAAATTCTACATGGAACTTCCTTCACCCTGGGGAAGGGCGAATGGGTATGCCGGACTCCTACCGGCTAAAACCACTGGAGCGGTCATCTTCGGCACCGAAGGGGGGCTCCAGGTCCTCGTAAGATCACACTAGAGCCGCCCATTGGTGCCACGCCTTTAGGCACATCTCGGAAGGGATGACTGTAAATCGGTCACCCCCTCTAGCGGAGGGAAGGCGACTGTAAAACGGTCGCCCTCCCAGGCACTTCTCGGGGAGGATTGTAAAGGATCCCCCCAAGCCTCGCTTTGCGCTGTGCTGCGCACACGGCGGCACGTGCCCACGTGCGCGCCACCGTCTTCCCGGGGGTCGCTCGGTGTGAGCACGCAGACTCCCCAATCTGCGCGCACGCGATCCCCGTTCACAAACCAACCTACCCACTTAATGCGTTTTCGCCATCACATATTCCTAGTAATGTAACTACATATAAATAAATAGTTTAGAACGGCACTTGTATTATATACTACTCACACTTAGCCTTACACTCAGATGTAATATAAAGAATATAAATATATAAATAAGAAATATACACTGGTGTTTCTATTTTCTCCTACATACATAATATATCTATTAGGTACTGTATTATCTGGTAGCACGCATGTGGTCACGTGCTGCCGTGGGATGCTTCGGGGGATCCTTTACAATCCCCCCGGGAGGGTGACCGCTTTACAGTCTCCCTCTCCGAGATGTGCCTATAGGCGTGGCACCAGTGGGCGGCTCTAGTGTGATCATACGAGGACCTAGGGGAGGCTCCCTTAGGTGCCGAAGATGACCGCCCCAGTGGTTTTAGCCGGTAGGAGTCCGGCATACCCCTTCGTCCTTCCCCGGGGCGAAGGAAGTTCATGAAGAATTTCCACTGGGCACCAATAAAAAAAAAGGTACTGTATTGTCTAGAGCCGCCATATTCGACCTGCGAGCCGTCGAACTTTTCTCAAGTGGCCCGAAAAACAATTCAGAACTACAAAATTTTGTTTTATTGCATATTACATTTGCAAGAATTGATTTTTATACGACCTGGTCACTGTGATTCGCCTGGTGGTAATATCATGTCTGCCCATAACAATTGTAATGCTATCCAGGATTAGTCCTGCGTGGCTGCCAGTTATTGTACTGCTTACCAGTATACCTAATAACTGGCACTGCGGTGATACCCAGCCGGACTCAACTTTGCGCCCCGCTCAAAATGGGAAGCATGCGTAAGTTGCCATAAAAAAAATTGGTTGAGTATGGCTGGTATAGAGGAAGAGAATACCATCCGAGTAGGGATGGTGCGGATACAGATTATCATACATCCGCGGATGCGTTTTATTAAATAAATGAATGATATTAGGGTATAATTAGGAAATAAAAAAAATTGGTCATCATCATTTCGGCCGAATGAAATCCACTGCTGGACACAGGCCTCCCCCAAAGATTACCACAACGACCGATATGGTGTGTCGTGTGCTCATTGGGGGGTCTTGTCATAATCGCCACGCTTGGCAGACGGGTTGGCGATCGCAGTTGAGTTGTTAATGTACTCGAAGGACGCTGCTGCCCATCCTCCGGTCGACACGTCGGTCCCTTAGTCGACTTTTACGACATCCACGGGATGAAATAGGGTGGTGGCATTCTGAGCCGGCAAATTGGTACTTTGTATTTAATAAAATTGCTATACGCGATCGAATCAAGAATAAAGAAATCCGTAGAACAGCTAAAGTTGCCGACATAGCTAAAAGTATTAGTAAGCTGAAATGGCAACTGATGGCCGTTGGGGCAGAAAGGTTCTCAATGGAGACCGCGCACAGGAAAACGCAGCGTGGGACGACCTCCAACGAGATGGACGGATGATCTGGTGAAGATCGCTGGGAGCCGTTGGATGCATGTGGCATGTAACCGGACTTTGTGGGAATCTGTGGGGGAGGCCTTTGTTCAGCAGTGGACGTCTTTTGGCTGATATGTTGATGATGAGGATTAATAATTTCGACCGTAATTTGTATGCGGTTCCTGGTTACACTTCGTAAGTCTATTATATTTTCGGGGGTTGGGCTTCCAATAATCGCCATTCACTATATAGAAACTCACTAAAATGTATTGCTAACGGTGGCATTGTGTATCGGGTCGTTTGGTTCCCTACAGTATGGTTGAGCTAAGCGATGCTGGTGCATGAGTCATGCTCGTGAACGAGCGCCGTCTGTTTGGACCGGTCAGCCGTTAACTGCCACGGCAAAAAAATTGCTATTGTAGTATGAAATTCTTCACATATTAACCTACATTAATCACGTTAAAGGTTTTACCAACATTTGTATCGATCAACTTTGTAATCTCAATTATTTTAAAAGAGTATCCATGGAGTTTCTTGCTGGCTCTTCTCCACGAGATCAACTATTTGGAACTAGTTTGGAACCGTGCAACTTAGATTCTGACGTTTCACCCGCCGATTAATTTAAAAGAACTTAGATTATTTATAAATAATTTAGAGTAGTTCGGCATAGACACTTTACATAGAGTATATATATTGGATTTCATGGGTTTTAATTTTTTTGACGTGGAACCCTAATTATATTATTATAATTATTATATTAACATAATGACAGTGCCTTGTCAGTATATTTATGAAAATATAATGTACGTTAGGAAAAACATACATCTTTTTACAAAAAAATGTGATCGGCATAACTATAACACAAGATATAAATCTAAACTAGTACAGCCCAAATTTCGCTTAGCTAAACTCCATACTTCTTTTATGGGTTATAGTATAAAATTTTATAATAAAATACCTGAGACCGTGCTGCAATTACCGCAAAATAAGTTTAAAATATTTGTAAAAAATACTCTATGCAAGCAAGCATATTATACATTAGAGGATTACCTTAGAGATATAAATGTTTGGCAGAGTGCTTGTCCAGCTCCGCAAGACCACTATAAGAAATGATTCAAATTTTTCATTTTGACTTATTGACATGCCATCTTGTTGTTGCATGTTCTGTGACATCAATTTATTCAGATTTACTTTTCTGACATTTCAATTATTATTTTTTGACATGACATTATTATTATTAATTATTTACACCTGAATTTATTATTGTATATTTTTTTATATTCAACTGGTTTATGAGTTGATATTGACACTTTTAAGAGGTTTAGACTTTACTATGTTTAATGTAGGAACATTGTCTTTATATAACCTGAATTTTCGAGAACATTGTACACATAAATATTGTAACATGATTTTAAAAGAGTAATCATGGAGTTTCTTGCCCGTTCTTCTCCATAGGAAATCTACATCTTGGAACGTGGCAACTAAAGTCTTATCTTATACGATTCATAAGTGCTATTAATGGTTTAAATGAATAAATTTTTTTTAGATTATCTATTATTCTCAAATAAAAGTAGCCTAAGTTATTCCTTATAACCACAGCTATTTGCCAGTGAAAGTCCCGTAGAAATCGGTCCAGCCGTTTCGGAGATAAGCGGGAACAAACAGACACAGACAAAAAAGTTAAAAATTGATTGATGTTGTAGGTACCGTATATACTTTCATATGCATTTAGTAAAAAGCAGTTATTTTGACATTACAAACAGACACTTCAATTTTATTTATTTGTATCATATCGGCCATTTATACGTCCACTGCTGAACAAAGGCCTCCCCCATAGATTTTCACAACTGTGTCATCATTTTGGGGGGTATTTGCCAATACTCAACACGCTTGGCAGGCGGGTTGGTGAGCGCAGTATGGCTACCGTTTCACAGAAGGGACGCTGCTGCCCGTCCCTCTGGTTTAGATTCCCTTAGTCGCCTTTTACGACATCCACGGGAGGAGATGGAGTGGTGCTATATTCTTAATCCGGACATATTTGTATGTATAGATAAAATACTTAGACTTTGAAATGAAGCAACACTGTTGATACTTCTCTGGTCACATTTACGAGCTTTAGTCAACAAATGACAACAGCTAGGCTCTCATACGCATAAAACCCGACTATAAAACAAGGCACATTTTACGTTTGCATAATTTATAAATATACGCTTCTGCTTGAAAGTTAGGGAAAATTGGAATTAAAAACTACATCGTAAACCTTATTTCCATACTTTACACGTGTAATAAAATTTGGTTGGTGGGCGAAAGAATGCTAGTACCTATTGTTTATAAAGAGATCTTACTGATCCGACCCAACTGTTATATGGAATAATGATGGGCGATTAAAACAATCGATATCGATAATGGTGTAATCGTGTATATTCGATTGTCGATTCATTCGACGCGTCGTAGCCAAGTTTCACCACCTACGACACAAAAAAAATATTCGTCACAGCGATGAATAAGAATGAAATTGGCGGCACAGTTGGTGCAGTGGCTGATACAGTCGACTGCTGCGCTCCGGGTCGCGGGTTCGATTGACGCACGGAACATATATTTGTATGATCTGCAGGTAGTTGCTCCGGATCTGGGTGTATTGTGTGAAATTTGTGTCTTAATCGAATAATTCGCTAATACGGAGTCGTGATCCCAGCGATCTTCAGATGAGCTGACGAGCTACCAGATTGGTACTGTAGATAGGGTGCAAGATCAGATTCAGGAGGTGAATATATTGTAATTAGCTGACTTTTACACTCAGCGGCTGTGACGATATCAATTACGTTATACTCATATGTTGAATTGAAATAGCTTACGGACATATATCGCGTTTAATACATTCATTCTATATACTTACGTACAGCGTCTATACGTGCAACGTGATGCCCTAGCACATACAATTACTTTATTATTAATATACAAATATATGAAATACATAATGAAATAAAACAATATTATATTGTTCTACCATATATACTAATTTGTTCATAATAATACCTGAAAAAATCTTACGTGTTATACACAATTAAGACATCTGCTCGTGACCACGGACGCTGCAAAGTGTTTGTAATGTCGAGCGTAGCGAATTACGGGTAGTATTTTATATTATACTAGCTGGCACCCGCGGTTTCATCCGCGTTTAATTTAAAAGAAATTTAGAGTACTTCGACATAGACACTTGACATAGAATATATATATATATTGGATTTCAAGGGTTTTATTTTTTGCGCGGAACCCTAATTATTTTTCTGAAATTAAAGTAGCCTAAGTTATTCCTTATAACATCTGCTATCTGCCAGTAAAAGTCCCGTCAAAGTCGGTCCAGCCGTTTCGGAGATCACCCGGAACAAACAGACAGACAGACAGTTGTACAGTTGACAGTTTTTAGTGCCGTATATACTTTCATATGCATTTAATAAAAAGCTGTTATTTTGACACTTCAATTTTATTTATTTGTATAGATATTTATCGCGCATGCATTTATGTTCCACTATACAAAGGTGTTGCTTAATTGTGTATTACACATATGATTTTCAGGTATTATTATGAACAAATGTAAGTATATAGGTTAGAACAATAAAATATTGTTTTATTTAATTTTGTATTTCATATATTTGTGTGTTGTGGCTTTTGCTTTGTTCAGCAGTGGACGACCTGTGGCTGATATGATGATGATGATATTTGTGTATTAATAATATAATAATTGTATGTAAGTACGTGCCGGTGCCGTGTGGTGCCGGCTCAGAATACCACCACCCTATTTCCTCCCGTGGGTGTCGTAAAAGCCGACTAAGGGATCAGCCGGAGGATGGGCAGCAGCGTCCTTCGAGTACATTAACAACTCAACTGCGATCGCCAACCCGTCTGCGTGGCGATAATGGCTAAACCCCCCAATGAGCACACAACACACCCATATTGGTCATTGTGGTGATCTTTGGGGGAGGCCTGTGTCCAGCAGTGGACTTCATTCGGCCGAAATGATGATGATGTAAGTACGTACGTGCTGTACTTACGGTATATAGAATGAATGAATTAAACATACATTTTTTCCGTAATCTATTTCAATTCAATGGATGCTATTTAAGTAAACTTCAGAATATGTTATACTTATTTATTTGTTTTTCTCTTCAGACTAACAATCATGTGGGTGCCCAACATGCCGGTGACGATCGTCTCCGCGGTGGCTGCTACTGCTTGCGGAGTGTGCTTATTCAAGTAAGTTCTATCAAGTTTTGCGAATGTGATTAAGTTTTCAAATACGATTTGTGAAGGTTAATGCGCAAGATGCATTCTACCTGATAGCCAAGGTATCATATGCGTAAAGTAGCACGTAGACGCGATGACGATCAGAAGTAGCTCATAGTGAAACCGGACTGAATTTAAGGACGAGCAGTTTTTTTTTGTCGCTTCATAATTGAATCTAAGTTCAGTCAACATTCAGCCTTAGTGTAAATTTTAAGAGAATGGTCAGATAACTGGCAGATTATCCCAGACCGGAAGTTTGGAGCTGTAAAGCTGGGTCTGCAAGACACCTGATTGCCCACCATGGTAACTAACGGCATGTGCTCATCATCACCACATCACTTCGGCCGAATGAAGTCTACTGCTGGACACAGGCCTCCCTCAAAGATCACAACGACCGATATGGGTGTGTTGTGTGCTCATTGGGGGATTTTGCCATAATCGCCACGCTTGGCAGGCGGGTTGGCGATCGCAGTTGAGTAGTTAATGTATTCGAAGGACGCTGGTGCCCATACTCCGTATAATCCCTTAGTCGGCTTTATGACTCCCACGGGATGAGATGGATTGGTGCTATTCATGGGGCCGAAGATGACACTCCGCTGGTTTTAGCCGGTAGGAGTCCGGCATGCCCCTTCGCCCTTTCCCGGGGCGAAGGCAGTACATGAGGTATTTCAATCGGAACATTTTTTTTTAATTGTGCTATTCGTAGCTGGCACCCTACGGCATGTGTACGTGTCCAGCAAATCGCGGTAGCAGTAATAATACCTTCGTTGGCCTTCCAGAGACTTCTACAGCGGTTCGCCTTATGACCGCAACGCCCGCGCGGACGGCAAAGTTGTTATCATCACGGGCGCTAACAGCGGCATCGGCAAAGAAACAGCTTGGGACTTCGCCAAAAGAGGCGCTAAGGTAACCTAAGGAACACCTGAGAGTATATAGCGCTGATGCAAATATTCTAAATCAATTCCTATTATCGGTACCGCTGCATTGTGGCGCATGGTACCCACCAAAGACAAGACTTCCCAGGAAGTCGATCGTAAAACTCGATTAAGGAATTTTCCATTGTGTATTTTCCATATATTCATGTACGATATCCTATATTTTTATGGATTATTTATATTGTATAGTATATATATCTTCAATATCTTTAGAAACGACATCACTGAATGCTTCAAACATTCTAACTTCTACCTGTTTGCTGATGTGAAAATAATGAGACCACTATTAAACGCAACCGATCCTGCCTTGCTGCAAGACGACCTGAATAGACTGTCGGACTGGTGCAAAGCAAATGAGATGACCTTAAATATTTCAAAGTGTCATTATATACAGTTTAATCGTAACAAAACAGTACAATCTAACACTTACACAATAGACAAACAAAATTTAGCAATAGTTGAAGAGATTCGCGATTTAGGGGTTACGTTGGATAAACAGTTAAGATTTGACAAGCATATCAGAAACACAACAGCAAAAGCGTTCAAAATTCTCGGCTTTATATTGCGAACCAGCAAAGAATTTTCAAGAGCTTCCACTAGGATAAAATTATATAACACGCTGGTTCGTCCTATACTTGAATATAGCAGTACGGTATGGAATCCACACTACGACATTTACATTAAACATTTAGAAAGTGTGCAGAGGCGTTTTCTGTATCATCTCTGTTACAAAGACTACCTAGCTAAAAAAATTGTCAGCTACAAAGATAGACTAAGACACTACCGTATGACTTCATTGAAACATAGAAGAAAATCCGCTGATCTCATATTCTTGCACAAACTATTTAATGGAGTTTTGGACTGCAGTGAACTAGTTGGAAAGTTGCAAATAAATGTGCCATCTCGTTTGCCAAGAATAAATAGCTATAGCCTGTTAAATATCCCGCGATCCAGAACAAACCTTGGGCATTTTGCCGCACTGCCAAGACTTTGCAGGCAATTCAATGATTTATCTAAGCGTTGTAATTTGGATATAGCCCTCCCATTTTCAAAGTACAAGAGGGAGTTAAACATCATACTTTCCAGTGACATTTAGATATATCTTCAACGTCTTCGTCAACGCTTCTAATATTATTTGACTGTATTAATTATTGTGGTATTGTTAATCTTTTTTCTGTTTATTTATTATATTCTAGTTTTGTTTTCTTTGAAAGTGTTTTGAAAATGTTCCTAATCAAATTATTGCATGTTTATTTAGTTTTGTTTGAATATTAAGTATTTATATTTTAATGTAAAAATTCTACTATTTCAATTTAATTTAAATTTTATAAATTTTTCTATGTTGATTCACCTAGATATACAAGAGCACGCTGTGGCTTCCTATAATTGGAGGTGCACACCAAACACAAACTTATATACTAATTTGTAATAGCCCATGTATGTGTGTATCCTCTGTTGGAAGTCCATAATAATAAATAAATAAATAGTATATAGTTGTATATAAGGGTTATTTATATTGTATAAAGTATTGTATATGTGCATATTATTTGAGTAATTTATGGAATATATTTCTAAGTTAGGTTAAGCTAAGCTAAGCCGTTTAATTTAAAAGGTGCTTTTTGTGCGAAGTCGTGGTTATTTTTCTAAAATAAAAGTAGCCTAAGTTATTTCTTTTTACATCAGCTATCTGCCAGTGAAAGTCCCGTCAAAATCGCTCCAGCCGTTTTAGAGATTACCCGGAACAAACAGACAGACAAAAAATATAAAAATTGTTTTTTTATATGTACCGTATATACTTTTATATATTCTATCTCTAATCAATAACTTTCTTCCTATCATCTTTAAGCAGATGATCTTCAGATTTATTATCAAGCTCCTCTTGTAAAGCTATCAGACGCTGTTGCCACAATTAACATAGATCTAGCCCGAATATTTGACTGGAGTAACAGATATGGACTAAGGGTTAATCCTATGAAGACACAGATCATTGTTGTGGGCAGTTCCAGGATGATATCTAGAATAAACTGGACCATACTTCCTCAGGTTTCATTTGACGGCACTTCAGTTCCTTTTAGCGATAAAGTTAGGAACTTGGGGTTGGTCATTGATAGGAATTTATCCTGGACTGCTCATCTACAAGAAGTAAGTCGTAAGATATTTGCTTCAGCAAGCAGCTTGAGAAGATTACGCAAATTTCTTCCTACTTCCACTAAAATTGCGCTTGCACAATCCCTTCTCCTTCCTATCCTCGATTATGCTGATGCCAGCTATCTTGACCTTACAGAGTAACAACTTGAAAGACTTGAGCGACTTCAAAATGTTAGTATACGATTTATATTTGGTTTAAGAAAATATGATCATGTCTCAGAATTCCGCACTAAGCTCAAGTGGTTACCAATTCGCCATCGTCGGAATACTCATATTCTTTCGTTACTTTAGAGTGTATTATCCATTCCTTCCACTCCTTCTTACCTTAAAAACGCTTCGAGTTTATCGGTGACACTCATACAAGATTTCTAAGATCATCAGAAGACCTAAAACTTAAAATGCCAATGCATTCCACACAATTTATTGATTGAAGAAAAAGCTGTTATTTTGGCATTACAAACAGACACTTCAATTATATTTATTTGTATAGATAAACCAATTACTGGCTCTTATGAAACGCAGAATTTAAGTTTCACGGTTCCAGTTAGTTGATCTATGGACAAGATAATATGGGCACGCAACTCCATAATTACTCTTTTAAACTTTATTGAGATTACAATGTTGATTGATTCAAATGATGGTAAAACATAACGAGCATAATGTAGGTTAATGTATAAACTGTGGGTTCGCGGGTGCGTAGATTGGGGAATCTGCGTGCTCACACCGAGCGACCCAAGAGAAGATGGTAGCACGCATGTGGTCACGTGCTGCCGTGGGATGCTTTGGAGGATCCTTTACGGTCCCCTCGAGGGGGTGACCGCTTTACAGTCACCCTCTCCGAGATGTGCCTGTAGGCGTGGCACCAGTGGGCGGTTCTAGTGTGATCATACGAGGACCTAAAGCCTCCCTTAGGTGCCGAAGATGACCGCTCCAGTGGTTTTAGCCGGTAGGAGTCCAGCATACCCCTTCGCCCTTCTCCGGGGCGCAGGAAGTTCATGGAGAATTTCCACTGGGCACCAATAAAAATAAAAAGGTTAATGTATAAAAAAACTTCATACTACAATAAAACTTTAAGTAAGAATATGGTTCGCAGGTGTTCATGGCATGTCGTAATATGGAGAAGTGTGAGGCAGTCCGCCGGGAGCTCGTGCTGGAAACAAATAACAAGTTCGTGTACTGCCGCCCCTGTGACCTCGCCAGCACTGAGTCTATCCGACAGTTCGTTGAAAGGTGAGCTTATATTGATGACTAGCTGTGCCTTCACCCCCGCCGTTTAATTAAAAATAAACCGGATAGGTTTCGGCAAAGACAGTTGACATATATATGTACAAATAATATATTGGATTACATGGGTTTTTTTTTTCGCAGAACCCTAATTATTTTTATCTTCTAACTAAATACATCTCATCATCATCAACGTCATATCAGCCACAGAACGTCCACTGCTGAACAAATACCTCCCACAATGTGTCCTCATTTTGGGGGGAATAAGCCAGTACTCACCACGCTTGGCAGGCAACTGTTTCTCAAAAGATACGCTGCTACTCGTACGTCTGGTTTAGAGTCACTTAGTGGCCCTTTACGATATTCATCGGAGGATGGAGTGGTGCTGTATTCTTAATCTGGACATCACACGGAAAAAGTAAAAATACATCTCCACAGGTTCAAATGTGAAGAGCCTCACCTGGACATTCTAGTGAACAACGCAGCAGTGATGGAACCTCCTGCCAGCGTCACAAGGGACGGCTTTGAGACGCAACTGGGTGTGAACCATCTGGGACACTTCCTGCTTACAAACTTATTGCTGGACACCCTCAAGGTGAGAGCATATAGTTCTTCTAATAAACCATATTTCTTTCTTCTTTCTTTTCTTTCTTTCTTTCAGATCCTCCTAGAAAACAATACAGTGTAAAAAACCTAGGTGCGTAGTACTCGCAACTGGCATGCATGTGTGGATGCATGAATGTAGAAGTGACTAATGTCACTAATGGTATTCTTCTAAACTAAACAAGCAACGTCAAACATGAACTATAGTGATGAGATCGAAGATAAAACGGTGTTCTGCGAACATTACTGTGCTCCATTTAAAAGGGCACTGTAGCTAGTGAAATTACTGGGCATAAGAGACTAATGGCGAGGTACACGCTTAGGGTGAGATTCAGAAACGAGTGTGTGAGAGTGTGAACAACTATCTGCCAGTGAAAGTCCCGTAGAAATCGGTCCAGCCGTTTTGGAGGTTAGCGAGAACATACATGCAGACAGGCCGACAGACAGACAGACAAAAAAATAATAATAATGTTTTTGCTGTAGGTACCGTATATACTTTCATATGCATTTACTTAAAACTGGTATTTTGACATTACAAACAGACACTTCAATTTTATTTATTTTTATGTATATATTCAGTACAGCGATTAGCTATTAATACTAAATAAAAAAAAAACATCGTGTGTGTTCACACGCGGTAGAAGTGAAACTTTGTATTTTGATTAATTTGTAAGAGAATAAGATGAATACACTATGGAGGAGAGAGAGAGAGAGAGAGAGAGATATCGCGCGCGCGATTGATCGACAATAGGTAATAAAAAAAAATGTTAAAACTACATAATTTTAACAACAACGCAAAACGAGTGTACCATGCACATAGCACCCAGCTAGGACAAAAAAAAAAATGCGGTAGGCGTGGGGGAACGCGGGTCGTGGGCGCGCAGATTGGGGAGTCTGCGTGCTCACACCGAGCGACCCACGGGAAGACGGTGGCGCGCACGTGGCCACGTGCCGCCGTGTGCGCAGCACAGCGCAAAGCGAGGCTTGGGGGGATACTTTACAATCCTCCCCGAGAAGTGCCTGGGGGCGACCTTTTTACAGTCACCTTCCCTCCGCTAGAGGGGGTGACCGCTTTACAGTCATCCCCTCCGTGATGTGCCTAAAGGCGTGGCACCAATGGGCGGCTCTAGTATGATCTTACGAGGACCTGGAGACCCCTTCGGTGCCGACCTCGTCGTCATTTTGAGGGGAATGTGCCAGTACTCAACACGCTTAGCAGGCGGGTTGGTGAGCGCAGCATAGCTACTATTCCACAGAAGGTATTCTGCTGCCCGTCCCTCCAGTTTAGTCTCTTAGTCGCCTTTTACGACATCTACGGGAGGAGGGGTGATGCTATATTCTTAATCCGGAATATGAGACATTTCTTTTATTGGTGCCCAGTGCAAATACTTCATGAACTTCCTTCGCCCTGGGAAAGGGCGAAGGGGTATGCCGGACTCCTACCGGCTAAAACTACTGGAGCGGTCATCTTCGGCACCTAAGGGAGGCTCCAGGTCCTCGTATGATCACACTAGAACCGCCCACTGGTGCCACGCCTATAGGCACATCCCTGAGAGGGTGACTGTAAAGCGGTCACCCCCTCGGGGGGATTGTAAAGGATCCCCCAAAGCGTCCCACGGCAGCGCGTGACCACATGCGTGCTACCGTCTTCTCTTGGGTCGCTCGGTGTGGGCACGCAGATTCCCCAATCTACGCACCCGCGAACCCATAGGTTATATAACCCATAGGCCCACAACAACGGCAGGGGGTTTCAGGCGTGTGGAAATTAGGCGCCAGGGCGGTTGTTACCCCGGCGCCGTCTCCTCCTTCTTCGAGCGGGGTCGGCCCTCTCCCGATCCCGCTCTGCGGTCTCCTTCTGGACCATGACGCTCTCACAGAAGGAGACCACTGCATTCCAGTTTTCGTGCTCTGCCAACATAGCCGACATATGCCGGACTCCTACCGGCTAAAACCCCTGGAGCAGTCATCGGAATAAGAGACCTACCACCACTTAAAGGCTTGCGCGTTTCAGTTGGCCCGTCTACTACCACACTATTTTAACCTCATTTTACCTCCTCTTCTCCTAGGAGTCAGCTCCCAGCCGCGTCATATCAGTCACATGCAGTTCTCACTACAGAGGGTACATCAACAAAGAAGATTTGAACTTAACCAAAAAATATGACGCACCGACAGCATACGCCCAGAGCAAGCTGGCCAACTTACTGTTTGTTACGGAGCTCGGCAGGAAAATGTTGGGTAAGTCATCCTTCATTTGTCATTTCTTCATTTCTCTCTATTTTTACGTACACAGTGTATCGATTCCTACAAACGGCTGGACATAGGAATTTTAAAGTAAGATTATACGATTTCTGAAAACTAATGATGCCAACGTGCTCCGCTTAATGACTGTAGTCAGGTATATTTTTTGATTTGACGAAAAGGGACTTCATTGTATAGAAACTACCGGTTTGAACGCGATGGAGAAGAGTACTTTGACGCCTAAGCCACCCCTTTCTTATTGTATACGATGTAGAGGATTTCACCAGGAATATTTAGGTATAAAATAAAAACTTCAAAGACCAACTGTACCCAATGACTTGTAATAAGAAAGTAAAGTGAATAATAATTGCTATACGAGTGTAGCAATAAAAATACATAAAAGCAGTAGTTGCTATTAACCTTTTTGCAGGCACAAAAGTACTATAATATATGATAACCTATATTAACTAAAAACTATGAAGGAGATGCTTCAACATGCCCCCAGCCGTTGAAAGTTCACCTTTCAACCAGAGTCTTCAAGTAACGGGCATATTTTTGAAAAGGCTCTTTTCACAGTGCCGGTTGCAGTTCGAATATCCGCGACCCTGCATATTCCATCGCTGCCGGGATGAAGAGCTACGACGCGACCCATCTTCCATTTCAACGGTGGCAAGTTATCATCCTTGATAACGACGAGGGAGTTAAGTTTCAAGGAGTCTTTACAGGCTTGCCATTTAACTCGAAGCTGAAGCTCGGAAACATATTCTTTGCTCCACCTCGCCCAGAAATGTTGCCTAAGTTGTTCAATCCTTTGATGCCGTGTCAGGTGATGGTTGTTGTAGTCACGAAGATCTTTGACTGGCAGAGAAGTGAGTGGTCTTCCTATCAAAAAATGACCTGGAGTGAGAGGTAATAAATCTTCCGGGTTCGACGATAGAGGAGTGAGTGGCCGAGAATTTAAAATCGCCTCAATTTGGATTAATATGGAGTTAAGCTCCTCGTACGTCATATTACAAGTGCCCAACACTCGAACTAAATGATATTTGGTCGATTTGACACCCGCCTCCCAAAGACCACCAAAATGCGGAGCATAGGCAGGAATAAAGTGGAACTTGATCCCGTCTTGAGCCGCACCTTCAGTTAAAGAGTCACAACTGCGCTTTAGAAAATTTGAAATATCATTATAAGCACCTACAAATGACGTCCCATTATCGGAATAAATATTTAAAGGTTTACCTCTTCGAGATATAAACCTACGCAAAGCCTGTAAATAGTTACTACTTGTCAAATCGCTCACTAATTCTAAATGAATAGCTTTAGTCGTAAAGCAAACAAAAATTACGATGTACACTTTCACCAGTTTACATCCACGACCTTGACGACTAACTGACGAAATAGGGCCTGCGTAATCAACGCCTACATTTTGGAATGGATAGTCTGCTGGCGAGAGTCTGCTCGATGGCAAATTACCCATTTGTGGGACAACTGTCTGTCCTTTTAAACGCTGGCATCGAACGCACTGACGATAACATTTTCTCGCTAAGTTGCGACCACCTAGTGGCCAATATGTCTCCCTAACTGTAGCTAACAATAATTGGGGTCCTGCATGCATTAGCCTTGAATGCTCAAATTTAAATAAAAGTTTTACGAAATGATGAGTGGACTGTAATAGAATTGGATGTTTTTTCTCAAATGAATATTCTGAATGGTGTAATCTACCACCTACACGCATGATCTTATTTTCATCAAGAAAAATACTTAGTTTTAAGAGTTGATTTTTATGTGGTAATTTAATCTTTTTTAGTAATAAATTATATTCCGGAAAGGACTCCTTCTGTGACTGTATAATGATAAAGTTTAAAGAATGTTGTAATTCATCGTTAGTAAACTTAATAGTGTTCACAGAGCGCCCTTTGTATGAATTAATAAAACGAAAAACATAACAAATAGAACGTTGAAGCCTCGTGAGATTTGAAAAACGCTCAAATTCAATCAGTCTATTACCCGAGGATCTATCATGAAGATAAGCATGAAAATAAATATTTGATTTTATTTCGGGTAATATACCTAAATCTCCAGAAGTGCAAGGCCATGCAGTGCTGTCTTGTCGTAAAAAAGATGGACCAAACCACCACAGATCGAGCGATTGCATAATGGTAGCCTCTACTCCTCGTGATATTAAATCTGCGGGATTATCGTGTGTTGGTACATGTTTCCAACTGCATAAACTGGTTTTATCCAAAACTTCTGCAACACGATTGCGTACAAAAGTGTTTAATTTTATAGGCAGCATTTTTAACCAGCCCAGTACAACCATGGAGTCAGTCCAAAAAACAACACTTGAGGCTTGACTTCGAAGTGAATTAGAAACCTTTTGATATAAACGTGCTCCAAGCACAGCAGCGCAGAGTTCAAGCCTCGGAATAGTCAAAGGCTTAATAGGAGTGACGCGACTTTTGGCCATTAATAAACGTACGGTGACGTCACCTTGCTTATTAACACTGCGAACATACAGACAGGCACCATAAGCTCGTTCCGAAGCGTCAGCGAAGATGTGAAATTCGAACTGTATGTACGAGTCACAGACTACACGACGAGGGATGCGTACATCATTTAGCGACGGCAAGGCTTTAATTATGTTAGCCCAAGCTGTGCTAACTTCAGATGATAATTGTTCATCCCAAGACAGTTTGTCGAGCCAAAGCCTTTGCAGTAAAATCTTCATGCGAATTACACACGGCGCCAACAAACCCAAGGGATCGAAGATCCGCGCAATAATAGCTAGCATATTGTGCTTTGTGTTTTCAATCTTTTCAGGAACATTGATCGGAAAACATAATTCATCTGTTAGCGTTTGCCAACTTAACCCTAATGTATTGTTCCATACATCACCATCCATGTTTAAGTCGAAGGAACTCTGAACGAGGTTTTCTGAAATTAAGGTGGGCTCGTTAGACTTCCACTTCCTTAAAGACATACAAGCAGAAGCGAGAGCAGTAGTTACTTTATGACGTAACGTGTAGGCCTCGTCAAGTTGATCTGCACCTGTCAATAGGTTTTTGACATAAAAATCATGAATAATCACTTTGGCAACCTTTTGATCTTTGCATTCCAGACCAATCTGTTTAAGGCATCTAGTTACTAGAAATGGAGCACTAGCAGTACCATAAGTAACTGTATTTAATTGGTACACCTTAATAGGACTATAGACATTATCACGCCAGATGACTTTTAGTAAATGTCTGTCTAATGGATGTAAACTCACCATGCGGTATATCTTCTCAATGCCTGCGGAGACTATATATTTATACATTCTGTATCTTAGTAATATAGACGTCAAATCGTCTTGCACGGTAGGTCCTACCATCTGTATATTATTTAAACTAACTCCAGAGGTGGTAGGCGCGCTAGCGTTAAAAACTACGCGTAATTTCGTAGTTAAACTACTTTCTCGTAATACCCCGTGGTGAGGGATGAAGTATGACCTACTTTCAGAATCATTGTGACACTCAGACATATGCCCTAAAGAAATATACTCAGACATAAAGTCCTTGTACATTTTGTCGAGTGAGGGTTGATTCAGATTTCTACGCTCAAGCGATAGAAAGCATCGTTTTGCACGATGAAATGAATCACCCAACTTATCTGAAGATTCCTTTAGTGGTATCTTTACGCTGAACCGGCCATCTTCCAAGCGTAACGTGTTTTTAATAAAATGTTCTTCACACAGCTTTTCTTCAGCTGAGTAAGTAGATGACTGCTGACACACTTCTTCAAGCTGCCAGAAACGGGATAATTGGTTATGAATGTCATCTAACTCATGTAAACGTGAAGAACTTTCAAAACTGTCGTTACTAAAATTGCATTTAATTGGCAAATATTGATTACCCATATAGCCGCCGTTAATTGGGCCACAAACTAGCCAGCCAAGTCTAGTTTGATAAAGGGTTGGACTCCTATTACCTAATAATATTTTTTCAGAACCTAATAAATTCCAAAATACGTCAGCTCCTATAATTATATCAATTGAAGCTGGCGTATGGAAGTACGGATCAGCTAAATTTAGATGCGACGGTACATTCAAGTTGATTTGTCGCGCGGGCACGTTATCCGTTATAGTTGGTAAAACAAAACATATCAAATCGTCCGAATAAGATTCACATAATGATTTAATGTAGACGCGACACATTTTTTCTACATGTGAAAATGAATTGTTAATTCCCTGTATGGACTTATTTGTACTCAAATAAGGTAATCTCAATTTGTTGAATAGTTTTTCTGTCATTAAACAAGATGAACTTCCTGAATCGAGTAGGGCGCGAGCAATGTGTTCTTTATTATTTACATCATAGCACTTTATCAACGCAGTCGACAGCAAGACGCCGCTGGAGCTACTTGTATGCGAATGCGCAGTGATATTAGCCGAGAGTGCTACATGAGCGTTATTAGTTACGACGGAGGAAGATATCTCGTCCTTGTTATTGTCGGTCATGCAGTCGGCTGATTTATACATAACAGGTTTATGCTTATAATCTGTATTATGAATAAGCGTGTGGTGTTTACGCTTGCAGATTTTACAGCCTGATTTTTTACACTGATTTGGATAATGACCGCGACGGAAACAATTAAAACATACTTTATAACCAGGGAGTGAAGATATTCTTTCATTGACACTTAATGCTAAAAATTGTGAACATGTGTTTAGGTTATGCTCACCGTTACATTTTGGACAAGCGTATAAAGATGAATTAGTGCTAGTGTTATCTAATGAAAGCATTGTTTTAAGTTTGTTGTTATTTTTTGTTGATACGTTTGAGTGATTAATTGTGTTAGAATGGCGGGATAATTCCAATGTTTCTATCAAATCAGCACGGTTCCGCATAAACTCTGTGAATTGCTCAAAAGATATTGGTTTCGTTTTGTCTAAACGTCCTTTATACTCCTCCCATTCTCGGAATGTTTTTGAGTCCAATTTGTGGCTAACAATATGTATCAACAATGTGTCCCAACTATGAACAGGTTCGCCTAATGAACTTAACGCTCGAATATTTTTATTAATTTGGTCTGTAATTCGCTTTAATGAAACTGAGGATTCTTTTGTGATTGGTTCGAGATTGAACAATGCTGTAACGTGGTTCTGGATCAGTAAACGTTTATTATCGAATCTCCCACATAGAAGGTCCCATGCAACTTTGTAGTTTTGGGCGGAAAATTCAATAGACTGTATAACAATAGCAGCCGATCCGTCCAACGTTGTCCTTAAATAGTGGAACTTATTAATTGCATCTATGTCGTCATTGTCATGAATGAGACTAGAAAAAGTATCACGAAACTCGAGCCAGTTTTCGTACGATCCTGAGAATTTTGGCAAATTTATAGTGGGCAATTTGACTAACTGACGCTTAGAACCGCTGTGATTTGATGTAGCATCATTTTGTTCTGATTTAGAGAAAATACTAACCATATGTTTTGCCTGAGCTAATAATCCATAATACTGAGATTCGATATTAGTTCTTTCCAGTATTTCAATATCAAGGTTTTCAGACAAACATTCTAATTGTAATTGAACGTCATTAAAATCATCATAAAGGCTCTCCAACTTATCCATGCGCAATTGTAACTCCATTACCTGACAGGGGGTCAGTTCAGGCACCTTTAGGAGTGCTAAATAGTTACCAAACACTGTTAGTCTGCCCTTATAACTGCCTCGCTTCTTTTTTAGTTCTTTTATGTCAGTCATTATAAAAGGCGAGTGCCGTAGACCTGAAAATTTACAATATACTATGTAGCTTATTTAACACAATATTTGTATTGTATGTAGCTTAATAACAGTTTTTGTATCTAAAAATACAGATCCTTTGTATAATTGGAATATAATTAATAATGTAGGTACTGTTGTAAAAGATGATCTCAAAACAATATGTAAATAGGCAAGTAATGAAAGTTATGATTTACAATGCGAATAATTGAAATGGTTTGTAATAAATTTGCAATGAAATATTAAATATATATAGCTAACTAATGTAACTAATGTTACTGTACTGTATTACTAAGCACGGATCAACTATAGATAATTGCCAAATGTAATTCAAACCTTTGCAATGTAATTATTACCTATTAAACATATAATTATATAATAATAAAGTATTTTATTTTATGAATGTACTAACCTTATACAATCGTTTTACCTAATTGTGAACAATTTAATTACATATTACCTGATGTACATTTATCTATAATATCTATGGAGTGTTGGGAGGAAATTAATAAATTAAAATGCTAAAACACTTTGCATTTAGATTATTTGGATCACTCTAAAATCCAAGCCACTTTTCCATCCATAAACCGGCGCGTTGAGTTTAACCTCTTCAAACCGTAGCTCACTGCACTTTTAATTAAATCAATCCTTTGATATTATATCAATTTGCGCTTGCAATCCTTAGAAATCAGGCTCGTTATGGACCATGTATACGATGTAGAGGATTTCACCAGGAATATTTAGGTATAAAATAAAAACTTCAAAGACCAACTGTACCCAATGACTTGTAATAAGAAAGTAAAGTGAATAATAATTGCTATACGAGTGTAGCAATAAAAATACATAAAAGCAGTAGTTGCTATTAACCTTTTTGCAGGCACAAAAGTACTATAATATATGATAACCTATATTAACTAAAAACTATGAAGGAGATGCTTCAACACTTATTGTTTTATTTATATACTAGCTGGGACTCGCGGTTTCACCCGCTGTTTAATTTAAAAGAAATTGGATTATTTATTAACAATTTAGAGTACTTCGGCATAGACACTTGACATAGAGTATATATATTGGATTTTATGGGTTTTAATATTTTTGCGCGGAACCCTAATTATTTTTCTAAAGTAAAAGTAGGCTAGATTATACATTATATCATCTGCTATCTGCCAGTGAAAGTCCCGTCAAAATCGGTCCAGCCGGTTTGGGGATGACCGGAAAATAAAACGTGTTTTTGTTGTAGGTCCCGTATATACTTCCTTAGATATGTATTTAGTAAAAAGCTGTTATTTTGACATTACAAACAGACACTTCAATTATATGTATTTGTATAGATATTTTTTCTCATAGTTTAGAAGTAGTAGTGTATTTTTAGTTTTAATTATGTATATTTGTATAATAAATAAGTAATTAAAACTTAAGTGTTTTTAAATTTAAATCATTGTTTACAAAATTATAGGTGATCATACGCATTATGTACTTTTATACTTCCTGAAGATTTAAGTTATTATTACATGGGTTCCTATCTCCGGCCGATTGTAGGAATCCATCCTCTGTGTGTCGGCCGTTAGTCGAACATGTATTTTAGATTACGTATTTATTTTTCCCGTTGCCGAAGTATAAAATAAAAGAAAAACACGAAACCTTTGTGTTAGTGGAGATTGATTACCGAAGCAAGAACAGAATTACTTAATATATCAATTATTTAGCGCATACTATTTTAAACGCTTACCTACATCCATAGACTTGCTATCAAAAACATCTAGATTAAAACCGTGAAAAATGTTAGGTTTTGTGATACGGCTACAAACTGGCTAACACTAAAATAACCGGGTACAGTAGCCTCGTACGTACCATCCTAAACTACATGTATACCGCGTACGGCGCTGTGATTGGCTCGCTCCAAACACTTCAACCAATCGGAGCGCCGAACGCGGTAAACGTGTAGTTTATTGTTACGTTTCGATTGTGAAAATAGTCAATTTTTTTTTTTATTCAAGTAAAATATGAGGTCCCACATAGCGGTGGCAGGGGCTCAAGCGTATAAAGGAGGCGCCAGGGTGGTTATTGTCCTGGCTCTCCCTTCGCCTTCTCCGAGTGGGATCGACCTTCTTCCGATCCCGCTCTACGGACTCCTTATGGAGCATGACGCTCACACAAAACGCGATCACAGAACTCTAATTCGACGGCACGATTGGTGCAGTGGCTGATACAGTCGGCTGCTGCGCACCGGGTCGGGGGTTCGATTTCCGCACGGAACAAATATTTGTATGATCTACAGGTAGTTGTTCCGGGTCTGGGTGTATTGTATGTGGAATTCATGTCTGTAAACGCACCCACGACACAGGAGAAAACCTAGTGTCGGGCAAAGTTAAAAAAAACTGGCTCTGCCAGCATACCCGACATTCCCTACTCAATCATTTTATCCCAGCCCTCCCCGACATCTAGAGACCCACCCTAATTTGCTTACGTCATAAACATGGCCGCTTCAAATGTTCCGCAGGTACTGGGGTCTCAGTGATAGCGGTAGACCCCAGTCTGACTGACACGGACATCACCCGGCACATGTCGATGATGAAGAGTGTATCTCGCTTCTTCGTGTACCCGCTGTTCTGGCCCTTCATGAAGTCGCCGAAAGTCGGCGGGCAGGTCATACTGCACGCGGCGCTGGACCCCAAGCTCGCGGACTGCTCGGGCGACTATTATGTGTAAGTTAAAGAAATACACATATCAAAATAAATAACTCTTCACTAGAAGTTCGTTAGCCTTATACAGACTTTTTGAGATAATTACATCATTCGCTTGCTGGTCATTGAATTTGACGGTGCAGATGACTTGTATGGAATGGTATGAAATCACCAACACGCCATTAATACAGGTGATCAATGCTCGTTACTTCTTCGTATGAAAAGCTTTCTCTTCCCTCTAGTGGTACAATTAATATCCTGACTCGGACCCTGTAATTTTGGACTCTTTGATCTAAGATTACAAATCCAAAGTCACATACCTGTAGTAATTTTAAAACAAACGTATTTAAATTTTTATTTCCTTGCAGTGACATGAAGAAAAGGGAACCCTCGGAGCTAGCTAAAGACTTCGAGCTGGCCGGATGGCTGTGGAAGGTCAGCGAGAAGTGGACCAAGCTGGAAGAGCACAAAGCCGCAGTAACTAAAGCTACCGCGTGATTTAGCTGCGGTAGTTCGAGTATGTTTAACCAAACGACTTTCTGGATTAAACGCCATGTCTGCTTAATTGGGTAGTGCGCCTTACAGGCTGGACTCTTTCTCTCCTTTTACACATTAGAGAGAGAGTTACGCCGAATAAGCACATAAATTAAAAGGGTCTTGTGTATCAGTAATCAACTCGGCTTATCGTAGTCCACTGCTGGACATAGGGCTCTGCAAAACTGCGTCACAACACCGGCGGGCTGATTACCTAAGTCGCAGACGCTTTGCAACAGGCGTAAATTGCTCCAACGCCGCTGTCAAACGTCAATTTGGTATTACCTATTTGCCGATAGCGACTAAACAGGCGAAGATCTCTGACGCGCCTCTGTCGGACAATCAATGAACTAAAACCGTTTATTCTTTTTAGTTCCACTGGCGGCTACTGGCGCTAGTATTTATGCATCTTCCACAATAGCGACAGGCGGGCGATGCCTTACGTAATACCAATTTTTTTGACGCTTTGCCACCGGTGCATCCTTGGCTGCGCGATAGCTGCGATCGCATCTGCTGTTGCTGTTTTTAGCTAATCAGCCCGTCGGTCCTCCGTCTTCCGCATCCAATCTGTTCCAGTCTTTAGGTCGTCGATCCATCTAGCTGGGGGGCGTCCCACACTACGTTTGCCCACTGAAATACTCGTCTGCTCCAATGGCCATCGGTCCTGCGACTGACAGGTCTTGTTTCATTCCAGAGGCCATACCCCGAAAAGATTCAGTCTCATACATGCGACCGATGAATATTGTTGGTGGTATAGTATCGATCGTTCTAAATGTATAATTATACCAGTTATTCTACCCTTTTTAGAACTATCACTTTTATTTTTTACGTCACCACTTGTCAACCAGAATATGTGATGTGATATTTCAAGTTTGTCTACGTCCTACTCGTACAAGGCTGGGGTTACCTCCTTCAAGTAGACTTCTTCCTCCATCACGGTAGTTATCCTACGACCAGAACCATTTGTTTATAACTTATAATAGTCTCAAATATGTGTACCTAGTACGGTAGTTTGTTCAAAAGAAATCGAAAGTTAACATTCGTAAACCGCTTTTGTATAGTCGCTTACTTTTGATGAATATACATTCAGTCAATCTTCAATGCATGGCATTTTATACCATGCTCCACACTAGTGCATTTCTTCCGTATCGTGAATTAATAGTAATGTAAGACTACCTCGAACGCTGAAAATCATCATTATCATATCAGCCAAAAGACGTCCACTGCTGAACAAAGGCCCAACATAAATTTCCACGAGTGGCTACATGCCGCCCTCATCCAACGACTCCCAGCGACCTTCACCAGGTCGTCTGTCCACCTCGTTGGCGGTTGTCCCACACTGCGTTTTCCGGTGAGCGGTTTCCATTCGAGAACCTTTTTACCCCAACGGCCATCAGTTCTACGAGCAATGTGCCCTGCCCATTGCCATTTCAGTTTACTAATCCTGTCAGCTGTGTCGACAACTTTAGTTCTACGGATCTCCTCATTTCTGATTCGATCTCGTAGAGAAATACCAAGCATAGCTCTCTCCATAGCTCACTGAGTGACCTTGAGCTTTCTTATGATGAGTGATAATGTGTAAAAATTATGTTCCTTGCAGGGATGGAACGGGTGACCCGTACAGAAGACGGTTAAGCTAAGGCAGTGTCAGTGATCCTCAAATTTACACTTGGGAGATGTGCATTTCTGTAAATAATCATTTATTCAGTAATTATGACGTGTAATTGGACATTGAATATTGGCGCGTGGCCGCATTGCATTGAAAATATTCATACTGTATGAAAACTTAGTGTGTGATCACTTATATTCTAATTCAAACCTATTTTAATGAAGTCATACCCGAACTGTGTCTATGGTTAAAATTAAAGTTTAAACATATTGACGGAAAAGCTGCTTTTTAATCTGTGTTACAGGTAATAATTAAGAGTGAATGAACAAATTGTGTGTCGATGCATTTATGTTGTTATTTAGTTACTAATTTTATTGTTAATAAACTGTAGAACATGCTACGGGATTTTTTTATCCCCCACCAACTGCGTCGTGGCTGGTCCGAGTTTCACAGACTCGCTTTTTAAGATCTGGATTTCGCGTTCTAAACCTGACTGACCATGTGACTTTTGAATGTCATATCTACTGTCTCAGATAATCTAAGACCACTGTTTTTAACGGTAAAGGATTAAAACATCGTGAGGACACGTCGATCTAATGGTTGATAAATCGCCTACGAGCAATGAGCAAGCATAGTGATCTATGCTCGTACCTTTTAGGGTTCCGAACGTCCGAAGGAAAAAACGACGGATCTTCTATAGGATCACTCGTGTGTGTGTCTGTCTGTCCGTCTGTCACAGCCAATTTGCTCTGAATCTACTGGACCGATTTAGTTGAAATTTGGTACCTATAGTACCTATACCTGAATATGGATTTCTGCGATCCAAACACGGACGTGTAACATAAATAAATGAATTTCGAATATGGGGGTCACTTTAGAACCCATTATAGAAAATTAAAGAATAAAGTTTTGTAAACTGGTACCGTGTAACATATTTATAATTTTAAATTATATCGTTTTAAAGTGATTTCAGAAAATAGACGAAAATTTCATTGAAAATTTGGCATTATTCATATTTTGAGACTTCCTTTCATTTACCGTGTGGTAGAGTTCTGTTTTTTTTCCCGACAGTAGTGTGGGTACCTGCAAAGAACAGGCCACTACTCTCCACACAAGTTTTAAAGGCAACTATGGTTTGATATTAACTGGGTAGGCAGCAACTGCAGCAGCAAGGTGCTAATACCAACATACTGCGGTCATTGGGATGATCAGACGTTTGCGGGCTGTGTAAATTAATTTACCAAGCTTGGTGATTACGGCGATATATGAATACAAAGGGTAGAAATTCAAATAATGAAGACTTCTTTGTACTTATTTATTTATAAATATTTATTCTTCTTAACAGTGTTATATCAGTTACCTCCATAGTCAAACGATTAACCGACAGCAGTACGTGAGATATTACCTTTCGGGTATTAACATATAAATTGGGGACACAACACAGCCATTACATTACATTACATATTTGTTTCTCAACCAATTTCAAACAAATGAATTAATTCAAGTCAAATTTTGCAGAGAGGAAGCTAATGTCATGGGATACACAACGCAATATGACATAGGATAATGTCATATTGCGTTTAAAGGTCTTCTCGGGTTATGACGAAACCCAATAGTTCCGAAACACTCCGACAGTCTTACTCTCCGCGGCACCATTTGGTACCGCAATATACCTTGCAAGTTTTGTTATTTCATAATAATTTAAGGGTTTCAATTCATTTGTACACTTTTTAATTCATTAGCAGAATACAATTCTTCCACTGGTTACACTTTAAACCATAAATATCGCATCCAACCTAATAAAAAAGTAATTCGAATATCCGACCAACACAAAATGGCGTCATAGTGACGGTACAGGAAAGAAGCGAAATTAATTTGTGACGGCGATGTTTAATTAATTAAACCAAGGAAAAGGTTATGCATATTGGACAACGAATATTGGATGAATGGCATACCACCCTTACGTATGCTTTGGTCTTTCATATTCACCATCTCTTACTCACTTTAATCGCTGCTTCATATTGTAAACAACCAAAACTCAGTCGCCATGACAGCTGAGCTCCGTTAAACCTCCGTTTTGATAGTATCGGAACCGAAGTCGGATTTGGAGGTAAGATCTGAACCTAAGTTGCTGAAATATCGGATTCGAATTGGAAGCTCCGTAACATCCCTAATCTTGAATAGGCGAGTTTCAATTCTTACGAAACAAGACATATCCTTCAGATCGTGTCTTATATTACACTTATGCTAACTTGCACACTACACTTTCTCAAAGTTCTTCTGACCCATAAAACACCAGTTTTATGGCCAGTGGCTCGGTGTTATTCCCATATGGAGGAGTGGTACTCCGGCCTGTCGAAAAGCAGTTGTTTCTCTTGAAGAGGCTCGGTCCTGGGGTGGTCGTGCATCAGTTGCAGGACTCCGGTGCCGATGGCAGCTGGTACACCGAGGATAATGGATTCGGAGACGCCTTCGATGCAGTCTGTTTGGCCGTAGTACGCCGCGTCGAAGAGATGGTCTGCCGTCTTTTCGAACTGGTGGAAGAATTTTAAACGTTAAAATGTATACTGTAGTGTACGAGGGTATTTTTAATATCATGTCACGAGCGCACACGTCACAGGGTGTGGCCAAGTAAGGGCGGATCTGGGGGCATGGCCCCCTAAAACTGTTGGATATAGCTGACCCAAGACCTAATGCAAAAAAAGGCAATTTCGGCAAAAGGAAAAACTAGTAGCTAGTGTTAGTCCGCGAATAATGCGTTAATGAGTAACGCACACATCATCATATCGGCCATACAACGTCCACTACTGAACAAAGGCCTCCCCATAGATTTCCACAACTGTGTCATCATATTGGGGGGAATTTGCCAGTACTCACCACGCTTGGCAGGCGGGTTGGTGAGAGCAGAATGGCTACTATTCCACAGAAGGGACGCTGCTGCCCATCCCTCCGGTTTAGAGTCCCTTAGTCGCCTTCTACGACATCCACCCGAGGAGATGGAGTGGTGCTATATTCTTAATCCGGACACCACACGGAGAGCTAATAAGCTGACTCATCATCTTAAAAATATAAAGCTGCCTCGGTATACAGTAATTATATCGTAAATGAACTCACACTGGCCAGATTGAGGACGGACTCCTTCATCCTGGCGAGGCCGTATCTAGTGATGCCGAGCACCTCGCCCCTCGCCGTCATCTGCCCAGCGAGCAGCTCCACGTGCCGCCGGTCCACGCTCATGCCGTGCCCCTCCATCACCGCTTGGATCTCGCTGATTATGGTGGATTTGGCAGCTTCAATGCCTAGGGTGTGGTATACCTGGGGAAGTCCAAAGAATACAATGCGTTTCAAATGAGGAAACAATGGCAGACCCAAATTTGTATTTTATTCATACAAGTGTGAACGTTTTGTCATGGCGCGTAATTCGATCTATTTTCAGCTTCAGTATTATTTAGAAATATATCTACTAAAAATGTAGCTCATATAGTAAAAGAAAGAAAGAAAGAAAGAAAAGTAGTTCACAAAACACCCAAACACACAAGCCAAAAAGTAAAAAAATTAATAAACATACGAGTTCACACAATACTTATTAAAAACTTGTCTAGATATAATAACGATGCAGCATGACGACAAGCATGTATGTAACTGTGGCACAATTATTATAAGGCAATAAACTAGGCCCGGTATGTTGGTGCGTGACCAAAAGGCCTCAGCTCAGCATATGCCGCAGTAACACACACTACAGCGCTGGTTTTCAGCTGATGCCTAAGGTGGCTGACAGAATAGTAAATATGTTTATTATTTTCGATTCATCATTTCGGCCGAATACAGTCCACTGCTGGACACAGGCCTCCCTCAAAGATCACCACAACGACCGATATGGGTGTGTTGTGGGCTCATTGGGGGGTTTTGCCATAATCGCCACGCTTGGCAGACGGGTTGGCGATCGCAGTTGAGTTGTTAATGTACACGAAGGACGCTGCTGCCCATCCTCCGGCTAATCCCTTAGTCGACTTTTACGACACCCACGGGAAGAGATGGGGTGGTGGCATTCTGAACCGGCACCACACGGCATGTACACTCATACAGTAAATATCTTTATTATTTTTGATTGCCAGTATTAGAATGCTTTTCATGAATGTCGCAAATGTATTTTGGCATTTTTTTATCAGAGGTGGCATATTGTTTTTGTCAACTTGGTCACTATTATACAATACTTTCGTTTTTGAAAGAGTCCTATGTATTATTCACTGCTAAAAAAACCATTTGCTGTAGATCTACAACTCCGTGACACAATGGTCTCGTACCGTGCGGTTTCAGAGGACGCTCAGGTTGTGGAATCAGCTCCCTACCGAGGTTTTCCCAAGAGACTACAGCATGGGGCTCTTCAAAAAGGGCGTAAAAAGATTTTTACAGTGTCTCCGTCCTCTGGTGTTACAAGTGTTCATAGGTTATAGTAACCAATTACCACCAGGCGGGCTGTATGCTTGATCAGCAGCTTAGTAATATAAAAAAGTACAACGGGATTGTATAAATATAGCAATAGGACAAATAAGTCTTTTCGTGTTACAATTTCGATGAAATGAACACAAGCGGTCAAAAACGGGCATCTATCCATTGCATGTTTTTTTTTTAAACGTTACCCCACACTTGTATTTCTCCTGTGTCGTGGGTGCGTTTACAGACATGAACTCCACACACAATACACCCAGACCCGGAACAACAACCTGCAGATCATACAAATATTTGTTCCGTGCGGGAATCGAACCCACGACCCGGAGCGCAGCAGCCGACTGTATCAGCCACTGCACCAACCGTGCCGTCGAACCGTCGAAGCGGCAATCGAAGCTCAACCTCGCTGGGTGATACTGGTGAAGCTCTCACTGCAATCATAATTGTGTAGTACTGTACCTCTAGTATGTTGTTGGACGTTGTCTTGCGGCCGTCGACTCCGAACGTCGCGATCACGTCTCGAAGACCGTCGCCTTCCACGCACAGTTTGTACCTGGGAAGTTATAAGCGTTCTAAATTGCTCACTACACAGCGACGGAACCATCTATACAAATAAATAAAATTGAAGTGTCTGTTTCTCATCATATCAGCCACAGGACGTCCACTGCTGAACAAAGGCCTCCCCCTTAGATTTCCACAACGAGCGGTCACATGCCGCTCTCATCCAACGACTCCCAGCGACCCTCACCAGGTCGTCTGTCCACCTCGTTGGAGGTCGTCGCTGCGTTTTCCGGTGCGCGGTCTCCATTCGAGAACCTTTGTGCCCCAACGGCCATCAGTTCTACGAGTAATATGCCCTGCCCATTGCCACTTCAGTTTACTAATCCTTTCAGCTATGTCGACAACTTTCGTTCTTCTACGGATCTCCTCATTTCTGATTCGATCTCGTAGAGAAATACCAAGTCTGTTTCTAATGTCAAAATAACAGCTCTTTACTCAATGCATATGAAAGTATATACGGTACATATAACAAAAAAAAAAACAACTTTACATTTTTTTGTCTGTTTGTTCCGGATAATCTCCGAAACCGCTAGACCGATTTCAACGGGTTTTCACTGGCAGATCGCTGACGTTATAAGGAATAACTTGGGCTACTTTTATTTTAGAAAAATAATTATGGTACCGCGCAAAAAATTGCCCATGAAATCCAATATATATATATTCTATGTCTATGTCGAAGTACTCTAAATTTCTTTTAAATTAAACGCGGGTGAAACTGGGCGTCCCAGCTAGTTATGAATATGACTGCATGCACTCATAAGTGTCACAGTGACAGCGCGATACAAATTCCGTATTGCGGTGACAAGACTGAGAATGCCCCAGGCCAGACCCAGACCAACTTCAGTGCAAATTGCGCCATTTTGTTTTAAAATGTAGTTATTGTGTGCTATGACAGTATGGGATACTAAAGGGAACCATTCAATCTCAGATTGGGGTGGGGTAAAGTTACATCCCCCCCACTTTCCACAACCCTTGAGGTGGATAGGTCCCAGCCCGCATCATCAGAAATATGGATATATCAGCGTATATATACTTATGATGTAGGGTACCTGTCTTTTTTATTGGTCTCCAGTGGAAATTCTACATGAACTTCCTTAGTCCCGGGGAAGGGGGAAGAAGAGCGGTCGTCTTCGGCACCAAAGGGGGGCTCTAGGTCCTCGTAACTCTACACTAGAGCAAGATGTATGGTACCTACGTGACGTTGGCATCAGTATCGTCGCAGGCTATGACAGCGCGGGACACCTGCGGGAGGCCCTTGACGACGACGGGTGGCAGCTGCCTCGCGAGCTGCTGCAGCGACATGTTCAGCCAGCCGCCATGCTTGCTCGGCTCGGCACACACCTTGATCGCCCAGTCGGAGACGATGTGGATGTTGCCTTGCTTTATCTTCAGCTTTGATGTGCAGATTCTGTTGGTAAACATTAATGAAGATTAAGATTCTGAAATGTTTTAAGGTAGGTATAGTTATGATGTTTGGCTGATGAATTGTTGAATATCATGATATAAACTATTTAATATAACGACTAAAATTTACATTCTAAATATTTACTTAATCTTGTGACATTATTAGTCTTGTTCACTAAAATGTCTTGCTAACGGGGGCGTTGTGTATCGGGTCGTTCGGTTCCCTACAATATGGTTGAGCTGAGCGATGCTGATGCATGCGTCATGCTCGTGAACGGGTGCCGTCTGTTGGGACTGGTCAGCTGTTATCTGCCACGGCAAATACATTATTATAATATTTTGTTGTAGGTACCGCGCTTTTTATGCAAACGGAAACATGAATCAATTAAATTATTTTCGACTGTTTAAAATAAAAGTTGATGTAATGTTTTTTTGTTACTAATCGCATCATTGCAGCCTATAGATTTACCTCCTAAAATATTTTCCATTAATAAAGTAAGACCTTATATAAAATTAAAATACAAACATTTATATGATAAGTTTCATGGTTACGACCTATATAAGTACTTATTAATATTCACTATATTTGTTAAAAAATCTAATTATTATTTATGAAACATTAATAAGAACATAATAATGTCTTAGGTTTTCGCGAGTGTTACACATTATAATAAAACACTTTTAAATGGATTCTATCGCGTATATTTTAGATTTTTGTTTTTCTTGACGTTTCGAACACTTTGCTGGGTTCGTGGTCGCAGGATGACTAAGGCGTCGTTATAGATTATTTTATCTACCGTACAAATTTAATCAAAAGAATAGTTTCGATGCACGCAGTAATCACTCACAGTGTTTTGATGTTTCTTAGTGCGGTATCTTGTTTCGGACTTTATTATTTTAATAACTGGATTCCAAACAGGTGGTACCTGCCAGCCATCTTCTCTATTAAAATTAGGATGTTTTTTAATTTTAATAGCCTCACGAAACATTCTTGGTACATATCGGTTCTCTTTCGCGAGGACTTGAGGTTGATCAAAACGAAGAAAATGGTTGGGTTTTCTAAGGCACACAAAGTCTGCAATGTGTGAACATGCCTTAGACAAACTCAACCATTTTCTTCGTTTTGATCAACCTCAAGTCCAAGTGATTACTGGGTGCATCGAAATAATTTTTGTTTATAATTGTACGGTAGATAAAATAAAATAACTTTTTAAAGCTGTAACGACGCCTGTCACCTTAATCATCCTGCGACCACGAACCCTGCAAAGTGTTCGAAACGTCAGCAAAAACGAAAATCTAAAATATACGCGATAGAATCCGTTTAAAAGTGTTTTATTATAATTAATAAGAACGACAATTTGTGTAACAGTTTTTACGATCATGGGTCATGTCATGTCATGGAAAATCAAGGGTCAAGCACCGCTTCGCTGCTGTTATACTGGTTGTAAACGGATCTAGGTCATCATTTTTGGATATTTCTTTTTGTGGAAACAAGCGTCTCAAGAAATTAAGGGGGTCTTCAAAATCGATTAGTATTTCCGTATCCGGCCGTCTAACTCCGGAACTCCCCTGATTAGCTAAAAACAGCAACAACCGCCGCAGCCAAGAATGAGCTGAATGCAAGAATGAGGTGGGAAATCACCTGAAATTGAAAGGCGTTGATGCGAATTTTATTACATTGATCGTCCGACAGAGGGTGCGTCAGAGATCTTCGCCTGTTTAATCGCTGTCGGCCAATACGTAATACCAAAATGACGTTTGACAGCGGCGTCAGCTGCGACATACGGGGACATAAAGGGGCGGACTGAAAACCAGCGTTGACCCGTGCGTGGTTTAATCACTGCGCACTGCCTACATTGCTGAGTCTGTTCCGTTTACCATACTACGCAATATTTTATGTATCTTTTGGTCTTTATTATAATTTTATAATGATGTGTGTGGGGTAAAATGAATTTTCGAGTACACTAACAACTCAACTGCGATCGCCAACCCGTCTGCCAAGCGTGGCGATTATGGCAAAACCCCCCAAAGAGCCCTCAACACACCCATATCAGTTATGTTGTGGTGATCTTTGGGGGAGGCCTTTGTCCAGCAGTGGACTTCATTCGGCCGAAATGATGGTAGTAAAATATCTTTATCTACGTAATCAGCCCGCGGCACTATTGATCCATTTTGTCAATCCGTTAAAAACGAACGGTTTATACTCACGAGTACGCGATGGACTCGACGCTGACCTCGAGGCACAGCAGGCGTATCCTCTCCGCGTCGAGCCGGATGAGCAGGAAGCACTCGCTGGGCATGTACACCTCGTCTATGTACGTTGTGATCTGTTGCGTACAAATATGTAGGATGCAGTCACTATACAAAATTTCGGCCGAATGAAGTCCACTGCTGGACACAGGCCTCCTCCAAAGATCACCACAATGACCGATATGGGTGTGTTGTGGGCTCAATGGGGGGTTTTGCCATGATCGCCACGCTTGGCAGACGGGTTGGCGATCGCAGTTGAGTTGTTAATGCGCTCGGAGGACGCTGCTGCCCATCCTCCGACCCGATCCCTTAGTCGACTTTTACGACACCCACGGGAGGAGATGGGGCGGTGGTATTCTGAGCCGGCACCACACGGCATAGCCGGCACCACACGGCATAGCCGGCACCACACGGCATAGCCGGCACCACACGGCATTATCACTATAATAACCCAAAACCAAAGACACCCCCATATATTTTCATCTTAATAAGTTCATCTCGAAAATAAAGTATCGTATACTCGACATAAACTCTAGAGGATCAAAGTGCGCAAACCAGCCAAGCATCCGTCAACAGTGCCACAAACTAGAAAGAGATGGTGAACTTGAAGTCATTGTAGTTGATTTTAAACAACATGTCTTCATAAATCCTCCTTGTGTTTCAGTTTATGGTGGCAGTTCGAATTTTGTACGTGTAGAAATATTTTTAACAAAAACATGAACATCGCACGGCATGTTTCTGCGCTGACTAATTTATATAACCCACAGATGGTTGTCTTGCTTTTAGGTTGGTGCAGTGGCTGATACGGCTGCTGCGCTCTGGGTCGTGGGTTCGATTCCCGCACGGAACAAATATTTGCATGATCTGCAGGTAGTTGTTCCGGGTCTGGGTGTATTGTGTGTGGAATTCATGTCTGTAAACGCACCCACGACACAGGAGAAATCCTAGTGTGGGGCAACGTTTTAAAAAATAAAAGTCGTCTGTAAACTGTACCCATGACACAGTAGAAGTCACAGTGTGGACATAGATTTTAGAAGAAAAATAAAGTACAACGTTATTATAATAAACTAGCTGGGACCCGCGTTTAACTTAAAATACATTTAGAGTACTTCGACATAGGCACTTGACAGAATATTTATATTGAATTTCAAGGGTTTTTTTTGTGCGCGGAACCCTAGTTACTTTTCAAAAATAAAAGTAGCCTAAGTTATTCCTGATAACATCAGCTATCTGCCAGTGAAAGTCCCGCCAAAATCGGTCCAGCCGTTTCGGAGATTACCCGGAACAAACAGACAGACAGACGAAAAAAAATTAAATACATTTTTTGTTATATGTACCGTATATACTTTCATATGCATTTAGTAAAAAGCTGTTATTTTGACATTACAAACAGACACTTCAATTTTATTTATATACAAACACAAATAAATAAATATGAAGTGTCTGATAATTAAAAAAAAAGGTTTACATCGCGTATGTCATCATCAGCGCCGCTCTACACGATCTATGACTTTCCATTGTTTTTCTATTGATCAGAATTCCACCCACCTCTCCCAACGTAGTCTTCTCCACTCTGCCTTTAACTCTTCTCGCGAACTCCTGGTCTTGCGGATGTATCAGCTCGGCCGTGATGATAGGTGTGGAGATGTTTCGAGATGCGTTGATGATCTCCTTGACTCGGGGCACTCCCTGAGTGATGTTCATGGACGCTACACCAGCGAAGTGGAAGGTTTTGAGCGTCATTTGGGTGCCTGGCTCGCCTATACTCTGTGTGAAAGATGACATTAATTTCGGCCGAATGAAGTCCACTTCTGGACACAGGCCTCCCCAAAAGTACACCACAACGACCGATATGGGTGTGTTGTGTGCTCATTGGGAAGTTTTGCCGTAATCGCCACGCTTGGCAGGCGGGTTGGCGATCGCAGTTGAGTTGTTAATGTACTCGAAGGACACTGCTGCCCATCCTCCGGTTAATCCCTTAGTCGACTTTTACGACACCCACGGGAGGAGATGGGGTGGTGGCTTCTGAGCCTTCATTAATCAATTTGAATGTAGTTTTAATTATAATCATAATCTGAGCCTTTTTCCAACTATGTTAGGGTCGACTTCCAGGATGTGCTGATTGGGGAACTGCGTGCGTGGGCACGTGGGCACGGCGTGACCGTAGCGAGGTGAGAGGGGTCCTTTACAATTCCCCCGAGACATGCGCGAGGGGTGGCATTTTTACTATCGTCTCCCCTCCGCTAGAGCGGGTGACCACTTTACAGTCACCCCCTCCGAGACGTGCATAAAGGCTTGGCAGCAATGAAGGGCTCTAGTGGTGCAGAGTCATCCGACCTCTTCGAACTACCACATGTAAGAAGTGGGTATAATATGGTTAGCCTTATCCGTGGGTGACTATGGGCTGCAGCGTCCCTTCTGTGAAAAAATAGCCATACTGCGCACACCGACCCGCCTGCCAAGCGTGTTGGGCACTGGCAAGTTCGTCGGTCACGGCGCTACCCCAATGATGAAATGATGTAACGGCTGACCAGTCCCAACAGACGGCACCCGTTCACGAGCATGACGCATGCATCAGCATCGCTTAGCTCAACCATATTGTAGGGAACCGAACGACCCGATACACAACGCCACCGCCAGCAAGACATTTTAGTGAGCATGACACACCAATTCAGCCAGGCAAAAGACACAGTATACGTAGCAAATACATAACATTACCATCATGTAGCCATTACATCATCATTTCGGCCGAATGAAGTCCACTGCTGGACACAGGCCTCCCCCAAAGATCACCATAACGACCGATATGGGTGTGTTGTGGGCTCATTGGGGGGATTAGCCATAATCGCCACGCTTGGCAGGCGGGTTGGCGATCGCAGTTGAGTTGTTAATTTACTCGAAGGACGCTGCTGCCCATCCTCCGGCTAATCCCATAGTTGCCTTTTACGACAGCCCCGGGATGAGTCTGAGTCTCCAATAAATACACAGCTTGTGCCCATACCGGTCGTTGTGGGAGGCTTCTATCCAGCAGTGGACGTTTTTCGGCTGCGGTGTAATAGAAAACACCAGCATGACTATTCTGTAAGAACTCACTAGCAAACTCACTTCTAAATCCGCAGTGAAATCTCTAATATGGTTTTGTTATTGATTTTTACTTCGGATTCTTATATATATATATATTTATATTTTTTTTTTAAACGTTGCCCCACTCTAGGATTTCTCCTGTGTCGTGGGTGTGTTTACAGACATATGAATTCCACATACAATACACCCAGACCCGGAACAACTACCTGCAGATCATACAAATATTTGTTCCGTGCGGGAATCGAACCCACGACCCGGTGCGCAGCAGCCGACTGTATCAGCCACTGCACCAACCGTGCCGTCAAATATATATATATATCGTATGGTTAGTGGCCAACCTTGTGTCAGTTGTTCAAGCCGCCCGAAGGCCTCGGACTTGGCTTAACGACTGCTGTCCAATGACAACAACCGGGACCGACGATTTAACGTGCCCTCCGAGGCACGGCGACGCTCAGTTGAAATACCACTATGCGGTCACCCATCCAGAGACTGACCGCGCCAAGCGTTGCTTAACCTCGCCAATCGTTTACCGATCAGTGAGTGCAACTGGCTATGAGCGCCTCAAATTATTATATGAGTTTGCTTCACTAGCAAGCTCACTTCTGAATCCGAAGTAATACAGTCGGCTGCTGCGCACCGGGTCGTGGGTTCGATTCCCGCACGGAACAAATATTTGTACGATCTGCAGGTAGTTGTTCCGGGTCTGGGTGTATTGTGTGTGGAATTTGTGTTTGTAAACGCACCCATCCTAGTGCAGGGCAAGGTTTTTATTAAAAAAAAAAAAAAAAAAAAACATTGTTTTTACTACTTTTCACTGCGGATACCCGAGTGAGTTCTCACAGAATAGCACTACAGCCCAAGATTACGGGACCCATGGACAGCAGCAGATACAACGTCGGTACCTGTGCAGCCAGCGCGCCGACGGCGGTGCCGGGCTCGATGACGCTGCGCTGGTACTTGTGGTGGCACACGCGCAGGAACTGCACCAGCTGCGTCAGCGTCAGCCGCTGCAGCTGCTTCACGATCGCTCCGCAGTGCGAGTACCGCGCGCGCAGGTTGCGCACCTTATCCGCGATGCACTTTAGGAAGGAGCTGGAACAAAGTTAACATGAATATGTGGAAATTTCTCACCATCTCACCAAACATCCTGAGTGCAGCGGCTGCAACACTGCTGAACGTGGGCTTCATGCAAAACTATAGATGTGTGAGCATCGTGTAATGGCCGTGTATGCCGTGTGGTGCCGGCTCAGAATACCACCACCCCATCTCCTCCCGTGGGTGTCGTAAAAGGCAACTAAGGGATTAGCCCGAGGATGGGCAGCAGCGTCCTTCGAGCACATTAACAATTCAACTGCGATCGCCAACCCGTCTGCCAAGCGTGGCTATTATGGCAAATCCCCCAAATGAGCCCACAACACATCCATATCGGTGGTTGTGGAGATCTTTGAGGGAGGCCTGTGTCCAGCAGTGGACTTCATTCGACCGAAATGAAATGAATAATGATTGACAATTCGTTATTGTTAATATTGTTCTTGTGACATCTATTGTAATATTCATACAAAACTGTAAATGTGTGAGCATCATGTAGCCATTGATGTTATTTTTAGTACTTATTTTGACAGTGTCTTTTGCCTGGCTGTATTGGTCTGTCATGCTCACTAAAATGTCTTGCTAACGGGGGCGTTGTGTATCGGGTCGTTCGGTTCCCTACAATATGGTTGAGCTAAGCGATGCCGATGCATGCGTCATGCTCGTGAACGGGTGCCGTCTGTTGGGACTGGTCAGCCGTTAACTAACACGGCAGATACATTATTATAATATTATTGAGATATGTTCCATGTTAACACATTAACCTACATTTATTTCGGTATATGTTTTACGATCATTTGTATCAATCAACATTCTATTCTCAATTATTTTAAAAGAGTATCCATGGAGTTTCTTGCCGGCTCTTCTCCACGAGATCAACTATTTGGAACCGTGCAACTTAGATTGTGACGTTTTATAAGTGCCAATATTTGGTTTATTTGAAATAAAACTTGGGACTTTGACTTCACATCACAAAATGAGCGGTCATAAAGGATATTACCAGAATCACCACGCTTGGCAAGCGTATTGGTGATCGCAGTATGTTGCACTCTAGAGGATGCTGCTGCCCATCGTCTTGATATCAACACTAAGTGGTTCATTCTTCAAATATTGTCTGATTATTGAATCAGGTAGCGTTTTGATCGCATTGTTTACAATACATTGCGTGCTCAACAATGACAAAATCTGTAACCTATTATTTTCGAGATAATTGGCTTTACTTAAAGGCTTCGTGTTACCTCTTCCCAAAGTTTCGGTACGTTATCACTTACATCCTGGATAGCAAAAAAAAGCATAAATAACAATAAAAAATTAGAACTCACAGCAACTCGTTTTTGAACTCTTGTGTACATGTTTTGAAGTCATCTAATGCTAAGGTCTCTTCTGCCGCTAAGATTATGCCATCGCCGTCCAGTGGGTCTTCTTCCCTGTGAGGAAATTATATGTTTTAGTATTATTAGGGATCAATACATCCGAATGAAAAACGGCCGAACTCTTCTTATGGGATCAGACGTGTGTGTGGCGGCTGTCACAGCAAATTTGGTCCGAATCTACTGGACCGGTTAAGTTGAAATTTGGTACACATATGAACCATACACGAACGTGGAACGTATATTCATATAACGTCATCATTTCGGCCGAACGGAGTCCACTGCTGGACACCGATATGGATGTGTTGTGTGTTCATTGGGGGGTCTTGCCATAATCGCCACGCCTGGCAGGCGGGTTGGCGATCGCAGTTGAGTTGTTAATGTACTCGAAGGACGCTGCTGCCCATCCTCCGATTAATCCCTTAGTCGACTTTTACGACACCCACGGGATGAAATGGGGTGGTGGCATTCTGAGCTGGCACCACACGGCAGATTGGTCAATATACGTTATACATTCGTGTATGGTATATAGTTATACGTCAAATATAACTTAGTCCTAGTAAGTAGCCATGTGAATATGTTTCGGTAATTAATATGGTACCTATGCAGTATTTTGGTAGGTACTTGTATTATATTATGAAGGTATAATAGTTGACATGACACGACCAGTCGCCATACGCGAGCTGTTAATTACCTACACTCCTACGTGGTCCAGAACATTTTATTGTCCTGTGATGATATGAACGAAACGACAATTTACAAAGTAAAAAAACAATCACAGATTCAGTTTGAACTTCCGTTGTGATTTTATTTCTAACTAGCTGAGACCCACGGTTTTACCCGCTGTTTAATTTAAAAGAAATCGGATATTTGATTATTTAAGCATATAGGTAGGTATATTGGATTTTATTCTGTTTATTTTTCGAATATAAAAGTACTCAGTTATTCCTTATAACATCAGCTATCTGCCAGTGAAAGTCCCGTCAAAATCGGTCCAGCCATTTCGGAGATTACCCGGAACAAACAGACAGAGAGACAGACAGACAATAAATTAAAATTTTGATTTTTTGTTATATGTACCGTATATACTTTCATATGCATTTAGTAAAAACCTGTTATTTAGACATTACAAACAGACACTTCAATTTTTATTTTTATTGTATAGATTTGTTGACAACCCTTTTTTGGACCCAGTGGAAACTGAGTTGTCAACAGTCACACACATTTTCCATGAACTTCCTCCACCCTGGGGAAGGGCGAAAGGGCATGCCGGATTCCTGCCGGCTAAAACCACTGGGGCGGTCATCTTCGGCACATAAGGGGGGCTCCAGGACCTCGTATGATCACACTGGAGCTTGTTGACAACCATAGTATCGCTTCAATTTAAAGGCCGTGGCGAACGTTCAGAGTAATAAGGACTTTCGAGCGCAGCAATAGAGTCTGATGTTGCATGCTCTCGTGGGGTATGGTTATTAATATTAATTACTTAGGTATTTAAAAAGGCGGCTTTCGTCAAGATCAAAGGAATGCAAGTCCTGTACGTAATACTATATTGTATTCTGGGCCTTTCACAACCTCAAGTTCAAAAGCTCCTGAGACTTACCTGGACAGATACTTGGCACGTACATCAGCCAGGACCCTGGCGAGGTCTACGGGCCGGTCCTTCCCTTCCATGTAGCTGGGGTCCAGTCCATCACTACCGTAGCGGAACTGCACCACCTCACTCATCGCGTTGCGAACTGTCATGTCGTAGTGCAGTACCAAGTCTTCCAAGGACTAGGAAGACAAGAGAAGGTAGAATTATAGAATATAAAATTATCGGCTGTGTCCTGATTGATATAGCAATAGTAATTATAGTAGTTTATTTCTTACTGCCGTGTGGTGCCGGCTCAGAATGCCACCACCCCATTTCATCCCGTGGGTGTCGTAAAAGTCGACTAAGGGATTAACCGGAGGATGGGCAGCAGCGTCCTTCGAGTACATTAACAACTCAACTGCGATCGCCAACCCGTCTGCCAAGCGTGGCGATTATGGCAAGACCCCCGATGAGCATACAACACACCATATCGGTCGTTGTGGTGATCTTTGGGGGAGGCCTGTGTCCAGCAGTGGATTTCATTCGGCCGAAATGATGATGATGATGATTTCTTACTACAATAATGAAAAAGTTGCAACAGAACCCAACAGTAGTTACAGTATTATACAATTTACTGTGGGAGACTGGTGCCTAAGCTAGGCTGAAGCCTGTATTTCAGATCACCAGGCCTCCACCCCGAAGTCCAATTTTGCTTTTTCATGAACCGTGCTAAGCGATTTGTTTCCATTTTCTTCTTCGTGTATAAGATTCTATCAAGTTGTTTCCTCTTGTTATAGTTATCTTGATGAATACTCAACCATATATCGACAAAATCAACCATTATCGGGGCCTGATAAAGTTATGTACCATTACGTACCATTATGTACCCTGTACTATTCATCAAAACCTAGTAGGTTAGCTAAGACAGTAAGTTGTGGAGTCCCTTTAAAAAATTTACTTCTTTTATAGTAAGTAAGTAATTTATTTTCTCACCACAATAATAAAAAGGTTGCAACAGAATACAATATTGTCCGGTTACAGTATTATTCAAATTTACTGTGGGAGACTGGTGCCTAAGCTAGGCCCAAGCCTGTGTTTCAGGTCACCAGGCCTTCCAGAAGTCCAGAAGTCCAATTTTGCTCTTTCATAAACTGTGCCAAATGAAGGTTTTCCATTTTCATCTTCTTCGTGTAAGTGACTCTATCAAGTTGTTTCCTATTGTTAAAGTTCTCTTTATGAATACTCTCCAATACTTTGATATAACTTTATCGGCCCCGATACTGGTTGATTTTGTCCTTTAAAACCCAGTTGTCATCTTGCATCTCATCAATGCCCACTTTCGCTGCAGACAACATTTGATATAACAATAAACTCACTGTTCTAATAAAATGTGTATATTATGGCTTCGATACACCCAATATTGACGAATTATCAAAATTCAGTTTCAATTTTCCATATCTTTGTTTTTATTTGACGTTTCATATGTATGTGCCATGGCAAAAACTGGTTTATTACTTCTCAGGAAATGTCCCAGCTACTTAAGTTACAAGTCAGTAAATTGAGAGCTTACGGTATTCCAATTGTTCAGGTCAGTACATGCCATATTTAACATGAGAATGGCTCATGCTGTGGTGAAAAGATTAGCCAGTCAACAAGGCTGGGCTGTTCTGTAGGAGGCTTATTTCCAACACGCCTTAGTTCCCTGCCTGCCCTGCATGATAGTAGGCTTCGGGGCCAGGGGGCACTCACGGTGACGTGCCACCGTGTGCATAGCACAATGCACAGCTGAATTTGATTGTTTACAATCTTCAGAGGGCGGCCCCTTTACAGTCTCCTCCACTCCACTAGAAGGGGTGAACCTCTTTAAAGTCATCCCCTTCGAGATGTGCATATAGGCAAGGCATCAATGGGCAGCTCCAAAGCGTTCGTTCGTTCTAAGATGACCGCCAAGATGGTTTAAGGTGGTGGTAAGAGCCGCCTACCCTTCATACACTTCGCCCCTCTCCCCACCGCAGTGACAAAAAGGTGCCGTACACTCGTAGAGGATCTTTTTATGATACGGCAAAATTATGCATCAGCCATATCAATCATCATCATCATTTCAGCCGATAAATGTCCACTGTTGGACAAGGCCTCCCCGCAGATCGTCACAACGACTGGGCTGGGTTTAAGTTGTGTGCTCATTGGGGGATTTTGCCATAATCGCCACGCCTGGCATGCAGGTTGGCGATCGCAGTTGAGTTTGTTAATGTATTCGAAGGAGGAGAGGGAGGGAGCAGCACATCCCTATCTTTCCGCTAATCCCATAATCGCCTTTTACGACACCCACGGGATACCAATAAATACCACATCAATACACTTTTTTTAAATAGTTGTTTAAGGTATAAGAACACGACACGGTTGGTGCAGTGGTTGATACAGTCGACTGCTGCGCTTAGGGTCGCGGGTTCGATTCCCAACACGGAACAAATATTTGTATGATCTGCAGGTAGTTGTTCCGGGTTTGGATGTATTGTGTGTGAAATGTATGTCTGTAAACGCACCCACGACTCAGGAGAAATCCTAGTGTGGGGCAATGTTATTTTTAACAAATCATTTTTTTTATATATCATTTTTTTTAAACGCGTGTAAATCTTTCAACTTTTATCTAATGGTAAGTGATCACCGTCGTTCATTGAAACGAATTCCTTCTTCAAGCCAGATGAAATGTCGGCCTACCTTGACCAGTCTTCTCTGAAGGTAGCCGGTCTCGGCGGTCTTGACAGCGGTATCCACGAGCCCCTCGCGGCCGCCCATCGTGTGGAAGAAGAACTCTGTCGGCGTCAGCCCCGAGTAGAAGCTGTTCTCGACGAAACCACGCGCCGCCGGGATCTTGGCTGGGAAAATTGGGACGTTTGGATGCGTTCGTGTCTCATTATTTGGACGTAAGAATACTTTAATTTCCGTGTAGTGTCCGGATTAAGAATATAGCACCACTCCATCTCCTTCCGTGGATGTCGTAAAAGGCGACTAAGGGAATCTAAACCAGAGGGGCAGCAGCGTCCCTTCTGTGAAACGGTAGCCATACTGCGCTCACCAACCCGCCTGCCAAGCGTGGTGAGTATTGGCAATTACGCCTCAAAATGATGACACAGTTGTAGAATATATGGGGGAGGCCTTTGTTCAGCAGTGGATGTATAAATGGCCGATGTGATGATGATGATGAAGAATACTTCTTCCTTACTTTCGATTGCGCTATTTAATGGATGTACGGGTTCTGATGGAATTTTGTACCGAGTTATAATTAATATACCTAATAACATCAGCTAGAAGCCGTGTGGTGCTGGCTATGGATACCACGAACCCGTCTCGTCCCGTGGGTGTCGTAAAAGGCGACTATGGGATTAGCCGGAGGATGGGCAGCAGCGTCCTTCGCGTACAATAACAACTCAACCGCGGTCGCCAAGCGTGGTGATTAGCGAAACCCCTCAATAAACACAACACACCCAGACCCGTCGTTGTGGCGATCTTTAGGGGAAGCCTATGTCCAGCAGTGGACTTTACTCGGCTGAAATGATGATAATGATAATAATGATCAGCCCCTTTTTTTTGAAGGGGTATGCCGGACTCTTACCGTCTAAAACCACTGGAGCGGTCATCTTCGGCACCTAAGGGAGGCTCCAGGTCCTCGTATGATCACACTAGAGCAGTCTTTCCCAACGTGGGCGATAACGCCCCCTTGTGGGCGCTGCAGGCCTAAAGGGGGGCGGTAAGAGACCCAGAAAAAAAAGGGGGCATTGTGTAGGGCTTTGGGGTCGATTTATAATTTCATCTACCTAGCTAGGAAGACTCTTAGACACCGACTGAGCTCTCGACTCTCGACTACATCTTGTGAACATCAACTAATATTAATTAAGATATAGCTCAAACTCGGTTCGATATAAAAGACCGCGGGCAATCATGTTTTAACAAGTTTTTGTTAAATAATCCGAATTGTACATTCCTATACCAATCGGCTGGTTCTATAATACTTGTTCTTGCTTGTCGAGTACGATTGGGCGTCGAATGAGATAAACGAGTTTATGCACGTTTGTCTTATTCCTGTTGGTGCGTGCTGCTTATGCAATCCTATATAAACGACGTAAATTTATTTTATTTTCATTTGCGGTTTCGCGCATAATAGATAAGCAGTACTTGATTTCAACACTTACGTATTTCTTAAAACAAAACAATGTCGGAAGTAAAAAAGAAGAGACGGCAATACTCTGCGGAATATATTAAATTCGGATTTATTGAAAATCCCACAAACCCGTCGTCGCCTTTGTGTTTTCTATGTCTAAAAACATTTTCGAACGAAGCAATGAAGCCTTCAAGACTGCAAGATCATTTGAATAAAATGCATCCAGATAAGACAGAAAAGAATGTAGCATATTTTCAAGACCTAGAGAAGAAGCATAATACTCAGCCAAGTGTATCAAAACTATTTTCGGCGGCTGCTAAGCAAGATGACGACGGACTTCGAGCTTCGTACAATATCTCTTTGTTAATTTCTCAAAAAGGCAAACCACACAACATCGGAGAAGAGTTAATTTGGCCAGCAATAAAGGAAGTAATAACTACTGTGCTTCATAAACCGGCCGCAGATATTATCCGAAAAATTCCTTTGAGTAATAATTCTGTGCAAAGACGAATTGATGAAATGGCTAAAAACATTGAAGAATCATTGCGCAATCATCTGAGGACTAGTCAATTCTCAATTCAGCTCGATGAGTCCACTTTACCAACTAATGAAGCGTTGTTGCTATCTTACGTGAGGTTTATTAAAGATGAGAAAATACGTGAAGAACTATTGTTTGCCAGAAATTTGGAGACAGATACAAAAGGCGAAACCATATTCAATACATTGGAAAAGTTTTGTGAAGAGAAAGAGATTCCTTTGAAAAATATTATATCAGTTGCTACGGATGGCGCTCCGGCTATGACAGGGCGCCATAAAGGCTTCATAGCATACTTAAAGAATAAAATTCCAGATGTCCTTGCTATACATTGCGTTATTCATAGACAACATTTGGTTGCTAGAAACTTAAGTGAACGACTATTTCAATCACTGCAATATGTCATCAAAGCAGTCAATAAAATCCGTAGCAGCTCTTTGAATGATAGATTATTTCATCAGCTTTGTGTTACTAATGACGAAGATTTCAACCGTTTGTTGCTTCATACTGAAGTTCGTTGGCTGTCAAGAGGCAATTGTCTGATTCGATTTTACAACCTGTTTGACTCTATGGTAGAGTTCTTGGAAACTAAAGATACAGAACTGCGCAACAAGCTCATAACATCAAAGAATGATATAGCTTACATGACAGACCTGTATAAAATGTTCAACGACATGAACCTCCAACTGCAAGGCGATGAACTAAATTTAATTAAAACAAAAAATGTCGTTGCTGCTTTCGCAGCCAAACTGCTTCTGCTCAAAAAGAATATGGGCAGACGTGAGTTTCACAATTTTCCGAATTTATCAGTATACTGCAGTTACGACGACTTGTTTGCCTACTGCCAACATTTGGAAAACCTCCACATTGACTTCACCGAACGATACCAGGACATTTTAAACTTGGAAATACCAGACTGGGTGTTGGATCCGTTTTCAAATGTCAACACAGCAATGTCACCTCAGCTGGAAGAAGAACTTATAGAATTGACAACAAACGAAGAAATAAAAATCAAGTTCAAAAATGGATATCAAGAATTTTGGCTACAAAAACCGATCCCGCAATTGTACCCTGGATTGTGGTCAATTGTTCAACGATTTTTGATAGCATTCCCATCGTCATATTTGTGTGAACGTGGATTTAGTGCTGTGGCAACGCTGCTTACTAAAAAGAGAAATCGTTTGCGTGTTACCGAACGTGGCGACTTGCGGCTGTTTTTAAGTAAATTGGAACCTGATATCAACAAACTTATTGAACAGCATCAGATTCAACCTTCACATTAGTTTTTATATAAGAATTGATTATGTTTGTTTTATTTTCAATAAAAGATACTCTGTCCGAATACTATAAATTTGCGTTTCAATAATCAGTTATAAGTACTTAGCGGTTTTTAAGTATGTTTAAAAAGGGGGGCGTTAAAAAATAATTTATTCTTAAAGTGAGCAGTAGACAAAAAAAGGTTGGGAAGCCCTGCACTAGAGCAATAATGATCTGTCCTAAGCATCCTTTTTGTGGAACAGTAGCCATACTGAGCTCACCAGGCCGCCTGCCTAGCGTGGTAGATCCCCCCAAAATAACACCGCACAGCATGTAACGAGTCGTTTATGTGGGAAGCCTTTGTTCAGCAGTGGACGTCTTTTGATTAATATTTTATTTTTAGTCTTTCTAGTTTTCGTTGTTGTTATTTATAATTTCTTGTCGCAATTTCTTTTTGGTTATGTGCGATCATGATAGAATTATTTTTCCTTTCTATATGATGATGATAATGATGACGACTACCCACCCTCCACTATGTAATCCCGTCCCGTGCAATTTGCACTAATTTCTCCAATCATTGCACATAATACCCTGTTCAGTTAAGTCTTCCACAGTGATTAAAAGGACGGCAGTATAGGTGATGTATGTACTCACAATGTCTCTCGAAGTGCGGCAGCGATCTGTCTTCGAAGCCGTTGGGCACTCGCTTGCCGTTCAGCGCCTGCTGACCCACGCACGCGATCATCTGCGATATGTTGATGTTTGAACCTGGGACGAAAACAAAATTTTGAAAGAACTTACAAGTCAGTGTTGGATTCTACGGTGGCGACACCTCTACAACACCATTTATGGGCGGGAGCACCTGGATACCAACTTGGACGCTTAGATTTGGTGCAGAAACGTGCAGTTAGGATTGTCGACGATCCCAAGCTCAAAAGCGATCTAGAACCCCTAAGTCTGAGGAGAGATCTTGCCTCCCTGCTGTGTTCTACCGCTTGGACAACGAACAATGTTCCGAGGAATTGTTTGATATGATGCAGCCGTCTACTTTCTGCCATCGCACCTCTCGCCATCAGCGGGAGTTCAGCCACATACCCTAGAGCCAAAATGGTCTCGTACCGTACGGTTTCAGAGGAACTTCCTCCCGCGCACGCTCAGGTTGTGGTTATCAGCTCCTTACCGGCACTTTCCCAAGATACTACAGCATGGGGCTCTTCAAAAGGGGCGTGAAAAGATTTTTACAGGATCGGCAACGCGCGAGTGATACTTCTTTCTGGTGTTGCAAGCGTTCATATCAAATCAAATTCATTTATTTCAGGTACCACATAGCCCATATTAGAAAACATATTTAAATTATTCAATAATAAATACATAATCACACATAAATAAATACAAAGGAATAAATACAATATAAATACAGCTACAACACACAATGTATTATAATTAACTCATATTAATTACAGTAGTCTCTTACGTGCGACACTATATGTAACTTGTCTGTCACAGCAGTGTCGCACATAAGGACAGTCCGATATGTTTGCTATCATACTCAGAAGGGTATTGGAGCTGTCCCGCACTCTGCGCACAAGAGACAATACAATACAATACAATATAATATCTTTATTTGACTGAATATGGTTGTTACAGATCTTAAAATTAGGGGTTACAGTGTCATCATATTCTGCCATTTCTGGCATGCAAATTAAAATACAAAAAAAATTCAAATTAGGACACACATTGCAATAAAACATTATTAACATACCTACTATAAAATAACTGAGATGTCCGAAATAATTATTGTAATTAATTATTAGAATAGAACCACATTTTATATTTAGATTAGGTATACACACAATAGATTATTTAAAAGTATCGTTCAAGAAGTCATTAATGCTATAGTAACATTTACTATGCAAAATATCTTTTAATTTCTTTCTAAATAAGTTTAAGTTTATTTATTTATTTATTTATATACACTTTATTGTACACCATGTTGTCAGCATGGTCCCTGAGGTCAGCCGTGACTATATGTCCTAGGTATTTACACTGATACACCCTGTCTAAGGGTACACTATTAAGACGTATAGGCGGTACATGGTCGGGGCATAAAGCCCCACCTGCCTCAAAGACCATGTACTGACTTTTCTTAATATTATAAACAAGTCCATAACCCAACATAGGTTACGGTAAACACTTACAATCAGGCGGGCCGATGCTTTTTTTTATTTTTAAACGTTGCCCCACAATACCATTTCTCCTGTGTCGTGGGTGCGTTTACAAACACAAAGTCCACACTCAATACACCCAGACCCGGAACAACTACCTGCAGATCATACAAATATTTGTTCCGTGCGGGAATCGAACCCACGACCCGGTGCGCAGCAGCCAACTGTATCAGCGACTGCACCAACCGTGAGTCGGACATATTATCGCGAGATCGTACTAGATGAATTCCTAGTACTTAGAATACGTCACTCACCTTTGGAGCCACTCTGTGCCATTATTAGAGGCGCGTTGGTTGGGTGTAGCTCTCGGAAACAAGCTTTAGCCGCCAACTCTCTGAAAAATATCAAAATTTTGTTAACTGAACCTAAGATTTGTATTTACTTAAAGCAATAACAGACACTTATGAGTAATCAGGCTTTAGTTTCCCCGGTCCAAGTAGATCTCCCAAGTGTTGTACCGTGTAGCGAAACCCTCTCCGTCCGTTATTTCAAAAGTGTTGACTTTTGACCTTCATAAAATCATCAAATACCAACGTATTTGAGTTCCTAGAGCCTCCCTTTGGTGCTGAAGATAACCACTCCGTTGGTTTTAACCGGTAGGAGTGGCGTACCCCTCCAAGCTTCCCCAGGGCGGAGGAAGCAAATGAAGTATTTTCACCGGAACAATAAAAAAAGCACGACGAGATGAAACCCGGTGGACAAAGGCAGTCACCATGTGATATCCAAGATATGCAGTCTCCATGTGGTGTCCAAGATACGGACTGAGACCCCGAGGCAGACCGCCAGCTTGATGGTCAGATGACGTTGTCAGGCATGTCTAGTGGAAATGGATAAAACTTGCACAGGACCGGAAATCACCTTGAGGAGGCCTACCAGACAGTAGGTGCATAGGGCTGATTAGATAGATAGGATATTTTGATAATTCATGCGAGAGGAATTACTGTCATGAAAACTAGGTCACAGTTACCTCGGGGAGGGTGACTGCTTTACAGTCACTCTCTCCGAGATGTGCCTATAGGCGTGGCACCAGATGGCGACTCTAGTGTGATGATATGAGGACCTGGAGCCTCCCTTAGGTGCCGAAGATGACCGCTCCAGTGGTTTTAGGCCGGTAGGAGGCCTGCATACCCCTTCGTCCTTCCCCGGGGCGAAGGAAGTTCATGAAGAATTTCCACTGGGCACCAATAAAAAAAAAAAGGTCAGAATTACCTGATGCTACTCAGTTCGCTCAGCATGACAGCTTCGAGGGACTCCTCCATGGTGCAGCCGGGCTGGCATTGCAAGGTACCCTTCTCCATCTCCAGGATGTACCCGTCACATTTCGAGTACCTGTAAGGTAGGATGTCGTTAGTCTTTCAAGGTTTCCCGCAAAGTTTTCCAACGTCAACCTGGAATATCTTTATATATATAATTCTTTTGTACGTGTGTATGTCAATGAACTGCTCCTAAACGGCTGGACCGATTTGAATGAAATTTTGTGAGTGTTTGAGTGAATTGGACTCGGTAGGTGGCGCTGCAATCGGGTGTGGCATGTATCTGCCTGTGCGAAGCTGGGGCGATAGTAAAAACTCGAGTGAAACCGCGGGCGACAGCTAGTATTTAAATAAATAAAACAAATTGTGCAAGTAAAAAGCAGTAAGCGTAAGAAATCAAATCAGTTTTATATATCGTTGTAATTTATTTTATCACTCTTTTATGTTTACTCTATTAACTAAATTTATAACCGCGCATTCATACTACTTAATAAGGCTTCAATATAACTACATAGCTGTGTGGTGATGGCTACGAATAGCACCAACCCATCTCATCCCGTGGGTGTCGTAAAGGCGACTATGGGATTAGCCGGAGTATCGGCAGCAACGTCCTCATATCGGCCGAATGAAGTCCACTGCTGGACACCGGCCTACCCCAAAGATCACCATAACGACCGATATGGGTGTGTTGGGGGTTCATTGGCGGATTTTGCCATAATCGCCACGCTTGGCAGACGGGTTGGCGATCGCAGTTGAGTTGTTAATGAACTCGAAGGACGCTGCTGTCCATCCTCCGGCTAATCCCTTAGTCGACTTTTACCACACCCACGGGATGAGATGGGGTGGTGGTATTCTGAGCCGCCACCACACGGAAAGTCACACGGCAGCAACGTCCTTCGAGTAAATTAACAACTCAACTGCGATCGCCAACCCGCGTGCCATGGCAATTATGGCAAAACCCCCCAATGAGCACACAACACACCCATATCGATCGTTGTGGTAATCTTTGGGGGAGGCCTGTGTCATGCAGTGGACTTGATTCGGCCGAAATGATGATGAGTGGACGCGGATGTATGGGGAACACTAAACACTGGCATTTTAGTTTTTACTACCATATATTTTTTTCCCTGACCACCGATAAATGGAACTTTCCATTTCAGTAAAAACTTAAGGCAAATTTATTAATATTAATTTAATTATAAATTTTTTTTTTATCTATACAAATAAATAAAATTGAAGTGTCTGTTTGTAATGTCAAAATAACAGCTTTTTACTAAATTCATATGAAAGTATATATGGTACCTATAACAAAAACACAATTTTTAAATTTTTTGTCTGTCTGTCTGTCTGTTTGTTCCGGGTAATCTCCGAAACGGCTGGACCGATTTTGACGGGACTTTCACTGGCAGATAGCTGATGTTATAAGGAATAACTTAGGCTACTTTTATTTTAGAAAAATGATTCGGGTTCCGCGCAAAAGAATAAAAACATTGAAATCCAATATATATATTCTATGTCAAGTGTCTATGTCGAAGTACTCTAAATTTCTTTTAAATTAAACGCGGGTGAAACCGCGGGTCCCAGCTAGTTAAATATATAAATGTTGCACTAAAAGGTATCCAATATTTTTTTATATACTCAATAATGTTTCATAAGGTTGCTTTAACATTTCGTAACCTTTCATTGGATTACAGTGGGCCTAGCACGAATATTTGGACGAACAGTAACGTAAACGTAAAGCTGCGAGTGAAATTCCCTAAATCAAATGAACTCGACGAGTCTACTTTTAACTGTGGAAGCGTTTCAGCCCCCAGCTTCCCACTCCATTATCAGATCATTTAATTGGTACTTTAATTTACTATGGATGACCAAACCCAAAATGAAAAATTGATCGATTATGTAATCGAAAGTCGGCAAGAAGAATGACATATGGAACAGAGACGTGGTCACTCACAATGGGCCTCATAAGAAAGCTCAAGGTCACTCAGCGAGCTATGGAGAGAGCTATGCTTGGTATTTCTCTACGAGATCGAATCAGAAATGAGGAGATCCGTAGAAGAACTGAAGTTGTCGACATAACTGAAAGGATTAGTAAACTGAAGTGGCAATGGGCAGGGCACATTGCTCGTAGAACTGATGGCCGTTGGGGCACAAAGGTTCTCGAATGGAGACCGCGCACCGGAAAACGCAGCGACGACCTCCAACGGGGGAGGCCTTTGTTCAGCAGTGGACTTCCTGTGGCTGATATGATGATGATGATGAAAGGACCAATGAGAAAATTAATATTTGTTTAACAGGCAAATTTAAATATGTGATCACACTTACCCTGACTCCAGCAGTTTATTCTTGGCCTCAATGAGTTTCTTGCCGGGCGTGACGTCGCTGATACCGAAACTAAAGCCCCTGTTCATCATGTAGTATGACGCCATGCGCGCCAACCTGATGGTAGCCAATTCATATCATAAACGCATCAAATTGTACTCGCGGCTAACAAAGTGTATAATATGTAAAAGCACAAACTACTACTGAGATTCACGAAGTTTTAATGGTAAAAGTCAGAGGGAGAGAGAAAAAGATTTCATTTCATTTATTCTTAATGAACAAAAGTGTACAAAGGCAGTGTTAATGCCATAGGTATTTTCTACCAGACGACCTTTGGGTGATGCAGAGAAGAGACAATAAGGTAGATGCACCAACAAAATAAAAGAGAGACTTATAGATGCGATGACATTAATATACACAGAATACTAATGTGTACCGTGTGGTGCCGGCTCAGAATACCACCACCCCATCTCCTCCCGTGGGTGTCGTAAAAGTCGACTAAAGGCCAGAGGATGGGCAGCAGCGTCCTTCGAGTACATTAACAACTCAACTGCGATCGCCAACCCGTCTGCCAAGCGTGGCGATTATGGCAAAACCCCTCCAATGAGCCCACAATTCACCCATATCGGGCGTTGTGGTGATCTTTGGGGGAGGCCTGTGTCCAGCAGTGGACTCATTCGGCCGAAATGATGACTAATATGTAAACTTACATAAACATTACATGTATATATTTATATATATATTTATATATACTAAATAAACATATATACTAAATAAACTTTGGCTTTGTTCAGTAGTCGACGTTGTATGGCCGATATGATGATTAATATTAAAGAACAAACTCTGTCACAGTAGGTTAGGGCACCAGCTAGTCGTTTAAACACTACCTAAATCAACATTAACTAACCGTCATTGGTCACCGTCAAATAAAATAAAAAAATTGGGGCACACCTGGCCCCGCCCGACGTCATAAATTAATTTTTTTATCCTTTTCAGTGGTCTTAATATTTTTACATCGTATAGGGTTTTGAAGTCGGTATTTTTTTTGTTAAAACGTATTATAATAATAATAGTTAGTAGAGGTATCATTCGTTTCAGGAGTCTCGGAATAGCTTACCTCCACATTGCCCTGACAGCGTACTCCTCGCCCCAGTCGCGTAGCAGTATGTAGAAAATACTGCTTTTGGTGCCAGAGCCTAGAGTACTCTTGTCCATGGAGCCACAAAGCAGCTCGGAATTCCTTATTATTACCCCTAAAATAAAAATTAAAAAGTTACAACCCCATATGGCCTGGACAACTTTGCGTTAATCCCTTATATACAGGGTGTCCAGTAAATAGCACGACATACTGCAGGGGGTGAGAGCTTGGGTCAATACCTACCAAAAAAACACAATATATGTTCAGCAAAATCTTACGGATTTACAGTAGTACAAAATTTTCCGATATATCGAAAAATCTCTACCTTGACATAGATTTTTAAGCATCTCGTAATGAAAAATCCCTTTTCTAGTTTTTTTTTTACCCCAAATTATTTGTGTATAGTTACTTTACTCATTGATAAGTCTTTATTCTATTAAAAACTAAAATGTTTTCAAGGAATACAATTTTTATTTAAATTTTCACAGTACAATTTTCTTATCGAAAATTTTGTACTACTGTAAATCCTTAAGATTTTGCTGAACATATATTGTTTTTTTGTTAGGTATTGACCCAAGCTCTCACCCCCTGCAGTATGTCGTGCTAGTTACTGGACACCCTGTATAACCCTTAACTCTTAGCGACATGCCTTTAGTCGCCACTCCACACAAAATAATATTATTAGATTGCTGCAAAATTCCGACTGACCTGACCCTCACTTGTTTCTGTGAGGATCTCATCATCATCATCATTTCGGCCCAATGAAGTCTCTGGGGGAAGAGTTGGTCTTTTTACGGAAGAAGACTTCGCTTAAAGTAGGCCACACAGCGCACGTAGCGTTGTGATCGCGTTGTTTATTATACATTGCGTACTCAACAATGTCAAAAACTGTAACCTATTATTTCCGAGATAAATGCCCTTCCTATTTTTATTATAGGCCTAAGTGCAGCCTCTTACCAAATTTTTCAGTACAGTGTCACTTACAACCTGTATGTACACATATACATAATAACGTGTACAAGGTTGTATGTAGTCCAATTTTTTTTCTTATTCGTAATTTTATTTGGCAAGAGGGTATCAAGAAACTCCTTCACTCGTCAATAAATTTAGATGAAGCGAATGGTAGGCCGTGTGGTGCCTTTTTTAAGAAAATGTTGCCCCACACTAAGATTTCTCCTGTGTCGTGGGTGCGTTTACAGACATGAATTCCACATACAATACACCCAGACCCGGAACAACTACCTGCAGATCATACAAATATTTGTTCCGTGTGGGAACCCACGACCCGAAGCGCAGCAGCCGACTGTATCAGCCACTGCACCAACCGTTACATTATTTATTACAATTAGCCGGAGGATGGGCAGCAGCGTCCTTCAAATACATTAGCAGCTCAACTGCGATCGCTAACCCGCCTGCCAAGCGTGGCGATTATGGCAAAACCCCCCAGTGAGCACACAACATACCGATGTCGGTCGTTGTGGTGATCTTTGAGGAAGGCCTGTGTCCAGCAGTGGACTTTGTTCGGCCAAAATGATGAATGGTACGCACGGCTAGATATGAAGCTATAGTTTCCAGTATAAGCTGATCTCGTAGTTTAAACACTTTCGGTACAATAAGAGGTCAAATTTGTCAGGACACTATCCATCAGCAAAGTTTACATACTTAACGAAAAAAACAAATTCACCCAACTGTGTTATTTGCAATAAAATTGAAGATGTACAGCATTTGCTGATGGAATGTGTCCGAAATAAAGATGAACGCGACTCACTGCTGGACAAATTTAAGCTAAATAGGCTGGATGGAGAACTGATTCAAAGTGTTTTTATCAAGGCCAAGATCGGAGGCAGCTAAAAACTTTGTCATCTGGTAACAGTCGGTCAGCAGTGATTCGTTTCACTAAGGTTAGTAACTATAATTAAGATTTTTATTTTTTAAGCTGTGGTTTATTTTGTAAAAAGGTATGATGGGGTTCATCATTTCGGCCGAATGAAGTCCACTGCTGGACACAGGCCTCCCCCAAAGATCACCACAACGACCGACATCGGTATGTTGTGTGCTCATTGGGGGGTTTTGCCATAATCGCCACGCTTGGCAGGCGGGTTGGCGATCGCAGTTGAGTTGTTAGTGTACTCGAAGGACGCTGCTGCCCATCCTCCGGCTAATTCCTTAGTCGACTTTTACGACACCCAGGAGGAGATGGGGCGGTGGCATTCTGAGCCGGCACCACACGGTCCTTATAGATAAAAAATCCAAAAAAAAAACGTCGTCTAATTTTACAAGAAACTTTTAGCTATGATATGTAGCCGTGCGTTCGTCTATGCTGCTCTAAGTGGCCATGTTATAGTTGAGTAATAAAATACATAACGCACATGAGTCTTGCACACACATATCTTGGTTCCCGGTGTAGTTCTTGCCTTTAGTCTCCAAGTTAGCTTGCACTGCACACTTCTTGTTCGGCTTCATAATTAAACTGTAACAAAAGGGTTAAGTTAATGACTTCTATACTAATAGTAACGCCTAGGTTTTCGCGAGTATTATAATAAAACACGTTTAAACGGATGACGACGACGATGGATTGGATTGCGACCACGAACCCTGCAAAGTGTTCGAAACGTCAGGAAAAACAAAAATCTATAATATACGCGATAGAATCCGTTTAAACGTGTTTTATTATAATTCTCATCATTTCGGCCGAATGAAGTCCACTGCTGGACACAGGCCTCCCCCTAAGATCACCACAACCACCGATACGGATGTGTTGTGGGCTCATTGGGGGGTTTTGCCATAATCGCCACGCTTGGCAGGCGGGTTGGCGATCGCAGTTGAGTTGTTAATGTACTCGAAGGACGCTGCTGCCCATCCTCCGGCTAATCCCTTAGTCGACTTTTACGACACCCATGGGAGGAGATGGGGTGGTGGCATTCTGAGCCGGCACCACACGGCAATATTATATATTATATATATATATATATTATAATTCTACACTAATATTATAAAGAATTGTACGTTTGTACAGAATGAACTCAAAAACTGCGTGTCCGATTTCAAAAATGTTTTCACCATTAGAAAAGTTGGTGCAGTGGCTGATAGAGTCGACTGCTGCGCACCGGGTCGTGGGTTCGATTCCCGCACGGAACAAATATTTGTATGATCTGCAGGTAGTTGTTCCGGGTCTGGGTGTATTGTGTGTGAAATTTGTGTCTGTAAACGCACCCACGACACAGGAGAAATCCAAGTGTGGGGCAAAGTTCTTAAAAAAAAAAAAAAAAAAAGAGAAACCATTAGAATGCTACATTATTCCTGAGTATCATAGGCTATATTTATTACTAGAAAAAAAAAGGGATCCCTACTAAAACTTCAATAACGTAAACCAAATTGTAAAAATATTCGCCATCAAATGCCTTTCATCGCACGCGCAGAGGAAACTATTGATGATAGAACAAAAAAATGTTCTACAATATTAAAGAACATATCAATATGTACAAAAAACTTCGCGATACCGTATGTCCAATTATTGTAGTTATGTAACTGTAACTTCTTTTTTACTTTTTAAAAGTTGATAGTAATGCCGACCAAAATCAGACCATGTTTACATTTACTATACGTTTATCCCAAAATGTTTAAAAAATAAATGTCCGTGCGAAGCCGGGACGGGCCGCTAGTTAGAAAATAAAACACATAAAAGCTGAGAATGCGTAGCCAAATTTTCCGTGAATCCCCCAATGTCGTACGGCTGCCATATTCTTCTTCATTCTCCAGTCAGTTAATCACCATTCGAAATGCAACAAATGTCGCTACTACACTGTATTCCGTGACGGCGTGGTATTTCTTCGTTCGAGCCAACCCATTTATGAGCTGTAAGGGTGAGATTCAGAGACATGAACGTAAGACCGGCGAAGAACGCTCTAAGCCAAGTAGTGGCTAAGCGCATTTCCAAAATTCGTATTTAGAGAGATAGTCCCTGTAACCAGGCAACGGCGGCAGATTTAAGCGGGATTTAAATATTAAGTGGCATTTCAGTATTCGACCGTTAGCTTAGTTTACTTTAATTTTGAGTCGTGTTATATGTATGCCGTGTGGTGCCGGCTCAGAATGCCACCACCCCATCTCCTCCCATGGGTGTCGTAAAAGTCGACTAAGGGATTAGCCGGAGGATGGGCAGCAGCGTCTTTCGAGTACATTAACAACTCAACTGCGATCGCCAACCCGCCTGCCAAGCGTGGCGATTATGGCAAAACCCCCCAATGAGCGAGGACACATACATATCGGTGGTTGTGGTGATCTTTGGGGGAGGCCTGTGTCCAGCAGTGGACTTCACTCGGCCGAAATGATGAGTCGTGTTCCGAACGTCTATGAATATAATTTATGAGCATAAGCAGGGAACTTTTGATGGCAGCATAAGTTCATGCTTGGACTCGTTTCTGACTCTCACCGTAAATGGACTGATGGCTACAACTAAGCGCTCCCACACGTGCTTCTAGGGTTTATGTTCTACACGGAACGATAAGACCTTTCTCATATTGGAATCACTCATTGCTTACCTAAAGATCTGCTTGCCAGTCCACAGCATCCTGGGTTTAAGGATAGCAGGCGGGGGCATATCAATCTTCATACTGGTGTCCGGCCCAGACAGGAGGCAGGTGGCCAGCTGCTGAGCCTCGTCACGCGTGAAGAAGGTGTCTCGTTGGGTGATTAGGTAGCCTCCCGTGATGAAGTCTTGGGTAGCCGCAATGAGTAGCTCCCCGTTTCGAGGTGTAACTAAGTTTGATTTGTTCTGGAGATGAAGACGAGTTGTATTGAATTTTCTTTTCCTTAAAGCAACGTGATCTTTGGCCCATGCTTACATCTGAGATGATATCTTCCCGTACCATAATCCGTACTATCTACAATTCAGTGTCGTATCCAAATTAATAATATAGCACCACTCCATCTCCTCCCGTGGATGTCGTAAAAGGCGACTAAGGGACTAAACCAGAGGGATGTGCAGCAGCGTCCTGTGGAACAGCAGCCATACTGCGCTCACCAACCCGCCTGCCAAGCGCGGTGAGTACTTGCAAATTTCCCCCTAAATTATGACACAGTTGAGGAAATCTATAGGCCTGTGGCGACACCTACATCACCAGCATACAACGGCAACTTACAGCGACATCTACTTGAATATTAATAGCAACTCTCCGATGACGTCAAAGAATCCTGAATCATGCTATCAAAATATTCGCGCAACGCAGCATATATACAGTCGTCCAATATCAACCGTTAGGCTTCGGCCCGCCAGGCATACCATCCGCCTGGCTAGAGGATCCTCCCTTTTCTATGGAGGAATGCCACACCTTGTTCCCCATAGACCTTTGTTCAGCAGCGGACGTCGTTTGGCAGATATGATGATGACCAATAAGATTTTAGGGCTGATCACTTGCGCGAGTCATTATTGAATACTTTTAGTAATCACAACGTATTCTGTGGCGGAACTCCCACTGCTTCCATACTGCCATCAAGCGAGCATTAATTTAACCAGAGGCATATTCTGTCGAGGCTCATCATCATCATCATATCAGCCGAAGTCCACTGCTAGACACAAGCCTAAAAGATTGCCACAACAACCTGGCGGTTGTGGGCTCATTGGGGGGTTTTGCCATAATCGCCACGCTTGGCAGACAGGTTGGCTATCGCAGTTGAGTTGTTAATGTACTCGAAGGGCTTCATCCTCCGGCTAATCCCATAGTCACCTTTTACGAAACCCACGGGACGCAACAAGTTGGTGCTATTCGTAGCCGGCACACGGCGTCGAGGCTGTTGTTACAATAATAAGTATAAAACAGGAACCCATTAGTTGTAGGGGTTTGAACAGCGTTTTGGGCCCGATGGCAACCCTTAGCACAGGAGCCCAGATCCTCAACCCACGCTTCAGTCACTTAACACAGGAGCCCAGATCCTCAACCCGAAGCGTGGGTTGATCGCGTCAATCATTGCGAGGTGCGCATGCGGCATCGGATATGCAATTCAATCGCGTCCACTTCATGAGCGAACCCCTCAAATTCAACCCTGGACGGGCATGACATTTCCATTTCCATTATCACCACTCTTATCACATTGAAAATGATGCTGATCTTCAATCTGTCTCTTTTTACGATGGTGCTGGGATAGCCTGCATGGTCCTCGAACAATAGCTATTTTTAAGAGCCGTCGAGCAGTGGGCTTCCGAAGGCTGTCGATGATCGGTCTACGTGCTCATACCTTGCTCGCACCGGGACGACGGCGGCTCTCACGAGGACACGTGCCACCGTGTGCGCAGCACAGCCCACAGTTGAGCCTCGGGGGGATCATTGACAATCCCCCCGAGATGTGCCTGGTGGTGGCGGCCTTTTCACGATCGCCTCCCCTCTGCTAGAGAGGGTGACCTGTTTACGGGCATCCCCTCCGAGATGTACCTAAAGACGTGGCACTAATGGGCGGCGGACGAGCGGAGGAAATACATAGTGTATCTCGACCGGGTTAAATGAAATAAATAAAAAAGGCTGTCGATGATTTAATTATCACTCACAAATAATACTCACCCCCATAAGTATGAGTGCTTCTGCCCTCGCCTCCTCTGTTTGAGGAAGGTGCATGTTCATCTCGTCACCATCGAAGTCCGCATTGTATGGAGTACATACGCACTCGTTAAACCTGCATACATGAAAATGCCTAGTTATAATTGCGTCGCATTTGTAATCATATATCCTCGTTACAAGACTGTATCTTTGAGTATGAGTACCGAACGTAGAAAAAAGGGGGGGAACACGCGATCGTATTAAGTTCTCATTGGTCGAAGTCATGTACAAGTTTAAATAGTAAGTTTGATGTACTCTGCTGACAACAGACTTACCAGAGCGAAGGGTCACCATGCATTTGTCTGGTGATGACAACCACAATAGCTTTTTCTTGGAAGAGAGAAGTTTCCATGAGTACAGTTTACCCGAGGTTTCTCTAGGTTGCACCCTCAACGGGTTGCACATGATGCATAGTTTGTAGAGGGGTGGCTGCGGTTGGACAGCGACGTAAGTCTAGCAGCTACCTAGTAAGGTGATGAGAATAGTTCACCTGAAGGTTCTCTGCGGCTGCACCTTCGCCCGGTGGCACATGATAGACAGTTTGTGGAGGGATGGCTGCCGGTTGAACAGCACCACGTCGCCGTCTACCAGGTGACGCTCCACTATGTCACCGCACTGTGAGCAATCGACATGACACGTTACATACGAAGTATAAAAAAGGAAACGTTTGTTTCATCCCAAAAATCTCAAAAACTACTAAACCGATCACCCCCAAACTTTGACAGTAGCTTTTTTATGTACTCGGAAGTGGCATAGGCTCTGAAGTGTTCTATAATCTTAGTTCAAAATGTTCGTGGTGTCAGGATTAAGAATATAGCATCACTCCATCTCCCGTTGACGTCGTAAAAGGCGACTAAGAGACTCAAAACCAGAGGGGTGGGCAGCAGCGTTCCTTCTGTGGAATAGAAGCCATACAGCGCTCACCAACCCGCCTGCTAAGCGTGGTGGCTACTGATGAATTCCTCCCTAAATGACGACACAACATGCATGTACTGAACTAAATGCGATCGCAGATCGATCTTGAACCAACGATGATTGGAACTTCAACAGTTTTTATAGATGGCGCTATTAGCAGTAATCTAGGTAATTGCTACATTTATCCCTAGGTATACAGACCTTCGGGATCGAGAGGGCCGATCCTGCGCGAAGAAGGAGAAGGCAACAAGGGCAACAACCTGCCGTCGCTATTAGGCGGGGGGCCTCTGGGTTCGCGGGTGCGTAGATTAGGGAATCTTAGTGACCACACCAAGCGACCCAAGAGAACACGGTGGCGCGCATGTAAACACGCGCCACCATGTGCGCAGCACGGCACAGCGCACAGGGACGCTTCGGCGTTATAGGCGTGGCACCAGTGGGCGGCTCTAGTGTGATCATATGAGGACCTGGAGCACCCCTTAGGTGCCGAAGATGACCACCCCAGTGGCTTTAACCGGCAGGAGTGCCACTGGGACAAACAAAAAATAAAAAGGACTAAGAAGAATAAAAAGAAGGAATACTGACCTTAAGCTCCTGCGCTATCTTCTCCCGGTTGCCGTACTTGAGGTACTTCTTGTGTGTCAACCCTCGTTGCTGGACGTAGTTGGCTCCAGGGTGAACATCAGGGCCATTGCACACCAGCTTTCTTAACCATTGGAGGTTCGCAGGGAAGACCCGCTCGGGGTACGTGAGGATCTTGGCTACGTGGACAGGTACTCCTACCTGGGTAAGGTTATGTTAAAAATAGCGAGTCTTGGGCAATTACGGCAACTCGATCATATGACAATTCGACCCCGACAAGTTGACGCCGTGACAATAGTTACCCCGACCAGCTGAAAAAAATGCCAGTGAGACCATGAGGAGGACCAGCTCACTTGACATATTTATTAGGATTATATATTATGCCGTGTGGTGCCGGCTACGAATAGCACCAACCCATATCATCCCGTGGGTGTCGTAAAAGCCGACTAAGGGCTTAGACGGAGGATGGGCAGCAGTGTCCTTCGAATACATTAACAACTCAACTGCGATCGCCAACCCGCCTGCCAAGCGTGGCGATTATGGCAAAACCCCCCAATGAGCACACAACACACCGATATCAGTCGTTGTGGTGATCTTTGAGGGAGGCCTGTGTCCAGCAGTGGACTTTATTAGGCCGAAATAATAAATAATAATAATATATTATTATTTTTAGATTGGATACTTATTAGTTTTTATTTTAAATTTAAGTGTTAAAAAATTACCTCGATGTAACCTAAAGGGTTGAGTTGTAGGGGTCGAATTGTCGGCATCAAGCTGTCAAAGCTGCTATAAAACCTGGGTTACGGTGGTCAGATAGCATTTACTAAAATAACTATGTAAAAAAAGCTTAAAAATTGACAAATAAAATGATATAGCACCACTCCATTACCCCCCGTGGATGACCTAAAAGGCGACTAAGGGACTCCAAGCCAGAGGAATGGGCAGCAGCCTCTCTTCTGTGGAAACAGCCATTTTGCACTCAACAAGCCATCTGCCAAGCGAGGTGATTAATTAGCAAGTTTCCCCCAAAATGACGACACAGTTGTGGAAGCCTATTGGCGAAGCCTTTGTTCAGCAGCGGATGTCCTTTGGCTGATATGATGATAATGATGGGTGGAGAAGGGTCATCTATTATTTTCCGGGAACTAAATGAACTCCAGCATAGGCTGATGATATTAGTATTTAAATTACAATATAAAAGCCTCTCACCTCTTGAATCTGAAGATTAGGGTCAGGTGATATTACAGTTCTGCTGGAGAAGTCCACTCGCTTGCCGGACAGGTTGCCGCGGAAACGACCCTGCTTACCCTTCAGCCGCTGCACCAGACCACGACCCGGCTTCTTGGGCTACACCAATTAATAATAAGCCTTAGTATACCGGGTATAACGGAATTATATACTGATGTATTTTTACTGATGACAACATTAGGGTCAGCACAAATTAGGCAGGGAACTGCTCGCGCATGCTCGAGCATGTTCTCGATCATGAAGCGCATCAATGGGAGGAGCATGCTCGAGCACAGTGTCTGTTAGAGCAATTTATGTAGCTATCTTGCATACTATTTACAACTGTATTTGAATTGGATAAGGATGGAAAATAAATAAATAAATAAATAAAGCCTTTATTTCCAAATCCAAAAAGACAACTAAACAAATGGAAAAACAAAAAGATTTTTACATAATAGGTTACTGTACCTTAGATTTGCACAATAAACACATTCACTTTAACCATCACGAAGGCGAATAAATATGTTATCAGTTGTCTCAGGTAAAATTAACACTATTCTCCGAACTAGTAAAAACTGTATTACGGTAGGATAGGCCTCTTATTCCCCAATACATAGTTACAATAATATTTTAACTTACAGCTGTCAAAACTATTTTATATTAAGTGAGATGTGGTTAGAGATACGATATGTTATTATTGTACTTATTCAAAAGTACCTTACAATTTTTGAAGATTGCACAGTATATGTAAGAAAGATAGATGTTTGTTAATACTTATAATATTAGTACTAAAGTTATAGTATTGTTATATGTGTTATGTGTTTAAAGAGTTATGTATGTAATGTCTGTCTGTGTGGGTGTTAGGTGAAATATGCGAGCGTGTGCATGTTTATTATGTGTATATAAATATGTGTGTATATGTATTCAAGAATTGGAGTGTAATTTTTATGTAATGTGTTTTTTTTTTTAGGTTTTATTTTTCTTGTTTTGAAATATGATTTATATATTTATTTATAAGAGTTTAATACAGTATTTTTAGGAGATTTTCTGTTTCGTTATAGTCTAATGTTTTCAAATACTTATCAATTGACTTCCCATATTTATAACTCGTTTGATCTCGCATTTTGATATTTTTGCTACTTATTTTGTTATATAAACTGGGACCTAGGTAACTGAGGAATTTTTGTGCAAATGCTGTCTTATATTTAGGTACAGAATAAACAATGTCCTTTCTCCGTCTAGTATTAAAGTCAGGCTTTTTTCTTTGTTGATGAATAATTACAAGTTTGATAAATAGTTGTCTCACGGACAATACCGGTATATTTGTATACAACAAGTGTTTGGGATATGTGTATCTTTTAAAGGACATAACTTTGAGAATTGCACGTTGTGATATTTCAACATTTAACATATTAGTTTTCGAGGTTCCTCCCCAAACATTTAAGCAGTAACAATATAGATTGACACAACGCGAAGTAAATATTAACCAGTAGTTCTTGTGAGCAAACGTGTCTCAGTGACTTAAAAATGAATATTAGTTTTCTAACGCGACTAGCCAGGTTTTTAGTATGTTCGTTCCAGTTAATATATCGGTCGACTATCACCCCTAGGTACTTAATGGATTCTACGCTACTGATTCCGTAGCAATTACAGTTTGGTTTATTATTACATGTATGTGCTTTAATTGTTATTACGTTGTTCAGAGGTTGTGTTTTATTAGATATGCTGAATGTAATACATTTTGTTTTTTGTAAGTTTAGTGTTAGCAAATTATTATCCAACCATGAAGTAACCATTTGCATACCTTCATTAGCTGCGTTATTAGCGTCTTCCCATGATTTAGCACTAAACAATAAAACAGTGTCATCAGCAAATGTTATTATTTGACCCATATATAATTGAAGTTTACACAGGTCGTTAATGTATATCAAAAACAGAGTTGGGCCAAGCACGCTGCCCTGAGGAATACCGTACGTTACATATTTTTCTTGGCTTACGTCTTCAAGTACCTTAACGCATTGTTTCCTGTTAGATAAATAATCTGTGAATAACTGCAACGGCAGTCCACGAATTCCAATGTTCTCCAGCTTATTAAGAAGTATGGGAACAGAGACGGTGTCGAAAGCCTTCGTGAGATCTAAGAATATGCCCAATGTTTTTTGACCATTATCCAAGTTGTCAACTATGTAAGAAGTTAATTTTTGTAAAGCATCACAGGTAGATTTATTTTCTCTAAATCCAAATTGATTAGTAGATAACAATTTATTGGATTCCAAGTATTTCTTCAACCTCAAATTAATTAGGCTTTCAAGAATTTTACAGAAACTCGGAAGCAGCGAAATTGGTCGATAGTTTGACACATTGTCTCTGTCCCCTGACTTATAAATAGGTACAACTATGGATTTTTTGAGTGCATCTGGAAAGACTCCTTTAGCAAGACAAAGATTAAATACACTCGTTAATGGACTTACTAATACATCAACTGCTTTTTTTATAAAAGAAACAGGTATTCCGTCCCAGCCTGAGGAACTAGAATTTTTTAGTTTTAAGATTATATCTTTAATTTCAATCTCATCCGTTGGTAAAAGCATAAATGAGTTTAGTTGCGGCTGATCTTGATGTACTTTCAAAAGCTCACAAAGCTCATCTTCATTCTTATGGGTTCTACGTAATATGTTTTTTGCCAAATCACTGCTGATATTGACAAAATAATTGTTTATATAGTTAAGAGAGTTCTGGATAGACGATTTACTCTGTAATAGTTCAGTTAATATTTTTGCTTTAGTGTTAAGATTACACATACGTTTTATGAGAGACCATTTGGTTTTTAAATTATTTTCATTCCTTTTTAGTTCATATTTATAATAATTTTGTTTTAGATTTTTTAGTCAATTATTACACGTGTTGCGATACCGCCTATATGTTATTTTTAGTACGCAATTTTCTGGATCTTGTCTTAATTTTTTGTGGAGAGCGTCTCTATTTCGCATACATCTACATAAACCTGGCGTTATCCAAGGTTTAATGTTCGTTTTACGTCTAGATAGCTTATATGTAAATGTATATTTTTTCAGAATCCCTGTTACAATTGTCAATAAAAGATTTGTAATTTTGTTTGGGTCGTCTACTGACAATTTTTCAGGCCAGTCAATTTGATACAAGTCTTTTATAGCGGCATCATAATCCGTTTTTGTATACATTAGCTTCTTTTTAGCTATACTTGTTTTTTTAGGTATGGAAGCCATAACACTTGAATGATCAGTCAGTGTAGAACTACAGACTATAGTCACTGGGCTGTATGGTGACTTCATGAAACAATGATCTAAACAATTTCTTCCTCTGGTGGGTAAAGTGTGGGATGCCAAAAGACCATGGGATGCAAGCAAACTCATATACAGAAGAGATTTATTGTCCAGAGACTCATTTAAAATATTTATATTTATATCACCTATCAATATTATACTTTTAAATGTTTTTAGCTCGAATAACACTTTATCTAACATTTCGAAAAATGGGTCTAGATTTCTAATAGCTGGTGGTCTATATAATGAAACGATAGCAAGATCATCGATAGTAGTCACCATGCAATTAGCTTCCTGGCAAACATATGGTTCTTTTACGGTTGCTTTCAGATTATCTTTTATATATATGACAATTCCATCATTTTGGTTAATATTATTATTTGAAGAATAAGATACATAATTGTCCATATATGGAATGATAGTAGTTTCAGAGAGCCAGGATTCGGTCAAGATAATGACATCAAAGGATATATCGAGTCGATTTAGTAAAATCAGTAATTCATCATAATTATGGTTTATACTCCTAATATTTTGGTGTAAAACATTTAAACTGTGTTGTGTTATAGTAAATAAAGATTTGCAGTGTTCCGGCATGTCAACGAGCATAGCATTGCCGACATTGACGTTGTCATCAATGTCAGAAGAAAGTTCTTGAATATTAGCCATAGTCCATGTAAAGCGAAGCTTGATGGTACATAAGGGCAATGCCATGATCTAGACAAAATACGGAAACACCACTAATTATATATTTAAAATACTTGAATCTGAGAGTATTATGTTGAAATATGTTGCTGTGTAAGTTAAGTATATGTATTGGTGTTAATGTATTTTGTGGGTGTATAGTGTTATAATATATTACAAGATATACTTTATAGATGGAGTACTTCAAAAATAATATTCGAATTAAAATAAAATATAAAACAAACGATATGCAAAGGAAATAATGGAATAAATCCGTAATCAAAATTAAACATAAAAGAGATAAAGACGCGAAAAACTTGTTTTTAAATGGATTGCACCAAGCTAGTTTTTTTTAGAGAAAACATTGATAGTCACTCACTGGATACGATGTTAGATGTATTCACACAGGAATCACTGAGTACGGAACCCTCAATTTGGTCAGCAGATTTTATATGTAGTGCCGGAAAGCCATCATCCTTTTTAACTAGCACCTTACCATAGGAGGTCCAACAGTACCTATAATAAGATTTCTTTTGTGCCTGCCTTGCCAGATAAAAGAGATGTCTTGCTGTGGGAGTCAATGATTCAGATATGAAGATTGGTAGTTTCTCTCCAGGGAGATTCAGTATTTTAGTGTTGAGTTTGTCATACTTATGGATGTTGTTGTAGTTTCTGAGAGCTTTTAGGACTTTAACGCGGGTCTCAGCCTCCTGGTATTCTACCATTATAAAATTGTTTTGCCCGGATTTTCTCCTTTGAATATGTCGGACTTCCTCTGACGTGACGGGAACATCAAGTGACATATGAATTTTCATTATCATCGACCCCAAGGTCTTGACCAGCTTCAAACGGAATATTTTTGATTTCCATACTACAGAGAAGGTTTTTTCTCTGTAGATCTTCAATCTTATTTTCCATTTTTTTTATGCTGATCTGGATATCATTGTTGGCAAGTAATACGTTTTCGTACTTTTCTTTAAGATCATTGTACATTAATGTGTTTTTTTCTAAGGTGCTCTGTATATTAGAATTTTGCTTAAGAATTTCCTGATTTTGGTTCTTCAGATCCTTTATCATATCATTAAGTGAACAAAATTTTGTATCTTGATCTTTTTTGAGATCTGAAAACATTGCTAAAATTTCGACTCTTAAATCAGCGAGGTCTTCTGCTTCCGTACGTACCTTCCTTTTTCTAGAAGTAATAAATTCTCTTTCATCATCCTTGCAGCTCGCTAGTTCTGGTTGCGATGAAGACATGTTTTTAGACATATTTTATCCTTAATGTTTGCGTATACTGTACACGCCGATCTTATCGCGATCACAGCCGAAGCGCGAGCTTTCCAGAATGTAATTTGTATGTTAAGTAAATATAAATTTTAACAACTGCAACTTAAGGTCAGAATTGCCAGCTTACGAACATTTATTTTTATTTTTGTAGCAAATTATAATTTCGGTTAAACACGACTACTCGCTATGAATGCGGGAAGGAGAAGAGGCTCGAGCAGTCCTCTGCATCTACATCTTATATACATATTATTTGTCTAACCTTTTTTTTTAACGTTGCCCCAAACTAGTATTTCTTCTGTGTCGTGGGTGCGTTTACAGACATGAAATCCACATACAATACACCCAGACCCGGAACAACTACCTGCAGATCATACAAATATTTGTTCCGTGCGGGAATCGAACCCACGACCCGGAGCGCAGCAGCCGACTGTATCAGCCACTGCACCAACCGTGCCGTCATACAATAATGGGTAACCAGTTTCCTCATATGAAGCTGTAATAACCCATATTTTTACCAATTTCCCTCTCTCATATCAGCAAGCTAGAAGCTACAGACCTGCATAGACAGTGGTATGCCGGACATCTCGCTGTTGATGTAGAGCGCCGCGTGCAACTGTAGGTAGTCCCAGTCCTCATGCACCAGCTCACTCTTGCCCCCACTGGCTATGTGACGCGATATTACGTCGTTTATCAGCAAGATTTCTGATTGCTTCATTGTTAAGTCATCCTCATTACTAGATAAAAAAAAATACGTTAAGTGTCAAAGCAAAACAAAGATATGAAAATTTTAAAATGCATTTTAATAAATCGCCAATATTGGGTGTATCAAAGCCATAGTATACACATTTTATTAGGACAGCGAGTTTATTGTGATATCAGGATATTGTCTGCAGCGAAAGTGGGCATGAATTTGGGTGCAAGATGATAACCGGGTTATAAAGAACAGAATCAACCAGTATCGGGGCCTGATAAAGTTATATCAACGTATTGGAGAGTATTCATCAAGAGCACTTTAACAATAGGAAACAACTTGACAGAGTCACATACAAGAAGAAGAAGAAAATGGAAAACCTTCATTTGGCACAGTTTATGAAAGAGCAAAATTGGACTTCTGGACTTCTGGAAGGCCTGGTGACCTGATACACAGACTTCGGCCTAGTTTAGGCATAATACTGTAACCGGACAATATTGTATTCTGTTGCAACCTTTTTATTATTGTGGTGAGAAAATAAATTACTTACTTACTTACTATAAAAGAACTAAATTTTTTAAAGGGACTTCACAACTTACTGTCTTAGCCAATCTACTAGGTTTTGATGAATAGTATCATCATTTCGGCCAAATGAAGTCCACTGCTGGACACAGGCCTCCCGCAAAGATCACCACAACGACCGATATGGGTGTGTTGTGGGTTCATTGGGGGATTTTGCCATAATCGCCACGCTTGGCAGACGGGTTGGCGATCGCAGTTGAGTTGTTAATGTACTCGAAGGACGCTGCTGCCCATCCTCCGGCTAATCCCTTAGTCGACTTTTACGACACCCACGGGAGGAGATGGGGTGGTGGTATTCTTAGCCGGCACCACACGGCGCAGCCGGCACCAAACGGCGAATAGTATAGGGCAGTTCAACTATTTATATTAATATTTTGTAATGAGAAAAGAGTCCTTTTTTTTTTTATTGGTGCCCAGTGGAAATTCTTCATGAATTTCCTTCGCCCCGGGGAAGGACGAAGGGGTATGCCGGACTCCTACCGGCTAAAACCACTGGGGCGGTCATCTTCGGCACCTAAGGGAGGCTCCTCGTATGATCACACTAGAGCCGCCCACTGGTGCCACGCCTATTGGCACATCTCGGAGAGGGTGACTGTAAAGCGGTCACCTCCCCAGGGGGATTGTAAAGGATCCCCAAACCGTCCCACGGCAGAACGAGAAAGAGTCGTAGATACTTATAAGTTTAGGAATCAATAGTAAAAATACTGTCTGATAACTCACGTGCCTGCCTTGATGTCGGAGACGACGCTCGGCCTGATGCAGAGCGGCGGCACGGGCAAACGCGTTAGGATTAGATACTCTGGACGCGTCAGCTTCGCATTCATGCCCAGCAGCGGGATATCCTCGTCAGGGATGCGACGGAACAGGTTCAGTACCTGGGCGATGAGGGGTCGATACAAAATTATTTACAAATATTATTACAGGATTACTCCTGTATCATGGGTGTAGTTTACAGACAAACATGACACTATTCCCACATGCACAAAAACCCAGATCCAATACAACTATGTAGATCATACAAATATTGGTTCCGTGCGGGGATCGAACCCGGGACACGTAGCGCAGATAGCCAATCGCTTAGCCACTACGCCAACCGTGCAAACCTTAAGCATACATTAGTTATCATGTAGCTCAACCTTATTCTTCGCAGCTAATTACAATATTTTTATTAATATTACTAGCTTTTGCCCGCACGTGCGTGGAATTATAATAAATAGCGGTTATACTAATAAATTATAGCTTACATAAAACGTTTGTACCTTTAACATAGCGCCATCTATTGGATACTTACTCAATCCAGTCAACTAATTACCTTTTACCGCCATCTGCTAGAATCTTATCGAACTAACAGATAATTATGACTCTTTGTCAGATAATAAACAAAAACTTCGCAATAAAATAATATTGAGATATAAACTATCCTATCTTTTAAGTTGGATAAAACTGCACACAGTGTGCAAAATTGTATTAAAATCGGTTCATTCGTTTAGGAGTCGATAGCGGACAAACAACGTGACACGTAATTTATATATATTAAGCAGATATTATCAAACATGAATAGAACGAAACAAGAAACATGAATGTCACTCAACAAGCTGTGCTTGGTATTTCTCTACGAGATTGAATCAGAAACATGAAATGTGGGGCTAAAAGGATTAGTAAGATGAAGTGGCAATGGGCAGGGCACATTGCTTGTAGAAATGATGGCCATTGGGGTAAAAATGAGATCGGGCATCGGAAAACGCAGTGTAGGACAACCTTCAACGAGATGGACAGACGACCTGGTGAAGGTGGCTGGGAGTCGTTGGATGCGGGTGGCATGTAACTGCTCATTGTGGAAATCGATGGGGAGGCCTTTGTTCAGCAGTGGACGTCCTTCGGTAGATATTATGATGATGATAGTTAAAACAGTAAAATCTATCTGCAAACTTACCTCTAAAGGGCTTATCTCAATTATAAGACCGCTGTTGATCATGGTCGCCAACTCCTTATTAGATTCCTTAGCCTCATGAAAGTCTTTCAGCACCTTCTTCACTATAGGGTCTGTAGGTTTCTTAGCCCTGTACTTATCATGGATGATCTTTAGTATACCTGCCGGGCTCTTCTTGACCATGCCATTCAAGGTATCACAGTGTGGACACTTGGTGCAGGTCTTCGCTTTCTTCAGGACAGCTGCACGAAGACTCTTCTTGTGAAGGTAGGAGAGGTCAGGGTTCATAAATTTTCTTCTGTAACTTTTCTTTAAAGGTTCTGCTAGCATCACTTTTGCGCATTCCTATAGGTTACAGTGTTTGAGTTATTGCATTATCTTTTAAGGGAGATTGTGTATTTGTATATGAATGGGTAAGATCTATACCTCCTTGTTTTAGGGTACAAATAAAGGCAGAAATAACGAATGGTTCACATACATTCAATTGACTATTCTGTTGCAATAACATCATTATGATCTCTATATTTATTTATTTATTCTTAATGTATAAACGTGTACAAAAGCGGTCTCAATGACATAGGCATTTTCTACCAGACGACCTTTGTGTGATGCAGAGAAGAGACAATAAGGTAGATGCACCAACAAAATAAAAGTCAGACTTAGAGATGAGATGATATTAATATAAACAGAATACTAATATGTAAACTTACATAAACATTACATGTATATATCTTTATATACTAAATAAACATATATATAATAAATATGTGTAACTAGGAAAAATAGAAACAAAATCAGAGCGGAGATGAATCTGCCAGTGTCTTGTCATGTAGGTATTTACTTACTTTAATTTTAAAGTAGTGCCTACTATTAGCCATTCTGATTTCAAGGGGGAGCCTTCCAGAGTAGAATAAATTGAACAAAGAAGGTAGAGTGAATAAAGTCGGAGTGATAAGTGAAGAAGTCTCAGCCAGATTTACTCTAAACATATCACAGCTGGCGACCTCCTGTGCCCTACAAAGGATGACTTACCTTACAAATAGTTTGCAGTATGGTGATAATGGACCTGAAGTAGCCAACATGGAATACAGGTAGAGCCAACTCTATGTAACCAAAGTGACCAACACACTCGGCCAGGCCCAGCCCACAGGTGTCACAGTTGGCATCCTTCTGATTTGTACCCTGCAAGGAAAGATAATATTTTACAGGTTTTACAGGGTACAGATTATTTAACAACATTTTTGGAACCCAATCAGCTTTAAAAAAATCTTGGTCAAGGTACATCTAATTAAAAGTTTCACATTATAATGTTAATATTTTTTCTAGATACAGTAAAATTGCTTTTTGGTATCAATATAAAGGCGTAAGGGGATTGCATATCATCAAATTCCTCAAACATCAACCTGATCTAGCTATAAGTAATGAACACCCTCCCATCTATCAATAGTAGATAAACCTCAGAGGCCTCTAAATTCCACATAAAAATAGTGTAAGCCATGAAAGGCACTCATAGTCAGTTGCACTCAGTGATCAGTCAGCGACCGGCAACACTTGGCGCGGTCAGTCTATGGATGGGCGACCGCATAGTATTTTAACTACTTGTCTTTGTGATTTGGAGGGCACGTAAAACCGTTGGTCCTGGTTGTTGTTTTTCGACAGCAGTCTTTATCAAGTCGGAAGGCTTTGGGCCACTAGAATAACTCTGACACAAGGTTGGCTACTAACCACAAAAACAGAAATAAAGAAACGAAAACCATTTACAAGCACTTAAGTAGTTGCTGGCAAGAAACACAGTGGAAAGTCTTTTAAGTATTTAGAAAATATTTAAAAGACTATAGACATTATTAATATGGACAGACAACCTAGTGAAGGTCGCTGCAAGTCATTGGATGCAGGCGTCATGTAACCTATTGTTGGAGGAATCTATGGGTGAGGCCTTAGTTCAGAAGTGGACGTCTTTTGGCTGTTATGATGATGATGAATGAAATTATTAAAATATGATAAATATTAAAACTGTTGAAGAAAATACATTTTGAGAGCTTCTTACATTAGACATCTTTTTCGTTTTTAAATCTTGTTTTTACAAAATTGAAGTATTGGAATACATACCATTCTCCTATCCAGTACACCGTACGATGCTGGCACCCTCTGTCCATCCTGTGCGTATAGGTTCTTAGTAATGACTTGAATGTGCGCTGCTTGCTGAATAGCAGACGCACTGTCCACATTAAAAGTGACATGGGAACTGTAACATCAAACCAACTATGTTAAAGAAACAGTATAAACTTCAATAGAAATACCTGAAACTTAAACAAAACATCACATTTTGCAGTAGTGAAATTTCTTGTTTTTAAATATTAACTTGATCAGGTTTATTTTTCATTAAACTTTGATGTACACATAACCTAACTTACATTTTTCTACCAACATATGTCTCACGATACTGTTCCTTCGGCATCTTTAATATTATCGAAGCACACCGTATGTCACAAATAAAACTTGATTATTTTCATTTTCCATTTATCTAAACAGAATAGTAATGTTTCGTAAAACCGCTGTGGAAGTTGTTTCTGTTTGACCACAGACTAGATAGAGATGTTGTTTGACGTTTAATTTAATACGACGCGTTCATACATTTATCATTACAAAAAGTTTGATTGAATCGGATTCACTTTTTGAATGCACCTTACATCAATGTCACCTTTAACTAAATTTGTATATCTACTAAATACCATAATCCAAGAGAAGAAGAAGAAGATCTACTAAATAAAATTATTTCTTATGCTATTTATAAATTGGCTTTTTAGAAGATCAATCAATTAGCGACCACAATAAGACTCGGATTCTGATCTGACTCTAATTGGTCGATATTCATTTCTCGACCAAGACTGGAAACTTACAAATGGTACCTTCTCGATAAAAGATAAAATAATGATTCCATATGTCATGATCGCTCTATAATAATAACAACCAAGCAATAACAACCCGTGCTTACTCACTTTCATTTGCTAAGTGGCCAACCTTACGTTAGGGATGTTCAATCTGCCTAGAGGCTTCCGACTTGGATTAACAACTCTAAAGACAACAACTGGGACCTACGATTTTACGTGAGTTCTGAAGCACGGATACAATCAGTTCAAATAGCACTATGCCGTCACCCATCCGTAGACTGGCTGCGCTGAGCGTTGCTTAACTTCACGAGTCGTTTATCAATCAGAGAGTGCTACCTTCTATTACCACCCTAACAGGCTAGATTGTTGCATGCCTCCCACATCGAACGTCTCCAGCGACCTTCACCCAGGTCGTCTGTCCATCTCATTGGAGATTGTCCCACGCTACGTTTTCCGCTGCATCGATACCCTTTCTTCCCGTATGACCATCAGTTCTACGAGCTATATGCCCCGCTACGTGCCACTTCAGCTTACTAATCCTTTCAGCTATGCAGGCAAACGTCAGTTTTTGTACGCAGCTCCCAATTTTACGTTCATCAAACATGCCAAAAGAAATATAACTTCAGAAATATTAGGTTTTTCATTTTTATACCACTAAGATGGCAAACGGCCCGCCTGATAGTAAGCGGTTACCGTAACCAATGAATGCTTGTATCACCAGAGGTCTCACTCGCGCGTTACGACCCTGTAAAAGTCTTTTCTTACCCTTTTGAAGAGTGCCCCATGCTGTCGGGCTGATTCCACAACTTAAGCGTGCACGGGAGAAAGTTACTTTGAAACCGTACGGTACGAGACCATTTCGGCTATAGGGTATGTGGATGAACTTGGTGCAATGGTAGAAAGTAGCCGTTGGGATCATATCAAACATTTTCTTAGTACCACACTGTCCGTTGTACAAGCGGTAGAACACACACAGGGAGACATCCTCGACCTAGGGGTTCTAGATGATTAATTGTGAGCTTACGCACGCAGGATACAGAACCGTGTGAGCATAATAAAAAAAGACAACATGGCCATTTAAGGTTGATCATAATTTTAATTAAAGTTTTTGGTGTGTCGATCGTCTTATCGTGTCTGTGCGACGCATTGGCGACGCGCCTTATTTTTGGTTTTTATATCTGTGAGTCATTTCGGTAAAACAAACGTATTATTAATACGACACATACGGATAATACACGCCACACGGTTTCAGATACTTTGCTTTGGCAATTCCAAAAGCAGCCAATTGCAAATTTTGGTCAAAAGTATTGGTGAAGTTGTTTGAAAATATCTAAAGCGAATAAATATAGATCTTCATTATCATTACACACATAGAATTATAACTTAGCCAAGATACAATTAATCAACCACATTGGATAAAAGCGAAAGAATCAAAATTACACGTTAAATCTATAGGATAAACTTTATAAGATTTGTTGTTAGCCCTACTACATGCCCTCCTATGGATGTCGTCAAAGGTGACTAAGGCATTCTAAACCAGAGCGACGGGCCTCAGCCTCCCTTCTGTGGAACAACTCGAACAGTAGTCATACTGCGCTTACCAACCCGCCTGCCAAGCGTGATGACTTGTTGAGTACTGGCAAATTCTCCCCAAAATGACAAAACAATTATGGACAACGATTCGGGAGGCCTTTGTTCAGCAGTGGACATCCTCTGGCTGATATGATGAGTATAAAATAATTGCTATTTTGGATACAAACACGATAAACTATTTATTTTCCTATAAAACTGCAAGGTTAATAAAAAAAAAGACTCTTGTTTCGCTACAGTTCAAGGGATTAGGTTATCACTTGCAGTAGCATAATAATATCATATCATAGTACAACAGTCTCGAAGCATTTTGATCGCGTTGTTTACGATATATTGCGTGCCCAACAACGACAATAACTGCAATCTATTATTTCCGACATAAATGACTATCCTATTTTTTTATTAGTGTAGGCCTAAGTATAACCTCTTCCCAAAGTTTTTGGTACGTTGTTAATTACACCCTGTTTGTAACACTAGATACATAAAAACTGGGGGCCTAGCACAAATATTTTGACGTATAGTATCGTAATCGTAACGTTAATGTGAGTCAATTTGGAATAGAAAATACAACTATCCATCTTCGCTTAAATTTATAAACACAATTCGTATCATGCATAGGTATGAATAAAGTCTTAAGTTTAAAAAGATATGTGGGAATCCAGTATTTTCAATTCAAAATTAGCTCACATTACCGTTACGATTACGATACTACACGTCAAAATATTCGTGCTAACATTTTTTTTTCGTTCGTATCGTTTATTTAATAGATAAATGTCCCAATTTGTTTCTCTTTTTAAACTGTAGTTGTACAAAAATACAAACAGTTAACAAATACCTATTTATCTTTTTGAGGCACGTAACAGAAGTAGTAAAACGTTGACGTCGTATTAAATTTAACGCACGCAACTCAACTTAGGGCTATTTTCTACAAATTTGGTAGAATTTTTTAATTTATCTAAACCCAGTTCATATGTTTCTGGCGTAAAAAGAAGCGCCTCAGCGCGCCGTTTTTTGGCTTGTCAACTGAAACCACGCAACAATTTTCGCTCGAAATATTTTACAAAACGTATCAATATCCTAATGTACTATTCAATGGAATGTAGGGGTAGATGCGCCGTACAAAGTTAAGTGATATACAACACAAGTGACAAGTTAAAACGCACTTTTAATCGTTTTCCCACCGGAGTGACCCACGAACTCTCAACATGCCTCTGTTAAAAAGGAAAGCATTTGAGAAATCAAAGGCGTCGGGGTACCTTAAGGACGACGATGAGGTCTTCCACTGCGAAATCACTGACGAGATATTCAAAGATTATGAGTGAGTCTAACAATAAACAATAAAATCCGGCGATTTTTTACGAATTTCTTACTTTAAATTGTATTAATCAGTTTACAGGGACCGTTGGCATTGTAAGCGCGCGGCGGGTCGCGCGACGTCGCAAGCGTGACACAATATTTTGCTATTGCCGACATTTGCGTCATAATTTTTATCCTAATTGGATGATTCTTTATATTTATGTTTACTTGCAGGGAATACTGCGAGAGAATTATTCTTGTTAATTCAATGGTGTGGACGTGCGAAATGACAGGAAAGAATAATTTGACTTACTCAGAGGCTCTGCATAGTGAGAAGGCAGCACGAAGGGCTCTGAAAGACTTTCCCATAGAAATTCGCATACCAATACTGTTTCTGGCAATGAGGACTAAGAGATGTTCATTTGCTGAGATGTCAGAGGATGTTTTTAATTTTGTGAGGGACCGGTACTTTGTTGGAGAGACAGTGGAGGCCTGCTTAGAAGGAGACATTTGGCGTGAGGCTCACATACTATCAGTGACAGCGCAGAAACAGCACCCAGACAGGTGAGGTTTAAATTCCATCTAATATAAATACTTTTTATACTAAACTAAACTAGAAGTAACAACTGTACTTAGTATATGTATATTTAAATAAAATATGGACCAAAACAAAATGGAAACAATCTAATTACTAAATAAATAATACACTTAATCTAATAGATATGACTCATGAATAAAATAATATAATACTTTCCAGTCATACATAATTTCTCTAAACATAGATTTGTCCTTGAACCCTGCCAAAACCAAACTGCCAACAAAATCATTAGTACACTACCATACCTTTCTAAAAAATATGAGTATGAAACAACACAACAATTAAATTTTAAGATTTGAAGGTCAATATGGATTGGTAGCATTTGATCCAATGTAAACATTATACTTACATAATGTTCTTTGATCTAGACATGAAGTATGAAACATTTTATTGCTACCTAACATTGGGGTATTACACTCTCTGGTCTTTAAGTAAATAAGAGATGTGTAACAGTGATATGTGAAGCAACTGAACTTGAAACATATAATAATAATAGTTTAAAAAAACTAAAAAAACACGCTGACACAAAAAAAACAACTGAGTGCCCGAAAGAGCAAGTCTGGAACTGCACGTATGCATAGTTCGCGCACTAGCTCTGTCTCTCTTACTCGCATGCAAAGGATGCGGAAAGAAATTAATTAATCCTGGCGAATCTAATTAGGATAATCGGATATTTTGATCGGATTATTGCATTGTCATCGACCTTTGACAGGTGTGCAAAGTTTGAATCAAATCTGATCGTTCAAAGTAGGGCAAAATCGAGCTCAAAGGAGTCGGTTACAAACAAACACACATACATACATACATACATACAGGTGAAGCTAATAAAAGCGTGTTAATAAAAAAGACACACACAAACCTATAAGTTGGTACAGTGCTTCTTCCTGTACTATGTGTTGTTCAGGTCTGGGTGTTTGTGCTTATCAGATTTATGTCTGTAGAGTGTAACCATGGCACAGGAGAAATCCTAGTGTGGGACATAGTTTAAAAAAACAATAAGGCCTTTTATATCCATTAAATTATAAATTTATTTATTGTTAGATATTTAAGGGATAAATATGTGTATATTTTTTTAGTTATGTATATATATAAGTTTTATCTTTAGTTAAATTGTATGTAGGTAGATATTAGAAATAATTGTCATTAGTTATTGAATTAAATAGAAATATTCTGCAGGTCTTTATACAGCTAAAAATATAAGTAGTTAAAAAATATAATTTTTCTTTTGTAAAATATAGTAGTAAAGTTTCTGAACTAAATAGTTGTAATGTAAATATAACTTCTTGTTGTATACCTATAGGTGCAAACAAATTTTAAAGTATACAAATAAATAAATAACGTCCTGGAATTAAATAAAGTCGTCCCTTTAAGTATATTTCAATATTGACTAAAGACATACACAGACTTTGGTAATTTTATGACTAGACACTGACATAGATGAAATTTAAAAAAATGGTTGAAATATGTAACATAAATTCAATATGCAACATCACATTTAAATCATCATCATCACTTCATATCGGCCATTTATATGTCCACTGCTGAACAGTGGCCTCCCCCATAGATTTTCACAACTGTGTCATCATTCTGAGGGGTATTTGCCAATACTCACCACGCTTAGCAGGCGGGTTGGTGAGCGCAGTATGGCTACCGTTTCACAGAAGGGATGCTGCTGCCCATCCCTCTGGTTTAGATTCCCTTAGTCGCCTTTTACGACATCCACGGGAGGAGATGGAGTGGTGCTATATTCTTAATCCGGACTCCACACGGAATCACTGATTTTTCTTTTTTATTAACAAAATCAGCATACTTTAAATCAAAACAAATTATTTTAATTACAAAGTTTTCTATGAGCTATCTTCAAAACATTAACACTCATTTACTTTCAGTACAAGTTTGTTTTCACAATCGAAAAGTAAACGCATTTGAAGTGGTCTTCGCTGATTTTGGCCAGCTTCAAACTCTACAACCAAAATGGTAAATAGTTTCAATTGTGAAAATAAACTTCCTAAGCCCTCCATAGCTAGATTATAAGTATTATTATTTTAGGCCAAATATTTTAAAAAACGATGTATTATGTTATGTATGTGATTGTCGTATTTTTATACTTAGGTACAGTTAAAATCTTTTTCTATTGAAGACATTTTCAAATAATGCATGATCAGTTGAATTTAGGTAAATTATGCAATAACCTGGTCTTTAGTTGTTTTTCCTGTGTTTAAAGATATCAAGTTCTAGTTTTTTATTTCATTTAATGGAGGACATAATTAGTAAGTGTACTCTTTTCGAAAATGATGAAAGGTATTACTTTTTAGGGTTCCGTGCGTCCGAATGAAAAAACGGCGGAACCCTTATAGGAACACTTGTGTGTTGTCTGTCAGTCTGTCACAGCCAATTTGCTCCGAATATACTAGACCAATTTAGTTAAAATTTGGTACATGAATGAATTTCTGCAACCCAAACTTGGAGGACCTTGAGGGTGTTGTTTAAGAAAATAGTTGAAAATTAAACCTCTACCCTTATCTAGAAAACTAATGAGCCTAAAATTTGGAAAATAGTACAGAATTTGGTTCTTTACTTAAAGAAGATAAAAACCTATAAGAAGTATTAAGATAACATGGTATTTTTTTCAAGATTGTGCATACAAACATACATTTGCAGTTGGAATGTAAGGGAGAACATATTTATCGACTATGATGTTATGCTTCTATTTGGTATAAATGATTGGTACAAGACAGATTTCAACAAAAGATAATATATTCAGCAATTTACCTCTACCATCTGGTACCATACATATTTCGTTTAGTTACCACAAACAAATTTGATTCATAAAATAAAATGGTAGATAATATATTCATCATACAGAACCCTCTCCATGTGAGTTTATCGTACTTGTCCTGTTTTGTTTAGGTATAGCTTAACTTCTGGAATAGGCATGGAAAATGGCAAAAGCCTACTCCAACCTTTTCATCTATCTCTATCCAGTGCAGTCCTAGTTTATATTTTCTCTTCCTGACCCTCCTGCAGCCTGCTGCTTAATTACATAATTAAGATGTCAGTAATAAATAATAATTATGCATTACTAATTCTTTTGCTTCTCAAAGTCAAAAGTTTTTAATTCAAATAAACCAATTACTGGCACTTTGAAACAACAGAATTCAAGTTGTACAGTTTCAATAGCGTTTTTTTTAACATGGTCCCAAACTTGATTTCCTTTGCCTTTGTATGGTTTATAAACATCGCTCATGCACAACCACCAAGGTAAGTAGGCCATATCATTATTTGTTCCGTGCGGAAATCGAACCCAACACATGTAGTGCTGAAAGCCAATCACTAAGCTACTGCACCAACCAAGGCGTAGAATTATTACATGAAAATAGCGAAATAATTTCACCAACTTTTTAATCAAAATCAACAAATTTAAGTCACAATCGCTCCAACCGTTTCCGAGATTAGCTGTACCAAACAGCCAGACAAAAAAAAGTTTTTTTTTATAGTTACCGTATATACTTTCGTATGCATTTAGTAAAAAGCTGTTATTTTGACATTACAAAAAGACACTTTAATTTTATTTATTTGTATAGATGTAGGTATAGAGTTTTTATAGTAGTTTTAGGACTTATAGGGCCTAGAATGGAGCAATTTTGGCTAGTATCTAAGTAAAAAATGAGATTATCAACACAAAAACATTGTTTTTATCAAGATAACAATCACAGTGACATACTCAATTGAGCACATTTTGTGTATATACTCATATGATTGCAAACAGGCTTTAAATACTTTAAATTATTATAGAATATGTCTGTAATGCTGGTGCCCACTGATGTTTAAACGTCGTTAATTATCGCGTTAATGGACATTAGACATAGGTTTAGCCACGACTTAACCGCCAACTTTATAATGGCATTCATAATGCCGTTAAACGATAGGTGATAGCTTGGGTAACATTTTTGGCACATCAAAGAGATTTAGCACTATATTAAATCCGCGTAGTGTAGCCAGGGCCAACGTGGCCAACGTTTGCCCTGGCTGGAGGCCTCTTTTGGCTTCGCCAGAAATGGCCGGTTAGGCAACCACGTTTACCAGAAATTAGGCGAGAAGACCAACAATTAAAAAAAATATATAACGTTTGCCTGTATACACTGGGAGTGCGATAGGACTGTACGTCTTTGTTTCCCGCCCGAAGCAAACAAATAAAAATGTGGTTGAGGCTCTCGTGAAATAATACGGTCTAGCAGCTACAACCGCCATCTTGAGAATAATGTATCGAATAACGCGATTTATCGACATTAACACGTTACATGCAGGTCAATTTAAAGCATTATTTTGTTGAACAATTTTGCGCTTTAATTATTGCGATAGAGGATATTAGACGTTAAACCTTAGTGTAGCCCCAGTATTAAATGTCTTTTGGTAACTGGATAATTATTATCTAGTAAGTACCTAGCCTATCTAACTTGATAAACACAAGTATTACTCATTAAACTATTAGCTATGATTTCACTTAACTGTGCTTGTTCAACCATTATCTTTATATTGTTGCTTGTTTGGAACTAAACATTTTATATAAGACTAGCCAACCTGCTCTCAAAGCTCTACACAACACAAAGTGTTCTAGCCAACTTTATCTCTCTTTTCTTCAGATCCTTTTCAAATGTTGTGAGGTAATAATTTCCAATAGTGACTTATTAAAATTCCTATTCCTAGAACTCTTATTATTAATTATCATAATAGATAGGGACAAGTTGCCTGAACTTAGTCGTAACGTTAACCTCGCCGCAAGACTTTAACTAGGTATTGCAAATCTCTGTACTATTAAGAGAATTGAAATTCCCAGTACTGTTATGAGAATTTAAATTCCCAGTAATACCTAACAAAACAGTACTGGATATTATTGCAATGCATTTCTATGATGCGCAGGCAAACCACTCCACAAACAATAGATACGGGAAATTTTCATTTACCTATGTATTAATTATTTGGAAATTTTCATTTACTTATGTATTAATTATAGTGCAAAAGTTTTGTTTTGATTTTAATTCCGTAAGTTTCTTTGTATATTATTTTTCTGTAGAACCCGCAGTCTTTCTTGTTGTATATTATCTATACATCTATACAAATAAATAAAATTGAAGTGTCTGTTTGTAATGTCAAAATAACAGCTTTTTACTAAATGCATATGAAAGTATGTACGTTACATATAACAAAGAAACCATTTTTTTTTGTCTGTCTGTCTGTCCATCTGTCTGTTTGTTCCGGGTAATCTCCGAAACGGCTGAACCGATTTTGACGGGACCTTCACTGGCAGATAGCTGATGTTATAAGGAATAACTTAGGCTACTTTTATTCTAGAAAAATAATTAGGGTTCCGCGTAAAAAAGAAAATCCTTGAAATCCAATACATATATTCTATATAGACACTTGACTATGTCGAAGTACCTTAAATTTCTTTTGAATTAAATCGTAATAAAGGGGACGGACTGAAAACCCGTGCGTGGTTTAATCACTGCGCACTGCCAACATTGCTGAGTCCATTCCATTTACGAAAACTACACAAATAAAATCTATACTTATCTGTTTGCATTGAACGAATTATGTGTTTAGTTTGGTAATAAATTTATCTTTATTTGTTGGCACTTTACCTAGTCTCAGCGTGTAATTATCAGGTTTTTTTTAAAGCTAGAAATAAAATGTTTTCAACATAAATTTCATTTGCAGCAAAGCCGTTTTGCCTGCTGCCGCTTACTGCTACGAAGTTGAACAGTACGATGAGGCCGATCCGTCTGCGTCGGGACAGATAGGCACAGCGCCGTTCGATCGCGTGCGCCGGCGCAAGGGCATTTACACCCGCGACAAGAACCGCCTGTTCCTTAAACAATTCGTTGAGGGTGGCCCTGATGGCGTCATTTGCATTAAGGTACAGTTTTTTTTCTAATACTGCACCAATATGATGTCTATTAGATATGTCGCACCAGTGTTTTTGCAGACACTTCATGTGAAATATTAGCCAGGATACATCATGAGGGTATCCTAAAAGACGACCAAGGGATTACATAATGAGCCCATTACTATCCCACTGCTGGGCACAGGGCTTTTCCCATGATGAGAAAGGTTAGGCCTTAGTCCTCCATACTGGCCTAGTGCGGGTTGGCAGATGTGAGGGTTGGTGGACAGATAAAGGGATTATATAAAAGGAATGGGCAACAGTATATTACTTACAACATACAATAGCCATTAACAGCATAATTGTGCATAAAAGTATAAATAAATAATGTATCAACCCGTTTCATAGCCAAGCATTATATACCTCTTGGATATGGTATGCTACCCTACTCGACATACTTTCGATCAGTTAATGAGGGATCTGCGGATTAGCAACCCAATACCACCTTGAGAGAGATGGTTGCGTTCCCAGTAATAGAATAATGGCCGGATTAAAGGCTTATCATGGCCTCGCACTCTCTTTAGACTTTGAGAGACCTATGACATCCCAGTGCAACTTATCTATTTCTTCTTTCAGCTTTACGATTTTTTCGTCTGCCCTTAGTTTGCGTGCGTTATACGTAACCAGCGCCAGTTGTCGTTTGGGGTAGTAGCTGGATCTCGTCCGGAGATTCTTAGCACCTCCTGCCCGCCATTACTATGGCCGCTTCCATGTCGTCATTTTGGGGGAATTTGCCGAGACTCACCGACCTTGGCAGGTGACAGCAACAACAACAACTTCAACAGAAGGGACGCTGCTGCCCATCCCTCTGGTAAAGAGTCCTTTAGCCGTCTTTTACGATATCCATAGAAGGAGATAGGGTGGTACTTCATTATTAGTCCAGTCACCGCACCAAAGTGCAAGCATTCACATTGAAGTAACAGTAAAATGGTAAACCATTTAAAAATTATCTCCACAGAAACCAGCATTAGAAAAGTACAATATAAACAAAGTAAGCTTTGACCAAATATTCACGGGCAGCCCACCAACATTTGCCTCATCTAAAAAACTGTTGAAGTCTCCTCCAGCTTCCAAGAGCCAAGCAAAGCCGGGCTCTGCTTCTAAAATCAACAGGTCACACAAAAAGTCTACCCCTGACAAGAAGGGGCGCCAGGAATCCATGGACAAGTTTCTCAAGAAGACTGATAAGTCTGAAGGTACATGTAACTTTTTTTTCAAATCTATTCAACAGATTCTGTCGTCAATTTTCCAAACTCAAATGTGCATTTTCATTGGTCGATTTCGGCGTGCCGGAGATTCTCAAACGCATGCCGTAAGGGCCGTATTTGGGGAACCATTTTCATGAGTCCATATTATATAACAACTGCGAATTGTTCGAGATTCCGCAAAGCAGATTGAGTGTGTGCCTGCAGGGAGTCCCCGCATGCTATGTATCGGTCAACTAATTTCGCTAGCCGCAGCCTGCAGGAAATCCCCGAATAGGAGTCGACCAAGTCATCAACTAATGAAAATGAGTCATTAATGGCATATGGCATATTTTGTCAAAGATAGTCGACATTTTCCAATATAATCCTATGTGCTCATATTTTCCACATGCTGTGTATAGTTTGCGAAGCTGTACAGTAGGAGAGTATATACACATGCACGCTTACAGACACTCACACACACAAGCCTAACCCTTTGGTATTTTCGAAATTAATCATTATTTAAAATCATAAACAGTACAAAAATTCAAGTCACCCGCTGACCCGGCGGCCAAGAAGAGTGCACAAGAATTAGCAGAGAAGATGCGCAAGGCAGAACATCTAATGCGACAGCGCAAAGAAGAGGAGAGAGTGAAAAAGAAGGAAAAGACCGCGCGCCTGCAAGCTTATATGAAAGAGTGGCAGAAGGTCAAGGATGATATGGAATTAGAAGACCATATGGTAGGTGGCTAAGTAAAGGAATGACTGAAGAACTATTTCTATTCAGTTTTCCATTCAAATCTTAGTATACAATAGGGGAACGTTTTACCTTTAGTAATATTATGCTACAACGATTGACCTATTAGTAAATAGGTTTTTTGTCGTCATTATACATAATCTATCCTCTATCCACAGATAATACCAAAAGGCACCGCCATAGACGTAGAGGGAATCCCGCAACAGCACTTCGGCGATTTCCTCTCTGTCCTCGAATTTGTGCACATGTACTCCGAGATCCTTAAGGTCAAGGACGTGTTCCACAACCAGCTGGACCTGGAGACGTTCAGAAAGGCGCTGACATTGAAGGAACATGCTGGCGTGTTCAGTGATTTGATCCAGATGTTCTTGACCACAGTTTTCTCCTTGCAAGAGGATGAAGCTGAAGAATATAATGAGAGTGGAGGAATACAACTGTCTACTGGTGAGTGAGAAAATCCCGTTGTTGGCTTGGTTGAAGATATAAGAATTGAAAGAAGAATTTCATTTCTTACTCCATCAACATCGACAAATTTTAGAGCCGCTCTTACGTAAGGTTTTTAATAGCAAAACGAGTGTTGAAATGCATATAAGCCATCAATTTCGTGCGCGATACGCTTGAGCATCTGAGGCGGGGTCCGAAGAAAGATCTCCGCGGGGGACTAGAGGCTAGTGATGCGAGCACTCGGTCGTGCAACGCAGCTAACAGTCAGCCGTCAGCTCTTGGGTGGCAACAGCGTATATAGCTAGAATCTATAAGTTTGTTTTCGACGCCTATGACAACATGATCTGGAGATGAACGTAGGATGAGGAGTACGCCGTCAAGCCTGTTTTTCAACAAACGCTAACATTTATTTAAAAAATCGTAAGCAAGACCAATGTTTATATGAATTTCAACACGACATCAACTTGGTAAATGCAGACGCTGAATCTAGAGGTTTATCGGAAAACAATGGTTACGGTTCTTCACCCGCCCGCGCCGCAGCCATATCGCGCACGACGTCGGTGGACTATAAAAATTTTTGCTAGCTCTGGCTAAGTGTTGCTCTGTAACTAGTCTTAGCAATCCCAAGTACACTGCTCCGATTATTGGGACGATATTATGCATTTTATAGTTACTCTTGAGATAGTCTTTATAATTTTTTTAATACATTGCTGTTATTTTTTTCTATAGAGGATCAGGAGGTCGACAGCGATATGGGGGTCACAAAAGCAATGGAGCTGGCGACGAAGGCCAGTAAATGGTCACAAACCTACTTGGGAACACCGCTTAGCAAATTGCCGCTTGACCCCACCACGGTCAGCGAAGTTTTGAGGTTAGTAATAATATAGTTTACCTACGTCTTACTATATACGGTGGGCTAATACGAGCACAGATAAATTGAGCGTTGTTTTATGTATTGAGTTTGAGAGTTATTTCAGCTGAAGAAAAATGAGCGTGTCGTGCAGTCGTGTAAGATGTGTAACATCTGAGATCTGACCTCAGTAATAAGAATATTAATAAAACATCGGAATTCAGTACAACAAAATGTATGAATGGCGTCATAATCCAGCACACTACCGCGCATGCGGGCGGTGCCACAGATAAGTAATGCTATAAAAATGACGCGCTCTGTACATGCGTTCCACGAGAAAACAAATTGATGAAGTCTTCTTGTTGATATTAACACCTAGGACTTTTAAAAATGTTATATTTCAAATGATAACACTTTCTATTTCAAAATGTTCCTTGGCTTCCTGTCGCACAGTTCCCGCAGATGTTACACATGAACATTTTTTTATTTTCATTTATTACTGACATTAGTGTTACCATCAACCCAACAAAAAATTAACAATTTAGAATATTCTTACATATCTGAGGTAACACAGACTATGTATCCTATAACTTAAAATCTTTTATCTCTAAGTTATCTTATCTTATCTATAAGATACATATCATTCCTATTTACTTTAAATATAAGTGACGTGTCATCAGCAAACAAGACTATGTTTGACATTGTATCTTTTATCATATATCGCCGGTCATTAATATAGACAGAAACAGGAATGGCCCCAAAATTGATCCTTGAGGTACTCCCATTTTAACTAGTGAGCCCCGTGGATGTGACATTATCAATTGCCACTCTTTGATCCCGATTTATCAAATAGGAGGTTACAAGATCTATAGACCTACCTTGGATTCCATAGTATTTAAGTTTCAGAATGAGTGTGCGGTCGCGACACAGTCGAAAGCTTTGGACAAATCGCAAAATACGGCCAAAGCATCATGCGCATCCTCCCAGGCCCCTAATACTGTTTTAATGAGAGTAGATCCAGCATCCTCTGTAGATCGCCCCGTTGTACACGTTGTGTGCATATGTTAGTGCGTTGCCGCAGACTGCACGTGCTGTCGTCGGGCGCGGCGCCGGGCGCGCGCTGCGCGGCGTGGCGCTACCAGGCGCGCGGCGGCTACACGGGCGCCGACGACGCGGGCCGCCGCCTGCGCGCCGCGCGCCCGCACCTGCTGCGCCGCCTGGCGCGCGCGCACGCCGCCGACCTGCCGCTCGGTCAGTGCCACTCTGTCCCACATGAACACGCTTTTGTACACAACCGAACTAAAAAGTAGACAATCACTTTCAATCAGAGAGCCGATTCTCGTAATTTATTACCACTACGGCTGAAACTTGACCGAACTGAAATTTAATTATGAATTGACCAACAAAATGGTATTCTGCTGCTCTTAAAGTTCAATCGAATTTCGGTATAATATCGATCTAGTCTCATTTCAATCTCAATTTTGACGTTTATTTAATGAAAATTTTGTTTATGTGACAGTTCGAAATTTTTGCTGAATACCGTTTTAACTTCGATCAACTTTCGATCCGTTTTCGATCTCATCACAACGAATTTCGCGTCTTACCTTGTTTGTTAGTTTAGGAGAATACCATCTGTGACGTTTTTGACACAGACTAGATCGGAACTAATTTTCAACATCTTTAAATTACGAGAATTGTTCTTCAGTTTAAAATAACAACAGGGTGACTATGAATCCTATTAATGATTATTTCCCTACTAGCAAACAATTTTTTTTTATTTCAACGATAAGTATCCTATTTTCCTTCTACCTCCAAGAATATGTGTACTAATTAATTTTCATGATGATCGGTTAAGAAATTTTCGCGTGAAAACGTAACAAACAAACTTACATTCAAATTAGATAGATTTTCAATTTTTTTGTGCAGTTTTGCGCATGGCTAAATGTCCGATCGAGACTACGGACAGGCAATAGCCTGTCCGTAGTCTCGATTAGTCCGGTTGGTAATTATTTACCCAAGCACCCTTTATCAAGAGTCCTTTCGACGTTTGAGTAAACGAATTCTCCCTCAATTACAAATCATCTAAAGAATGAGTCACTATTCGAATCTCATCACACTCTTACATGGAAACGACATCTTATAGAGGTATTATTTTTTGTGCAATGTCGATGAATTTATAATTCTTTCCGAGTATCAGAGATGATAAAATCGCTAATCCTGAGGATCCTGACAAAGATAATGGGACAAACTATTAAAATTATTGCATTGTCAACAGTTTCAAATCAATCCGACACTTTGAAGGGGATGAAAATGGAGTTCAAAAATTCTGTTACATTTTTATTCATAGATAAGACCAAGCTAATAAAAACTTGTTAAAAACGAGAAATTTATGGCATGCGTTTTAAATTCATCATATAAAAGTTCAGCAAATATTCACAGATATATAAACAGGATTTTATATATTTACCTGTAGTCAAATATGGCATGCCGCAGGGCAGTATCTTTGGCCCTCTGCTTTTGAAACATTAGATACAAGTACCTCGAAGCATAAATTACCATGTGTCGGATTTTTTGGAAGACCTCTCATTAACTACATTAATAATAATTCAATAATTGCACCAACAAAACAATTTCAAGATTTTTTAATATAATGCACTTGACGACTGCCTAGTACTAAAGGGCACTACGACAGCGAAATGGTCGAGATAGTTAACTTTGCCAACTTTCTTAGATAGAGTATAAATAGAAAACTAAACTACAATCACCAAAAGGATAAGCAAATCTGCATTCTCGTTATATAAATTAGCCCCAGTGATTAAAATTGTTGCATTGTTAACTGCATGCCATGGATTGGTTGTATCCGATCATATGGCATTAAAATATTTTCTGAAATTACGCGCGTGCGTTATATCGCGTTTAATTCCGTTGCATTTACAGATCGGTAAGCTATCTGTAATATTAGTCTATAGATGGCTGACCGCGTAGTGCTATTTCAGCAGAGCGTCTCGCATCAGTCCCGTAAATTCGTCGATCCCGGTTGTCATTAAACGGCAGTCATTAAGCCAAATTGGAGCCTTTAGGCAGCTTGGATAACTGTCACAAAGTGGGCCACCAACCAAACGAAATAGAAGAAAATAATAAATCTTATTCAACATGAGGCAATTGAACTAGCCACTAGTAAGAATCCTCGAAAAAGCCGAAAAAGTAAAATAAGACAATATAAATCCACAGAGGACAAGTTCCAGGTCTTGCAGTGCCTGATGAACCAGATCCTTAGCTATGCGACGGTGCGGGACGTCATCGAGGAGAAGCTGGAGGAGATGAAAAACACCAAGCAAGCACTCAGGTTATTACAGGTAAGATTCACCACACCTTCACGTTACTGACTCTAAGACCCAGGAGTATAGTCGCAATTTTTAAAAGGTAAGTGGCGGTTTTCTTAGCTCAAACGACCCGTGAAAGCGTCTGTGGTGTCCGGATCAAGAATATAGCACCACTGGAGCTCCTCCCGTGAATGTTGTAAAAGGTACTGGGAAAGGGATAGGCAGCAGCGTCCCTTCTGCTGAACTGCAGCTATTCTGTGCTCACCAATCCGCCTGCCAAGCGTGGTGAGTACTGGCAAATTTCTCTTAAATTGAGTACCCACTGCATGTGATGAAACTTGCTGATGATGACGAAATAGCGTCAAACCGAGAATTTTCTAAATAAATGTCGAGTGAGTTGTGCAGAGGTGAAATAAGTTCCGCGGTAAAGTGCTAGTTGAATCTCTATGAGCCTTTGAAGCACGTATGTGATGTGAAATGTGTAGTTATCAGAGTTCAAATAACAATAATTATAAAATGTGCCGATTTAATCACCTACAATCTTTTAGGGAGATGAATTGTTGTGACTTGTTTTTTCTTATTCATCTTTCTCCTCAGGGTCTCTGGTAAAAAAGGGCGTGCCCCAGGGCTCAATTCGTGGCCCTTTCCTGTTTCTAGTATATGTCTGACCTTCCATAAGATAGTTAATTTATCAAATATATATATCATTTTATTTGTTGACGACACGTACCTAATCTTTAAAATAAATAGAAATGATAGAAATGTTCTACACGCTAAAAAAAGCGTAAAGTCCACCATCTCATTCTAACTTGTGATACTGGGATTTTTTGTTTCGAACACAACTATGCTTGCTATCCAGGTGAACAATATATTTAGACATTTAAATAGAAATCCTATGTTAACGGTTCTGAAGATTATTCGTCATCTACACAGACAAATGAACGTAAACGTGAGGCTCAAGTACAAGCTGCAAAACAAGAACTTCGGAAAGAAGCAACTGCCAAGAAAGAGGAGGACAAACTCAACGCAGATAAAGTCAAAGCTATCGATGAGGAGACGAAAGCTGCTATAGAGAAACTAACAGCGGATAGCGATGAGAAGAGAAAAGAGTATGAAAAGAAGTTGAAAGAGTTGCAAATGGAGTTGTTCGATTATACGTCTTATGTTGGTGAGTGCAAAGTTTAATTTTGTAGTTTCTAAAGAATTAGACGTCATGATGTTCATATTCGAGATTTTCGGGCAGAAATTACCGAGTGTGATAAGATTGGCACGTAGTACACGCTATTGTATTGGAGTTAGTATTTGTTGTAAAGAGTATTGTATAGTAATTGGCATTGATCTTGGCTCCTTTTAGAAGTTAATTTTCGGCTCTTTTTGGCCATACGCAGTTGTGGAAACGGTTTCCTACTTTTTCACATTGTTTATGGTACATAAATATAGATGGTATAATCATAAAGTTAATGCCTTAAAGAAATCGTAACTAGAAATGTTCTTGTGTCAGTTTACATGTAAAAAACACGTAGTCTGGAAAATCCATATGCTAAAATGCAAAATGTTGTTTTATTCCCGCCGAGCATGGCGTTAAGTCTGCTTGGTGGATTTGATAGGAATTTCTAGTTATAATTTGTCGGTGTCGGACGAGTGTGGTGGTTTAAAAGACGACTAAAGTATACATTGCGCACTCGCAGGCTCGGACCGCGCGTTCCGGCGCTACTGGGTGCAGCGCTCGCCGGCCGGCCTGTTCGTGGAGGCGGGCGACGAGCCGCGCGGCGCGTGCCGCCCCAAGCCCGTGAGCCCCGCGCCGCGCGCCGCCGACCCGCTGGCGCACGTGGCCGCGCTGCTGGACCAGCACCGCGAGCGGGGTGAGCACGCACGCACGCACACACACACGACACACACACGCGCCGCGCGCCGCCGACCCGCTGGCGCACGTGGCCGCGCTGCTGGACCAGCACCGCGAGCGGGGTGAGCACGCACGCACGCACACACACACGACACACACACGCGCCGCGCGCCGCCGACCCGCTGGCGCACGTGGCCGCGCTGCTGGACCAGCACCGCGAGCGGGGTGAGCACGCACGCACGCACACACACACGACACACACACGCGCCGCGCGCCGCGCGCCGCCGACCCGCTGGCGCACGTGGCCGCGCTGCTGGACCAGCACCGCGAGCGGGGTGAGCACGCACGCACGCACACACACACGACACACACACGCGCCGCGCGCCGCCGACCCGCTGGCGCACGTGGCCGCGCTGCTGGACCAGCACCGCGAGCGGGGTGAGCACGCACGCACGCACACACACACGACACACACACGCGCCGCGCGCCGCGCGCCGCCGACCCGCTGGCGCACGTGGCCGCGCTGCTGGACCAGCACCGCGAGCGGGGTGAGCACGCACGCACGCACACACACACGACACACACACGCGCCGCGCGCCGCCGACCCGCTGGCGCACGTGGCCGCGCTGCTGGACCAGCACCGCGAGCGGGGTGAGCACGCACGCACGCACACGCACACGACACACACACGCGCCGCGCGCCGCCGACCCGCTGGCGCACGTGGCCGCGCTGCTGGACCAGCACCGCGAGCGGGGTGAGCACGCACGCACGCACACACACACGACACACACACGCGCCGCGCGCCGCCGACCCGCTGGCGCACGTGGCCGCGCTGCTGGACCAGCACCGCGAGCGGGGTGAGCACGCACGCACGCACACACACACGACACACACACGCGCCGCGCGCCGCCGACCCGCTGGCGCACGTGGCCGCGCTGCTGGACCAGCACCGCGAGCGGGGTGAGCACGCACGCACGCACACACACACGACACGCGCCGCGCGCCGCCGACCCGCTGGCGCACGTGGCCGCGCTGCTGGACCAGCACCGCGAGCGGGGTGAGCACGCACGCACGCACACACACACGACACACACGCGCCGCGCGCCGCCGACCCGCTGGCGCACGTGGCCGCGCTGCTGGACCAGCACCGCGAGCGGGGTGAGCACGCACGCACGCACACACACACGACACACACACGCGCCGCGCGCCGCCGACCCGCTGGCGCACGTGGCCGCGCTGCTGGACCAGCACCGCGAGCGGGGTGAGCACGCACGCACGCACACACACACGAAACACACACGCGCCGCGCGCCGCGCGCCGCCGACCCGCTGGCGCACGTGGCCGCGCTGCTGGACCAGCACCGCGAGCGGGGTGAGCACGCACGCACGCACACACACACGACACACACACGCGCCGCGCGCCGCCGACCCGCTGGCGCACGTGGCCGCGCTGCTGGACCAGCACCGCGAGCGGGGTGAGCACGCACGCACGCACACACACACGACACACACACGCGCCGCGCGCCGCCGACCCGCTGGCGCACGTGGCCGCGCTGCTGGACCAGCACCGCGAGCGGGGTGAGCACGCACGCACGCACACACACACGACACACACACGCGCCGCGCGCCGCGCGCCGCCGACCCGCTGGCGCACGTGGCCGCGCTGCTGGACCAGCACCGCGAGCGGGGTGAGCACGCACGCACGCACACACACACGAAACACACACGCGCCGCGCGCCGCGCGCCGCCGACCCGCTGGCGCACGTGGCCGCGCTGCTGGACCAGCACCGCGAGCGGGGTGAGCACGCACGCACGCACACACACACGACACACACACGCGCCGCGCGCCGCGCGCCGCCGACCCGCTGGCGCACGTGGCCGCGCTGCTGGACCAGCACCGCGAGCGGGGTGAGCACGCACGCACGCACACACACACGACACACACACGCGCCGCGCGCCGCCGACCCGCTGGCGCACGTGGCCGCGCTGCTGGACCAGCACCGCGAGCGGGGTGAGCACGCACGCACGCACACACACACGACACACACACGCGCCGCGCGCCGCCGACCCGCTGGCGCACGTGGCCGCGCTGCTGGACCAGCACCGCGAGCGGGGTGAGCACGCACGCACGCACACACACACGACACACACACAAAATACGTACATAAAATATATAATATAATTTGCATAAATATAATTTCAACATGGTTACCAAACCCTGTATTAGCTAAAGCCAGTGTAAGGCTTTTGCATTTGGTATCTCTTCTCGGTGGCCTTTTAGGACAGATTCATTGACAACACAGGCTAACAAGTTGATTATCCTTACTCTTTATAGCCGGCAGTGACAAGGAAAACGAATCTGGTGCCAATTCCCGCGGAAACTCTCCGAAGAAGCCTTTAGCCAACCTGAATGGTCTCTCTCACAAGCTGAATGGTCTGGAGTCCAGCACCCAGCAGCTACGAGACCTCCTAATGTGCACCGGAGACGTTAATACGTGCCTAGTGCACGGCAAGGTAAGACTATATCAAGATCTTATCAACCCGTAAATATCCACTTCTGAAGTCGGGTCTTCTGAAATTTTGTCGCAATCATCAGGCTTAGATGTGTATATTTGTAGCTAACACCGTAATGACTGAAAATATATAAATGGAATTTGGTAGAGAATTTACTGGGAGTAGGTCTCATTGCAAGAGGCTAAGTAGGTACCACTGCACAACGCATAGGGACGCTTCGGGGGATCCGGATCCTTTACTGTCAACCGTTCCGAGAAGTGCGTGGCACCAGTGGGCGGCTCTAGTGTTAGTCATATGATATCCTGGAGCCCCCTTTAGGTGTCGCCGAAGATGACTGCCCCATTGGTTTAAGCCGGTAGAAGTCCCGGCATGCCCCTTCGTTCTTCCCCGGGGCGGAGGACGTTCATGATGAATTTCCATTGGACCAATGAAAAGAATAAAATCAGAGGCACCACCGTAGTGCCAAACATTCTGCTGCCAGACATTAGTTTTTAAACTTAAATCATTATTGTGTATCAGTCCTGGTTACCATAACAATGGTTAATCGACAAGCTGAACGCTTACCGTCAGGCAAATAACTAGCTGATCAAAAAGTATTTTTCATCCAAAACTATGAAATTTCACAGCGTCTTTAATAAGTGTTGTGATATGTGGTTTATTGTGTATATCCTATGTTTGAGGTATAATTAAGAAATAAGTATTTATGTCTTCCAGGCGGACCGTCCCCGCTGGTGGGTATACCATACAGAGGAGCAGCTGGATGGTCTGATCCAGTCATTGAACAAGCGCGGCTTCCGGGAGGGTGAGCTGAGACAGGCACTCGAACTGGACCGCAACAATCTGCTGCAGCACATCTCCAAGTGTCCAGTCCACCTGCTCAACCCTGCAGCAGCCTCCGTACGTACTTCTTCGCTTGATATAGCAGCATACATTATTCTCATCATCATAACCTCTTCCCAACTATGTTCATGTCGGCGATCATATGGAGTACCTGCCATTTGACATCGGGAGTATAATTACTTATAACAGATAACGATGCTATAAGGTTTTCGTGCCTCTTTATGTCATAGATGTTGATACGACGACTTAACTTGCTCCCTGAGGCACTGAGAGGTCTCAGTGTGTAAATAACGGTCACCCATCTGATGTGTTACCGCGGCAGGGGTCATCTAAATTTACCACTCGTTTAGTGGCCATGCAGCTCCAACACAATATCAAGGGAATTTCAGAATGACTGACCCTTTCGCATAGAGTTGCTGGAAGAGGGTCTCCTCTAAAAATGAAACAATGTGAGTTGGTTGGTGAGCTAGTTCAGACTCTCGAAACAGAGTGCTGGATGTTCTGGATAAGCATTTGGCCTGGCACTAAATACTCATCTAACCACTCGACTAAACACTAAACCCTTGCATTAAATACTCGACTAAACACTCGACTAAACACTCGAACTAAACACTTGCACTAAATACTCGACTAACCACTTGAACTAAATACTTACACTAACCGCTTGAACTAAATCCTTGATTAAACACTTGCACTTAACACTTGAACTAACCACTTGAACTAAACACTCGACTAAACACTCGAACTAACCACGTGAACTAAACACTTGCACTAAATACTCGACTAAACACTCGCACTAAACACTTGCACTAAATACTTATACTTATACGGGAAATAAAACCGTGGCCCGTAACATAGACATTTTTGACTATGATTTCGGGACTTTTCGCGCCCAGATAAAACAATATTTTGACTAACCTCAACGTTTCGGCCAAGTTGCATTAACCGTGGTCACGAGAAGACTCAGTCTTCTTCATATTGTTTTGATTTATCTGAGCGCGAAAAGTCTCGAAATCATAGTCTAATATGAGTGAAATTCGCGATAGTTTAAAAACTTACATAGACATTTGCTCGTTATTTGTGTCGGAGAGTGGCTTGAGGAGCAAACAGCTTGTGCTGTTAAGGTTTCAGGATATTATTGTGTATTTTTGCATGATTAATATTAATGTCATGGACTGTTCTGACGGCGCGTCCCATCGCTAATTGGGTGCCAGCATACTTGATAGCTAAAATTAAGAGAACTGATAAACAAATGCGTGTTTTCCTCTCCAGCCGCCGCCCCCTCCTTCGGGGCATTACACGCGGCTCCGCAAGTTCCAGCCGTCGCTCAACGTGCCGGCTGACTGCTCGCTGTCTGAAGCGCTGGAGCTATCGCTCAGAGACCACATCTTGGAGTTGGAGGAGAAGATCTTCCACGGCTGCCTGGGCGTCCTCAAAGTGAAGGTAATACCCATGCTGAGGCTCGTACGATTTCGTGCGTGGTCTAGCAGGTGCAGAGCTACCTCGGGCCCTGAACCAAGGGCGGATCTAGGATTTTAATCTGGGGGCCTTTGGTGGCTATGTCAAGAATTTCAGAGATCATTGTTAATATTAGGTCTAGGGTCAGCTATATCCAACAGTTTTGGAGCCCCCCTGGATCCGCCCTTGCTCTGAACGAACGTAGTCAGCAGTACATAACTCACTCGTTGCGCAGGACCGCGAGGCGTGGCGTGGCACCATCATGCTGCGCGGCTACGACAAGCAGGCCGCCTTCCTCACGTGGGGGCCGCAGCAGCAGTACCGGGACGACTACCATCTGCCCAGCGGGGTGCTGCTGCTACCCACCGGTCAGTCTCAAGCTATCTATGTAAACATAGAATAATTAAGAAAAACAAATTATGTGGTGTCGTAGGACACCAGGTAGGAACGAAGTTCCTTCGGCTAATGTAGAATCGACACTTATACACTACTCGCTTGTGTATGCGACTGTCGCGCCTGCGCACGTCTCATTTAACGGTTTTATTCCACGCACTTTTTTCCACGGATTTTTTCTTACGGTTTTACTATCACATTTTTTTCAGTTCGGTCGCGCAGCAAAATCCCTATCACCTCCAAGCCTGCCGTAAGGAATTTCGTTCCAAAAGAATAATAACTCAATATTTTTTATTGTATTTTAATGTTTGCATGTCACTGTTATGACTAGGTTAATTGAACTTGTGAATAACAATATACTTATGATATAATAATATATATGATACGTTTCATTCAATCACATTAACTGTACTCCATTACTTGCTGCCGTGGAGAAAGCCTCCTAGTTGAGCTAACCGGAAGGAAACACGGAGGGAGGCACTCCGCGACACTGGCGCTTGATTGAAATGTGGATGAAGGATGACTTTGTCACAACGTCGCCACCTTACAATAAAATTCCTCTATTTCGCAGATATAGACGAGTCGGACATGAAAGCTATAGCAGTGAACAAGTACCGCGACCCTGGCCACTACCTAGAGGCTCCCAAAGTGAACGGCGTGAAGGCTGAGCCCGACCAGTCGGAGGCGAAGCCCGACGTGGTGCGGGGGCTGGCTTCCGCACTGCTGCAGGTGTCGCAGGCCATACACCACAAGTACATCAAGAGACCGCTGGGTAATGAAACATTTATTGTACCTAAAATATAACACCACTCCAACTTCGCCCGCGGATGTCCTAAAAGTCGAATATCATAAAGTACAGCGATAGGCAGCAGCGTTTCTCCAGTGGCAGTCATACTGCGCTCACCAACCCCTCTGCCATGCATGTTGAGTACTGGAAAATTCCCCCAAAATTACGACACAATTGTGGAAATCCCTGGAGGAGGCATCTGTCCAGCTGCGGGGACGTACTTTGGCTGATACGATGATGATAAAACAGGCAACATAAAGCGAAGTTGTGTAACGTTGCCTAAACATGAGCCTCACCAAAGACCACTTATGTTAACTGTCACCTTTTTTTATTGGTCGCCTGGTGGAAATTCTTCATGAACCATCTAAGGGGGGCTCGAGCCCCTCGTATGTTCACACTAAAGCCGTCTATTGGTGCCCCACACATTTCGGCATATCTCTGAGGGGATGACTGTAAAGCGGCCACATGGTGGCGCGTGACCACGAGCGCGCCTCCGTCTTCTCGGGGGTCGCTCGGCATGAGCACCATGTAACCTGTCACCTAGACTTCTGTTGGAACCAAATTGGTTGCGTATGCATATGATGTAACGATTCCCATTGAGTCTAATTCAAGATCTGGACAAATCGCTAGTCGCGATGCAGTCGAGCGTTTCACTTGTACCAGGGTACAGGTTAATTAACTAAATCACTGTCACTGGTAAACGTCGATGACAATACGTCAAGACACACCACTAATTATATTTATTATGTGCCTTATTAACTAACCAAAACTCATTCACCCTTAGGTCTTGACGACAAAGAACGGAAAGACCGTGAAGCTAGGAACAAGCCCCTTGATTTAGAAGCTCTCGAGCGTTGGGAGGTATCTCTCATGGAGTGCAGGAGTTTTGCGCAAATAGTTCTGCACTTATTCACGCTGGACTCCAGCGTTACCTGGTCTGCAAGTATCCTCAATGCCAGCTGCCGGCTCTGCAGGCGGAAGACTGACCCTGATAATATGCTGTTGTGTGACGGCTGTAATAAGGGACACCATCTGTACTGCTTGAAGCCCAAACTTACCGTGAGTATTTATATTGTTGTACTAATGAAGATATAACTGTTTATATTTGTGTCAAATCATACGCAAACGCTTAAAATAACAATGCTTAGAAGCATAGTGTGGACCAATGATCCAATTTATTGGTCAAATATTTGATCAAATTTCTTTGACACGTATGCCATGCCACTCATTAAATATCTTTGTCCAAGATGTGATTTTTGAGAAGTGCCATATTCAATTCTAAATGCGTTATTTTTCTTATAATCTGTGTGACTTGTAAAGATTTTGGTTGCTTACATACTCATGTTAATTTCATACTCATTTAGTTGTGATTTATTGAACATATTGAAATATCAAAATTGTTGAAAAATAAAAACATGGTATCCTCCATTTTCTTTGATACGTCAGGTGTACATTGGAAAATAATATTGGATAAATGGCATACCACTCTATAGAATACTTGTCACAAACGCGTAACCTATATATATTTGTCTGCGTCGTCGTTTCAGCCACTGCTGGACACAAAGATCGCCATAACAACCGGCCTGGGTGTGCTGTGTCCTCATTGGGGGGTTTTGCCATAATCGCTCCGCTTGGCAGGCGGGTTGGCGATCGCAGTTGAGTTGTTAATGTACACGAAGGACGCTGCTGCCCATCCTCCGGCTAATCCCATAGTCGCCTTTTACTACACCCACGGGATGAGATGGGTTGGTGCTATTCGTAACCGGCACCATACGGCATACCCATGACACATTGTCTGCGTAACCGGCGTATTTTACTTACGCCGTCACCCACACAGGCTTAGATAAAAATGACGAGACGATTTCTTGAAATCTACTCGCTAAAAATAAAGATTTTCACCACTTGAGGCATGAAATAAGGAAAAAACAAAATGCAAGTTGCCGATCATATGGTTACGCGTTGCGTGTGCATACTGTTCTTCTAGATTTTATTATTCTAAGTTCTTTGGACAGTAGGTGTCTCGTCACGTCTGACACATTGCACTACACTGCTTATGCTGATGTTGGGATTGTGTCATCCTCTTCTTCCGCATATTGGTGCACCATATTTTGTTCCTTCTCTACATTTGTAGTTAATGAATGGTATTTAGTCCTAGCTTACATGCAATCCGTTTTATAGACATTATTTCTTAAATTATTGTACGATATATTTTCTTATTTCACGCTCTCAGTCACGTGTATATAGAAAGGTAATATTTTCAGTAATAATGTAATAGATAAATATACTCTAATCTAGCAATCATTAGACCTGAAATCGGATATAGCTGTCCCTGAAAGCGTCATTCCATCGTAAGGGTACCTATGTAAAGTATAGATTATGTAATCTGTAAGTATAATGTGTGTCTTTTTAAGTTCCAAATGGTGTATAATAAAGTATATTCTATTCTATGCAAATCACAGACGAAAAAGACATACATCGACAGTCTGTGATTTTTAAACGAATGATTTTTTCTGTATTGTGGGTACACTTTATAGATACCATTCTAATATGTACAAACACCAGGAACAACAATACGGCACAGATGGTTGAGCGTGTGAGATTTATGTCTGTAAACTTCCCACGACAAAGGAGTAAGTAATACTATGTGGGTTTGAAAAAAAGAAAATTGGCAGTATAGACATTCCGTGCAAGGATTGCGCTCATAATTTTTGAGCGGAGTCAGCCAAGCGCTTAGCCACTGGACTAACCGCGCCGTCACATTGTAGTCGTGACTGTCCTATATCCAAATCCTATTGACCGGCTTTGCATTACATTATCCGTACAAATCGAGTTCCTAAACAAGCACTAACTGAATCGCTTTGGTATTTATTGTATGTATTTATTTCACAATAGTCTACCTTGTTTTCACATACCTCACTTGAACTTTGGAGTGTGTTTGTCACACTACACAAACTGCAAAATTGAAGTGTCTATTTGTAATGTCAAAATAACAGCTTTTTACTAAATTCATATGAAAGTATATATGGTACCTACAGTTTTTTTAGCTGTCTGTAGGTCTGTCTGTCTGTTTGTTCCCGCTTATCTCCGAAACGGCTTGACTGATTTCTACGGGACTTTCACTGACCGATAGCTGATGTTATAAGAAATAACTTGCACAACTTTTATTTTAGAATAATACTTAGGGTTCCGCGCAAAAAAATAAACTATGAATTCCAATATGTACACATACCCTATGTCAAATGTTTGCCGAAGTACTCTAAATTATATATAAATAATACAATTTCCTTAAATTAAACGGCGGGTGAAACCGCGGGCCCCAGCTAGTCCATAATAAAAATAGAATAGATTGAAAAAGAAAGCGGCACGATTTTGTCGGTTCAGTTTTGACGGCAAAGTTGGCGCTGTGGCTAAACAATTTGCTTTCTACACTCGAGTCGTGGGTTCGATCCCCGCACGAAACTAATATTTTTATGATCTGCAGATAGTTGTTTTGGCTCTGAGTGCATGTGAGATTTATATCTGTAAACTGGACCCATGACGCATGAGAAATCAGAGTCATTGTTTTATAAAAATATAATTATAACTATAATAAGATATATGCATATAATCAAGGAAAATGTATGTGTTAACAGAAAGTGCCTGCCGGCGACTGGTTCTGCGATCAGTGCAAGCCCAAAGAAAGGACTCCTCGCAAGAGAAGGAAACTCTTCTCTGATGAAGATGTTGAAGATGAATTGGACAACAGGTAAAATTACCACTCATTTCATTTCGGCCGAATAAAGTCCACTGGACTTTATTTATATTATTCGGCTGGACAGGCCTCCCCCCCTCCCCCAAAGATCACCACAACAACCGATATGGGTGTGTAGTGTGCTCAGGGTCTTGCCATAATCGCCACGTTTGGCAGACGGGTTGGCGATCGCAGTTGAGTTGTTGTGTGCTCGAAGGACGCTGCTGCCCATCCTCCGGTTGATCCCTTAGTCGACTTTTACGACACCCACGGATGAAATGGGGTGGTGGCATTCTGAGCCATACCATACCACTACATCAGCCTATTGCCATCTGCAGCTGAACATGCTCCGCTATGAATTTTGTCATGATCAACACGCCTAGCAACAGGACAGGCGATCCCAGTATATCGTCAGTAGCCACAAAAATATAGCTAATATAACATCAACATAGGACATATAAATAAAATTGAAGTGTATGTTTGTAATGTGAAAATAACACCTTTTTACTAGATGCATATGAAAGTGTATACGGTACATATAACAAAAAAACTATTTTTTTTTTTTTGTTTTTCTGTTTGTTCCGGGTAATCTCCGAAACGGCTGGACTTATTTTGACGGGACTTTCACTGGTCGATAGCTGATGTTAGATAACCAGCGATAAAAATGACTGTTATTTCATCATCATCATATCAGCCAAAAATCATCCACTGTTGGACAAAAGCCTTCCCCATATGATGCCTGGTTACATGCCGTGTATCGTCATTTTGGGGGGTATTTGCCAGTACTCACCACGCTTGGCAGCCGGGTTGGTGAGCGCAGACTGAATACTGTTCCACAGAAAGGACGTAGCTGCCCATCCCTCTGATTTAGAGTCCCTTAGTCGCCTTTTACGAGGGTCGGATGGAGTGGTACTATATTCTTAATCTCGACACCACATGGAGGGACTCGACTCCTATTTAATTTAACAATATTGATTTGTTGAGATAAAATATCCACACATTATTTTTGGGACTTATACATATAAGAACATATACCAAAAATATGCACTTCTTCTTCTCTTAGATTATGGCTTCTGCAGAGTATCTTCCACAATTTCGCCAATGTCAAGTATAAGGCAACGTCGTACGGTGTTTCAAAAACATATAATTCTTCTGTACGTGTGTATGTCACTGAACTCCTCCTAAACAGCAACATCACCGCGCGTGATAATGGTGTAGTGCTCCGCGCGCAAATGCGTTGCCTGGACATGGTTGTCCCAAAGCTGCTCGGCGCTACGTACGCCCTTAACTGTCAGCTGCCGAGCCTGGGTGGATTAAGCGTGAGCTGCCGACGGCTTTGCGGTGGTTCGCACGATGGTACTCTGGTGTGGGCGGTCTCCTACCGGCTAAAAGCACCGGAGTGGTTATCTTCGGCACCGAAGGGAGGCTCCAGGAACTCGAATAATCTCCATCTAGAGCCACCCATTGAGTATGAGCACGCAGATTCCCCAATATGCGCGCTCGCGACACCCTAGGCCCCTCACCATATAAAGACAACGAGGGCCCAGGCGTGTCGGACACGGGCGCCGCGGCGGTTGTTACGCCAGGATATCAAAAGGCGGAAAGCACGCCAACAGAGTTGCCGCCTCAAAGCACTCGGTTCGGCATCCTCGTGCGATCCGTATAGCCGCTCTCTGCTGCAGACTGTGAATCTTGGTTCTGCATCGCTGGACGCCCGAGAATCTAGATGACCAAACAGGCGCCCCGTAGAGGCTGCGGGCGGAATACCTGTAAGCCAATAACAAGACTATTGTGGAGGCCGCAAACGCACGTTGTCCTCAGTGGCCGCCTGCGCACGATCAAGCTGAGATTGGCAGCCATCCTCAGCTCGATGCTGTCAACAAGATAGAGCAGAGAGGCCCAAAGAGCCGCCAGCCAGGCCCACCAGTTGAAGGGGGTGATTGAAACGCCTAGCGCTATTCATAGGACCGTGGAATATCCAACCGATCCTACAGAAGTGGGTGCGGAGGTGGCACGGGATGTTCTACTTCCATCTGGTGCAGATCTTGTTGGGGCATGGCTACTTCGGCAAATACTTGCACACAGTGGCGAGGTGGGAGGCGACTCACGTTTGCTGGTAATGTGGCTATAGCGCGCGGCGCAGCCTCGAGCAGTGCCTTGCTTGGGTGGTGCAGCGCCGTGGGCTCGCAATAGTGTAGGTAACCGCGGGTGACCTCTTGCTGCTTATCTTGGGCATGGAGTCTCAACTTGAACAAAATATAATCAGTCTTTATATAAATTCAGAGATGGCACCATGGTAATAATTATAAAATTATCCATCACTAAAAAGCATCATACGGCAAATATCCATTTTTCTGTATTTAATGTATATGTTTCTATTTACACTCAATAAATAAAATATAATCATATCAGCCACAGGACGTCCACTGCTGAACAAAGGCCTCCCCCTTAGATTTCCACAACGAGCGGTCACATGCCGCTCTCATCCAACGACTCCCAGCGACCTTCACCAGGTCGTCTGTCCACCTCGTTGGAGGTCGTCCCACGCTGCGTTTTCCGGTGCGCGGTCTCCATTCGAGAACCTTTGTGCCCCAACGGCCATCAGTTCTACGAGCAATGTGCCCTGCCCATTGCCACTTCAGTTTACTAATCCTTTCAGCTATGTCGACAACTTTAGTTCTTCTACGGATCTCCTCATTTCTGATTCGATCTCGTAGAGAAATACCAAGCATAGCTCTCTCCATAGCTCGCTGAGTGACCTTGAGCTTTCTTATGAGGCCCATTGTGAGTGACCACGTCTCTGTTCCATATGTCATCACTGGTAACACACACTGGTTAAAGACTTGCGTCTTGAGGCATTGCGGTATTGTTGACGAAAAGACGTTGCGAAGTTTCCCGAACGCTGCCCAGCCGAGTCGGATTCGACGATTGACCTCTTTCTCGAAGTTGGACCTACCTAACTGGACAGTTTGTCCTAGGTAGACATACTCGTCAACAACTTCGAGAACAGAGCTCCCAACGGATATTGGGATGGGCACGACATGGGCATTTGACATGACTTTTGTCTTGCCCATGTTCATCTTAAGGCCCACCTGTTGGGAAACTCTGTTGAGATCATCGAGCATTGTGCTGAGCTCTTGCAGCGATTCTGCCATGACTACGATGTCATCGGCAAATCGAAGGTGAGTGATATACTCGCCATTGATGTTAATGCCGAATCCTTTCCACTCCAGTAGCTTGAAGGCATCCTCCATTGCAGCGGTGAACAGTTTCGGGGAAATGACGTCCCCCTGTCTCACACCTCTCTGCAATGGAATTGCCCCCGTGCTCTGTTCATGTACTCGGACCGACATGGTGGCGTTTCTGTATAAGCACTTCAACACTTCAATGTACCGATAGTCAATCTGGCACCGCTGCAGAGACTGCAGCACTGCCCAGGTTTCGATCGAATCGAAGGCTTTCTCATAGTCCACAAACGCCAAGCATAGTGGCAGATTATACTCCTCGGTCTTCTGTATAACCTGCCGCAGCGTATGGATGTGGTCTATGGTACTGAAACCTTTTCGGAAACCGGCTTGTTCGGGAGGCTGGAAGTCATCAAACCTGCGCTCGAGACGATTTGTGATGACCCTTGAAAACAGCTTATAAACATGGCTCAGAAGTGAGATGGGTCTATAATTCTTCAATAGGGTGTTATCACCCTTTTTGAAGAAGAGCACCACCTCACCTCTGTTCCACGCTTCCGGCGTTGTGCCCTCGAGTAAGACGGAATTGAATAGCTTCTGAAGGACTTTAAGTACCGGTGTGCCACCCGCTTTCAGAAGCTCTGTCGTAATTCCGTCTTCACCCGGCGCCTTGTTATTTTTAAGCTGTTTCAAGGCCATCCTAATCTCGTACAGGCTGATGTCCGGGATATCCTCGGTATAGTGTCGGGTTAGTTTGGCTCGCGGGTCTTTGTCAGAGCCAATGGTAGGTATACTTACCGAGGTGTATAACTGCCGGTAGAACTTCTCAATCTCTCTCAAAACCTCTGACTTAGTCGACGCTACACTGCCGTCCTCGGTCTTCAGCTTCATAATACGACTTTGCCCAATAGACTTGTCTCTTGCGAACACTTTGGAGCCTTGATTCCGCTCAATCGCCTCTTTAACACCGTTGGTGTTAAAGGTGCGGATATCGTGACGCAAGGACTTCCATATCCGTCTATTGAGCAGTCGGTATGCTTCAGCATCACCGGAGGACTGCAGCGTCATGGCGCGTCTTTCTGCCATGAGGTCGAGAGTGTGATCGGAGAACTTTTTTGGTCTACCTTTACGGTGGGCCTTAAAGAACTTAGACCCAACCGTTTGGACAGTTTCTACAAACCTACCATTTAAATCGTCCACAGATACGCAATGTTCTAGGCACTCGAAGCGGTTTTGGAGTTCGAGTTGAAAGCTCTCGGGGTTTTGGATATGAGCACTAGAGGGCCGGAGCGTAGACCTCATCAGACGAGACCTCTCAACTTTGAGATTAATATTCAATGTGCCTCTTACCATTCGGTGATCACTACCGGTTTTCACCCTGTGGATCACAGAGACATCATTGAATATTTGCCTCCTATTGGTCATGATGAAGTCAATCTCATTCCTCGTGGAACCATCGGGACTCATCCAGGTCCATTTCTTGTGAGGCGGCTTTTGGAAAAAGGAGTTCATCACGAAGAGTCCCTCCTTTTCCAAAAAGTCGGCCAGCCTCTGTCCCCTGGGGTTCCGTTGCCCATATCCAAATTGCCCCACTCTCAACTCACCATCGCATCGAGTGCCCAGCTTCGCGTTGACGTCCCCCATCACAACAGTGAAGTGTGTCTTCGAGGTATGTATGGCCCTACTTACGTCCTCATACATACTCTCTACTTCATCATCTGGGTGTGTCGAGGTCGGTGCGTAGACCTGTATGACCTTCAACGAATACCTCTTGGATATTCTGAGTATAAGGTACGCTACCCTGCTCGACACACTTTCGATGGCCACTATGCTGTTAATGAGGGACCTGCGGACGAGAAACCCGACCACCTTGAGACAGATGTTCGCCTTCCCGGTAGTAGAATAAGTTGCCAGATTTCAGGGTTATCGTGTCCTCACCCTCTCTTCGGACTTCTGATAGACCCATGATATCCCAGTGCAACTTATCTATTTCTTCTTCCAGCTCAACAATCTTTTCGTCTGCCCTCAGTGTGCGTGTGTTATACGTTACCAGGGCCAGTTTTCGTTTGGGGTGGTAGCCGGATCCCGTCCGGTGATTCTTAGCACCCCCTGCCCCGCCGTTACCGTGGCCGCTACCATGACCAGGAATAGCGGGGCTGCCGGGAACTGGGGGCCGGTGCATTAGTCGTGTCGTCATTTTGGGGGGAATTTGCCGATACTCACCACGCTTGGCAGGCGTGTTGGTGAGCGCAGTAATGCTTCTGTTCAGCAAAGGGACGCTGCTGCCCATCCCTTTGGTTAAGAGTCCCTTTGCCGACTTTTACGACCTCCACGGGAGGAGACGGAGTGGTGCTATATTCTTAATCCGGACACCACACGGAAAGATAAAATATAATGATTGACATATTTTCAACAGAAAATATGAATTAAGCTTTTTAGTTTTATTCGAACCAATGCAATGATAAAGTAGCCATCCATCTTTCATTTTGCTTTAAGGTGTTTGCAATAGATGGAGTTTTATTCAAACTGTCCCGTCCTCACATACTTATTACAAAGATTATATAATCTCAGTCTCAGATATTGTAAGACACTAGTAATCTAGTACAACAACCTGTTAAGACCTATTCGTCGGTCAATGCTCCATAACCACACATGAAAATATATACCTACTACTATACTACTATATGCGAGTGTATTATAATAAAACAGCGCCATCTAGAAGTACCGATGCCGCCTAGTACCAAAGAGAACTCATAGATGGCGTTGTAGAACTACATGTTCAGACAATTAACGAGTCGCTAATGCTGCCATCTGCATTCTGCTGCTCATAAAATTATTATGAATTATTAATTCGGAGCAGGCAGTGTCCCGACGGGGTGGAGTGGCGCTGGCCGTCAGTCTAGACACAGTCAACGCCTTCAACTCCGTCCCATGGGGTGCAATTAGAGGGGCACTAGTGCACCATCATTGCCCTCCTTTCATGCAGGGTATCATTGAGGCATATCTACGCGATAGGCACGTTCGCTATGTGGGCAGGGACGGTTGCGTAAAGCGAATGGAGATAACGTGTGGGGTTCCACAGGGGTTGATCCTTGGCCCTCTTTTGTGGAACCTCGTCTACGAGGCGGTCTTGCGTGTCGTTCTTGCCGTTGGCGTCAGCTTAGTCTGTCTGTGTGTAGCGCTGATGACACGCTCGTTTTGGCGTGCGGCGTGTCATTCAAGGGAGTCCGATTTGTCAACTAAACCGTGGCAGTTGTAGTGATAAAAATCTCTGATCTAAAAGGATCTGTGGATAGCGCCTCAATAAACCGACGCGTTAAGGTTTTACAAACTGCCGAGGAGCAGAGTACCACCCGATTTGTTGATGCGCGTTGGTGACGCGCGGATCGAGGTGGGCCGGTACATGAAATACCTGGGGCTCACCCTGGACAGTCGTTGCGGCTTTGAAGAGCACTTTTAGCGCCTCGTCCTGCCGAGTCCAGAGGGTAGTGGGTACATTACACCGGCTGCTACCCAATCTCGGGGGACCGTGTGAGGGGGTTGGGGGGATCACGGCCCTCTACGGGGCGCCTGTGTGGTTAGCTCACTGTATACTGTAGTCCACTCCATTGGGGAATATGGTCATAATACTAAAACGAGTAATATGTTGCCTCAGCGAGTCGGAGTCGTTCAACGTGGACGCGGGCGTGTGCTCCACGTGCGGCAGCGGTGGGCGCCTGGCCGCGCGCTGCGCCGCCTGCGCCGCGCGCTACCACGCCGAGTGCGCCGCGCCGCGCCCGGCCCGCGCCGCCCGGCGCTGGCTCTGCGCCGCCTGCCTGGCTCCCACTAGAGGTATGTACACACTGCGCGCTACCACGCCGAGTGTGGCGCCCGGCCCGCGCCGCCTGCCTGGCTCCCACTAGAGGTATGTACACACTGCGCGCTACCACGCCGAGTGTGGCGCCCGGCCCGCGCCGCCTGCCTGGCTCCCACTAGAGGTATGTACACACTGCGCGCTACCACGCCGAGTGCGCCGCGCCGCGCCCGGCCCGCGCCGCCCGGCGCTGGCTCTGCGCCGCCTGCCTGGCTCCCACTAGAGGTATGTACACACTGCGCGCTACCACGCCGAGTGTGGCGCCCGGCCCGCGCCGCCTGCCTGGCTCCCACTAGAGGTATGTACACACTGCGCGCTACCACGCCGAGTGTGGCGCCCGGCCCGCGCCGCCTGCCTGGCTCCCACTAGAGGTATGTACACACTGCGCGCTACCACGCCGAGTGTGGCGCCCGGCCCGCGCCGCCTGCCTGGCTCCCACTAGAGGTATGTACACACTGCGCGCTACCACGCCGAGTGTGGCGCCCGGCCCGCGCCGCCTGCCTGGCTCCCACTAGAGGTATGTACACACTGCGCGCTACCACGCCGAGTGTGGCGCCCGGCCCGCGCCGCCTGCCTGGCTCCCACTAGAGGTATGTACACACTGCGCGCTACCACGCCGAGTGCGCCGCGCCGCGCCCGGCCCGCGCCGCCCGGCGCTGGCTCTGCGCCGCCTGCCTGGCTCCCACTAGAGGTATGTACACACTGCGCGCTACCACGCCGAGTGTGGCGCCCGGCCCGCGCCGCCTGCCTGGCTCCCACTAGAGGTATGTACACACTGCGCGCTACCACGCCGAGTGTGGCGCCCGGCCCGCGCCGCCTGCCTGGCTCCCACTAGAGGTATGTACACACTGCGCGCTACCACGCCGAGTGTGGCGCCCGGCCCGCGCCGCCTGCCTGGCTCCCACTAGAGGTATGTACACACTGCGCGCTACCACGCCGAGTGTGGCGCCCGGCCCGCGCCGCCTGCCTGGCTCCCACTAGAGGTATGTACACACTGCGCGCTACCACGCCGAGTGTGGCGCCCGGCCCGCGCCGCCTGCCTGGCTCCCACTAGAGGTATGTACACACTGCGCGCTACCACGCCGAGTGTGGCGCCCGGCCCGCGCCGCCTGCCTGGCTCCCACTAGAGGTATGTACACACTGCGCGCTACCACGCCGAGTGTGGCGCCCGGCCCGCGCCGCCTGCCTGGCTCCCACTAGAGGTATGTACACACTGCGCGCTACCACGCCGAGTGTGGCGCCCGGCCCGCGCCGCCTGCCTGGCTCCCACTAGAGGTATGTACACACTGCGCGCTACCACGCCGAGTGCGCCGCGCCGCGCCCGGCCCGCGCCGCCCGGCGCTGGCTCTGCGCCGCCTGCCTGGCTCCCACTAGAGGTATGTACACACTGCGCGCTACCACGCCGAGTGTGGCGCCCGGCCCGCGCCGCCTGCCTGGCTCCCACTAGAGGTATGTACACACTGCGCGCTACCACGCCGAGTGTGGCGCCCGGCCCGCGCCGCCTGCCTGGCTCCCACTAGAGGTATGTACACACTGCGCGCTACCACGCCGAGTGCGCCGCGCCGCGCCCGGCCCGCGCCGCCCGGCGCTGGCTCTGCGCCGCCTGCCTGGCTCCCACTAGAGGTATGTACACACTGCGCGCTACCACGCCGAGTGTGGCGCCCGGCCCGCGCCGCCTGCCTGGCTCCCACTAGAGGTATGTACACACTGCGCGCTACCACGCCGAGTGTGGCGCCCGGCCCGCGCCGCCTGCCTGGCTCCCACTAGAGGTATGTACACACTGCGCGCTACCACGCCGAGTGTGGCGCCCGGCCCGCGCCGCCTGCCTGGCTCCCACTAGAGGTATGTACACACTGCGCGCTACCACGCCGAGTGTGGCGCCCGGCCCGCGCCGCCTGCCTGGCTCCCACTAGAGGTATGTACACACTGCGCGCTACCACGCCGAGTGCGCCGCGCCGCGCCCGGCCCGCGCCGCCCGGCGCTGGCTCTGCGCCGCCTGCCTGGCTCCCACTAGAGGTATGTACACACTGCGCGCTACCACGCCGAGTGTGGCGCCCGGCCCGCGCCGCCTGCCTGGCTCCCACTAGAGGTATGTACACACTGCGCGCTACCACGCCGAGTGTGGCGCCCGGCCCGCGCCGCCTGCCTGGCTCCCACTAGAGGTATGTACACACTGCGCGCTACCACGCCGAGTGTGGCGCCCGGCCCGCGCCGCCTGCCTGGCTCCCACTAGAGGTATGTACACACTGCGCGCTACCACGCCGAGTGCGCCGCGCCGCGCCCGGCCCGCGCCGCCCGGCGCTGGCTCTGCGCCGCCTGCCTGGCTCCCACTAGAGGTATGTACACACTGCGCGCTACCACGCCGAGTGTGGCGCCCGGCCCGCGCCGCCTGCCTGGCTCCCACTAGAGGTATGTACACACTGCGCGCTACCACGCCGAGTGTGGCGCCCGGCCCGCGCCGCCTGCCTGGCTCCCACTAGAGGTATGTACACACTGCGCGCTACCACGCCGAGTGTGGCGCCCGGCCCGCGCCGCCTGCCTGGCTCCCACTAGAGGTATGTACACACTGCGCGCTACCACGCCGAGTGTGGCGCCCGGCCCGCGCCGCCTGCCTGGCTCCCACTAGAGGTATGTACACACTGCGCGCTACCACGCCGAGTGCGCTGCGCCGCGCCCGGCCCGCGCCGCCCGGCGCTGGCTCTGCGCCGCCTGCCTGGCTCCCACTAGAGGTATGTACACACTGCGCGCTACCACGCCGAGTGTGGCGCCCGGCCCGCGCCGCCTGCCTGGCTCCCACTAGAGGTATGTACACACTGCGCGCTACCACGCCGAGTGTGGCGCCCGGCCCGCGCCGCCTGCCTGGCTCCCACTAGAGGTATGTACACACTGCGCGCTACCACGCCGAGTGTGGCGCCCGGCCCGCGCCGCCTGCCTGGCTCCCACTAGAGGTATGTACACACTGCGCGCTACCACGCCGAGTGTGGCGCCCGGCCCGCGCCGCCTGCCTGGCTCCCACTAGAGGTATGTACACACTGCGCGCTACCACGCCGAGTGTGGCGCCCGGCCCGCGCCGCCTGCCTGGCTCCCACTAGAGGTATGTACACACTGCGCGCTACCACGCCGAGTGTGGCGCCCGGCCCGCGCCGCCTGCCTGGCTCCCACTAGAGGTATGTACACACTGCGCGCTACCACGCCGAGTGCGCCGCGCCGCGCCCGGCCCGCGCCGCCCGGCGCTGGCTCTGCGCCGCCTGCCTGGCTCCCACTAGAGGTATGTACACACTGCGCGCTACCACGCCGAGTGTGGCGCCCGGCCCGCGCCGCCTGCCTGGCTCCCACTAGAGGTATGTACACACTGCGCGCTACCACGCCGAGTGCGCCGCGCCGCGCCCGGCCCGCGCCGCCCGGCGCTGGCTCTGCGCCGCCTGCCTGGCTCCCACTAGAGGTATGTACACACTGCGCGCTACCACGCCGAGTGTGGCGCCCGGCCCGCGCCGCCTGCCTGGCTCCCACTAGAGGTATGTACACACTGCGCGCTACCACGCCGAGTGCGCCGCGCCGCGCCCGGCCCGCGCCGCCCGGCGCTGGCTCTGCGCCGCCTGCCTGGCTCCCACTAGAGGTATGTACACACTGCGCGCTACCACGCCGAGTGTGGCGCCCGGCCCGCGCCGCCTGCCTGGCTCCCACTAGAGGTATGTACACACTGCGCGCTACCACGCCGAGTGTGGCGCCCGGCCCGCGCCGCCTGCCTGGCTCCCACTAGAGGTATGTACACACTGCGCGCTACCACGCCGAGTGCGCCGCGCCGCGCCCGGCCCGCGCCGCCCGGCGCTGGCTCTGCGCCGCCTGCCTGGCTCCCACTAGAGGTATGTACACACTGCGCGCTACCACGCCGAGTGTGGCGCCCGGCCCGCGCCGCCTGCCTGGCTCCCACTAGAGGTATGTACACACTGCGCGCTACCACGCCGAGTGTGGCGCCCGGCCCGCGCCGCCTGCCTGGCTCCCACTAGAGGTATGTACACACTGCGCGCTACCACGCCGAGTGTGGCGCCCGGCCCGCGCCGCCTGCCTGGCTCCCACTAGAGGTATGTACACACTGCGCGCTACCACGCCGAGTGCGCCGCGCCGCGCCCGGCCCGCGCCGCCCGGCGCTGGCTCTGCGCCGCCTGCCTGGCTCCCACTAGAGGTATGTACACACTGCGCGCTACCACGCCGAGTGTGGCGCCCGGCCCGCGCCGCCTGCCTGGCTCCCACTAGAGGTATGTACACACTGCGCGCTACCACGCCGAGTGTGGCGCCCGGCCCGCGCCGCCTGCCTGGCTCCCACTAGAGGTATGTACACACTGCGCGCTACCACGCCGAGTGCGCCGCGCCGCGCCCGGCCCGCGCCGCCCGGCGCTGGCTCTGCGCCGCCTGCCTGGCTCCCACTAGAGGTATGTACACACTGCGCGCTACCACGCCGAGTGTGGCGCCCGGCCCGCGCCGCCTGCCTGGCTCCCACTAGAGGTATGTACACACTGCGCGCTACCACGCCGAGTGTGGCGCCCGGCCCGCGCCGCCTGCCTGGCTCCCACTAGAGGTATGTACACACTGCGCGCTACCACGCCGAGTGTGGCGCCCGGCCCGCGCCGCCTGCCTGGCTCCCACTAGAGGTATGTACACACTGCGCGCTACCACGCCGAGTGCGCCGCGCCGCGCCCGGCCCGCGCCGCCCGGCGCTGGCTCTGCGCCGCCTGCCTGGCTCCCACTAGAGGTATGTACACACTGCGCGCTACCACGCCGAGTGTGGCGCCCGGCCCGCGCCGCCTGCCTGGCTCCCACTAGAGGTATGTACACACTGCGCGCTACCACGCCGAGTGTGGCGCCCGGCCCGCGCCGCCTGCCTGGCTCCCACTAGAGGTATGTACACACTGCGCGCTACCACGCCGAGTGTGGCGCCCGGCCCGCGCCGCCTGCCTGGCTCCCACTAGAGGTATGTACACACTGCGCGCTACCACGCCGAGTGCGCCGCGCCGCGCCCGGCCCGCGCCGCCCGGCGCTGGCTCTGCGCCGCCTGCCTGGCTCCCACTAGAGGTATGTACACACTGCGCGCTACCACGCCGAGTGTGGCGCCCGGCCCGCGCCGCCTGCCTGGCTCCCACTAGAGGTATGTACACACTGCGCGCTACCACGCCGAGTGTGGCGCCCGGCCCGCGCCGCCTGCCTGGCTCCCACTAGAGGTATGTACACACTGCGCGCTACCACGCCGAGTGTGGCGCCCGGCCCGCGCCGCCTGCCTGGCTCCCACTAGAGGTATGTACACACTGCGCGCTACCACGCCGAGTGTGGCGCCCGGCCCGCGCCGCCTGCCTGGCTCCCACTAGAGGTATGTACACACTGCGCGCTACCACGCCGAGTGTGGCGCCCGGCCCGCGCCGCCTGCCTGGCTCCCACTAGAGGTATGTACACACTGCGCGCTACCACGCCGAGTGTGGCGCCCGGCCCGCGCCGCCTGCCTGGCTCCCACTAGAGGTATGTACACACTGCGCGCTACCACGCCGAGTGTGGCGCCCGGCCCGCGCCGCCTGCCTGGCTCCCACTAGAGGTATGTACACACTGCGCGCTACCACGCCGAGTGTGGCGCCCGGCCCGCGCCGCCTGCCTGGCTCCCACTAGAGGTATGTACACACTGCGCGCTACCACGCCGAGTGTGGCGCCCGGCCCGCGCCGCCTGCCTGGCTCCCACTAGAGGTATGTACACACTGCGCGCTACCACGCCGAGTGTGGCGCCCGGCCCGCGCCGCCTGCCTGGCTCCCACTAGAGGTATGTACACACTGCGCGCTACCACGCCGAGTGTGGCGCCCGGCCCGCGCCGCCTGCCTGGCTCCCACTAGAGGTATGTACACACTGCGCGCTACCACGCCGAGTGTGGCGCCCGGCCCGCGCCGCCTGCCTGGCTCCCACTAGAGGTATGTACACACTGCGCGCTACCACGCCTAAATTTGTAACTATATCTTCTAATTATTGCAAACAAACCTCAACTTGGTGTTTAATAATCGCGGTCCCTATTGTATATCCTATTGATTGTCCCCTTGAAATAAAGTACACTATGTTTGTGGGACGTGTATTTCATTGTGTATGTTTGGACGTTATATAACTCAAAGACTCAAAGTTTTATGATAGGTTCATTCTTTCTCGCGGTCAGTCTTAAAGAAATTGCTAGGATTAGAAATAATATTTAATAAGGTGAAGTAATTTTAACGATGGATATGTTATAAAGAGGCGAGCGGACGGCGCTGTGCAGCCGCAGCCATCTCGAACATCCACCAGTACACGCGCGCGCTACACGACAGGAACTCCAGCGGTTCGTTATCTGTGTTCGTGGGCGACGGAATATATCACGATACCTGCGGTCCCAGTGACAAAGGGTCCATTGCAAAAAAACTCTTGATTGTCGATTAATATACAGTTCAATTTAGGAAAAACATTATAACCATATGAAACCCACACTTCAACCTGATTGTCATAGTCATTGATCATCGATTAAAATACAGTTTAATTTAGGAAAAACATTATCTATATCAATTCTTCAAACTATATCAATTCCCCACTTCAACCTCAGCGTCATAATAAATCCTTTAAAACCATAATGTGCGATGTTTTTGTATTCGATTTTTTTAATATGGTAAGATTATGCAACTGCGAGCGATGACCTCATCCGTGTAGCGTCACAACAGCCATTTAGTTTTTATTCACATTGCAGTTTTTTGTGAAAATAGTTTATAGTGTTTTCATTCAAAATAGAACAATTATTTTAAACTGAAATTAGTTGTATGTATTGTATGTGGAATTCATGTCTGTAAACGCACCCACGACATAGGAGTAATCCCAGTGTGTTTAGCGTGTGGGGCAACGTTTAAAAAAAAAGAATAAACTGATAAGAAAATCTGAAAAATCATGAAAGGTCGCAAAATTCTAACGCGGAGGGTTACAGCATCATGTACTGAATTCATGGTATCAGATTTGTTACGACGGCACTAACACCCGTTATATTAGGCCTAGAGCGCCATTTCAATTCAATCCAGCCTTACAGGATTGAAACTGTCTTACTGTACAGCGGTTCACTCATGTCTCGACACTATAACCAACATGACAAATAAAGAACGAATCTCAAATTCATACAGTATTCCGTCGCTGACTCACACGGTTATTGTACAAAGTTCTCTATATCACTAGGCTGTGGGCTGTCAACCATATATGCTAACTCACCAGCTTCTCATAAGCTTTGCATCTCAATCATCGATTTGCGCATACTTTTTCTTTTGGTTTAATTATTGCATTTTTAATGATAAGTACTAACTCCATTGCTGTGTGGCGCCGGCTACGAATAGCACCAACCCATCTCATCCCTTGGGTGTCGTAAAAGGCGACTATGGGATTAGCCGGAGGATGGGCAGCAGCGTCCTTCGAGTACATCAATAACTCAACTGCGATCGCCAACCTGCCTGCAAAGCGTGGCGATTATGGAAAAACCCCTCAATGAGCACACAACACAGCCATATCGGTCGTTGTGGTGATCTTTGGAGGAGGCCTGTGTCCAGCAGTGGACTTGATGATGACGACTAACTCCAGATGAAATATAATCTCAAAAATGTTTACCGTGTTGTTATCCGGCAAACCTTGCAAAACCTCATAGTCTAATTCAGACATTACTCATAATCATACATATATAAAACCCGGTAAGAATCCATGATATTATCAATAATGCTGTTGTATTGAATAACTGGCATTATGTGATAGATTCACAAGTTTTTGTCGTTAACTTGTGAATCTAATTAAAGATAAACTTTACAGTAATTGTGGTGAAGTATATATTGTTTTTTTGTTTCCTATAATTCTTCTGTCGTATGCAGCTCTGTATGTATGAAGTGTTTTATCTTATAGGTGGTTTGAGGATAGCATAATATTTCATTTGTAAAAACATTTAACAATCCCAATCCCAATAAGGAAATTTCTCTCTCTACTCTCGCTCTGGCAATTTTGAGAACGCGAAATAAGTCTCCACCCGCTGTACTATAGCGCTGAACCCGCTCCTGGCATGAGCAGCTTTATACGAGTAGTGAATGGAAATATTAATAAAGTGCACATTTGCTTGTGTTTTTGATTAAAAACCCACACTTTCTTCTCACTTATATCAGTCTCTTGGAGTACAAATATATCTATAAGCGCTTACTAACATTGCTTGTACAGCGCTCACTAACTCACCATTAATAATTGCTTCCCCATCATAAGTACACAGAGAAGTAAACAAACGGAGTGCTGAAACGTGTCTCTTCAGTATCAGACTCTTTTAATATCCAAAAGGAAGTGACGTAATGACTGTTATCGATATTTTATTGTCTAATCCTACCCGTTCTACAGGCGTTGGCGTTAGCACTCCAGTTGTTGACTCATCTTTGGTATGAATTATTAGTGTTACCCGAACTAACCGGTGATAACTTCCAGATTCTGACGACTCTGAGTACAACACGGCGCTTGTGAAGCTCAAGACGCGGAAGTCGAGAGGCAGTAAGGAGTCGTCGCCACTGCACAATGGCACTGCCAAGAGAGGGCGAAAGTGAGTGGCTTACTGGAGTTGTTTGATACACACACACCATCCCGTAAACGTTCACTGCTGAAAATCGGCTTCTCAATTATCACTACAACGAGGGGTCATAGGGACCATGTTGCCATTATTACAACGCTTGGCAGGCGGACTGGTGATCGCAGTATATTTTTACTGGCACATGGTAGGATGCTGCTGCTCCGAGGAGTGCCCTGCGTGGGCGGCCGAGCGGCGGGTCCTGGTCGATCGGATCCCTCTCTCTCTCTCTCCGCAGTGTGCGCAGCACAGCGCACAGCGAGACTTGGGGGGATCCTTTACAATCCTCCCCGAGAAGTGCCTGGGGGGCGGCCTTCTTACAGTTGCCTTCACTCCGCTACAGAGGGTGACCACTTTAGTCATCCCCTCCGAAATGTGCCTAAAGGCGTGGCACCAATGGGCGGCTCTAGTGTGATCTTACGAGGACCTGGAGTCCCCCTTCGATGCCGAAGATGATCGCTCCAGTGGTTTTTGCGGGTAGGAGTCGGCATACCACTTCGCCATTCCCCGGGGCGAAGGAAGTTCCATGTAGAATTTCAACTGGATACCAATAAAAAAAATGCTGCTGCTTATCCTCTCGATACCAGCGCTTAGTCGCCTTTTAGGACTCCAACAAGATGAGATTGGGTAGCCCTATTCGTGACCTTTTTTTTTTTTTCTTCTTTTTTTTTTTATTGGTGCCCAGTGGAAATTCTTCATGAACTTCCTTCGCCCCGGGGAAGGACGAAGGGGTATGCAGGACTCCTACCGGCTAAAACCACTGGAGCGGTCATCTTCGGCACCTAAGGGAGGCTCCAGGTCCTCGTATGATCACACTAGAGCCACCCACTGGTGCCACGCCTATTGGCACATCTCGGAGAGGGTGACTGTAAAGCGGTCACCCCCCCCAGGGGGATTGTAAAGGATCCCCAAAGCGTCCCACGGCAGCGCGTGACCACATGCGTGCTACCGTCTTCTCTTGGGTCGCTTGGTGTGGGCACGCAGATTCCCCAATCTACGCACCCGCGAACCCAGAGGTCCCCCACCTTCAGCAACGGCAGGGGTTTTCAGGCGTATCGGAATTAGGCGCCAGGGCGGTTGTTACCCCGGCGCCGTCTCCTTCTTCTTCGAGCGGGATCGGCCCTCTCCCGATCCCGCTCTGCGGTCTCCTTCTGGAGCATGTTGCTCTCACAGAAGAAGACCACTGCATTCCAGTTTTCGTGCTCTGCCAACATAGCCGACACTACTGCTGGCAGAGAGAGATCTTGCCCGATCCGATCGACCAGGATCCGCCGCTCGGCGGCCCACGCAGGGCACGCCTCGAGCGTGTGCTGTGCGGTATCCTGGTCGCTATCACAATGGTGGCATTGTGCCGTGGCCTCACGTCCTATCCTGTGCAGGTACGCACCGAAACAACCGTGCCCGATGAGCACCTGCGTCAGGCGGTAGGTAACGCGCTCACTCCTAACCGAACAACATGGGGTCCTTGTCTTAGAACATACGTGTAAAAAATATGTCTTGATGATCATTCTAATTCCAGACCAAAAAATCATGATGAAGTGAACACAAGTGGAAAGCCCGGCAGGAGATCAAAGAACTCACTCACAAACGGAGTCCACGGTATGTCCATTGTATAATTAATATTCTTTTTGTACGATTTTTGTTCGTTGATGCCACTAGTGATGATGGCAAGATATCAATTTGTAAACTCAACATTTCCCAATATTAGCAGTTATCATATTTGCCCTTGAGACGGCAGCATCAATGTAGTAGGGGTTCTAATTGAAACAATGTAATTCGATTAACTGTTATTTTATTGTTACGCCATCCGATAAACAATAGCGGAAAGTGGCGCCGTCTGGTGTTTAGTACCGATACTAAGGTGTGTAGAAACTCATGGATTGTTCTGGATAGTTCTTCGTAAACACACACGTAGCGCCATCTGTTATCTAGTAGATGTACTACGGTTTGTAGTAACTTCCAGAATGTTTGGGATGATTCTATGTGTAAAATTTAATTTATCTCGAACCCCGGCTCGTAACATTATCATCACCATAATCATTTCAGCCGAAAATCGTCAACTGCTGGACAGAAGCCTCCCCCCAAAGATTGCCACAACGACCGGTATTGGTTTGTGTTGTGTGCTCATTGGGGGGTTTTTGCCATAATTGCCACGCTTGGCATACGGGTTGGCGATCGCAGTTAGGTTATAAATGTACTCGAAAGACGCTGCTACCCATCCTCCGGCTAATCCCATAGTTGCCTTTTACGAAACCCACGGGATGAGATTGGGTGGTGGTATTCCTAGCCGGCACCACACGGCGAGTAACTATTATTTATTTGCGTAATATTCTGTGGCCGCCTCACGTCTTGATTTATTAATTATATATGTAAGGGTACATTGGTCTGAACTGTAGTTAACCGGGTGCTTGTTCTTGAGGTACAGAGGGACAGTTCTTGAGGAGTTCTTGCCTTTTTTAATTGTATTTTTATTCACCTTTACTTTTTGAAAAGTTTTGGGGTCAGCTCTACGTCAATGTGCCAACCATCCCCATTTGAGATATACTCCAAACGCATACTCCCAGTATAAATAGAATCCCATTTTTAGTAGATTGTACTCAGACTTCCACTATTACTCTATTTCTAGAAGAGCGCAAGAAGCGCAGCAGACGGAATTCGCCTCAGCTGCACACCGAACAGCTGCATACCCTGCTGCGTGATGTCATGAAACACAAGGACTGCTGGCCTTTCTACGAGCCTGTGTCTCTAGAAGACGTGAGTATAGAATAGGATCGTTTATTCATTTATTTATTTATTTATTTATTACTGGAAAATCTACAGCTAAAAATACAGGTGTAACAATAATAATAAGGAAACAGAAAGCCAATTACAGATTTCCACATATAGCAGTTGCATAGATAACTGTTACCGTCTTATTACAAAACATGGTTTATCGATAGTCTCGGACTAAAAGTGTGGTTTAATCAAATTTCTTATTACAAAAAGTGGTTTAACTCTTAGTCTTGGACTATCTATAGTACTAAAGATAAACCTGATGGGGACCTAGTTTAACTCTAAAACCTTTGGTCTAAGTCACAAATATACGTCAAATTCATTGTTTTGAGGTTAGATTTGGTTTATTTTTGTGTGTTGTATTGTAATATTTCCTGAAATAGTTTAAATTTGCGTCGTCCAAAAGATAGTAATGTGCCGTAATTGCAATAATTGTAGGCAAGTACTAACTTTTTCTTCAGAATTCCAGTTTTCACTTCTTCGTTTTTTCTGTTGTTCTATTTTATTAATATTATTCCCTAACTTCTTATCAATAATAAGTACGAAGAAACGTCCAAATCTCAGAATAGTTTTACCTATGTTTAAAGATTTCCGCGCGATATAGACATTCTGTTACGCATTAGTGTTGTTTGAAAGTACATATTTCGGACATGAAATAAATGTCATAAAAGTATTCCTCAGAAAGAAAAATAAATGGCATTTATTGAAACAATAACAACCATTACTTTCTAATAGTTATCGTCATTAAATACCCTATTATATATGTTAAAATATCAATACCATTAATATAAAAAAATTACAGAAATATTCAGCATTTGGGTAAACGGAACGATGTAACTGAATGCTATCTGATTGAATGAATGTTTCCAAGGAAATCCGTGTATAATCTGTGGAAATAATTTAAGCCAGAACTAAAGTCAGGTACTATCTAGTCCTGACTTAATTTGATATTTGTAATACGGACGGGTTTAAACCACGGTACTAACGTTAGTTCCGTACTAAGTCCAGACTTCATAGTTCTGGTTTAAACCTGAGTCTAACAAGATTTTTGTAATAAGACTGTTAGTGTTTACACAGGTTACAACAAATTGAATATATAAAAATAAAAATGTAAACATTTATATGATAAGTTTCATGGTTATGATCAATACATATAAGTAATAATTAATATTCACTATATTTAATAAACATATTTAATAATTATTTATGAGACATTAATGAGAACGAGAGTTTGTAAATTTGTGTTACCGTTTTCACGAGAAAAAATCAAGGGTCAAGCACCGTTTTGCTGATGTTATACTGGTTGTAAACGGATCTAGGTCATAATTTTTGCATATTTTATTGAAATTTTTACTCGCTCGCACTATAAAGGAGTTTTGGCGATAGTTGGTTGATGCTTTAGGAATATGAATGGGGGGATTAAACCTTGTACATTTAGTTGGAACATTGAATTTAATTGTTCCTAACAGTCCGGGACAATCAATTTCGCCATAATTAGGTATAATAATAAATAATTAATTAATAATTAGGTCCTATCAGACACTTTGACACTTAGTATGCCGTCAAGCTACTGGAGTGGAAAGGAATCGGCATTAACATCAATGGCGAGTATATAGTGATATATATTGGCCGACGACATCGTAGTCATGGCAGAATCGCTGCAAGAGCTCAGCACAATGCTCGATGATCTCAACAGAGTTTATATATTTAGTTACCAGGAAGCCACATGTGCAGAAAAGAGCTAACGCCATATGTCCCCATCGTCAATGTAGTGTTTAATAATCCTATAGTAGGCTTTTTATGAGAATCGTTTTAACGTGTGATTTATTAGCGCGCAAGAAGATGTTTCTTCTTTTATTTCCACCATGGTGGAAGTCTATAGGATCATCTCGGAGGAGCTGACTGCAAAGCTGTCGCCCCCTCTAGCAGAGAGAAGGCGACTGCAAATAGCTAATAATTGATTTTAAAGGATCCCTTCGAAGACTCGCTGAGTGCAAAATGCTTCTGCCTACTCATATCATAGCACCCACGAGACGAGTGCGAGCAGCCTTTTTATTGGTCTCATTCCTCTTTCTCAGGTGCCCGACTACCTGCAGGTGATCGACCAGCCGATGGACTTCACGACGATCCTTGGCAAGCTGGAGGCCGGTGACTACAGCACGGACGACGAGCTGATCGCTGACGCGGCGCTCGTGTTCCTCAACTGCTACACCTACAACAAGGACTCGCACCCTGTCGCCAAGTGAGTGAACAGCTGTATTGTTCAGAGTGATTTGGGTTAATGGCTGCAAGGGAGATTTCGTGAAAGGGCTTTGCTTTTAGTGGTATTATTTAATTTTAAGGCCGTGTGGTGCCGGCTCAGAATACCACCACCCCATCTCCTCCCGTGGGTGTCGTAAAAGTCGACTAAGGGATTAGCCGGAGGATGGGCAGCAGCGTCCTTCGAGTACATTAACAACTCAACTGCGATCGCCAACCCGTCTGCCAAGCGTGGCGATTATGGAAAAACCCCCCAATGAACCCACAACACAACCATATCGGTCGTTGTGGTGTACTTTGGGGGAGGCCTGTGTCCAGCAATGGACTTCATTCGGCCGAAATGATGATGATTTAATTTTAAACTGGGCTGGCTCAACCGAAGTACTACGGTGTCACAGAATAATGTCTTCCTCAATGCTGAGGGTCGTGACCTCTCCCAAGGCTCACTTTTTCCACGATGGACGATTTTGCACCATCTGTTTTGATCACCAGTGACTTGAACAATGCTGGAAAGCGAATGTCCACTGCTGAACATGGACCTTCGAAAGATCGCCAAAATGAGTTGTGATATGGCGAGGAGATGGCGGATTGGTGATCGTAGTGTGTCGTTATTAACACAGGATGTTGCCCATCCTTTGATATCAACCTTTAGTCACCTTCTACAACATCCATGGGTCGAGAGGGGTGATCAATACCTAGCCGGGAACCACACGATTCTTCTATACTAATATAATAAAACTGAAGAGTTTGTTTGTTTGAACGCGGTAACATCTGGAATCAGATAAAAAAAAGGATTTGATAGCTCAATTCTTGAGGAAGGTTATAGGCTATTAACATCACGCTACGACACTTAGGAGACGAGCAAAAAGAAAAGTCAGAAAGACCGCTAAGTGAACGAAGTAACAGCGCGGGCGGGCGATGCGACGCGGGGGGTCGGGGCGGGGGCGCCCGACGAGAACCGAACATTACCGAGACGAGCCGAACTGTGCATGCCTATGTCGAAGTGCTTTAGTTTAAAATAAGATCCAAAGAAGTTTCAATTTCGACATTCCAGATCCGGCAACCGCCTAGAAAGATACATGAACAAGCGATGCGCAGAGTTAGAGCTGCCGCCGCTACCCGAGATCCAGCTGGAGGTGACGGAAGAGGCCAACAAGAGGCCCGCGGCGTCGTCCTCCGACGACGAAGCACCGCAGTCCAAACGCGCCCGGGTTTAGGCCCCCCCACCTAGTTTTACTGAGGCTAGTGATTACCCGCTTTATTTTTTACGACATAAGGTTCCAAATCCATTGTATTATGTTGTAATGTACGTATACCGAGTACGTGGATTCTAGTATTCAAATGCAAGTTTATAGTAGTTTTATATTGGAATATGGTAGGGTCGACTGAGTCGTTGTATAGAGACGATCAAAGACGGATAATAGTCATATCGCCAATCAAGGACTTTTCTTATAACATATAAGCAACATGAATAAATAATTAGCTTTACAAATGATGTTACAGTATCTATTAGAGAACCTACTTATTTGGATTACTACCACACTTATTTGGAGTGTTAGTAGTAAGACACCAAGTTGTGACTATTTCAAAAATGTTATTTACCTAATATTGTTTTGGCAATATGTAAACTTAACGATACCATTGAAATCGACCAAAATATTAAAAAAGTGGATCAGGGTATCGATTATAGAAGATAAACAGAAGCCAGTATATATATTCGGAATTTCAGTATTCAAAATTCAATACGATTTTACCGGAAACAATGTTTTATGTTATAACAATGTTACAAATGAATGCCCTCCAAATTCGAATTTAAAAACCAGTACAGTCTTATTTTAAATGTACATCGGAATACCTTCGCCGGTGTGACAATAAGCTGGCAAATTTAATCATTTCAATAATAGTTACCAAGTATTATGTTCTACTAAGTATTTAATTTATCACTATTGTGTGTGCCGCTACCGTATTATAAAGTAGTCGGCACCAATGAGCGCTGATCTCGGAAGATCTGCGATCTCTGAGATCAGAAGTGATGATTTGGGTACGTTTGGCGGCATGCCACCTTGCCAGACGCTATACTTAGTATAATGCAATACAATGTTGAACGTAGGCCTCTGGTGGAGTTCATCTGTATTTACTCCGAGTTGGTCACGCACTGACACTGGAACTTGGCACCCAGGTTGCGCAACCACTTTGATATTATTTGCACCCCCAGATGAATAAAGGCAGTAATATTGAAGTTATTGTGGTCATCAAAATTGAAGACAAATTAATAAACAATATTTGGTTGTTGTTTATCTGAGATATTCTGCTAACAATGTCTTGTTAAAGAGTAATTAGCATAATAAAAAAGTCTGACTTTGCCGAAAAAAATGCCTTTACGACCGTTTATTGACTTGTGGTGGAAGTAAATAACTTTTTGTAAAATGGAGAGTATAAATGTCAATTGAAGTGTAGAATAAAAGACAAATCTTAGGGCGTAACTGCTAGCGTTTACTACTTTTAAGGCTACAAAGCTGAATTAATTATAGCAAAATAATGTATTTATTATCTTCTCTGCCTAGCTGTGTCTGCTAATTATCCTGTATGGTTATAAATCGACGATGAAGCGTCAATAGCTACTACGTACAAAAATCTGGTATTACACGAGAATCTTAAAATTTATTTTTGTATTTACAATCACAATTACCAGAAGACATATTCTCGTAATTAAAAATGTTCAAATATAGCTCCGATCTAGTCTGTGTCGTAAATGTCACAAATGGTATTCTCCTAAACTAACAACAACGTGTAACGTGAATTTATATCATTTCAGTTCGCTCAACTTTCAACCAACAGTGTAAAGTAATTACGAGAATATTGGCCTTCCGTATTTTGACAACACACAGACAGTTTGAAGTTATTTACACTTCATCGTGGAAGTGTTGATATTCTTACTTATATACTTCATACATCGGGAGAAACATTTACCTTCTGCAAGTATTGAAAATGAACTTGTCCAGTACAGTAAATAAGATGTTTTGCCTATAATGTCCTTTTTGCCTTTCGAGTTGCTCAACCAGGATCGGTAGAGATAATCAAGGTCTATTTGTGTTATTTTATTACATGTTGTTTTACCCAACCTTGTCATTGGCAAAATCATCGACATATCTATGGAGCCATTATATTAAAATTGGAATTGGAAGTGTTGATATTATCTGGAATATGTTTACCAAAAAAAAACTTATGAATAAAGTACCATGTGTATATGTAAAAGGGGGCACATGCTGCTTATCTGGAGTTTGTATTGATTTATACTTTTATGCACAATGGTAAACTACTGACTTCTACTATTGACTTCATAGTAAAAATACCACTGTTGATGTTCATAAACGAAATATTTCCCAATATTCAATCACAATTATACCAGCTCCGACTTGTAATAAAATATGTAGACTAAGCAAGGAAAAAATATAACGAAACATATTCAAAAACCTTTGTATTATAATAAGACGATTAATTAATAATTCTTGAGGTATAAAATCAAGAGATTATATTCTAATAAAATTATATGTGTAAATGATATGTACTGTTCAAAAATAAATTCCAGAAATGGATAACAGCTTTAAGCCAAACACCTATTTGAACACAATATAGACGATCTAAGAATATTTATAAAAACTTTGTATTGACAATGAAAAGTGATAAAACATTACACGGCTTATAAAAATGAAACGACGAAATCAATAACATCATTAATACAAGAGGCAGTCAATGTAATTTTAAAATTCATAACTGATGTATATTTTTGAATTGGAAGATATGAGTACAATATTTAATGATACCAATGCAAATAGCAATGTTTGGATAGTGCATACAGACGTAAACATTGAGTTTGATAATGACTATCGTCTAGCTAATGATTACGTCACAATTGCGGATTGCCGTCCCCGTAAGACAGCCAGGAATAATTCAGTGTTGTGTCGCAACGTGGGACATTACGTCCAGCATTGGGCTGTTATAATTCCATTCACTGTTGGACATATTCCTTTTCCACGTTGCGACATAATATTCGGTCAATCGAGTTGCGTAGTGTTACTCGTGTCTATACATGCATTAATGCACATCAGATGCGACCCAACAAAAACGATGGAGCTTTGCTTAGGAATAAGGCTTTAGGATATTCAGAGATATTGCGTGTTGAATTCGAAAGGCGGTCTGGCGTGAACATAGTCTTTTGAATGCAAAATTAAACCAAGTTCATACTGTATTGCCTGCATCTTAAAATACATTTTTATTATAATGTTGTTTATATTCACGCCAACTGCCTTTAGGTCAGAGGAACTACATTATTTTTGCACATGATATATAAAATAATAAAATAAATATCTTGCATTAATAGCCCTGAGTGTTGTATTTGCCGGCTAAGAATGCCACCACCCCATCTCCTCCTATGGGTGTCGTAAAAGTCGACTAAGGGATTAGCCGGAGGATGGGCAGCAGCGTTCTTCGAGTATATTAACAACTCAACTGCGATCGCCAACCCGCCTGCCAAGCGTGGCGATTATGGCAAAACCCCCCAATGAGCCCACAACACATCCATATCGGTGGTTGTGGTGATCGTTGGGGGAGGCCTGTGTCCAGCAGTGGACTTCATTCGGCCGAAATGATGTTGTATTTTAATGATTTCATTCCAATTATGTAAATGTTATCTCAATTTTCTTGTCGTTGCAAGATGTGTGACGTTGCCACCAATGTTATGTGTAAAATGAAATTGACTTCCCTTGCTTTTTTAAATTCCCTGATTGGTTATGCGAGTAACGTTGGTTTTAATTAGAGCTATATAGCGAAGAATATTCTTTTCAGACCACTATCCAGGCCTTTGTTCACGTTCACGATGATGCTTTTCTTATATATCTGTTATAAAAAGTGGCCTGCTCACATCCAATCATAATAAAACGGAATTTCATCTACTAAATTAGATAAAATGTCGATGGTATAATGATCACATATCTGTTTAATCCAAAAAAGCTATGAAACATGTAGTCTTTGCTGAAATGTATACCAATTTCTGTCAATTCAAATTAATCTACTTTCACGGAATACATTTTATTTGTTTATCTTTATTGTGTTATTTGGTTTGAGGAATGTGCAGCACTCGTAGGACAAAGTTGAATTGTTATCAAAGAATAAAAACCGCCAATTAAATTCCATATAATAGTTTAGTTTTAATGTATATCAATTAGTTTATCTGTCGCCTTTGATTTTGACGCATTTGCATTTAGCGAGACCACATTAGTGACCAAGGGCGGATCGAGATTTCAAATGGGTCATCATCATCATATCGGCCATTTATACGTCCACTGCTGAACAAAGGCCTCCCCCATAGATTTTCACAATGTGTCATCATTTTGGGGGGTATTTGCCAATACTCACCACGCTTGGCAGGCGGGTTGGTGAGCGCAGTATGGCTACCGTTTTACAGAAGGGACGCTGCTGCTCATCCCTCTGGTTTAGATTCCCTTAGCCGCCTTTTACGACATCCACGGGAGGAGATGGAGTGGTGCTATATTCTTAATCCGGACACCACACGGAACAATCCGGACACCACACACCACTCAAATGGGTGGGGGGGGCTTATTGTCATGTCAAGAATTTTCGAGATCATTGTTAATATTAGGTTTAGAGTCAGCTTATATCCAACAGTTTTGGGGCCGTGCCCCTCCCTTTTCCCCAATCCGCCCTTGTTAGACAGTAGAATGTATAGAATAACGTGTCAGTAAATGTTTTATTAGTGCGCTATTATTTAATCGGACATTGGTGTGCTACATTTGATTGTTATAAGCTTTTAATGAGTGTGGTGCCGGCTAAGAATAACACCACCCCATCTCAACCTGTGGGTGTAGTAAAAGATAACTATGGCATTTGCCAAAGGATGGGCAGCGGGTAATCTAGCAAGTGTGGTTATTATGGCAAAACTCTAATGAGCACAAAACCGGACCGGTTGTAGCAGTTTTTGGGGAGGCGTATGTCCAGCTGTGGACATTTTTCCGCTGAAATAATCTTGAATATGTATACAATTAAAAGCCGGGCATAATCAAGTCAGACACATAATATTTTTGCTTTGATTCTAAATTCCACAGATTTTAATCCTTTTTTTATTTAATTTATGCATATAGGTCACTCTTAGCAAAATAGTGTTCCGGGTCTATAGAATGCCTAGGTTTTCCCATCAAAGGATAATGTAGCACATGGCTGTCTACCACTACGGTTCGTGCACATAATGGCTAATAATAAACCCAATGTACTTCTATGCTGGACCTCTTGTATACAAATGAAGCAGACAGCCCACCATGGGCCATTGTGTACTTGCTTTTAGATATAAGTTAGTTTTTAAATTCTTAGTGCATAAGTTTGAACGTAGCTTTTATTTCATTCAACATTAAATCTCGCGTTTTCGATCAATCGAACTCAAAGTTGTGTTTTGTTTTGCTAAATTTTATTTGTTTTTTTGTTTATTGATATCATTTCGTTTTCTAAGGCACAGCCTCTTTTCGATTTGATATTAAGAGGGAATGAAGAATTGTAGTTAAGGTAAGCGATTGTTAGACATGGTTGCTGTTTTTAAGTGATTTTATTGGTGATAAATTGTTATGAATACTCAAAACTTTCACAAACAGGTTCCTAGTTTTGTTTGATAGCGGCCATGTTGTCTTACAGTACAGTCACCTACACAGTTTGTGTTGCGTTGCACTTTGAAACGCTGTTGCACAATTTTAAGCTCATTGACAATGTAAAAAGTGTTGTTATTGGCAAGACTTGATGTATTGATTGTGAGTTGCGATAGTGGTTGACTGTACAAATAAATCGTACCAGTGCATTCCTACATAATAAACGGTAATATGTTATTGTACTCAGTAAATTGTTTTCCATAATAATGATGATCATTTTGTCTGCGATTATTTATTTATGTAATGTAAAGTTTTATATTAATTTATATTGTAGTGAATAAAGCACCCACGTACAGTTGCCGTATTTGTTTTATTTTAATCCCTATACAACAGTTGAAAGAAAATATCATAACCATACTGTCCAGATTAAGTATATATAAATATTTAATTGAGATTTAGACTAATAACTAATGGTGAGCTGAAAAAGTAATATAAAACTATTCCTTAAAGTCTTAATTTAAAAACCTTATTACAGTAAAATTACTGTATCACTTTGTTACACCTTTTTGGAAAGAATCCTCCTAGGTAATACTTTTTTAAACATAATTATTGTTACTTTAAATAATTATATATTACTAGCAACCAAATTCCAATTAAAAATATATATATATTCTTATGCCGTGTGATGCCGGCCCTGAATACCACCACCCCATCACCCGTGGGTGTCGTAAAAATCGACTAAGGGATTAGCCGGAGGATGGGCAACAGCGTCCTTCGAGTACATTAACACCTCAACTGCGATCGCCAAGCGTGGCGATTATGGCAAGACCCCCTAATGAGCCCACAACACACCCATATCGGTCGTTGTGCTGATCTTTGGGGGAGGTCTGTGTCCAGCAGTGGACTTCAGTCGGCCGAAACGATTCTTCCACATTAGTATGATTCTCTTCTAAATAAACCGCAGATCCTTAAAAGTTATCCAAGACCTAACTACTATAAAAACAGGCTATGAATTATTGAGGATTGTTTTTTATAGTATTAAAAATACAACTCTTTAGTTTGAACACAATATACACCCCTCGTATTGATTTATTAAATTACTCTGAACTGCCAGGTCCAGTTGATATTAATTAATACAACACGGCACTAAATTCAATATGATTACGTCATTTAATATATAACTGTTTAATTATAATTTTTTTTTAAATCTTATCTTACGGTATAAAGGCACATTTTATGACACTCGTGTTTACAGTATGTCGTACATACACAAATCCAAAGTTCAAGAAACTTAACAAAAAAGTAAATGATAATATCTAAGTATCTCTTATTATCTTGTAAGACAAAAACTCAAGTTTACGAACATCGTTTATACCATAATAATGTCTTAGGTTTTCGCGAGTATTACACATTATAATAAAACACTTTTAAACGGATTCTATCGCGTATATTTTAGATTTTTGTTTTTCCTGACGTTTCGAACACTTTGCAGGGTTCGTGGTCGCAGGATCGTTTATACCCTTGTCTTTCAAGCGTCGTCATGCATTTTAATTTTGTTTTCCCTAAGTGCATAATTACCAGGCGCCTTACAATCGCCATACGTCAAGTCAACGTTTACAAGCAACTTTATATTAGCATGCCACAAAAAAATAAACAGTTGTTATTTGAATGCAGAATGCTATATGCATATGCATTTTATAAACTACATTGAATCATTGAATGGGTATAACTATGTCATGTTGATATAATCACCTAGCCACAACCCACGTTTTGCGGGGCATAAATATTTTTTCTGCTGGAACTTATTATCAAATTGTATCCTATATCCTAATTCCATAATATAAATCTATCCTAATGTCAAATTGCATTAAAAATCGTTCAACCGTCGCTGTGACGGACAGACACACAAGTGATCCTATAAGGGTAGTGCCGGTTTTTTCCTTCGGACGTTCAGAACCCTAAAAACTATGCCACACACTTGGATTTCTACTGCATTGTGGGTGTGTTTATAAATAAATAAAAAGAAAGAAAAAGAAACAACCAGACCTGAAGTTATCTATAGGTCATACATAAAATATTTGCTTGCTATGAGATGGGGTGGTGGTATTCTTTGCCGGCACCATACGGAAAATGCTTGTGCTTGAATTATATAATGAGAAAAAGTTATTATGATCGTCGTAACTATAATACGTATGTTTATTTAGATGACATTATAGTAGTTCTCGTCATAGAATATAATGTAACATTGAAATCTAATGATTTAGGAATACTAGTTTATATTGTGTGAGAGTACAATAAGAGTACATTTATTAGGTACTATAAAGTCATTTGGTAGTTCCGAATAATGTGATGGCAGCGCGGCCGTGCTAAGAAGCATCCTCCTGGCACGTCCCAGTTAAATACGTTATAATTCAGGAACCAAAAGAGTACAATTTTCTTAAGGCACGGTACAATTAAGTAAATTTAAATCGAAGAATTTGTCTCGAAAAACAACTATGAAATCTAATGTGGAATTGTGGACGTGCTAGAAAGCATAGCACCACACAGGCTGACATGAGAGCCCGAGACTATGACGCCGGCTGAGTTCTAACTTTGAAGACCATCTCATTTTAGGGAATGCTTATGGTCATTTGGGATTACTTGAACCGGCTGAGATCAAGTTAATTCCAAGTCAATTATCATTGTGCATAAATATGTGTGTATTTATCCCACACATTGGCATGCATTATCCTCACATCGTTTTTACGATTATATTGAAGACTAAATACTTTCAAATATTATTTCAAAAGAGTATATCAAATATCAACGACTTGGAACCGTGCAACTACTTGCCAGGAAATGGTTTACAACATGTAAAGGTTACATGAATAAGAACAATTTGACTTTTCTGAATTTGAGTTTCAAATTTCCAATCGTAGCATCGCATCAGAATTTAACCATAGGTATTAGCGGTGTGCGTTGCAAACCGTAAACAGTTATTGAAACTATGTATCGCGTCCAATACCTAAAACTATGTATTGGTCTCTTCAGAAACTATTTATCGGGCGAAACACTTTATTCACACAGCATTGGATCGTCGATAAACAGTTACCGAAACTAGCCGAATGACTCCGACCGAGTTATTCCGAAGTAAGCCCGACCGATACCGACGATCGCACGAACAAGAAGCGAGATCGCGCATTTATGAATTTTAGTCATTCTAAATAATAATAATAAAAATCACATTTTATTCTATTTTATTAGGAATGATTTTTATGCTGCTATCAAATCTTTGACACGTTATTTAGGTATATCCATCCTATATTGGTACGAGTATAAATTACATATTAGAACTTTGCATAAGACTAGAATTTATTGTGTCAAATTATTGTATTTTACCAGTCATAATAATCATTTGCCGTGTGGTGCCGGCTCAGAATGCCACCACCCCATCTCCTCCCATGGGTGTCGTAAAAGTCGACTAAGGGATTAGCCAGAGAATGGGCAGCAGCGTCCTTCGAGTACATTAACTCAACTGCGATCACCAACCCGCCTGCCAAGCGTGGCGATTATGGCAAAACCCCCCAATGAGCGAGAACAAATCCATATCGGTGGTTGTGGTGATCTTTGGGGGAGGCCTGTGTCCAGCAGTGGACTTCACTCGGCCGAAATGATGAAAATGATGATGATGACAGACAAAGAACAAAAAACCAAAGTATAAAATTTTCAGTTGATAGCGAACTTGAATTTGTTTACTATTGATTACAAGTTTCGAAGCAAATACCTAATCCGACACGAAAACGTTTATCATTTCATAAACACTTTATACGCATCTCGTCCAATAAATAGTTACCGTAAATACATAGTTTTGTGTTGATAGCATGTTTCGAAGCAAATACATGAACCGACACGAAAACGTTTATCATTTCATAAACACTTTATACGTATATCGTCCAATAAATAGTTTTTGAAAATACATAGTTTTGAAACAGTTTATCGGATACCAATACATAGTTTCGGTTCGGTTCACGCAAAAAGCTTTATTACCCACTTCTAATAGGTATAATATAATGTGGGCCGATCCCGGCGGCACTGCAATGCCGGGCCGACCCGTGACGGGAGTGGAGCGAGCCCCGAACTTCCCGTCAGTTTACAAAAATCAGTTTAATATACTGGTCCCTCAGTGAGGGAACTTTCAGATATTAAGCTGAAAAGAACAGATACTACACTTTGATCTTAGCCAAAAGGCCGAGAAGCGATACGGTTAGTTTGTAGGCTCAGAGGGTCGTTCTATCACGGAGAATCTTAACACTGCCATTCAGTATTTCGCGTTAAACGAACAACGCCATCTATCGAAGCGCGGATAAACTATTATTAGCGTGACGTGACATGGCGGTCTCAATAAATCATGGATGTACTACCTAAGTATGATCGTGCAGTATGTTACTAAAATGATGACGAGCGAGAGCCGTCGAAAAGGAGTTTGTCTACTAGGGTGTCCAAATAATATGTAGTTTCATGAATTTTCTCATACCTAACACTGTTATCAGAAATAAGGGGATACGTAGAACTAAAGTTGCCGACACAGCTTAAAACAGAAGTAAGCTGAAGTGGCAATCGGTGGGGCACAAAGCTCGTCGTACTGATAGCCGTTGCGGCAGGAAGATTCTGATTCTGCTATTAGTACTACGAGCTATGCTAAGTGGGACCAAGCATCGGAAAACGCTGCGTGGCAAGGCCTCCAACGAGATTCGACTACAGGTCGCTGCGTGCGGGCGGACTGTAACCGGTTGTAGAAATCTATGGGGGAGACCGTTGGTCAGCAGTGGACATCCTTTAGCTGATATGATGAATGCTTACTGTCTGAATGTGTAATGTCACACATATTATAATGCTCTAGAAGTGTTGAGCTGGATAAGCATATTTTAAAACGATACATATATAAGTATATAAGGGTTGTCCGCTTTGATATGGCCATACTAGTGTATACAATAAAAATATAGATCTTAGGTTGTATTAATTTGCATTGGGACATATCGATTTAAATGTTTACTGCTCATTTACATAATTTGGCATAATTGCCAAAATAATTGTGATCGTAACACAACAACGGATGAATATTAAAATATTAAACCTGAAGATTTTAGATTACAGTGATTAATTTCGGCCGTAAACAGCGTATGTAAAAAGTTCGCACAACGCTGCATAGGTCTATACAGAGGCCCATGAATCGTTGAGCTTCGGCCCATGAATCGTTGGGCTTCGGCCCGACAAGCATAACACCTATTTTTCTCATGGACTTCCACAGGTCCTTCCACTTACCTCTGGCTGGGGGTGAGATGTTCGCATTGTCAGCATGAGACCGTACCCCCGGCAGGTATTGGCCCGTCACTTGGTCTGACGGGCCCAGTCTCTGTGCGACCTGGCCGGCTGTACATATCTTTAGAGCGGCGCGCGCAGAACACACGCGGCGCCTTCCTGGGCCTGTTTAGGTTCGGGCAACGGACTGTCCTTAGTTCGTCGCCCGCAGGCCGCTTCTCATGGTGACCGGAGATCGTTCAGCGCCCGCGCACGGTACGTTTTCTGCGGCGGTAATCAGAGATGGTGTCCTCCCGTCCCCGCTCTGCCATCTCCTTTGCTTGCATCACATCCTCGCAAAAGGAGGCGACGGCATCTCACGCGCTCTCACTCCGGACGATGGACTGAAAACCACGGCCGGAAGCGACAGATCACCCTCTTTGCCCAAGCTGGGGACTCCTCCGACGTGGGCAGTCTTCGCAGTGATGACAACCGGCGTGTCTTCTCGGCCTATTTGAAACAGGTTCTTCCCGAAACATCCACGGTTCGTGAGCACCTGCGTCATACGGAAGGTGAGGCGTCCCTCGGCATAATACCCTGCTGCACACTACAGCTTAAATAATATGTGAATTACAGAATAAATTCTTCACAAAACGTTTTTGCGAGCTTTTGATATATATTGTCTGTATAATATATACTTTTGACATATTAATTTTACTTACATATTCAATATGACATTTAAAGCTCTGGCATCCAAAATGCCTTTTATTTTATATAATTTCTTCTACATCTTGTAAATGTGTGAACTTCGTCGACTTTATTAGTGCTATACATTAATTGTTATCAGTTTCCTATTGTTTATAGTGATGTTAAGAGGCAATTATCTGTTTTGTCATTGTGTATTTAACATTTAATTAGTCTACTTTGCTCGCACATACCTAGCTTATTACAATGTAATAACAAAATTGTAAAATAAACTTTTTTTGAAGAGTATAAGAGTAAGAGAGTAAGAGTATATCCATGAAGAGAGACTTCTCACGGTAGGGAGTATTATATTCTTTACTTTGGAATTAAAAGTAGGTAGTAAGCAAAACGCTGTTCAGACCTACCTCTCTTTCTCATAATATTTATGGTTGTTGGCACAACCATTTAATAGATGCACTTCGTGATTTGCAGTATGGCAACAAAAATAAAACAAACGGAACTAATTTATGATTTAATATTTTGCTTACAACATAAATAAATCACACAAGGTTTTTGTATAACCATTACTATTGATTTTTCCTCTTATTTAATGGTGCTCGGCAGCCTCCTTCCTCCTGATCTCTGCCCATTTGCTTACATTGCCGGGTGAGTTTGCTGTAAAACGAATACAGGAATCAAAATAATTATGTAAAACAAAATACGGCTCAGTACTGCGCTGTAAATGCTTAAATTGAATTTTTACTTACATTAATTGAAATAGAAAATATGACAGAACTGTTGGGGTGTATGCTGCAATGTGTATCTTCAGCTAATAAGAGATAGCAATACTCTATTTGTTAAATTAATATAGCACCAACCCATCTCATCCCTTGAGTGTCGTAAAAGGCGACTATGGGATTAGCCAGAGGATAGGCAGCAGCGTCCTTCGAGTACATTAACAACTCAACTGCGATCGCCAACCCGACTGCCAAGCGCGGCGATTATGGTAAAACCCCCAATGAGCACAGAACACACCCATATCGGTTGTTGTAGTGATCTTTGGGGGAGGCCTGTGTCCAGCAGTGGACTTTATTCAGCCGTAATGATGATGATGATGATCCAACCGCATGGGGTGCTTGTGGAGCCCAAGTACACTTGCACTAAGGTGGGAAGTCTCAATTCACATTCACAAGTCAAATCTTTGTACACAGTTGGTTGTAGGCACCTTGTATGGCACATCACTACAATGATAAGACATACCATGAACTTTGTTTTATCTTGTACTAGATATATAGTCTTACAAGGTTAGCACTGGTGGTAAGTCTCTTATTGCAAGAGGTAAGTATCACCCCAGTGCAAGATATTCGCCACTAAGAAACTTTAGAAATTACTGTGTTAGAAGGGCACTGTAACTAGTAAATTAACTGGGCATGACAGACTAAATAGCTTAATGTCAGTGTTGTGCCACATAGGACTAATTCTAGGTAACATTACAGTGTTATGGGCAGACATGAGGCTTATCACCAGATAGACTTCTACATCTCATCACTATAATAGGCTAGGAGTCCGGTGGGTGGTTAAATGTTGTCTTTGGCTATGCAAGATCTGCAACTACATGCACACTAATATAAGGTAAAAAACCATCCACACAGTAGCAAAATGGTAAGTATCTATATTTTATGAATCCTGAATGATGAGGGGTAAAACGTAGTCAAATTCAAAAAATTACAGGTCCTGGGGTTGGCATGACAATTCTAATAGGATTAACTTGACGGCACTAAAAAATTACAACTTTTATTGACTTGTAATAATTATATTCAATAAGTTACCCATTTTGTTGATCTTGTAAAACACAGGTACGGAGACTGCGATCCCGATCATCCAGTAGCGCCAGATCCACTGGTTCTGGACGTAAAACTTCAGTGGGAACTGCGCGATCTTAGCGCTGAATGTGTAAGGGAATTTCATAGGGCGGCCCGGGGCATCCGACGACATCGTGACGACTTCGTATCTGATAGTTGAACACAAATTATTATGTAATGTTACCTCAGCTTACCCGTAATGTCAATCTTACTTTGTTACAAGCATGATTGTAAAACACATAACATAGCTGCTGTTAAAGTGTAATAAAGAGTAAAATAGGACTGATTCTTTAATAATTATAAAGTAATTGCAATATGAAAATAAAACTAAAATTCTAACCTTTCCTTCCACAGACAGCAACTCGATATCGATAGATAACCTCTGAAATAATTAGGGATGTGAAAAATGTTTTCATTCGACAGCGATACTTTTTTCTTTATAGTTTTTAATGGTATTTTTAGACAAGTATCGTATTGTATCAAATAATCTGTAATCCTATTTAGTTAGTCCAAGACGAACCATCTCAGAAAAAATACTAACTAAACGTTTTAATTATTTGCCAAAATAATATACGCATTACAAAGAAAACACCCTGCCGCAACATCAAGGTATTTACTCATTAAACTTATACTTTACTAAATAACCTGCAAATTTTACTTTTACTATCATGGTAGTGGATAGCACTACTCTATCTCTTCCCGTGGATGTCGTAAAAGGCGACGAAGGGATTAAGCGGAGTAAATCTATCTAGGGCAAAAGTATCTATACCTTGAGGTAGCGAAACTTTTATGAGTATGATACTTTTCTACTGCCGTCGCCACACGCTTGCCAAGCCTCGACAAACGTTCACAAGCACAAGTGTGTCCATAAGGCAAATGGCTTGGCTTGCGTAAGCTCACCGGTGTTTGCCGCCGATCGGCCCGAGTGTCGGTTTTTGTCCACAGATCAAAGGAAGTTTGCGCCGAATGTCAATGAAAGGCATCTAAAAAAGCAATCTAGTGTAATTAATATTGAACCAATTTTGCCTGTAATCGTGTCGGGTAATTGTAATTTCGAAGACACATTGATAAATGCAATGACTAGCTTGGGCAACATGCATAAAGGACTATTCTGATATAAGCGATCTTCGATGATACCGCTGTGGATAGGTAAAAATTCCGAGCGGTACCTAAAAATTCCGCCGAGTATTTGTGTAACTTCCACGGCTAGCGCGAAACAAGAATACTAATACCTACCCATCTGAATACTGCTCGGTATTTTCACTATCCACAGTAGTAGCGAATATCGCTTATATCTAAATAGGCCTTTAGCTTTGGGTCAAAGCTATCTCTAATCAGTTTAGTAGTTTTGCTGTATAATGGTATTATTAAGGTATTTCCATTGGGAAGATGTTCCCAAGCTTCCGATATCTGTGCAATATCACGTCGATATATTGCTCTGATGTGATTACGCAATGCAGGTCTTATCTTACTCTAACATCTAGCACACATAAAACTTCATAAAAGTGTAACCGCCCGTATATTCTGCCCATAACACTTTCTATCTAGATCCTTAGCTATCTATTTTGTCTCGTCGTTTCAGCCAAATAAAGTCCACTGCTGGAGACAAGCCTCCCCCAAAGATTGCCATAACGACCAGTCTAGGCGAGTTGTGTGCTTATTGGGGGGTTTTGCCATAATCGCCAAGCTTGACAGGTGGATTGGCGATTACAGTTGAATTGTTGTAACTTTATTAATTAAGAATTTATTCTATTTATTCAATTACTAGCGCTTTGTCTGCGACTTAGAATTAACAATTTCTCATACAAACTTCAATCCCCCATTTAACCACTTTAGGGGTTATTATGCCAATGTCCTTCACCAGGCTTCAAGCTATCTCACACAAAATGCATCAAAATCGGTTCTGGGCTTTAGCCATGACAACGTAACAAACAGACAGACAGAAACACATTCGCATTTATAATATTTAATATATTTATCAGTGATAGCCTAGTGGTTCAACGCTTGTCTTCCACAGAGGCTGGTCTGTGTTCGATCCCCACCCGCACCTCTGACTTTTAGGATTCATGTGCGGATCGGAATTTGATTATAACTTGATTATAACTGCGTTAACGGAGAAAGTAAACATCGTGAGGAAACCTTCACACCTGAGAGAGCTCCCATAATGTTCTCAATGGTATATGTGCAGTCTGTCTCCCTGCAGTAGGCCAGCGTGGTGGTCTAAGGCGTAACCTTTCTCATCCTGAGAAAAGGCCCGTGCTCAGCATTGAAACAGTAATAGGCTGTTTAATAAAAAAATGAAATCCATATTTTTTACTTACTTTACATAAATACTTTTACTCCTATAGACTTTAGCGACATTTCCTTAAAAGTCATCGTTTTTGCTAATTCTATAAAGGAGTTGTTCCAGAATGAAGGAGTACCCGGCCAGGTCCTTGTACACTATATAAATAAATTGCTTGATGAACATAAACTTGATTTCTGTTATGCATTTTTGACAAAATAACTTTCATTTCTGGTCAGAGGTGGTCATTATTTCAATAACGGATAATGTAATGCATTATTCTTACGCAATGTATAACACATTATTGAACAACGTATTATCCTGTTGTCGTTTTTCGTTATTGTTATTGACAACAGCCAGGCAGTGCGCGCACACTCGCAGCTAACGTCGCACGGCTACGTGGCGAATAAGAAAGCATTATGCGCAACCAATAGGCGTGAGTGATATGGTGTTATTCAAATATGACGTAGTTCACATTGCTAAAGAATTACAAATCATACGATTATAGTCCTTAAGTGCACGTCATGAAGTTCACTTTTATTTTTATCGTTGTCTGTTATCTTAATGTAGTGAGTCATATGTTTTATTTAACGCTTTTATACTTTATTCAATTGGAATAATGTCGATTTAACTGAGGCAATAACTAAACAACGGATAACGAAAATTTGACAACACTGAGACAATAATGTAATGCGAGTAGCGAATAATGTAAATGTAATCGTCATTGTTGTCATTGCGATCACGAACACGATTGTCATTATCCGCTGTCGCTGTCCGGTGATAGTTGAAAAGTTTAGTTTGGTGTTTTAGATTATTGTAATTACCAAATAATTTTAGTATAGTATATAGTAGTGTTGAGTAGGACACGATTTAAAAATGAGTTTGTAAGGGTAGCCTCTTTTTTGTACTGCACCAGTACAATGTCCCACTTCAAATGAGGCGAGGCGTCATGACGTGGTGACGCCTCGCCTCATTTGCAGCTTCATGAAGCTTGGCGGTACATTTGAAAGAACGAGTATTTCATGTACTGTTGCTGTATTTGTACTGCCCTGTCTTACAAAGTGTGATTGAGGTAATACTTAAAGCAAAGTAATAAAAAGCGATTGATTTTAGACGAATGACATTGTATCGACGTTTCTACTCATTAGCCACTGTAGCATTATTGTGCAAGCGACTTATTTGTAAAACATGATTTTGATTTAAAATACACCTAATACACAGACATAAACAAGCAAAACAAATAGGTATTTAACAGACATTCATGAAATCATATTTTTCTAAAACTGTCGCGTCTCGTACTTTGTACTAGTACATTTGTAATAGAGTGAATAAAAGCATCATGTTGTCTCTTGCAGTCACGATAATGTCCGTTGAATAAAAAGACGTGCTTTTGAAGCATGTGCCTCATTCTCTCTCTCTCTCTCACCCTACAGTTCACATGCGAAGAGTAAAGTAACGCGACATAAAATTTGAAGTGGTACATGTTATAATGTTGAGCCGCTCTTACAATGTTGTGTCATGTACGGGACAAATATACCGCCTCTTGTATGTCCTACTCAACACTAGTATATAGTAAGTGGTTTAAATTACTTTAAGTAATGTACTGAATATAAACAAGCTACATATCATTCATAATTCATTATAATGTTGCAAAACGACTCAACAGCAGGATAACAGGATAACTGACAGCAGTTTACAATAACAGTTGTTGTAAAATAACACAACAGTGTAATTCATTATTGAAATGTAGCCGTTATTGCCATCTCTGTTTCTGGTACAAAACTAGAATTTTAGAACTGCAACACACAACGCATATATCCAACATGGTGGTAAAAGATATTTAGAAATGTATGATACTGCCAAGGTATCGATACTTTTACTCATTACTTGTACCGAAAGAAAGTACCGATACTTGCTGTTTACTCGTTCAAACAATATCGATATCTACTTGTAACGGTCAGTATTTTTTTGGAACGCATTGATCTTTGGAACCATATAAAAACACGTTAATTTGTTTTTAACTCACAGACTTACAGGTTTCCGTTTCCATCCATCTATGATCCATCGTTATTATTTTCTTACCTCAAAGTAGCTGAATCCTTGAGTCACCATTTTGAAAGTCAACGAAATTACTGATTAGAAATGACATTGACCCACAAAGTATGCATTTAAACGAATTATAAGTGTTTTTCTGGGGACGTATCGATTTTTTAATACATGCATCTGCCCGAAAATGAAATATCTCCTTTATAATCATTCATTTATAAATAAAATAGAAGTGTCTGTTTGTAATGACAAAATAACAGCTTTTTACTAGATGCATATATACGGTACCTACAAAAAAAAAAACTATTTGTAATATTGTTTTCTTTGTGTCTGTCTCTCTGTCTACCTATTTGTTTGTTTGTTCCCACTTATCTCCGAAACGGCTAAACTGATTTCTACGGGACTTTCATTGACAGATAGCTGATTATTATAAGTAATAACTTAGGCTACTTTTATTTTAGAAAAATAGTTAGGGTTCCGTGCAGAAATAATAAAACCCATGAAATCCAACATACTCTATGTCAAGTGTCTATGCCAAAGTACTCTAAATAATATTATTAAATAATCTAATTTCTTTTAAATTAAACGGCGGGTGAAACCACGGATCCCAGCTAGTAATAAATAATAATAGATGTATAGGCACTCAGGCGCAGCGCAAATCCAAAACAATGTATTATGAGACTAGCTAGCTTACAAAATATAAACGTATATGATACGTACTTATGTATATTATGGATAGAGCACTGAATGCTGGTGTGCCATGCGCTCGAACTTGAAAAAGGTTTTGTATAGCGTGATGTGTAGCCGAATATTCGAGTATGTAAAAGAGTACGACGGCACAAAGAGAACTATACCCTCTCGTACGATTCGCAGCGTTTAACTTCTAATAGTTTAAAGTCCAAACAGTCTAGGTTGATACTAGATACAGTAGGGTATTATACCAGCAGCGGTCCACCATTTATAAAGCATAGTCTTCTGGGAGTGAATTGGCGTCTTCGATGTATGTGGTATTGGCTGATTAGGGGATAACCAATGATGGGTTCGTTTCTTATTATTGTACAAAGTAACCTATTTTTTTATCAGCCGAGCGATTTCAAAACCGAGCCTTTTTGGACTGTTTACTTACTGCGAACAGTCCAAAAACCCCTCAGTTTTATAACGCGAAGGCAGTTCTGAGAAAACTAATACCCGATGAAACCTGTTTTGATCTGATAATTCGTGAGGGTTAGAGGTTAGGAGACTTAACTTCAATGACTTGCCTAACTGATGTAAAAACAAACGAATTGTTTCGTCACTAACACCAAACATTTACGAATATTCCTGGCAAGTTAATTTGGAGTAGTTTTCAATGGCCCGTTTTAATTATTCATTGTCAATAACAGAGCGTCTTCCCGAACGAGGTGAATCTTCAAGCGACTCGTCATCAGACGTGAACTTTTCAAACCACTTTTGTGCAGTGCGATCTGATACTGTCTTCTCCGAATGCTGTACATCTTTTACGAGATGCCTCTGCAGCTTTTGTACCGAGTTTAAATTTATAGAGCCAACAAGCCAACAGTATTAACTGACATATTAGACAAAAATAAATATAAAGCGTATTAGCAAGGTAGAGTTGACCACAGAGTGCATTATATATACGGAAAGAGTGCACCAATAAACTGTTGAGTCTATGCACGTTAAGTTGGTTGTAAATATTGGGCACTAAAAACACAACAGGACATGTCTCTGTAACGAGCGACGACTAAAACCGCACGAATTTATTTGATTACCGGATGTTTTTATCACGGTGAAGTTATTTATTTATCGTTTTCAAATAACTTTCTCATAACGGTAACATGAAACGATTGATTACAGGCATGCGCAAAAAGAAGGAAGCATAGTTACTAAGTATTTTAGTACCTACATAAACCTTAGTAAGTTTATGATGTGAACACAACACTATTGATTACGGGGTAGATCTTTTGGTATTTCGGGTCCACATCACAAAAAATTTGATAATTAACGTAACTTACAAAACTTGAAATAGTAGCATGATAATTAAGGTTTTTGATAAATTAAAAAAATAATGTTATTGGAAATAAAAATACGTTTTGTTAAAGCTGTATTTAGATATAATATTTTTCCGTATTGCAACGTCACTGACGGAGCTGTCAAGCAAATAAAAATGTCAACTTGCGTTGTGGTGTCGTATTTGTGTAGTTAGATGTAATTTTAAAATAAAATTTTACCTATTGACAATATAATGTGTGACAATGGCTTCGGTGAAAGTGGCTGTAAGGGTTCGCCCATTCAATCAAAGGTTAGTCGAGACCGTGCTCTAGAAAGTTAAAATGTTACCCAATGTTTTGGGGGAGTTTACGTATCATATGAAATAAGCATGTTTCACTGGCTCCTACGTTAATTATGCTGATAATTGACTGTATCGCTTTACTTTGTATGCTCATTGTGATGATGTTAAGTCTTTATCAAGGTGGAAATTAAGGTTTCTAAGTCTGTAAAACATGAAACTTCTTCAAGGCATTTGAAAGTGCAAAAAAGCAATGATGTCATGATAAATGACAATGACTTTCACGGTTCAGTTGCATTTGGAGCACAAACTGTACCTCGGGTGTGCCGTTTAAATGAAAGTACTCGAAAAATTAAAAAAAGGCAGTGACCTAAATGAACAGATTTATATTGCACTGTAATCTGTGTGTGGCTGCTAATGGAATGCTTGTTTGTCTGTTTATCATCTTTGGATTGTAAACAATGATATGTCATCAAGGGTTCCTGTTTACAATAGATTTTATTGGTATTGTAAACTCTAGGGCATATTTAACTATGTTGTATGCTCATATTAATCATTAGATAAGGATTATTCTTAACAGCTTTTCACATTGCATCTCCTCAAATGTTCACTGTAAAATTCAAAATATCTTTGCTTAGTTACTTGAGCTTCAGCGCTTCTATATATTATATTTTTTAAAGAGTTAACAAAGAGATCAATAAATGTGTAGGAGTGATTGCACTGTTACAAACATATTTTTCTTTTCTTGAAGAAACGTTGCCCCACACTAGGATTTCTCCTGTGTCATGAGAAATTAAGCAATGTTTGGCAACACTGCTTGAGTGCTGGCACTGTCTCTGAACTCCTCTGATGCTTATTCATTTGTTAGAGTTGCTTCCCAATATTTTATAATAATTGCAGTACAGTAGAGTGTCACTAATCCAGCACTTCAGTAGTCCGATATTTCAAATAATCTGGCAACCTCCACTCACACCCCGCACCTCCCTACTCTCATTTCTCGCTTGTGCACCCATCAGTTTAACCTCAAAAATTATCACAATAGCACATACATATTTACCTGTTGTTTACAAGTTGAAAATAGTGTCACTGATATCTTATTATAAAATGCTTTATTTTATTTATATATTATGAATGCATGGTGATAGTTTCCGAGGTTTATTACATCTATTTTTTACATTAAATAAGTGTATTTGTGTGGTATTGAACAAGTGACATATGATACATATTCATCATCATCCTCATTATCATTATCATATCATATCAGCCAAAGGACGTCCACTGCTGAACAGGGGCCTCCCTTAAGATTTCCACAACAAGCGATTACACGCTGCTCTCATCCAACTACTCCCAGCGACCTTCACCAGGTCGTCTGACCAGGTGGTCATTGGGTCATTAGAAATCACAGTGTGGGACGTCCCACTTTCCGATTTCCGTTGCGCGGTCTTCATTCGAGAACCTTTTTGCCCCAACGCCATCAGTTCTACTAGCAATGTGCCCCGCCCATTGCCACTTCAGTTTACTGATCCTGTCAGCTATGTCTGCAACTTTAGTTCTTCTTTGGATCTCCTCATTTCTGATTCGATCTCATAGAGAAATACCAAGCATAGCTCGCTGAGAGACCTTGAGCTTTCTTATGAGGCCCATTGTGAGTGACCACGTCTCTGTTCCATATGTCATTGTTGTTTTATTTTTACTAGCAGTCGCTCAGGGGTCGAAAATAGACAGAGACTAATAAAAAGAAAAAAAATGGTTTAATGTATTTGTAACACATATTGTGCCTTCATTTTAACTTTCTGCACTCCGCCTCCATATGAACTTTAACTATACTAAATCACATTGCACAAATGAAGGAGTCATTTGTGCAATGTGCTTAAAAAGGGGTACAATGTTTTTTCTTCATATATTAATATATAGATATAAAAAAAGATCATAACAACTGGTCTCTACAAAAGTACTTAACTCACATATTAAAATAAAGATGATTCATATCATTATAATAAGAGAGTATCTCGCCTCTATTCATACAAAGTAATAAAAGCCCATTGATCATATAAGACATGAACAGAACAAAATATTTATTCATATATTCATTCTTATGAACAATACAGTTACAGCAAAAGAAAACATACGGTTAATAAAGTATTTTGTGCATAAATTATACAGTAACTGTAGTTATGTTACACAGTCATACACACAAGACATTTATGTAGATAGTTAGCATTTTAGGTATTATGCAACACCGGTGTATTAGGTATTATTATTATTAGGTACTACTTGTGCAAAGAATTTTTTGTACATATAAACCCACTGAACAGTATCACCCAGGCCTTTTTTATTTTTTATTGGTGTTTTTTGAGTGGAAATTCTACATGGAACTGCCTTCGAAGGGGCATGCTGGACTCCTACCGGTTAAACCACTGGAGCTTTCATCTTCAGCACCGAAGGGGGTTTCTAGGTCCTCGTAGGATCATACTAGAGCCGTCCATTGGTGCCACGCCTTTAATCAGATCTCGGAAGAGATGACTGTAAAGCGGTCACCCCCTCTAGCGGCGGGCAGGCAGCTGTAAAATGGCCGCCCCCCAGGCACTTCTCGGGGAGGATTGCAAAGGATCCCCTCAAGTCTTTGCTGCGCACACGGCAGCACGTGACCACGTGCGCGCCACTGTCTTCCCGGGGGTCGCTCGGTATGAGAACGCAGACTCCCAAATCTGCACGCCCGCGATCCCCGAGGGAACCATGAACTGACGGCTGGGGGTTTAGGCGTGTTGGACCTGAGCGCCGGGGCGGTTGTTACCTCGGCGCCGTCTCGTCCTTCTCCGTGCGGGATCGGCCGTCTCCAGATTCTGCTCTGAAGTGTTCTTCTGGAGCATGACGCTCTCGCAGAAGGAGACGACTGCACTCCAGTTTTCATGCTCTGCCAATAAAGCCGCAAAAAGCAAAGAGAGATCTTGCCCGATCTGATCGACCAGGAGGGTTGCCATATCAAAAGATACCTTTCGGTACCCTCGTGCGACCCATATCGCCACTCTACGCTGCAGACCATGAAGTTTGGCTCTGCAGCGTTGGACGCCTGATAGTCGAGATGACCATACAGACACCCCGTAGAGGGCGGCGGATCGCACAACTCCCCCGTAGAGGCGGTGAATTTGTTCTCTCGGTCCCCCTATATTGGGCAGCAGCCAGTTTAAGGCACACACTACTCTCTCGATTCGATGGACAAGGCGCTCTGAAGAGCTTTTCGAAGCTCTGACGACTGTCCAGAGTGAGCCCCAGGTACTTTATATACCGGCTCACCGTGATTTGCATGTCACCAACGCGTATCCACGGCAGTATGTGGAACCATAGCGCCTCAGTTTTGTGAGGCGCTATCCGAACACTTAGAGCTTGGATCTTGGCCACGTCAGTTGCCACCGCTTGCTCGGCAAACCAGATGGTTCCCTCGAAGGACACCCGCTGGCCAACACAAGAGAGTCGTTAGCGTAGTATGACTGACTACAGCGGGGTGAACGACACGCAAGACCGCGTCGTAGGCGAGGTTCTATATGAGGGGGCTGAGAACCGACCTCTGCGGAACCTCGTACGTTATCTCCATTCGCTTTACGCTACCGTGCCTGCCCACGTAGCGAACGTGCCTATCGCGCAGATAAGTCCCTATGATGACTTGCAAGTATGCCGATGTTGGACTAAATTGCGCCCCACGGGATGTAGTTGAAGGCGTCGACGATGTCAAGTCTGACAGCCAACGCTGACCAGCCGGCGGGACACTGCCTGCGCCGACATCGAACCGATGCGAAGAATCGCGTTGACGGTGGACCACCGCTGCTGGAATCCTAGCTGGCGACCAGGTCGGGACCAACTCGCGATAGGCACTCAACGAATCTTTGTCAATTACAGTCTGACACTACAGTCCTACCTTCTTCCGCCAGAACGACTATGTGTGTGCGTAGTTAGGTTCCTGGTGAAGGGTGGAACAGCCATTGCATTTACTGAAACACGAGGCATTTCATCTTAAGCTTTAGTTTCGGCAACGCGTCAGTAATCAATTTCTGGTATCCATGGTCGCTATTTTTTTAATATAACATGGTAAGGTGACGAGCCAGTCATTACCCTAGTGGTAAGCGTCATGCCCGCCCATAACAATTGTAATGCTACCCAGGGCTTTTTTATCCGGCGGAAATACTTTTGGACTTCCTCTGCCTTGAGAAGGGCGGAGGGGCATGCCGGGCTCAAACTGGCTAAAACCCCACGGTGTCCTTCCTCTTACCTCTAGTCGGGGGTGGGGTGTACGCTTTGTCTGTATTAGACCGCGCCCCCGGCAGGTATCGGCCTAGTGGCTAGTTAGTCGCCCGCAGGCCGCTCCTCATGGTGGCCGGAGATCGTACAGCGCCCTCCTCCGACGCCCGCGCCCGGTGCGTTTTCTTAGGCGGGGATTAGAGATGATCTCCTCCCGTCCTCGCTTTATCGCCTCTTTTGCTTGCATCACGTCTTCGCAAAAGGAGACGACGGCATCCCACGCGCTATCGCTCCGGACGATGGAGTGAACCACGGCCGCGATCGAGAGGTCACCCCCTTCGACTGCCGCGACGAGATCACGGCGCTGCGGTGCCCAAGCTGGTCTCGCGATGCTACCCAGGGTTAGTCCTGCGTGGCACCACACTGCGCTCGTCACCTCGAGGCATTAGTTTTTATACTCGTATGTCTAGTAATTCATGCCCTTCATACCATAACACAGTAATATGTTTTAATACCACTTCTTGGCAGAGAGTGGTACCTACCTACCTAGCCGGCGTGTTGCAATGAAAGACCGGCAACCCGTTGTTTGTTTGCAGATTGCCGTTCCTAAGTACACCGGCAGCTCAGTTCAACCGCTGACAGCGTTATCAGGACGTTATTAAGTCTTTTAAGTGGGCTTATCTCTAGCCCGTTAGAACTGAGAGCTAGATAGATATAGAATGTATATATTCATCTGAGAATCTGAGCCTTGAGATGCCAATGCATTCTACCAAATTTTGTGATAAATCCTTCACCGTTCAGGCTGTCCGATTATGGAATGCACTGCCTGTGTCAATCAAATGTGCCCAGTCATTGATTACTTTTTAAAAACTAGTAAAAGAATATTACTTTTATGTTTAATTGTTTGTTGTATGTACCAATATAGTACTTTCTTCTTATTGTGTATTTTCCATAAATTTATTATATTTATGTACGATATCCAATATTCTTATGGATTATTTATATTGTATTGTATAAAGTATAGTATATGGTTGTTTATATGTACATGTGGATTATTTATAATGTACTGTATAAAGTATTAAATATATGCATATAATTTTAGTAATGTATGGAATATATACCTATTTGTATTATATTTAATATCTAGATACACTATTTGATTATATTAATATAATCAGTACACCACGGAATACTCTCTTTGCCTTTTTTGCATCTTTTCAGTCCTTTTGCTTTTTCTGTCCATCCAAAGGTTGTCTGAAAGAAATCGCTAATAACAATAAGACCGCCCATTGTACAATTACTGTACATAAAATGATTCTTAGTAGTTGATTTTTAAAATGGTGTACAATAAAGAATCATCATCATCATCATATCAGCCACAGGACGTCCACTGCTGAACAAAGGCCTCCCCCTTAGATTTCCACAACGAGCGGTCACATGCCGCTCTCATCCAACGACTCCCAGCGACCTTCACCAGGTCGTCTGTCCACCTCGTTGGAGGTCGTCCCACGCTGCGTTTTCCGGTGCGCGGTCTCCATTCGAGAACCTTTGTGATTATAGAAATTATAGACCCATCTCACTTCTGAGCCATGTTTATAAGCTGTTTTCAAGGGTCATCACGAATCGTCTCGAGCGCAGGTTTGATGACTTCCAGCCTCCCGAACAAGCCGGTTTCCGAAAAGGTTTCAGTACCATAGACCACATCCATACGCTGCGGCAGGTTATACAGAAGACCGAGGAGTATAATCTGCCACTATGCTTGGCGTTTGTGGACTATGAGAAAGCCTTCGATTCGATCGAAACCTGGGCAGTGCTGCAGTCTCTGTAGCGCTGCCAGATTGACTATCGGTACATTGAAGTGTTGAAGTGCTTATACAGAAACGCCACCAAGTCGGTCCGAGTACATGAACAGAGCACGGGGGCAATTCCATTGCAGAGAGGTGTGAGACAGGGGGACGTCATTTCCCCGAAACTGTTCACCGCTGCAATGGAGGATGCCTTCAAGCTACTGGAGTGGAAAGGATTCGGCATTAACATCAATGGCGAGTATATCACTCACCTTCGATTTGCCGATGACATCGTAGTCATGGCAGAATCGCTGCAAGAGCTCAGCACAATGCTCGATGATCTCAACAGAGTTTCCCAACAGGTGGGCCTTAAAATGAACATGGGCAAGACAAAAGTCATGTCAAATGCCCATGTCGTGCCCATCCCAATATCCGTTGGGAGCTCTGTTCTCGAAGTTGTTGACGAGTATGTCTACCTAGGACAAACTGTCCAGTTAGGTAGGTCCAACTTCGAGAAAGAGGTCAATCGTCGAATCCGACTCGGCTGGGCAGCGTTCGGGAAACTTCGCAACGTCTTTTCGTCAACAATACCGCAATGCCTCAAGACGCAAGTCTTTAACCAGTGTGTGTTACCAGTGATGACATATGGAACAGAGACGTGGTCACTCACAATGGGCCTCATAAGAAAGCTCAAGGTCACTCAGCGAGCTATGGAGAGAGCTATGCTTGGTATTTCTCTACGAGATCGAATCAGAAATGAGGAGATCCGTAGAAGAACTAAAGTTGTCGACATAGCTGAAAGGATTAGTAAACTGAAGTGGCAATGGGCAGGGCACATTGCTCGTAGAACTGATGGCCGTTGGGGCACAATAAAGAATATTCTACGAGTATTCTATTCTAGTCACTTGAGACTTGAGAATCGGCGCCGTCGTTTGTTCCGAGCCGGATTCTTGTTTTCTATGTTAAGTGTTAACTTTAAAGGATATTCAACCGTAGGCGGAGTTTAAGGAGCTAGCGACTATCAACCGGCATTGAATAACAACCGATAAAAATAAAAACATTAAAACCGAAATGATAACTAACTCCATGACTCACGATTGTTGTCAACGTATTGTTATCTTCACTAATGTGCGGTTTGTTATGTTTGATTTTTATTACCATGCTTATATTGTTTGGTGTCCAAATTTAGAATATAGGAACACTTCATCTCCTTCCTTGGATATTTTGACGGCGCGGTTGGTGCAGTGGCTGGTGCAGTCGGCTGCTGCGCTCCGGGTCGTGGGTTCGATTCCCACACGGAACGAATATTTGTATGATCTGTAGGTAGTTGTTCCGGGTCTGGGGGTATTGTATGTGGAATTTATGTCTGTAAACGCACCCACGACACAGGAGCAATAACAGTGAGGGGCAAAGTTAAAAAAAAAAACTTAATAGGCGACTAAGGGACTCTAAACCAGAGGGCTTTTTTACTGGTGCTGGTGGTGGTATTCTTATAGCAGGGAGCCGGTTTGGTAAGAACCACTCCAGTGCCAGAAATTCGCCGCCAAGCAATAGTGTTTAAACTTTAGTGTGAGTACCTACTGGCAAAGTCTCTCATAATGAGGACACGTATACATTCCCGTCGTTGTGGAAATCCGATGGGGTGACCATTGTTCAGCATTGGACGTCCTTTGGCTGATATGATGATGTAGGCTAATTGGTATTCTATATACACGAACGAGTTTCATTATGACGAGAGCCCATAAATATGCGCGAAAATGGGAATCATTTTCGTGTTCTGTTCTCGTAAGCAGCACAAGAATCGATCATCTTAGTCCAGTGTTTGGCATAGGCTTCTTCCAAGTGATTCAGTGTCAGAGGTTCTACAAACAAATGGGTGACATACCATTAGCTTGACTGATCTTAGAGCGACCGATCAATTAATATTTAACTGGTTTATGGAGCGAAATGTTAGATATTCGACAGATCGTTCGACCTTGTCTCGACATCCAAAGTTCAAAGGGCATTGGAAATATTTATAACACATTATTTGGGAGTTAGTCGTGTCTGGAATTTTGTATCTACAAAGAGGATAACACGCCATGACGTTGCCAATATATGCTTTCAGATCTAAGCTACTGGCTTTAAATAATAAACATCTAGGAGGACCGTCGGTACACGCCAATGTGTAACCATTTAAAGGGTGACAAATATGACACCTTTCGCTAGGCGGCCCGCTAGTGCTCTGGCAATTGCTTGAGAACGCGGCTCTCTATCGAATATATATTAATTATTACGATTTGTTACGTAATTAAAGTTGCTATAATTTTAGCCAAATAAATTTACTGCTGGACACATTATCCCCCAAATATCACCACAACGACCGATCTGGGTGCGTTGTGTTCTCATTGGCGGGTTTTGCCATAACTGCCACGCTTGGCAGGTGGGCAGGCGATCGCAGTTGAGTAGTAATTAATGTATTCGAAGCGCTGCTGCCCACGCTCCGACTAATCCCATAGTCTGTCATGCTCACTAAAATGTCTTGTTGAGGGTAGCGTTGTGTGTTGGGTGGTTAAGTTCCCTGCATTATGGTTGAGCTGAGCTATGCTGATGCATGCGTTTTGCCCGTGAACGGGTGCCATCTGTCGGGACTGGTCGGCTCTTGACTGCTATAGCGATCTTATTGTAAGGCAATTAATATAATTGTGCATAAATGTTATTATATTTATCCCACACATTGGCATGCATTATCCTCACATAGTTTTTTAAGTAATAAGACTGTAATACCTCATATATTTTAAAAGAGTATATCCATGGAGTTTCTTCTCCATAGGACATACGACTTGTATGTATACATAAGTTCAATTAGTACCTACATAGTAATGTCTTAGGTTTTCGCGATTATTAACCGCTTGACCGCTACATTCCAGACACAATAAAAATTGTAGTGTGTCTCACAGCCGGCGGATACTATCGTGTGAGAGATTAATGGAAACAGATTCCAAATTTGTGTAATTACACAAATCTGGAATCTGTTTCAGAACCAACATCTTTTTTGAAAATAAAATATTTTTTTATAATAGTCATCATCATAATATCATTCGAAGGACGTCCACTGCTGAGCTGCTAGATTTCCACAACGACCGGTTACATGCGTACCGCATCCAGTGCTTCCAGCTATCTTCACCAGGTCGTCTGTCGATCTTGGAGGCCGTCCCACGCTGCGTTTTCTGGTGCGTGGTCTCCCCTCGAGAACCTTTCTGCCCCATCAGTTTCCCTGCCCATTGCCACTTCACTTTCTAATATTTCCGCTATATCAGCAGCTTTAGTTCTACGGTTCCTCATTTCTGATTCAATCTCGTAGAGAATTACCAACATAGCTTTCTCCATAGCGAGCTTTCTTATGAGGCTCACAGTGAGTGACCATGTTTCCGTACCAATGTCATCACTGATACATTCTAAACGATGTCAAATGTATAAATCCGCTAAGCTGGCGTCTAATCAAGCTATCAAGCACATTACCTGTGATATTTGCTAAGGAAATTGGCTTGTAGTCGTTTTTATCAGCATTATCTAGAGTTGTTGTTTTGTTTATAACAACAGATATTACAACAGTTTCGATTAGATAAAGCAAAACGAATGACGCAGACTGATAGTTTTAAACACCTCAAGCTCACGATAGTTGCGCGATTGCGGTATCTGGCGCGCAAAAGATGCTGTATGTCACAGTTGACATATATGCCTAGTGTATGCATGTGCTGCCCGTCATGTCTTACGCCTTTCATATCCCACTACTCTATGTATGCTGCTAAAGGTGTTTAGAATAGAATATCGTTTAAAGTGTAGATGCGTTGCCCGCGCTCTACGATGGTCACATGAAAGCAAGGTAATTGCCCGGAGTTTACTTAGTCACGCACCGACCAGTGTCGCGGCTTGACGTGAATCATAAGAATAATTCAGCAACACATTGCGAAAAATAATGCCATCCTGTGGTTATAGACGATGCTACTACTGCATTTGTGAGAGAAAAAGACTGTTTATTTCATAAATAAATAAACGCGTAACATAAATCAGTATTGTTAATAAAAAAATGTATTTTATTTTATTTTTTATTACGCGATCTAATGGCGGCCGACGCGTCTATTTGTAAAATGTAATTGGTACAAAGATCAAAAAGTAAACACAGGGCCCGTGCATTTAGCCATTTTATGGCATGCAAATATTGATTAACAATGTATGTTAATTGATTTGAAATGATTCTTTGTGGGAAGTTTTTAATTTGGTAATGGTGAACACGGTTAAGCAACGGTCTTTTCTGATAACGACAAATGAGAAAATTAAATCCTCAAACACAGGACCGAAACAACGTTTTCTCATTCCGTTTTTAAAAACAACGATGCCAGACTTCTTTTTTCTGTAATCGTGGGTATGATAACAATGTCATCGTTTACATCCCACATGTACAAGCACCCAGACTCGTAACATTTACCTGTAAGCCTTACAAATATTAGTTCCGTGTGGGGATCGAAAGATCTGCTCAGTACGCAAAGTCAATCGCTTAGCTAGTTAGCTACCACAACAACCGTGCCAGTGCCATCAAAGTTATCAAAAACTTATATCAACTTATACTAAGGTTACAGTTTATCTCTGATGGGAAGTGGTCCAATGTGTACGCCTCATGACGCACCATGACGTCATTGGCACTACGCCGCTTCAGAAGCCAGTGTTTTTTTTTTTGACACATTAATTATTCTTGCACAGTAATTTCACTAGCTATCCGGAGCACGCTCTAGTGTGATCTTACGAGGACCTGGAGCCGCCCTTCGGTGCCGAAGATGACCGCTCCAGTGGTTTTAGCCGGTAGGAGTCCGGCATACCCCTTCGCCCTTCCCCGGGGTGAAGGAAGTTCCATGTAGAATTCCCACTGGACATCAATAAAAAAGAAACTATCCGGAGCACAGTAATGTCTAAAGTTTAAACACAACAGCTTGGCGGCAGAATATCTGGCCCTGCAGTGGTACCTACTATTAACACATTAGGAGATTATATGTAAAAACTAGCTGGGACCCCCGGTTTCACCCGCGTTTAATTTAAAAGAAATTTAGAGTACTTCGACATAGACACTTGTCATTGAACATATATATAGGATTTCAAGGGATTTTTTTTACGCGGAACCCTAATTATTTTTCTAAAATAAAAGTCACCTAAGTTATTCCTTATAACATCAGCTATCTGCCAGGGAAGGTCCCGTCAAAATGGGTCCAGCCGTTTCGGAGATTACCCGGAACAAACAGACAGACAGACAGACGAACAGACAGACAGACAGACAAAAAAAATTGAAATAGTTTTTTTTGTTATAGGTGCCGTATATACTTTCATATGCATTTAGTAAAAAGCTGTTATTTTGTCATTACAAACAGACACTTCAGTTTTATTTATTTGTATAGATATGGGGCACGCGCCCCGGTGACCTCTAACCTCCCCTTTTAGTCACCCCTGACAAAACAACACTGTACTAATCGTACACTTTTCTTTTTGGAATGGATGTTTCACTGGTGTTGCCATAGCTGCCGAAGCACCGATGGCAAAGAATATATCACTCTCTACCGGCCGACGGGAACTCTGCCCATCGCGCCGGCTGCTACCGTTCGTCCCCTAACTCGCTGTCACTCGAATGACATGTCATGGCGGCAGTGTAGTCAGCTAAAACACTGGGTTGCCTCTCACCAGTATGAAATGAAATAACGGTTATTCAAAATAGACTATAAATAGTGGGTACTTTTTTAACGTCATCGCAAGACAACCCCCAAAAACTTTGCCTCCTCCAAGTTTCAGGAATCGAACTCAACAGAGCACACCAAACAGACTCTCCCTGATAACTTGATTGAGGCCTTAACAATGGCTTACTTGTCCAAATATAGTCAACGAAATCGTTCGCAAAACGCTGCTAGAGAAAGGCCCAATGAGGATTCCATTGTTTTACTTGTGACGCAAGCCGAGATTATCGTAAAGCCAGGCCTCCTGCAACGGTACCGCTGCGTTCCATTAGTGGCTTATAAATTGTAAGGACTAATAAAACATGTCTTTTTTGTTGCAGAGAAAAGGACATGGGCGCGAAATTGATTGTCCAGATGGAGGGGAAGAAAACAAGACTGCTCACTGTGAAAGTAAGTTTTATTAATAAATATAATGACCGCTTTACGAGAAACCACTGGGGTGGTCATCTTCGGCACCTAAGGGAGGCTCCAGGTCCTCGTATGATCACACCAGAGCCGCCCACTGATGCCACGCCCATAGGCATATCTCGGAGGGGATTACTGTAAGGCGGTTGCCTCTTCTAGCGGAGAGGGGACCTCGCTGTGTGCATTGTTGCGCCCACTGTGGCACGTGACCACGTGCGCACCGCCGTCTTCCTGGGGGTCATTCTGTATGAGCACACTGACTCCTCAATCTGCACCACCGCGACCTTCTAGGCCCCCCGCCATATACGCCTGGGCCTGGGTGGTTTTTACTCCGATCGGATTTCCCGATCCTGGTCTGCGGTGTTTGCAGCATGACATTCTCGGAAAAGGAAACCACTGCACTCCAATTTTCCTGCTCTGCCAGTATAGCCGACTCTACTGCTGGATGAGAAAGATCGACCAGTATCCGCCGCTCGGTAACCCACGCAGGACACTCCTCGAGTCCGTACTGTGCGGTATACTGTCGCTCCCACAGTGGTGGCACTGTGTCGTGACTATAACTTCACCTACCTGCCGGTGCAAGTCCCGTCGAAATCTATTTATTATGTGAATACACGCAGTACTCATTTAATTCACAAACGAAAATACTGTAGTCGCTTTTATCTTTTTGGCTGCCTACAGCCTTCCTTGATCGTCTCTCTTATACCTCGTTTACACTCAGCTCACGTCCGCGACAGTGAACAGGGAAGTGGGCAGAGCCGACGGCAGAGACATAGAAAGCGACTTGTTTACACATTGCCCTGCCCACTTCCTTGCTCGCTTCCGGGAGCCGAGTGTAAACGAGGTATTACATGAGCCTGGACGCCTAACCATATCAATATGTGACTTTTTCTTATGAAAATATCTGTTGGAGTAAAGGGACATTAATATATCAGTATTCCTGAACCGTATAAAAAGGCCAAAGTGTCGTTAAACAAGATAATTATTCAATTAGTAACGATAGTTTCATTTGTAGTCATCATTTCGGCCGAATGAAGTCCACTGCTGGACACAGGCCTCCCCCAAAGATCACCACAACCACCGATAAGGATGTGTTGTGGGCTCATTGGGGGGTTTTGCCATAATCGCCACGCTTGGCGGGCGGGTTGGCGATCGCAGTTGAGTTGTTAATGTACTCGAAGGACGCTGCTGCCCATCCTCCGGCCAAACCCTTAGTCGACTTTTACGACACCCATGGGAGGAGATGGGGTGGTGGCATTCTGAGCCGGCACCACACGGCAAGTTTCAGTCATTTGTAGTATTAAAACTCAATTCAAAACATTAACTAAAGTATGTGTTAATTTGTGATTATTATGTTTGAATTGTGTGAATGAACCGTGTGGTGCCGGCTCAGAATGCCACCACCCCATTTCCTCCCATGGGTGTCGTAAAAGTCGACTAAGGGATTAGCTGGAGGATGGGCAGCAGCGTCCTTCGAGTACATTAACAACTCAACTGCGATCGCCAACCCGCCTGCCAAGCGTGGCGATTATGGCAAAACCCCCCAATGTGCTCACAACACATCCATATTGGTGGTTGTGGTGATCTTTGGGGGAGGCCTGTGTCCAGCAGTGGACTTCATTCGGCCGAAATGATGTTTGAATTTGGTAAGATGGTAATCATTAGTTTTGTGTTAGTCATTATGACAACAAAGAACGTTTACTGCTGTTCAAATGCCTCCCCATACATAGATTTCTTAACGACCGGTTGTATGCCGTGTGTCGTCATTTTGGGGGGGATTTGTCAGTACTCTCCACGGTTGCCAGGCGGTTGGTGAGCGCTGAATCGCTACTCTCCCACAGAAAGGACGCTGCTGCCCATCGCTCTGGTTTTGAGTCCTTTAGTCGCCTTTCTAGGTAATATTAGAACTAACGTTTTCCTACAAGTGGACAGTACATAAAGGCATATGTTCAATTATAATGGGATATCACTGGTTTTCTTCTTTTAAATTATGGTATCTGTAGAGTATCTTCCACAATTTCGCCAATGTCAATTATAGTAGGCAACGTCGTTCGGTGTTTAGATTAATAAATATTTACATATTTATAAAACATTTCTCAAAAATTAAAAAATTCAACTACGGTTCAATTGTTTTTTTTTTCATCACAGGTTTTATTCATAATAGATCGATATTGACACTAATGTGACAACTATTTTTTTGTGTTTCTACCATTATCAGTTGCAATAAAACTAAAACTAAATCTGTTAAAAAAAAATAACAACACTTTTCGTAAATGGCCGAATATCTCAGAATAATTGATTCAAGGTCTCAGTCAAAGTCAAATATTATTAATTTATTACTTATGAAACGCCAGAATCTAAGTTGCACGGTTCCGAATAGTTGATCTCGTGGAGAAGAGCCGGCAAGAAACTCCATGGATACTCTAAAATAATTGAGATTACAACATTACAATGTTGATTAGTTAAAAGTGCCTTTGTATCCTGATGTCTTAAATTCTATGGGGAGGCCTTCGTTCAGACGTTTTTGGCTTATATGATGATGATGATGATGATGATGTGTGAATGATGTCCGCAAGTTATTTAAGTCTTAAAAAAGTTGCATATTTGTCAAAATAATTATTCGTTTGAAACTTGGCCATACTTTGATGCAGTTTAGAGTTCGTCAGTGTAATATAGTGCTTGGTAAACTGTTTCGTATCTACAGTTATTAGGTCAAAGATGGCAAGAAGCAGTAGGTAATTGTGGGATGACAGCGATATAACGCTGTATGACAGCCATGTGCTAGAAAGAGAGCACACATGTCGCGGCCAGTGTTGTAAATATAATCTACATACACAGCTTAAAACAGCGTTTCTCGTGGGCAATGGCATGACAAATGATGAGATCGGCGCAAGCTGTTATGTTATCGTAAGAACAACACCTGTTGATCGCCACACATGCTATTTGAACAGCTGATGTTATTGACAATTGTGTAACAGTCTATTGCTTACTGTCATTAAAGATATAGTATTACCTACATACATAGATAGAGCCTATTAAGTTAAACAAATTTCCATTATTAAATACTTGTCATCCTAATGTGAGTAATACCTGTGATAAAAAGAGAAAGCACTAACCGTTGGCGCACGTCTTGAAGCGTTGTGCGCCTACAGCTAAATTTACCTGCAACCATCTGGTTAACACACGACGCTAACAGCTTTAACAGAAAGTGGATTGTTATTTTAGTACGAAACGGTGCCATTAGATTACTTTGCTGTAACCTAAGCTCTATAGACATCTCTTTCTTTTATATGACGTTGCGCATGTACACGTGAGAGGTAGTCATAGATTTTTTGTTTATGCTTATTACTATTCGTCTATAATTACTTGGTCTTCATGAGCATTGGCCCGCGATTTCATCTGCGTTGAATTTAGGACTATATTACAAATCAAGAATCAAAACTGAAGTAGTACTTGAGTCGAGATTGTGTTACTCAAATATGAACCCTACGTAACAGGGCCAGCATTTATATTCAATTGATGCAACCTCGACTCAAGTTCTACTTGAGTTTTCACTCTCGATCTATACGGACCAAGTCAAGTAAGACTATGGTAAGACATATTTTCGAATACTGTTTGACGTCAGATAATTCATCTGTTTTCGGGCTCAGAAAATGAAATAACAGTATACGGAATCCTAAGCGATAAACAGAGAGCTAACGTCGCACGGTCGCTCGCCATATCTTCGAGTCTCCTCACAAAATGCCACTCATCAAAGAAATTGGATGATTTCATTACATTTTTATTGTTTTTATTTGATCAAAGATTTTGACATTTCAATATTTACAATCAATTAAAACTAAATGGATATCTCTTGTATCAGAGTTGTTCAAGCCGTCCAAGGGCTTCCGATTTGGCTTAATGACTACCGTCTAATGAAAACTACCAGGACCGCCGATTTTACATGCCCGTGCATGAAATTAACCAATGTCCTTATAAAACAACTCACAGAGATTATAAAATAATGCATTTAGAATTGGATATGGCACTTGTCCCAACATCACATTTTGGACAAAGATATTGGACAGGCAGCTTGACGCAGTCGCCAAATAAATTTTATCAAATCTTGGACAAAGAATTTAGATGACAGTTATACCACCCTTAGTTGTGTTAGGTCGTCAGGGAAATTACATGTGATGCGAAACTCGAACGTTAAATCATATGCGCCTTAGATCAAGGCTGCCCAACCCCGGGCTCCCAGATAATACATTTTGATTTGCCCGCCAATACCAGTTAGCTGGCGATATCGGCAGCAGCCACGCGATCCACACACCCTTGAAACAGATTCATCACAACCACAGCAGTATTCACAAATATTAGTAAAATTTTGGCAATTAGTAGCTTTTTTTTATTGGTGCCCAGTGGACTTTCTTCATGAACTTCCTTCGCCCCGGGGAACGCCTACTGGCTAAAACCACGTGAGCGGTCATCTTCGGCACCTAAGGGAGGCTCCAGGTCTCCGTATGATCACACTAGAGCTGTCCACTGGTGCCACGCCTATAGGCACATCTGGGAGAGGGTGGTGACTGTAAAGCGGGCAAGTTTTATTCGCTAGATGGCTCGCCGGCTGACTCGGAAGCGAAATTATGGCCCACCTTCAAGATTGGTTGGGCAGCCTTGCCTTAGATTGTTATTAATCTACCTAGATTTAGAAGGATAGTCTCCTGTGGGTCGCTTTCGCATTCGCGTAACTCAGGCAGCGTTCCGTAGCGTAAGAAAATGGTAAAGCTTATAACGGTCCGCTCAGCGAATATCCGTCACCGTTTAAATGGTTACGTATTGCATGTTGCAGTGGTTTGTTTGGCTTTCTCGCTACGGGTCGCGGGAACAAATCCTGCATGTAACAAATATTAGTATGGCCTGCAGGTAGTTCTCCGGGCGGTGTTTGCGCATTTGACATTTATGTCTGTATGTACCTATGGTACAAGATAAATCCTACTATAGGGCAACATTTTTTTTAAACGAAACATTTTTGCAACTCCTCGCGTTGCTTTTGCGACACACCTAAATGTAAATAAGCTTGTAAATGTCTCGTGTAGAATATATTTCGTATACCGACTAGACCATTCTTTTTTAATTCGTCTCGAGCTGCTTATTCTGAAGGCCGAGCAAATCGAATGTTAAACTGAATTTATCTTTGTTTTGTTAAATTATTTAAATGAGACCAAATATATTGGGCTCAACAGCAGACATTTTGTTGAACCAGTGATTATTAAAAAATTTGTATTTATTAATAGTATGTTTTTAAGAATAATGAAGACAAAATGCATTTTAATTTGTGACTATTTGCTATATATAAAAGTATATATATCCACTATTTTAATTGTTAATCAATTTAAGTGAGAATCGAAATAGAATTGTTTTACTTCTTCGCCAATCGCAATTGCATTAATTATAATTAAAAATATTAAATAGGGCTTTGACCCCATCTCATCTGTGGGTGCCCCAGAAGGCGATTAGGGAAGTTAGGTACCCGGTGCGTACCATTAAGCACTTTGGATTACTCGCAGGTGGCGGGTAAACCAATTCGGGATTTCCAAAAAATTTAAATTACTATCAAGCACTAAAAAATAAAGCCCGACTATGGAAAAGCGCAAAACAAGTCTGAAGAAATTTTCACAAAACAATGTTAAACTAATAAATACATTTCTCGTTTAGTTTATGTCCGCTATGAACAGCCATGTTGAATTTTATGTGACGGCATATAGCCTATAATCTGAGGACTAGCAAGACGCATCCAACGACACCTCATTTGTCAAAATGAGACGAGTAGTTTAGGCGATGTGATCTGAAATCAGATAGGTTGTCCCTAAAAGAAAATTAAGGAAACCAACCGTAGGCTATACCTACGGTTGGTTTCCTTAATTTTCTTTTTTGTTATACCTTTTCTATTACAAATAATATTAGGTTCCTTAATTTTTTGTGAAATCTTTGTAGAAGTGGTCATATTAATCTATACAAATAAATAAAATTGAAGTGTCTGTTTGTAATGTCAAAATAACAGCTTTTTACTAAATGCATATGAAAGTATACACGGTACATATATTATTATATATTATATATTATTATTCCTTTATTTCTGATACTTTCATATTAATTACATTTTTAAATATATATAGAGGTAAAAAACAAAAACACATACATTTAAAAATATAAAAAATAGAGACCAACCGGCAGCGGGCACAGGGTCCAAGCTACCGGTGGTTAGGGCTCCAGAGAGAGGAACCTCCTCACTATACGTGCCGTGTCGAGGATTACTGCTTTTTGTAGCAGGCCCTTGATCCAGCCACCTAACGAGAGCCTCTTTAGATGGTGGTCGAGGCTCTTGGCAATGAGGCCATTGGCTGTTACAACTATCGGCACGATGATTGCAGAGTCCACATCCCACATGTCGACAATCTCGTGTGCCAAGTCAAGATACTTAATTTGTTTATCTTTCTCGGCTTTCACGAGATTCTCGTCATGCGGAATTGTAACATCAACAATCATCGTGCGGCGCTCTAATCGATCTATCACCACTATGTCAGGCTTATTGGCGATAATAGTCCTATCAGTGATGATAGATCGATCCCAGTACAATGTGACATGGTCATTTTCAAGAACTGGGTCGGGCACATACCTGTAATACGGCACCTCAGATTCCACAAGGTTGTACTTTAGAGCAAGTTGCTGATGGATGATCCTGGCCACTTGGTTATGCCTGTGCAAGTACTCGCCGTTAGCAAGACGAGAACAACCAGAAATTATATGTCTAAGTGATTCACCAGGACAGTGACATGCCCGACAGATGTCAACGGTGCCATCCTTAACAATATATTTCCGGTAGTTGTTCGTCATGATAACTTCGTCCATAATTGCACAAGCAAAACCTTCGGTTTCCCCGAAAAGGTCACCGAAACGTAGCCAGGACACGGACGCTAGAAAATCTACATCGGGACCATGAAGTGCCCGATAAAAGCGTCCATGTAGCTCTTTGCTCTGCCATACCTCCCTGCGGTCGTCGGTACTGAGTACTACAGGTTTGCGCCAGTTCTCTTTAGCCAAACCGAGCGGGGTTAGTCCTTTGTCCACTGAGACCACATCTCGGTGCATTCCCTCATCGGTATGTAGAAAATACTCTCTGAGACTGCACACCTCACGGTTGTGGAGAGTCTTAACATTCAAAAAGCCTCGACCTCCACACTTCCGTGGGATGTACAGCCTCATGACCGAAGATCGAGGGTGATGCATCCGATTTGTGGTCAGCAATGTACGAACTTTCCTATCCAGGGCATCCAGTTCTGTCTGAGTCCACTTGAGTATGCCAAAGGAGTACATCAAAACTGGCATGACCCAACCGTTAAAGGCGCGAACTTTATTGCCACCTGATAAAAGACTTTGAAGTACTTTTTTCAGGCGGCCAAAGAAACGCTCCTTTAACGATTGCTTCATGTCAGCCTCGTTGATGCCTAACGCCTCTGACATACCCAAGTATCTGTATGTTTCTGCTGCGGAGAGCGATCTAAGGTTAATGGAATCTGAAAGTTGAATTCCCTCGGATTCCATTATCTCCCCTCGTTTTACATGCATGACCGCACATTTATCCATACCAAATTCCATCCTAATAGAATTACTGAAAGTTTCAGTTACTTTCAGTAACTCTATTAGTTGCAATTTGCTAGGGGTAAACAGTTTCAGGTCATCCATATAAAACAGGTGGGATACTACCTGACCTCCTCTCCGCAGCTGGTAGCCTAGCCCTGATCCCTCCAGTAAAGTGCTGAGAGGGTTCAAGGCCAGACAAAACCACAGGGGACTAAAACTATCGCCCTGGAATATTCCCCGCTCAATTTTGATCGTTTCATCGATCCCTTGAATTTGTCGACATCCTGGATAGCGAAAGACCGTCCTCCATTGCCCCATACATGACAACAAGAAAGTGCGTAAAGTTGTATTTATTTTATACAACTCCAGCACTCTCATGAGCCATGTATGCGGCACCGAGTCATAGGCCTTCTTATAATCTATCCAACATGTCGACAGATTTTTTCGGGAGCGACGAACCTGTTGGCTAATGGCCATGTCAATGAGGAGCAGCTCCTTAGTGCCGCGGGACCCATTCCTACATCCATTTTGAGAGGTAGACATGATGGCATTCTTGTCAATGTGGCTAGTAATTTTTTCTCTCAAAATGGATGTAAGAAGTTTATATAACGTCGGTAAACATGTAACCGGCCTATAATTTTTGGGTTCCGCTGCACTACCTGATTTGTGGAGCAGGTGGGTAACTCCAGTAGTAAAGAACTGTGGTAGCGATCCTGACTCCAAGGCTGACTGAAATTGGGATGCCAAGCGAGCGTGTGAACTACGCAGCCATTTTATCCAAAAGTTATGCAGTCCGTCCGGTCCCGGGGATTTCCAATTCGACATCGGACGGACTGCACTGACTACGTCTTGTGTGGAAATTACTATTTCCTCCATCTCTTGTATAGGTTCACACGCTCGCTCAATATCCCGCATCCATTCACCCTCCGTGTGACCAACGGGCGTCGACCAGATGTTGCGCCAGAATGCACTCGTGGCTTCATCAACTGGGCGACTCACATTGCTCACACTTTGGTCAGGTCGCTCCCAAGATCTATAAACCCACCTTTGGTCGCTCTGGAATATGCGATTCTGAGAGAATCGATCCACTCGTCGCCTATACCTGCGAATACGGCTCGCCCATGCATATACCTTCTGCTTCAGGAAATCGATGCGCTCTGTGACACGGGCCATGTATTCTTGAGGACTAATCCCAGTCCCCGAGAATGCCCGCCTCACAAAGCGCATTACTCTAGGTCGAGTATTGCCATCCCTGAAGCAGATTAGTTTTCCGATAAGTACCCTGGCCTCGCCAATACGCCGCTCAATCCTGCACTGCCAAGCTGGTACGGCTGATTTCTGTTGTGTAGCTCTGTCATTAAGGTGAAATTTAACGCGAGCTACACGACATGCCGCAACAGCTGCACAGTACAGGATCGAGTGAGTATCGGCGAGACCTTCGCTGCCTTCAAAATAATCAAAAAGCAGCGAATCCAGGGCACATACCAATGCCCTATTTTTGTTATTCATAGGCAAGCGAGGTATTCGTGGCCTAAGTATAGTGGGAGTGGTCCGGTAGTCCCGGATCGCATCCTCCAGCGCGTTCCTCAATTGTTCATTGCACTGGTTACTTACATTCATGGTCCTGTCATCCTCTTCCCCGTAGATATTGCTGGACTGCGATGGAACCTCACCAAACACTTGCGGTTGTATCACAGTCCGAGATGGAAGAGAAATGACACGACTGATCTGCACTTCGGAGCGTAGCCGATCAAGTACAGCGTCATCCAACTTATGATTACGTTGGATGACCCGCACTTGATCCGATAATCGTTGGGCCGAGACGTTGATGGCTGGTTCAAGTTCCTGGAACAGAGTAAGCATTCTACTACGGTACGCAGTGAGATTGGTTCCTCCCTCTGTAGACCCATAATATGCGCGCATGACGTTCTCGTTCATAGTTTGAGTCCACTTCATGCGCTGCACATAACCACCGGCAGCGGGGGCCCGGCTCGGGGCTGGTTGGCCCCTAGACCCTAAGCTATTCGGTGGCCGTCCTCTCCCCTGCCGACGTGCAGGTGATGGCGACGTCGGCGGAGAGAAAAACTCGTCGCTGGAGCTCGACGCGTCTGCAGCTGCCGGCGTCACCGGCGATCCGGGATCCGGCGGCTGCGAGGCGGAGCTAAGCGACGAGTCCGGGGGTGGTGGGTGTGCTCCTCTTGCTCTGGCTCTTGTCAGCATTTTACGGCATAAAATATATTTCATTACATTTCGGTTTTATTTGTAGTACATCCTGATGGCAGCTGTCATAATTGCTTTTTATGTGCTTGGTATAAATAATTTGGTTTTCTTTTCGTCATTTTTAATGTGTAAAGAGTTTCTGGCCTGATTTGTTGATTAGTTTATAATTTTCCGGACTATGTATACGTTGATTAATATTTTTGAAATATATTTTATATTCAAGAATTTTTATGTTGACACGATGTTCGGTGTTGCCAGATTATTATTATTATTATTATTATTTTTTTTGTCTGTTTTTTGTCTGTTTGTTTGTTCCGGGTAATCTCCGAAACGGCTGGACCGATTTTGACGGGACGCTCACTGGCAGATAGCTGATGTTATAAGGAATAACTTAGGCTACTTTTATGGTACAAAAATAAATAGGGTACCGCGCAAAAAAAAAAAACCCTTGAAATCCAATATGTGTATTCTATGTCAAGTGTCTATATCGAAGTACTCTAAACTTCTTTTTAAATTACACGCGGGTGAAACCGCGGGTCCCAGCTAGTTTATAATAAACATATTATGACTATGCCGGCTCAGAATGCCACCACCCCATCTACTCCCATGGGTGTCGTAAAAGTCGACTAAGGGATTAGCCGGAGGATGGGCAGCAGCGTCCTTCGAGTACATTAACAGCTCAACTGCGATCGCCAACCCGTCTGCCAAGCGTGGCGATTATGGCAAAGCCCCCCAATGAGCCCACAACACACCCATATCGGTCGTTGTGGTGATCTTTGGGGGAGGCCTGTGTCCAGCAGTGGACTTCATTCGGCCGAAATGATGACTGATTATTAGCAAAGTTGAGATCATGGCATGAACTACTCGTATAAGGATATCCATGGCCGAACAAAGCTCTCCTTATAAACCGCGATATTCCCAAGTTTAGTTTCCAGAACGACGATAAAATCTCCTAGTATACAACATATGTTTTGTACACAGGATGTCCGCTCAATGGATAAACCAAGCCTAGCATTGCTTATAGCAGGGTTTAAGACCGTAAAAAATATATCAATCGCCTAATTCCTAAGATATGTTTTTTAAAGATAGAAATCTTTTGGACCTTATATTAGATTTTTGTACACCACGACCACAAATTAATGATATTTCATGAGCTAACTAATATAAAGTTTAGTATTTTTTTGTACAGATTGCAAAATAAAGGTGAAGTAAGTAACAAACACGTGGATGTTCAATAACTTTTGTCAACTAAAGCTCAATCTCGCATTGTAATCTCTTGGCAAGAGCATTTTCACACTTGTTTCGTGGTATGGCTGTAGTTTTTCATTTAGTGGTCGGTCGATTTACCTGCGCGTCGTCCTATTGGTAGCATAGAGGTAGTAGGATCTTGCTCGATTTCTTCAAACTCCGTCTTCTGTATGGACAACACCAACACCACTACCAGACATTCTTCCTTCCGAATAACAACATAATTTTCATTAAGAGTCTTTGTAAAAATATATTAAGAAAAGTTTATGGCTTGTTGTGTTACTCCGTTTTCCCCGCATAATCATGCCGCGACTTGTGAAATGCTGAATTTATTATGAATCCTAAACCTGGGATACCTCATCATGAACCTACATCATATAGACCATTTCTCTGCTGCCAATTATATCAAAACTGTTTGAAAGCTTATTATTCTTTATAAGACCTAGTATAGAAAATTAAAATCTTATCCCGAACCATCTGTTTGGTTTCTGAGAAAAACATTCAACAATAGATCAAGCCACAGATGAATAGTATGATAGAAAAAGTATTCGAAGAAAATGTGCTCCACTATATTCTTAGATGTATGTAGCTCAAGCTTACGGCAAAGTTTGGCGTAAAGGACATGCATATACTTAGAAAAATGCTTCCCACAAATTATGCTGATATTCTAGAATCGCATATATATACCAGAATGTTTAGAATTAAACAAGAAGACGCTTATTATGAACTCATAGAAGTTAAAGCTGGAGTACCTCAAGGAAGTGTTCTAGGTCCGATCCTTTACGTGCTCTACACTTGTGATATTCCAGAATTAGAAAACAATTATATTGCAAGTTTTGCTGATGACACTGCTATAGAAGAAGTGGTAGAAAAAGTTCAAGCAGCTATAAATAAACGACAGGATTTTTTTTTTCATACTGGCTAAACCAAAACCTATTCACTTCGTGTAGGCTTCACGATTTAGAAATCACAGTATTTACCAGTACCTACATATAAATAGCAAAACAATACCATATGCTAATACAGCCAAGTATCTTGTCATAGCGCTTGATGCGAATCTACACTGGAAAACACACGTCAAGGAGAAAAGAGAAGAGCTAGAAATACGATATAAAAAATATACTGGCTTCTTGGAAGACATTCACCGTTGCTAGTACATAACAAAATTGCTATATAAACAAGTTTTAATAATATGATATTCAACTGTGGGGCTGTACCAAATAAAGTAATCGTCTATCCGTGGGGAAACGGCAGCTATCACCCCAGATTTATTGACAAGAGTTTTCACAAATCTGCGTTCCCGTTTAGAGGAGTGCCGTCTTCGAGAGAGCCGTCAGTTAGATCATGTTATTTTTGAAAAATAAACTACATTTAATTACCTAATCATCCTATATTTTATTTCAACCATACCTTTTGTATTTTTTTTTTAGCCTTTACTTAATAAATGCACATTCTATTGCGCCAACCTGTATATTAAACTATGACATCATCATCATCATGATCATATACTAACCTGACTATTAGCTATTCTAATACGATCTTATCTCATTAATATATTAATTTAATTCGAAAGATAATGATTCTGATAAGATAGCAGTTTTATTTGGTATAAAACTCATAACAAGAAGGATTATGCAGAAATCGTTAATTTTCACTATATTTATTTATACACATCTCTGTTATTTACATGATCTACCTAAATACATATTAAATAAGAAAAATGTCGTAACTTATTTTCAAATGACAGTAACCGTTACCAAAAATTTGACCATATTTTTTACATTATATATATATACAAATAATTCCAAATTAGCCATCGGCTCTAGTGACGGTAAAGTTTCGTAGTATTCACCTTATTGGCTGCATTTTAATATCAAATAAGTCATAAGCCAATCAAAACCCAATATTCAAATAAACGGAATTTCTCTTATTTAATATCGGTTACGTCATCTATTATTGTGATAATGCAAAATACTAATGTTTGTAAGTTAATTTCCTTAACTCGTGGCACATGCCTATAATAGGTTTAAACCGTTGATATCTGATACAAATACTATACAAAGATTACAAGTCTATAAATAAGATTTTTACATTTTACACTTATCCTTATACTTTGTACTTTGCTTGTTTGTAGTATCGATTGCTGACAATATAAATAAAGTAAATGCTTTAAAAATAAATAAAACCGATAAATGTTATATAACATGAAGGAGGATATCATTAAAACTATACTTCACACGGTAAAGATTTGAGGGACTTGTTAGATAAATGGCTACAATGCTAAGCGATCGATCTGCGAGGTTTAACCTATGCGTTTTAATCGTTCCTCGATTTGCGCCGAACTACGGCCGATATTAGTCGGCGTACGATTTTACGCGGAATCAACCGATCCGATCCGATTTTTGTGACCGATTTTTTATAAATGTCTCATGTCGTGTTTGCACCGACTTTTGTTGGACTGATTGTAGTGGGTCGTCTGCTTTAAGCCTAAAATCTTTTTATTAAATTAATTTTCGATACCCGTCGTAACGTATCTCATCATAGCAACGACGTAAAGTTATAAGATTATTATGTAAGTGCGTGAAAATACTTTGTCCGAGATTTCACTAATCGGTTCAATTGATATGAGAGTGTATACTTTATTTGACGTGGATTTAAACCTTGGGTGTGGGGACACACTAGGATTTCTCCTGTCTTGTGGGTGCGTTTAAATACATTAATTCCACATACAATACACCCAGACCCGGAACACCTACCTGCAGATCATTCGAATTTTTGTATCGTACGAGAATCGAACCCACGACCGTCATCTATTTTCATATATCATTTTTATATAGGTTAGCTGGCGCCTCCTTCCTTTTCCGCCTACCTCAGAGAAGATGTCAACGTCAATGTCTCAAAGTCTGAACAGTGTTGAGGGTTCGACTCGACGGCACGGTTGGTGCAGTGGCTGATACAGTCGGCTGCTGCGCACCGGGTCGTGGGTTCGATTCCCGCACGGTACAAATATTTGCATGATCTGCAAGTAGTTGTTCCGGGTCTGGGAGTATTGTGTGTGGAATAAATGTCTGTAAAACGCACCCATACGACATAGGAGAAATCTCAGTTTGGGGCAACTTTGTAAAAAATTTTTTTATGTAAATGGCGTTTTGTATTCAAAAGCATGGCCTGCAGAGCTAAGTCTTCCTGGCAATTAGTCCATAAGTACACTCCAACTATTGTACATGAGTGTGCAACTGTCTGACATTCATCATCACGGCCGAATGAAGTCCACTGCTGGACACAGGCCTCCCCCAAAGATCTCCACAACGACCGATATGGCTGTGCTGTGGGCTCAATGGGGGGTTTTGCCATAATCGCCACGCTTGGCAGACGGGTTGGCGATCGCAGTTGAGCTGTTAATGTATTCGAAGGACGCTGCTGCCCATCCTCCGGCTAATCCCTTAGTCGACTTTTACGACACCCACGGGAGGAGATGGGGTGGTGGTATTCTGAGCGGGCACCATTCGGAAAATGTTAATCATGAAAATATTGTTATAACTAGAAACGGGATATTTACCATGTTTTTTATTTATTTTGAGTTCCCGATAGTTCTAATAATAGTGTCAGAAACCATGCCAGTTTAAAAACTTAAATCATGAAAATGTTAATCATCATCATCATATCGGCCATTTATAAGTCCACTGCTGAACACAGGCCTCCCTATAGATTTCCACATGTGTGTCATCATTGGAGGGTATTTGTCAATACTCACCACGCTTGGTAGGCGGGTATGGCTACCGTTGCACAGAAGGGACGCTGCTGCCCATCCCTCTGGTTTAGATTCCCTTAGTGGCCTTTTACAACATCCACCACACGGTGTTAATCTATACAAATAAATAAAATTAAAGTGTCTGTTTAGCTTTTTACTAAATGCATATGAAAGTATATACGGTACCTACAACAAAAAAGCTATTTGTAATTTTTTTGTCTGTCTGTCTGTTTGTACCGGGTAATCTCCGAAACGGGTGGACTAATTTTGACAGGACTTTCACTAGCAGATAGCTGATGTTATAACGAATAACTAAGGCTACTTTTATTTTAGAAATATAATTAGGGTTCCGCACAATAATAATACCCTTGAAATGAATAATATCGAAGTACTCTAAATGTCTTTTAAATTAAACGCGGGTGATACCGCGGGTACCAGCTAGTCACTATTATAATCTAAATAAGCTTTATATGTCGTGCCTACTGCAGGACAAAGGCCTTTTCCCATACACAGAAGCCGTGAGCATTAATCACCACGCCGGCATCAGATCCAGGTTTCCTCACAATGTTTTCCTTCACGGATAAATCAGTGATCTAAGACAAAAAAAAAATTACATTTATGACATTGAATATGTTTCTGTAGTACTTACGGCTACATCATCATATCAGCCAAAGGACGTCCACTACTAAACAAAGGCTTCTCTCATAGATTTCCACAACTATGTCATCACTCACCACGCTTGGGGTTTGTGAGCGCAGTATGCCTACTGTTACACAGAAGGGACGCTGCTGCCCATCCCTCTGGTTTAGAGTACCTTACTTGCTTTTTACGACATCCACGGCAGGAGATGGAGTGATGCTATATTCCTAATCCAAACACCACACGGCTTCATATCAAGCTATACATTTCTAGTAAAGAAAGAAAGAAAGAAAACCGTTTTATTTTGGACTCAGACATGTAATTACAGATAATGATAAGATATAACTTTAAACAACCTGCCCGAAGAAACAAGCCTGTTGTAAACCTCAGGGCCATCACAACTTTCTAGTTGAAGCGAAGATTATTCATATTGATCCAATGAACAATCTGCATCAACGTTTTTATTTCTTGGCATTCGGTAGCTGTCCTCTCGTCTGAGGAGACTGGGCTGACCACCTTTTTTTTTAAGGATTTTGTCCGGAACTAGGACGCAGGTGGTCAGCCCATGGAGTGCTGTGGTCTCCTTCTGTGAGAGCGTAATGCTCCAGAAGGTGGTCGCAGAGCGGGATCGGGAGAGGGCTGATCCCGCTCGGAGGAGGAGGACACGGAGCCGGGGTAACAACCGTCGCGGCGCCTAACCACCTGCGTCCTAGTTCCGGACAAAATACTTAAAAAAGCTTAAGGTCGGATACCTCGTACGCACCTACACACACACACACACACTAATCTCGCTACTTTGCGAGTTGATTGCCGCAGACGTAACTCGTACCTGACGTCACGCACCGTTTAGAGGCTCTTAACCCTGCTAATGACCGCGTAAGGCCCGATTTGCGATATTGTGATTCTCGAAGCCTTAGTAACATGATTTTACTAAGTTTGCACAGATTTCAATTCTATAGTTTTGTTTCATATATGTCCTAACTAGCTGGGACCAGCGGTTTCACCCGCCGTTTAATTTATAATAAAGTGGATTATTTATATATAATTTAGAGTAGGTACTTCGGCACAGACACTTGACATAGAGTATGTATATATATATTGGATTTCATGGGTTTTATTCTTTTGCACGGAACCCTAATTATTTTTCTAAAATAAAAGTAGTCTAAGTTATTCCTTATAACATCAGCTATCTTCCAGTGAAAGTCCCGTAGAAATCGGTTCAGCCGTTTCGGAGATTAGCGGGAACAAACAGACAGACAGACAAAAAAAATGGAATAGGTTTTTTGTTGTAGGTCCCGTCAATTTTCGGTTATTTTATTCAATAACTTTAAAACTATATATTGTAAAATAATAAAATAAATATATTTGAGACCCTCACAACAAGGCCTTCCATTTCATGTTACACGGTACGGTACAGTTTGCAAAACTTTATTACTTAATTTTCTATATTGCCCTACAAAAAAGACCCCATATTCAAAATAAATTAACTGTTTGATGGGCCCCATCTCTGTGCGACCTGGCCGGCCGCACATACTAAAGTGTATAATCTATGGCGCATACCTTCAGAGAGGCGCGCGTGGAGCACACGCGACTCCCTCTCGGGCCTGTTTCTGTTCGGGCGACGGACTGCTCTTAGTTAGTCACCCGCATGCTGCTTCTCATGGAGGCCGGAGATCTTCCAGCACCCTCCGCCGTCGTCCGCGCCCTTTCCGTTTTCTGCAGCGAAGGTCAGAGGTGGTCTCCTCCCGCCCCGCGCTGCCGCCTCCTTTGCTTGCATCACGTCCTCGCATCATAAAATACATAAGAACTAAGAGTCAAGCAACGTTTTATTTTAAATATTTCATATTATTGTAATGAAATAGTTTAATATATTGCAAGTTTATACTGTGACATTTATAAATGTTTGGTTTTTTATATTTTAATCGATTGTAAATTTATACTGTGAAATTGATTATATATTACTGTTTATTCTTATTTTAATCGATATTGACCTCTTATATAAAGCATGCAATTATACGCGATGGTTTATGGCAGCAGGGGCGGATCCAGCCTTCCAGTCAGGGGGTCACATAGTCAAGGTCCAACCAGAATAGGCTATAAAACTTAGGTACTAAGAAATATTATCAGCGGCTGACTAGGCCCTGGGCCATGACCCCCATGACCCCTCCTGGATCCGCCCTTGTATGGCAGACACGATTGAACCACATCACTACAATTGTTGCATCGTGCATGCACTGATCTGTATGACATACCATATTTGAACGAATAAATTTAGATTTAGCTTATCTTATGTTACCAAGATACGCTAATTAACTCCACACGTGTTTTCCGCTGTAAGTTACTATTAAGGCCTGAACAATGGTAAACTCTAAGACCATAATTATAGTCGAAACTTATATCATAACGGTACTCATAAAGCTCGAATCATAAGAAAATAGTTTGCCTTATAACCACCACGATTTACATTAAACCTGTAAGATTTATCTGAGAAACTAGGTAAATTATTTAAAAAAGACGATTTATGCTCATAGGGATACCCTTAATTGGGTAAATGCTTATTATGATTGTGGGTTGTCATACATAGGGCAAACAAAGCGTAGCATAGCCACCAGAATTAAAGAACACATAGCTGACGTCAAGCATAGGCGCACCACAAAGTCCGCAGTGTGTGAACATGCCTTAGGCAAACCCAACCATTTTCTTCGATTTGATCATCCTCAAGTCCTCGCGAAAGAGAACCGCTATGTACCAAAGAATGTTTCGTGAGGCTATTGAAATTAAAAAAACATCCTAATTTTAATAGAGAAGATGGTTGGCAGGTACCACCTGTTTGGAATTCGGTTATAAAATTAATAAAATCCCAAACAACACACCACAATAAAACACATCAAGATACTGTGAGTGATTACTGCGTGCATCGAAACAATATTTGATTAGTTTTGTACGGTAGATAAAATAACTTTTTAAATCTGTAACTACGCTTCCTGCGTCCACGAATCCTGCAAAGTGTTCGAAACGTCAGGAAAAACAAAAATCAATAATACACGCGATATAATCCGTTTAAAATTGTTTTATTATAAAACCTTATAATAAGTATATGGTATTTGTCCGTCGGGTGTCCGGATTAAGAATGTACTAGTCCGTACGAAATGTCGGCTTCATCTAGATTTATTGACGAGTAAAAGTGTTTTTACTGGCTAAATACAAGATCATTTGATTTCTATTCCATTTCCTCCCGTGGATGTTGTAAAAGGTGACTAAGGGACTGTAAACCAGAGGAATAGGCAGCAGCGTCCTTTCTATGGAATGTGAACACCAACCCGCTTGCCAAGCGTGGTGAGTACTGGAAAATTCCCCCAAAAATAACGGCACAAATTTGGAAATCTATGAGTGAGGCGTTAATGTGGGATACCTAACAAAACACTTTTAAACGGATTCTATCGCCTATAGATTTTTGTTTTTCCTGACGTTTCGAACACTTTGCAGAGGTCGTGGTCGCAGGATGACTGCGAAGACGTAAGACATTATTTACCAGGTATATTTTGATCGCGTTCACGAAAACCAAGTTTAAATGTCATAGAGTGTAAATATCCACAATCTCAGACAGAAACGCGCTGCGTCTTGCATTGTATGCAAGTAACAGCAACCTTTTTTTTTTTAACTTGGGGAAATCCTCTTGGACTTCCTCCGCCTGGGGCAGGGCGGAGGGGCATGCCGGGTTCAAACCGGCTAAAACCCCACGGTGTCCTTCTTCTTACCTCTAGCCGGGGGCGAGTTGTACGCTTTTTTGCATTAGACCGCTCCCCCGAAGTAACGGCAACCTGCTGCGACTTAAGCTAATGTGTGTGTGGGGGAGTGACATGCTACTTTCTTTGCTTGAAACATGTACAGTTCCTGTGAGATAGCGGCTGAAACCCATATAATTACATATAGGGTCTTACTTTAATAATGGAAAATATTTTAAAACTAGGCTCTATGAATGGCATAGAATTAATCTCAAGTATCACACGCTGGTGGGCTACTAAACAACCACATTGTTGTTCGACCGGACCATTTTCAAACACGTTTTAGTATTACTGTGTTTGTGTGTTCGCTGACAATGCCACAGTATTTTTAGAAAGACACAATAGTGAGTTACCTACAGTTTTTACGTGGTGAATTGCGCTTTTTATGCAAACGAAAACATGAGTTATTTAAATTAATTTTGAATATGTATAATTGCCGTGTGGTTCAGAATACCACCACCCCATCTCCTCTCGTGGGTGTCGTAAAAGTCGACTAAGAGATTAGCCGGAGGATGGGCAGCAGCGTCCTTCGAGTAAATTAACAACCCAACTGCGATCGCCAACCCGTCTGCCAAGCGTGGCGATTATGGCAAAACCCCCCAATGAGCCCACAACACACCCACATCGGTCGTTCTGGTGATTTTTGGGGGAGGCCTGTGTCCAGCAGTGGACTTCATTCGGCCGAAACGACGATGTATAAAATAAAGGTTGATGTTGTTTTTTTTTTGCAATCCGTAGATTTACCTCCTAAATATTTTCTATTAATAAAGTAAGACCTTGTATAGTCTGCCAATATCCATATATAGTCAGCCATTATCTATATATAGTCAGCTAATATCTATATATAGTCAGCCAATATCTATATATGTATAGTGGAAGTGAGTGGTTCCAAAACTGGAATGCTCGCATATTCGTTGAGATAATAATACAAAAAATTAAGAGCACCGCTTAGTTTTTTTTCTAAGGATTTGTAATTTTGTCCTCATTGTCACATACGGCAAGAATATACTTTCCATTTCCCTCCGTAGCAAGCAGAAGACAGAGTAAATACTGTAGGCTTTAGGCACAAGAAATGGGAGTTTACAACAGGGCCAAGACGAGTTGTAAGTTGAATAAGCAGAAGGCCGTCGTCTGCGTAACCAGTCAATGAACAGCCGTATGGTAATGGAATCGCTAGAAAATCATCGAAACCCATGTTCCATGGCAAGGGTTAGTACGAACACTCATAAACAAACATAAAGCTCCGCAAATATACATAGTCAATATCGGGCATAAAACGAAAAATAATTTTGTCCCTGTTGAAGCCGAAGCCAGCTGCCAGCGTGATTTAAACAGGCTTTTTATTCTGAACTTAGTTTAGTGCATAAACAGAGTTTCGCTTGTATTTTTTTAATTGAATGAATTGAGTTTAGTTGCAATGGTGAAATCGGCCCGTAGTCTCTAATACCCAGTAATTTTTACTACTGTTAAATTTCACTAGCTACAGTGTCCTTCAGACCACAGCACAGTAATGTGTAAACAGCGTGTGTTGACAGCCGATTTCTGATACCTACTGTGGTGGTACCATTTTCTTTATTTATTTTTTATTCATGCCCGGTGGAAATTATTCATGAACTTCCTTCGCCCCGGGGAAGGGTGAAGGGGTATGCCGGACTCCTACCGGCTAAAATCACTGGAGCGGTCATCTTCGGAACCTAAGGGAGGCTCATTGCTGCATGCTGCTGCAGGCTGTTCATGTACTGGGACCGACATGGTGGCGTTTCTGTATAAGCACTTCAACACTTCGATGTATCGATAGTCAATGTGGCACCGCTGCAGAGACTGCAGTACCGCCCATGTCTTGATCGAATTGTAGGCTTTCTCATAATCCACAAACGCTAAGCACAGTGGCAGATTGTACTCCTCGGTCTTCTGTATAATCTGCCGCAGCGTATGAATGTGGTCTATGGTACTAAAATCTTTTCGGAAACCGGCGTGTTCGGGAGACTCTGTAAGACATCAAACATGCGCTCGAGACGATTCGTGATGACCCTTGAAAACAGCTTATAAACATGGCTCACAAGCGAGATATTTCTATAATTCTTCAATAGGGTGTTATCACCCTTTTTGAAGAAAAGCACCACCTCACCTCTGTTCCACGCTTCCGGCGTTGTGCCCTCGAGTAAGACGGAATTGAATAGCTTCTGGAGGACTTAAGTACCGGTGTCCCACCCGCTTTCAGAAGCTCTGTTGTAATTCCGTCATCACCCGGTGCCTTGTTATTTTTAAGCTGTTTCAAGGTCAAGGCAAGGGATATATTCGGTAAAGTGTCAAGCTAAGTTAGCTCGCGGGTATTTGTGAGAGCCAATGGTAGATAAAGTTACGCAGGTATGTAGCTGTCGGTAGAACTTCTCGATCTCTCTCGAAACCTCTGGCTTTAGTCGATGCCACGCTGCTATCCTCGGTCTTCAGCTTCATAATCCGACTTTGCCCAATAGACATCACTCTTGCGAACACTTTGGAGCCCTGGTTCCGCTCAATCATCTATTTAACACCATTCGTATGTCGTGACGCAAGGACTTCCATATCCGTCTATTGAGCAGTCGGTATGCTTCAGCATCACTGCAGCGTCATGGCACGTCTTTCTGCCATGAGGCTGAGGGCATCATCAGAGAGCTTTTTAGGTCTACCTTTACGGTGGGTTGTAAAGTACTTAGACCCAATCGTTTGGACAGTTAATACAAACCTGACATTTAAGTCGTCCACAGATACGCAATGTTCCACCCCAGCACCCCCTGCCCGCCGTTACCATGGCCGCTACCATACCAATAGCGGGGCCGCCGGGTACTGGGGGCCAGTTTTTTGTTTGTGTTATCATTTTTGGAGGGATTTGCTAGTACTCACCTCGCTTGGCAGGCGGGTTGGTGAGCGCAGCATAGCCACTGTTCAACAGAGAGGACGCTGCTGCCCATCCCTCTGGTTTAGAATCCCTTAGAATCTGGTTTCCAGGGCTCAACCTACATGTGCAGAAAAGAACTAACACATATGCTATAATATGAATAGTGCTATGCATTATTAATAATTATCAATTTCCTTTTGTGTATTTTGGAAGCAATTGTCTGTTTTATTATTGTGTGTATTTATTTTACGTCCCTATTGTCAACAAAGTCTTAGTCCGATTATATGCTTTTTTAACTCATTAACTGTTTCAAAGCCAGACATAATTAAAAATCTATTGTGTCTTGCCGGCTGCCGACAATTGACAGGCAAGAGGTTTAAGACAATAATACTAATGATTCATACTTTCCATCATCTGCGAGATCAGCAACGGTTTTATGTAGGTAGCCTATAAAATCTCCAAGATCTGGAGGAACAATTGCAAGGCAAACTCTCGCTTCCGATGCTCTCCCGTATCATGTTTCATACAAATGAAGATTATTATCATATCTGTCCCATTCCACTGTCTCCTTTAAAACCCTATAATTAATTTGCTGGATAATTGTTTTACTGCAAGTTCCTTATTAAAGAATAAACCTTCCCCTTAGTAGTCACAGCAGATCAGCAGCCTTAAAAATAAGAAATATTTATTTATTAAACTCTTTATTGTACACCAATTACTATACAAAAAATAAAAACAGTAAGGCCTAGTATAAAGAGTACCATGGGCGGCCTTATCGCACTTGACGATTTATTCCAGGCAACAAAATGAAAAAAAAACTGAATTGGACAAGAATGGGTCAGTCGATGGTGCACACAAAAATGCATAACAATATATCTAAACAAAACGATTCTAAATAAATACTAAAGATTATATAGTTATATACTCGTATATAAACATACATAAAACATATATAAATAATACTGCGATATATATATGAAAATATAATTAAACCAACAGATTTTTTTTTATTTATTTTTTTATTTCAAACAATACAAGCTTACAGTGTGGACCAGAACGCTTATATGTTATGCTACTTCTTTTAAAAAACAAATTAAATCAATAACCTAAAGAATAAAAATTAAGACATTACAAATTGTGATAATAAAGTAAGTTATAACAATAAAATAAATTATATCAAAACAATAACACGGCAAGAAGTTATGGCTGAATATTAAATAGTATTTAAATGAATCATTACATATTTCATCAATACAAATAACTTGTCGAAAAATATATCTGCATCTAGATAAATAATATCTGCATTTAGTAGTATTATAGTAGTAGTATTAATATATCGGTCGTTATTATTTTTCAGAATAGCAAAGAGCAAAATGACGGCAGCCGGGAGAAGTACAAGGACTTCACGTTCGACCACTCGTACTGGTCGTTCGCTCACGAGGACGCCCAGTACGCGGCCCAGGAACAGGTGGGTGCACTGTTCTCACTGTTCCTTTTCGTAGAAACCTAATTCTGCAATAAGAAGTCGGACATTCCTAAAATCTTAAAATCATGACGGCCTGGTAGACAAAACAGAAAACGAACAATATCAAATTTAAATATATGATCCAAGAAAAAAACGCAAACACTGCCACACAAACCACACGCACATAAACTCGTACAAACTGTATATTCATACACTCACACAAACTGCACACACTTACACTCACATAAGCCGCACATTGTGTTAAGTGGTCTATACAAATTTCTGTTTGTATTCCATGTAATATGTAAAGCATCCAAATTACAAATCCGCAATTAACTATAGAATTCGCTTATGTATTAAACTACATTATATTTGCAGCTGGGATGTTGTTAATTTATAAAAATAAAATTAAATCGGCGCCTGCGCGGTGCTAATGCCGCGTTCTGCCATCAGTTTGTGTGCACGTATGGTCCGCACTGTCCGTTTGAGTGACATGGCGCCTGCTAAACACCAGGATGTGCCTCAAGTGATTGTTTGGTTCCAGGTGTTCGCGGACCTGGGTCTGGACGTGATAGACAGCGCGTTCGAGGGCTACAACGCGTGCGTGTTCGCCTACGGGCAGACGGGCAGCGGGAAGACCTTTACTATGATGGGATCATCCGTATGTATTGTAGTCATCGTCCACCCTTAAACATCCACTGTTGAGGATCCTAATAGATTGCAGGAATGGCCCTTTTTTATTGATCCGGTGGAAATACCTCATCTGGTCATCCCCTCTAGTGGAGGGAAGGCAACTGTAAAGAGGCCAACCCCCCCCCCCGCATCTCTCGAGGGGATTGTTAAAGATTCCCCCGAGGCCTCACTATGCGCTGTGCTGCGCACACAGCGGTACGTTACCACATGCGCACCGCTGTCTTCCCGGAGGTCGCTCGGTATGAGCACGCATATTTTCCATTAAGCGCGCTCGCGACCCCCAAGGCCCCCCGCCATATAAAGATTAGCTTAGCATATGGTTTGGAGATCGGAGTATGTATCTATTTATGTGCAGCACACGCTCTTGGCATCCCTATCAGGGTTCGTGTGGTGACCGGATTGGGAATAAACCACTTCTCCATCTCCTCCCGTGTTTGTCATAAAAGGCGACTGATCATCATCATATCAGCCAATGGATGTCCACTGCTGTACAAAGGCCTCCCCGTAGATTCTCACAAGGAGGATTCTAAATATGTTAGAGGTAGGATTGCAATTACAAATTGCAGTTGCAAAAAGATTATGTCGATTAGTACACTTCATTGATGGAGACTTTTCATTGTAATAGTATTAGTTAATAGTAATTAGATCTAGTATTTGTTGAATATAGAGTGTATAAGGCATGATGGGTTTGACATATCCGTGTAGATAAAAACCCCGAAATAAATAAGATAAAAAAAATACACCTGTTAAAACACCAACGGAAAGACGGTTGGTCTGTCCCATGCCTATGCTGCTCTACACAGACACCCTCTCATATTATATTCTTACTTCTCCAGGAGTACCAAGGCCTAATACCTCGCATATGTCGCCACTTGTTCTCCCGAGTGGCTGCCGGCAAGGAGTCCGGGGCCTCCTACCGCACCGAGGTCAGCTACCTAGAGATATACAACGAGAGGGTCAAGGACCTGCTGGCTACTGACGCGGGACACTCCCTGAGGGTCCGGGAGCACCCAAAACTGGGAATTTACGTGCAGGACCTGTCGAAACATTTGGTGTCTGACTATGATGATATACAGGTATGTTAAGTTTAAATATTTGTTTCTATAACTAGCCACAACAGAATAAAGAAGTTTTTTCTAGAACAAGAGTTTGACATTCATTCTAATACTTGAGCCACACTAGGGTTTAACGTCATTAATTATCGCGTTCATGGACACTAGACATAGTTGTAGCCACGACTTAACGCGCTAACTTTGTAATGGCATTCATAATCGCCTAACGTCTAAAGCTAGGGTGGCGGTCTTTATAGGCTCATCAAAGAGATTTAGCGAGTTATTTAATGCGTGTAATGGCCACACCTGCCATTGTCAGTATGTACTGAGAGTGCTATAGGACTGTACGTCTTGGTTCCCGCCCGTAGCAGCTGTTGATCAACGATAACTATGGCTGGCAATTAATATTAAGTAATCTGTGACTATGGTGTGGACTAATCAAAAAGTGGTTGACACATCAAACTAGCAACTTCAACCGCCATCTCGAAAATAATTTTGTGGAATAACGCAATTTATCGACATGAAGATTTCGCGGAATATTATTGCGCCTTAATTACTACGTTAGACGATAACCAGCCGTTAACTAACACCATTACAAAGTCAGCCGTTAACTGCCATGGCAAATAAACTATTATTATTATATTAGTAACACATTGATCTACATTTTTCTCGGTATATGTTTTAAAATAATCTGTATTAATCAACATTGTATTCTCAATTATTTTAAAAGAGTATCCATGGAGTTTCTTGTCGGCTCTTCTCCAAGAGATGAACTATTTGGAACCGTGCAACTTAGATTCTGACGTTTCATAAGTGCCAATATTTGGTTTATTTTAAATAAAATACTTTGACTTTGACCTTAATGTGGCCCCAACATAATATCGAGGGTCTTATTTACGGAACTAGATTTTTTGTTGTCACATTACCGAAAAGAAAGCGGTTTTTCGCTCTATCATCTTTAAAAAACATTGTATATGCGCAGGAGTGCATGCACCGTGGCAACCTGCATCGCACGACGGCGTCCACCCAGATGAACGACGTGTCGTCTCGCTCGCACGCCATCTTCACCATCACTTTCGTGCAAGCGAGCTACCTGCGCCACAACAACATGCCCAGCGAGACCGTGTCTAAGGTCCATCTGGTGGACCTCGCTGGAAGGTACTGATACCCTACTTAGCTCCTTGTAATCCACTGCCCGAAGCAGTAGCTTAGTAACGCTGCAATTTGTGTAGTGACCAGAGTCAGGGCATGCTCTTAACAAGCATCATCAGTAATCCAAGCTGCCTATGTGAATTCCAACGCCAGCCAGCGGATTACAGTCTCTCTCAAGTTGTTCTACATCACCATCATCTTTTCAGCCGAAAGACGTCCACTGCTGGACAGAAGTCTCCCCCACAAATTGCCACAACGAGTTGCAGGTTTATGTTGTGTGCTCTTTGGGGGGTTTTTGCCATAATCGCTTGGCAGACGGGTTGGCGATCGCAGTTGAGTTACAAATGTACTTAAAGGACGTTGCTGGCCATCCTCCGCCTAATCCCATCGTCGCATTTTACGACACCCACGGGATGAGATGGGATGCTGGTATTCCTGGCCGGCACCACACAGAACGTAGATTGTGTGTACGTAACGTAGCTTTTCATGAACGTTTCGCACCAAAAGTTGCTGATGTACTGCCCCCGGCCAATGTCACATATTCCATCGTGGTGATGAACTGTGGACTAATTGAGTGGTCTTTCCCCCCAAGTGTTTAGCGATCTTTTAGAGGCCTATAAGCAGCAATGGACATAAAAGGGTGATATGTTTGGAATATAATAATGTCGTGTGTCGTGCAGTGAGCGAGCGGACGCTACGGGTGCGACGGGGCAGCGGCTCGTGGAAGGCGCACATATCAACAAGTCGCTCGTCACGCTCGGCTCTGTCATCTCCGCCCTAGCAGAGTCCAGCCAGCCCCTAGAAGGTAACTATTACCAACCATATTATAACAACATGCCCCACAGGGCCCATAATTGTAACTAGTTAATAAGCCATAATATGTTATCACCTGATGTGTGCATGCAAATAAATGATGAATGAAATGACGGCACGGTTGGTGCAGTGGCTAATACAGTCGGCTGCTGCACTCCGGGTCGTGGGTTCGATTCCCGCACGGAACAAATATTTGTATGATCTGCAGGTAGCTGTTCCGGGTCTGGGTGTATTGTGTGTGGAATTCATGTCTGTAAACGCACCCACGACACAGGAGAAATCCTACTGGGGGCAAAGCAAAAAAAAATAAACAAATATATATATATGAATATCGAGTAATGGCGGGAAATTCTTTCTTGATGTGACAAGCTCACCTTCTTTTTCTACCACTAAGGTGGCAAACAAGTATACTCCCCGCCTGATGGTAAGCGATTACCGTAACCTATGAACGCTTGCAACACCAGAGGTATCACTCGCGCGTTACTATCATCAATTCATCAATTCGGCATAATGAAGTCCACTGTTGGACACAGGCCTCCCCCAAAGATCACCACAACGCCCGATATGGGTGAGTTGTGGGCTCATTGGGGGGTTTTGCCATATTCGCCATGCTTGGCAGACGGGTTGGCGATCGCAGTTCAGTTGTTAATGTACTCGAAGGACGCTGCTGCCCATCCTCCAGCTGATCCCTTAGTCGACTTTTACGACACCCACGGGAGGAGATGGGGTGGTGGTATTCTGAACCGGCACCACACGGCAAGCGCGTTACTAACCCGGTAAGAATTTTTTATCGCCTTTTTGAAGAAAAGTGCTCTAGTCTCTTGGGAAAACCTCGGTAGGGAGCTGATTCCACACCCTGAGCGTGCGCGCGAGAAATTTCCTCTGAAACCGTACAGTACGAGACCGTTTTGGTTCTGGTGTATGCGGATGAATTTCCCGCCGATGGCACCACATGCGATAGTAGAAGGTAGCTGCTGGCAACATATCGAACAATTCCTTGGAACACTGTCCGTTGTACAAGCGATAGAACACACACAGGGAGGCAAGGTCTTTCCTCAGACTTAAGACTAGCCTGCTTGTGAGCTTGGGATCGTCGACATTACTTAGCGCACGTCTCTGTATACATTCCAAAAGGCCCGAGCTGGGTATCGAATTACCTCATAAGGCCTTAAAACTCAAATTATTTATCTTTCAGTGCGTATGCAGAAAGGCAACAAGAAGGTGTTCATCCCTTATCGAGACTCGGTCCTCACGTGGCTTCTCAAAGATTCGCTCGGCGGCAACTCAAAGACCATTATGATCGCGGCTGTAAGTAAAAGCAAGATTATAGACTGAATGGTCATTATTATCAACGTAGAATTTTAAATTTTAGTGGTAGTAGAGTCCTACTTACTAAAGGTTACTGAAAACTAGCGCTGCTGGTAATAGGTCAGGCACCATTATGCTCACACCTCACTCGCCCCGGGAACACTATGGCGTGCACGTGGATACGTGCCGCCGTGTGCAGGGGTGACCGCTCAGTCCCCTCCGTGATGTGCCTAAAGGCATGGCACCAATAGGCGGCTCAAGTGTGATCTTACGAGGACCTTTGGTGCTGAAGAACCGCTCCAGTGGTTTTAGCCGGTAGGGCGTACCCCTCTGCCAAAAACAGGTGACGTGTTTAAAAAAAAAAGCAACCTTGTTTTAAGTTTGCTTATAAATGGATTAACTGGCTGTTCTTTGACTGACAGTTGTATTAAAATCAGTGCTACTGGTTGTTCTATTTATGTTTATTTTATGAAGTTATTATTTATTATATTTGCCGTAAAAAGAGCAGTTTTAAGTTTTAAGTGTAAATGGCGCGTAGAAATAAAAACTTTTCTTTCTTTCCTACTTTAACCGTTCGAACCTATTTTCACCGCGATGGAATCCATCGTGGACATCCTCCGCCCGGGGAAGGGCGAAGAGGGTGCTGGTCTCTTACCGTTTAAAGACAGAGTGCTCATCTTCGGCATCGAAGGGAGATCCAGGTTGTTGAGTACGAACACACTGGAGTGTCATCCTTGGACACATCATGGAGGGGGTATTGTAAAGCGATCTCACCGTTTAATAAAGGGAGGTGCCTCTAAAGAGGCCACCGCCAGGCACATCCCATCTACCTGCTATGATACGTACCGCCGTATATTGAAACTACTCATTTGTCTTTACCAGAAACTTCAAATTCCATACAAGTTGTCACCCGAACCGATTCACCCGCTTAAAACGCAGTTATCACCGTAAACACTGTCCACCAGATATCTCCCGCGGACTGCAACTACGGCGAGACGTTGTCCACGCTGCGGTATGCGAACAGAGCCAAGAACATCATCAACAAGCCGACCATCAACGAGGATCCAAACGTCAAGCTCATCAGGGAGCTGCGCGAGGAGATCGAGAAGCTGCGCGCGCAGATCGCGCACAATGATGTAAGTACGGCACGGTTGGTGCAGTGGCTGATACAGTCGGCTGCTGCGCTCAGGGTCGTGGGTTCGATTCCCGCATGGAACAAATATTTGTATGATCTGCAGGTAGTTGTTCCGGGTCTGGGTGTATTGTATGTGGAATTCATGTCTGTAAACGCACCCACGACACAGGAGCAATCGCAGTGTGGGGCAACGTATTAAAAAAAAAAGTACGCCACATTATAGTTCACTGCCTTGTTGTGCACATTTGATCACTTTAGATGGATCAAGAATATGAATTTTAAAATAAAATTATAAAATAATTTGTAATAATTTATATACAGTTTCTTGGAGTCGCGATCACATTTATGATACAAATAATTTGCTTATGTTTAATATAACGTCATCGATTTACATTCTTAATAGTTTCTTAATCTTTTGACGTGATAAAAACTGTAAATGAATGTGCATTATGGAGCCATTCAAAATTGCGGCCGAATGAAGTCCACTGCTGGACACAGGCCTCCCCCAAAGGTCACCACAACGACCGATACGGGTGTGATGTGGGCTCATTGGGGGTTTTGCCAGAATCGCCACGCTTGGCAGACGGGTTGGCGATCGCAGTTGAGTTATTAATGTATTCGAAGGACACTGCTGGCCATCCTTCGGCTAATCCCTTAGTTGCCTTTTACGACACCCACGGGATGAGATGGGTTTTAAATTATTTGCTTATGTTTTGCTGCGATTTACATTCATATCTCATTGTGTGCCGCAAAACGAAACACAGTTATAAATCTATTGTGTCTACACGGATGCCAATTGACACGCGAGAGGTAGTTTCTTTGGTTTGTCATGCTCACTAAAATGTGTTGCTGGCGGTGGCGTTGTGTATCGGGTCGTTCGGTTCCCTACAATATGGTTGAGCTCAGCGATGCTGATGCATGCGTCATGCTCGTGAACGGGTGCCGTCTGTTGGGACTGGTCAGCCGCTAACTGCCGCGGCAAATAAACTATTATTATTATATTATTATCTTACCACCTACATTTTTCTCGGTATAAGTTTTACAATCATTTCGGCCTAATGAAGTCCACTGTTGGACACAGGCCTCCCCCAAAGATCATCACAACCACCGATATGGATGTGCTTTGAGCTCATTGGGGGGTTTTGCCATAATCGCCACGCTTGGCAGGCGGGTTGGCGATCGCAGTTGAGTTGTTAATGTACTCGAAGGACGCTGCTGCCCATCCTCCGACTAATCCCTTAGTCGACTTTTACGACACCCATGGGAGGAGATGGGGTGGTGGCATTCTGAGCCGGCACCACACGGCAAGTTTTACAATATTTGGTATTAATAAACATTGTATTCTCAATTATTTTAAAAGAGTATCCATGGAGTTTCTTGCCGGCTCTTCTCCACGAGATCAACTATATGGAACCGTGCAACTTAGATTGTGACGTTTAATAAGTGCCAGTAACTGGCAATAAATAACGTGAATTATTGCTTACAGGACCCCATAGAGGCGGAGTCAGGCGTGTTAGCAACGCTGCAACGTAAAGAAGCTCAAGAGAAGGTCCTCACAGAGAAGTGGACGGAAAAATGGCGGGAGACGCAGCAGATCCTGCAGGAACAGAAGGCGCTGGGGCTGAGGAAGAGCGGACTGGGAGTCGTGCTGGACTCCGACATGCCACATCTTGTGGGGATCGATGATAACCTGTTGTCTACTGGCGTGACGCTGTACCATCTCAAGGTAATACATAGATCCTGAACACCTAGTCATAATAGTCATGATATTCTATAGAAATAGAAGGAGCTGTGATAAGTGTAGCTCTCGTACAAGGTGGAAAGCAGTTTGATCAAGCAGTAGTGGGTTAGCGAGGATATTACAATTCTAGATGGACTGTACCAACCAACCTCTATACCCATCTCGTTCCCATCTATCTGTCTGTCCCTCTTTTTTGTCTCTCTCACTCATCTATCTGTCTGTCCTCCTCTCTCTCTCTCTGTCATCTCTCTGTCTCTCCTTATCTATCTGTCTGTCCCTCTCCCTTTCTCTCATCTGTTTGTCTCTATTTCTCTCTCTGTCCCTCTTACTCTATTTCTATCTAGCTAGCTAACTTACTATCTGGATGTGTGATCCAGGGTTTTTAGGCTGGTTGATCACGAAGAGCGCGAAGCCACTCTTGACTTGAGATGAGACACATTCACGCTTAAATTGAGTGGAAAACCAAGAAGGAAAAACAAGTTAATGTGAGTCTGCTGCACAGATAAGTTCGGTCAGTAGAAGTGGTAATTGTCGCGCTTGTTGCAGGAAGGCGAGACGGTGATCGGCAGCGAGGAGTACTCCCCCACGCCCGACATCGTGCTGAGCGGCGCGGGCGTGCTGCCGCTGCACTGCCGCGTGGCGCTGCAGCTGGGCACGGCCACGCTGCACCCGTGCCCCGGCGCGCAGTGCTGGCTCAACACCGTGCTCATCGACAAGCCGGCCAAGCTCAGCCAGGGTAACCGCACTAGTGAAAAAAAAAAAAAAAAAAAAAAATTATTTCCCTATGGCACTGTACAGTAATGAGTTTGGAGCGACAAGTGAGATATTGTTATAGAATGTACGATGAGAGATGAAAATTCTCGCAGTCGCCTATCATGTAATTATCAAGAATATTCCGACATTCTCTTTGCCCACACAAGTTCGAGTGCGTCTGTGAGTCTAGTAAAAAAGTCTATTCAATCACGTCACTCAACTCTCGAGATAGCATTTATAGGAAGTAGTATTATTTATAAAATAAATTGTTTCGCAATTAATTACACATGCACACACATACACGAGAACAAACACATATACGCACACACCCATACCTACTCAGTCGCACATCCATTCATATCCATACTCACACATACTCACCCACGCATAAATGCAGACACACGCCCCACGCACACATACACACGTGGACACATGCCTTAAAACATATGCGCAAAGGCATGCAAACACCTGCGCACACGCATGCAAACACATGCGCACACGCTCACACATCCATACACACACAGGCCCAGACCCTAAAACCGATCCTGTTCTGTGGTCGACCATGATGCTCTCCCAGAAGGAGACCAGACCACAGCACTAATAATTTTTTGACGCTACCAACATAGCCGACGATACTGCCGGCACAAAAGAGATCTTGCCCGATCTGTTGGACCAGGATCCGAAGCTAAGCAGCCCACGCAGAGTATCCAAGCGTAATTAATACAGCCCAGGACCAACTACAACAACTAAAGATACAGTCGATTCATAAATCCCGCTCACAATACCCAAGACATACGGCCAAAAGCTTCAACCATTTATCTGCAAACAGATCGCAAGTTGGATTAGAATGCAAGACTTCGTATAGAGCAGCGAGGGTGCAAGGTATTGAAGAATAAGCAGGCGGCACTGTGTGACAAGTAGGCACAGCAAACAGCTTGCGTTTCTTGCTACTGCTATCGCGCGTAGTAATAAAGGAAGCTCTAATCCAGCCAGCTCCGCCCCTCGCAACCCTCCATTCCCGCAGCCGTGTCGTCGCTCCAGCGCCTGAGCGCCCGCGCGTCCCGACAGTCTCAAAATAAGCACCAGAAAAGTAGTGCGCGTGCGTAGTTCGCCGATTAGGTCGCGATCGTTCACTCTCATTGTTAGATTAACGTAATAGTAATAATTAATTGTTAAGTGATCATACATCGAATGTAAGGATTTTTATGACATCGTGGATTTCCTCGAAAATCCTATACTGCTATAATTATCAGATCAGGCGAGTCTACAACCCCACGAAGAGCTTTGCAGGCTGTTTTGAGCTGATCATATCGATCGATCGACCTTGACTGTCTGAATGACTCTGTAGAACCCTGAAAATCAAGCTGCGTCTAGACAACGCGCAGCAAACAACATTAACACGTTGGTGGGCCGTGTGTAATCGAAACGCAGCTTTATGGCCCCCTTTCGACTGTTTAGTCCGTGGGTCTTTGACAATGAAATGTTTTTTTCGGTAGGCTGTATCCTGCTGCTGGGTCGCACCAACATGTTTCGCTACAACGATCCCGCTGAGGCTGCGAAGCTGCGGCAGGAGGGCAGCGCGTCTGTCATGAACCTGTCGCGCCTGTCACTGCTGTCGTGGTCCACCACCGACCTGGCTGCCAGCACTGAGAACCTCAACAACACGCTGTCGTGAGTATACATGACATCATTTCCATTACAACGAAACTAAGGCAAGACATTTGTCATAAACTTCTCATATACAGATTTAAAATAAGCTGACAGTTCAGAAGAGAGATCCCCCTTCTTATCTTGTAATAGATTAAAGATTCTGATAAGTAGATCATCATTTCGACCGAATAAAGTCCACTGCTGGACACAGGCCTCGCCCAAAGATCACCACAACAACCGATATCGGTATGTTCATGTGTTCTTATGGGCTCATTGGGGGGTTTTGCCATAATCGCCACGCTTGGTAGGCGGGTTGGCGATCGCAGTTGAGTAGTTAATGTATTGGAATTTGAGTTATATACTCGAAGGACGCTGCTGCCCATCCTCCGTCTAATCCCTTAGTCGGCTTTTACGGCACCCACGGGATGAGATGGGTTGGTGCTATTCGTAGCCGGCACCACACGGCATGTAAATGGACTAGTAGATGGAAATGATAAAAAGAATTGTGTTAGAAAGATTCTAGCAATGTTACGAACATTATTTTTGTATTCAATTTTATAACAAGATACCTAAAGCAATTACTGATCTCACAGATGGGAAGTTTAAGGCACACGTTAAAACAATTCTCATAAAAAATGCCTACTATATGGTTAGGGACTATGTTGACGATGGGGACATATGGCGTTAGCTCTTTTTTGCACATGTGGCTTCTCTGGTAACCAATTATGTGTGAGGTGCTCATTGTACTGTATAGCTGCTATATTTATGTTTCAGCAATGTATTGATAAAGTTTTACACACCTTATATGTTCTTAATATCTAATTCAATATTGTAACCTCAAGTATTTTAAAAGAGTATCCTTGGATTTTCTTGCCGGCTCTTCTCCATAGGATCATCTAATTGGAACCATGCAACTTAAATTCTGACGTTTTATAAGTGTTATTTGAAATGAAATTTTGAGGCAAAAGGCTTTGACTTTGAACAAATTTTTGTGCAACTGATGCGATGGAACTCACACACTCTTTTATTATTTGAAATTATGGTAACGATTTTCTTGGTCTTCCCTCTAGTGACTTGGAAGGCGAGATTCGATGCGAGCGTATCGAGGCCCAACGAGCTGAGTTGGAGCGTGAACGGCAACAGTTCCTCATGCAGCAGGAAGAGCGGCAACGTCGCTGGCATGCTGAGCGCGAGGAGCTGCTCCAAGCGCAGAAAAAACTCGATGAGGTGAGTGCACGATAACCAGGTCCTTGGTAACTGTGCAGCCTGCCGCTGACTGATGAGGCTCGGATGTTAATTATTTACCATAAAAAGGCCACGTCCAGTGCGGGCCTCGATTTAGAATGGCTGGGGTCGGATCAATTGAGGTTAAGCAGGTTGCTGCAGTAACACTTTGGATAGTCGGCCATTGTTTAATATCTCTTATCTCCTTGGAGAGTCGGTTAACGCATTAGTCACCTATAGGAATACTTTGAAAGGAGTCAATTAACTGAGAACTTGGAACATCATATTCGTTGATTGACAACCGATTTGAAGAAGTCTGACGAAACAATTTCAATAAAATAGAACCAAATGATGTCACAATATTACTGTCAATGTTACATGCCTGTGACAGACAGACATTACGGAATTAGAAGAGTTCTATGTTTTTTCTCTAGTTAAGTCTATAACGGAAAACTTAGATAAAAAATAGCCGGTTACTGTTGTCTTCCTAGACATGAGCAAGGCGTTTGATCTAGTTAATTACGAGAAGCTGCTCGATAGATGTGTTACGGCATCCGAGGTCCTGTCTAGAGTGGCTACGAAGCTATCTATACGGCCGATCCCAATGTGTAGTAGTGTCCCGCATTGGCGAAAATATTGTGTTTACAACACACACATCATCACATCTACTTTTAGGCGAATTAGGACAGGAGTACCGCAAGGTAGTATTTTAGGACCACTTCTGTTCCTACTTCACATAAATGACCTACCTAGTATCACCGCACATATCTTATTCAATTTCAAGCACAATCATTATAATTATATATAGTGTGTGTAGTAATTGAAAATTGGTTGTTGACAACAATAAAAATTAAATGACTAATAAATTTGACGAATAAATTAATCATTTTCTGTCTCATAAATAATCTCATTCTAATTTAATCAATTTTGCCTTCTTAATTTATTACCTGTAACATTCTAAAATATAGTAATTATCCCCAATTCATACATTATCTTTATGTTATTGTATGTACCTTAAATTTCGCATGCCTGCTAAAGGTGAGATGTATGTGTGACTTCTAAAATTGTAACAACTTTTATAAACCACGCCTCTAGCGAATAAATAATTCTATTCTATTCTTTTACAAAACCCTCAAGATTAGGGCAATCAATATGACGCTACAAGGCGGGATCGGGAGAGGGCCGATCCCGCTTGCAGAATGAGGAGAGCGCACCAGGGTAATAACCGCCCCGGTGCCCATATCTAACACGCCTGAGCCGCCGGGTACCGTCACTACATGGCAGGGAGTTTCAGGGGGTCGCGGGTGCGCAGACTTACAACTAACATAACAATACTATACATGAACAATGTATTTTTGTTGTTTCGTCCGTTGTCCGGCTTCTGAATCCCCGGAACACAGACCTCGGCCAAAATTCTTCCTGCATAAGTGTCAACTGTCGACAGATGTTCGTCGGCACTCGGTGAGAGTATTTCGAATTGAGATACACATTGTGACGAGACCAACCCTGGACCCTCAATGTGAATTTGGTCTTGACTTTGATGTACTCTACAATCTCCTAGACCTTTGTAGAGCAGCCGTAACACCTAAAGCAGCGTCGTCGGTACACCAGGACGCAACAGACCGGCGGGCTGATTACCTAAGTCGCAGACGCTTTGCAACAGGCGTAAATTGCTCCAACGCCGCTGTCAAACGGCAATTTGGTATTACCTATTTGCCAATAGCGACTAACCAGGGGAATACCTCTGACGCGCCTCTGTCGGACAATCAATGAATTAAAAACGTTAATTCTTTCTAGTTCCACTGGTCCTAGTCTAGTCCTACTGGTGGCTACTGGCGCTAGTAACTATGCATCTTCCACAATAGCGACAGGCGGGCGATGTCTTACGTAATACCAATTGTTTTGCCGCTTTGCCACTGGTGGATTCTTGGCTGCGCGATAGCTGCTATCGCGTCTGATGTTGCTGTTTTTAGCTAATCAGCCCGCGGACCGGTACCCCGGACTGGTACCGACTAGTGGGCTTTCTCTTCTTTTTCTAAACTTTTTCTAAACGTTGATAAAACCCTCTTTATCTCAACGGTCCTTCTTTGAATCCCTATGACTGAATGATTCACAGCAGTCGCTTGGTACCTTTCCCTTATTTTGCTGCTTAGCTTGCGACGCTACGAGTTTTTGGTGGTGGCAATAGCAGCGTAAGCTTACTTAGGGGCCGATGTATATACGCTGGTCGTCACCGCTACCGGAGTAGAGGAACAGTCGTTGACTGTACTCTATGCATTGCCCGCAAAATCGACAGTCGGTGACCCAACTAAAGTTGCCGACTCAAAACTGCCAATGGAAGCATTTTGCACTCCGCGATGCATGTTCACCTTGACCTATGACTAAAGGACCTTCTAGGCTCATAGTAGAGTTTTTCCCCGATAGATCGTACTCATCTTCGTCCTTTTTAGGGTTCCGAACGTCCGAAGAAAAAACGGCGGAACCCTTAAAGGATCACTCGTGTCTGTCTGTCCGCCTATCACAGCCAATTTGCTCGGAATCTACTGGACCAATTAAGTTGAAATTTGGCACACATATGGATTTCTGCGACCCAAACACGTACGTAACGTAAATAAATGAATTTTGAATATGGGGGTCCTTTATGGGGGGCAATATAGAAAATTATAGAATAAAGTTTTGCAAACTGTACCGTATAACATATGAGATAAAAGGGCTTGTTGTGAAGGTTTCAAATATATTTATTTTATTATATTAAAATATATAGTTTTAAGAATTTTTATATACATATATATTTATATATGTAAATATATATTTATATATATATATATATATTTAAGAAAATAGCCAAAAATTTACCTCCGAAACCTCTTATCTCCAAAACTACTGAGCCTAAAATTCTGAAAAATATATAGATTGTACGGTTTTAAATACGTACAGGTTGTTTATTTTGCTAACCCGCGACCTACTTCACGCGCTAATATATATTATATGTTTAGTTGACAAATAACTCACTTACGCGAACACCGCGGATTAGCATCCAACTTTAAATTACTTTGTTACTACTATTAAATAAACTTAACTATTTGCTAAATCTGTGGTTTGTGTTAACTACTCTCAAACTTAAACTACTCAACATTAACTTAAGGCGTTCTGAGCCATACATAAAAGTGGTCCTTCGAGCCGGATTCGCGAAAACCAAGTATCCAGACTCGGGATTCGTGATCCAAGAAACTAGTGCCTGCGGCGATACAACTCTACTGTGCCAACGGTTCAATAACTCTAAATCTTACAACAATGGGTCAGAGCGTCGAAGAACTTATCAGCATTCAAGAATCTACATTTTGCAGCTTGAAGCAAATCTGCATCAACTACAAGAAAGATAGTTCTAACAGAAAAAACTTGGATTATCTGGAGAAGCGTCTGTTTCGCCTAAATACAAATTGGGAGAAATTTGTTTACAATCATCAACTGCTAGAAGAATCTGGCAATACAAATATTCAATACTTTACAGACGATGTTTTCGGCAGCACAAAAAAGATGTATGAAGATGTTTTGCAAGACATACTCAAACGGAAAGCGGAGTTACCATCTGCAGCTACAAGTAACGTGGAATTGTCACCTTCTGCATTACCTAAACATAGCAAAGAAAAATCAAGATTTAGTTTCGATGATATCAAATTTCATATACCACCTCGCGAAACTAACGAAACAAGTGAAAAGCAACAAGATATATTACGACAGCAGTACTGCAACTTTAGAGCTTTTGAACGCACTGTGGAGAAGATAAACTTTGATTCTTCGATGGAAAAATGGGAGTTAGAAGACAGTCTTAACATCCTGAAAACAAAATGGGAACATATCGAAAAATCTAATTGGGAACTCGACTACATTGTACAAGACGCAGACTCGTCATACAAACAAAAATATGATGCTGTAGAAAACATTTATGATGACTTGAGAAAAAAGCTACAACACAATATCTGGAATAATTCACACTATGAGACGAGTACGCCAAAAATAGTGATTCCTGATTTTTATGGCAACTACAATCAATGGCTAACGTTCAAGGATCTCTTTATAGAGAGTGTCCATAACAATCCGTTACTCTCAAAGGCTCAAAAGATGCAACACTTAAAAACAAAACTCAAGGGTGAAACTGAAAAACTAGTGCAGCATCTCGGCATCAGTGCTGAAAATTATACATCTTGCTGGGAGATAATTACTCACCGCTATGACAACAAACGGTTACTATTTACGTCTTACATAAACACGCTGTTAAATCAACCCATCATTCAACAAGCGACCGCTGCGAGCGTAAGAAAGTTACATGACGTCATGGTAGAGTGTCTAAATGGACTCAGGAATATCGGGTTAGACATAACTAATTGGGATCCGCTTATCGTCCATGTTTTGGTTCAAAAACTAGACAGCGAAACTCATAACGAATACATAAAGGATCTTAAGGAACCGAGGGAGTTTCCCGATTTGGAAGAATTCACAAAGTTTTTAGAATCCAAATTCATGGCATTGGAAGCAATACAAGGCAGTAATAATTATAAATCAGATTCAAAGAAACATTCAACGTTATACAAACAGCCTTATAATATAACGACATCCAGCAATAATAATAGTTACAAATATAATCCACCGAGGTCGACAAACTTTAGCAAGCCACAAACATCGCCAAAAGTCTTCTTCACGACAGCAAAGAATTGCCCAATTTGCAAAATTGATCACGTTTTAATGAAATGCAGCAAATTCTTGGCTATGAACGCAAATGCTCGCAATGACACAGTTCGCAATTTGCGTATTTGCAAAAACTGTTTGTACAGTCATGGAGAACATCGATGCATTTCACAAAAAAGGTGTAAGATATGTCATAGCTACCACCATACACTTTTGCATGAACCGGAGGAATATGAACAGCCTAACAACAGTCGAGCTACCGTAACTTCTGGCACATCACCAACCTCTACCACTACCCATGCCGTTAACAACATATCGAACGAAGAGAAAGAAGTTTTGTTGACGACTGTACTTTTAAAAGTTAAAACAATAGATGGGGAGTATCTTAACTTGAGAGGATTACTGGATCAGGGCTCACAAGTTAGCCTCATCTCAGAAAACGCAGCGCAGCGTCTCAGGTTGCCGCGGCGAAAACTGATCGCGATCGTATCAGGTGTCGGGTCACTACCCGCCAGTTGCAAAGGAACTATTGACCTGGAATGCAAATCATTTCATTCAGACTATAAATTTAATATGACAACTTTAGTAATGAAAAAACTCATTAATAACTTACCGACAACGTCATTTTCAATACAAAACTGGGATTATTTAGATAACCTAAAACTGGCAGATCCACACTTCAACACTTCAGGTGCGATCGACCTACTTCTGGGTGCCGACGTGTATTCAGAACTTATATTGAATGGAATCATAAAAAGTGACAACAACTACCCTATAGCTCAACAAACTAAAGTAGGCTGGATTTTATGCGGAAACGTAAAAAGGTTTAACTGTTTCGTGACCTTCAATGATTTGGAAGACATGTCACGTTTCTGGGAAAGTGAAGAAATTACCGATACTTCCGCAGTCAATAACGAGGAACAGTACTGTGAAGAGTTTTATAGCTCCACAACTAAAAGATTACCGGACGGAAAATATGTGGTCCAGATGCCAATGAAGCCAAATTACGAAAATAACTTGGGAGCTACCAGACCACAAGCACAGGCACAGTTTTTACAACTTGAAAAGAAAATGTTAAACAGCGAGCAGTTTAATAAGGAATACAAACGCTTTATGAACGAGTACATATCTTTGGGCCACATGAAACCTGTAACTGCAGTAACAAGGAGGAAGGCTCAAGTCTACCTACCTCATCATGGCGTGTCAAGGGCTGAGTCCACCACGACGAAGCTGAGAGTAGTCTTCAATGCGTCTTACAAAACGGGAAATTACAGCAGTCTCAATGATCTAATGTATTCCGGCCCTAACCTACAAAAAGACATGCTGACACTACTAATTAATTGGAGATCTTACAGATATGTCTTCACGGCAGATGTAGAGAAGATGTACCAAAATATATGGCTAAGTGAACAGCAACAAAATTTACAAACTGTAATTTGGCGATCATCTCCTTATGAGCCTCTTCAAGAATGGCAATTGTGCACTGTGACTTATGGAATGAAAAGCGCACCGTATCTAGCAATGCGTTCCTTTCAGCAGTTAGCGCAAGATGAAACGGATAACTATCCAGAGGCTGTGAGCGCTCTTAAAAACTATTTTTACATGGATGACCTAGTCTATGGGCAGAACAGTGTTGAGTCATCGAAAAAAATTGTTTCACAATTGATAGAGTTGCTGAAAAAAGGAGGTTTTAACTTACGAAAATGGACAAGTAATGAACCAATCATTTTAGAGGAACTGCGAGACGATCAAAAAAGCAGTAAAACTAACATAAACTTCAGTCCTGAGCAAACACAGTCAGACACAAAAACGCTGGGTATGAGCTGGAGTCCAACAAGAGATGCTTTTACTTACCATTGGAATCTGCGAGAAAAGAAAAACATTACGAAACGTACATTATTGAGTGAAATAAGTAAATTATATGACCCTCTTGGTTGTTTGTCGCCAGCAACAATAAGAGCAAAATTACTTTTTCAAAAGATTTGGGTCAGCAAAATTGACTGGGACGAATGTCTAACTGAAGACGTAACTACTGAGTGGGAAGCCATCAGAAAGGACCTGCGTTCGATTAACAAACTTTTTATACCACGATGGTTGGAATGCACAGATGAACATTTGGAGGTGCACGGATTCTGCGACGCAAGCGAAAAAGCATACGCGTGCGTCATTTACAGCCGAGTGAAAACTTACAAAGATGGTTACGTAACGACACTAATCACTGCCAAAACAAAGGTTGCACCGCTCAGCAGAAAAATATCTATGCCTAGGATGGAACTCTGTGGAGCTTTGCTACTCGCTAAACTCATAGAAAAGGTCAAACATACTCTATCCCATAAACATCTGCAAATACATTGTTGGAGTGACTCTAAAGTAGTCTTAGCATGGTTACAAGGAGACATCAACAGGTGGGAGAGATATGTTGCGAACAGAGTGGCTCAGATTAAAGATATTATTCCTGCAAATAAATGGCAATATGTGAAGTCGAAAGAAAACTCTGCTGACTGCGCAACTCGTGGACTCACACCTACTCAACTGCTAACTTATAAACTTTGGTGGGAAGGGCCTTTATGGTTAAAAAACTACAACTGTAGTCAAGAAAATCACCTGACCTACATCACCAACAATGGATTAAAACTGACAAAATGCTGCGCTGCAGTTTACAAAAATTGTGAAATCGGAACTATATTAAACAAGTACAGTACTTTCAAACGTGTAATCCGAGTACTTGGATGGATCGTGCGATTAATAAACACGTACATTCGAAAGAACACAATTAAATCTAAAAATAACTTAACCGACTGTGTAACTGAAAGGAAAGTTATGTGTTTGTTACCAGAAGAAATTATTAAGGCAACAAACATGGTGATCAGAAAAGTTCAAAGAGAGCATTTTGGAGAAGAAATTGAAAATTTGATGAAGAATGAATCAATACCGACAAAAAGCAACCTGCTCAAGTTAACTCCATTTCTCGACGAAAATGGGTTACTGCGTGTGAGGGGGCGTTTGATCAACTCAACTTTGCCTCCCGAATCAAAACATCCTATTATTATTCCTGCTAAAGGAAGATTAACGGAGCTTATCATCCGGGAAGCCCACTGTGATACTCTCCACGGTGGTGCACGGCTTACCTTGGGACATTTACGTCAAAAGTTTTGGATCATTGGGGGGAGTAGGACGGTAAAGAAAGAACTACGACAGTGTATACGATGTCATCGTTTTAGGACTCACAGAAACGTCCAACTGATGGCAGATTTGCCGAGTGAACGAGTAACACCAACGAGACCATTTACTAACACCGGAGTGGACTTTACTGGATATGTGGATGTGAAAATCAACAAAGGAAGAGGTGTAAAAACGTGTAAAGCCTACATAGCGATTTTCATTTGTTTGGTTACAAAAGCTGTGCATCTGGAATTGGTATCCGACTTGACCACTCAAACTTTTCTTGCCGCCTTTAAAAGGATGTGTGCACGCAGGGGTACACCAAAACAAATGTTCTCAGATAACGGCACGAATTTTGTGGGTGCCGCAAAACTGCTACAAGAAGACTTTGAACAACATAAAACATTTCTAAACTCGGAATTTTACAATGAATTGAGCAACTTGCAAATCCAGTGGCATTTTAACGCACCTCTATGGCCAACGGCGGGTGGGCTGTGGGAGGCCGCCGTTAAATCCATGAAGTATCACTTGAAACGAGTTCTGGGGGAGCAAAAGCTTACATTCGAACAGTTTACAACTTTACTAACCCAAGTTGAAGCTTGCTTAAACTCACGCCCGCTATGCCCGCTATCAGAAGATGTAGATGACCTGGAATACCTAAGCCCCGGGCATTTTCTAATTGGAGGCCCCCTTCTGTCATTACCACAAAAGGCAGAAGACTTTAACCAGTGGGACTTAAGAAACAGATGGAAACTGGTAGAACAAATGAATGTACATTTCTGGAAGCGCTGGTCAAAGGAATATTTACACCAATTGCAAGAACGAAGTAAATGGCAACAACCTACGAAAAACCTACAAGAAGGAAACCTAGTATTAGTAAAGGACGAGCACCTGCCACCAGCGAGATGGGCTCTCGGAAGAGTGGTGGAACTTCATCCGTGTACTGACGGGAGAGTCCGGGTGGTCACAATAAAAACAACAAAAGGACAACTTAAACGACCTATCACTAAACTATCACCATTACCGCTGAAAGAAAGCTTGCCAACTTCGGAAGAAATGAAAATTGATACGATAGAGAAAGATAAAGAAGAACGATCAGAACCAAGTAACCAAAAAGGCAAAGATTTGCAAGAAGAACAAACAAACGCCATCTAATATCCCTTGTTCTTATGACTATGCTAGCTGCTACTATGGGAATTACACAATCGGCAAAAATTACTAATAACTACAAGGTGACATCGATACTAGACAACCGACCTATTTATTATGATGAAGCGGGAAAAATTACAACCTATACATGATGAATGGACACGGTTAATCTACTTTAACTTAACATCATTCTGGCAAGGTACAAATAAAATGAACAGCTACATTAATAAAGTGATATACTTTGTAAAAGCATATCACACGAGTACACGTCATGGGATGCCGTCGTCAATCAATTACGTCACAAATTACGTCACCTATCGGAATACAACTCTATTTTACTATAGCAACATGCAAGAAAACGTGGACAAAAATAGCATAAACCAAACTGGTGGCTGTTTACATTGTGCGAAAAAACAACTGATGCGCGTCATATGCAGCGATCAGGTTACGCCAGCGGTCATTAACGGCACTGGATTGATTACCTTGAAACCAAAGTGCATACTACAAAAAAAGATGCGATAATATTTACATATAACCATTTAGGAAGTAAATTTTATATGGGAGCGGATATTGAAGTTCCAACTATAAACTCGACCATCAACAACATATTTGACCTGAGTTGGAGAACCGCTCAGTTGAATATTACGGAGCTAGAGCCGATAGCAACATCAAATTTTAAAAAAAATTGAGCTTCAATTGGCTTACGAAAAAGAGCATGAGATTCTACCGGTGACGTTGAACATCTCTAACCACGACATATATTTTTATTCACTGACTTCTTTGTTGTTGGGAGGTATTGCTTCGTTTGCACTCTACATTATCATTAGAAAACGATGGTTGAAGAAAACTAGCGAGAAGAAAATCGTTAAATCGCAGCATTCTAAGGGAACGGACAATGTTGGAGTGGAGATCGAGATGCAAGAGATACGTCATGAGACCCGATCTCAACCCTTCTACAGCGAAGTGAAACCGAATAAGGGATTTCACTTTGATGAGTTGTCAAAATAATGTTAACACATATTTATTGTTTTAGTTTTGTTTTATACTTACTTTGTACACTTTACAATTTTAATTTACCCATGTACTGGATGCTCATCCCATTTTTTCCCTCGGGAGCATGTACGGTTTTAAATACGTACAGGTTGTTTATTTTGCTAACCCGCGACCTACTTCACGCGCTAATATATATTATATGTTTAGTTGACAAATAACTCACTTACGCGAACACCGCGGATTAGCATCCAACTTTAAATTACTTTGTTACTACTATTAAATAAACTTAACTATTTGCTAAATCTGTGGTTTGTGTTAACTACTCTCAAACTTAAACTACTCAACATTAACTTAAGGCGTTCTGAGCCATACATAGATAGATACTAAAAATATATATAGACCTATAGATTTCATTATATTAAAGAAGTCTCTGGTCTTAAGTAACTACTGTAACTAGGTCCCTAAGCAACGTTTAGTCTGAGTGATTCCTTGTCTGGAAGTGACGAGCGAATGACTTTATCATCTCGTCACCTAGTAGTATGAAAGTCTCACCTTAGCCACCACCACGATAACACCACGTCTCTGTTCCATATGTCATCACTGGCAACACACACTGGTTAAAGACGTTCGTCTTGAGGCATTGCGGTATTGTTGACGTAAAGACGTTGCGAAGTTTCCCGAATGCTGACCAGCCGAGTCGGATTCGATGATTGACCTCTTTCTCGAAGTTGGACCTACCTTGCTGGACAGTTTGTCTCAGGTAGACATACTCGTCAACAACTTCGAGAACAGAGCTCCCAACGGATATTGGGATGGACACGACATGGGCATTCGACATGACTCGTCTTGCCCATGTTCATTTTAAGGCCCATCTGTTGAGATCTAGCATTGTGCTGAGCTGTTGCGGCGATTCTGCCGTGACTACGATGTCGGCGGCAAATCGCTGAATGATATACTCGCCATTGATGTTAAATCCGAATCCTTTCCACTCTAGTAGCTTGAAGACATCCTCCATTGCAACGGTGGACAGTCAGGCAAAATGACGTCCCCCTGTCTCACACCTCTCCGCAATGGAATTGCCTCCGTGCTCTGTTCATGTACTCGGACCGACATGGTGGCGTTTCTGTATAAACACTTCTATGTACCGATAGACTATGTGGCACCGCTGCAAAGACTGCAACACTGCCCAGGTTTCGATCGAATCGAAGTTTTTCTCATAATCCACAAACGCTAAGCACAGTGGCAGATTGTACTCGTCGGTCTTCTGTATAACGTGCAGCAGCGTATGGATGTGGTCTATGGTACTTAAATCTTTTTGGAAACCGGCTTTAGTGATGATCCTTGAAAACATGGGTCAGAAGCGAGATGGGTATATAATTCTTCAGCAGGGCGTTGTCACTCTTCTTGAAGAAGATTTCCACCTCGCCTCTGTTCCATGCTTCAGGCGTTATGCCCTCGAGTAAGACGGAATTAAATAGCTTCTGAAGGACTTTAAGTAAAAAAGGAAAAAAGAAATAATTATTTTGGCTTTGTATTATATCATAAATCAACAATTAAGTTAGTGTAACAATAAATAATAAACCTTATAACTTCTTACTGCAATATGTATGCACCAGTTCTGTTTATTCAAAGAGAGCGTGGTGTGTTCTTTGTTCACTGCTACCATACCCTGATGTAGTCCCATTTTGGTTTGGAAGAAGTATTCTCTGAGGCTGTACACCTCACGATTATGTAGAGTTTTAGCGTTGAAAATCCACACTTGTGGGATGTACAGCCTCATTACTGATGATTGTGGGTAAAGCATACGGTTTGCAGTCAGCAGTGTGCAAACTTTTCTGTCCAATTAAATCTGAGTCCATCTGAGTATACCCAAGGAGATCGAGACTGGCATAGCAGACTACCATTGAAAGCCCGCATCTTGTTTCCGCTTGGCTAAAGACATGACATTTAAACGGTTTTATTAAACCAACACGTTTCTTCCCAAGGTTGTAAAAGGTGGAGTAAAAGATAGCAGGAGGCTAGGCAGCAATACCCTCTTTTGCGGTAATAACAATATACTGTGATTACCAGTTTGTTTATCATGTGAAGATTACTGTCTGTTCGTTACGGGCTTATGTGAGGGTTTACTCATCAGGAACGGGAAGCCATGGAGAAGGAGTACGCTGCGGCGTGTAGGCGGCTTTCGGGCGACTGGCGAGCGCTGGAGCGCGGCTGGACGCAGCGGCGCCGAGCGCTGCGCTGTCGCCAGCGGGAGCTCGCGCAGCGCTCGCAGCGGCTGGCGGCGCTCAGCCACACGCACCGCACCTGTGTGAGTATGTACCGCGTAGGACGAGCTGGGCAGGCGCGGCACGCACGGCGCCGCGCGCTGCGCTGTCGCCAGCGGGAGCTCGCGCAGCGCTCGCAGCGGCTGGCGGCGCTCAGCCACACGCACCGCACCTGTGTGAGTATGTACCGCGCAGGACGAGCTGGGCAGGCGCGGCACGCACGGCGCCGCGCGCTGCGCTGTCGCCAGCGGGAGCTCGCGCAGCGCTCGCAGCGGCTGGCGGCGCTCAGCCACACGCACCGCACCTGTGTGAGTATGTACCGCGCAGGACGAGCTGGGCAGGCGCGGCACGCACGGCGCCGCGCGCTGCGCTGTCGCCAGCGGGAGCTCGCGCAGCGCTCGCAGCGGCTGGCGGCGCTCAGCCACACGCACCGCACCTGTGTGAGTATGTACCGCGCAGGACGAGCTGGGCAGGCGCGGCACGCACGGCGCCGCGCGCTGCGCTGTCGCCAGCGGGAGCTCGCGCAGCGCTCGCAGCGGCTGGCGGCGCTCAGCCACACGCACCGCACCTGTGTGAGTATGTACCGCGCAGGACGAGCTGGGCAGGCGCGGCACGCACGGCGCCGCGCGCTGCGCTGTCGCCAGCGGGAGCTCGCGCAGCGCTCGCAGCGGCTGGCGGCGCTCAGCCACACGCACCGCACCTGTGTGAGTATGTACCGCGCAGGACGAGCTGGGCAGGCGCGGCACGCACGGCGCCGCGCGCTGCGCTGTCGCCAGCGGGAGCTCGCGCAGCGCTCGCAGCGGCTGGCGGCGCTCAGCCACACGCACCGCACCTGTGTGAGTATGTACCGCGCAGGACGAGCTGGGCAGGCGCGGCACGCACGGCGCCGCGCGCTGCGCTGTCGCCAGCGGGAGCTCGCGCAGCGCTCGCAGCGGCTGGCGGCGCTCAGCCACACGCACCGCACCTGTGTGAGTATGTACCGCGCAGGACGAGCTGGGCAGGCGCGGCACGCACGGCGCCGCGCGCTGCGCTGTCGCCAGCGGGAGCTCGCGCAGCGCTCGCAGCGGCTGGCGGCGCTCAGCCACACGCACCGCACCTGTGTGAGTATGTACCGCGCAGGACGAGCTGGGCAGGCGCGGCACGCACGGCGCCGCGCGCTGCGCTGTCGCCAGCGGGAGCTCGCGCAGCGCTCGCAGCGGCTGGCGGCGCTCAGCCACACGCACCGCACCTGTGTGAGTATGTACCGCGCAGGACGAGCTGGGCAGGCGCGGCACGCACGGCGCCGCGCGCTGCGCTGTCGCCAGCGGGAGCTCGCGCAGCGCTCGCAGCGGCTGGCGGCGCTCAGCCACACGCACCGCACCTGTGTGAGTATGTACCGCGCAGGACGAGCTGGGCAGGCGCGGCACGCACGGCGCCGCGCGCTGCGCTGTCGCCAGCGGGAGCTCGCGCAGCGCTCGCAGCGGCTGGCGGCGCTCAGCCACACGCACCGCACCTGTGTGAGTATGTACCGCGCAGGACGAGCTGGGCAGGCGCGGCACGCACGGCGCCGCGCGCTGCGCTGTCGCCAGCGGGAGCTCGCGCAGCGCTCGCAGCGGCTGGCGGCGCTCAGCCACACGCACCGCACCTGTGTGAGTATGTACCGCGCAGGACGAGCTGGGCAGGCGCGGCACGCACGGCGCCGCGCGCTGCGCTGTCGCCAGCGGGAGCTCGCGCAGCGCTCGCAGCGGCTGGCGGCGCTCAGCCACACGCACCGCACCTGTGTGAGTATGTACCGCGCAGGACGAGCTGGGCAGGCGCGGCACGCACGGCGCCGCGCGCTGCGCTGTCGCCAGCGGGAGCTCGCGCAGCGCTCGCAGCGGCTGGCGGCGCTCAGCCACACGCACCGCACCTGTGTGAGTATGTACCGCGCAGGACGAGCTGGGCAGGCGCGGCACGCACGGCGCCGCGCGCTGCGCTGTCGCCATCGGGAGCTCGCGCAGCGCTCGCAGCGGCTGGCGGCGCTCAGCCACACGCACCGCACCTGTGTGAGTATGTACCGCGCAGGACGAGCTGGGCAGGCGCGGCACGCACGGCGCCGCGCGCTGCGCTGTCGCCAGCGGGAGCTCGCGCAGCGCTCGCAGCGGCTGGCGGCGCTCAGCCACACGCACCGCACCTGTGTGAGTATGTACCGCGCAGGACGAGCTGGGCAGGCGCGGCACGCACGGCGCCGCGCGCTGCGCTGTCGCCAGCGGGAGCTCGCGCAGCGCTCGCAGCGGCTGGCGGCGCTCAGCCACACGCACCGCACCTGTGTGAGTATGTACCGCGCAGGACGAGCTGGGCAGGCGCGGCACGCACGGCGCCGCGCGCTGCGCTGTCGCCAGCGGGAGCTCGCGCAGCGCTCGCAGCGGCTGGCGGCGCTCAGCCACACGCACCGCACCTGTGTGAGTATGTACCGCGCAGGACGAGCTGGGCAGGCGCGGCACGCACGGCGCCGCGCGCTGCGCTGTCGCCAGCGGGAGCTCGCGCAGCGCTCGCAGCGGCTGGCGGCGCTCAGCCACACGCACCGCACCTGTGTGAGTATGTACCGCGCAGGACGAGCTGGGCAGGCGCGGCACGCACGGCGCCGCGCGCTGCGCTGTCGCCAGCGGGAGCTCGCGCAGCGCTCGCAGCGGCTGGCGGCGCTCAGCCACACGCACCGCACCTGTGTGAGTATGTACCGCGCAGGACGAGCTGGGCAGGCGCGGCACGCACGGCGCCGCGCGCTGCGCTGTCGCCAGCGGGAGCTCGCGCAGCGCTCGCAGCGGCTGGCGGCGCTCAGCCACACGCACCGCACCTGTGTGAGTATGTACCGCGCAGGACGAGCTGGGCAGGCGCGGCACGCACGGCGCCGCGCGCTGCGCTGTCGCCAGCGGGAGCTCGCGCAGCGCTCGCAGCGGCTGGCGGCGCTCAGCCACACGCACCGCACCTGTGTGAGTATGTACCGCGCAGGACGAGCTGGGCAGGCGCGGCACGCACGGCGCCGCGCGCTGCGCTGTCGCCAGCGGGAGCTCGCGCAGCGCTCGCAGCGGCTGGCGGCGCTCAGCCACACGCACCGCACCTGTGTGAGTATGTACCGCGCAGGACGAGCTGGGCAGGCGCGGCACGCACGGCGCCGCGCGCTGCGCTGTCGCCAGCGGGAGCTCGCGCAGCGCTCGCAGCGGCTGGCGGCGCTCAGCCACACGCACCGCACCTGTGTGAGTATGTACCGCGCAGGACGAGCTGGGCAGGCGCGGCACGCACGGCGCCGCGCGCTGCGCTGTCGCCAGCGGGAGCTCGCGCAGCGCTCGCAGCGGCTGGCGGCGCTCAGCCACACGCACCGCACCTGTGTGAGTATGTACCGCGCAGGACGAGCTGGGCAGGCGCGGCACGCACGGCGCCGCGCGCTGCGCTGTCGCCAGCGGGAGCTCGCGCAGCGCTCGCAGCGGCTGGCGGCGCTCAGCCACACGCACCGCACCTGTGTGAGTATGTACCGCGCAGGACGAGCTGGGCAGGCGCGGCACGCACGGCGCCGCGCGCTGCGCTGTCGCCAGCGGGAGCTCGCGCAGCGCTCGCAGCGGCTGGCGGCGCTCAGCCACACGCACCGCACCTGTGTGAGTATGTACCGCGCAGGACGAGCTGGGCAGGCGCGGCACGCACGGCGCCGCGCGCTGCGCTGTCGCCAGCGGGAGCTCGCGCAGCGCTCGCAGCGGCTGGCGGCGCTCAGCCACACGCACCGCACCTGTGTGAGTATGTACCGCGCAGGACGAGCTGGGCAGGCGCGGCACGCACGGCGCCGCGCGCTGCGCTGTCGCCAGCGGGAGCTCGCGCAGCGCTCGCAGCGGCTGGCGGCGCTCAGCCACACGCACCGCACCTGTGTGAGTATGTACCGCGCAGGACGAGCTGGGCAGGCGCGGCACGCACGGCGCCGCGCGCTGCGCTGTCGCCAGCGGGAGCTCGCGCAGCGCTCGCAGCGGCTGGCGGCGCTCAGCCACACGCACCGCACCTGTGTGAGTATGTACCGCGCAGGACGAGCTGGGCAGGCGCGGCACGCACGGCGCCGCGCGCTGCGCTGTCGCCAGCGGGAGCTCGCGCAGCGCTCGCAGCGGCTGGCGGCGCTCAGCCACACGCACCGCACCTGTGTGAGTATGTACCGCGCAGGACGAGCTGGGCAGGCGCGGCACGCACGGCGCCGCGCGCTGCGCTGTCGCCAGCGGGAGCTCGCGCAGCGCTCGCAGCGGCTGGCGGCGCTCAGCCACACGCACCGCACCTGTGTGAGTATGTACCGCGCAGGACGAGCTGGGCAGGCGCGGCACGCACGGCGCCGCGCGCTGCGCTGTCGCCAGCGGGAGCTCGCGCAGCGCTCGCAGCGGCTGGCGGCGCTCAGCCACACGCACCGCACCTGTGTGAGTATGTACCGCGCAGGACGAGCTGGGCAGGCGCGGCACGCACGGCGCCGCGCGCTGCGCTGTCGCCAGCGGGAGCTCGCGCAGCGCTCGCAGCGGCTGGCGGCGCTCAGCCACACGCACCGCACCTGTGTGAGTATGTACCGCGCAGGACGAGCTGGGCAGGCGCGGCACGCACGGCGCCGCGCGCTGCGCTGTCGCCATCGGGAGCTCGCGCAGCGCTCGCAGCGGCTGGCGGCGCTCAGCCACACGCACCGCACCTGTGTGAGTATGTACCGCGCAGGACGAGCTGGGCAGGCGCGGCACGCACGGCGCCGCGCGCTGCGCTGTCGCCAGCGGGAGCTCGCGCAGCGCTCGCAGCGGCTGGCGGCGCTCAGCCACACGCACCGCACCTGTGTGAGTATGTACCGCGCAGGACGAGCTGGGCAGGCGCGGCACGCACGGCGCCGCGCGCTGCGCTGTCGCCAGCGGGAGCTCGCGCAGCGCTCGCAGCGGCTGGCGGCGCTCAGCCACACGCACCGCACCTGTGTGAGTATGTACCGCGCAGGACGAGCTGGGCAGGCGCGGCACGCACGGCGCCGCGCGCTGCGCTGTCGCCAGCGGGAGCTCGCGCAGCGCTCGCAGCGGCTGGCGGCGCTCAGCCACACGCACCGCACCTGTGTGAGTATGTACCGCGCAGGACGAGCTGGGCAGGCGCGGCACGCACGGCGCCGCGCGCTGCGCTGTCGCCAGCGGGAGCTCGCGCAGCGCTCGCAGCGGCTGGCGGCGCTCAGCCACACGCACCGCACCTGTGTGAGTATGTACCGCGCAGGACGAGCTGGGCAGGCGCGGCACGCACGGCGCCGCGCGCTGCGCTGTCGCCAGCGGGAGCTCGCGCAGCGCTCGCAGCGGCTGGCGGCGCTCAGCCACACGCACCGCACCTGTGTGAGTATGTACCGCGCAGGACGAGCTGGGCAGGCGCGGCACGCACGGCGCCGCGCGCTGCGCTGTCGCCAGCGGGAGCTCGCGCAGCGCTCGCAGCGGCTGGCGGCGCTCAGCCACACGCACCGCACCTGTGTGAGTATGTACCGCGCAGGACGAGCTGGGCAGGCGCGGCACGCACGGCGCCGCGCGCTGCGCTGTCGCCAGCGGGAGCTCGCGCAGCGCTCGCAGCGGCTGGCGGCGCTCAGCCACACGCACCGCACCTGTGTGAGTATGTACCGCGCAGGACGAGCTGGGCAGGCGCGGCACGCACGGCGCCGCGCGCTGCGCTGTCGCCAGCGGGAGCTCGCGCAGCGCTCGCAGCGGCTGGCGGCGCTCAGCCACACGCACCGCACCTGTGTGAGTATGTACCGCGCAGGACGAGCTGGGCAGGCGCGGCACGCACGGCGCCGCGCGCTGCGCTGTCGCCAGCGGGAGCTCGCGCAGCGCTCGCAGCGGCTGGCGGCGCTCAGCCACACGCACCGCACCTGTGTGAGTATGTACCGCGCAGGACGAGCTGGGCAGGCGCGGCACGCACGGCGCCGCGCGCTGCGCTGTCGCCAGCGGGAGCTCGCGCAGCGCTCGCAGCGGCTGGCGGCGCTCAGCCACACGCACCGCACCTGTGTGAGTATGTACCGCGCAGGACGAGCTGGGCAGGCGCGGCACGCACGGCGCCGCGCGCTGCGCTGTCGCCAGCGGGAGCTCGCGCAGCGCTCGCAGCGGCTGGCGGCGCTCAGCCACACGCACCGCACCTGTGTGAGTATGTACCGCGCAGGACGAGCTGGGCAGGCGCGGCACGCACGGCGCCGCGCGCTGCGCTGTCGCCAGCGGGAGCTCGCGCAGCGCTCGCAGCGGCTGGCGGCGCTCAGCCACACGCACCGCACCTGTGTGAGTATGTACCGCGCAGGACGAGCTGGGCAGGCGCGGCACGCACGGCGCCGCGCGCTGCGCTGTCGCCAGCGGGAGCTCGCGCAGCGCTCGCAGCGGCTGGCGGCGCTCAGCCACACGCACCGCACCTGTGTGAGTATGTACCGCGCAGGACGAGCTGGGCAGGCGCGGCACGCACGGCGCCGCGCGCTGCGCTGTCGCCAGCGGGAGCTCGCGCAGCGCTCGCAGCGGCTGGCGGCGCTCAGCCACACGCACCGCACCTGTGTGAGTATGTACCGCGCAGGACGAGCTGGGCAGGCGCGGCACGCACGGCGCCGCGCGCTGCGCTGTCGCCAGCGGGAGCTCGCGCAGCGCTCGCAGCGGCTGGCGGCGCTCAGCCACACGCACCGCACCTGTGTGAGTATGTACCGCGCAGGACGAGCTGGGCAGGCGCGGCACGCACGGCGCCGCGCGCTGCGCTGTCGCCAGCGGGAGCTCGCGCAGCGCTCGCAGCGGCTGGCGGCGCTCAGCCACACGCACCGCACCTGTGTGAGTATGTACCGCGCAGGACGAGCTGGGCAGGCGCGGCGCCGCACCACATATTGCAGTAAGATAGCCACCGTTGGAAACTAAAACCTCTGCTAAGTCACGCTAGTTCCGTGTTTCCGTGTTTCCGATACGTGATTTAGCGGAGGCTACACCTGGCAAAATCACTAGTAATAAAATAAGGGACTTTCTTACTAGTGATTCAGCCAGATGTAACCTGTCTCGCCGCACATTTAAGTAGATATTTTTTAGTTTTGTTTTTATTAATTTTTATTTGTTTTTCTAGATTAATCTCCGAACTTAGTGCATCTTGAATGTTACTTTTAAAAAAACATGTAATAAAACGCCTCTTAACGTTTCATGTACGACATCGAATCATTGAGACCATGTCTATACATAAGACATCTTACACTATAAATATTCCTTACATCTTAGGGTATTCTATTTAACTATTCAGAAAAATCTTGTTATTTGAATTCGTAAATAAAAAACTTTAATAATATTATAAAAATGAAAATATCGTGAAACTGGAAGAGTTAATATCCGAGACGGTGAGTATAACTTAATCATTGATGAAAAAACTATTAACTCAGATACAAGTCACTACATCATTTGAAAAGATTTTCATGGATATTCCCGACTCGACTACAAAATCTTTGAACTCGTTGCCCACTGCTGCTGAACCATTACTTAAATAAATAGTTAGTAATGAATTTAAATTCAATCAAGTTAACTGCAGAGATATAACAGAACCTTTAACACTCTAAATATAAACACTACCGCAGATTTGTGGGGAAATTCTGCCAGCATGGCCAAATCCATTATCAATATTGTTGCATCTGATTTGTCCCAATTTTTTTATTAGTGTTGACATGTTTAAATCAGAGGGCCAATTCTCGTAATTTAAAAATGTCAGAATTGGTATTCTCCTAAACTAACAAACATCGATCGAAAATGGATCAAAGTCAAAACGGTAGAATACCGTTTTGACGTCATCAAGCTAACATTTTGAACTGTACTAAATTGTCATTAAATAAACGTCAAAATTGAGATTGAAATGAGACTAGATCGTGATTATACTCTAATTTGACTGAACTTTAAGAGTAGCAGAATACCATTTTTTCGGTCAATTCATAATTTAATCTCAGTTCGGTCAAGTTTCAGTCATGGTGTAAATTAATTACGAGAATTGGCCCTCTGGTAGTAACTTCTGACCCTACTAATTTTAGACCTATATCACTACTACCCATATTTAGTAACATTTTCTAAACGCTGAAACTTGATCAAAGGTATTTTAATAAGTACCAATTGTTATATTCTAAACCAGGGGTTCCCAACCTTTTTTTGTCTACTGCCCACTTTAAGAATAAATTATTTTTTAACGCCCCCCTTTTTAAACATACTTAAAAACCGCTAAGTACTTATAACTGATTATTGAAACGCAAATTTATAGTATTCGGACAGAGTATCTTTTATTGAAAATAAAACAAACATAATCAATTCTTATATAAAAACTAATGTGAAGGTTGAATCTGATGCTGTTCAATAAGTTTGTTGATATCAGGTTCCAATTTACTCAAAAACAGCCGCAAGTCGCCACGTTCGGTAACACGCAAACAATTTTTCTTTTTAGTAAGCAGCGTTGCCACAGCACTAAATCCACGTTCACACAAATATGACGATGGGAATGCTATCAAAAATCGTTGAACAATTGACCACAATCCAGGGTACAATTGCGGGATCGGTTTTTGTAGCCAAAATTCTTGATATCCATTTTTGAACTTGATTTTTATTTCTTCGTTTGTTGTCAATTCTATAAGTTCTTCTTCCAGCTGAGGTGACATTGCTGTGTTGACATTTGAAAACGGATCCAACACCTAGTCTGGCATTTCCAAGTTTAAAATGTCCTGGTATCGTTCGGTGAAGTCAATGAGGAGGTTTTCCAAATGTTGGCAGTAGGCAAACAAGTCGTCGTTACTGCAGTATACTGATAAATTCGGAAAATTGTGAAACTCACGTCTGCCCATATTCTTTTTGTGCAGAAGCAGTTTGGCTGCGAAACAACAGCAACGACATTTTTTGTTTTAATTAAATTTAGTTCATCGCCTTGCAGTTGGAGGTTCATGTCGTTGAACATTTTATACAGGTCTGTCATGTAAGCTATATCATTCTTTGATGTTATGAGCTTGTTACGCAGTTCTGTATCTTTAGTTTCCAAGAACTCTATCATAGAGTCAAACAGGTTGTAAAATCGAATCAGACAATTTCCTCTTGACAGCCAACGAACTTCAGTATGAAGCAACAAACGGTTGAAATCTTCGTCATTAGTAACACAAAGCTGATGAAATAATCTATCATTCAAAGAGCTGCTACGGATTTTATTGAATGCTTTGATGACATATTGCAGTGATTGAAATAGTCGTTCACTTAAGTTTCTAGCAACCAAATGTTGTCTATGAATAACGCAATGTATAGCAAGGACATCTGGAATTTTATTCTTTAAGTATGCTATGAAGCCTTTATAGCGCCCTGTCATAGCCGGAGCGCCATCCGTAGCAACTGATATAATATTTTTCAAAGGAATCTCTTTCTCTTCACAAAACTTTTCCAATGTATTGAATATGGTTTCGCCTTTTGTATCTGTCTCCAAATTTCTGGCAAACAATAGTTCTTCACGTATTTTCTCATCTTTAATAAACCTCACGTAAGATAGCAACAACGCTTCACTAGTTAGTAAAGTGGACTCATCGAGCTGAATTGAGAATTGACTAGTCCTCAGATGATTGCACAATGATTCTTCAATGTTTTCAGCCATTTCATCAATTTGTCTTTGCACAGAATTATTACTCAAAGGAATTTTTCGGATAATATCTGCGGCCGGTTTATGAAGCACAGTAGTTATTACTTCCTTTATTGCTGACAAAATTAACTCTTCTCCGATGTTGTGTGGTTTGCCTTTTTGAGCAATTAACGAAGAGATATTGTACGAAGCTCGAAGTCCGTCGTCATCTTGCTTAGCAGCCGCCGAAAATAGTTTTGATACACTTGGCTGAGTATTATGCTTCTTCTCTAGGTCTTGAAAATATGCTACATTCTTTTCTGTCTTATCTGGATGCATTTTATTCAAATGATCTTGCAGTCTTGAAGGCTTCATTGCTTCGTTCGAAAATGTTTTTAGACATAGAAGACACAAAGGCGACGACGGGTTTGTGGGATTTTCAATAAATCCGAATTTAATATATTCCGCAGAGTATTGCCGTCTCTTCTTTTTTACTTCCGACATTGTTATGTTTTAAGAAATACGTAAGTGTTGAAATCAAGTACTGCTTATCTATTACGCGCGAAACCTCAAATGAAAATAAAATAAATTTACGTCGTTTATATAGGATTGCATAAGCAGCACGCACCAACAGGAATAAGACAAACGTGCATAAACCCGTTTATCTCATTCGACGCCCAATCGTACTCGACAAGCAAGAACAAGTATTATAGAACCAGCCGATTGGTATAGGAATGTACAATTCGGATTATTTAACAAAAACTTGTTAAAACATGATTGCCCGCGGTCTTTTATATTAGTTGATGTTCACAAGACGTAGTCGAGAGTCGAGAGCTCAGTCGGTGTCTAAGAGTCTTCCTAGCTAGGTAGATGAAATTATAAATCGACCCCAAAGCCCTACACAATGCCCCCCTTTTTTTTCTGGGACTCTTACCGCCCCCCTTTAGGCCTGCAGCGCCCACAAGGGGGCGTTATCGCCCACGTTGGGAAAGACTGCTAAACAGTTTTGCTTTACTTTTATTTTATATTTATATTCCCCCCAAAATTACGGATGCAGTTGTGGAAATCTATGGGGGGAGGCCTTTGTCCAGCAGTGGACTTCCTTTGGCTGATATGATGTCTGGAGAGTGCTGTATATTGATCGAATTCTCTTAAAACATCATTAAATTCAAGACATAACTGAACTGCCGTATAATTCTCAGCAGTTTACTAAGGGCAGTTCAAATTATTATAATAAGTTGCTTAGTTTAAATTATTTAAATGCAATAATTATAGTAAGTAGTTTAATTACGAGCAAGTGTTACAAACTAGTAAAAATAGTAGAATTTTTTATAATCGTCAGTTCGTTTGTTTTAATTATAGGCAACTATGTTTTTGAGCTTGTTGTGCTAAGCATAGCACCACCCCATCTCATCCAGTGGGTGTTGTAAAACGACAAAGCGATTAGCCGGGGGATGGGCAGCAGTGTCCTTCGAGTATATTTACAACTCAACTGCGATCGCTAACCCTTCCTAGCGTGACGATTGCGGTAAAACCCACCAACACAAACCTAAACTGGTCGTTGTGGCCTTCTTTGAGGGAGGCCAATGTCCAGCAGTAATCCCCTCCCATCTGTCGGTGCAGTAAAAGGCGACTAAGGGGACATTTAGAGGATGGGTAACAGCGCAAAAGTTCCTGTGACCGTAATTAATTAAAGCGGGAATTGAGAGACACGTGGTCAGCACTGTACGTTTATTGGCTGATATAATTTGTTAAAACTGAGTGTGTGCATTCATAGATAAGTTTATCGATATCTATTCCCGCGGGTCTAGCTGAGTGTGCGCATATCTATACCTATCTATGCCCGCAGGTCCGGGTGAGTGTGGACATATTAATATCTATCTATGCCCGCGGGCCCAGATGAGTGTGCACATATCGATACCTATCTATGCCCGTAGGACCGGGTGAGTATGCACATATCGATACCTATCTATGCCCGCGGGCCCAGATGAGTGTGCACATATCGATACCTATCTATGCCCGTAGGACCGGGTGAGTATGCACATATCAATACCTATCTATGCCCGCGGGCCCAGATGAGTGTGCACATATCGATACCTATCTATGCCCGTAGGACCGGGTGAGTATGCACATATCAATACCTATCTATGCCCGCGGCCCAGATGAGTGTGCACATATCGATACCTATCTATGCCCGTAGGACCGGGTGAGTGTGCACATATCAATACCTATCTATGCCCGCGGCCCAGATGAGTGTGCACATATCGATACCTATCTATGCCCGTAGGACCGGGTGAGTGTGCACATATCCATACTTATCTATGCCCGCGGGCCCAGATGAGTGTGCACATATCGATACCTATCTATGCCCGCAGGTCCGGGTGAGTGTGGACATATCAATATCTATCTATGCCCGCGGGCCCAGATGAGTGTGCACATATCGATACCTACCTATGCCCGTAGGACCGGGTGAGTATGCACATATCGATACCTATCCATGCCCGCGGGCCCAGATGATTGTGCACATATCGATACCTATCTATGCCCGTAGGACCGGGTGAGTGTGCACATATCGATACCTATCTATGCCCGCGGGCCCAGATGAGTGTGCACATATTGATACCTATCTATGCCCATTGGTTTAGGTGAGTGCATTTATCTATACCTATCTATGCCAGCGGGTACAGGTAAATGCGTACCGATCCTATGCCCGCAGTAGAAATGGTCTTAGTTTCAGGATAAAAATACAAATATGATTTTGTAACAAACATACAACAAACTTTGGCATAATATATATATATATATATATAGTATAAATTCTTAAGCGATGCTTTTTTAATATGGTTATTATTGAAAAATGCCATGATGATGTGCGAAATTGTGTTTCAATTTTGAGCCTTTAATTAGTTAGATTGAGTGAAATGTAGCGTACCGTACATTTTCATCTTGACTTGATCCTTATAAGCAATACAATAGATTGGTGCAATATTACTAATTTAAATTTATCAGCGTGTTCAATTCCCGGCTAAACAACTTTTTTTAATCGATGCCCCCTCTCTTATTTCTAGTGTATCGTTGGTACAGTTTACGGACATAAATCTCATGCACACAAACACCCAGACCCGACACAACTATCTGTAGATCATACAAAAATATTTGTCCCGCGCGGGAATCGAACCCGCGACACGTAGTGCAGAAAGCTATGCATGGCCACTGCGCTAATCTTGCCGTCAGAATAAAATTAATTGAGGTAATACGACACCAACAAAGCACCGCAACGGCTGGCCGAGCACGTGTGTCATATCATAGAAAGTAAAAGTGTTAAGTAAAGATTAAATATCTTATGCTATTGAGATATAATTACTGAGTTGCGTCATCGTGTCCAATCATCGGTGTCATTGCCCTATATATGCACATTTCTCGCTACTATAGGAACTCGAACTGATTATCAATATTTATCAACCGACCTTATAACAGAGAATTGTTAAAAAGGGGCTGAAACAATATTGATGGTTTTTTTATGTAATTATGTACAGTTTATGTAACTTTTATTTAGAATTTAGACCGTGTGGTGCCGGCTCAGAATGACACCACCCCATCTCCTCCCATGGGTGTTGTAAAAGTCGACTAAGGGGATTAGCTGGAGGATGGGCAGCAGCGTCCTTCGAGTACATCACAACAACTCAACTGCGATCGCCAACCCGTCTCAAGCGTGGCGATTATGGCAAAACCCCCCAATGAGACCACAACACACCCATATCGGTCATTGTGGCGATCTTTGGGGGAGGCCTGTGTCCAGCAGTGGACTTCATTCGGCCAAAATGATGATGATGAGAAAAAGTAACACTAACGGCATACACGTCCAACATTTTGTAGGTATCAGCGCTTATATGTATGCAATAACATTCTCAGAAAAATAGCAAACGACATTAATATTAAAGACATAAAAATAGAATAGAAACTATTCTACCAGTACTAGATTCAAAGAATGACGGCACGGTTGGTGCAGTGGCTGATACAGTCGGCTGCTGCACTCCGGGTCGTGGGTTCGATTCCCGCACGGAACAAATATTTGTATGATCTGCAGGTTGTTGTTCCGGGTCTGGGTGTATTGTGTGTGGAATTCATGTCTGTAAACGCACCCACGACACAGGAGAAATCCTAGTGTGGGGCAACGATTTTTAAAAAGAAAAAAAAAAATACATCAAAAAATAAAATAAAATATTTTTATAAAATACAACGACAACATTCAGCAACGGTTTCAAACACATTAACATTTAATTTACGATAAATTTCCTTTAATAACAACAAGAATAATTACGTGTTTTTTTCCCCTTATATCGGTTTAGTTAGCTGCTGCATGAAACATTAAGAGGCTGTTTAATACATTAAGTCGTACTCTAGAATAATGAAACGTACATAGAGTACGTCCTTTTTGACCCACTGTAATCGGAAAGTGCCACATTTATTAACAATCTGGATTGGTGTCAAAAGTGCTGACTATAGCGTTAATACATTATCGAACAAACTGAATTCTCCCTCGAAAACTTCGAGAACAATGAGTAGTGCACAAGTGCTTAACGCAAAACAATGAAATTATTGTTTTTAAATTTCCCACTATCTGTCACTTTCAATTGTAGACCGGTGTCGCTTGCACGTGAGTTTTGTGTAACCATTAACTTTGTGGTGCATTCCATGTTTTTGTGGGTAGGTTGCTATTTTGTTTTATTTTATTTTGGAGCTCTGGATTTTTTGGACATAAAACCTATACAAATAAATAAAATTGAAGTGTTTGTTTGTAATCTCAAAATAACACCGTTTTTCTAAATGCATATGAAAGTATATACGGTACGTATAGCAAATTTAAAAAAAAAAATTGTCTGTCTGTTTGTTCCGGGTAATCTCCGAAACGGCTGGACCGATTTTGACGGGACTTTCACTGGCAGATAGCTGATGTTATAAGGCATAACTTAGGATACTTTTATTTTAGAAAAATCATTAGGGTTCCGCGCAAAAATAAAAAACTCTTGAAATCCAATATATATATTCTATGTCAAGTGTCTATGTCGAAGTACTCTAAATTTCTTTTAAATTAAACGCGGGTGAAACCGCGGTTCCCAGCTAGTTATGAATAAAATTGTAGATGACTTTTGGCATAATTTAATAGTGTCTTGAAAACTATACCGTCTATATCTTCTATTTACAAAACTATTTTGGGTCAGATTGCGTTGTTAAAACAATGTTTCGTTATGTAAACAATTTTATTGGAGATCGACTTCATTGTTGATCAATTGAATGATTTATGTGTGCATTTGAAGTTCTTAGCTCTGGTATTGACCGATTTCTCTGTTGAATCAATTGGACAATTAATTTCTGAAGTGCGTACTTCAAGCAAGATATGCCACAAAATCTTTAACGGAAACTCCCTCTTCAAAGTGCAAAGGTTACCTTTTGTCTTGTATTTTAACAAAGTTAAAGAAAACAAGACTTATTTTTGATTTAGTACATGTTACTAGTACGTTTTTTAAAGTTATCAGCGATTTGGTCCCTTGACTACAAATATGACAGGTAGGCTCGTTGACATAAAACGAACACGTGGGTAGAGATCTGCGCATGTGTGGTGGGGTTTTGGTCTCTGCTTGACGAACACCATTACCCGCCAGCTAAACTGTTGATTTTCAGGCTACAATTAATATTAGAGGGCCCAATTCTCGTAATAAAAAATGACTAAAAGATAGGTAGTTTGGATTTGGTCTCAATATCGTAGATGCCACAAATGCTATTCTTCTAAACTAACAAGCAACGTCAAACGTGAACTACAGTGATGAGATCGAAAATGGATCGAAATAAAACGGTATACTGCTAACATTTTGGACCGATACAGTACTAAAATTTGTATTCTCAGCCGTAAATAAACGTCAAAACAGATTGAAATGAGACTAGATTGAGATCATGCAGAATTGAGCTGAACTAGAGCAGAAACCAATTTTTCGTAATATTTTAATCTCAGTTCGTTCACTTTTCTGTTATAGTGTAAATGATTTACCAGAATTCGCCCTCTGAGCTAATCCGTAGCCGGTCAAAGGGAATGGGTAATGGCCCTTAAATTGTCGGTGATCATTATTATTAAACATCTCAATCAAATTAAACGACATCAAAAATACAATTAACCATAAAAATCCAGAGCTCCCCGTTAAATTTTCCGTTGCGATCGGGTGTAGGCAGAGAGCGAGGAGGGCCGCGTGGTCGCGCTGCGCTCGAGGGTGGACGGCAAGAAGACGGCACTGGAACTCTTCGTCAGCAGCAGCGTCAAGGAGCTCGTCGCGAAAGGCTGCAGGCTGGACGAGGTAAGTTCCGTAGTTTGTGTACAAAGCAGTTGGTAACATAATTTTTTTTGATTTTTAAAGTGATGCTAATGTAAAGCTGATCTGTGTGGTGTCCGGATTTAGAATATAGCACCACTCCATCTCCTCCCGTGGATGTCGTAAAAGGTGACTAAGGGACTCTTAAAGAGTACCCGTTTTGTTCTGGGGCAAAGGGGGTTTCGAGTGGAGACCATGCAGCGTGGGAACACCTCCAATGAGATGGACAGACGACCTGGTGAAGGTCGCTGGGAATCATTGGATACCGGTGATTGGAACTGCCCGTTGTGTAAATCTATGGGGGGAGTGCTTTGTTCAGCAGTGGACGTATATTGACTGATACGATGAATTCAAAGACGAAACAAAATATATTTTATGCTACCAACCTGCTGCTAAAGCTAATTGCATGGCAAACAATATGTCCATAGTATAGCAGATAGATTTCGTATTAGTTCCTATACTAGAACGCATGCTAACTTAATAAAATCGTTTTAAACCCTATTTATACTTTAACACAGATTTCGCTTCACATGTAATTGTGTTCTTCCTGCGATAAAAGGCCGTACTAATGAGCCTTAGTTTCGATAATTATAGTGAAATCTCATTCATAACAACTTAAGGACATTCGCTTCTGAACAAAGGCCTCCCCCATAGACTTGACAACGATATTTGCGTCATTGCGGGGAATTTACCAGTTCTGACCACGCTGGACAGGTGGGTTTGTGGGCGCAGTATGGCTGTTGTTCCACAGAAGGGGCGCTGTTGCCCATCGCTCTGGTTTAGAGTCCCTTAGTCGCCTTTTACGACTCCACGGGAGGAGATGGAGTGATGCGTTCAAAATACGGACACAACACGGACATTTTCATTATTCATCATTTCGGCCGAATGAAGTCCACTGCTGGACACCGGCCTCCCCCAATGATCACCACAACGACCGATATGAGTGTGTCGTGTGCTCATTGGGGGGTCTTGCCATAATCGCCACGCTTGGCAGACGGGTTGGCGATCGCAGTTAATTTGTTAATGTACTCGAAGGACGCTGCTGCCCATCCTCCGGTTTATCCCTTAGTCGACTTTTACGATACCCACGGGATGAAATGGGGTGGTGGCATTCTGAGCCGGCACCACACGGCATTTTTTTTTCATTATTATGAGTGGTTTATTAATATAAGGAGTTCAAGGTAGCTGCGTCGCGGCCCTGCTTCATATAAATTATTAATATTAACATTGAGATTAGAAAAACTTTATATAGGGTCTTACTTTAATTATGGAAAATATTTTAGGAGGTGAATCTATAGGTTACAATGACTCGTTTTAGCAAAACAAATAAACATGACTTCAACCTTTATTTTATAAAGTAATACAGAGTCAGTAAATCTTTCGCTTGTCGAGTATTTAAATAATAATTTATTTATTAATAGTAAAACTGATACTTGATATTTGAAATGACTTCTATACCATTTATAGAGCCTAGCCTTAAAATATTTTCCATTATTAAAGTAAGACCCTATATACATGTCCGTGTGGAGGATTAAGAATGTAACACCACTCCATCTCCTTCTCTGGATGTCGTAAAACGCGATCAAGGGAAACCAGAGGAATGGGCAACAGCGTCCCTTCTGTGGAACAGCAACCACACTGCGCTCACCAACCGCCTGCCAAGCGTAGTAAGTATTGGCAGATTCCCTCCCCAAAATGGCGGCACATGGCATGTAGCCGCTCGTTTATGGTGGAGGTCTTTGATCAGCAGTAACATGATGATGATAATGATGATGATGTTGAAGAAACTAAAAGCATAACCTCAAGGTAAAACATTTCTTTCGACGTACCAAATTTCTGTTTTTCAAATCGCAATATACGCATTTACTTCCTTTCAATAAAATCTGTTAAAGTCAAAGGACAAAAACAGACGCTTATCTAAAATGTATTAATTAATGCAGAGCTCGACTCCAAGTCCCGACAGTCCTGCTTCAGAGACGAGCACGGAGAGCCTGATGCACCTGCTGCAGCAGTGCGAGCCCAAGGTCGCCTCCAGCATCAAGGACACCGTTGACAGACATGTAAGTCGCAAAAAGCTGTTTAAGGTGTATTTTGTTTCTTTTCTTCTTTTCAGTTGAGAAACGTCCACTGCTGGATAGAAGTCTCTCCCAAAGATTGCCATAACGGTATGTGTTTGTGTTGTGTGCTTATTGGCGGGTTTTTGCCATAATCGCCATGCTTGGCGGGCGGGTTGGCGATCGCAGTTGAGTTATAAATGTACTCGATTGACGCTGCTGCCCATCCTCCGGCTAATCCCAGTAGCCTTTTATGTCACCCATGGCAGGCCTAGGGGTGGTGGTTAGCCGGAACCACACGGCATTACTTTGGTTCGAGGCAAAGAATGGGGCACTAATTGTCTTCCCATCCTTTGAAGTCCTAAAATGCGACTGAAGAATCATCTTTCTTTCTTTCCGTTTGTTTAGTGGCCTTGTTACAGAGTGTTCAAGCCGCTCAAAAGGTTCCGCCTTGACTTAGCGACTACCATCTAATATGTACAACCGATTAATTTACGTGCACTCCGAAGCACGGACAGGACAGACTTTTCAAATACCAATATGCGGTTACCCATCCACAGATTGGACGCGATGAACGTTGCTTAACCTCATTGACCATTTACGGCTACGAATAGCACCAACCCATCTCATCCTGTGGGTGTCGCAAAAGGAGACTATGAGATCAGCCGGAGGATGGGCAGCAGCGTCCTTTGAGTACACACAACAACTCACTGTGATCGCCAACCTGTGTGCCAAGCGTGGCGATTATGGCAAAACGCCCCAATGCGCACGCAATATACCCAGAGCGGTCATTGTGGCGATCTTTGGGGGAGGCCTGTATCCAGCAGTGGACTATATCCGGCTGAAACGATGGTGAGTGCACTTGCACTCAATAATCTGTACTGATCTCTACTGTATATACAAGGATTATATAAATAAATCGTTCAAAAGACTAATTTTCTAGATGCCATCAGTAGACATTCCCGCACTAGTATTTCTCCCGTGTCGTGGGCACAGTATAGTACATACATAGATCTCATATGCACCAACAGCAAGACCAGAAACAAGAATCTGCAGATCATACAAATATTTGCTTCGTGCGGGGATCGAACCCGCGACACGCAGCGCAGTAAGCCAATCGCTTAGCCACTGCACCAACCGTGCCGCCTATCGGGCAATTATGCTCTTAATATGGAGGCAGTTGTCGTATGGTGCCGGCTCAAAATACCAGCACCCCATTTCCTCCCGTGGGTGTCGTAAAAGTCGACTAAGGGATTAGCCGGAGGATGAGCAGCAGTGTCCTTCGAGTACATTAACAACTCAACTGCGATCGCCAACCCGTCTGCCAAGCGTGGCGATTATGGCAAAACCCCCCAATGAGCCCACAACATACACCCATATTGATCGTTGTGGTGATCATTGGGGAGGCCTGTGTCCAGCAGTGGACTTCATTCGGCCGAAATTATGGTGGACTGCTTTGGGAGGTCTATTATGATAGACTTCATAAAAAAGGATGACGTGTGGCTACTTCAGCAATTATTTACAAGACTCATAGACAAGACGCATATTAATGCCAAGAGAGGATTTTTAAATGTTTAAAAACATCATGTACTCAATTCGATAAAGTAGGTAGTGTCTTAGTTCTCACAATTATTACTCATTATAATACAAAACTTTTAAACGGATTATCCGTATATCGTGTATATACATCGCGTATATTATAAATCTAGTTTTTCGAACAGTTTGCAGCGTTCGTGGTCCCAGGATGACTGTAGTGTGGGTTCGCGGGTGCGTAGATTGGGGAATCTGCGTGTCCACACCGAGCGACCCAAGAGAAGATGGTAGCACGCATGTGGTCACGCGCTGCCGTGGGACGCTATGGGGGATCCTTTACAATCCCCCCGAGGGGGGTGACCGCTTTACAGTCACCTTCTCCGAGATGTGCCTATAGGCGTGCACCAGTGGGCGGCTCTAGTGTGATCATACGAGGGCCTGGAGCCTCCCTTCGGTGCCGAATATGACCGCTCCAGTGGTTTTAGCTGGTAGGAGTCCCTTTGCCATTCCCCGGGGCGAGGGAAGTTCATGAAAAATTTCCACTGGGCACTAATAATAAAAAAGGCCTACGACCTATGATAAAAATAGGAAAGCCATTCATCTTGGAAATAATAGGTTAAAGTTTTTGTCACTTTTGAGCACGCAATGTATAGTATACAACGCGATCATAACGCTACGTGATTATTGTACTATGATATGATATTATTATACTACAGCGAGCGAGGACCTCGTCCGTGAACTGTAGCTAAACAATAGCTGTTTAGTTTTAATTTATAATGCGGTTTTATGTGAAAATAAATAGTTTATTGTGTTTTTATTCAAAATAGCGTTAGGAGCGACGAAAACAATGATTATGTAATTACTGAAATCCGTTTAATAAACTACTAAAATTAATAAAATGGCCGGCGCGTAATTCTAACGTTGAGGGTTCCAGTGTCATGTACTGAATACATGGTATCAGTTTGCGTTACCATGTTACTAACGGCCGAAATTAATAATCGATCTAATCTATACATCTATACAAACAAATAAAATTGAAGTGTCAGTTTGTAATGTCAAAATAACAGCTTTTTACCAAATGCATATGAAAGTATATACGGTACCTACATCAAAAAATCTATTTTTAACTTTTTTGTCTGTCTGTCGGTATGTTTGTTCCGGGTAATCTCCAAAACGGCTGGACCGATATCGACGGGACTTTTTCTGGCAGATAGCTGATGTTATAAGGAACAACTTAGGCTACTTCTATTTTAGAAAAAAAAATAGGAATCCGCGCAAAAAAAAATTAAACCCTTGAAATCCAATATATATATTCTATGTCAAGTGTCTATTTTTTTTTTCTTTTTAAAAAAAAAAAAAAAACGTTGCCCCACACTAGGATTTCTCCTGTGTCGTGGGTGCGTTTACAGACACAAATCCCACACACAATACACCCAGACCCGGAACAACTACCTGCAGATCGTACAAATATTTGTTCCCTGCGGGAATCGAACCCACGACCCGGTGCACAGCAGCCGACTGTATCAGCCACTGCACCAATGCACTATGTGGAAGTACTTTAAATTTATTTTAAATTAAACGCGGGTGAAACCGCGTGTCCCAGCTAGTCCAAAATATTTGGATTTCGTATTACGGCTATGTCTGTTTTTTATGTTAAATGTGATCCGTACCACAACGGGTGAATTCTTCGAAATCTTTAATCTGAAGATTTGGATTCCATAGATTGATTATTAATTTCAGCCGTAACACCCGTTATATGAATTCTCGAAACAATCTCGTTATTTTAAGAATCGGGGTAGTCATTGATTATGATAAATGTTTCATCATCATTTCAGCCGAATAAAGTCCACTGCTGGACACAGGCCTCCCCCAAAGATCACAACAACGAACGATATGGGCGTGTTGTGTGCTCATTGTGTGGTTTTGCCATAATCGCCACGCTTGGTAGGTGGGTTGGTGATCACAGTTGAGTTGTTAATGTACTCGAAGGTCGCTGCAGCCCATCCTCCGGCTAATCGCCTTTTACGATACCTACGGGATGAGACGGGTTAGTGCTATTGGTAGCCGGCACCACACGGCATAAATATATAAATATGTTTATATATGATAAATGTTTATAAACAGAAAAAAGAGTTGGTGGAACTGGAAGAAGAGCTACAAAGCAGGGTCGCGTCGGTCGCGTCGCACCGCGTGAAGATCGAGCGGCTGCAGGCGGAGCTGGCACTACTCAGCACCCAGGAGTTGGGCCTGAAACATGCACTCGCGTCCGACCTCGGACCTGGAGCCAACAGGGGTAAGAGACTTAGAGTTACAAAGTGACAAGTACCGTAGACAGTATGCTGCTGTGTCAATATATTGCTTGGAGATTGAGTGGCTGCAGGCGTAGCCAATACTGCTGCGTAATCAGGAGATGTATTTGAAGCAAAAAAAAGTCTGTAATTTGCTTAATCGGGAATGTGTGACTTTTATTATATGATAATTGACACAAAAGTGTATAGGCATTAGTAGTGGGTGTACAGACACTTTCGTTAAGACGTCGAGCGATAATCGGCGCGGGCGCAGGGGGCTACAGAACGCGCACGCAATCTGTTTATCCGTAACTGTTACTATGTTTATCTATTCACGGGTTACCTCTATAAAGAGGAATCCGGTCTTTGGATAGACTTACGCGGGGACATGTTTCCATCACGCAGAGGCCCACTAGAGAATTTTAATCTAAAATGTAATGGGACACTAACCGGGGCTCTCCATGGCTGCACTATGAAAATGCAGTCTCGGATTTTCCCCGGAGCTGGAAAACTATTATAAGTACCTTAGGAGAAAACGGATAAAAGGCGTATGCGTTTCCACGTTTAATGAAATTCAGTGGCAGAGGGCGACTCGCTACTATCACGTATATTATTATGTTACTCACCGCCGGCTGAGAATACCACCACCCCAACTCGTCCCGTGGGTGTCGTAACGTAAAAGGCGACTATAGGACTAGCCGGAGGATGGGCAGCAGTCTTTTGGGTACATTTAGAACACAAGTGCAATCGACAAACCGTGTGCCATGCGTGGCGATTATGTAAATCAAAATCCTACCTACCTAAACAACACAAACCCATACCGGTCATTGTGGCAATTTTTGGGGGAGGCTTATATCCAGCAGTGGACGTTTTTAGGCTGAATGATGATACATTCAAACCAACTTCATTATATCTTCAATCGAAGGTATCGTTGACAGCCATCTAAGTCCATCTATAGTTCCCCACTAGTGGGCCGCTGTATAATAGTACAACTGATACAGCAGAAGGAGACGGCGACTCGTCCCCAGTTGACGGCGTGAAGAGGAGCAAGTCGGAGCTGGTGCTGCGGACGCCGCGCGAGGACGTGCTGGAGCCGCTGTCGGCCGACGAGCGGGAGGACTATCGGCACAAGAGGATCAAGTGAGCCTATACCATCGGCATATCTGTCCATATCCGTATAGTGTCTGAATTAACAATATAGCACCACTCTGTCTCTTCCCGTGGGTGTCGTAAAGGGAAATTAAGGGACTTTAACAGAGGGATAGGCAGCAGTGTCTCTTCTGTGGAACAGTGGCCATAATACGCTCACCAACCCGCCAAGCGTGGTGAGTACTGGTAAATGCTGTGGAAATATATGGTCAAGGTATTTGTTTAAGTGAACCTCCTTTGGCTGAAAAGTACCCTCCTCTCCCTTAGTATGTGACTAGGAGATTGAGTGTCAGGCCCATATTGCTGAACGAAGATCAGAGGGCCTAAAAAGGCCGCTTTAGCAGAATCATGAATCACATTAAATATCACCAAATGGTGCAGAAGGCCTAAAAAGATCGTATTAGGTTTTATTTATAAGGCATAATAATGATCTCAATACGATGCACATTAGAAATCACAAAATGGTCACTTAATCATAACTGACTATTAACGTGACCATTTTGTGATTTCTGATGTAATTCATATTATGATTCACCTAAAGCGGCCTTTTTAGGCCCCCAGATCTGAAGTAAAACGAACGTTGAGATTTTGGTAATCGAAAGTGAGCCGTACGTAATACGTCCAGGGTTTAAAATTAATTTATGCAGTTTGACATAAATTCTGCTTATCGTCTTGATTTTAGTTTTGAAATACAAAGTTTAGGGCTTCACTACAGTAGCCCTAACACGAACAAGCAGTGAATTTTGAATTGAAAATACTTGATATTAGAAATACATATTTTTAATTTAAATTTGAAGACTCTTGCTTACATATGATATGAAATGTTTTTCGTATAAATTTAAACGAAAATGCTATAGGATAGTTGTATTTTCAATTCAAAATTCACTCGCATTAACGTTACGATACGAATACTTTCTCGCAAGGTGTTCGTGCTAGGGCTACAGAGCTGCGTTAGATCGTTTACGATCGATAGACGCCACAGCGTTTGTTGCTTTTACAGTATCCACGGAAAGAAAGGCGGTGGTCTATTGTGTCGTTTAAACCGGTGATGCGCTTGTTTGTTAACTTCTTCTCACTGGTATTATCTATACCAATAATAAAACTGAAGGTTCGGTCTGTGATTTCAAAATAAATGCCGAAGTTTAAGTGAAAGCCGCTATCTTTACGATGCCTAATCATATCACCGTTATTTGAATATACAGGGCGTCCCACGGCGATGCCACACGGAGGGAAAGTACCTTAAATATTAAAGATAGGATATTTTACTGAAAGAAGACATCGTTTAATTTTTAATAATAAGTAGAACTGCATTCATAGATTTTTTAAAAATCGCCTACCTCAACCGGGAATCGAACCCGCCAAATGTGATAGTAAAATTACATGTATTTTATAATAGCGTTTGAAAGGGCTACTCATAAGCATTATTTTTTCCTAAATAACCTAGCATATTAAATGAAACTAAGATCATAAATAAATTAATTTATCAAATGCTCAAAATGTGATCCGTTCTGTTGTATACAAATTCTCACTCTTTTAATAATTTCTCTCCCTGTCGATTTACTTATTTTTGCATGGTGGATGTTTGAAATAATACGTCTAAATTCATTTTTTAACTCCTGCACACTGTTGTACCGGTTCCTGTAAACTAAATCTTTTACATAACCCCATAAAAAAAAATCTAGTGGGGTTAGATCTGGGGATCTCGGTGGCCATCTAATTTGTCCAAAAGTGCCGATCCAGGAAGGAAAATGTTCATTAAGAAACTCGGCTGTTCTCCTACTGTTATGAGCCGGAGCCCCATCTTGCTGGAATATGAGATTTCGTCGATCTGCATCAGGAAGATTATTAATCTCATTTCTTAACATCTCGAGTATTTCTAGATATCTTTCCGTGTTCAGAGTTCCTTCGTAAAAATGTATTAAGAGAACCCGGTTACTTACAATTCCACACCAACAGTTGAAAGAAAAACGCACTTGATCATTAGTCTCGCGGATTCGTAAGGGATTCTGTCTGGACCAATTGCATAATGCTTATGAGTAGCCCTTTCAAACGCTATTATAAAATACATGTAATTTTACTATCACATTTGGCGGGTTCGATTCCCGGTTTACCTCAACCGATTTTTAAAAATCTGTGAATGCAGTTCTACTTATTATTAAAAATTAAACGATGTCTTCTTTCAGTAAAATATCCTATCTTTAATATTTAAGGTACTTTCCCTCCGTGTGGCATCGCCGTGGGACGCCCTGTATATATTTATATATAAAAAAATAATTATATACTCGATGAACGTAGCAATCTTGCAGCCGGATCTTAGACTACGAGTTCAACTCGCACTTGTCCGTTTTTTTATTATAGCAATAAACTAAAACACTGTTCACAATTTACACTTCCGACCGATCTCCTCGAATCATTATCAAGTACATGAAAATTGTCACATCGTGCAGCCTGAGCCTCAGCCTGGATCCTCTCGCGACTCCGAACTCCACCCTGAACACGGACGAGACGTTCCACACGGCGTCGTCGTCCCCCAAGCGGCTGCCCGACTGGGCTGCGCCGGCGCAGCACACGCGGCCCGCCCCCCCGGCCCCCCCGGCCGCTCCCGCCCCCGCGCCTCACTTCCGGCTGGGGCCCGGGCCGCGTGCCGATGACAGCGATGACATGTCCAGCACGGAGGACTACCACAAGGTACGCAGCTGACAACGTATACAGGATAGTAACGACATTGCAATTTTAATATTTGTAGGGACAACACAACCCACTTTTTTCCCTTCTAAATATGTATGTTGCTTTAAGTACCCTCTTGCCAGTTTTGCCAACATCAAGAAATGTTTTCCACAGGTGTGGCAAGAGATTATGGTTTTTAAATATTTTGTATACCACATGGTTATGTCGTGTGGTGCCGGCTCAGAATACCACCACCCCATCTCCTCCCGTGGGTGTCGTAAAAGTCGATTAAAGGATTAGCCGGAGGATGGGCAGCAACGTCCTTCGAATACATTAACAATTCAACTGCGATTGCCAACCCAAGCGTGGCAATTATGGAAACCCCCCATTGAGCCCACAGCACAGCCATAGCGGTCGTTGTGGTGATCTTTGGGGGAGGCCTGTGTCCAGCAGTGGACTTCATTCGGCCGTAATGATGATACCACATGGCCACTATAGATGGGTAACTCGTCTATTTTAAACGAGGATGAGTGAGGGCCTCATTTTGCCTCGTGAGGTCCTCACGAGTGTACCTCGTTTGAGGTGAGGTGCGAGATAATACGCAATGCGAGTCATGAATAACGACGGCTGCGAGGGAATGAGAAAGAATGTGTTTTGTTTGTTTGCCCCTCGCCGAGTCGATTAGCGTGCGAACGAAATTTGGTTTTTCATATTATATATAATATTTCCTCTTCTTCTTCTCTTAGATTATGGCTTCTGCAGAGTATAATCCACAATTTCGCCAATGTCAAGTATAAGGCAACGTCGTATGGTGTTTAGATTAATTAATCTTTACGTATTCATAAAATATTACTGAAAAATGAAAAAATTCTAAAAAATATGTGGGCAACGTCGTACGGTTTTCAATTGTTTTTCAAAAAAATTTCCCCACAGATATTTGTCGCCCGCTCACAATTTTGACAATCGCAACTAGCTTTGCGTATCTAGAAAATTGAGGTGAATGAGCTAAATGAGTTGGTTCAAAGTTAAAATACGAGTAACTCTTTCAGTTCGTCGCGATGAGGGATTCATACGAGGCACCTCACGAATGAGGGACCTATCACTAATGGCCACCTCACGGACGCGACATTCGCCCGGTGGCAAGCGTCATGCTTACACATGACAATTGTACTGCTACCCAGGACTAATCTTGCGTGGCACCACCCTGCGCTTGCCACCTCGAGACAGTTATTTAGTCTCTTATGCACTAAATTCACTACCTACTGCCGCTCTAACCGCTACATAGTTATATCTAGAGTTTAAACAAATATTTGTTCCGGTTCGATTCCCGCACGGAACAAATATTTGTATGATCTGCAGGTAGTTGTTCCGGGTCTGGGTGTATTGTATGTGGAATTCATGTATGTAAACAAAGGGTGGGGTAACGTTTAAAAAAAAACCACTAATGCTTAACAACGAATATCTGGCACTGGGTAATACCTGCCTAACCAGATTCCTGCTAAAATATATCGCTCAGTAGACAAAGCAATAATGGAATTGACGGCACGGTTGGTGCAGTGGCTGATACAGTCGGCTGCTGCGCTCCGGGTCGTGGGTTATCGTGGGTCGGGTGGTTAAACGCACCCACGACACAGGAGAAATCCTAGTGTGGGGAAACGTTTAAAAAAAAAAAAAAAAAGAAGTGGCTTATATAAAACTATGTTTGCAGCCAAGAATAGTTGAGGGCCAGTCTTCCAGCTCCGTGGAGCGATCGCCAGAGGAGCGACACCAAAGAGCCAAGTACAAGAGACGGGTACCAGGTAAATATATACTTCCAATAGGTAAAGCCACAAGAAGCTGAGAATTTTGTAAACAAACCAACAAGGTTAAGGATTGCTAGATAGTGAAGGAAAAAATCCCACTAAATGACGTAGTCCAGTCAGCATGATCATCATTTCAGTCGTAAAAACGTCCACTGCTGGACAAAAGCCTCCACAAAAGATTGCCAGAATGACCGGTATGGGTTTGTGATGTGTGCTAATTGGGGGATATTGCCATAATCGCCACGCTTGGCAGACGGGTTGGCGATCGCAGTTGAGTTATATACTCGAAGGACGCTGCTGCCCATCCTCCGGCTAATCCCATAGTCGCTTTATACAACACCCACGGGTTGAGATGGGGTGGTGGTATTCTTAGACACCACACGGCAACCGGCAAAAAGTCAGCGAATACTTGTGATTTTGGGAATTAATTATCGTGAAAGTAATTATTGTTCTCGATTTCGTCACTATACCAGTTGTTTAGTGATCTAGGCATAATAAAACACTAGATATAGAAATTGAGTAGAATGTATTTTATAACCGCCCATTGTACATTTTTATAAACTTATCACTAGGTAATCGAACTACACCATAGCACCAATACAATTTAGAACAAAAATTATTGGAAACAAAATGCACACCATAATCTACTTATATGTTGTTATATCTTATTAGATATTGTTCTTATATTTGTGTCTCGTACTTGTCTAACATAAAATTGTGGACACAGTGATATATATAGTACAAATTTTGTGCATGTCTGTAATTGATGTAAACACTAGTATTTAGCCATAGTCATTACTTTTCTCAATGTTTGTTTGTAGACGTGCCTTATAATAAAATAAATAAATGGCTGTGTAATACGTACAAGCCTTCTCATGGCAGTGTTGCAAGCTAAAATATTTTATACATAAAATTTTATGTACGAGATTCGTACACTAGTGTTTAAAGTAATCTATATTCTATCAGTTCTGTTAAAAAAATGTAACATTAATTATCTAGTTTTCATTCATACAACACGTTTCGGAACTTTGAACTATCATAACTGGCGACAGGATTATATGCAGCGTAAAATGGTTGAAATAGGCATGCAAGTGTGCGTCATAAACGCTAGAAACATGCAACAAAATCGCTGGAAAGTGCCAAAATAAGCAACAGCTAATTAAATTATGATTTTATTATTAAAAATCGGCTTAAGTTAAATACATTTTGTAACTACATTTTCAACAAGATATCATTACTTTTGTTTTTGACAACGTTAACAATCAAGTTCAGTAGTAAGATTATACCGAATACTTTTTATACTACTACAACTATAAGAACTTGTACATGCTTCAAATTCAAAAGATTTTTATTCATATAAACCATTTACGGGTGCTTATGAATAGTCAGAATGTAGTTGCACGGTGACCTACAACCTCGTGTTTTTCTAGTTCGATACAGTTAAATTTATAGAAAAACTTCCCAAATATGCACAATGAGTAGATTTTAGACAAAATATGCAATAACCTGAAAATACAATCCGGTCTGTAACATCGCCATCTCATCGCCTTGTCATAAATACTCTCTTAGTTTTTTATTAATTACTGGACACCACGTCAAAATGGTAATTCTTAAACTTTCGCGAATTGTATTCATGATTTTAAGATAATATCGGGTCTATTCGCGCACAGATTAATGTCCAAATTATTTAATAATACATTAATGTAAAAAAAGTGGACTACTACTTGTGACCACGGTCAATGCGACTTGATCGAAACGTTGAGGTTAGTTAAAACATTATTTTGATATTAATCTGTGTGCGAATATACATCAATAAAAGAATATGATTATAAATGTCGGCTCTACTGGGGTGCAATTCCTTAAGCTCAAACATCCATACATCCTTAAATACAGAATCGAAATAACAGTATAAAACCAATTTGGTATTCGCTAAAACATGATTGAAGCTATTCAAAGACACGTTGAAGAAGGTAAGCTATGAGGACCAGTCTCAGCTCAAACAGCTTAAAGAATTGCACCCCTGTTCCTTTTTCGCTTGTGTAGAGTGCGTGCGAGCGAGAGACAAATATCGATAACGATAGAAGAGCTAGCATTTATAATCACATTCTATACTTGATCGTGTTCTAACCACAACAAAGAAAAACATTTCACGTTTAAAAAAAGGATTTTCCTCTGCAGGCGAGGGTAAAACGGGTCGTCGACAAGTGACTGAAGTGGAAGCCCTGCGCGCGATGCAGAGGCTGTGCTCGCGCATCGCTTCACAGAAAATGCTGGTCATCTCCTCGCTAGAGAACGACTGCTCTAAAGAAGAACTCAACAGACAGATCGCTGTAACTATACCAGATAAATTAACAGTCCCATGTCCCAATACTGGGCTATATAGGATTCCCCCACAGGTTTTCACAGTTGTGTCTTAATTTTGGGGGGAATTTTCCAGTATTCGCCACGCTTGGCAGGAGGCGGGTTGGTGGGCGCAGTATAGCTGTTATTCCACAGAAGGGGCCTTAGCTGTCCACCCCTCTCCAATGTCCCTTGGTCGCCTTTATGACAGCCACGGGAGGGGGTGGTGAAATCATCATTTCGGCCGAATCAAGTCCACTGCTGGACACAGGCCTCCCCCAAAGATCACCACAACCACCGATATGGATGTGTTGTGGGCTCATTGGGGGATTTTGCCATAATCGCCACGCTTAGCAGGCGGGTTGGCGATCGCAGTTAAGTTGTTAATGTACTCGAAGGACGCTGCTGCCCATCCTCCGGCTAATCCCTTAGTCGACTTTTACGACACCCATGGGAGGAGATGGGGTGGTGGCATTCTGAGCCGGCACCACACGGCAACGGTGGTGAAATATTGTACTCTTAATCTGGACACCACACTAGCGATGGGCGATTGTTGTAAAACAACATTCGAATGAATCGACAATTGTAATTACGTACATTCGATTGTCGATTCATTTGTCGTCACGAAATATCATTCAAATGAAAATCGAGGTTCGAATGAAAATCCCATGTGTGGCTGAAATTGACAAACGACGCAAAGGCGTTGGGCGTGCGCGGCATGTTTTTTCCACACACTATACACCCAGACCCGGAACAACTACCTGCAGATCATACAAATATTAGTTCCGTGCGGGAATCGAACCCGCGACCCGGTGCGCAGCAGCCGACTGTATCAGCCACTGCACCAACCGTGCCGTCTGATCAACTTCACAGGTACTCCAGGAGCTCCAAAAGAAGTACGTCCGCCTAGAGATGGCGTTGCAGTACTCGTTCTTCGACAATCAGTCGCGGAGGCCCATGATGGTGACGCCCATCCAGGAGACTCCGTCCCTGACGCTGTCGGAGAGCGACATGCAGGTGGCCAGCGAGGACAACGAAGACGTCACCGAGAACGGGCACGCGGCGGACCCGCTGCTGCACAGGTATATCGTCATTATTTATTTATCTATTTATTACTGGAAAATCTACAGCTGAAAATACAGGTGTAACAATAATAGTAAGGAAACAGAAAGCCAATTACAGATTTTCACATATAGCAGTTGCATAGATAACTCTTAGTGTTTACACAGGTTACAACGAATTGAATATATAAAAATATTAACATTTATATAATAAGTTTCATGGTTATGATCTTTACATATAAGTAATAATTAATATTCACTATATTTAATAAACATATTTAATAATTATTTATGAGATATAATTTGTGTTACCGTTTTCACGAGAAAAAATCAAGGGTCAAGCACCGTTTTGCTGATGTTATACTGGTTGTAAACGGATCTAGGTCATAATTTTTGCATATTTTATTGAAATTTTTACTCGCTCGCACTATAAAGGAGTTTTGGCGATAGTTGGTTGATGCTTTAGGAATATGAATGGAGGGATTAAACCTTGTACATTTAGTTGGAACATTGAATTTAATTGTTCCTAACAGTCCGGGACAATCAATTTCGCCAGATAGGATTTTTAATAAGTAAAGACAGTCCGCAATTTCTCGGCGTTTTACAAGAGGCAGGAGTTGAAATTTTTTACACAGTTCGAGATAGTTTGTAGAATGATATGGCACATTAAGACAAAAACACAAGTGCTTAATAAAGCGTCTTTGTAAATCTTCAATTCGATCTATGAATCTATTGTAGATTGGGTTCCAGACATGTGAAGCATATTCGAGATGACTCCTGACAAAGGTGCAGTATAAGATTTTAAGAGTGATTTTATTATGTGATATTATTCTCGTACAGCCAACTTAAAAATAAAATGGTCCCTGTACTGCTTGGCTGTGTAGCGCCCTCGGCCATCACCATTTAAAAAATAAAAAACTTCCCGCTTCGCGATCCGCTTACCCACGTCGACAATCTTTGTGCACTGGCAGATAGCTAATGTTATAAGGAATAACTTAGGCTACTTTTATTTAAGAAAAACAATTAGGGTTCCGCGCAAAAAAAAACCCTTGAAATCCAATATATATATTCTATGTCAAATGTATATGTCGAAGTACTCTAAATTTCTTTTAAACTAAACGCGGGTGAAACCGCGGGTCCCAGCTAGTTATTAATAAACTAGCTGGGACCCGCGGTTTAATTTAAAAGAAATTGGCTTATTTATAAATTAGAGTACATACATAGACACTTGACATGAAGTATGTATATTGTATTTTATGAACCGTAATTATTTTTCTAAAATAAAAGTAGCCTTAGTTATTACTTATAACATGAGCTATCTGCCAGTGAAAGTCCCGTAGAAATCGGTCCAGCCGTTTCGAAGATTAGCGGGAACAAACAAACAGGCAGACACTTAAATTTTATTTAATTGTATAGATGTTAAATGAATATGCTTAAGTGGAGTAAAAGTTTTTTCTTGCCGCAGGTTAAAAGAGCAAGAGCTGGAGGGGTCGGACAACGTGTCCACGTCCAACGACGAGCTGCCGGCCGAGCCCCACGAGCCGCCGTGGGACGACCCACTGCGAAGCGTTGCGCGCCCTGACCGCTTCGACCGTTCCGACCGCATCGACCGTTCCGACCGCTTTGACCGCTCCGACCGCATCGACCGGCCTGATTCTGAAGTATCTTTACCTGTCAGTACTACTTTTGGTACATGTTAAGAAAAACTGTGGAGCATAGTTTTGATAATAAGAGCAACAGTGTATCCCTGCCTCCTCCTCCCGCCGTCGTGACGTCATTTTCGACTAAGGGATTAAGTTGAAGATGGGTAGAGTACAGTTGATTGTCACGAACATGCAATGTATGATGATGATTTGATGGTTTCATCATCACCATATCAACCAAAGTTCGTCTACTGCTGAACAAAAGCTTCCTTCATAGATTCCCACATTTGTCTCGTCATTTTGGTGAGAATTTGCCAGTACCCACCACGCTTGGCAGGTGGGTTGGTGAGCGCAGGTATGGTTGCTGTTTCACAGGAGGGGCTCTGCTACCCATCCCTCGGGCTTAGTTCCCTCAGTCGCCTTTTACGAAATCCACGGGAGGAGATGGAGTTGTACTACATTCCTTATCCAGACACATTGGTCTGATACGGTGTTATTTTTGTTTTCAGGATGCCACAATATACCCGGGTCTGACGCATCCAATAGACTTCAGTAAGTTAAAATTTGGCTTATTTTGTAAATAGTATGGTGTATCACTTATACTTAAAAACTGAAGCGGTAGTGTAAACCATATCTCACAATTCTACTTGTGGGGACACCTACATCGCCAGCAATACAACTACAACTTACATTACGACATCTACTTGACTATTAAATGCAACTCTCCGACGACGTCAAAGAATCCTGAATCACGCTATTAAAGTATTCGCACAACGCAGCATATATACAGTCGTCCAATATCAACCGTTAGGCTTCGGCCCGCAAGTAGTGTTGCTTAAAATTGACTATCGATCTATCGATAGGACTACCCCTAAAACATTCATACTATCGATTGGCCTATCGATATTATCAATAGTATCGATACCATCGATTTTATTTTACAAATTGAACAATACTATCGATAGTATTACATGATTTTGGACCATCGATACTATCGATAGTAATTACGACCCAGTTCGATAGTATCGACACTATCGATAGTATTTACGACCCAGTTCGATAGTATCGACACTATCGATAGTATTGTTGCAAAGCTCCCAGTCAATACTATCGATACTATTGATAATATCGATACTATCGATAGGGCAATCGATAGTATGAGTGATTTGGGGTTATATGACACTATCGATTGACTATCAATAGCCTATCGATTTTTAAGCAACACTACCCGCAAGGCATACCGTCCGCCTGGCTGGAGGATCCTCCCTTTTCTATGGAGGAACATAGAAAAGACACATTGTTCCCCAGTAAATGGGAGTTACTTTTTGAGTTGTTCTTGTTTTATTCATAAACCACTGAGTGTATTCAAATGGGGTTTTCACTGTTGGAAAGCATTATTCTTCGAGGAAATTTTAGGCTATATTTTGTCCGTCCGAAGCTGAGGCAAGTAGCGAGTGAAATATAAAAACAAACACCTGAGGTATTTGCGTTTCATTCATGCTTAATAGACAGCGACGCTATATAGATATAGAGCTATATATACTTGGTTTAGAAAAAGACAGACCCAGAAATCTCGAATGCAAATTACTCCGTCTTTGATTCATCGACTTATATTCTTTTTCAACATACGTATTCGTTTGAACGCTGTTAAAGGAAAACCATAAAAATTAGAAACAAAAGTGGCGCTTCGGTTATCACAGTAGATAGTACAGTGGTTAACCAAAATACTGAAATGTTACTTGTACTACAAGACTACTTGTACATTTGGTCTTTTTTTTTTTATTGATGCCCAGTGGAAATTCTTCATTCGGCACAATGCCACCAGGATACCGCACAGCTCACGCTCGAGGTGTGCCCTGCGTGGGCGGCCCAGCGGCGGATCCTGGTCGATCGGATCGGGCAAGATCTCTCTCTGCCAGCGGTAGTGCCGGCTATGTTAGCAGATCATGAAAACTGGAATGCAGTGGTCTCTTTCTGTGAGAGCGTCATGCTCCAGAAGGAGACCGCAGAGCGGGAGCGGGAGAGGCCCGACCGAGTGAAGAATTTCCACTGGGTACCAATAAAAAACAAGACTTATTTAAGACTTATATAAGGTTCAGCAGTATTGGAGCCTATTTGAATCAGATATCATGGTTGTTGATAGCGCCATGCGCATGAAAACAACTAGGTTGCCTAAATGCCATTGTCATGTGTGTAGGTCAAGTGGTGAGTATCCCGGGATGGGTGACCCGCGGCGCCGGTGCCTCCACGCACCACGAGTACGAGGTGCGCATCGTGCTGGGCGCACACTGCCGCTGGCTGCTGCTGCGGCGCTACCGGAGGTTCCGCGACCTCTACCTCACGATGCGGCGCATCTACGGACCCAAGGTACGGCCACTTACTTCAACCATTTCAGCCGAAAAACGTCCACTGCAAGACACAAGCCTCCCCCAAAAATTGCCGGTGCCATAATCGCCACGCTTGGCAGACGGGTTGATGACCGCAGTTGCCTTATAAATGCACTCGAAGGACGCTGCTGCCCATCCTCCTGCTAATCGCATATTCGCCTTTTACGACACCCACGGATGAGATGGGGTGGTTGTATTCGTAGCCACGAGCACCTACCACGCGGCCTGGCCGCTCACTCCCAACCAGTAAAAAAACTGTTTAAAGGTTGAAGGATGAGTGAGATTTGGCACAGTTAAAGTTCATATGCAGGAGGAGTGCAGAAGGTTAAAATTTATTAAATAATATTTGTTATAAATACGTTAAATCAAATCTAAAATTTCAATATATTACAGTCGAATTTCGATATCTGGGCGACCTCTAGTTAATATACCCTATGCAACCTAATGATAGAGAACTGTAAAATGTACACTTTTGCTGATGATACGGCGTTAATCTTCAATCGTAATACATGGGATGAAGCAGGGCATTACGCTGAAATAGGTCTTGCCGTGTGGTGCCACCACACCATACCATACCATACCATCTCCTCCCATGGGTGTCGTAAAAGTCTAAGGGATTAGCCGGAGGATGGGCAGCAGCATTCGAGTACATTAACAACTCAACTGCGATCGCCAACCCGATGGCAACACCCCCCAATGAGCCTACAACACACCCATATCGGTCACTATAGTGATCTTTGGGGAGGCCTGTGTCCAGCAGTGGACCTCATTTGGCCGAAATGATGAGGTCTTCGAAAAACTGCTAAATGGCTTAGCAAAAACTTGCTTACTTTTAACAACTAAATTCATTACTTTTGCAAATACAGAACAAACACTAAAAAGTGCACCGAATGTTAAAATAAGATACATTCATGTCCAAACACAAATCAACATTACACCTGCGACTGTAGCTGTTTGGAAAGAGTTAACGCGGTAAAATATCTTGGCATTCTATTTGATGATGTTGATTGATGTGAAAGAAAGAAAGAAAGAAAATGTTTTAATTCAAATTCAAAAGATTTTTATTCATATAAACCATTTACGGGCGCTTATGAATAGTCAGAATGTAGTTGCACGGTTCCAAGAAGTTGGTCCTATGGAGAAGAACCGGCAAGAAACTCTATAGTCACTCTTTTAAAATAATTTTAAAATGTTACATACATTGCAATATAGTAGCATAAAGTTATGTGAGAATAATGTACTACCAGTGTGAAATAGATGAAGTAAAACAATAATAAAATAGATGAAGTAAAATCATTTCATTAAACAAGATTACATGGCAGTAAGGACTGACCAGTCCCACATGACGGCGCCCGTTCACGAGCTTGACGCATGCATCGGCGTCGCTCAGGTCAACCATATTGCAGGGAACTTAACGGCCCGATACACGACGCCACCATCAGCAAGACGTTTTAGTGAGCATGACAGACTCATACTGCCAAACAACAGGCAGTTATAATTCATAGATGTAGGCTACATGATACTCACATTTGCCGTATAAAATATTAATGTCACAGAATTATACAAATTTTAAGAATGTCAAACGATTATTGTATTTGGATGTCAACATAGGTAGTAGATGTCATTTAAAATGTCAATATTATAATTTAAATTACAATAATTACATTAGTTCATAGATCAAATAATGATCAGTTCTCATTTTAGCCTATGTGGATTCAAATTATGTTAGAGTTGCTCAATCCCAAGCATTATTGTCCTCTATGTAATCTGCGACCTTGTAGTAACCTTTTTTACATAGTTTCTGCTTAATTATAGATTTGAACTTATTTAGACTTAGAGTTTGCATAGTGCTCGGGATCTTGTTGTAAAAACGTACACATTGGCACCTGAATGAATTACTTATTTTCTGGAGCCTGGTCGTCGGTAGGTTTATTTTTATTTCTAGTGTTAATGCCATGGATATCACAGTACTTAGAGAAAAGATTAATATTCTTTTTAACATGAATCAAGTTTTCGTATATATAATGTGATGCGACCGTCATTATATTTATTTCTCTAAATTTAACTTTTAGTGATTGCCTGATACTTAAATTATAAATTGCTCGAATAGCTCTCTTCTGCAGCACAAATATAGTTTCGAAAAAATTCATTCATCATTCGATGTCAGCAGCATTTCCCCACAACAAAATGCCGTATGACACCACACTGTGAAAGTAACTAAAATATACCAATCTGGCTGTTTCTTCGTCAGTCAACTGACGCATCTTAAAGACTGCAAATGCTGCAGAGCTGAGCTTCTTCGACAATTTCTATATATGTGGGCCCCACTGCAGCTTAGCATCTAAAGTAATTCCTAAAAACACAGTGGTGTCCACAAGATCCAACTCTTCGTCCTTTATTAGAACACTGGTTTGCACCTGTCTCACATTAGGCGTTGTAAATCTTACACATTTAGTTTTGTTTTCGTTCAGAAGTAAATTGTTAGCATTAAACCAGTGTACTACTTTAGAGAGAGCGTTATTTACATCGTCAGTGATTAACTGTTGTCGACTGAGTTTAAATAGAAGTGATGTGTCATCTGCAAACAACACAATCTCGTGATTATCCCTTATAAAATTAGGTAAGTCATTTATATAAATTAAGAACAAAAAAGGGCCGAGAATCGAGCCTTGCGGAACCCCCATTGTGACCACGGACCCCGGAGATCTATTTCCATTGATATCGACTTTCTGGATCCTATTACTTAAGTAATAAATAAGAAGATTCAGATCATCGTTTCTAATACCATAGTGATACAATTTTCTGATCAATGTTTCGTGATGGACACAATCAAAAGCCTTTGACAAATCACAGAAGACGCCTAAAGCATCTCGTGAATCCTCCCAAGCATCAAAGATATGTCCTATTAATTCAACACCGGTTGTTGAACGACCCTTTGTGAAACCAAACTGTTTGCGATGCAATAGTTGATTTTTACTAAAGAATACTTGCATTTGACATAACACCATTTTTTCGAAAACTTTACTAAACGTAGGTAGCACGGAAATAGGTCTAAAATTAGAAGGGTCTGATGTACTACCTGATTTAAACAAAGGTGTAAATTTACTATTTTTCATTTGATCAGGAAATATACCACAGTCAATACATTTATTAAAAATCTGGGCTAATTTAGGTGCAACTAAATCAATTATAGACTTTACAACGTCCATGGAATTGTCCCAAAGATCGGGGGTCTTTTTAACATTAAAAGAGTATTAAATTATTTTGGACTCGTACAAAATGATAATGAGACTTATTATTAACAATAGAATAGTTATGACTACAGTAGTGTGTGTTCTGTACGAGGCCAAAAAAGGTCCCTATCTCAGCATATGCTGCAACCATTTCTGCTGCAGCGCTGGTTTTTTGACAGGGCCTGTATGTTGATGTCACGGGCAGCTATGTCATAATATTAACATGTTTATACATAGTTATTGAGAAAGAAACCGAATATTTGTAATTTTCGGGTTAATTACAAATTTAGTAAGTTTAAGTGTAGTCTGCATTAGTAAAAATTGACTAAAGATTTACTCTGTGTGCCTCGGTCCGCTCTACTTGTCATTTTGTGTATCTCATGAAGGAAGCGACGCCGGTTGGTGTGAGTGAACGGTGAATATATTGATGTTTTTTAACCAGTAGAACAAGAAAGCTAATATATGTTTTCAAAATCGTAGGCACGTGGCCGGTATTGGCCTTCTTAAAACTGTTTATCTTGCACTAGCTCAGTCACCTTATCATGCTGCGTCACGTTATGGTGCGGTGCATGTACAAACAATCTCTTAAAATTAGAGCGCGCTCAATGAGCATTACTCACGGTTAGGAATTTTAAGCTGGCAAAATTAACTCTTCTCCGATGTTGTGTGGTTTGCCTTTTGAGCAATTAACAAAGAGATATTGTACGAAGCTCGAAGTCCGTCGTCATCTTGCTTAGCAGCCGCCGAAAATAGTTTTGTTTACTTCCGACATTGTTTTGTTTTAAGAAATACGTAAGTGTTGAAATCAAGTACTGCTTATCTATTATGCGCGAAACCGCAAATGAAAATAAAATAAATTTACGTCGTTTATATAGGATTGCATAAGCAGCACGCACCAACAGGAATAAGACAAACGTGCATGAACTCGTTTATCTCATTCGACGCCCAATCGTACTCGACAAGCAAGAACAAGTATTATAGAACCAGCCGATTGGTATAGGAATGTACAATTCGGATTATTTAACAAAAACTTGTTAAAACATGATTGCCCGCGGTCTTTTATATCGAGCCGAGTTTCAGCTATATCTTAATTAATATTAGTTGATGTTCACAAGATGTAGTCGAGAGTCGAGAGCTCAGTCGGTGTCTAAGAGTCTTCCTAGCTAGGTAGATGAAATTATAAATCGACCCCAAAGCCCTACACAATTCCCCCTTTTTTTCTGGGTCTCTTACCGCCCCCCTTTAGGCCTGCAGCGCCCACAAGGGGGCGTTATCGCCCACGTTGGGAAAGACTGCACTAAACTAACTGACTCGGGATTTTAATACAACACTATATTATGAAACTGAAAGACTGATTTGAACTTTAGCTACACAAACTCAATACTAAAAATAATTTCATAATCGGGCGGAGGCTTATCCAAGTTCCGTACGGGTATTTCACTATATATCGCTTTCGTAGGACTAATTTAGTGCTGCCGACCATTTGGACGGGCGGTCATATTTGTACTGTAAATTAGGATGGTACAAGTAGTGGGTACTATAATGTTACATACATTTCGTGATTATCCAATAACATGCGAGATAAATTTAATTAATATCCATACACTTTTAGTTTGAAATCATAAAGTGCTGTATGCGTGTCAGGTGGGGTCGATCCCGTTCCCGGCGCGCCAGCTGTGGGCGGGCGAGGGCGTGGCGCGCGCGCGGCGCGGCCAGCTGGAGGCCTTCCTGCGCCGCCTGCTCACCGTGGTGTCGGCCGACGCGCGCTGCGCCTTCCACGGGCCCGCGCGCCCGCTCACGCGCGACGCGCTCGTCAGCTTCTCGCCCTTCTTCCGAAAGGTCAGTCCGCGCCGCCTCAGCAGCTGGAGCCTTCCTGCGCCGCCTGCTCACCGTGGTGTCGGCCGACGCGCGCTGCGCCTTCCACGGGCCCGCGCGCCCGCTCACGCGCGACGCGCTCGTCAGCTTCTCGCCCTTCTTCCGAAAGGTCAGTCCGCGCCGCCTCAGCAGCTGGAGCCTTCCTGCGCCGCCTGCTCACCGTGGTGTCGGCCGACGCGCGCTGCGCCTTCCACGGGCCCGCGCGCCCGCTCACGCGCGACGCGCTCGTCAGCTTCTCGCCCTTCTTCCGAAAGGTCAGTCCGCGCCGCCTCAGCAGCTGGAGCCTTCCTGCGCCGCCTGCTCACCGTGGTGTCGGCCGACGCGCGCTGCGCCTTCCACGGGCCCGCGCGCCCGCTCACGCGCGACGCGCTCGTCAGCTTCTCGCCCTTCTTCCGAAAGGTCAGTCCGCGCCGCCTCAGCAGCTGGAGCCTTCCTGCGCCGCCTGCTCACCGTGGTGTCGGCCGACGCGCGCTGCGCCTTCCACGGGCCCGCGCGCCCGCTCACGCGCGACGCGCTCGTCAGCTTCTCGCCCTTCTTCCGAAAGGTCAGTCCGCGCCGCCTCAGCAGCTGGAGCCTTCCTGCGCCGCCTGCTCACCGTGGTGTCGGCCGACGCGCGCTGCGCCTTCCACGGGCCCGCGCGCCCGCTCACGCGCGACGCGCTCGTCAGCTTCTCGCCCTTCTTCCGAAAGGTCAGTCCGCGCCGCCTCAGCAGCTGGAGCCTTCCTGCGCCGCCTGCTCACCGTGGTGTCGGCCGACGCGCGCTGCGCCTTCCACGGGCCCGCGCGCCCGCTCACGCGCGACGCGCTCGTCAGCTTCTCGCCCTTCTTCCGAAAGGTCAGTCCGCGCCGCCTCAGCAGCTGGAGCCTTCCTGCGCCGCCTGCTCACCGTGGTGTCGGCCGACGCGCGCTGCGCCTTCCACGGGCCCGCGCGCCCGCTCACGCGCGACGCGCTCGTCAGCTTCTCGCCCTTCTTCCGAAAGGTCAGTCCGCGCCGCCTCAGCAGCTGGAGCCTTCCTGCGCCGCCTGCTCACCGTGGTGTCGGCCGACGCGCGCTGCGCCTTCCACGGGCCCGCGCGCCCGCTCACGCGCGACGCGCTCGTCAGCTTCTCGCCCTTCTTCCGAAAGGTCAGTCCGCGCCGCCTCAGCAGCTGGAGCCTTCCTGCGCCGCCTGCTCACCGTGGTGTCGGCCGACGCGCGCTGCGCCTTCCACGGGCCCGCGCGCCCGCTCACGCGCGACGCGCTCGTCAGCTTCTCGCCCTTCTTCCGAAAGGTCAGTCCGCGCCGCCTCAGCAGCTGGAGCCTTCCTGCGCCGCCTGCTCACCGTGGTGTCGGCCGACGCGCGCTGCGCCTTCCACGGGCCCGCGCGCCCGCTCACGCGCGACGCGCTCGTCAGCTTCTCGCCCTTCTTCCGAAAGGTCAGTCCGCGCCGCCTCAGCAGCTGGAGCCTTCCTGCGCCGCCTGCTCACCGTGGTGTCGGCCGACGCGCGCTGCGCCTTCCACGGGCCCGCGCGCCCGCTCACGCGCGACGCGCTCGTCAGCTTCTCGCCCTTCTTCCGAAAGGTCAGTCCGCGCCGCCTCAGCAGCTGGAGCCTTCCTGCGCCGCCTGCTCACCGTGGTGTCGGCCGACGCGCGCTGCGCCTTCCACGGGCCCGCGCGCCCGCTCACGCGCGACGCGCTCGTCAGCTTCTCGCCCTTCTTCCGAAAGGTCAGTCCGCGCCGCCTCAGCAGCTGGAGCCTTCCTGCGCCGCCTGCTCACCGTGGTGTCGGCCGACGCGCGCTGCGCCTTCCACGGGCCCGCGCGCCCGCTCACGCGCGACGCGCTCGTCAGCTTCTCGCCCTTCTTCCGAAAGGTCAGTCCGCGCCGCCTCAGCAGCTGGAGCCTTCCTGCGCCGCCTGCTCACCGTGGTGTCGGCCGACGCGCGCTGCGCCTTCCACGGGCCCGCGCGCCCGCTCACGCGCGACGCGCTCGTCAGCTTCTCGCCCTTCTTCCGAAAGGTCAGTCCGCGCCGCCTCAGCAGCTGGAGCCTTCCTGCGCCGCCTGCTCACCGTGGTGTCGGCCGACGCGCGCTGCGCCTTCCACGGGCCCGCGCGCCCGCTCACGCGCGACGCGCTCGTCAGCTTCTCGCCCTTCTTCCGAAAGGTCAGTCCGCGCCGCCTCAGCAGCTGGAGCCTTCCTGCGCCGCCTGCTCACCGTGGTGTCGGCCGACGCGCGCTGCGCCTTCCACGGGCCCGCGCGCCCGCTCACGCGCGACGCGCTCGTCAGCTTCTCGCCCTTCTTCCGAAAGGTCAGTCCGCGCCGCCTCAGCAGCTGGAGCCTTCCTGCGCCGCCTGCTCACCGTGGTGTCGGCCGACGCGCGCTGCGCCTTCCACGGGCCCGCGCGCCCGCTCACGCGCGACGCGCTCGTCAGCTTCTCGCCCTTCTTCCGAAAGGTCAGTCCGCGCCGCCTCAGCAGCTGGAGCCTTCCTGCGCCGCCTGCTCACCGTGGTGTCGGCCGACGCGCGCTGCGCCTTCCACGGGCCCGCGCGCCCGCTCACGCGCGACGCGCTCGTCAGCTTCTCGCCCTTCTTCCGAAAGGTCAGTCCGCGCCGCCTCAGCAGCTGGAGCCTTCCTGCGCCGCCTGCTCACCGTGGTGTCGGCCGACGCGCGCTGCGCCTTCCACGGGCCCGCGCGCCCGCTCACGCGCGACGCGCTCGTCAGCTTCTCGCCCTTCTTCCGAAAGGTCAGTCCGCGCCGCCTCAGCAGCTGGAGCCTTCCTGCGCCGCCTGCTCACCGTGGTGTCGGCCGACGCGCGCTGCGCCTTCCACGGGCCCGCGCGCCCGCTCACGCGCGACGCGCTCGTCAGCTTCTCGCCCTTCTTCCGAAAGGTCAGTCCGCGCCGCCTCAGCAGCTGGAGCCTTCCTGCGCCGCCTGCTCACCGTGGTGTCGGCCGACGCGCGCTGCGCCTTCCACGGGCCCGCGCGCCCGCTCACGCGCGACGCGCTCGTCAGCTTCTCGCCCTTCTTCCGAAAGGTCAGTCCGCGCCGCCTCAGCAGCTGGAGCCTTCCTGCGCCGCCTGCTCACCGTGGTGTCGGCCGACGCGCGCTGCGCCTTCCACGGGCCCGCGCGCCCGCTCACGCGCGACGCGCTCGTCAGCTTCTCGCCCTTCTTCCGAAAGGTCAGTCCGCGCCGCCTCAGCAGCTGGAGCCTTCCTGCGCCGCCTGCTCACCGTGGTGTCGGCCGACGCGCGCTGCGCCTTCCACGGGCCCGCGCGCCCGCTCACGCGCGACGCGCTCGTCAGCTTCTCGCCCTTCTTCCGAAAGGTCAGTCCGCGCCGCCTCAGCAGCTGGAGCCTTCCTGCGCCGCCTGCTCACCGTGGTGTCGGCCGACGCGCGCTGCGCCTTCCACGGGCCCGCGCGCCCGCTCACGCGCGACGCGCTCGTCAGCTTCTCGCCCTTCTTCCGAAAGGTCAGTCCGCGCCGCCTCAGCAGCTGGAGCCTTCCTGCGCCGCCTGCTCACCGTGGTGTCGGCCGACGCGCGCTGCGCCTTCCACGGGCCCGCGCGCCCGCTCACGCGCGACGCGCTCGTCAGCTTCTCGCCCTTCTTCCGAAAGGTCAGTCCGCGCCGCCTCAGCAGCTGGAGCCTTCCTGCGCCGCCTGCTCACCGTGGTGTCGGCCGACGCGCGCTGCGCCTTCCACGGGCCCGCGCGCCCGCTCACGCGCGACGCGCTCGTCAGCTTCTCGCCCTTCTTCCGAAAGGTCAGTCCGCGCCGCCTCAGCAGCTGGAGCCTTCCTGCGCCGCCTGCTCACCGTGGTGTCGGCCGACGCGCGCTGCGCCTTCCACGGGCCCGCGCGCCCGCTCACGCGCGACGCGCTCGTCAGCTTCTCGCCCTTCTTCCGAAAGGTCAGTCCGCGCCGCCTCAGCAGCTGGAGCCTTCCTGCGCCGCCTGCTCACCGTGGTGCGTGTTGCAGGGCGTGTTCGAGAGCGGCAAGTGCGGCACGGGATGATGTCTCGCGGAGCTCGCCACGTGGCGCGCGCTGGGCTGCAGCGCGCTGGCGCTGCTGCGAGCGCTGGGGGCGGCGGCGGCGCTGCTGCTGCACTGCGCGGCGCTGCTGGTGCTGCTGCTGTTCCGCGCCGCGCGGCCGCGGCGCTGGTGACTGCGGCCTGCGCGCCTCACGGGTGCCTTTCTCATACTGTACTGTACGTAGCGTAGGGTTGTCCTTGATGATTCTGTTTTAACATGCCTTGTTTTGAGGCGTATCGCAGACAAAATAGATAATATTCAAGCAATTAATTAGTAGATTTCAGCTCTCATATCTCCAGGATAGTTAAACATTTAATTTAACTGAATGCCTAAATAAATCAAGGCATTTATTATTTTGGACTTGAATGTGATGTTAGGAAGATTTGAATTACTTACAAAATGCATGGCAATACTTTTTAACGAAGTTACCTAGTATGAACTCTAAGGGCATGTCCAGACTATGAATAATGCGTTTTCCATACATCAACGCAATTGTCAGCTCAATGTGAATGTGACAACGGCCTCAATTTGGTGTGTTTCAAAGATAGACGTCTTCCAATATACAACTATTTTTGCTTCAACTAAAACGATCAGTTGTGTTCATTATAGAAAGGCCTATCCTAAGCGCAATTTGATTGTAGTGTTATAGTGGTAGTAATAACCAAACTTGCAAGGTCTTCGGGTCGCATTAAGGCCTTTACGATCAGGTTCTACGCATAGTCTAGTTAACGACGCGATCTTTCGGAAAATAACTTTTTAAAATGAAGTTTAGGTCTAATTGCACCCGAATCTGATCTCTGGTCATAAATGCTCCCTGAAAAATCTGTCATAATAAGGAAACTATTTATTACGTCCAGTTTTGTCCTGCGGGACGCCTCATGAGTACATTGTCATGTCAAGTATGTATGTTTAATATTTATTGCTACTATGATGTTGTGTTTTGACATTTGTGTATATTTCGTACACTAGTTTGTATAGATATTCCATTTCTAAAAGACATTGTTTCTATTTGATTATTTTGATTGTATTGTGATTATATTCAGTTTTGATGTGTTAAACCAAAATGTATTTGTTAGGTTTTATATTGCGCAATTTTTTTAATGAATGGTCATTTCTGGATCATTTGAATCTATGGAAGTATGTACCGGCATGGTAAAAGTCGAGGAAAATCTAAATTTTATTTATATTATAAACTATATTATAAAAAGAAGCAAGTCGATTTTACGAAACGCTTTCACTTGTTGATAAATGTATATGGAGTTTTTTCTGCTGACTGCTTCTAAGAATTAATGCCAAGGGTGCAGTCGCAGACTCACACGCTTTGTCTACAATCATTATTATTAATAATAATAGCCGCCGGTATACCACTGCAAGGCAAAGGCCTGGGGAGACCTTAGGCCGAAAACGGAGGGAGGTCACCTGGGGATTTGAATGGAGGGACCCTGCCTCCATTTTCCAGATTGTGTATATCATGAGTCATCTTTCAAATGACAGTCAACGTTGTCCTGCTACCCCTCAATACTGCGCTCCATGGCTGGCTGACAAACCTCTGTCGACCCACCAAAGACTATGTTTGTGCTCCGTATATGAGGATCGGGAAAACGCACACGTCTATCAGCTCTCTTCAAGGATAGAGGTAAAGTTCCTTTTATTAAATGCTTCAAGGACCAAAAGCTTTTCACGTTTCCAATAACTTTTACACTTTACTACGTGCATACATATTCTTTCTTACGAATGTACATATTCAAAGCTAACGAGTACGACTGAGAGTCCGATGACAAAGTCCTATTTGCCATTACATCGACGATAGCTTCATGAATAATAATAATTTTATTTATTTATTATTAATTATAAATTTTTGATTTAACACATCAGAATATATTTGTAATAGTTCCGGTAACATATCGTTTTTATATTATATTTGAGTAATATTTGTATATTGTGCAATGATTAGTTGTTAAGAAGTCTTTGTTTCCGTTTCCGTCATTAGAGGACATACCCCCATTTTACAGTTAGAGACACCTCTCTGTAATCACGGATACAGGTACATAAATGTGTTTAGTGTTGGCATCAAATGTCCATATATTTATTGACTTGTTATCTCAGAATCAGTCAGTGAACTTGGTTGCATATTTTAATTTGAAAGTTGATTTACTGATTATGTTTACTGTGGACTTGTTATGGGTGCCTTACAGTGTTGATTTACTGCCGGGCATGTAAAAGGCATAATATTTTGAAAACTTAAATCTTTTACTGTTGTTTTGGTATTGAAAGAGGGATACATCGTAATTTCTCGATTCGTACACATCCATTTGACCGTCTCTCTTACATGGACCGCCTACGCGAGTCTGCTCTTTTAAAGCATATACATAGCAATATCAGTGTGCTTTTTTTCTTGCGAAAATGTCTGTTCGTGCGAAAGGGACAGACCAATACGTCAGTATTGCCAAAACGTATCGTTGTCAGGGGCACTCTAAAATGGATTTTACTCGTAATTCACGCAAATGTTCTTGCAGATTTACCTTTTTTGTCTCGAAACAACAGTAGGATTCAGCTCGGAAGTATAAAATGAAAACACGTGTTCAAAAAATTATATAAGGTCCTACAAAATATTTAACTATATTTCTATGGGACAAACATAGGAACCCTTTTTATTAAGAACCAAGTTGTAATTACATATTTGTTTTGCAATTATGATTAAATAAAGATGCTATGTGGCTAGGCCGTGTGGTGCCGGCTATGAATACCACCACCCCATCACCCCATCACATCCCGTGGGTGTCGTAAAATGAGATTAACCGGAGGATGGGCAGCAGCGTCCTTCGAGTACATTTACAACATAACTGCGATCGCCAACCCGTCTGCCAAACGTGGCGGTTATGACAAACCACCCAAAGAACACACAACACAAACCCAGATCAGTCTTTGTGCGTTCTTGGGACAGGCTTATGTCCAGCAGTGGAAGTATTTCGAAAATGTTGCGCAATAGAAAGTTTGTTCATCATCATATCAGCCAAGACGTCCACTGCTGAACAAAGGCCTCGCACAAGGTGTGGTCATTGGTACGGGTTGGTGGGCGCAGAATGGCTTCACACAGAAGGGATGCTGCTGCCCGTCCCTCTGGTGCCTTAGTCGCCATTTACAACATCCACGGGAGAAGAGTGATGGTTTATTCTAAATCCGGACACCACAAGCAAATTGGTTCATTCAACTACAAAAAAATGCAAAAAAATGTAAATTAAAACTTATTTTTAAATAAAAGCGATACCTATGACCTCTTGTAATAAGGTTCACAATTTTAGGACTCTATATAATTAAATTCGTGAGCAGTCAGTCCATTAAGCGGTGTCTCTATATGTAAGACATTTCTGTATAAAGCACCCAAATTGTATAGTATATTTTTTTACGTGGCGAGTTCTAAAAATGAGACCCTTCGTCTTGTGCGTCAGGCGAAGCGATAGATAATATATTTAGCGTTAAAATTGTACTGAACTTATGATTCGTGTTATTTGTTATTTAATAAGGTTACTAACATGCACAACTTTTTTGTTTATTATTTTTAGTAATAATGGCCGATTGGTACCGCTTCAAAAACAGGCTGAAAACCTAGATTTAAATTGACTAAACTTTCCAGCTAAGTTGAGCAAGGAATTCTGATATATTATAAACATTCAATTCATATGTTTTCAACATTTTATTTATTTTTAACGAAATCAAATGCCTGCTGTTAATTGTGGTCCATCACACATATGTCTATACTATACTAGCGCTATATGATGGCGCTTGTGACAGCTTTCAAGCTTACACATTTCAAACGATCGAAGTGAAGATTTTACGCACAAAATGTGAAACGAGCGAACGCAGCGATGCAACGCACCTCATTGGCTGGGCCGCACATATTGCAACCGCATAATATAAAGCTTCCCTTCTTTCTGGTGTCCCAAGACATCTCATGTTTATTAAATAAATTATAGCTTCAGCAATCCGCCATTATTGCGATGCGTACAGTAAAATACGGCATTTATCCCGTCACACGAAGCTTTCAATACTGAATTTAATGGTAAGTGCAATCACATAACTTTTGTCATACGGTGCCTCTACTTTTTTAAACTGGTTTTTCTCCGACGCGAGTGGCATTTGTGATACCTGTCGCCGTTTAAGCAGGTATCTATGTGATGTGAACCGAAATGTCTCTAAGCCGGAACAATACTAACATTCACAACATCGATCGCTCGATGTTATGTGGCCTAGTTAACTCGTCTCGAGATTTAGGTGCTTATAATAACGTATTAATAGTATATTTTAACTGTGTAGTCGTTCAATTCCTGCCCACGTTGGTCTCAAAACATGTTGGTATTAATAGCGTCCCTGGAGTAAGTGTGAACCTTACTAGAAATGTAGATATTTAAATAGCATACAACAACGAATTCATTACATTTTGATATAATTCACTTGAAATTTAGTGGCATAAATCTATTATTCGTGTAACGCAAAAATACTCGAGATCACGCCCGCTGAAACGTTACCGCATAAGAGAACTTAAAAAAACCGTTCGTCGTGTCATCAGTCATGATTCTGTCGCTATCAACAGATACGGGAAGGATTCTAATTGACGGGAATTTGATCAACTCACTGTAAAATTGAGAGAGCGTGAAATCGAACCGGATACTTGTCGAAGCAGGTCTAGCTACTCCGCCGACAAGACGCGGTACACTTCACGAGCCGCTTTTCGCAGGTTCTCGTGCTCTCTTCAAGCATCTGCCTCGCCTGTCTCGGTGTGAATTGATGCTAAATCTTGATAACGAACCTGGAATTATCGTTGTACATCATATCATAGTGCAATAATCCCGTAGCGGTTTGATCGCTTTGTTTACGATACATTGCGTGCTCAAAAATGTCAACAACTGTAACCTATTATGTCCGAGATAAATGGCATTCCTATTTTTATTATAGGCCTAATATAACTTTTTCTCAAAGTTTTCGGTACGTTGCTGCTTACGCCGTGTATAGATCTCCCTAAAATGTTATTCTTGTTTATCAAATATATCCGATAGTCTTAAGATCTATGCTTTTATGTTAATAAATGTCTCAACAACCTGTGACCCCAAAAGACAATTAGTTGTTTCGTGTGTTGCTATGGTTGTGAATATTATTTATATCGACTAGTCGATAACCGTTGGTTACACCCCTACAAAATTAAAAAAGACTCATTATTTTATTATCAGACTACCTAAAACACTAGGTTATTACGTTTTGAAATGTTAACGTATAATTTAAATAAATCTATGGTGTTTAATTAATAATTTCCCACACTCCGTACTCGTAGTAATTATGGTAATTTTCACGGCTGTTCATTATGACGAAGCCCACGATCAACAGTGGGCATTCAACAGATGATATGTATGAATATATGTATATATAGCCAGATAATAGGTTTGATAGATAATAGGACTTCTGATGGAAAACATAATCCTAATGAAATGTTCCTTCAATGAATTCGTTTTTTCACAAATGTAGATAATTATAATAAATTTTTGACATACACATATATTTTAATTGATGTTTACTGACAGTTAGATGACATTACATAATGCTTTATTTAATTAAATGAATTAGTTTGTTTTTATAGTTTGCAAAGTTATATAGGAATATTCCGTTTTACTAAAAGTATCTTCAATAGCTGATTGTATATATAAATACTCCATACAACGATATTTGCTCTTGACATGGACAGATCAAGGCGAAGCAGATTGGTGGCTTCCAAAACCAGTTGCACTCACAGATCGGTAAGCGATCGGTGAGGTTAAGCAGTGCTCGGTGCGGTCAGTCTATGGATGGGTGACTGAAAAGTGGTATTTGAATTGAGTGTCACGTGCTTCGGAGGACACGTAGAACCGTCTGTCCCGGTTGTCATTAGACGGCAGTCTTTAAGCCAAGTCAGTGGCTTTTGGGTGGCTTAAAATCTTCTCTGACACAAGATTGGTCACTATCTAAAAGAAAAGGAAGATGGACAGGTCTTTAAAATTTTCACAGTATTGTCTGATGATACAAATAATACCATAAATCGATCTCAAATGTTGTCTTCATTCATATTTAAACCGTACCAGCCAGAACTACACGTCCCGAGCGACAGTAACTTAGCTCGGGATATGAGGTTCGTTCGTAACTAGGCCAAAATTACCGCATATCTATTTGTATGGAGTGGAACATAGAGAGACTGTGACAGTCCCACGTGACTCGCGACGGTACAGCTTCTGTGAGCTTTCCGCCTAACAGAAAGCCACTACGCATGCGTACTAGACTATCGCGGGTGGCCTACCTTACATTTGTATAGGATCCTACAAAAATGAAGGGTTGCTATGCTAAGCTTTTAAGTTAATCTATCGAATTAACTTAAAATTAAAGACCACATATAACGTGTAGCTTCCAATTCGGTCTTGATAAGAATTATTTAAGCGGCAAACTCTAATCATTAATACAAATATCGGTAGGTCATTCCAAGTTGAAATTTTTGTCGCCTCATTAATTATAAATGATAATGGTGCACTCACATACTCGCGCGGTAAGTGTTGCTATAATAAGATTACTATGTATTGACACGAATGTAAAATGTATAAATATATCGACCGTAAGGAGTTAACAGGAAATAAATAATATTTTATTTTTAGTACAAATTATTTTTTGCTAGCCAATCTACAAGCTACAGAACTACTTTTTCAAAGTGCTTATAGTTCTGTGAACCTAAAAAAATACTAGCTGTGAATAGGTATTTTTGAGGATAATTTGAGGACTGGGTAGCAATATCGATCGATTTAACAATATCATACAAATAGTAGTATAATTTATACTGATTGTATATTTTATACGCTAAATTATATAAACAAAAGTTATACAAACAGTATAAATTATACAAGCAGTATAAATTATACAAACAGTATAAATTATCCAAACAGTATAAATTATACAAGCCGTATAAATTATACAAACAGTATTTTGGTACTGATAAATATTAGTACGAGTTTTGTTCGATGATATTTGTAGAACGATCGGATAAATATCACAATAACTTAGAATTTTAAAATATTTAGTTTATAACACGTTAAATCTCAATAGACTCTGTGAAGTTAATATCTCTATAATTTTATTTCACAACCAATTGATCTAGGTGTTTTAAATGAAGTGAAATATGTTGAATGTACCTAGATTAATTTCTAGGTTTCTATTTTATTGTATTGATACGCTTTATGATTTCCATTTATTTAAAAACAATAAATATTTTAACACATGCATTTTTCAATTAATTTGTGTTAAAAGTTTAAATGTAAAAAATATTTATTTATTTGATAGTGATAAGCGAAGAATTTATTAAATACTAATAAATAAAGTGTGTTGATATTTTATTACATCACCAAGTCTAAGGCCTCTTAGCTAGATAACATAATAATTTAACGATGTCAATAGATATAAATTCCCGTTTAAAAAAATACGTTCTATTGGTAAGCAAATACCAATATAAATAATGTAGTGCTTTTTCTAAATACTTGCCAAGTATATCTATCGACATCGACAAAAATGTAATATTGCGCATATATAGTTACGTGTATTGTAAGTTGTATACGTATTTGAATACAATATGTAGCTATTGTTGATGTGTGAGATCCGTACCCTAGTACAAGTTTCTTTTCACAAACGAAACGTAAACTCGGTCGACGCCTATCTCGCGTTTTCGGCGCTGTGATTGGCCCGCTCCAAACCCTGAATGAATATAAGCGGTGAACGCGGTAAATACATATACTTTTCGACTGTGAAAAGAATCTCGTACTAGTATATTACAGAAGTGTGATGACTTACTTTTAATAATATAGACTTGATGAAGTGAAAGGCCATTTTTATTATTTATTGGTGTCCAGTGGAAATTCTACATGGAACTCCCACCGCCCCGGGAGGAAACTCCTACCGGCTAAAATGTAAGATCACACTAGAGCCGCCCATTGGTGTCACGCCTTTAGACACATCACGGCGGGGATGACTGTAAAGCGGTCACCCCCTCTAGCGAAGGGAAGGCGACAGAAAAAGGTCTACTACACTACATACTGAACGTAAATAACATAGAGCCCTATCGCGGCATTATCGTTCGCGACAACTATTCGAATTTGTGATTTTAATCGTAAGTTAACTACTGGCTCCTTCTTGTTAGCTTCGGGAAGGTCAGGGCTCGATTAAGTTTTGATTTATGTTAACATAGTATTGTCGGGATTATAACTCATTACAATAAAACACTTTTTAATGGATTACATCATCCCGAATATTATAGATTTTTGTTCTTTTAACGCTTCGAACACTGCAGCGCTCGGTCGTCCGGCGAGCATAAACGAAACGCTGCATGACACATCGTTCCTTAAGCTCAAACATCCATACATCCTTAAATACAGATTTGAAATAATGGTATAAAACCAATTTGGTATTCGCTAAGGCATGATTGAAGCTATTCAAAGACACGTTGAAGAAGGTAAGCCATGAGGACCAGGCTTTGCGTTTACCAAGTTGGGTTATCACAGTTATTTCAACTCTGTATTCAAGGATGTTTGAGCTTAAAGAATTGCACCCAGATCGCGCGCGGATACTGTAAGTATTGTCAATTTACGTGTCAATTGTTATTAGATTCGTATTTATTAAATGTTTCCTTACGAACATTGTAAATTATATATTATACATTATTGATATTCTGTGTTTTGACAGCCCGCTAAAACCGACACTTTTGCGGTGGGTTTCAGTTTGAAGTAATCTAATAGATACCTTACGACAGCTGTTAAAAGATATTTTTTTAATATGGAGAACTTATTGTACTTAGGTTTCAATAGCCATTTCAATGGACCTGACCAATTTAGTGTATTCAAGTTGTAATATACATATAAAACAAAAATGAAATATGATTTAAGCTCTTTCCTTTAAAAAAAAACATTGCAAGCGAAGTCGTCCTTACGACAGCCCTGTGTTGCCGACCAGAAATATTCATTATTATAATATTTTTTATTCGCAAACTTCATTCAAATTAGTCCAGAATACATTGGATTATTCTCGATTTAAATAGTAAGTCATCATACTTACAATACGGTGTTGTTGCGCGTGCGCATATTTTAATCTTAGCAAATTAACTGCAAATTGTCTAATTGAGAGAATTATTGAAACTGAATGTTAACCATCATAATGTAATGTAACTAAAATTTAGTTTTGTTAAGGATGAACAATAAAACGAGAAATGTTTTACAATGCTGTGGTTTTATTTTAATATAACTAAGTAACGGCCCATACAAAGTTGTTGTTGTTTGACGACACGGTGGCTAAGCGATTGGCTTCCTGTGCGTCGTGGTTCGAAAATATTTGTATTATATTTAGATATATATCTGTAGATAGTTGTTTCGGGTCCGGGCGTTTGTGCATGGGAACTGTACCCACGATACAGGAGAAATCTAGAGTGGGACATATTAAAAAACACAGGATCTAGGGTCAACGACTGCACTCTGCAAATGTTAGAATCTTAACCTGTGGGTTAAACTTTTTTTATTTCGGCCAGTTGAAATATATTATTTTCTTCGCTTCGCTTCCTCCACCCCGGGGAAGGGCAGGGCATACCCTCGGCCACCGGAGTGGTTAGCTTCGGCACCGAAGGGAGGCTCCGAGAACGCCTACAATGACACTGGAGCCGCCTTGCTTTTCGGAACATTTCGGAAGGAATGACTGTAGAGCGGTCACCTCCTGTAGTGGAGGGGTCGCGAATAGAAAAAGGTCGCCCCTATAGACACATCTTGCGGGGGATTGTAAAGGATTCCCCCGAAATCCCGCGAGCTTTGCTGGGCTCACGGTGGCACCTGATCATGTGCGCGCCACCGTCTTCCAGGGAATCGCTCAGTATGAACACGCCGATTCAGCGATGTGCGCCTCCGCAACTACCGAGGACCCCACTATATAGCAACGGCACGGCTCAGGCTTGTGTTACCCCAGTGTCCTCCTCTGTGAGGGATTCGCCCTCTGCCGATCCTACTCTACGGTCTCCTGGATGTCGCTCTCATAACAGGGGACTACTGCACTCTAGTTAGTTAGACCTTTTTAACACTCTTTTATTATCTTGGTATGATCATGTAACGGAATTTTTGAACTCGATTTTCATTCACTTCAAAACGTCGACTTGATTCGAAACTTCGCACACTTATCGAGGTCCGATGACAATGCAATAATTTAAATAGTTTGTCCCATAATCCTTGCCAAGATCCTCAGGATTCTTCCCACAGCCACCTTTGTTTGTGACGCGTGAACGATTAATAATAAACGGTCTAATAAAATAAAATAATAATAACTAATTATGTGTCCCTTCTGTGTGACAGCATCCATACATACGGTACTGGAAAATTCCCCCCAATATGATGGCACAATTGTGTTAATCATGGGCGTTTGTTCAATAGTGGACATTCTTTGATGATGATGAAGATTGTTTGGAAGTTCTGCCGTGCCGAACCATGGTAAGCCTGTAGTTTTAAATAGTCCTGAAAACAATTAAATTATACCGATCCAACTATCCTTACTGCTTGTAACCCCAGCAACGCCTTAAGCCATGGTGCGAGTCCGGCAGGGGAAGCAATAAGAAGCAGATGCTTAGTTTTAAAAAAAATGGAGGTTTGTTTTGGCTTCCCTAGATTCGCCCGGTTAAGCAGCCATATTTCTCAAACATATACAAGGCAAAAAAAAATGGTTCGGGGGACTCTTCTACGATTCGGACTAAATGCAAATTCAAAAGACTTGATAACAAAAAATTTACTTGCATTACCTAAGTAATTATCACCTTAAAATCTCGTCCAAGTTAAAGTTAGCATAGCAAGAGAACTCGTTGGCCAAGTTATTTCTATGATGTGGTTGGAACTCGCACAGGTTTAGATCTAGAAGCTTCTTCACATTATCCTTCATAATGGCTCCCGTACACACAATAATTTTATCCTTTGCTAAAAGTTTTATAGTTTGCGAGGTCTTCGTGATGCACTCGTCGGAGAGGAAGGGAGGGTCTCCCACAACAAGGTCGTAGGACCCGAAGGCTTCCGGGGGCAGCTTCTCCGGCGTGTTGTAGTCGTAGAACACGAAGTCTGGAGCGTGAACTTCGAACCGCCGGTCATATTCAAGGAGAGTTACTGGAAATACAAATATGGTATCGTTAGCTGTTACCAGCGAGAACTTGTCCTATATCCTGTGTCACATTTCACAACATAATCTATCTCTCTGTCATATTTTATTAGAATCGGCTTAGCTTTTTGATTGCCTCAGCCTCAAATATACTAATATTCACACTGCAGTAGATAGTAAAATTGTGCTAACGTATAAAGTTACCGTTTCATGTGTGTTTGATTAAGAATATAGCATCATTCTATTTCGTTCCGTGGATATCGTCAAAGGCGACCGAGGGATTCTAAACCAGAGAGATGGACAGCAGCGTCCCTTCTGTGAATCTCCAGCCATTCTGCGCTGACCAACCCGCCTCTCAAGTTCGGTAACTTTTTTTTATTTATAAAAACGTTGCCCCTCACTAGGATTTTAGGAGGATGTGTTTACAGACATGAATTCTACATACAATACACCCAGACCCGGAACAACTACGTGCAGATCATACAAATATTTGTTCCGTGCGGGAATCGAACCCACGACCCGAAGCGCAGCAGCCGACTGTATCAGCCACTGCACCAACTGTGTCGTCAACTTGCTGCAGTGTACTGGCAAATTGCTCCAAAATGATGACGCAATTGTGGAAGTCTATAGGGAGGCCTTTGTACAGCAGTGGAAATTCTTTGGCGGCTATGATGATGATAAAGTACCGTTCAGCTAATATAAATAATAAATAAAAAATTTATTTCAATTACATGAGTTTTTACATTATATGATTTGGAGTCTCCTTTTAAGCAAGTAATTGCTTGTGTTAGGGGATTCCGCTCTTCCACTTAAAGTTATCTACAGTATGCAATTGACAGTAGGATTTTAAAGACTAAGGTTAGTTTGGACTTCGAAGAAGGGTATTAGTTGGAGAAAAAGTGTACAAAAACAATAAAAAGTTAACAGACAAAATTATAGATGCAAACGGCGAATATGCGCATATTTGTGTGTAAATGTGCAAGTGTGTGTGGTAATGTGTGAGGGTTTGAGAGTGTGAGTGAGGGTGGGTGGGAGTGCAGCGTTGCTTATGATTTATTTTAGAATGTTAGGTTACTAATAAAGTTATACAGTTATATAGTTTTAAACATCTTCTTCCACTAACAATAAATCACAACAACCGGATTATATTCAGTATCATTGAACGGTTGATACCAAAGATTCTATATCATGGTAGCTTTTAGTCTTAAGCCATTCAGTCACCATTTTTTTACAGTCACGAAGCTTTAGGGAATATATGCGTAACTCTTTGTTTAGCAAATTGTATATGTGGGAAGATTGTCTTGCGTACTGTCTTTTAGCAAAAGCAGATCTAAATGTGACAGTTGGAGCGACCAAAAAGTTTCTTCTGCTGTTTGCTTTTGTAGGATCGTACGGGAGGGATTTATGTTTTTTTAGAATGAGTTGGAGCACGTAAAGTTTCCTTATAGACAGAAGGTCAGATGTTAGGTATAGGCTTTGTGTTGGGTATCTGAAGGGTTTAAAGAGCATGACCTTAAGTAGAGTTCTCTGTGCCCTCTCTAATTCCAAAAGTTTTGTCTTTGTTGTCCCTCCCCAGCATGGTAAACAGTACGTGAGGACCGATTGAGCCAAAGAGACATAGACTTGCTGCAGAAGGTTCTTAGAGGCTATGTGTCTCAGTGTTTTAATGGGCGAACATATTGTGTTTTTGCCTTGCAATGAAGAATTGAAAGGACCCGTAGAGCGGGATCGAGAGAGAGAAGGGGAGGGCATCGGGATAACAACCGCCCACGTCCAAATCATCTGAGCCCCCACCCATCACTACATTAGGGGTCATCGCGGGGTCGCAGAATGGGGAATCGGATTTTGTTTGGGGAAATAGTGCTTATACAGAACGACCCTCGGGAAGTGAGGCGGCGCGCACGCAGTCACATGCCACTGTCACACAAGTATCCCGAATATTCTAAATTCATTTATTTACGTTAAACATCCGTGTTTGGGTCGGAGAAATCCATAAGTGTACCAAATTTCAACGAACCTACTGGACCGATTACGGTCCAGTAGGTTCGGAGCAAGTTGGTTGTGACAGACGGACAGACAGACACACAAGTGATCCTATATGTGATTCACCGTTTTTTCCTTCGGATGTGCGGAACCCTATAAATGTGTTAAAAAATACACGCATGTTTCCCCTTATAATGATAATTCTAGCCATTTTTAGATGCGCATTCCTGCGTATATGCGTATTAATGCTCCCTGAACATGGGTTTAACATAAGAAAGAAAGAAAGAAAAAGTTTTATTTTGGTCCCGTACACAATGACAATGAAAACGAAATATTAAGAATATATAAAAGTATCTGGCTTAGTAGTGCTGTACGAGGCCAAAAAAGGTCCCTATCTCAGCATATGCTGCAGCAGTTTATGCTACAGCGCTGTTTTGACTATTTGGCACGGAACCTAACAATCTGACACAATGTGCCTAATGGCGTGGCACCAATGGGCGGCTCTAGTGTGATCTTACGTGGACCTGGCGCCCCCCTTTGGTGCCGAAGATGACCGCTCCAGTGGTTTTAGCCGGTAGGAGTCTGCATACCCCTTTGCACTTCCCCAGAGCGAAGGAATTTCATGTAGAATTTCCACTGGACCCCAGTAAAAAAACCATTCAATTCAATGAGAGCATGACATACTCTAACTGCCAGGATATGACGTTCTCACATTTGCAATATAGTTGTCTGTAATAGTACCTGTAGCTCTGTCCCCGAGCTGTCTCTTGACTGGCACGAACAGGGTGGGGCAGGATATGAGCGCGACCCGGCCGCCGTCGGCCAGCGATGCGTCCACAGCCCTCACCAGCGCCTGCACCGTCGCCTCGTCGTACCAAAACTGACTCAGTTGCTGAAACAAATCAACATAATCCATCAGCCTTTTTTTTCTAGTTCCGCTGACATGTAGATCAGAGCATTTGTTTGAACATCACAGACACAACACAGCAGCTTGCGGGTCGCCCCTACCGCTAATATCTCCTACGAGGCGACGTTCGGGAGCTGGCAGAGTCCTCGGAGCCGTTCGCCGCATCCCCGGGCAACGGCGTGCCGGAACGTGGACGAAACATATGTGTAACGTCTTTGCGCACCTCCGCTTTGGTGCGCGCCGTGTGACCGCGGTGCGATTGCTTCTGTTGTCCTGTCCGACACGGGGTCGGTATCCCATACGGATAACTGTAGAAACACCATTTTCGTCCATGTCGATGATCCTTATTTATGATATCTGCCGTGAATATCTCTGCGGTAAATACCACAAGGCCGCAAAGACTTACGACCGACAAAATCTTCACAGTGGAAACTGTTACGGGCCTCGGATGTGATGTTTAGGCGCCGAAACAGTAAACGAAATCATTTTCCAAGTGACCTAAAAATTCTCTGAACCCACAACCAAGTCCCTTCGTAAACCTTATTGAATATGGTTTATCGATGAAAAATGATTTTAGCTGTCATTTCTTAAAAAAGCGGAACCCCTACAGCGAGTTCCCTAAGGTTAATCACAGCGACAGACAATCAATGTAAAAAAACGTTTTTGTGTTATATAACCGATAAGGGATAACTGGATTCATAATCCAGGTGTGCGGATGTGTTGCCTGCGTGCGTATTTGTGTGTGTACACGGTACTCAGTACAGAAACTTTGTAAATGCCATGGACAATGTGAAGAGAATATATTTTGGAAAATTACCTATAGCCGCCCAGTCTACTGACAATCTCTTAGTCTCTTACCCAGTTCTCATCAAACAAAATATTTTCATTCAGTTTATTATCTGCTCCCAATTTGTCGAGGATCTCCTGCCGCTTCTGCTGCTCAGAGTAGAACTCTTGGAGTGCTGCAAATGTGGCAGCAGACAGAGTTGGCACATCATCATCTTCCATGGTGTACTGTTATTATCTGTGAGAAGATTTCTGTGAGAAGACGCCCCTAGGTTGATTATAACTGGTAGGCAAAAAGTTGCTTCCATCACCATTACCGTAAAAAACATGTTTTCAAAAAAGCATCAATTTGGTTGAAAGTTAAGTTGAAATTTGGTACACGTATGGATTCCTGCGACCCAAACACGTGCGTGTAACGTAAATAAATGAATTTTGAATATGGGGGTCCTTTTTTGGGGGTAATCTAGAAAATTAAAGAATAAAGTTTGGCAAACTGTACTGTGTAATATATGAAATGGGAGGGTTTATTGTGAGGGTCTCAAATGTATTTATTTTATAATTTTAAAATATATAGTTTCAGAGTTATTTAAGAAAATAGACGAAAATTGACCATTCCCCCCCTTATCTCTGAAACTACTGAACCTAAAATTCTGAAAAAAATATAGGTAATAGTTCTTTATCTACACATTACAGGAAACCTATAAGAAGTCTATGGTCTGAAAAAAACATGGTAAATCTTTCAATATTGTGCATACAAACTTAAGTTTGCCGTTGGAATGTATGGGAAAACATGTTTTTCAACTACAATATTAAGGTTGTTCTTGGGATAAGTTATTAGTAAAAGACCGAATCCAACAATAGACAGTATTAGCAATTTCGGAACCCTCTCCATGCGAGTTCAACTCGCACTTGTCCGGTTTTTTTTATTATATAACTATAACTACCCACTGCTGAACATGGCCAATGTCCACTAAGACTTGGCAGGCAGATTGGTGATTGCATATATTGTTATAGAATAGAATATAACTTTATTGTACACCAAAATAATATAAAGGATTATTTACAATAGCCTGGCACAATGGGCAGTCTTATAGCTAAAAGCAATCTTTTACAGACCACCTTTGGATGGATTTAAAAGTAGGGAAATAAAGAAATTCTATGGATTCTATGCTACTATGGAGACGCTTTATATAAAAATATGAAATAAAAACTGATTGATTGAAATAATATTTGCCTATGAATGGCAGCAATGGATTGTTGTTTTCTCCACAGTCACATATATGTATTCTCATGACTTAGGTTCATCATCATATCAGCCACAGGACGTCCACTGCTGAACAAAGGCCTCCCCCTTAGATTTCCACAACGAGCGGTCACATGCCGCTCTCATCCAACGACTCCCAGCGACCTTCACCAGGTCGTCTGTCCACCTCGTTGGAGGTCGTCCCACGCTGCGTTTTCCGGTGCGCGGTCTCCATTCGAGAACCTTTGTGCCCCAACGGCCATCAGTTTATGACTTATGACATGACTTAGGTTAGATAGCTATTAATTGCAGTTTCAAATCTATTAGTCACATATTATGTCTTGGGACTACAATGCAATTAATAGGCTATATTTAATCCTAACTCCTGGCGGAGGCCTTTGTTCAGCAGTGGACGTCCTTTGGCTGATATGATGATGATGATGAATCCTATTAGTTTCATATTCTTTCACAAGCTGTGAAAACACTCTTACATTGTTTTCATTGGAACATTGCTAAAAATGTCAAGCTGGCCTAAAAATGTGAAAATCTTTATAAATAATATTTATGAAAAATTAAATACAACTCTAAATGCATGATATACCAATAATAAACCCCAAGATGTAACTCTGAATAATATTTGCGACATGCCATGCACGGAATCCTATTTGTATGGTTACTATTCATAGCAAAAATGTATTAATAGGTAGTTATTAATCTTTTTCCTAAGTAAAACTCATAAGTAATAACATAAACAACCTACATATTTGCATGTATTATGTTAGATCAAAAGTAATCTACTGTCTAAATCTACTTGTAACATTGTGACAGCTATAAATAGGTTTCATACGTTAGTTTGGGTTCGACCCCACGGCGCATAATGTGTGTAATCGTAAAATTACCAGATAAAATCACAGACGCTGTATCAGTGTGTAGCATGGGCTCAGAAATGGATGTAGTTTATCTTGTAAGTGTCCTTTCTTACTTTATCATTAATAATATCAATAGTTTTAGTAGTAACTAGTTTTTAACATCGCGAATTCAACTAAATCTAACCTCAAATATCAACTTGTCTAATTTGACAAATAAAAAATTGACAATTAATTTTGACAGAATAGGGGCTGCTATTATACAACTTCAAAAACTACTAAAACTTATAAGATAACTAATATTGAATCTAATAACTTTTTAGGTATGAAAATGGAGCCAGGGAACTTAAAAGTATTACGTCTACACGAACATCCTCAATATTTGAAGCCATGCTGTGAGCTAATAAATGAGGAATGGCCACGCAGTGAGACAGCCCGCATGATGTCACTGCAAGCGTCTTGCAACCACCTACCAACCAGTCTCATTCTCATTAATGATATGAAAAATCTTCTAGGACATTGCAAATTGACTCCAATACCCAGTATACCAGAAAGTTGTTTTATAGAAACCGTAGTTATTAGTAAATTAATGCGTGGTAATAAATTAGGAAGTTACCTTATGAGACAAGTTGAAAATTACTGTAGGAACGAGCTGAAGTTAAGAATGCTTCATTTATCGACGAAAGGACAAGAGAACTTTTATGCTAAGTTAGGATATGAAGTTTGTGCACCAGTATCTATTTATGGTATACGTGTTTTAAAGAGTGAGCCTACAGTTATTAGTGATAAAATTCAAAATCCAGTGCCAGTAAATAGTAATATTATTCAAGCAGGAACACCACCGCCACCGCCCCCACCGATGCCCAAACCTGACAGTTTTGAGGCGAAAAATAAATTGAAATCGTCCAAAACTTATATGTTCAAGTATTTGTAAATATATATACATATTATATATAATAAAAATATACAACTATTTTACTATCGAACATCATTTCGGCCGAATGAAGTCCACTGTTGGACACAGGCCTCCCCCAAAGATCATCACAACCACCGATATGGATGTGTTTTGAGCTCATTGGGGGGTTTTGCCATAATCGCCACGCTTGGCAGGCGAGTTGGCGATCGCAGTTGAGTTGTTAATGTACTCGAAGGACGCTGCTGCCCATCCTCCGACTAATCCCTTAGTCGACTTTTACGACACCCATGGGAGGAGATGGGGTGGTGGCATTCTGAGCCGGCACCACACGGCAACATCGAACATGGTTTCATGTAATACTAAATTTAATCATAATAATTATGCTGTATCCCAAGAATTTGGGGCGATTTGCAGATCGGTAAATCCTAGTGCGGTTTTTCTTTCCTTTTTTTCTTATGGATTTGGATAGCAGATAGGCGGCGCCGTAGCAATCTCGCCCAGTGTGCTGGCCGGCACTGCTAATTTTATGGCATTAATGATCAAGGGCCAGTTAAATCTCGATTATTTAAAGCTGTAGACAAAACGATGCCAGTTTACAGGAAACAACTGCTTTAGATTTTATCTTCAGTTATTTTCCAGCTTGTGACCGCATCATATCTATCACACCCGTGAACGTCCACTCAAACAGTCGTGACGTGACGTGTTACTACCATAATTGTAGTGTGTGTGTGTCTAACGCCCGTGGGATGGCCTCTGATCTGATCTAAATATCCTACGACTATTTTATATCTACTATCTAACTTTATCCTATCTTATGTACATAGTAAATTACATATATAAAAAACACTATGTGTATGTGTGTATGACATGTTACACGGTTTTATAGCTTACCAGAATTGCTACCCATGTACACTCTAATGTAATTCTTATATGAAACAATGGACAGCCTTATCGAGATATCACCGTATTTTACAGAAAAAATAAATCAAATCAAAGGAACGTCTCTCGTCGCGATCGAGATTCGTGACAGCTAATTTATTAACACTGTTTTCTTATTGATTACCCAACTACTATTTTCCAACTTTAGTTATTATTGCCTATTGATTGTCGCTCTCGTTTTAAATTCAAAAGAAAATTTATAATGTATCTAATTGAGACACGGACTAGAAAAAAAAGAAAGACTCCGCGCCACTCATATCGAAAGTGAAGCACGGTATCGAACATATGTGCGTAAATTGAGGGATACCAGACGGAATGAAATTTTTTCAAGTTTTTTTAATAATAACGGTAATATTACATATACGGTACGGTATAACCGGTATAACCGGTATAAACGGTAATACTTTCATCAAAGATAATATAAAAACGGAAATATTATTTCTGTAGATTGAATTTTGCTTTCTCAAAAAAGAGGCCTGTGGTTAGGATTGGGACAGTGACAGGCTGATATGATATTTTATATTTATAAAAAACTAGTGTCCGACCGAAACACGATTTTCAGCCGAAACCAAAACCGTAACCGAATATTCGGCCCCGCTTCTTGTTTGGGCCGAAACTGTAACCGAAACCGAAACATATGTAGTTAAAATAAAATTTTGTTTTTTTTATTATATCCGGAAATATTGTGTTTTTGCCATCTATGTAACAAATTATTAATTAATCTTAAATAAAAGAATTTAAATGAAAGATTTATTAGGAAATCACTTACCAGCCAATGGTCGTTTACTGCTGAACAAAAGCCTATTTCCACAACACGCATGCATCGACTCCCAGTGACCTTCACCAGGTCGTTTGTCCATATTATTGGAGGCCGTTCTACGCTGCATTTTCCGGTGTACGGTCTCCACTCGAGAACCCTTTTTCCCAACGGCCATCGGTTCTACGAGCGATATGCCCCACCCATTGCCACGATCCCTTTACTAACCCTTTCAGCAATGTCGGCAACTTTGATTTTTCTACGGATCCTCTCATTTCTGTTTCGATCTCGTAGAGAAATACCGAGCATAAGTCTCTTCATAACTCATTGAGTAACCTTGAGTCTTCTGAGGCCATAAGCAAGTGACCACGTCTGTTCAATGTATCTTCGCTAGTAGTATACACTGGTTAAAGATTTTCATCTTGAGGTACTGTGCTGGAGTCTAAAGCTCGGTCGGTTCGATTGGTCGGTCGAGCTGAAATTAATATTTTGGTCAAGTTCAGTCTTGTTTTGTTTTATTTTATTTATTGAGGGATAATAAACAGCCACAACACAATAAATAGGCTATAGAGGTAACAAAATATATAGAGTAATGTTGCGGCCCAGTACATTATCCGCAGTTTGAACATAAATATATATAAACAGTAGGTGCCACCAGATGAACAATACAAAAATAAAATTATGATTAAAATTACATAAATATATATAAACAGTAGGTGCCACCAGATGAACAATAAAAATAAAATTATGATTACATTTTTTTATATTTTATATTTATTTATTTCCCAAAACTAGTACATGGTTTACAAAATGAATGCTTTAGAAACAAATTATATGTACACAAAAGTCTTAGCATCTGAAGCCGAACTAGGAGGAACCTGTATTTCGGCCTAATTAAGATTACTAAACAAAATTTCAAATATATTATAACTAAAATATTATAATATTAATATTATGCACTATAAAATTGCTGGCGATAACACATATAATTGTTTATATACACTAAAATTTATAATAGCTCCTAAACGAGAGCTCTGAGCGACCTAGCCCCGACTCTGAGTGACCTTGCCCCGACTGTTTTATGACGAAAAAATAAACAAAAACAAATCTGGTCGTATAGGGATGTCACTGGTGTACAGTGTGAACAATAGTGGGGCTAGTACAGATCCTTGTGAGACTCCGGCTCTAATGGGATGGCAGTATGAGAGAGCACCCGTTATTCGAAATCGAAAACTAGCCCCGACTCAGAGCGACCGAGCCCCGACTCTGAGCGACCTAGCCCAACTCTGAACGTCCTAGCCCCGACTCTGAGCGACCTAACCCAGCTCTGAGCGTCCTAGCCCCGACTCTGAGCGACCTAGCCCTGACTGTCAGCGACCTAGCCCCGACACTCAGCGGCCTAGCCCCGACTTTGAGCGACCTAGCCCCAGCTCTGAGCGACCTAGTTATGACCTAGACCTGTTTTATGACGAAAAAATATATTGTTCAGTCGAGTTCAGTTGAGTTCAATCGAGTTCAGTCGAGTTCAGTCTAGTTCAGTCTTGTTCAGTCGAATTCAGTCGAGTTCAGTCTTATTCAGTCTAGTTCAGTCGAGTTTAATCGAATTCAGTCTAGTTCAGTCTAGTTCAGTCTAGTTCAATCTAGTTCAGTCTAGTTCATTCTAGTTCAGTCTAGTTCAGTCTAGTTTGTGGCACGACTATGAAAGTCTGAACAAAGAGGAGACGAAGATTGGTTGGTGCAGTGGCTGACACAGTCGGCTGCTGCGCTCCGGGTCACGGGTTCGATTCCCGCACGGAACAAATATTTGTATGATCTGCAGGTAGTTGTTCCGGGTCTGGGTGTATTGTGTGTGGAATTTATGTATGTAAACGCACCTACGACACAGGAGAAATCCTTGTGTGGGGCAACGTTTTTTTGATATAAAAAAATAAAAATAAAGAACATTGTAGGAAACACTCTACATTTGTATTCGCAGACTAAATCCTATTTATGAATATGTTTGTCTCTCTTTGGAGCCGCTTTTTCGTTTCACCGATTTTTCAAATCACAACGGTGCTAAAGAAATTTCGCTACAATAAAAAACATATTACCCATTTTTTCGGGAAAATTACCCATTTTTTTCTAACAACACCGGCACGTGTAGTTGAGGTTTTGTGTTCCAAATAGTAACGATAATTTAAATCTCAAAAATATATAAAATGGTATATAAATTAGTGTCTTACCTGTGATAAGTAATACCTTGACACTTTTTTTGGGACGTAGAGTTACTTTTACACTATTTTACACAAGACGGCATTATTGGTTTTTTGTTTCAATTAACGTAAATAGTAACTGCACTGCCGCTGTCGTGTCGCGTAACGTAATGGCGGTTGACTGGCATACTATGATGCATGTGTGTGCGTAAGGCACGTGTGTACAAGTGAATCGGCATACTTAGGGTGCTTCACTTTCGATATGAGTGGCGCGGAGTCCGTCTTTTTTTTTCTAGTCCGTGAATTGAGAATAACTTTACATACAGTTCGGTGACGTGTGCAATTATCATCGTAGTAGCATATAGGCCTCGGGCTTCCTTATAGAGCAGTTAAAATCACTCGAAATGTGGTTATAAGTATTTTTTACCGATTATGCGGTGATGTCAACTTGGTCCTCCCAAACTGTGGGGTGCAGTTAACTTTAGACCTATTAGCAACAATGATATCTGAAAATCTTGAAATCAGACCCCAAAGGGGGGCCCTGATTAAAATCCTGGATCCACCCCTGTAAATGGGTCAGTTTATGAAACGCTTAAATTACATGTAATATAGTAATGTCTTAGGTTTTCGTGATTATCACAAATTATAATAAAACACTAAACGGATTTTATCGCGCGATTCTATTGGATCTATCTATGTATAAAAATTTTAGATATTGAAAAACATAAATCTAATACAGGGTGTTTGGTGCGTCGTGTGCCAAATTGAAATGGTCGACTGGGGGGGTCATCTGCTATCCTTTCAGACCCCTAAACATTTCTCATGCCCTGTGGATTTTTATTTCATCGACTTTTTATTGTTTTATTTAAAAAATACCCAAATTTTACATTCAAATACAAATTTTAAATAAAGTTTAAGTCGTAGACTCTGAATTTTAATCTTATTTAGATGTGTATTGTATTACAGTACTTTTAAATTCAAAATTAGTGACATTGGCCATCTAGTTTTTTTTTAATTTACTCGCAAAGTTTCGGAATTAAATTAAAGCTGTCAATGTTAAAGCTATTTCATCATTTCGGCCGAGTGAAGTCCACTGCTGGACACAAGCCTCCCCCAAAGATCACCACAACCACCGATATGTATGTGTCCTCGCTCATTGGGGGGTTTTGCCATAATCGCCACGCTTGGCAGGCGGGTTGGCGATCGCAGTTGAGTTGTTAATGTACTCGAAGGACGCTGCTGCCCATCCTCCGGCTAATCCCTTAGTCGACTTTTACGACACCCATGGGAGGAGATGGGGTGGTGGCATTCTGAGCCGGCACCACACGGCATTTACAAAATATGGCTATAAAAAAACCAAAAGCGACCGGGATCTTCCAACTCCCTCAAAAATTCTCTAGTCGATCCTCTTACCAGTAATGTGCCACATGCTATAAAAATCTTTTTACACCTTTGTGAATTTGCTAGAATTGTGAATCGAGTCACAAAATACTAAATTCCAAATTATGATTAAAAAAATTATTGCTTAAACGATACCTGAAAAACTTATTAAATCTGTTATCTCACTCTTATAAGGTAAAATCTGTCTAATATCTCTCTTTTATTACTAGATTTAAAAAAAATGCATTTGCAACATTTTTTTACATATTCTGCTCAAATTGTTGGCCTCTATTGCGAATGCAGGCCCGACATCTATTTCGTATTTCCACTGTTGTGGTACGAAGTCGCGTTTCCTCCTTAATTTTATTGAACGCCGTTTCAATGCGTTGTAGTAATACCTCCCTAGTCGGAACCTCCGTGGCGTATACCAGCTCTTTTGCACATCCCCAGACATAAAAGTCTAGCGGAGTTAAGTCTGGGGAACGTGCCGGCCATGCAATAGGGCCATCGCGACCAATCCACGCATTGGGGAACACATCATCGAGATATTCCCTCACAGTCAAACGCCAATGCGCGGGACAGCCGTCATGCTGGAATACCTTGGGTACATTTTCATTAAATACAGGTACCTCGGACACTAATTCGGGCAGGTCATTTTGAAGGAACTCCAAATAGTTGTTGCCATTGAGGTTATCGGGCAGGTAATGCGGTCCAACTACCTGATTCCCAATCACTCCTGCCCAAACGTTTACACTAAAAGATTTCCTTTGAAAAGATTTCTGTCTTTTAACACGTGGGTTTTCCATTTTGTTTGTCCAGTGGTGCAGACTGTGAAAATTGAGTATCCCTTCTTTGGTAAATTTGGATTCATCCGTCAACAGTATTCTTTTAAAAAAAATAGTATCATCCACATCCGTGTGTAACATAAACCGACAGAATTCCACTCGTCTGTCAAAGTCGCCACCCTCAAGACCTACAAGCAAAGAACTCTTTTAAATTCCTGTTGAACAGTAAATAATTGCACAATAAGATCTTTATGGACCGGCGGACCGCCTGTGTGGGCTAACTGATTCACTACCTGGAAGTGACGTCATACCATACCCATTACCTGCTAAACAAAGGCATCGTCAAAAAAAGCGTGTACGGGTTTAAAATTACGTACCTTGCACCGGAGTGTAGTGGAATGGATGCTTTTCGTTTTGTTGAAGAACTTTCTACACTTTCCATGTTGAAATATCAAGATGTGCTGCCACATTTCTAATGCTTCTTGTAGGGTCTTCCTCAAAAAGTGCCAGTATTCTCTCGTTCACTTCAACATTATGTCGCACAATATGGCCCCTTGGTTCATGAAAAGTGACACTGCCAGTCTCGCGTATGCGTCGGTATCTCTCTTGGAAGACTCTGCGGCCAGGTAATCGTCTACCAGGAAAGCGTTCCTGGTAAAGTCGTTGCGCAGCACGAGCGACACCATGGGCGGCTCCATAAGCCATCATGATGTCAGCATATTCTTCGTTAGAGAACGTCGCCATTGCAACAACAAAAAATTCAACAAAGTTTAACAATAACATCACAAGTTAAAACGTAACGAAACCAACAAAACAAAGTAACAAAATGAAAAAATCGCGGAGTACGATGAACTAGCACACACGTCAGTAAACGTAATGACGGATTGACGGCGTCGTCGGCGGCAGTTCGTCGTTTGTTCACACTAGTTTACGCTGTGCAAGAAAGAGATAGAAGATAGATTTTACTTCGCGAGACTGAGAAAACAAACTTTACCTGTTTCTCAAGTAACAATTACGCAAAAAGAATTTTTTCTTTAGAATTTGGAATTTAGTATTTTGTGGCTCGATTTCCAATTCTAGCTAATTCACAAAGTTGTAAAAAGCTTTTTATGGCATGTGATACATCACTAGCAAGAGGATAGACTAGAGAATTTTTGAGAGAGTTGGAAGATCCCGGTCGCTTTTGGTTTTTTTTAAAGCCATGTAAATAGCTGTAACATGGACAGCTTTAATTTAAGTCCGAAACTTTGCGTATAATTAAAAAAAGAACTAGATGGCTAATGTCACTAATTTTTAATTTAAAAGTACTGTAATACAATACACATCTAAATAAGATAAATATTCAGATCCTACGACTTATACTTTTTTAAAATTTGTATTTGAATGTAAAATTTGGGTATTTTTTTAATAAAACAATAAAAAGTCGATGAAAAAAAATCCACAGGCCGTGAGAAATGTTTAGGGGTCTGAAAGGATAGCAGATGACCCCCCCAGTCGACCATTTCAATTTGGCACACTATGCACCAAACAACCTGTATAATATACGCGATAGAATCCGTTCAAAAGTGTTTTATTACATCTAATAACTGAAATTGAAACAATAAAGATTACTTACTTACTACTTACTCATTCGAGTGATCTACTGATGGTGGCCTCGTTTATTTTATCGCTGTTTCCTTAAAATAAGGTTGAGCTAAGCGAAGCCGAGGCGTGCGTCATGCTCGTGAACGAATGCCGTCTTTTGGGACCGTCAAATACTGCCATGACAAATTAAAAATATATGTTATTTAGAAGTGGATGTTATATGACATAATAGATTCAACTACCCAAAGTAAACATAGTTTATTAGAATAGAACAAATAAGAATTAGAAGCCAGTGGTCGTATGCCCGTCACTAATATTTTTTTCTTTCAAAGGTACCTAAGTAGGAGCACCAGGTACTCTCCTGGCTTAGCCCCCAAAGTGGTTGAAGGTCGCGGTAATTATGTCTGCGTGGTGATGATGACCCGAGGTGGTGAAGGGCCGCAGGGACTCATCAGATCGGAAAGCACCAGCCGGTGGGTGTTTGTGCACCCACAACGTAGGCCCCTGGAAATTGATGGCCAGCGTGTCACAAAAGATTCCACCTGTTGCCTCGTCGGACTGTGACCACCGGAAAGCTTGAGCGAGCGAGATTTATAAATGCGCTAAAGGGTTGGTGTGTGTTCGTCACAATCAGGTCGAAGTATACAAAACGTGAAGTTAAAAAGCACTAATCTATACAAATTTAAAAAACTGCTTAAAGATGTTCAACAATCCAGCACATAAATTTATTATTAATCAATCTTGACTCATTCTAAATAATAATGATATATTCTTGATGACATATTCTGGCATTCCATAAATCCTATGCTAAGTAATTTTATTTTATTTTCTAATTTACTATACAGTTCTGGTTTTTAACCATTTTTCATAATGTCTCATCTAACTGGTTACTTCTCGATTGTCCACTTTCACATTGCTCTCATTAGTCAGGTACTTGATTACCTCATCATATCAGCCACAGGTCGTCCACTGCTGAACAAAGGCCTCCTTGATTACCTACCATTATAAATTGCACGAAAACTAAAAAAATAATAAAAATAGATATAATTGCAAATCTTATACCTTAAATCGTATCTCTTATCAATCGTAAACCTTAAGACCACCATAAAATGGAATTCGATTTTCGAGTGACGAAAATCGCCGAAAGGGTATCTACGTTATTATTTTGTTTTGTCTCAAATATATAACTCCTATTAATTTAGCGTCCAAGCACAACGGTGTTCCTATTACTTATATACGACAGGTTGCCACCTGTGCCCCGAGGCTTCAGCTGAAAATCAGCGCTACAGTTACCTGTTGCATTAGCTGAGCTGTGGCCTTTTAAACGCACGACTCCACGCCAGCCTACCAATATTATATTTATGTGTACCTACTATGTGCTGGTTTTTTGTGTTGTTTAATAAATCTATTTTCTTTCTTTCTTTCTTCTTCTTTCTTTCTAAATAAATAAAATTGAAGTGTCTGTTTGTAATGTCAAAATAACAGTTTTTTACTAAATGCATATGAAAGTATATACGGGACATATAACAAAAAACTAATTTTTATATTTTTTGTCTGTCTGTCTGTCTGTCTGTCTGTTTGTTCCGGGTAATCTCCGAAACGGCTGGACCGATTTTGACGGGACTTTCACTGGCAGATAGCTGATGTTATAAGGAATAACTTAGGCTACTTTAATTTAAGAAAAATAATTAGGGTTCGCACAAAAAAAAAATCCCTTGAAATCCAATATATATATATATTCTATGTCAAGGGTCTATGTTGAAGTACTCTAAATTCCTTTTAAATTAAACGCGGGTGAAACCGCGGGTCCCAGCTAGTAGAAACTATATTAGACAAGCGAAGATAATAGACTGATAGCTGAAGGATCAAAGATATGAATTATTTAAAACAGATAAAATCATGAATGGTTTGAACACAATAAAACGGCTAGATTATAAATACATAAGTATAGATACAATTAAACACGAGATACGTTCAACACTTCCAACTATCCCAATTATGTGGATAGCACAGATTTCGACACAGACTTCTTATAAGTAGCGACTTGAAAATGAAATGAGTCAATAAAGAAACTCCAGTTGTCACGTAGTTCGGGGAGCCACGGATAAAGTCACCATATAAGTGTGAACGTGTGCGCAAGGGGTGCACACGTATTTGACCGAACTGCGTGAGGTATAATTTGATAAGACCAACTGCGAGCGTGGACTATTGAGAATGGCCGAACCGTGTGTGACAAGGAGGTGGTACAGCGATTGCGATTGAATTAATAGTCGAATTCGCCATTAAGTTTATCAAATTACATTAACGTTACTGTGTTACAAATAATATAACCAGTAGTATAAAATATATTAGCAACGATTGTTAATCAGCTGGTTAACAAATATATATGGTTGGCGGGATGATAACAATGCGCTGGAACGCTTCGAGACGTGCGCGATCTATTCACATCTCTTTTTAACATACGCAATGTTGGCATTAGACTGACGAGTACAAAATACAAGTTTTGTACTCGTCATTCTCTTGTTTATCTGGGGTCTATTGTGATTAGTTTTGCCATAAACTACCATAGTGAACTGTCAAATTTATTCAGGTGATTCCCCCTGTGTAATGCAAAGTAGAGTATAGAGATGGGCGTAGTAGGATGATATCTATATAAAACATCATGTGTATTTCGTATAAGACCTGCCTTATCTTAACCATACTTAAATTATTAGGTTTAATATAGTTCTATATGCTATTGTGGTATGGTATGACTTACCTACACAGCAGGAAGTTTAATAACTTGTGTAAACAGCATTATATTCCTAGTTTTCGTCGTACGCGTCTGATCCGCATGCCTTAGTAAATTACTTAGATTTGAAGACTAGTAATTGGCTATTCATTTACCTAGCTGTTATTATATTGATTGTTTAGCTGTAAGTCTTCCATAGTAAATAATGATGAAAATAAATAAAATTATGTAAAACCTCCATACCTTTTTAAATCAAGTTAGATTCTCCAAATCACTTCATAGATTCATGTCAATATAAGTTAGAAGAAGCGCCTTCGCGGGGTTCAAGTTTGTGGTTTACTGACATAAAATTTGATTTTCGGCTAATGAAGTAAAATATTACGTTTCATGACTTGTCGAGTTAGCACTTTTCATGCCAACTTTAACGAGAAATATTATGAGTCTAATTCCGTGAATTAAATTTTAATATTGTATTAGTACGCAACAATTTGTGACCATGTATTTTTTTCAATCGTGGGGATCGAGATCAACTATTTGGAACCGTGCAACTTAGATTCTGACGTTTCATAAGTGCCAATATTTGGTTTATTTGAAATAAAAAACTTGACTTTGACTTTGGCTTTATCCTAAAACTAATTAATGTATTCGTTTTAATTTCTGTAGACGTGTTCTTGATTAGTATTTCGCTCCAAGCACATCTTACTTATCATTTCTAAAATATTACAAGTGTTAACTTTTATATGATATAAAAATAAAAGTACTGTGCACACCCATTATATAATATTTAATCACTGTATCTCCAATTTCAATACTGGGTAGATTACAAAGGGAAATTAATGTCACAGTCAATATTAGAGATGCCTGGGTCTTCAGAAACTGTAGAAGAAAATATAAACGCTGGCTTTTCAATTCCCATATTGCATCTACATTAGAAAATATAAACAATAGGTAAAAAACTGTTTAATTTCTATTCTATAACCACTCATAATATTATAATTACTTTCTACAGACAAAATGTACACACACAAATTCAAACTAATATAAAATAAATTATGTTCTATTTCTAGATTGGCTGGCGTGCCCACAGATGAGCTATGAGCAATCTTCTTGTAGCAACTCCGTGTTACAGGTCAATATTTTGAGTGCTAGAAGAACGCGAGGGGCGTGTCAAGTACTGAGTGAGTTGGTTGCAATTGTGCTTCTTGTAACACTTCTTCAGATGTCATATCTTGCACAGGGATATTGGATCTAATGCAAATATTGTGTAAAATCACACAAGCATTTACAATAGATCCTGCTACAAAAGGTTCATAATGCAGAACTCTATGTACAAGAAGACACCTAAAGCGTGCTTTGAGAAGCCGAATGGTTCTTTCTATCATGTACTGGGTTCTAATATACATTCTGGTGTAGTAAGCTTCAGGTGGAGGAGCACCTATAACTGGAGTTATCATACTCTTCAGCCAGCCAGAGTAACCAACAAGAAAAAGCTTACTGAATTGCATACCTAAAATAATATAATAACATCATTAAAATTTGGAATATTTTTCTTTTCAGGTAGAAAGAAGAATTTCATACTTGCACCACCTAGTTGGACCTAATTTTATTAATTAAAAGAAAACAACTACTTATTGTATGTACATTAATTAATGTACGTGTTGTGCTAAATTGTGCATGTTGTTGTGAGAAAATATGCTGAATTGCATACCTAAAATAATATAATAACATCATTAAAATTTGGAATATTTTTCTTTTCAGGTAGAAAGAAGAATTTCATACTTGCACCACCTAGTTGGACCTAATTTTATTAATTAAAAGAAAACAACTACTTATTGTATGTACATTAATTAATGTACGTGTTGTGCTAAATTGTGCATGTTGTTGTGAGAAAATATGCTGAAATAAATATTGTAAACCATATTTTAAATACTTGTATAATTATTTACCAATTGCACATTCAAGGAAAGATAATGTTTTCTGCAATAATATTGTTCTTCATTTTGCACTGGCCGTTTTATTGTAACATGAGTTCCATCAATGCATCCTATAACCCCCCGCATACCAAATGTGCTATAAAATCTGGAAAAAGAACCATCTGTTACAAGATCCAGATTTTAATATCAAATATAAATAATTTTATACCATGTAGGTAGGTACCTACCCCACTACATTGGCTCTCTGTTTATTAACTTTTTTTTGGGAATTTTATATATTCTTTCGATTTTAGCGATTTGTTTGTTGCTGTTGTAAGGACGGATTCCCTCATGATATTTTAAAAATTTCATATGTGTCACACATCTAGAATAAACGACAAAGAGAATGATTTATTTTTTGTTTACCCAGGTCAGACCGCTGAAATGTTGTCACGTGACCGCTCGCCGGATTTAGTCACGTGATCGCTGGCTCGCCTGTTATTTGACGTGCTCATGGTACAAAATAGCCCGACAATTCACTTTTCGTCTAAAATTGACCTGCTATAAGAGTTCATAGTAGGCCCCCTGGTATTTATATAGTTGCATAGCTTATATAAAATGATATTTTAGAACGTTAAAAAAAAAAAAAATGGTGTCCAGTGGAAATTCTACATGGAACTTCCTTCGCCCCGGGGAAGGGCGAACGGGTATGCCGGACTCCTACCGGCTAAAACCACTGGAGCGGTCATCTTCGGCACCGTAGGGGGGCTCCAGGTATGTTATTTTAGACCTTTTATTTATTGGTGCCCAGTGGAAATTCTTCATGAACTTTCTTCACCCCGGGGAAGGGCGAAGGGGTATACCGGACACCTACCGGCTAAAACCACTGGAGTGGTCATCTTCGGCACCTAAGGGAGGCTCCAGGTCCTCGTATGATCACACTAGAGATGTTATTTTAGACCTACATTCAGAAGATTTATTCCGAAATAAAATCCTCTTTTTAACAATAAGAACACATGATATTTCATGCAACAGGTTAACATACTGTAGTAAAAATATCGATGTTTTTATATTACCTAGTCCATGAACAACACTAATATAATCATAGCAATTGAAGTGATTCATAACGGCGACATTCGAATGTTTTGCCGTAACCGATATAGCGAGCTCACTCTTTCATATGACATTTTGTATGTGGTGTAAGAGATATATATTGATTTCTTATTTATTTTTGCTAAATCTTATCCGTCTACTTTTTGTTGGTCTTCTGTGACTTACTTAAGTTCCCAACATTAGTGCTGTAATTGCAGTCAAAATGGCAGGTCGCGCGCCACGTAAAAGTGATGTGTGTCGGGCGCCGCCAAAATGGCCGAAAGTAAATCAAGTGAATGGATCAGTGTTATACATGCAACAGAGCGCCTGCTTCACTTCCGTTGCCTGCCAATCAACACAAGGTGGGTCCCTATCAGGACATCGAAGATTCGAAGCCCACTGCTGGAACACGGACTTCATCATTAAATAATACATTTAGTCCAAACAAAAAACATTTTGTAGTACATAACGTTCTTAATTATATAAGAGTCAGACACTAATATATTTAAAACCGACTTATAAGTTTGGCGCAGCCTTTATTTGTACAGCATTTACTTATTTTGAAATCTTGTTTAAGAGTCTGGTATCCCCCTCTGACACACCGACTCCTAAATCATAAATCTTGAGTAAGGGGTGAACGATAACCGTTTACAATATTATTACGCGTCTCTAGTAGGTACCTTAAAAACAAATATAAGCAAATATTTTGTAAGTACCTAAGTAAGCACGGCTACATATCAAGCTCCATCTTTCCAGTATAAACTGATCTCGAATTGTATAGGCTTTTCGTAGAATGAGAGGTCAGCTTTTACTGGATATGTATACATATGTTGTCGTGTGTACTACTGTACTAGTCGTGTGTGGGATCGGGCTTTGAAGAGCTTGACTTCAATCATGTTTGTCGCAGCGTTCGGAACCGTACGATAATTATCGTACACATACGATAATTTTGTGCCTACGTACGATGTACGATAGCATATTATTATCGTACGCAGATTGTACGATAATTTCTATCATGATGCAAAATTTGAGAATTTATATTATTTCACTCATGCGCTGATAGTCTAAATCGCAGTAGCATGATTTTATTTTGTCCAATAAAATCTTGGGGAAATACCGGGAAATACAAGTTCTCTATTCCTATTGGTCCTTACGATCCGCTCTGCTAAGTTTCACCACTGCCGATACTGTAACTTTATCCAGCGCCTGCTGTACACGCTTTCTTATTGGTTAGTATAGCATCTACCAATGCGAACAAGAGAATATAAGTTCGATATTTCGATTATGTTCACACTTCATATGTATCGTATATTTTGTGTAGAAAAATTGGCAGTCATTTCGTTATATTGTCTGTATTCGCTCTGACAAAAGGAATTCACATCAATATTACAATTTATATGATTTATTTATCTATAATAGACATTATCCTAAAAAATACGATAATTTCGATCCATGTACGATAATTTTACGCCCCTGGTACGATAGTCAGTCCACTTCAAGTTGCTAACGCTGGTTTGTCGAGAATTAATTTGTGAGTGAGCGTCCCTTGGTACAAATCCACTAAAGGTGTTCAGCTTAAAAAAATCTTATTAGAATTTTTATTGTCAAAACTAACCTCAATATTGACATTTATCACTTAAACACTACAAAATACTTATATGGGTGGCATCTTTAGGGTTGCAACTGCTCGAACGCTGCGGGAAGTTCAACCTCGATGCCTGGCGGAAACTGCTCTCTCTTGCTTACCCTTCGAACCTCCGGTGCTTGCTATAAAGTATAAAACACTCTTAGGGCAGGGTAGCAAGCACACCTGGGGTCGGGGTCGGCTGATTCAGTCTTGTAACAATTTTATAACCTACCCCAGTTGGGGTTGTTCGATTCGGTTCTGTAACCTAAAGTGACGTATTCTTATTCACAGAGTACCTTTTTATAATCTGAGAAATCTGTTCTTATTTTTCTTATTTATGGAATCGTAATTTCTGTAACACGTCTAAGAGTAAATGTCATTAGTCATTATGCTCAAACAAAATGGCGGATTTACGTTGTGTTCTACTTTTCTATAGGTAACTTTAAACTAAGATCAATATAATAAAAACCATTTTACTTAATAGTTAATTTAAAAAGAAAAGTATAAAAATAAATTAAATTGCATTTAGTTTAGAAAACCAGATTATTAACTGTATTAAAACGAAGAAAACATGATAAATGACACCACCTTCACAATAAAAAAAAACGGTCTGCTACACGTTCCTCAGCATATATAAAAAAAACAACAGGTCTCCAAAACCAACCCTTCATTATTTCGGCCGAATGAAATCCACTGCTGGACACAGGCCTCCCCCAAAGATCACCACAACGACCGATATGGTGTGTTGTGTGCTCATCGGGGGGTCTTGCCATAATCGCCACGCTTGGCAGACGGGTTGGCGATCGCAGTTGAGTTGTTAATGTATTCGGAGGACGCTGCTGCCCATCCTCCGGTTAATCCCTTAGTCGACTTTTACGACACCCACGGGATGAAATGGGGTGGTGGCATTCTGAGCTGGCACCACAGGGCAAAGCCAACCCTTACGTGGTCAAAATTATGAACGATCGTAAAGCGAACAGGTATTCTCGTGACAGAACCTTTTAGTCGCCCTTAACGATATCTACGGGTGGCTTGTTCCTCGCTCGGGACCACACGGATAATTTAAATCCAATCATGAGCTGCTTATTTTTATTTACAGGCCCGCCTCAAAAACGTGCTCCTAATGTTACAGCAGTTAAAAAGAAAACTGGGGCAGAAAAGCAGCTTGAAGTTGTGAAGAAACAACTTGCAAACAAGGTGAAGCAAGAAGAAAAGATGAGAATTCAGACTGATAAACAAATTTTAGCGGTGAAAAAACTCGAAGCAAAGATAAAAGCTGAAAAGAAACAACAAAATAAACAAGTCCCTAAACAGGGGGCAGTGAAAATGGAACGGAAGATTCAAATACACGAAACATATTATAATTAAGTAAAATCCACATAGAACACAATAGAATTTGAGAAGATCTTATTGTTACACATGACAAAACAAAGAAGACCGTATTGAGCAGACCTTCGGTTCCGTTTTGCCAATGAACATTTTCATTTGTGTTTTATTAACATTTTAAAAAACATAGCTGTACCCAGAGGCGTATTTAGGTTCGAATTCACCTTGGGCTGTTAAAGCTGGTGGTCATGCTGTCATGCTAGACGGCACCGGCGCGGCCGCCAGGTATAATAAATTAAGAAATTATCAAAATATATCTTTAAGTACCCGCTACATGTAATTTAGTTTTACATTTATAACTAAATAAAAAAGAAACTATGGTTACGTATCGTTTTAAAAACGAAAAGGCGGGATTTTACATAAAACGGTACTTTTATTTAGTACGGTGACCCTAGGCTTTCGCCCAAAGTAAAGCAGTATGTCATTTTATTTCGCTCAAAATAAAAATAAAAACATTTATATTTCAAAAAACATTACACGTTTCCGTCCTCGGACAAGAAGAAGAGATTTGGCATACAAATAAACTGATGGCGGAAAATAAATAAGTGATTTTTTTTTTATATTACAGTTCTGTGTTGACATGACATTGATAAATCCACGTGATTTCTGATTAAGAATATAGCACTCCATCTCCTCCCGTCAATGTCGTAACTGGTGACTAAGGGATGAGCAGCAGCGTCCCTTTAAAACAGTGGCGAGTCAGCGCTCACCAACCCGCCTGACAAGCGTAGTTATCACTGCAAAATGAGGCCCAAAATGATAACACACCATGTAAGTGTAACCACGGTGCCGCCACCTGCAGTTTAATTACAAAAGACAATCGTATGTATATCTTTGAATAGGTATATAAATTGTTTGCATTTCTACTGTTTATAATATTGGTTTCATGTCTCATCTAGTTCCTCATACTGGGACCTGCATGTTTCGAGTGCTGACAAAAAGAAGGCGCCCTGGAGACCTTATAATAGCTATTATATATATTACTAAACGTATTTATATACTTAGAATTTATTTAGAACTAACGTTTTTATATTCAAATTCATATTACAAATGTGAAACTGCTTATGTAGGTAATGTATATTTTATCAATTTAAATAAACGAGACATTATCAATGGTTTTTAATTCATTTTATTTTATTACCATACAGTATACCATACCGAACTAGGTACTTAATTATTTCAAATTATGATAACGGTAGAAAGGCTTCTTTTATTTTTTATGCGATTGGTTTAATATTATTCGAACTTACATCGATTTAAATCTTTAATGCTTACATAATTTCGAGCGAATTCCCTTTTCGATTTAAAGCATCGTATTTTTAACACAAATTTATTAGATTCTTTTTTACTTTTAATTGTAATTTGATTTTATATATGTAATGTACTTTGAAATTCAATTAAACATTTCCGTGAGGTGTCCGGATTAAGAAAATAGCACCACTCCATCTCCTCCCATGGATGTCGTTAATGGCGACTAAGGGACTCTAAACCTAACTCTAAGAGGGGTGGGCAACAGCGTCCCTTCTGTGCCATATTGCGCTTCCCAACCCGCCTACCAAGGCGTGGTGAGCATTGGCAAATACCCCTCAAAATTAAGACACAATTGTGGAAATCTATGGAGGAAGCCTTTGTTCAGCAGTGGACGTCCTTTGGTTCATATAATGATGGTAATTTATACAAAATAGACTAATTAAAATAGTTCTTTTTGAACGTCCACATTAGACAGCACCCATATAAGCCCGCCTTTCACCGCTTCCTAGTGTTTAAGCTGGGGAGAAGATACGGTACAAACTCCCCAGCAACACGTTAGTCTGTCATAAACAATATTTTTAAATACATGTACATACACAAAAAATTTCATGTCAAAAATGTACCTATGTTAATTAAGTGTCATAAATACAAAAGTGTATAAAAAAAGTAAGTAAGTAAGTTGTGTATGTTATATGTAAAAAAAACGGTATGTGTGCCCTTAATAACACATCTTGTATGCAGAACGGCTTTTGTCCCTAACGCTAGTCAAGTCAAGCGTTGGTTGAGCACAGTGTTGCAGGTGAAGAAAGCTACCCACTGTATCGCAGACGTTCACCTGCATGGCAAACTGCAAGGAATGTAATATTCTATTTTTAGTAAAATGTGACCACATCTGTTCGTCAGATTGCATTATTCTTTCAAAGATTTTACTCAAAGCTGGAAGAACAGAAAAAAAGTCTATAATTTGAGGATTTGAAAATAGAGACCACAATACTGTGTTTTGCCAGGAGAGTGAATTTAATCAGTGATGATCATATTTTCTTTTCTCTCTTTTTTATACTTTGTTTTACAAATATGTGTTTACAAATTATTTAGAACAGCTGTTATATATTGAAAAATATTTTGCAGTTATACAATATGAACAATTTTTTTCTAGGCAATAATGTGGAGATAAGAACTACATATTCCTGTCGTCACCATAGTGTTTGATTTTATAATAGGGTTTTTAAAATAGCATTGATTTAATGCGTGTTTATAACTTCCCACAGTGCCCTAAGAAAGATCTATTTGTCTTGGTTAATCTATAGGCACCGCTATTTTATGTCTATTTCTAGTATATTTGTCATGACAGTCGTCGTCGTTTTTAAACAATAAACGAATTGAGGTTTATACGCACGTTCATAATATATACGAATTTACTATGTACCACAATATATTAGGTCTTTATCTATGAAATTGCCGTTCTGCAGTACTAACCATTTCAAATAAAAATACTTTTGTTTGACTATGAATTCTATTTCCAAATTTATTTTATTTTATAAACATGGTTTTGATTATTCAAAATCAGTCTTATGTGTATTGATTAGTGTTATGTTTTCATCAAGTTTGAATCTTTTTCGTCGTCATGGATACGCTGAGAATTCGAGTAATTGTGGAATATGAGTACCGTCGTGGCAGCAACGCGACACAAGCGGCATGCAACATCAACGACGTTTACGGAGCGAACACTACAAATGAACGCACAGCCCGTTATTGGTTTGTCCTCTTCCGTTCTGGAAATTTCGATCTGAAAAATGAACCCCGTGGTCGTCCAAAAACTTTGGTCGACAATGACGAATTAAAGGCGATTGTGGAAGCTGATTATACTCAATCTTCGGCTGAATTAGCAGCAGCTTTCGGCGTTAGCATCAGCATCGGCAGTTTCAAAGACCTATTACTTTGAATAAATAGAAGATATGAAGTGACAGTAGATTGAGTACTTAAACTGATTACTTTAAAGCGACTCGCGAGGGCCCATGTTGTACATAGCGCAGAAAGACGGATGTGGCTCCCGGTCCGAATAGGGCTACCCCTTCTCATCCCATGGGTATCGTAGGTGACTAGGGAGCGGGTGCGTAGATTGGGGATTCTGCGTGCCCACACCGAGCGACCCAAGAGAAGACGGTAGCACGCATGTGGTCACGCGCTGCCGTGGGACGCTTTGGGGGATCCTTTACAATCCCCTCGGGGGGTGACCGCTTTACAGTCAACCTCTCCGTGATGTGCCTATAGGCGTGGCTCTAGTGTGATCATACAAGGACCTGGAGCCTCCCTTAGGTGCCGAAGATGACCGCTCCAGTAGTTTTAGCCGGTAGGAATCCGGCATACCCCTTCGCCCTTCCCCGGGGCGAAGGAAGTTCATGAAGAATTTCCTCTGGGCACCAATAAAAAAGAAATAGGTGACTAAGGGAGTTTGGAACCCGGTGCGACCATTAAGCACCCAGTTATCCGCTGGTGGCGTTTACCTGTCGCCATTACTAGCATACCCAAGCAGAGGTGGTGTTAGCGGCGGCAGACTGTGAAACCTTAACCCACAAACCTCTACACTTTATCTGAAAAACATATTGCGCCCACCCCAAATCACTTGGGACCAGTGCTGGAAAAAGGTTTCGACGAAAGTAGGATTTATGGCTGTCAAACATATACTAAACAAATTATCGTCTTTAAACTTGGCTTTATAAGGATTGTACTTTTGACCATAATTTTATTTTTCTTATCGCCATATATGTATCAGGTAGGGTACCTTTGAGACTAAAGAATTAATAATAAACCCTATTAGTTACTATCTAAAGAAATAAATTACAAAAAACATTACGATCATTTATCTCTCTGCCAGAACCGCATTCGATCCGACAATTTTAATCCCACCTTTAATGCCTTTGTTCAGCAGTGGACGTCCTTTGACTTATATTATGATGATGATGATCCATGTATACATTTATTGTTATAGAGTTACATATTAAACAAAGGTATGAATACATCCCTGTGGACTATGCCAAGAATGGATGACCTCTCTCCATCCATGTGTGTCGTAAAAGGCGACTAAAGGTTTACGAGTATATCAAGGGGGTAAACAGCAACACCTTCCCACGTGCTAATAACAACACACTGCGATCACTTATCCGTCTGCTAAGCCTGGTGATTATGGCAATATCCCCTAGGGCCGTTCATTGTAGTGGTAATTGAGAAGCCCATGTTCAACAGTGGACGTTTATGGACTGATGTGAGATGAAGATGTCCGGTTCGACTCACAGATCGAATCTAATGATAAACCCATACGTCGTTTATAATAGGTTATATTAAGTTCGAATGTGCTTATGAATGCAGGTTGGATTTTATGTTTGTTGCTTGAGGAATGCTGCATTTAGACTTTTACACTTTTATCGCACACCTAGTGAATTGGAAAGAATTTCGATTGCGGAGTCGTCGGATGGTGTTGTCTCTAATTTTTATAGTGAATTATAAAGTGGCACGTGCTGGGTGGCGAGGGGGGATGCTCATTTATATATATATATTATGTTGTATTTTGAGTAATGTTTGATGACTTGATAGCCAATATAATACAGTATTTATCTGAGTCAAAAGTCTATCCCAAGAATTGTATATTCTCTAGAAGTCAAATCCCAAGCACTATGCAAATTCGAAGTCTAAACAAGTTCAAATCCATTATTAAACAGAAACTATGTATAAAAGGTTATATACAGTCAGGACAAGAATGCTTGGGATTAAGCTGCTCTAATATGATTTGAATCGACATAGGCTAAAGTGACAAATCACCATGATATATGAACTCATTTGATTATTTTTATCTATTATAAAATTGGCATCAATTAACAGTAACCTAATGTTGTCATCAAAATACAATAACAATTGTGAACAGTAGAGCTCTGTGACATTAAGTATTTATATTACCAGTTAATAATATTATTGACATAAATAAATACGGTAAATGTGAGTATTATGTAGCCTAGCACAGTGATTGAGTTGAACGACGCCGATGTATGCGTCATAATCGTGAATGGGTGACGTCATGTGGGACTGGTTAGTCCTTACGGCCATGCAATCTTTTTAATGGCACATAATTATTATTTTATGTCATCTAATCCAAACTGGCAGTACATTATTCTCACATAACTGAATTCTACTGTAACTATCAGCAAAGTAACTTTTTTTTAAGATTGTCTATTTTGGAGTATCTTGCTGATTCTTCTCGATAAGACCAACATTTTCTTGGAAACCGTGCAACTATGTTTTGACTATTCATAGGTGCTTGTAAACGGTTTACATAAATAAAAATCATGTGAATTTTAATTTACACTGTATGTTAAGAAAGGAATTAGACAATAAAAACTTATGAAACAATATGTAACACTGATTGTAACAACCGATCATTATTGCTCGACCTGCTCCCAGGTGGTGCCGGCTAAGAATACCACCACCACATCTCATCCTGTGGGTGTCGTGAAAGGCGAGTAAGGGATTAGCCGGATAAGATTTGTGGACCAAGTTAGCTAGGCGAGTTATTAATACACATGGCAACGCTTTCTTTTATTATACTGAAGGTTATTTCATAATAAACAAATTATCTTGTATTGTCAGAATTTCTGACCGTTTTTCAAATTATATTATTAATCTTTTTCATATTATTGTCATATTTTTAATTAATGCACTTTAACTATTAGAATAGAATAGAATCATTTATTCAGTAAATAGGTCCTAACAGACACTTTTACACGTCATATTGAAACAACGGAGGGCATTTCGCTACATGACAACCTCTGAGAAGAAATGGTGAAAGAAACTCAGGGTAAGGTCTTTTTTGTCATTTTTTTTACGTCTTTTACAAATCTGTTCGTTACATAGTATTTAAATTAGTCATCTATATATAAAAGATAAATATGGCAGCTATACAATGCAAATATCACTTCAGATATATTAGGTTTCCAGGGAAGCCACATATGCAGAAAAGGGCTAACGCCATATGTCCCTATCGTCAACATAGTCTTTAATCCTATAACATGCTTTTTTTATAAGAATTGATTTGACGTGCGATTTAAACTTCCCGACTGTCAGATCAGTATCTTTTGGTATCTTTTATAAAACCGAACGCAGTTACCTAAGAACGATTTGTTGGTTTTGGACAATCTAAATTTAGGTACTACTATTTTATGTCTATTTCTGGTATTTGTACAATGAATGTCACTTTTTACTTTAAACATTAGCAAGTTTTTACGGACAAACATAATATTTTCAAAAATGTAAAGAGTTCAAGTTCAAGTTCAAATTCTTTATTGCATTCATGTGTTAGATAGGTGTTACATTTATAATAAGGTTCAACATGAAACCCGGTAAGGGTATGGCAACATAATTGTAATACATAACTAGAAATAATAGGTAGATAATAGAATCTAATAGGTACTTAAGCTGACTCATATATATAGTATACATTAAAAAATCCACAAGGGTCGAGGTGCTATCGGCGAGTTCAACATAATACAGACATATTTATATATATACTCAGTATTTTTATTTATCTTATACGAATCTATTTTGCGAGCTTTTCTATACAAAATGCCTTTCCTATTGCACATTCCTTGCTCAGATAATGGTCATGTAAAGCTAGTTATTATAATTATATTCAATTGAATTTAGACAGATAATATAGTCAACAAGTATTTTATTTTTTATGCACCAGAATTTTCCGTATGTCTGTGACATGTATGAAATTAAATTAATTTAAATTAATATTTATATTGATAAACAAATAAAACTATTAACATAATATTTCTTTATTAATCAGTATCATTTATTATTTACGGTGGGTTCTACTAATTTATTTTCTAAATATTCAGAAATGGAGTAAAAGCAATTTTGAATTAAATATGATTTTAGTTTCTTGTTAAATGAAATAAAATTGGATTCTTCTTTAATTTGATGTGGAAGTTTATTATAGATTTTAATTGCCATATAGTATGGGCTATGATTTAGCATTTTGATTCGGGATTGTGGGAGATATAATCTATTTTTGTGGCGCGTATTTAAGTTATGGGTATCCCTGACTTTTGGAAAAATGTTAAGATTTTTGGATACAAATATGCAAATGTCTTGTATATAAATGGATGCTAAAGTTAAAATATTTAATTTTATAAAGTGGGGCTTACAGCTTTCTGTATTATCAATATGGGCTAGAATCCTTACACATTTCTTCTGCATTATAAATAAATCATTTGCATCAACGCTATTTCCCCAACGCATCACTCCATATTTCAGCCTGTTTTTAGATCTGTACTACATTTTAACTGGAAAAGAGCATAGGTGAATTTAGATAATTTAGATTTTATGTGTTGTATGTGTGTTTTCCAATTTAAATGTGTGTCTATATGTATACCGAGTAAGTTAAATGTTGTGACTGTTTCTATAGGCGTGTCATTAAAGATTATGTTAGTGTTTAGGGCAGGTTTATTATATGGTAGAAAATGTATAATTTTTGTTTTCTTATAGTTTATTTCTAAGTTATGATCTTGTAACCAAAGGGTTACAGTGTGAAGAGCGTTTTGTAGGATGAAGTTCGGCTCGCAATTTTTGTCACATTTAACAAGTATTGAGATGTCATCGGCAAACAATACTGGCAAGGCATTGTTAGTACATTGATATCTTTAAAGAGGTCTCTAAGTGATTCGCGAGGGCTCATATTATATATTGCGCGGATGGCTCTCTTCTGTAATATAAATATTGAATCTACACCAGCTGCTGCTCCCCACAGCATAATGCCATATGACATTATACTGTGGAAATACGCAAAATATACAAGTCTGGCCGTAGCTACGTCAGTTAGATGCCTAATTTTCCTAACTGCAAATGCAGCAGAACTTAACTTACTTGATAAAGCCTTTATATGAGCACCCCATTGTAGTTTATAATCAATGGTTATACCTAGAAATACGGTTTCATGTACAATCTCAAGATTGTTGCCTTCGAAAATTATTTCCAATCCGACTTGAGGTACATTTGGCAACGAAAATTTTAAACATTTTGTTTTATTTGCATTTAATAAGAGATTATTTGCAGTAAACCATTTAGACAGAGAGATTAAACTCTCATTGACATGAACAACTTCATTGTCTTTCCTGTTTATATAAAAAATAAGCGAAGTGATAGGTGTTACATTTATAATAAGGTTCAACATGAAACCCGGTAAGGGTATGGCAACATAATTGTAATACATAACTAGAAATAATAGGTAGATAATAGAATCTAATAGGTACTTAAGCTGACTCATATATATAGTATACATTAAAAAATCCACAAGGGTCGAGGTGCTATCGGCGAGTTCAACATAATACAGACATATTTATATATATACTCAGTATTTTTATTTATCTTATACGAATCTATTTTGCGAGCTTTTCTATACAAAATGCCTTTCCTATTGCACATTCCTTGCTCAGATAATGGTCATGTAAAGCTAGTTATTATAATTATATTCAATTGAATTTAGACAGATAATATAGTCAACAAGTATTTTATTTTTTATGCACCAGAATTTTCCGTATGTCTGTGACATGTATGAAATTAAATTAATTTAAATTAATATTTATATTGATAAACAAATAAAACTATTAACATAATATTTCTTTATTAATCAGTATCATTTATTATTTACGGTGGGTTCTACTAATTTATTTTCTAAATATTCAGAAATGGAGTAAAAGCAATTTTGAATTAAATATGATTTTAGTTTCTTGTTAAATGAAATAAAATTGGATTCTTCTTTAATTTGATGTGGAAGTTTATTATAGATTTTAATTGCCATATAGTATGGGCTATGATTTAGCATTTTGATTCGGGATTGTGGGAGATATAATCTATTTTTGTGGCGCGTATTTAAGTTATGGGTATCCCTGACTTTTGGAAAAATGTTAAGATTTTTGGATACAAATATGCAAATGTCTTGTATATAAATGGATGCTAAAGTTAAAATATTTAATTTTATAAAGTGGGGCTTACAGCTTTCTGTATTATCAATATGGGCTAGAATCCTTACACATTTCTTCTGCATTATAAATAAATCATTTGCATCAACGCTATTTCCCCAACGCATCACTCCATATTTCAGCCTGTTTTTAGATCTGTACTACATTTTAACTGGAAAAGAGCATAGGTGAATTTAGATAATTTAGATTTTATGTGTTGTATGTGTGTTTTCCAATTTAAATGTGTGTCTATATGTATACCGAGTAAGTTAAATGTTGTGACTGTTTCTATAGGCGTGTCATTAAAGATTATGTTAGTGTTTAGGGCAGGTTTATTATATGGTAGAAAATGTATAATTTTTGTTTTCTTATAGTTTATTTCTAAGTTATGATCTTGTAACCAAAGGGTTACAGTGTGAAGAGCGTTTTGTAGGATGAAGTTCGGCTCGCAATTTTTGTCACATTTAACAAGTATTGAGATGTCATCGGCAAACAATACTGGCAAGGCATTGTTAGTACATTGATATCTTTAAAGAGGTCTCTAAGTGATTCGCGAGGGCTCATATTATATATTGCGCGGATGGCTCTCTTCTGTAATATAAATATTGAATCTACACCAGCTGCTGCTCCCCACAGCATAATGCCATATGACATTATACTGTGGAAATACGCAAAATATACAAGTCTGGCCGTAGCTACGTCAGTTAGATGCCTAATTTTCCTAACTGCAAATGCAGCAGAACTTAACTTACTTGATAAAGCCTTTATATGAGCACCCCATTGTAGTTTATAATCAATGGTTATACCTAGAAATACGGTTTCATGTACAATCTCAAGATTGTTGCCTTCGAAAATTATTTCCAATCCGACTTGAGGTACATTTGGCAACGAAAATTTTAAACATTTTGTTTTATTTGCATTTAATAAGAGATTATTTGCAGTAAACCATTTAGACAGAGAGATTAAACTCTCATTGACATGAACAACTTCATTGTCTTTCCTGTTTATATAAAAAATAAGCGAAGTGTCATCAGCAAATAAAATTGTATTACATAATGCTGACAAAATTGAGCCCTGTGGCACACCCATTTTTATTAGAGACCCTGATGATGTTATACCATTTATACCTACTTTTAGCTGTCGTTTGGAAAGGTATGATAATACAAGGTCGACAGCTGGTCCACGAATTCCGTAGTGACCCAATTTACAAACGAGCGTATTGTGATCAACGCAATCAAAAGCCTTGGAAAGATCACAGAAGATACCAAGGGCATCTTGTGAGCCCTCCCAGGCTTCTATCTTTTTATTCTTTCTTGGAATGTATTTAGTAAAATATTGCTTAAGCAATGACTCTGCTAATGAAGGGGACGAATCAAGTGAACTAGTTACTTCGATCGGGATATTGTTGAAAAAACGTTTAAATGCGTTGGCTACTTCTACTTTGCCCGATATGGTTTTATCTTTGATTTTTAAAGATAATTCGGGATCCCGTCGATTTTTTTGCCCAGTTTCATTATTTATAACCTTCCATACTGCTTTTATTTTATTATCAGATTTACTTATTGTGCTACTGATTAATTTTGATTTGGCAAACGCGCATACCCTTTTAAATATTTTCGAGTAATTTCTAACATAAGCATTAAAAGATTCAACCGACGTAAAATATTTTTCAGAATACAAACTGTAAAGCACATATCTACTTTTTCTAATGCCTTTAGTAGCCCATTAATTAAAATCAAATTTATTGTTTAGTTTAATATTCTTTATGGGGCACGATTTATTGAATTCTTGGCATATTACATGAAATAACTTATTATAATCTGTGTTGGGATCAGTTGAAGTTAAATTTATTGTGGACAATCGCATTTTAAAATTATCCTGCAGTGAACGCAACTTGTTTTTAGTCAGTGGCCTAATTTCAATGCATTTGGTTAATATAGACTTCTTATTCGCTTTAAAGTTTATTAGTTGACCTGCATGGTCAGATCTAACGCCACTGATCAAAGAAGTGTCGTTTACCCTACAGTTGGTATAAATATTATCTATACATGTGCTGGAAGTTGCAGTAATCCTAGTGGGTCGATCTATTAAATGTTTTAAGTTGAATGAGTTGAATAACGATAAAAGTTTCCACTTGTCGGCGGATTCAACTAGGATATCAATGTTGAAGTCACCACATACGAAAATTAACTTATGATTATTCCCGAGCACTTTTCCTAAGATATCTTCCATTGCAATGAGAAAAGAGGAAAAATTTGATGCTGGTGGTCTGTATGCACATATTATGATATGATTTCCTATTTCTGCACATGCTACCTCACATAAGCGATCAATAGATAAAGAGCTGATGTCTTTTCTTTCCTTAAATTTTAAACTATTGTCACACAAGATTAAAGTGCCTCCTCCCTCAGCTGATGATCTATTATACACACTGGCAACTGTGAAATTATTTGCATTAAATTGCATTTTGTTTGGTTTTAACCATGTTTCACAAAAGCATAAGATGTTAATGCAATATTTATCCACTAAAAGTTCTATATCTAAGATTTTGCCAGAGAATTGTTTTGTCGGCTCTAGGAGTTTAAAGAATTAATCATAGTATTATTAGAACATAATACTGATTCGTCACTTATCCTAATGTTTGGTATATTTGCTGTAATAGAGTTTATATTATATGCTATCAATGGAGCAATCAAATGTTTGAATTTCTTGGGAAGAAACATAGCTTCCCGAGTCAATTCAAAACCCCTAACAAATTTGTTAGTGTCAAAAAATAATAATTTGTCATTATGACGACATGTCAACAAATAAATTAAACTGTTCAACATATGAACATAGTAATTATCTTCATCTGATAACAAGTCAGAGAAGGGCAAAGCACATAACATAATTTTACCTATATTTAATTCTAGTAAGGTGTTAATACCATTAACAATGTCCCTTTTTCTTACTGCAATGCTATTACCTAATAACAATACCACTGTTGATTTACTATCTAATTGAGTATTTACCACTTTTTGTATAATCTGGTTGAAGTGCAAATTGGGATAACAATAGTTGGTAACAACTACATTTAACAATTACAATTACAATGCAGGCTCGGTATTTTATAAACATGCTGTTATCAATCTTGCCCGATAAGCTATTTGCGAAATGCTAGGCGTTATCCACTATCACTGCCAATACAAACAAAATATTGAATTCATTTGTTATTTGTCATGTTTTAATATTATTCGGGTTCGAATATTATTTACATATCGTGGTTTTTGGAAGAATAATTAAGTGGATGGTAAACGGATTGTCCATTTGCAAAGCTTTCTCCAAATTTTTTTGTACGTTCGAAAAGTTGAAAATGCGCTCTTATTATCTTTTTAAGCTTTGTGCCTCAACCTCAGAATTTCTCTATTATCGTAAGTACAACAGACATAAATCTCATTTACACAGACACCCAGACTCGAAACAACCTGTAATCTGTAGATTAACTAAATATTTGTTCAGTGCGGAGATCGAACCCACGACACGTAACGCAGTAGGCCAATTGCTTAGTCACTGCGCCAACCATGCCGTAAATTATCTGCACAGTCACAACAAAAACCTAATTAACATTCCAATCAGGCTTGTTTAGTGTAGACTTTTATGAACTTCGTAATCCAGTCCTACATTATCCTCATATCATGACCTTCAATTTGTAAATAAAGTCATACATGTGTAATGTAGCAAAATCGAATTAATATCTGTTTGGTGGTTTACACTAATATTAATAGTCTACACTAACATTCTGCTGCTGCTACCTAACGTACTTAAAAATGAAATTAATTTTTATAAAAAAGATTGACCCACACGAAGACAGACTCATGCTTGCCATTTTAGGACGGGTTAACACGAAATGGTTATGAAACTTTCTTCAAAAGCCATTCCAGACGGTGACCTACATTTTTTTCACTTATTGTACCATACAGTTGTACAGGAGTTCAGTACTTAAAACAGAAACCTTTAACTCATTGCGTGTCGTAAAACGACACACAATTAAAAATCTATTGTGTCTACACGGCTGCCGGCTTGTTTATACATATATATTACCCGAAATTAAGAGGTATATTCTTCTATGCCCGAAATGCATGGCGCGCCGATTCACTCCAAACTGCCACAGAGAGTGACAGTCAGACAATCAACATTCACATTACATCAACATATGTTCCTAGCATACTGTGCAAGCTATTATAAACCCTAAACTGTACACCAAAAGTTATAATTTATACGCGCAAACATTAGGCGCGATCGCGATGGCGTCACACGGGGGTCGAGGAAGTGGGCGAGCGAGTGCCGTCTCGTTTTACCCCGCACGCCTTAATAGTGATGTCTACACACGTAAAAGCGCGCACTTATCGATACACCGATTTGAACTTGCCCACTATTAAGTAATTCATTATGGTAGCGAGTAAACGCTTTTTCTACTATGCCCTTCACTACCCGAATCTCCTGGTAGTAGCGGCCGCTAATTACAGGCCTCCTAATATAACCAAATGCCACCGACCAAGGAAGATGAGATGAGACGATCCAATCACCCTCTATCACGTAGTACACATAAAGAGACTCGCACAGTCTCAGTGAAAAAAATTACAGATCCCCCCCCTTGCTGGCCTGTGCCGAGAAAATACGAGTAGTAATTAAAGATCCCTTAAACCCCAATTAACATTGATCCAGCATTCCTTTGCGATTTATTGTTATTCCAGTAACGCTCTGAGCCGAGGTCCGTGTCCCGCGGGGGATGCCCCCAGGCGCAGTTACTTTGCATAAAGTTTAAAGCCAGGCTGGAGACTATTCAAGCTTCGCCAATTGTCCGGTTAAACAACATTTCTCTTGAAATGGGTGCGAGAAGCCCATAATTTAAAAAAATGTACCCATTTTGTTGTCTACTTACTTGCACATTACCAGTGTTCTTGTTAGAGACGAATACTGAAAAACCACTCAATATTTAAGAATATACAATTTGAGACGCCCGTTGTATCGGGTAAAATCACCGGAGCGGTTATCTTTGGCACTGAAGGGGGCTCAAGAGTCTCGAGATCAGTCACATGGGAACCACCTATTGGTGCCACGCTTTGCGGGACATGTCGCAGCGCTGAATGGAAAGCCGTCTCTTATCTCATCTCGGGAGGGATTGTAAAAGATTTCCCGAAGCCTTGCAGTGGGCAGTACTGCGCACACGGTGATCACGTTCACGCCACCGTCTCCCTGGGGGTTGCTCGGTATGAGCAAGTTTACCCAATCGGCGGTTCCGCATCCCCCGGGGCACTCCACCATTATATATAACTGAGCCGGTCCCCAGCTAGGTGATTCCAGCCTCTAGCAAAGGGAAGACTGACAAGGACTGACGGCATGGTTGGTGTCCGGATTAATGTCCGTGTGGTGTCGGGATTAAGAATATAGCACCACTTCATCTCCTCCCGTGGATGTCGTAAAAGGTGACTAAGGGATTCTGAACCAGAGGGAAGGGCAGCAGCGTCCCTTCTGTGGAACAGTAGCTATTTTGCGCTCACCAACCCGCCTGCCCAGCGTGGTGAGTACTGGACAATTCCCCCCAATATGATGACACAATTGTGGAAATCTATGGGGGAGGCCTTTGTTCAGCAGTGGACATTGTATGGTCGATTTGATGACTAATTATACAAATCGCAAAATACGTGTATAAATATCTTCGTGCGTTTCGTCTTAGCCGCCGTCATCATCAATTATACTGTATTTATTACATGCACAACTTCAAATTTAAAGATTATGTTGTGGTACATATTGCAATTCCGTGTGGTATCCGGATTAAGAATCTCCTTCCGTAGATTTCGTGTCGATGCGATGCTATAACAACATACTGCGATCACATATCCTCCTGCCAACCGTGGTGATTAGGACAATATCGCTTATGACCGCTCATTGTAGTGATCATTGGGAGTCCCATAATCAGCGGAAGATGTATACGGGCTAATGTGTGTGTGTGTGTGTGTGTTCTGAAGCTTATTTTATTTTGTCACGCTGAAATAAAAATTGCCAATTTTTTTTTATACAGGTTGTTGTGAAAGACTCCTTGCCAATCCGAAAGTTTTAAAGTTTTCAGATAGATTTCAATTATTTCTTGTCTTTCTTTCTAAAGTGAATCAGTTATTTGAATAATATTTTATTGCTTTTCTTATGATTGTGAATCATATGCGTGTTCATAAAAAATTGCTTAACTATTTCATCCATAAAATTTTGTTACTGATTATACCTCAGTTGTTAATATTGTGCGTAAATTAAAAAGTTCCTTTTGCTTAAAGGGGAAACATGGCACCCCCCTATGTACTATAAGTATTATAAATTAAGTGTTAGGTTAGTAGATCGGTCTCTCAGTGGGTGTTAAGTGATTCAGCACGATTCTTCCAGGTAAAGAGATATATTGACATTAAAACACAGGTAGATCCAAAAAACAACACAAGAACAGCTTGGAGAACAGTAAAATGAGTATAAGCAAGTAAACATAAATAACGTGGGCGCGTGGGTCGTAGTCGTAGGCGGACTGTTAGTTTTTCGCGGAGCGGGGTGCCGTGTTCGTTGGCGGAGCGCGGGGGCCCGGGTAGCGAGCCGTCGCGAGTTAAGGACACGTTAGTCGCAACTCGGAGTGCTATTTATTTAAGGTTGCGTTACAGTTTACATTTTACAATTTTTGCATTTGAATACCAATGAATTATATTTATTTATTGTAAATTAAGTTCCAGCATGATTGAAATACGACCGAAATTAATGATTAGTCAAATCCAAAATCCTCAGATTTAAGATTTTGCGTCATCATCACATCACATATAACACAAAAACATACATAAGCAGGTATTACGGATATTTTTGAAATCCAAAGAAGAATTATTAATTCAGCCGTTAATCGATATGGCTTCTTGGAATCACTAGTAAGTTGTATACAATACAATAAGATATATGTTATTATTTCTGCGTGCTGTTACGCTTTCTTACGTAGATATTAAAGGATACATAACATATTTCTGATTACAGTCTGTAGAATAGTTGTCACTGATTTACAGATGTTGTAAATTAATCTACTTTTAAGTGAAACGGCATTTTAGGTACTCTATTTTTGTATATTAACATTTTCAAAATGCACATTATATACGAATTACTATGAAAATATATAATACATTACTTAATTTCAACTAAAATGTAGGATACAAACATGAAACAGTAACAACAACAAGATAGAACGAACGAACAACCATCAAAATTGGAGGCGGGACGGGGGGCACTCGCGGAGTCGCGGGTGGCGATGGGCGGTGGCGTTTCAATTTTGCAAAAGCATTCGTTTTAGTATCGGTCATTCCGTCATTGTCGCTCGTTCCAAACAATTTGTTGACGTTTATTTAGAGGTCAGTAATCAAGTAATTTTAAACTAGCTTACCTAAGTATCTGCAATTTTTTGATACGGAGTAGAAATATACACAATATAAAATTATTTACTAAGTGTGTGTGTAGAATTCCCAGATAGAATTTGGCATACATTATGATAGTAATTAGTGAGTTGTTTGTTTCTTCTGTTTACTCAATGGTGGGTTAATATTTTTGTGCACGATTAGTTAATGATACTTGTGATTTCATATTGAGTATATTTACTGAAAATCCAGCTTGTGATCTAAATACGTAAATGTTGAATAGGTAAGTGTTTCTGAACGGTGATTTCGGGAAGCGTTGCGATTGTGCATTATAATTATTTACCGATAGAAATGTGGATCGTGAAACCAGCAATACAATTTCGAAGCTTACTAGCAATGCTTATCAAAATTAAATTAAATTCCGAATTTTAGAACCCTGCACAGGGTCCATGGCCTTGGTCATGGGCAGACTATCTATTGCGATGTTTAATATGTTCGAATGTTAATTAAATAACGCGTAAATTTGCCGTAAGAGTATATTATGTTTAGATTTGATGTTTAAAATATGTGATTTGCGTAAATTAATGTTAAATAAATAACCGCAGTGTTTGTCACTCCTTTGTTTTTGTCTTGTTTATATTTGATACACATATAGCGCAAAGGAGGTAAATTGGTATAGGCCCCGTTAAAAAAAATTAAGCTAGAAATCTCTTATTTCATTCACGTCATTAAAATGATTAAATCCGAGATCCTTTAATCCCTTACACTTGAAGATTCGATGGAATTCTTGTTTCTTGTTTTTATCTTGTTTTTTAAAAAACGTTGCCCCACACTAGGATTTCTCCTGTGTCGTGGGTGCGTTTACAGACATGAATTCCATATACAATACACCCAGACCCGGAACAACTACCTGCAGATCATACAAATATTTGTTCCGTGCGGAAATCGAACCCACGACCCGGAGCGCAGCAGCCGACTGTATCAGCCACTGCACCAACCTTGTCGTCAAACAAATTGGAGTAGATCTGCATAATACTGGAATTTCTTTAAGCCCCTTCTCATAAGGCATAGGGAATGTGGCTCTTTCTACGTATTGAGTTCGTTTAAATCAGGGATTCCTAAACAATTTTGGGCAAGAGACCCCTTTTCCAAAATGAACTGATATCTCAGAACCCCATAGGCAAATTACTTAAAAAAATACTTACCAATTCCTAATCCTCCTATTGCTACTAAAAGTCATTCTTATAACAAGTTGGTACACGTAACACAACTTATAACAGTATCTTGAAAGTTTCAAATACTGACTTGGGGATCCCTAATACGGATGTTATGGAGTCCTGTATAAACCTGTGAAAAGATAGTAACATAAAAAAATGCCGCGTATCTTTTAAGATTGCAGTAATCTGCAGTTGTTTTAAATGAGAAGCGATTTTCGGCCAGCCGCATTTCAGTCGGCTGACCCCCAAACTAAAAAAACAAAGCGGCTGCCATTTCGCGGCTGCTGCCTAATTTGGGGGGTAGCAATCCCTCCTGCCGGAGGTTCTACATTGGGGGTCGTGCGGTCCATGGCCCTTTATGGGGCCCCAGTGTGGGCGAACTCCCTGAGGACAGCCAGCGTCACCGTGCTGCGAAGGCCGCAGCGAGCGATGGCCGCTAGGGTGATAAGGGGATACCGCATGGTCTCCTACGAGGCCGGGAGGCTCCTTGCCGGATCACCGCCCTGGGATCTAGAAGCGAGAGCCCTCGCGTCGCTATATCAGTGGTGCGGGGAGGCGCTAAGTCGGGGCGAACGACCAGTACACCGTGAGATCGAGGTACGACGGTCCGAGCTACAGCGGATCCTGGTGGCGGAGTGGAAGCACCGACTGGAATATCTTACTGCAGGGCACGCCGCGGTAGCGGCAGTAAGACCCCTCATGAGGGAATGTCTGGAGAGGCGGCATGGCGCCCGCACCTTACGGAGGACGCAGGTACTCTCGGAGCACCACGGGTGTTTCGGGAAGTATCTGTGTCGAATAGGCCGAGAAAGGACGCCCGGTTGTCATAATTGCGGAGACTGTCGTCCGGAACGAGAACGCGTGGGATGCCGTCGTCTCCTTTTGCGAGGAAGTGATGCAAGCAAAGGAGGCGGCAGAGCGGGGACGGGAGAAGACCACCTCTGTCGCAGAAAACGCACTGGGCGTGGGCGCCGGAGGAGGGCGCTTAAAGATCTCCAGCCACCATGAGGAGCGGCGTGCGGGCGACGATCTAGGGGTGGTCCGTCGCCCGAACAGAAACTGGCCCCTGGCGGCGCGTGTGTTTTATCCGGTAAGAGTCCGGCAAGCCCGGAGGGGCCCTTCCTAAGGCGGAGGAAGTCCATGAGGATTTCCCCACGATGAAAAAAGCTCTTTGCCCATACCACTGCTGGGGATAGTTGGTTGGTGCAGTGGCTGATACAGTCGGCTGCTGCGCACCGGGTCGTGGGTTCGATTCCCGCACGGAACATATATTTGTACGATTTGCAGGCAGTTGTTCCGGGTCTGGGTGTATTGTTTGTGGAATTTGTGTTTGTAAACGCACCCACGACACAGGAGAAATCCTATTGTGGGGCAACGTTTAAAAAAAAATCTTATTAGTAGATTAAAACGCACGCAGTATCCGTCAGTTAACATGTTCCTGCACGCACAGTATTTCTTTATTTATACTTTTATGCAGAAGGGTGGTACACAAGGCGGACATAATGCCATGTGGCATTCTCTACGAGTCAACCTTTGGGTTAAAAAAAATGCATCGAATGACATACTAAAAAAAAAAATAACCATTGTCCCGGAGTGCCTCCCTCCGTGTTTCCTTCCCGGTTAGCTATACTAGGGGGCTCTCTCCACGGCAGCAAGTAACGGAGTTCAGTTATTGAGATTCAATGAAACGTAACATATTGTTATAATGGTAATGATATTCACAACTTCAATTAACACTTCATGGTGATGTTTAATATAAATATTATTACATTTGATTGAGTAGTTTTTAAACCAGCTTCAATAAGCAGGTTAATTTGACTGCGCTTATCTAGACGATGCCTTGATAGTTTCGATTCTTCTTAGATCAGAGAACCGCACCCGTATTAGCTAAAAACAGCGACAGCCAACGCGACAGCAGCTATCGCGCATTTAAGGATTCCCAGTGGAAAAGAGCCTGAAATTGAAAGCTGAGGATGGCATTCTTTGTTAATTGGTCGTCCACCATACTGTGCGTCAGCGATCTTTGCATTTTTTTTTTTTTTTATTGGTGCCCAGTGGAAATATCTTCATGAACTTCCTTCGCCCCGGGGAAGGACGAAGGGGTATGCCGGACTCCTACCGGCTAAAACCACTGGAGCGGTCATCTTCGGCACGTAAGGGAGGCTCCAGGTCCTCGTATGATCACACTGGAGCAGCGATCTTTGCCTACTTAATCGCTATCGGCAAATACATAATACCAAAATGACGTTTGAGAACGGCGTCTGCGCGATTTACGCATGTTGCAAAGCGTCTGCGACTTACGTAATCAGCCCGCCGATCATTCTTATTTTTAGTGTTAAATACTGATATAAAATTGGAAAAGTTCTTAAATTTATTTACACTAAAAAGAAACAAATAAAACTAAACTTTTTAACAAAGAAAATACTGACATCAAAAACGAATACTTTAATATAAAAATATTAAAACAAAGAAAAGGAAAATAAAACTTTATGAAGTCGGGCGGGGCCGCTTACGTTTACACTATCTACAAGTTAAAATATTGGGTACCTACTAATTTCGATGTGCCAAGTGATTTTAGGCACCTACATTAATCAGCCGGTGAAGAGTTGAGAACATTTTCATAAATGTATGCTTAGATACTTTTATCATCTGGTTACACCGGTTTCTCGCCAACTTGTACAGGCACCCGCTGGATGCGAGTAGCGCAGGATCGGTCGTTGTGCCGATCTTTGGGGGAGGCCTATGTTCAGCAGTGGACGTCTTTCGGCTGAGATAATGATGATTGACTAAAACCAATATGTAGTTGTGTGGTGCCGGCTCAGAATGCCACCACCCCATCTCTTCCCATGAGTGTCGTAAAAGTCGACTAAGGGATTAGCCGGAGGATGGGCAGCAGCGTCCTTCGAGTACATTAGTAACTCAACTGCGATCGCCAACCCACCTGCCAAGCGTGGCGATTATGGCAAAACCTCCCAATGAACCCACAACACATCCATATCGGTGGTTGTAGGCGAAGCACAGCAACGTTCGCTTATTTTTAATTATAGTTAAGTATTTTGTTTATCGTTTTAGTATGTAAGTATATTGTGTTATGTACAGTGAGGGACTGTAATTGGCAGTTGTAGAATTTACGGTACACTGTGTCCCTCACTACTTGCGATACCATACTTGAGTTGGTTCGGGCGCCTCGAGCGTCATTGGAAAATGCCGTATTTTGGGCACATCAGAACGGCCACTACTTGCGCGACCCAAATAAAAGTATAAATACTGCGAGTAGTTGGTCCGTGAGTCTAGGCTGGAGGCTACTTAATGCTTCGCCAATTTGCCCGGTTAAGCAGATATATCCCCCCCGGGATTACTGCGAGAAGCCCTACATAAAAAAATTCTGCAAGTCTTCAGTGAATAATCATTGTGTCTACCATTGTTGTTATAAGCCTTCAGCTATTTAGTTTGTTGTTGTTAAAGTTAGTGTTAAAGTAGTAGTTTGTTATTTAGTTCAGTAATCTCTTTAGTTTGTTGTTGTTAAAGTTAGTGTTAAAGTAGTAGTTTGTTATTTAGTTCAGTAATCTCTTCGTGTGTTTTTGTCTTGTGTATATCTGTGTTGTGTTTGTGAGAACGTCAAGTCAATACAGACCGTGTCAACCAAGTCAAACAGAGTGTTTCATTTAACTCCCGTTATTCGCAAAAGGATTAACCACCAATACCAACCAGCCTACCTGAATCCTCTACAACAGTGGTTGTGGTGATCTTTGGGGGAGGCCTGTGTCCAGCAGTGGACTTCATTCGGCCGAAATGATGAAAATGATGAATATGTAGTTTCAAGTATGTTAGGACTATGTAAAACAACATTACGATACATCGCGCTAATCGCACATCACGGTTATGTTGGTCGGCACGATTGGTGCAGTGGCTTATCAGCCGACTGCTGCGCTTCGGGATGCGGGTTCATTTCTCGCACGGAACAAATATTTGTATGATCTGCAGGTAGTTGTTCCGGGTCTGGGTGTCATTATTTCGGCGGAATGAAATCCACTGCAGGACACAGGCCTCCCCCAAAGATCACCACAACGACCGATATGGGCGTGTTGTGGGCTCATTGGGGGGTTTTGCCATAATCGCCACGCTTGGCAGACGGGTTGGCGACCGCAGTTGAGCTGTTAATGTACTCGAAGGACGCTGCTGCCCATCCTCCGGCTAATCCCTTAGTCGACTTTTACGACAACCACGGGAGGAGATGGGGTGGTGGTATTCTGAGCCGGCAGCACACGGCATGTATTGCTGGGTGTATTATGTGTGAAATACATAATATATAAAAGGACATTTCACGTGCTGGCTGATTTCTATTATAACTGCTGTGGAAATAAAACAACTATGTACTTTATTTTTGGTAAAATAGAATTTTCTTCTTCCTGCCCTGGCCTAAGTTATTTGGGATCGACGCAATTTATTAGTCATATTGGTATTTATTATGAACAAATGTGAGTTATAGTAGAACATAAAATTATGTTTTATTTTGTAATTCATATATTTTTGCATTCATTATCACGGTACGAAGTCCAAGGTACTTGATGTACCGGCCCACCCTGATTTGTGCGTCACCAACGCGTATCCACGAACTGGGTGGTTCTCTGCTCCGCGGCAGTTTGTGGAACCATAGCGCCTCGGTTTTGTGAGGCGCTATCATGTAGTCACCCATCAGGAAATATGTATTAGTCATAGAGTCCATATCACCCAGCCGGGTCAATAGTGATAGCATACTACTCTGTCAAGAAAGTAACGGGAAAAGATCAATAATACACAAAATGTTCATCCAACGACTCCCAGCGACCTTCACCAAGTCGTCTGTCCACCTCGTTGTCGTCCCACGCTGCGTTTTCCGGTGCGCGGTCTCCGTTCGAGAACCTTTTTGTCCCAACGGCCATCAGTTCTACGAGCAATTGTATACGAAATACTGTACATAAAAAATATTAACACTACACTAGTTTACACGCTGAGACTGCGTCGTGTGTCGCTGACTGACTGATCTCTCATTGTATCGAAAGCCTATAATATGCGAGATCAGCGTATACTGGAAATGTATAGCTCGATATGTAGCCGTGTGTATATATGACGTATTCAACGTTATAGAAACTTTCTCTGTTTTTCTTTCTTTATACAGAATGTTCAGTAAATAGCACGACATACTGCAGGGGGTGAGAGCTTGGGTCAATACTACCAAAAAAACACAATATATGTTCAGCAAAATCTTACGGGTGTAGAAAATTTTCCGAAATATCGAAAAATCTCTACCTTGAAACCGATTTTTAATCATATCGTAATGAAAAATTCCTTTTCTAGTTATTTTTTTACCTCAAATTATTTGTGAATAGTTACTTTACTCATTGATAAGTCTTAATTCTATTAAAAAAAGGTTTTCAAGAAATACAATTTTTATTTAAATTTTCACAGTACAATATTCTTATCGCTTAACTTTAATCTACAGTGGTGAAGCGGTAAGCGGTAGCCATACTGCGCTCACCAACCCGCCTGCCAAGCGTGGTGAGTATTGGTAAATACCCCCCAAAATGATGACACAGTTGTGGAATCTATGGGGGAGGCCTTTGTTCAGCAGTGGACGTATAAATGGCCGATATGACAGTGGTGAAAAAAAAAATCCGTAAGATTTTGCTGAACGTATATTGTGTTTTTTCGGTAGGTATTGACCCAAGCTCTCACCCCCTGCAGTATGTCGTGCTATTTACTGGACACCCTGTGTGTGTAAACAAGCTGGTGACGAGACGAGCAAGTGAATCGTCTGGTGGTAGGCGTCACGTGTCCATAACAACTGTAACGCTACCCAGGACTGGTCCTGCGTGGCACCACGCTGCGCCGCCATCTACATTAAATTATTTCGTCTCTGGAGCCCAGTAATCTCACTAGTTCTAATACCTATGTTTGTTCCAGGTGACTGACGGTGGGGCCGTATTTAAGTTAATCATGGCGAGCTTTGGTTTCGCTAACTCTTCGCTTGACGATACGCTACTCAATCTCAATCTCAATGCGTCGATGTCGTCCTATCGCGGCTTATCCACCCCTAAAGCTAGCAAAAAAAAAGTAAGACTATCATTTCGGCCGAATAAAGTCCACTGCTGGACACATGCCTCCCCCAAAGATCACCACAACGACCGATATGGGTGTGCGTGTGGTCATTGGGTTTTGCCATAATCGCCACGCTTGGCAGCTGGGTTGGCGATCGCAGTTGAGTTGTTATTTACTCGAAGGACGCTGCTGCCCATCTTCCGGCTAATCCCATAGTCGCCTTTTACGACACCCGCGGTATGAGACAGGTTGGTGCTATTCGTAGCCGGCACCACACTTGTTCCAACTATCGTGCGGTCGCTACCAGTAACCACATGCTGCTGAGTATTAGTATTCTACGCGGAGCGACTGTTATCTGACGTCCGCATCCTTGATGAGGGAGGCAGTATCAAAAGGAAGTTTGCAATGATATAATAAAAATAATATTTAAGTTATTGGTATATATTTATATCATAGAAATACATGGTATAGCTAACCAATTACAAACCATTACTTTGATCCGAAACGTTCAAATTTAAAATTCATTTGATACCTCGCTAAAGAAGCTGGTAGACATAGTCTATCTTAATTCCTTAACTTTGTGTTAAAATTTAGGGCTATATTATTTGGGGTAAATAACTAACCTTTATTTTGGCAGGCAGGTAAAAATGGAGGCGAAGACAAGAAACAAAAAGGAAAAATTGAAACACTAAAAAAACAAATAGCTAATAGAAAATCACAAACTTTAGAAGACGTTCAAGCTTTAAAAAAATATAAAAATGCAATTAAGATGAATGATCAAATGAAGATAATAAAACAGAGAAAATTGCGGTTGGACAAAATGATTAACGCTACACAGACACTGCGTCGTAAGAACAATATGGCTATAGACAAAAATATTGAAGCGACTAAGGAAACTTCAACTGTCAGTGTAAATAAAATTGTGAAGAATATTAAAGCAATGCAACAATATGAGACAGAGCAGGAAATTGAAACTGAAGAAGAAATCGAAACCATAGAAGAAATCGGTGCTACAAAGCATATTGAAGAATTGGAGAAAACGGTAGCAATGATTAAAAACCAAATTGAGGAGAATATTAAAACGATGAAACAATACGAGGCTAACAAGAAATTTGAGGTTGAAAAGCAAATTCATACATTAAATGAAAAGGAGGCTCTGATGAAAAATGAAATAGAGAAGAGTATTGAAAGAATGGAGAAGACGTTAATTATGAATAAAGCTGTAACTGAGAAAAACATAACAGCTATGCAACAAAAGAAGGCTGACAAGAAATTTGAAATTGTGAAGAGAATAGCAACAATGAAAGAAATGGAAATCGACGAGAAAAATGAAAATGTTAAAAACATTAAAGAAATTGAGAAGACGTTTGCTGTAAATAAAGATGAAATTGAGAAAAACATTACCGCAATGCAAGAAATGAATGTTAAGAAAATCGACGAGTTCATGCAAAATATTTCAGCTATGAAAGCAATAGAAAATATGAAGAAAATTGAAGCTGAGAAAAATATTGCAATACTGGAGAAAACGATCGTAACGAAACAAAAAGAAATAGAACAAAATATCGAATTTATTATACAGATGGAACGTTTGAAGAAATCTGATAAAGTTATTATGATGGAGAAAATTTTAAACACTGTAAAGCACGTGAATACGAATACTTAATATAAATAGTGTTATTACTTAAAAATATATATTCAATTATTTAGATATATATATATATAGATGTTGCGGTAATCACCAAAAAATACATTTACGCATAGATATTGTCACAGTTTAGCCATTAATTCTTAAGTCCTAAGAAAACTTACCTTTATCAAATTTTAATTCTTTTCATCTCTCTTTACTGAGGACAAAGTAAAAAATATAATATATTTTTACCTTATTTAAAAGTAGCTTGATCCAAACACTCCTGGGACAATGTCAAATGATGCCATATAGACAAACCGAACCATTTCTTTTCGTTTTGATCGACCTTAGGTCCTCGCGTAGGAGAACTGATAGGTAGTATCGTTGTGGTCATATTGTGATATTATTTGCATTCGACCGCCAAGGGGTCTTATTAGGACGATAAGATAAGATAAAAAAATATATATTAGGTATGATGTTAGAGGCTCTGTAACTTTCTTACAGGTTCAGACGCCGCTGCCGCCTTTTCCAACGGAGCGGGAGTATGTATGTGTTTTTGTATAAAATTTTACTATTTTATTTCATATGTTAGACGAAAAATATGGTTCGTAGCTACATTCGCAAAAGAAAATGCCCCGAATGGAGTTAACGAAGCTGCTGCTCTATTCAAAATACCATGTACTACGATAATGAGTCACGTCAATTGTAAACGAGGCCATAAATTCGCCAAGAATGGTTAACTGCAAGAGGCATAATTTGTCAATAAAAACATCAATCAGAGGAGGTTTCTAGAAAAAAAGCAGCAGATCCGTTTATTTTCGAACAATACTTATACAATAATCTCCTCTTCGCAACAATTTATCAATTTTGATGTTTATTTTTTATGTAGAGATTTTAATGTAGTTTCTTGAGAAATTGTTATATCAACAGATTTTGTTGTGTAAACTACCTACTGAGTGTTTTGTTTAATTCTTTCAATATACCTATATTTTAATGTTTTTGGATAAGTATATAGTTCTTTTATTTTTGTAGTACGTACTAAGCGCAAATAAAAGAGTATTTTTCTTCTATTGACATTTCGAATTTTTATTTATAAAATGTTTTCTGCCCCTGTTTATCAGTATGAACTCTTACCTCATAACTTTTTTTATCTTTAATGTTCATAACAAACTATATAAGTGAAATAGGTGACAAATAACACTATTTTACATGGTTACTGTCCTTGAAAAGAAAAGTTATTTTTCATAACAATTGAGATGCAATCAGTTTATAAAATATCATGAAAAAAATCCAACGTGAAGTACGTTTCCAAAATATTTATTAAAAATATAAATAATATACAAAAAAATATTCACCGTCACTTTTTTCTTATATATTTTTGTGTCTGTCTCTTGTAATAAGCCTAAGCCAACAATAATCACGAAACATGGCCGCAGTATTCATTATAATCTTGCTTTTTATTTTTAAATACCTGTGAAAATGCTCTGCATTTTCGCCGATGACTAGTCCGAGGTGTTCAGAGAAAAAATTGATACGAGCCAAGGAAAGGAAATTTCAGTGACATGTTGCCACCCGTTCTTTGAAAATTATGCTATTGTATAGTCAACAATTAACTGTTAGTAGTCTGTATTTCATTCGGGGTTTGGTAAGTACATTTTTAACTTTTTTGCCAGGAAAGGTAATGAGAATTGGATAGTGATCACTACCAAAAGTAGATGAAAGTGTGTGCCAATAAAATGATGAAACTAAATCTGAAGTGACAATGGAGAGGTCTAACATTCTCATTAGGACTGGTACAATGTGTTGTATTTAATACACAAAGGTTATGTTCATCTATTACATTTAAGAGTTCTTCTCCAGTGAAACTAGATATAGAACTACCCCATAACTTATGCTGAGAATTAAAATCACCCAATATAAGGATGGGTATTGGGAGCAGGTTGATCATCTTATTTACTTCTTGTAAAGTCTGAGAAGATGGATAAGGAATATATATAGACGCAAAACATATATCAGCAATAAGAGCTGCAACAATAGAAAAGTCACCATGTTGTGGAAGAGAAATAGGTTTTATATACAGCTTATTTTTGACGAGTAAGGCTACTCCACCGTACCCGTCTTCACAAAGACAGAAGTAACCGCTTATTTTGAAGACAAAGCCTGGCTGGAGCCAGGTTTCTACCAAAACGATTATAGATGGTTCATATTTATTGATTAGATAAATAATGTCAGTTTTTTTACGTATCACACTTCGGCAGTTCCACTGGACCACTATGTGAGGGCAGGGCATTGGAACCCCCCAACAGTATGATTACAGTGAGGATCTATTTGATGGTGTAAATCCATTATGGATTTCGGTCATATTTTTTAGTGTTTCAATTATAGGGGCAGCGTGTTTTGGTTTTATAAAGTTGGACTGAGAAAGAGCATTAATTAGTAACATAATAATATCAGTTAAAGACTGTTCCTCATTTTCTGAGGTTCTAGAGTTTAATGCACATTCATTAGCCAAAGATGGCATCTTGTATTCTTTAATTCTTTTGCTAGCTCGCAGGTTTGGACGCTGCTCACTTAGTGTAAAGCTCACGCTCTTTCGAGCTTATTGTACAAATTTTTACACATGCAGCCTGTGGGTTAGATATACTCAAAAATCGTACAACGCCCTTCGTGTTCAATAAAACAATGCGTTTAGGGTGCTGGTGGTGTTACCTCGCTTCTGTAGCGCCTCAGGGATGTTCACAGATGCTCATGTAAATTGCTTTTACACAACGATGCGTAAGAGATGTGCATCCCTGGTGCGCAGGGTGTGGGCCAGCTCTAATAGCATTCTGAATATGATTGCAAGTAGGCTTGATTGTATATACATCACTGTTGCGCCATCTCTCATGGGATGAAGCAGAGGTGAATCGCATATGATTTTATAAATATATATTTAAAGTTTTATTGCTAACATAGTTTTTAAGTTTTACTAACATTTTTGAGTCCTGGTCACTTGAATAAAGAGATTATTATTATTAATAATTTCTTGGTGGGCTGCATGGTCATATCCTTTCGGGGACTGATATGGTGAACGAGGTTTTAATATAACTGTTTTCCTATAGGACATATTGGATGAGGATGGAGGGGGTGTTTTACCTATTACTGGGGTTGTTCGGCTGGTTGCAATAACGTCTGTATATGATTTAGTAACAGGTGGGTGGAGTTTAGATGCTTCAGAATATGAAACACAACATTCAGTCATGGATTTTTTTATTCGTTTTTGTCTATCTAGCTCCGGTCAGCCTTTGCAAAGTGAGGCCCAGAACAAAGACAGCAGGATGCGCAGTCTTCCTAAACATTACAACTGTCAGCAGTGTGAGTACGAGTAGCAGCGTGGCTTAGACCTACACTGGGTTTTGGTGTGACCAAAGCGGCAACAGCTATAGCATTGGATTGTTGGGTAAGTATAGAGCTCTACTGGTAGTGCATTATAATATATAAAAATCCTTTTGGGCAGAACTTGTCCATCAAAGGTCACAACAACAGTCTGTGAAGGCTTCCATGTAGGTGTTCCCATTATATTAGTTTTGTAATTTAACCGCCTGATCTTTAAAATATTTCCACAGCCTATAGGAACGTTAATATTTTCCATTACTTCTTCAGGGGACCACTCGGCTGGAACTCCTCGTACAAGGCCCATCCGAGTTAGATAAAAGGTGCGAATAAATGCTTTTAATTTATTTTTATTTAAACTACAGCTACAGCTTTATCGAAATGAGTGAATGCAAGGGAAACTCTGTTATGTCCTATTCTCTTAAGACTACCATTTACAATGTTTCCGAAACATTTTTTCTGAAGGAACTTTCCGAAGGCGATAGGGTGTCATCTGGTCTGGCCTGCTCTTTCTGCACATGTACAATGAAAGGAGCCACATCCGTAGCTTCATAAAATGTTCAATCTATTGGTGGGGGGCGAGACTGAGATTCGATAGTGATATTGTTTTGGTTAGTGGTGACTGGAATTAATGTGTCAGCATTGTTTATAACAGAAGTTAATTTTACTTATCATAATTTTTCTTTTATTAATAATGTCTTAGGTTTTCGCGAGTATTACACATTATAATAAAACACTTTTAAACGGATTCTATCGCGTATATTTTAGATTTTTGTTTTTCCTGACGTTTCGAATGCTTTGCAGCATTCGTGGTCGCAGGATGACTAAGGTGACAGGCGTCGTTACAGATTTTAAAAAGTATTTTTATTTTATCTACCGTACAATTTTAATAAAAAAATTAGTTTCGATGCACGCAGTAATCACTCACAGTGTCTTGATGTTTTTTTAGTGCGGTATGTTGTTTGGGACTTTATTATTTTAATTACTGGATTCCAAACAGGTGATACGATACCTGCCAACCATCTTCTCTATTAAAATTAGGATGTTTTTTAATTTCAATAGCCTCACGAAACATTCTTGGTACATATCGGTTCTCTTTCGCGAGGACTTGAGGTTGATCAAAACGAAGATAGTGGTTGGGTTTGCCTAAGGCATGTTCACACACTGCAGACTTTGTGGAGCGTCTATGCTTGACGTCAGCTATATATTCTTTTATTCGGGTGGCTATGCTACGCTTTGTTTGCCCTATGTATGAGAAACCACAATCACAGTCTGTTCTCTGAATCTCAGGTGCAATCCGTGTCTGCAGTTGAGTGACGCTACGACTATGAGTCTACGCTTATTCCAATGCCTGAACATCTTACTCGTACGACTAAGTTTAATGGGCCGACCGGTTACCGAGATCACGGAGCCATCTGTCTCCATGCCCGATTCGTTTACAAAAGATGATGCTGGAGGAACTGAGCCCCTGGATCAGGGGACTCCTCCATCCCGAAAAAAAAAACAAACAATAAAGAGACTTACCAAATAAATAAACTATATACAAAATAAATGAATATTATTGACAGATTATACTCTTCTGACCACATTATAAATAATAAAATTGTTTGCAAAATAATTTCGCTCCCGCTTAGTTTTACGTTTCCCGCGCTTTTTTCAATTAGAAATTGAGTGGATCAAGCAATCACAACCACAGATACACTACATCCATTGATAATTATAAACTAGAGATTTCATTTATGGGCTGCGATATTTTTTCTCTTCTTTTTTTAAAGTTTAATTTATGATGTTTTTATTATACCTACTGCAAAAGTCTAGATTTAAGCGTGTGTCAATTGCGCGTAGAAATAAATAATTTTCTTTCTTTCTTATCTAACGCCATTAATTCCGTAATGATAAGGTTTTACCCTACAACTGGTAAAATAATAATAATAAAATATCAATAAATGTAGTAGACGTGGCAGTACTTCCTCGTGGGTTCGTTAGCAACGTGTTTTCAAATTGAAAGAACTGGACATAGCTAATATTTGCAGTTTTAGGTGATACTACAAGGATGTTGAACACACAACCACCGAAAATAAATCAATTATTTGAAAGACTTCGTAAATATTTCTTCATACGTTAATAAACAATACAATATGCTGGCGGTCTGTACCTATAGATATGATATGGTTGTACATTACACATGCTCTATAAGCTTAAGAATATAGCACGACTCCATCTCCTCCCGTGGATGTCGTAAAAGGCGACTAAGTGACTGAACAGCAGCGTCCCTTCTGTGGAACAGCAGTCATTCAGCGCTCACCAACCCGCCTGCCAAGCGTGGTAAGTACCCCCAAAATGGAGACACGGTATGGAACTGGTCGTATGAGGGGAGATTTGAACTATTATTGAATGCACTGCCAAGCAACTTTTGAACCAATTTTCACAAAAGCTTAAGGTGATGAAATCATCATCATATCAGCCAAAGGACGTCCACTGCTGAATAAAGGCCTCCCCATAGATTTCCACAACGAGCGGTCACATGCCGCCCGCATCTAACGACTCCCAGTGACCTTCACCAGGTCGACTGTCCACCTCGTTGGAGGTCGTACCACGCTGCATTTTCCGGTGCGTGGTCTCCACTCGAGAACCTTTTTACTCCAACGGCCATCAATTCTACGAGCAATGTACCCCACCCATTGCCACTTAAGTTTACTAATCCTTTCAGCTATGTCGGCAACTTTAGCTCTTGTACGGATCTCCTCATTTCTGATAGCTTTCTCCATAACTCTCTAAGTGATCTTGAGCTTTATTACGAGGCCCATAGTGAGTGATCACGTCTCTGTTCCATATGTCATCACTGGTTAAAGAATTTCGTCTTGAGGCATTCCGATATTGCTGACGAAAAGACATCTATGAAATACTTATTCAATAATTACTATACAAGTACTTTTTTTATTTTTTTTATTGATGTCCAGTGGAAATCCTACATGGAACTTCCTTCACCCCGGGGAAGGGTGGAGGGGTATGCCGGACTCCTACCGGCTAAAACCACTGGAGCGGTCATCTTCGGCACCGAAGGGGGGCTCCAGGTCCCCGTAAGATCACACTAGAGCCGCCCATTGGTGCCACGCCTTTAGGCACATCACGGAGGGGATGACTGTAGAGCGGTCACCCCCTCTAGTGGAGGGAAGGCGACTGTAAAATGGTCGCCCCCCCAGGCACTCGGGGAGGATTGTAAAGGATCCCTCCAAGCCTCGCTTTGCGCTATGCTGCGCACACGGCGGCACGTGACCACGTGCGCGATCCAATAATAGTCCTATGACATTTTGCCAGAGAGGCGATATTCTGGTGAGCAATGCGTTCGTCAATATGGGTAATTCACTCCATTCATACTTAAATTAGAAAAAAGAACGATAACCCCGTTCATGTCGCAAATATCTTATCGCACAAGTTTGATAGCAACGTGTTTTTAAAATGTTACTTTAAATTAGCAAAACCAAAGCAAAAGTATTTGGTTTACAATGCGACAAGAGTAGACTAGTTGATTGTTATACTAGGGGCTAAAATGACCCATTACATATGAGGTAGTTTTAGTAAATAGAAACAGAGTTTTAATGGAGTTTTAGCGCCGCGTATTACACTCTACTTTTCACTATGATTGTGAGAAAATAAAATAATCCAATACAATATGAAATAGTTTATTTTATTAAAAAATAGCTGGGACCCGCGGTTTCACCCGCGTTTTATTTAAAAGAAATTTAGAGTACTTCGACATAGACACTTGACATAGAATATGTATATTGAATTTCAAGGGTTTTATATTTTTGCGCGGAACCCTAATTATTTTTCTAAAATAAAAGTAGCCTAAGTTATTCCTTATAACATCAGCTATCTGATAGTGAAAGTCCCGTCAAAATCGGTCCAGCCGTTTCGGAGATTACCCAGAACAAACACAGACAGACAGACAGACAAAAAATTTAAAAATTGTTATTTTGTTTTATGTACCGTATATACTTCCATATGCATTCAGTAAAAAGCTGTTATTTTGACATTAAAAACAGACACTTCAATTTTATTTATTTGTATAGATGTATAGATTACAAACAGACACTTCAATTTTATTTATTTGTATAGATTTAATGTACAAATCTGGATATTTAACGAGATGTTTTTTCCCGGTAACTTAAAACTTCAGTCCTCTGTGAAGATGAATATTGAGTTGTCTGTTTCTTGATATTTACATTATGTCTTATCTGTATAGTTGTTCGTAACATTGAATATGTGCTCCAAAGCGTTGAACTTTGATATTATTTGGAAAGTTCATCAAAATACGTAAGAAAACCTCCTTCCGTAAGCGAATCCACTCGTTTTTCTCTCCTCCACTTCATAAACTTTTCGTAAGTATTTAAATAAATGCTTTGTGACCTTGACGGCAACAGATTGCAAATTATTTCTTTTCCTTTCTCTTCTTTTATATCATGAATGCACACAAAAGGTTCTCGATTGGAGACCGCGCACCGGAAAGCGTAGCGTGGGACGACCTCCAGCGAGGTGGACAGACGACCTGGTGAAGGTCGCTGGGAGTCGTTGGATGCGGGCAGTATGTAACCGCTCGTTGTGGAAATCTATGGGGGAGGCCTTTGTTCGGCAGTAGACGTCCTTTGGCTGATATGATGATGATGATGATTATGTATGCACACTATATGAAACATAAAATAAAATAAAACAACATTTCATGTCCGTATACTTACATTTGTATGATTCAATAAATTGTTCACTAATTGGGTCCTAACTGACACATTTACACGTCATATTGAAATAACGGAGGGCATTTCTCTACATGACAATCTCTGAGAAGAAATTCCGAAAGCAACGCAGGGCAAGGACTTAATTGATAATTTGATTTCTTATATATATTAATGACGTACCCAAAACAATACAAACGCCTTGCGTGCTATTTGCTGATGACGTATATTTATTATTTCAATGTGACGGTGATATCGAAAGTAACCTCCACATAGAGAGTTTTGAAGACATAACAATTTGGCTCCGCGAACATAATTTAGAAATAAATTTAAATAAAACGAAAATGTTACAGTTCCGAACCTATCAAAGAAAACCTTTAAATATTGACTAAATACTTACAATCGCATGGGAGAATGATTTTACCCTGTTAGGCATTACTTTAGATTACAACTTCAATTGAAAAAAACATGCCGACTAACTTAAAAAATTAAATGTGGAACATGTTGTTCATCTATGCATTTAGTAAATTGAAAACAACCACATACCTAAAAACCGCATTAACAATGTACCACGCATATGTTTATGCCTAGTTCAATTACGGGAATTAATTTTACAATTACTGTGGGGCGAATGTACATACATTAAAAACTTGTTTATACTACAAAAAAAAGTGTGTACGAATCCTATGTAATATTAGACAACGCGAAAGCTGTTACCCTCATTTCATTAAACACAAAATTTTAACTTTACATTCTACAATGTTCGATGTTCGTCAGAAATCACAGACATTTTTTCCAGTCAAACGATGGAATAAATATAAATTATAGCCGTCGATATAAAAACAAATTATTTACATGCTCCATCCTATCTTCCAAGCACGGCATGCTGTGCTGGCGCTGCCGCTTCTGCAGCTGAAGCCCTCAAACGGCGCAAATACAATAACCTTATTGGCAATTATTGTTTTGAGCCGTTTGGGGTCGAAACGCTTGGGTCATGGGGTCCGAGTGCACGTCAGCTTTTCAAAGATATAGCTAGACGATTGGTCGACACTTCGCGTGATCAGAGGGCTGGCCTTTTCTTTGGCCAAAGAATAAGCATTGCCATTCAACGTGGCAATGCTGCCAGCCTTCTAGGAACATTTATTATTATTTATATTATATTTATATTATCAGCTGACAGCGATGAGGAGGTATACTTTGACGCCTAAGTTCATGTTATACTTTTCTATATTTATTATATACATAGTTATTTTTTATGTTTAGTGTAATCTCAAATAGTGTATATATATTTAGTTTTAATGTGTATAAAAGCATAATTAATATCTATAGTATAAGTTGTACCATCCGTAATATCTTTAAGATTTCTTTTAGCCAGATTATTTTGTTTTGATTAAATGCATAAGTATATGCCCCATTTCATCCTGTGGGTGTCGTAAAAGTCGACTAAGGGATTAACCGGAGGAAGGGCAGCAGCTTCCTTCGAGTATATTAACAACTCAACTGCGATCGCCAACCCATCTGCCAAGCGTGGCGATTATGGCAAGACCCCCCAACGTCGGTAGTTGTGGTTATCTTTGGGGGAGGCCTGTGTCCAGCAGTGGATTTCATTCGGCCGAAATGAAATGCATATATATTACAGCAATCATAAATTTAGAAATAATGAAGAATAGTCCGATTACAGAATGATTACTATATACAACAAGTTGCCTGAACACATTCATTAAGAATGAGAAAACAAATACGGTATTCTACAACAATTTGAAAACACTATTAATTAAAAAAGCCTATTATGCTGTTGAACAATTTAAATTAAATCAGACAACTTTTCTAGACCTTAAATTTTAATCTCCAACATTTAAATTGAAATACAACCCGAGTAATAAGATACATCTTCTGACCTGACACTATTGACTGATTTACATATTGACATTTTGTACATACATATAGATATCTTAATCAATGTTTTTTATTTTTAAAGAATTTTGTTTTTTTTATATGTATTTGGAATCTAAGGTAAGGTTTAAATAATTTGTAATCACATAATTATTTTAATGAATTTGTAATTAATTATTGTAATGAATTAATAAGTAAAATCTATTTTAAATACAATCTTAACTACAATCAATTTAAGTAATTTTTCATTGCATAGCATGTTTGAGTACCCGTTTTTACAAAATCTGACTCATTAACTGCCCAATGTTTGCAAGGCCCTAGCAGGGTTCATGTACTCCAATGTAATATCGTTTAATCTGAATGATCATGGTTATAATCAATTGTTGATGTGCATGTTGGCAAATAAATAAATAAAGCAATGTACGAGGATCCTTATGGTCAGTGGTGGTCGTACACAAACTTAATACGTGAAACAATTTATGTATTGAGTTTCGGTTTGTTGCGATTTCTGCTCGTTCTGTCTGGGGTGTTTTAATAAAGGGTTTGGTAAAAAAAACGATTAAGGGTAAGTACATATTTATTGGTTCAACACTTCATCATTCAGGTATATAAATTTTAGGAATATGTAAATTTGTTAGGTAATCTTATTTCCTGGCAGCACATCGAAATTGAAGGCCATAAACTGTGCCAGAAGTTAATAGTTAATAATAGTAGAAGAAGAGAATAGTTGAATCGTTTGATATATGTAACTATTTGAAAATTCACAATGTTTGGGGTGTATTGGTAAGAACAGCCCCAACTCTGTTGATTGAGGTTCTTGTTGAATACAATTGCACCATTATACAGTATAACTTAGTGATAACTTGGTGATAAATTAGTGATACGTTAGTGATAACTTAGTGATAACATAATCTTAATAGTATTATTTATTTAATATAGCAGGATAACAAATTATTATTCAGCAACACACATGAAATTACAATATCAATGTTTACTTAGTTATTTGACGTAAACATAGGGCACGCCGCGACAGCGGCGGTAAGACCGGTGATGGAGGAATGGTTGGAGAGGCGGCATGGCGCCCTCACCTACCGGATGACGCAGGTACTCTCGAACCATGGGTGTTTCGGGAAGTACCTGTGTCGAATAGGCCGAGAAGAGACGCCTGGTTGTCATCACTGCGGAGACTGCCCGGAGGACACGGCGCAGCACACGTTGGAGGAGTGCCCAGCTTGGGCAGCGCAGCGCCGTGACCTCGTCGTGGCGGTCGAAGGGGGTCACCTGTCGCTTCCGTGGTTCAGTCCATCGTCCAGAGCGAGAGCGCGTGGGATGCCGTCGCCTCCTTTTGCGAGGAAGTGATGCAAGCAAAGGAGGTGGCAGAGCAGGGACGGAGCGAGATCTCCGACCCCCTCCGCAGAAGACACACCGGGCGTGGGCGCCGGGGTAGGGCGTTGGACGATCTCCGGCCACCACGAGGAGCGGCCTGCCGACAGAAACAGGCCCGAGATGCCTCTCCGAAGGATATGTGCGGCCAACACACAGAAGGGGCCCGACAATCATACCGATACCTGCCGGGGAAGCGGTCTAATGCAGAAAAGCGTACAACTCACCCCCGGCTAGAGGTAGGAAGAAAGACACCGTGGGGTTTTAGGCGGTCTGATCACGGCATGCCCCTCCGCCCTTCCGAAGGCGGAGGAAGTCCAGAGGATGTCTCCACGTTTAAAAAAAACGGCGCAGCGGTTGATATAATAATATTATAAAAGTAGTCCTATGTTTTGCTACAATAGCATACAAATATTATATTATTATTACAGGTATTTTACAAACATTAAGAATTGTCAATTATAAGTGTATAAAATCGTCTTACAATTAATAGTTTATAAATAATTTAAATTATATATATAATAATTTAATTTAAATTATAGAAGCATGAAATTGACAATCAATATTACAGTACACATACATATACATTACACTAAATAGATCGGACGTATATAATAGATATAACTATGGGGTAACAAGTAGTTACCCCATAGTTATAGTTTAAACTTCTTCATTTAGATATTAATTTACAGTGAATACTTTTTTAATCAAAAAAGCATTTAAAGATTTTTTAAAGGCATCAGTATTGTTTGTTTATTATAGATTTAGGTAACTTATTGCATATTTTGGGTGCCATACCTAAAAAAGTTGTTACTAAATATTGCTTTTTTGTGTGGTTTCACACTTATTTTGTTTTTATGTCACTCATGACACTGACAGTTCTTTGAATACCCTATATAGTCCTAACGCATTTCTTTTCGGCTTTGAAGGCCTTTTCTTTGTCTGTAGTTTCCCCAATACATGAGTCCGTATCGTAGTGTTGACGAGACATATCCATGGTATGCAATCACTAACGAAGACTGATTGCCTGCTTTGGATAAGTTATAAAGAGCATATGAACACTGTGCTAATCTTTGGCATCAAAAGAATCTTGGAAATCTCAACGTGAGTTTTCCAAGTCATACCTTTATCCAACCATATACCTAAGAATTTCGCATGGTCAGTTTACAATATGACTTGTTCATTTTTTGTTTCGTTAGTTCAAGCCGCCCAGGGGTCCTGCGATGCCTAATGACAACAACTGGAATCGACGCTGGTACCTGTTTTCCGAACCACGGAGATAGTTCAAATATTCATCCATATATGTACTGACCACGCCAACCGCTGCTTAACTTCACCGGTCGTTTACCGTTCAGGAAGTGCAACTGGTTATGCTGGTTATGAGTACTTCTAAGCCCTAGAATATGGCTAATTCGTTACTTGATTCCAAACTTTTTACGTTGCTACAATTTTATTAGAATTTAATATTGAAAAGCATAAGTTTATGTCTTGGACAAAGCCAGTAAGCGAGTAGCCCCTTTCTTATTGGTTGGCTCTAAAGTTTACATCCTACATTTGAAGTAGGCATGACCAGTTGGCTATATATTATAAAATTCTCTCTCTCTCTCTCTCGACAATTTTATTAAATATTTATCCGACTTTCGGATATTCGTGAGACATAATCTCGATTTTTTTCTAGCAAAGCTAATAATTACGAAGCACTACAGACTTCCAGCATCAGCTCATGCACTTCTTTGGTTAATTATATATCAGTTTTTTTATTCGTATAGTCACGATGTTATTCGTCCTTGAACCCCGTTACAATATATAAACTTATCAAGGTTCACTAATATTTTACAAAAACGTTTGCTAAATTATTGCTACGAATTGACAGATACTTTAGATGGATGACTTTGTCAAATTATCAATGAAAATTATTCTAGCATTAGTCTAAGTTCATAAATGCATAGCTATTTATATCAAAGTATATCTAATTAGTAATTCAACATTTAAGGATTGAGTTGACCCAAAGGCCAAGCTAGCAGCACCTCAACCTATTGTGGTAATGTTAGGGTCCAACTTAGTTTGACTGATGTGCAACCTTTCGTTCCTAAAAACTATTATTAAATTTCATTGAACAAAAAATAACATAGTCCTTTCAAGAGACTAAAAGAAATAAAATATTATATCCGCCATAGATTTCCACAACGAGCGATTAAATGCCGCCCTTATCCAACGACTCCCAGCGACCTTCACCATCACCACCGGCAAATCAAATGCGAGTGATATACTCGCCACTGATGTTAATGCCGAATCCTTACCACTCTAGTAACTTGAAGCCATCCTCCATTGCAGCGGTGAACTGTTTCGGGGAAATGATGTCCCCCTGTCTCACACCTCTCCGCAATGGAATTACCCCTATGGTACTAAAACCTTTTCGGAAACCGGCTTGGTCGGGAGGCTTGAAGTCATCAATTACGATACGATTTATATTACGACTTTGCCCAATAGATTTGTCTATTGCAAACACTTTGGTGCCTTGATTCCGCTCAATCGTCTCTTTAACCGTTGGTTTTAAAGAAACGTATATTGTAACGCAAGGATTCCCAAATACGTCTGTTGAGTAGTCTACCGACTGCTCAACAGGCGGATGCTTCGGCATCACCGGAGGACTGGAGTGTCATGGCGCGTCTTTCTGCCATGAGGTCGAGAGTGTGATCGGGGAACATTTTTGTCTACCTTTACGGTAGGTTTTAAGAATTAGACCCAATCGTTTGGACAGTTTCTACAAGCCTACCATTTAAATCGTCCACAGATACGCAATGTTATTTATTTTGGAGTCCGAGTTGAAAGCTCTCGGAAGTTTTGGTTACGAGCGCTAGAGGGGAGGAACGTAGACATCATCAGACGAGACCTCTCAACTTTGAGATGAATATTCAATGTGCCTTACCATTCGGTGATAACTAAAATAAAACACGATGAATGTAAATATTCACTTAAACGAGTTGGAATCCCCTTTTAGTAAGGGCCAGACGGACAACACCCAAAATCCATTTATACATTAAACAAGCTGTCAAATCCACAACAAAAATAATGGATTTATATTGATAAGTTACCCAAGCTATTTATATTAAGAATGCGTTTGCATCTGTTTTACAGTGATATACATTTTCTCCATCATTATTATTTTATCATAAGTCTCAGTATTCTTCAAACGTTCCGTCTGTATAATAGCTTCTATACTTTTTTCCATTTCCTTTTTTTTCTTTAAACGAGTTTCCTCCAGTATTTCAATATTTTCATCTATATCAATTTTCTTCATAGCTTCTATTTCTTTCATTTTGGCAATGTTTTGCATGTATTCATAAATTTTCTTAGCCCCATTTTCTTGTACAGCTGTAATTTGTTTTTCAATTTCGATTTTATGCATGTTAAACAACTCCTCCATTATTTGAATACTCTTTTCATTTTCAATTTTTTCGGCAGCTTCCATTTCTTTCAGAGCTGCAATTTTCTGCACAATTTCTAATTTCTTCTCCGCCTTGCTTTTTTGCATAGCTGCAATGTTCTTTTCAATTTCATTAGTAGTCACGATTAAAGTCTTCTCTATTTCTTTAAAACTCTTCTCTATTTCTGTTTTTATCAGAGCCTCCTCTTCTTTCATAGTTTGTATTTGCTTCTGAACTTCAAGTTTCTTTTCACCCTTTCGTTCAGTTGAATTCATATTCTTCATAAGCATATCTATATCGTCAGTCAACGTTTCCTTAGTCACTTTAATATTCTTGTTTTTATCCATTTTGATTTTACGGAGAAGAGCCTCTGTATCATTTATACTTTTATCTAACATAAATTTTCTCTTTTCTATTATCTTCATGTTTCCTTCAATCTTAATTGTATTTTTTAATGTTTTCAATGCTTGAATGTCTTTTGTATTGCGTGATTTGCTACTGGTTACTCTTTTTTTCAATGTTTCAAGTTTTCTTTTTTCTTTCATGCCTTTCCCTCCCTTTTTATGTGGCTGCTGGATAAAAAGGGAGAGTTATTTACAAAAGAAGCTTATTACTTTCATAAAGCTATGAGGCGGCCCTAAAATTTAACACAAAGTTAGGGAGTTGTGCTATCGTATACGCTAAGAAAATAGAAACAATTTTAAATAACAATAAAATAATAACTTTAAGCTACTACGAACCTCCCTATTTTTTAAAGAACTGAAATACTGGCTTATTCAGAAATGTTTTTATAATGTGGAGGAGTTTATAAATAGTGATAAAAAATAGTCATTGTGTATTGTGGCAAATGTTTTTCATCGAAATTTAAAATAATGATATATTTAATAGTACACCAATAGTCATATAAGTTAAAATTGTGAATATAATAGAATAGAATTATTGAATTGATAATGAATGAGGCATAAATAATTAATTACAAAATATTGACGTCATTCATAATTTCGTGACTACACTGTTTGCATGTCAATAATCTGACAAAGATGTGCTGATCGATAACTCACTATCATATCACTTGTAACAACCTATGTACCTACCACATTTTCCTGCAAATAAAGATTTTTTATTTATTATTTATTATTATTATTAAATTTTATTATTTTAACTGACCTAACCTTAAAAGGGCTAAGTTGCACTATTGAAAATATATTTAGAAAGTTATTGACTATAAATTAATCACTTCAAAATTATTGATTTTACCACACTGCAAACTCCTTTTTTGTTGCTTATTATTAGCTTGAATATATACGATATTACAGCATTTCTATTATTGTATTAAAGGGGTTTGTAGCTAAACAGTTTCCCGGAACATAATTGAAAAAACAAGGCTGCTCATTTCTAAGAATAAAGAAAGAATGAAGAAGGAAAGAAGAAAGAAATACGCATTACTTTCGCACCAACATCGACGCACTCATCTAGAATGGGTTATATAGATAAAATTACGACAACCACAACTAAAACTGACATCTATTAATAAGGTCAGTGTGGCAAAAATAATACACAAGTAAAGCAGAAAAACAAAACAGAGAAAACAACGATTGACTGATTTCTAATGCCTTACTTTTTGTTTACTGGCCGTAGGGGTGGATAAGGCAAGACAAGCCGCCATAAAAGCATTGAGTTGCCCAATGTCAAGGGAGGAGCTGGCGAAATCAAATTTGTGGCTCGCCATGTTTGACTTCGGGAACAGTTTCAGCGCTAAGATCAATCACCTGGAACAAACGTAATTATGTATTATCACTTTTATGATCATAAGTACTTTATTCCACCAAAAATAGAGTAGATACATGTGCATATTAGGTATAATTTTATAATTATATTAGTTATATATCTTCTTCTTCCTGCCTTTCTGGTACAAAGTTACTTGGGGTTCGCGCAATATGTTAGTTATATCGTAAAGACGTTGGCAACAGGGTTTTACAGACAGCTGTTAGTTATATATAATACAGGGTAGTATAAGTTACAATTACCAGAGTCTTTGGGAAGAGGTTAAACTTAGGCCTATAATAAAAATAGGAATACTATTTATATCGGAAATAATGATTAAAGGTTTTGTCATTTTGAGCACGCAATGCATCGTAAACAATGCGATCAAAACGTTACGTCATTATTGTACTATGATATGACATTATTAAGCTACTGCGAGCCATGACATCAGCCGTGAACTGTAGCGAAACAACAGTCGTTTAGTTTTAATGTACATTGCTGTTTTATGTGAAAATAAATAGTTTATTGTGTTTTCATTCAAAGTAGCGTTAGGATAGACGAAATCAATTATTTAATGTTTTTTGTCTAAATCGGATTAGTGTATATATTTAGTGATTGAATTATGTTTTTAATGTTATGGGAAACCGTTGTGGCTGAATTGTTATGAACTATTTCATTGCTTATTGTTATTGAACCCGTGAATCGTATATCTCAATACCAACATAACATTTGCACGCCATTTTTAATATGGCAAACATGTTGGAACAAAATTCATATTAGGTTTACATCTTTTTTTTTATTGATGTCCAGTGGAAATTCTACATGGAACTTCCTTCACCCCGGGGAAGGGCGAAGGGGTATGCCGGACTCCTACCGGCTAAAACCACTGGAGCGGTCATCTTCGGCACCGGAGGGGGGCTCCAGGTCCTCGTAAGATCACACTAGAGCCGCCCATTGGTGCCACGCCTTTAGGCACATCTCGGAAGGGATGACTGTAAAGCGGTCACCCCCTCTAGCGGAGGGAAGGCGACTGTAAAAAGGTCGCCCCCCCAGGCACTTCTCGGGGAGGATTGTAAAGGATCCCCCCAAGCCTCGCTTTGCGCTGTGCTGCGCACACGGCGGCACGTGACCACGTGCGCGCCACCGTCTTCCCGGGGGTCGATCGGTGTGAGCACGTAGATTCCCCAATCTGCGCGCCCGCGACCCCCGAGGCCCCCCACCATGAAGTGACGGCAGGGGGCTCAGGCGTGTTGGACTTGGGAGCCGGGACGGTTGTTGCCCCGGCGCCGTCTAGTCCTTCTCCGTGCGGGATCAGCCCTCTCCCGATCCCGCTCTGCAGTCTTCTTCTGGAGCATGACGCTCTCGCAGAAGGAGACCACTGCACTCCAATTTTCATGCTCTGCCAACATAGCCGACACTACTGCCGGCAGAGAGAGATCTTGCCCGATCCGATCGACCAGGATCCGCCGCTCGGCCGCAAACGCAGGGCACTCCTCGAGCGTGTGCTGTGCGGTATCCTGGTCGCTTCCACAATGGTGGCACTGTGCCGTGACCTCGCGTCCTATTCTGTGCAGGTACGCACCGAAACAACCGTGACCGGTGAATACCTGCGTCAGACGGTAGGTGACGCGCTCGCTCCTTCTGAGCCAGGCTCCGAAGAGTGGCAGGATGGCCTCGACGACGCGCTTGGTCGCGAACTGCAACCGTAGGCGTTGTTGCCATATCTCGAGTGCGCGCCGTCTAGCCAGCCGCCTCATTCTGTCAAACGCCCCTGATGGCACGCTTTCCCCACTTTGGCGGAGGGAACGTGTCCGGTCATAGACCCACGCATCCATCTCCGCCTGGATGTCGAAAGGCGGAAAGCGTGCCAGGAGAGTTGCCGCCTCGTAGGACACTGTCCTGTATCCCCGTGCGATCCGTATAGCCACTCTGCGCTGCAGACTATGAAGTTTGGTTCTGCAGCGCTGGACGCCAGACAGCCGGGATGACCATATAGGCGCCCCGTAGAGGGCCACAGACCGCACGACGCCCCCGTAGAGACGGCGAACTTCCTCGCTCGGTCCCCCGAGATTGGGCAGCACCCGGTGCAATGCACCCACTACCCTCTCGACTCGGGGGACGAGGCGCATGAAGTGCTCTTCGAAGCCCCAACGACTGTCCAGAGTGAGCCCCAGGTACTTCATGTACTGGCCCACCCTGATTTGCGCGTCACCAACGCGTATCCACGAACTGGGTGGTTCTCTGCTCCGCGGCAGTTTGTGGAACCATAGCGCCTCGGTTTTGTGGGGCGCTATCTGCAGACCCAGAGCGTGGATTTTGGCCACGACAATTGCCACCACTTGCTCGGCAAGCCGGATGGTTCCCTCGAAGGACTCCCCGCTGGCCAACACAAAAGTGTCGTCAGCGTAACAGACCAAGCTGACGCCAGCGGGGAGAACGAACGCAGGACCGCGTCGTAGGTGAGGTTCCATAAAAAGGGGCCGAGAACCGACCCCTGCGGAACCCCGCACGTAATCTCCCTCCGCTTTACGCTACCGTCCCTGCCCACGTAGCGAATGTGCCTATCGCGCAGGTAGGCCCCTATGATGCCCTGCAGGTAAGGGGGGCATCGATGATGGACTAGTGCCCCCCTAATCGCACCCCACGGGATGGAGTTGAAGGCGTTGACGATGTCTAGACTGACAGCCAACGCCACCCCACCCCGCTGGGACACTGCCTGTTCCGACAGCGAGCGGACGCGAAGAATCGCGTCGATTGTGGACCGCCGCTGCCGGAAGCCATACTGACTTTCGGCCAGGTCGGGACCCACTCGCGACAGGTGCTCAACGAGTCTTCGGGTAATTATTCTCTCGAATAGCTTCGAAGCCTCGTCGAGCAGGCAAATTGGACGATATGCAGAAGGAGACTCCGCAGGCCTTCCTTCCTTCCTCAACAGAACCAATCCGGCTTCCTTCCAGCTGGACGGGAACACGCTTCGACGGAGGCAGCTGGTGAACAGCCGCCTCAAGCGGTCCCCAAGAGACTGCAGTGCATACACCCACGCGCGGCCCGGAATGCCGTCCGGACCCGGAGCGGTGTTGCGACTCTTCAGGCGGCCAATGGCTCGGTCCAGCTCCCGTTCCGAAACCCCTAACTCCTCGGTCCATTCCGGGGCAATCGGGGGTGGAGAGGGACCAGGACGGTCCCGGACCGCTGGAAAGAGCGTTGAAAGTACTCCCTCCAGCAAATCCGGGGCCAAAGTTTCGGTCACCGGGGGGACCCACGGGCGCAATTTTCCCACGACCATACGATAGGGTCTCCCCCACGGATTCCTGTCCAGTCCCTCCAGGAGCTCGCTCCAGGACCGAGCCTTCGCCTCGCGAATTGCGCTGTTCAGCGACTTCGTGGCCGCCCGGTAGGCCAGATAGGCCTCCGCAGCCTCTTCAGCTGTAGCACTACGCCGGCGTCGGCTTCGTTGGTACCGGCGGCGGGATGCCAGGCAGACCGTGCGCAACTGCGCGATCTCCTCCGACCACCAGTACACCGCCGTACGCCGGGAGCGCCTAGCCCGGGGCATAGGTTTACATCTTGCATGCAATTGTTTGTATACACATGTTTAAGCAAATAAAATGATCTTATCTTATCTTAAACCGAAATCAGTTAAATAACCAAGAAAAAAAATGTAGCTAATTCATGAAAAGATCGACGCAAATTCTAACGTTGAGGGTTCCAGAATGATATACTGAATACATGGTATCAGTTTGCGTTCTATGTCACGGGTGTACCCGTTTAAAAAAATTCAACCTAACATTAGCAATTAAACAGCACTATTTCGCTGAAATCAGCCAGCATAAAATGTCTGTTTTCAATATAATTATACATTAAAAAATATTTTATAATCGATAATTGTATATAAATAGAATATAATAGTCTATATTGTATAGCATTAGATAAAACAACTACTACAAATAATTCTATGAACGGTAATTGTAATTATACAATGGGCGGTCTTATCGCTAATAGCGATTTCTTACGGACAAATTTCTTACAATTTCTTATAAATAAAGCAATATTAACAATTACCATTAAAATACAATGTTAACAGTTTAAAATTATTTCTCAATTAGCGAAAGATTAATGTATTTTTGCATAGTATTGTTAAGTTGTCGCAATTATTACTCAGTTTCTAACACTGCAGTGCTCGTGGTCACAGGATGACATATATTTTTGTACTTCAATTAAGGTAAGATCTTGAGGTGTTCTTTAGAACATTACCTATACATTTCAATACTAATAAATAATCTGTACTTTTTTTAAATAGAATCTTTTTAAGTACACAATTTAAACTAGCGGCATTCCTAAATGATATTATGTAAATGGTTCTTCAGCCCTTTCAAATAAGTTAGTGTAAGTTCTCCAGGTATAGCAGCCGCAATAATGTACAGGATACAGGTTATCTTTACTTTCTTTAAAAAAAGGCAGTGCCCTTTCGAGTCAGGTAGTGGTATGAAATTAAATGAAATGATCTTTATTTTAGTAAGTAGGTTTTAAAAAACACTTTTACTCGTTAGCAAATTGAGATGAAGCCGGCATTTCCTGCTAACTGCCTCTGAGAAGAAATGCCGCAACAAACTCAGAGGTTTCTGTTTTAAAGTCCAAACATATTTAGATATAAAATTATTATTAATTATCTTAAATAACTTTAAAACAACTATATAATTTAAAATTATAAAATCAATATAACAAGCCCTTCCATTTCATATGTTACCTACACGGTACAGTTTGCAAAACTTTACTCTTAAATTTTCTATATTGCCCCCCAAAGGTGACCCCCATATTCTAAATTCTATTATTTATGTCACAAATTTCTTTCAAAAATCGGTCCAGTAGATTCGAAGTAAATTGGTGGTGACAGACGGACAGACAGACAGACACACGAGTGATCCTATAAGGGTTCCGCCGTTATTCCTTCGGACGTTCGGAACCCTAAAAAAGTACTCAATAAAACGATTAACAGTAGAATGAAAAAAGATAAAACAAAAATTAATAAAAAAGTTTGCTGATGTCGTCAATATGGCAAAGAGATCAAAAAACTCGACATAATACTGTCTCGTACCACAACAAAATCCTTGAAATCCAATATATACCCTCTATGTCAAGTGTATATGTCTAAGTACTCTAAATTTCTTTTAAATTAAACGCGGGTGAAACCGCGGGTCCCAGCTAGTACTTAATATAATAAGGACACAAGTTCAGTGGGAGCTCGCAAATCTTCCATGCGCACGTAAACATGACAGTCACACGACCGGTAATAATATTACAATCTTCACAACGTTGTTCGCGGATACCGCTTATACGAAACTGAGGAAAACTATTCACGTATGGTGGGTGACGAATATTATCACTGGCAGGAACATGATAACTGACGGATCTGCGTGCGTTACATATAACTTATAATAGAACATTCCAATTTTTTTAAAACTAAATATATACTTTTTGGATTGGAACATTTGTATCTGGATATGATCGATCTGTGCATGTTTAATTTTGAACACCCAGAATACCGGATCTGCAGAGTTTCTTCTTCAAGTAAGTGTTAATCACCAATATTATTGACATTTGACATGAGTATAATGTTCTATTTTTAGCTTACTCAACCTGCGGTTTTATTTGAATGCCATCAAGGACTATTTAATTATTGGTCTTAATAATTGCATTTTTGTTTTATTCATCCCCGACTTTGACAGAATCATTGACAAAAGGATGGTGCCATTAATTAAATCTTCGACTTTTTAATTTGTGTAAATCGAAATATGTTTCATCATATCGACCGAATGAAGTTCACTGCTGGACACGGTTGTGCTGTGGCACGGCTGTGGTGCCGGCTCGGTATACCACCACCCCATCTCCTCCCGTGAGTGTCGTAAAAGTCGACTAAGGGATTAGCCGGAGGGTGGGCAGCAGCGTCCTTCAAGTCGCCAACCGGCCTGCCAAGCGTGGCGATTATGGCAAAACCCCCCAATGAGCACTCAACACACCCATATCGGTCGTTGTGGTGATCTTTGCGGGAGGCCTGTTTCCAGCAGTGGACTTCATTTGGCCGAAATGATGACTCTAGGGTTTCTCCTGTGTCGTGGGTGCGTGTTCAGACACAAATTTCAAACACAATACACCCAGACCCGGAACAACTACCTGCAGATCATACAAATATTTGATCCTTGCGGGAATCGAACCCACGACCCGGGGCGCAGTAGTCGACTGTATCAGCCACTGCACTAACCGTGCCGTCAAAACTTTGACTTGACTTATCTGCTCGGTCTCGGAACCCTAGCTGGTTTGAGGTGACCAGCGTGAATACCTGATCATCGATCATAGATTTGACGTGTTGATTGATATAACCATTAGGTAAGGAACCTAACAAACTATCACAACCCACCATTACCCTTTGGTAATTCAATGATAGTATGACAAAACCAAGCATATTTCCATCAAGTTTACGATGTTTTGATATTTACAAAATGCTTATATATATTACTCAAACCAATGGATTTTTATGGTTATGGTGTCCGGATTAAGAATATAGCACCACTCCATCTCCTCCCGTGGATGTCGTAAAAGGCGACTAAGGGATTCTAAACCAGAGGGATGGGCAGCAGCGTCCCTTCTGTGAAACGGTAGCCATACTGCGCTCACTAACCCGCCTGCCAATCGTGGTGAGTATTGGCAAATACCCCCCAAAATGATGACACAGTTGTGAAAATCAATGGCGGAGGCCTTTGTTCAGCATTGGACGTATAAATGGCCGATATGGTGATGAAACCAATGGATTTTTATGGTGGTAGATCCCTGCCCTTCCGCCCCTTCCGAAACGGTATATAAAAAAGTTGTGCACTCGTAAGGGTGAGATTCAGAAACGAGTCTAAGCGTGAACTTACGCTTCCATATGTCAAGTCCAAATGCACTACTTACGTCCCTAATTTTGACAGATGGAAGCGTGAACTTAGCTTAGACTCGTTTCTGAATCTCACCCTAACTGTGTTTCCGATTATACAGCGTCGCTTACCAAAATCACTGTTTTCAAACACTTATTCAACAGTTTACTATTAATATTAAACTCATGTAAAAATAACACAAGCTGCTTTTATGTGAATTCACATAAACACAAACGGTATAAAATCACAAGTGTGCCTATCTTAGTGTATAACAACAAACTAATGAGTGAACATAATAGAAGAAAACACAAACAACTCACTAAATATTGTAACTCGTGACTATCACAAAATAAATCAATACTGTCTACTACTCGTATGTATTGTCGGGAAAGTTACAAATACACTTAACTCATAGCTGTGACTAAACTAGTTTATGCTTATCACTGACCTGTGTATAAACATCTACAAGCTATCCAATACATTATACAACTGACAACGTCTGAGGTCTGACACTAATGAATGCTTGTGCAAAATTGAAACGCCACCGCTGACGCTGACCGGCCGTCGCCTACCGCGCGTGCCTCCCGTCTCGCCACCTATTTTGATTGAACCAAGTGTATCGCATTATTATTGAATCTAAGTATATTTTCGGGAGAATTGGTGTGGTTGCTAATCGCTCAATAGTCACTAAATATAATGTGCATTTTGAAAATGTTAATAAAACAAAAAGTTGTAAAACACCATGTCACTTACAAGTAGATAAACTGTAGTGAAATCGTTTGTTAAATACGTGAGTCATTAATATATATTTAAGCTACAACTAAATATTTATTTATTGTTGCTAGTGCTTGTACTTGCTAGTGATTCCAAGAAGCCTTATCGATAATATTGATTTTGCTGAAATTTGTCAAAACTAGTCACGTAATCATATAAAAATAAATAAAGTTGTTCATAAATGTGAATTTAATAAATACGCGGTTCATTTTATTTTGGAGAATATAGCTACCGCTGTACTGAAAAACTTTTATTAAAAAATTTCCAAATTTAATGTTTCAATTACCATATCCAATTTAAGGGAAAATTTATATTTTCTTATGACATTACACACATTGGCCTTTTATATCGTCATGGATCGTCATGGACATGTTCTGCTCTTCGAAAAAGGTTAACCCATCTCAGTTTTCCTTCGACCTACTTTACACCGGGGGTGCGGGATTCGTGCATTCACCGCACCCCACGTAGGTCTCAGCCTACCACTATTTATGAGGGACCAAAACCGCTTTGAGGCCTGACGAGCCGCACAGTACTCAAGAGAATACCACATTTTTACATTTTACAATATCATAAATTATATGCCTAGCCATTTCGTAATATGATATTACATAGAAATTATTATATTATCAATTCTATGTTCGGACCCTGACACGTACACACGGCTACACATCAAGCTATAAAAACCAGTTTACGCTGATCTCTCATCATACTGAAAGCCTATACAAAGCGAGATCAGCTTGTACGTGAGAAGCATATTTTGTTGTTTTTCAGTTAATTTGTCGGTAGTAGCACAGATATTATAATACACTAGTAGTAGTAGGTACCTGGGAAAACGAATATAATACCTGCGGTTCTGAGAAGTTATATAAATTGCACTACATAATGTATTTGTTTTTTCTTTGAAGGTACTAATGACAGACTATTATAATTATAGTAAGCAATAATGCCTATTATTATTATTACGCTCTATCAAAAACACTTAATATATAGGTGCTATTAACAGCATATCACGGACTAACTTAGTCCGTCCTCAGATATGGTATTATTTTTTGGGGCAATTCGACGGATAACAAACTCCACATCTATGTTTGATGAAAATGACAGATAGCTGTAAGCCGTACTTCCTGCATAGCTCTGATAATTTACAATAAGTTACCAAATAGCCGGAAGTAACTTAGTAATGAAGCATTTAGGCATAAGGTAAAATTATTTTTAACAGATAAAGCCTACTATATAACTGACTTTCTAATAGAATCGTTAATTTGACATGTTTCGTTTCTCTATTTTATTTTATTATTCATTATTGACATTATTTTTTACTTTATTTTGTTTGACATTCTATTCCGACATCATTATATTGACATTTTTATTTTAATCAAATTTTACAGATAGTTTCTTAAATTACATTGGAATTGGAAAGATTATATTTATTATTAATTTTATATTGATGATAATGAAAAAATAGCCATAAATATAGGTAATTAAATAATCTTTAATATTTGCACGCCATGGCACGTAGCTACATGTTAGAACAGAATTTTACTTTTTTTATTATCTTGCATGCACATGTCATCCATTCATTCATTCACAGATGTTTGAGCAAATAAAATTATTCTATTCTATTCTAGTAATTGTCTCTATCTTACAGAAAATTTCCACAAACACAAAAAAGACGTCTTAATTTTGACTTGTTGATTACAGGGCTGATTTCTGTTAGATGTTCTTATTTTTTATTTGTAACCTTCATTACCGACATTATTCCGGGATAGACTAAACTGAATACCGAAATTCTGGGTTTAGAAATAAGAGCCGGTATAGAATTCCCTACGTGTAACCCAAATTGCTAGTAGTAAGTAGAGTAACCATTAAATAAACGGTATCGATAAGCGTTTGCTTTATGAACGCGGACAACACTACTAAGCCGAGGCGGGAATAACGCGAAGTTCAGGAGCGGCAATCGGCACACCCCCCGGCACCGCACCCACCTCCTCGGCTGTCGTGCGTGATAGTCATCGCGGTTGACTTGAAGCTTGAGCATATTTGCCACTTTTATCATACACTTAATATATTTTCTTGCTCCACAGATTTTATTACCTAGATAACTCAGTCTCACTTGCTAGTCTGTTTTTTTATGTCAATGGGGCTTGGCCATAGGAAAATGATGGGTACCACGGTAGGAGGATAAAGGGAGACCAATATAGATATGACCCTAGTCAGGCTTGCAAATTGATAGGTCAGGAGTACTTAAAACCCCTCATTCGGATCCCTGTGACCAGTTGTTCTCTTTGTTAAGAATACACAAATTAAGAAAACCGAAATGATCTAACAGTTGTTGCCTATAAAAGTTCAAAGTAGAGCTTCTGCAAGTCCTATGTTGTGAGTAAAGTCGCCACTGACTAAGTAGGGTTTAGGTAAAACCGATAAAATATGGCAAACAGCGGACAAATTTTTGTTCTTTTTTGTTTAAGGCTAAGATTTTGTCAGTGTCAAGGAAACTGGGATAGTAATAAAAATAACGGATTCATCGGAAATTTACAAATAGAAGATCAGTAATGTAGGAATATGGTAATAAGATATAAGGAAGTACTTTTTTAACGCAATATTATACAAGACAACCCCCAAACACGCTCAGCCTTCACCGCTAGTGTTTAAGCTGCAAAGAAGACGCGGCGCAGCAAACTCCCTAGCAACACCTGTCTGACTGTCATTTAATTTTAAATTACTGTATTACAAAAATTAAAATTAAATTAAAACAAAAACATTACGAGCATAAAGTTGATATGTAATTGCATCAGCATTATCATACTAGCTAGCACACACACAAATGAGTAAAAAATAACATTGTCGCGGAGTGCCTCCCTCCGTGTTTCCTTCCCGGTTAGCTCAACTGGGAGGCTCTCTCCACGGCAGCAAGTAACGGAGTTCGGTTATTGTGATTCAATGAAACGTAGCATATATGTAATGGTATGTTGATGGTAATATAATGGTATATTGATATTCACAACTTCAACACTACGTCTTCATGGTTATATACATTTTAAAATATAGCTTACTGTCACAATATTTAAGCTGGTTAAAAATAAGTAATTGGAATATTACAGGAGACTATTAGTCAGTCGAACCACTAGCGTTGAGGATCCAATGTGTAATGATAATAATCCAAATATGAAGAACGACTCTACGTCACATAAATTCGAATTTTGATTTGAATAAAGAATGAATCGTGAGGTGGACAGTGATGGAGATAAAAGGTCATGAAAGAGGTTGGATTGAAATGAAGATGAAGGATGACTTCGTCAGAACATAAATAATGAAACACACAGGCACGAGCACAATATTATAAAATAATTGTACCCCCTACATAAATCAGCTACTAAGAATGTGCTCGCTGACATGTGCATTAGTATATGTATGTTATCTATTTCGGTTGTTCCGAAGTTATTGAAGCTTCATGGCCTATGCAAAAGTAAATTAAGAACTATAATCTATGCCAAATCTGCCACAAACCGTAGATAAGTCACGAAGGTGCCATATTTTCTGGTGCTATAATTATTATGTATCGTAATTTTATATATCATAGAAGAATCCTTAAGTCTGTAGATGGCAACATCAATAAAAATGTTACGTACTTCTTTCAGTATGGCAACTTTACGCGCTTCTAGGGGATTTCCCGGAAATTGTTTCTCTTTCGCCGATGACTGCGACCAATTTAAGATGTAGGCGATTATAGTATTAAAACAGTCAAACAAGCTACATACGTATTTAGACGTATGTAAAACACATGACCTTCATCTTTTCCAAACACATTACAATAAAGAGTATTGGATTGTATTGTATGTTTCAACTTAATTGGTCCAGTATATTCGGAGCAAATTAGCTGTGACAGACGGACGGACAGACACACGAGTGATTCTATAAGGGTTACGCCGTTTCTTCCTTCAGACGTTCGAAACCCTAAAAACGATATAACTGGTTAGTTTTCTTTTTGTTTTAAAACTTTTTTGCTTTACTGTAAAGTTTTCTAAAATCAATTCTGCTATACATGAGATTCCCTCAAACTCACAAACAAACATTATTGCCTTGTTTGATTAGTATGTTAGTCCTTTTTGCTAACGACACATCACTTATTTTTAAATTAAATAAGAAATATAATTATGATAGAAAGGTAGATAGACTATTATTTCCAAATGATAAGTAGCTAACAACCTTTTACTTCATGGAAATATAAAAAGAAAACAAAACACTAAAGCTCTCATTGTTATTGTGTACCCTAAGTACGGTTGGTGCAGTGGCTGATACAGTCGACTGCTGCGCTCCGGGTCGTGGGTTCGATTCCCGCACGGTAAAAAAATTGTATGATCTGCAGGTAGTTGTTCCGTGTCTGGGTGTATTGTATGTGGAATTCATGTCTGTAAACGCACCCACGACACGGGAGAAATCCTAGTATGGGGTTTTAAAAAAATCTCAAGCACTAACTTATTTTATCAAAAATATTTCAGGGAACAACTGACAGTTCTTTGTAATCAAGAAGCTCCACGTAGTCAAGGCTGCATGGTGTGAGGATTTGAGGATGGCGACGCCTCCTCTTCCATGCTCTTGCCTGCAGAATGTAGCTCCAAACTAGTACCAATTGACGCTAACTAGGTATCTTTGTTGTTCGTCAATCCAAGTCTCGGTTAAGCAAATTACGTTGGAGTGACTTTCTTAAACCTTAACCTTTTTCTAAATGCTTGTATATTTTGTATCAGGATTTTAAAAGCGAAAGGTATGATTCTGATCGTCTGTTTCATAATGCATAATTACCGGTTGTATCAAAGTAGCCGTTCCTATTATTCTGTGTAGGTTCAGATGATAGCCGCGCCATATCCATTAGCTGAGCTAGGCCTACGTTGCACTCTAGAGTGCTCATACGAGGACCTGGAGCCTCTTTTAGGTGCCGAAGATGACCACCCCAGTGGTTTTAGCTGGTAGAAGTCCGGCATACCCCTTCACCCATCCCCGGGGTGAAGGAAGTTTTCCCACTGAGCACAAATAAATAAATTTAAAAAAAAGGCCTGCTTTGCAATGCAGATTTTTGGGAGTTATATTTAACCTCATTTCGGCCGAATAAATAATGTATAACTTTATTTAATGTCCAAGTACCTACATTATTTTTTAATTCAACTGGTTTATTAAAATTCGATACTGACACTACTTCAAAAGTTTAGACTTTACCAATGATATTAATATCATTGGACTTTACTATGTTTCATGTAAGAACATTGTCTTCACATAACCTGAATTTCGAGAACAATGTACTCATAAATATTGTAACATAATATGATTTAAAAAGGAGTAACCATGGAGATTCTTGTCCATTCTTCTCCAAAGGAAGTCTACGTCTTGGAACGCGGCAACTCGTCTAGACTATTCATAAGTGCCTGTAAATGGTATAATCAATAGAAAAATCTTATCTTTATCTTTAGTAACATTAAATAATGTCATTTGTTCCAGTGCCTTGGTGCCGAAGGTGTTCTTGAAGTTAATCATGGCGGGCTCGGGTTGAATACAGCAGGTCCCTCTGTTGAAAATACGATGCCGGCGGCATATCGCGCCTCGTCCGCCATCGCAGACTGCCGCGGCAAACAAGGCAAACAAAAAGTAAGACTATACGAATGAAAACATGGCGGTACCCTTATACTATTACTCGTGTGTCTGTCTGTCCGTGTGTCAAAAGCCAAAAATGTATCATCATATCAGCCGTTTATATGTCCACTGCTGAACATCGGCCTCCCTCATAGACCTCAACAACTGTGCCGTCATTTTGGGGGGCATTTGCCAATACTTGCCGCTTGGCAAGCGGGTTGGTGAGCGCAGTACTCGTATGTTGCTGTTCCACAGGACGCTGCTGCCCATCCCGAGCTTAGCGTCCCTTAGTCGCCTTTTACGACATCCATGGGAGGAGATGGAGTGGTGCTATATTATTCTTAATCCGGACATAAAATGTATGATAATAGTAAATACAATTGGCATTGATTACGAATTTCTACTGTATTTTTTATTTTATTATTATTATTTTCTTGATTGATTTTTTCAGTAATTAAATTATGATTTATTTCATTGCATTAATTATTTATGTTTATTATGAAATAATTTGTTTGTAGACCTGTAACTTATTAGCTGCCAATAAATTACTATGATAATGGCTGCTGTTCCACAGAGGGGACGCTGCTGCCCATCAAACTGGTTTAGCTCCTCTTCGTCCTTTTATGACATCCACGGGAGGAGATACAGTGTTGGTGTGTTGGTATATTCTTAATCAGGACACCACGCGGAATATATAATATGGATCTAATTAATATGACTTTTGTCATTATGTATTCATACAAGGGCCAGTACCGGCTCTGTAAGTACTTTCCGAGGCAGAAATGGTGCCGCAGCTACAGCTAGCCATCCAAGATCCCAGTAAGTGCGCTTGACCTCGTAGATCTACCTTACCTTACCACTGAAAAACAGCTCTGTGTTGCGGCTAACGTTACAACACAGTATTATGCTGAGCATTGACCTGTTTGCCACTTTTAAGACGTGCATCAGCAACGCGTTTTGTTGTGGTAATAAATGGCTTTTCTTTCTTTCTTTCTATCGATCCGTAGGACAATAGAAATACTTACTAATAATAGTACCCATTCTATATATGCTTATAATTAGCAACAAAAACAGTTTACAATGTTAAAGTAATAATTAAATTTATTTATTTATATAATCTCGAAATTCCCGAGATTAAAAGGCATATCAATAAAGATTTCGTAGTGGGTTGGTACTTAAAAACTCTACCTTTTCCAATCCCTCGTTATCACGCTTTCGGTATGTTTTTAACCTCATTTTTTTGTACTCGTTTTATTTCGCCAATACTTATTTCGATTTCATAAATATAAATTACAATGACCATGATGATAAATACAATGTTTAAATTTGACTACACGGTTGGTGCAGTGGTTGATACAGTCGACTGCTGCGCTCCGGGTCCCGGGTTCGATTCCCGCACGGAAAAAATATTTGTATGATCTGCAGGTAGTTGTTCCGGGTCTGGGTGTATTGTGTGTGAAATGTATGTCTGCAAACGCACCCACGACACAGGAGAAATCCTAATGTGGGGCAACGTTTTTTAAAAAAAAGAAAAAAGAATGTTAAGTTTAGAATCTGTCGTCACCTTACCTTATGGCATTCGGAGTATTTTTATTAATCATAACTTTTAACGTTTTATTTACTGAATTGCTTTTCGTCCTTAAAGCCTGTATAAACCTAACCTAACACGGCATAAAATTCTGCTCATTTCGAAACTACATATTTCGTGGTAGAAATTTCATTCGATTCATTGCATGAAGTTTAATACTAATAGTTACGTAAAATCGTATTCAATATTATTTATTATTGTTATCATTCAGCCATATCGGCCATTTATACGTCCACTGCTGAACAAAGGCCTCCCCCATAGATTTTCACAACTGTGTCATCGTTCTGGGGGGTATTTGCCAATACTCACCACGCTTGGCAGGCGGGTTGGTGAGCGCAGTGTGGCTACCGTTTCACAGAAGGGACGCTGCTGCCCATCCCTCTGGTTTAGATTCCCTTAGTCGCCTTTTACGACATCCACGGGAGGAGATGGAGTCGTGAGTTCTTAATCCAGACACCACACGGAATGTCATGATTGTTAATGAAGTCATAAATTGAAATTAAATTACAATGATTCAAATTAGGAACATTCGAACATTACATGATTATTTCAAACGTAACCATTATAAGTTAGATACCTACTTAATATTTAAGAAAGCAAAACAATCGAAACAAACAGCCTATGTTCGACATGTCGTACATAGGCTGTTTGGTGCGTGATACTGATTGATACTGTTATCAGTTTGGGGTTATGACTCCACTGTCACTTTCAGTTAATATAACAACACACACACGCAAGAAACACAGACAAATTCATGCCACACAAACTAACATCCACCACCAAATTATTTTTTGATTGATTATTATTCCCTATATTATTGTTATTTCCTTTATTTGATTAATATACATATTAAATTACATTTTTAAATATATAATACAAAATAAAATATATCTATACAAATAAATAAAATTGAAGTGTCTGTTTGTAATGTCAAAATAACAGCTTTTTACTAAATGCATATGAAAGTATTTACGCTACATGAAACAAAAACACAATTTTTAATTTTTTTGTCTGTCTGTCTGTCTGTTTGTTCCGGGTAATCCCCGAAACGGCTAGACAGATTTTGACGGGACCTTCACTGGCAGATAGCTGATAGCTTATAACAATAAGGAATAACTTAGGCTACTTTTATTTTAGAAAAATAATTAGGGTTCCGCGTAAAAAAATAAAACCCTTGAAATCCAATATATAGATTCTATCAATCAAGTCAAGTCAAGATCAAGTGTCTCTGTCGAAGTACTCTAAATTTCTTTTAAATTAAACGCGGGTGAAACCGGGGGCCCAGCTAGTTTAAAATATAAAACAGCAGTGATCCACCAGCATCGGGAACAGGGTCCAAGCTGCCAGTGGCTAGGGCTCCAGAGAGAGGAACCTCCTCACAATACGTGCCGTGTCGAGGAGAACCACTTTATGTATCAGGCCCTTGACCCAGCCGCCTAACGAGAGCCTATTAAGATATTGGTTGAGGCTCTTGGCCATTAGACCGTTGGCCGTAATGACTATTGGCACAATGATTGCCGAGTCAACATCCCACATGTCGACAATCTCGTGTGCTAAGTCAAGATACTTTACTTGTTTATCTTTCTCCGCTTTCACGAGATTCATCATAATGTGGAATGGCAACATCAATAATCATTGTGCGGCGCTCTACTCGGTCTATCACCACTATATCAGGCTTATTGGCAACAATAGTCCTATCAGTGATGATAGACCGGTCCCAGTACAATGTGATATGACTATTTTCGAGAACTGGGTCGGGCACATACCTGTAGTATGGTACCTCAAAGGCTACAAGTTTATATTTCAGCGCAAGTTGCTGGTGGCAGGCCGGAGGAATACCGGTGAATTTCTCTCGACTCTACGAAGCTGGAGGTGCAACCACCGTCTGTGGTACGGGTGAAGACGACCTCCTCCTTCAATACAGAGTTGTCCGGCCCCGACACGCGCACCTCTGCGCACTTCGTGGGCCGGTCGACGATGACGTGTTTCTCCCCGAAGATCTCCCGCAATATCCTCCATGCAGGTCTAGGTTCATGTCCCACCTGCATTATTCCACGAAGGTTGAGGAGATCGTAAATAATATCAGTTTCAAAGCCAAATGGCGGTTAAGTGGGAACCGCGCCATAGTAATAACTTCAATTCGTTTGTGGTGCATGTTTTAACTAAACATCCAGTGACTTTCCTAAAGGAAGAAATTTGCCCGAAGGGAATCGTGAACCGAAGTCTTCGCTGAAGGTCGCAGCGAAACACAACCTCTTCACTACGTGTACCGAAGTTTAAGTAATATTTTTTTAAGTATTGGTTTGTAATATTTGATTTTATTGTAATTGTATATTTTAAAATTATATCTATGGGCCTCATTTGCCTCATTATTAATAAAGTAAATACATATTTTTTATGTCATCGGAATGACAGCTTACATACAGCATTTCTTTCTTCTATCCCCAGACAACCAACTCCAGAATAAAAATATGTTAATAAAGAAAGTAATCCAATTAGCCTTTCTTGTATGTGGGGATATACTCATTGTCTTGCTCTAGAAACTCATAACGACTTAAACCCCACGGTGTTCCATACACCTATAGCTGCGGATGCGCATTTCACTCGCGCATTCACCGCATGCATTCTAAGCAAACCTGTGGTTCCCGGCAAAGAACACACAACTCATCTCCACGCTTATACAACCTAGTGATGAGGCGACCATGTCATCCACTTGGTTATAAGTTGTGTCGCCACACTGCGCTCGTCACCCCGAGACATTAGTTATTTTGTCTATCATCGCCAGCACACAACTACGACATTTACTTGACTATTAATTGCAACTCTCCGATGACGTCAAAAAATCCTGAATCACGCTTGTAATGTATTCGCGCAGCGCTGCATATACAGTCGCCCAACATCAACCGTTGGGCTTCGGCCCGCCAGGCATACCATCCACCTGGTTGGAGGATCCTCCCTTTTCAATGGAGGGACACCACACCTTGTTCCTCATACTGGTGACACCTGACCATAAACATCAGCGCAGCCTTCACGATGCAGAGAAGCAATTACTTCGCATCATCGCTATCACTCCCCAACCAATCCCAAGAAGCAGGAAGCAGCAAGTCACACTGCCAGCCAGCAATCTCGGCTACAAGGTCATACCACACGCTGCAGCAAATGCAACCCTGGGTCCTAACCACATCGGCCCCTTCTCTCTTCAGCATGGCACAGCACACTGCACCTACGGCCGATCCAAGCAGATAAACTTCTCCTAGTCCATGCAGCAGCCAGCCACTACACTTCACTGGACCACTCCGACTCACTGGAGACTATGCAGCATCACCCCGAAGCACTGGGGATATTCACCGTAAGCAGTTTCGATTCACTGGGACTCCACTGCATTCAGTTCCGACACACTAGAACCCTTTACTGGCACATTGGCAAAAATCTGAAGACGCAAGAACAGCTGACTCATCAACCACGATCGCCCTCCGGTGTTCGCGGAGGAGTGATGTGGCGACACCTACATCACCAGCATACGACTACAACTTACAGCGACATCTACTCGACTATTAATTGCAAGTCTCCGATGACATCAAACAATACTGAATCACGCTTGTAATGTATTCGCCCAACGTCAAATTTTTTCAAGTTCCCCCTATTTGTCGCAGTCTCCCGTTGCTACGTTGGGGAATTTGATTTGGCTATCTAGCAACACTGGCAGTATTTGGAGGTCACCGGTCAACTTCATTATCGTTACCGAGGACATTTATTTATGGAACAGAAAACAAAGCGTGTCTATGTGCTCAATATTATTTATTCTGTGGCAATATAGAAGTCTAGAACTGCAGCAGAGTTAGTTATATTGGAAGATTGATACAACAGATTTTTTTCGAGTTAGATGGTTAGTCCAAATTTTTCTCCTGTTTTGTTTAAAGGCATACAACTTGTATTTGATTAATTAGCCAAACAGTTTCGATAGTAGCTTGTTAAATAAATAGTGTGTAGTTTTTGTTGTGTCCGGCGTAATAAGTTGTGCACTGCATCCATGATAGCAAATAGGTGTGAGATCAATATATAGCAAACTGTTGAATATTGTGTGTTTGTGAACAGTGATTGTGGTGCTTTTTAGGATTTAGCAGCGACATAAATACCTGTAAGTTAATTTTATTTCTATGGGTTAAAGTTTCGCGTAAATAACAAATGAATTGTAGATCAACAAGTGTTTTCGACCGGCATCTGTTGTTGGCCGGTTTATGCGATATAGGTCCTAATTTCCTGGGGTGCTAGGTAAGTAAACCTCCACATGCGTTCGGTGGCTGCTGGTCCCTCTTGATACGTCCGGGGGGAAGAGCAGTTGTCAGGCCGGTGCACCCTGGGCACCGGGCAATATCTACTCCACTTTTTGGAGGCCCGGTGGCTAATATTCTGCCCGGGACGTGTGTGTGGGCTGTAGCTAGGCCATAGTGTGTTTCTCCATTATTGGAGAAGCATGGGCGGGCTAGCGGCGGGCTTGGTGTGCACTCACCCTGCCCCGAGCAGGTAGTGGGAGGACTCCCCTTCCCTGCTACCGTCGATATCGTAACCTCGGGTGGAGTGTTGTGGTCACGTCTCGCGGCTTCGACCGGGACCGAGGATCATGGTTTATCCGCCCGGATCGCGAGGAAGAAAAAAAAAACCTCCTCCAACTCAAGCTAGCGTGCGGCGAACGGGATGCATGGCGGATGGAAAGTTCAGTCGCGAGCACGCCATCCCCAGGACCGGCGGCACCTGAAGATGGGATACGCTTACCCGGGTACAGCGGGCACTGCCCGGGTCAACCTTCTGTTTCCCCTCCTTTTCTCCGGCCGAGGGACCGACGACGTCTGCGCTGGCAGCCCCGATCGCACGCTCCGGCTCACCGGAGGCGATGGAGGCCAACTAAGGGTCCTCCGGGGCAACCGGCAATGGGCAGAATCTGCTGCTGCAGACTGTTGCAGAGTGGTCGGTTGCCTTGGCGGTTGTGCCGGAGCCCTATGGCGTCCAGGAATACCCTCGCTGGTTTGGGGGCGCCGGGGACTCCATCGCTATATATTGGCCTGGAGCCCAGGGGGCAGGTCTGTTATGCTGACGACACTCTTGTGTTGGACAGCGGGGTGTCCTTCGAGGGAACCATCCGGCTTGCGGTGCAAGCGGTGGCAATTGTCGTGGCAAAAATCCACGCCCTGGGTCTGCGGATAGCGCCTAAAAAAACCGAGGCGCTATGGTTCCACAAACTGCCAACGAGCAGAGAACCACCCAGTTCGTGGATACGCGTTGGTGACAGGCGAATCGGGGTGGGCCGGTACATGAAATACCTGGGGCTCACCCTGGATAGTCGTTGGGGCTTCGAAGAGCACTCGTCCCTCGAGTCGAGAGAGTAGCTGCTGCCCATGACCATGTGAGGAAGTTCGCCGGGGTGGTTATACGGGGTGCCTGTACGTTCAGCTCAACTATCAGGCGCCCAGCGCTGCAGAACCAAAATTCACGGTCTGCAGCGCAGAGTTGCTATCCGGATCGCACGAGGATACCGAAAACTGTCCTACGAGGCGGCGACTCTCCTGGCGCGATTTCCGCCTTTCGATATCCTGGCGGAGATGGATGCGTGGGTCTACGCTCAGACACGCTCCCTCCGCCAGAGCGCCTCCAGGGGTGTTGGACAGGTTGAGGCGGCTAGCTCGTCGGTGCGCACTTGGCAAGTGGCGTCACTCCCTATGGATGCAGTTTGCGACCAAGCGAATCGTGGCTGACTGACGCAGGTGCTCACCGGGCATGGTTGTTTCGGTGCGTACCTTTTTTTTATTTTTATTGGTGCCCAGTGGAAATTCATCATGAACTTCCTTCGCCCGGGGAAGGACGAAGGGGTACCTGCACAGAATAGGACGTGAGGCCACGGCACAATGCCACCATTGTGATAGATGTGACCAGGACACCGCACAGCACACGCTCGAGGCGTGCCCTGCGTGGGCCGCCGAGCGGCGGATCCTGGTCGATCGGATCGGGCAAGATTTCTCTCTGCCAGCAGTAGTGTCGGCTATGTTGACAGAGCACGAAAACTGGAACGCAGTGTTCTCCTTATGTGAGAGCTTTATGCTCCAGAAGGAGACCGCAGAGCGGGATCGGGAGAGGGCCGATGCTGTTCCAAGAAGGAGGAGACGGCGCCGGCGTAACATCCGCCCTGGCGCCTAATTCCCATACGCCTGAAACCCCCTGCTGTTGCTATAAGGCGGGGGGCCTCTGGGTTCGCGGGTGCGTAGATTGGGGAATCTGCGTGCCCACACCGAGCGACCCAAGAGAAGACGGTAGCACGCATGTGTCACGCGCTGCCGTGGATGCTTTGAGAGATCCTTTGCAATACTCCTGGGGGGTGACCGCCGGCATACCCCTTCGCCCTTCCCCGGAGCGAAGGAAGTTCATGAAGAATTTCCACTGGGCGCCAATAATAAAATATATATTATTGTATTAGGCATTATTTACCTAGATTGATAAATTACTAATTAATTAAAACATGAGTGCTGGCGTGAAATTCTTTACTAAATCGTGTCAGTGATACGAATCCATCTTTCATCTTATCTATAATATCAGCCAAATGACATCCGCTGCTGAACAAAGGCCTCCCCATACATTTCCATAATTGAGTTGGCATTTTGAGGGGACTTTGCCAGTGCTCACCACGCTTGGCAGGCGGGTTGGTGAGCGCAGAATGGCTACTGTTCCACAGAAGGGACGCTGCTGCCCATTTAGAGTTTAGAGTCCTTTAGTCGACTTTTACGATATCCACCGGAGGAGATGGAGTGCTGCTATATTCTTAATCCACTACGCCGAATCTTTCAATTGATTAAAATTATTGGACCTTGGATTTTGTTTCTGTGTTGTATTATTGGAAGATCGGTTCGCTCCGCCTCGTTCCTTCAATCAACCCCCCCATTGAGCCCACAACCCACTCGTATCGCTCGTTGCAGGCCCGTGGTCATAGGTGTAGCAGAGGGGGGTTAGGTCAATCCGTCTCAGAATCCTTTTCCTTCTTATCCTTTCTTTTCGTGTGGTTAGTGGCCAACCTTGTTCAGGCCCAATGGCCTTTGCTTCATCATTTCGGCCGAATGAAGTCCACTGCTGGACACAGGCCTCCCCCAAAGATCACCACAACGCCCGATATGAGTGGGTTGTGGGCTCAATGGGGGGGTTTTGCCATAATCGCCACGCTTGGCAGACGGGTTGGCGATCGCAGTTGAGTTGTTAATGTACGCGAAGGACGCTGCTGCCCATCGTCTGGCTAATCCCTTAGTCGATTTTTACGACCCCCACAGGAGGAGATGGAGTGGTGGTATTCCGAGCCGGCACCACACGGCTTTGACTTTGACTTTGCTTAACGACTGTTATCTAATTTCAACAAACTGGTCCCCCGGAATCGACGATTTCACGTGTCCTCCGAAAGTACGGAGAAGCTCAGTTCAAATAATCTCCTATGCGATCACCCATCTATAGACTAGCCACGCCAAGCGTTGCTTAACTTTACCGATCAGTGAGTCCCAAAGGCTATGAACGCCGCTAATTAAAAGTAACCTCATGTCTGCAGATCTGCTATTATTCAAACTATTATCCCAAAAATTTGCTTCGTCGTTGTCGTGGTGCCAGTGAGGCGGTGAGTCAAATGATCTTATTGATCCGTAGTTCACGCAACATAAATACACAGTTCGCACTTGCCGATAAGAGTCGCTGAGCGATAGAAACAATGTACCTAATCGTCAGAGAAAAAAATACCAAGGTAGGTACGTACGTAGTACATTAAACCTCAAGGGGTAGGTACTGTAAAAAGGATTAGTAAACTGAAGTGGCAATGGGCGGGGCACATTGCTCGTAGAACTGATGGCCGGAAACCGTGTAGATACTCGACAGCATTTACTCAAAAACCTATGCGAAAATACGGCTAAAAAGAGAAGGCCCAGAGTTTGTGGTTACACCTACATCACCAGCAAACTACAACTTACAACGACATCTACTTGACTATTAAATGCAACTCTCCGATGACGTCAAAGAATCCTAAATCACGCTATTAAAGTATTAGCGCAACGCAGCATATATACAGTCGCCCAACATCAATCGTTGGGCGGAGCTGCTACGTACCACACTGTTGTGATCCCGCTCGATCGCGACAGCTTCTGCGCTCGGACCGCCTCCGGTAAGTTACCGTCGTGCCTGGCCACTGGAAACAGCGGTCGGTGCGCGAGCGGAAACACTGCCACACCCGACGCCGCGACTCTCGTCGCCTACGGTCGCGCAGTGATACGTTCCGAAGAAGTTGTGCCTAGTGCCGTGAAAATGCCGAGAAAAGACTCTAAGCCGAGGAAGCCGGAAGCATGCCGGGTCGAGCACTCGTTGCTCCCCGCATCGCCTACGCCCTCGCACTTTACCCCACAGGTAAATCCTGCTCATCCGCGTTCGTCGCAACCCGCGCACCCCGCGCTCCAAACCGTCGTACCCGTTGAGGAACCGCAAATTCCGATACAAGTCGACCCGCGCCGCCAGGCCCCGCAGGCCACAACGCACTCCACCTCACCCGTTCGTAGTGACTCTCGCAACGCTACGTCGGAAACACGCACCCTGATCGCCGCATGTCCGTCAGCACTCGCCGCGGCTACAATGCGGCTTTCCGCCTTTAAGGCAAGCTACCAAGGACAACAGATTCCCTACTCTCCGGTGCCCGCAGTGCGCTCGTCCGCACGCCATGCGCCGACCACAGACGACTATAGTGAAATATCCCACTATGATTCAACCATAACGGAAGACCCAAGCGAAATTTATTCGCCCCGAACCAGCCGGAGCGGATCGGCCTGCTCGGAGGTACTGGCCGGTAGATACACCGCTGTGTCACGCGACACAACGGAACGTACCCGCCCGACAGAGCCTACCGATGCGGCCGACCGCGAGCAACAATCAGGGCGAACACAACATCTATCATTCGCCGAGGCGGCAGCTACCTCCCCGCCCGGCCCCCAAACAAAGGTGAGTGGAAGCAACGGCACCACCACCCGCACTACAGCTACTTGCGCTGCCCAAGCCTCAAGCAGAGCATCCCCACAGCATGAGGTATGCCAAACACGCTACCCTCCAATAATAGTAGAAAAATTGCCAAACTGGGCTTGGCACTTTAGGAAACTGAAAGCAATACTAGGCCACGCCCCAAATGCCCGCCCGTATGGGAAAGGAGTGCGTTTTGGCCCACAGAGCCTCACAGAACAGCGAGCATTACACCGCTACCTGACAGTACTGGAAAGGGACGAGGGGGTGAGCTGGTTTACCTACTCACTCCCCGTCGACAAGAGATTCAAGGTTGCCATCCGGGGTCTCCCGGGCGACACCGACCCCCGTGATATTGAAAATGATCTCCGCAGCCTGGGATATGAGCCGGTGTACGTCTGCCGCATAGACGCGCGAAGCGGACGCACCGGCTGCGTGTTCCACGCCGCCCTACGAAGGACGCCGAACATCACGCCGGGCATCTACGAAATAACAGAGTTGCTTTGTATGCCCGGCATCTCCGTTGAGCTATGGAGAGGCAGAAGGGGCCCGGCACAATGCCATAGGTGCCAGCGCTTCCGCCACTCCTCACATCTATGCCACCGCCCCATGGCGTGCGTTAAGTGTGGCGGGGGACACCGAGCAGGCGAGTGCAGTCGCCGCCGGGACGAACCCGCCACCTGCGCAAACTGTGGGGGCGCGCACCCCGCGAGTAGCGTCGGCTGCCCCGTCTTCCGAAGAGAGGCAAGGAACAGACGCGCGGGCGCCGTCGCTCTAACTACTCACAGGCCTATACAACTAGACCACACCCACACAGAGGAGGACAATCCCCCACCCGCGCCACCTGCGGCGCAACTGACCCACGAGGCCATACCCCCAACTTCGCCCCCCACGGCGCAACCAAAGCGCTCGAGGCGGGGCAATAAAAGAATCAGATTGCCCCCCCCTGTAACAACCACAGAGGGGACCCAGACGGACACCGACGAGTGTGCTCCGCTATTGGAACCACCACCGGTGAATACTTTCCGTGGCCAAGACATACCCCCAACGACCGCACTCGATAGGGAATACTCGGTCCACGTCCCAATAGAAACGCTACAACAACAAGAAGCGCAACACGCGCCAATCGAACGCCCTTCTCCGATCCCATCTCCCTTTCTACCAGCATGGCCACCATCACCTCAACCCCCACATGATCAATGGAGGAATGAGAAAATCGACCACATGGAGGCCGTCATTCGCATCCTCATAGATGTATTGACGGCCATCAAATACAACGAAGATCCGGTTGGGATAATCCTCGGCGGCATGGCGTCACTGATCAACTATCAGGATCGGTACGAATAGCCGCCGGGGGGGATGCCCGACCATGTCTCCCTGAGGAGGATTAGACGCTCGGATAAGCCGTTTTCACCTACACGCGGCTTACCCAACCAATGAAACTCTACACTCACTACATGCATTTTCTGTACGCGCACGCCTAAGTTTATATAGACGTAGCAAATACAGACACACATTCATTACTAAACATTCGCTTAGACTCTTCGTGAATCAGGTTGCATCGCAAGATGCACCTGTGAAACATAATCACGGGGCGACGTTACACACAGGTCAAGTCGCCCCAACACACACATCCCACGTCCCACTACTTGCGGCGCGTTTGGCTAGCTCTGAACAAAACCGTGAGTAGTGGGACTAATTAGTTCAGTAGAGAGGGCGCCACCTGAAGTCGACACTCGGTCGCTGAGCGGACATCTGCGGGGCCTCACCCGGGTAACCGGGGGTCTCACCCTGTAGGGTCTGCTCGCCTGGGTGTCGTGAAGCACTTCGGGCGCCTACTACTAAGACACATTCAGATATACTCTAAACCAGGCAATATTGCACAAAGGCAATATTGCCCTAGGCAATTAGCCATATTAATGGCAACCAAATCACCGGCCCACTTTTCTGTGGACTGCGCATGATACCTCAGCAGAGGCCAGGAAGGCCGGGGGCTGATCCTCGCGCCCCCCTCCGGGGGACGCGTAGATGATCTTCAGTGACGAATCGTTGGGCTTCGGCCCGCCAGGCATACCATCCGCTTGGCTGGAGAATCCTCCCTTTTCTAAGGAGGTAACACCACACCTTGTTCCCCATAAGTTTTTTGTAAAAAAGGTGTTCGACAAGGTGTCCCGCTTTCACATAAATTATTATATGCGGTGTTAGAAATGGTATTGAGAATCATACAACAAAAACAAAGGTACAATAATGAATGGTGAAAGTTTAACACACCAACGATTCGCCGACGATATCGTGGTATTCGCTGAGGAACCCAACCAACTAGAGTCCATGATACAGGATATATCTACGGAGAGTAAAAACGCAATAGTGATAAATGTAGAAGGAGAAATAATAGAATATGTCAAGGAATACATCTACCTGGATCAGCCCCAGTCGCGAATAGAAGATATTAGACGAAATTGACCATTGCATAATCCACTCAATACAATGCATTGAGAAATATCCTACGATACCATTTTTTATTTTATTATGAGAACAATGTGATGATGCTATATGGAAGTACATACGTTAGATTGCAGAACAAAGCATTTTAGATTTCATTTAGCAGAAACATAAAAAATATAATGTAGTAAGTTTATTGCAATCCTAATTCACGACGGTAGGGCGATGAAACTTTTGTCCTCTGACGCTCGCCCCGACGACCCATTTGCGTAAACACGCCTGCTCAGGTCAAAAGGTCAAAGCCATACGACTTAACTTATGATTAAAAAAGCATCAAATATATATATATATATATACCTACTACGAAAGATCGTGAAATGGTAGCTTTTTAATACGATTAGATAATTTTTTCGGTGATTTATAATTAGGTTATAAAATTGCCAATTCATACTGCACTAATTCAGTATAATTTTATAAATAATATTACTGTCTATGGTGTATTCCAATTAAATTTATATTTCATTGAAAATGTTTAAATTCATTACTAGAAACAGTAATAATCTCTGGATTCGCGGGTGCGTAGATCGGGGAGTAAGCGTGTCCACACCAAGCGACCCAGGACAAGACGGTGGCTCACATGTGGTCACGCGCTGCCGTGTGCGCATAGCACAGCGCACATTTATGTACGCGTGGGGAGATTCACGAACTTCTACGGAACTTATCGGACTAATTCTTACAATGCTTAAGAAATAGTGTATAAAAGTAATTTCATCCTTTAAAAACGTGTATTTAAAGTCAACGTTAAAAGTAAGTCGACGTTAGTAATTGATAAACAAAAACTTGTTAGTTATTATTATTTTTAATTTAATGTACCCATATTTTCATTATCCGTGTGGTGTCCGGATTAAGAATATAGCACCACTCCATCTCCTTCCGTGGATGTCATAAGAGGCGACTAAGGGACTCTAAACCAGAGGAAAGGGCAGCAGCGCCCCTTCTGTGGCATATTAGTTGTACTGCGCTCACCAACCCGCCCGCCAAGCGTGGTGAGTATTGGCAAATACCCCCCAAAATGACGACACAATTGTGGAAATTTTTGGGGGAGGTCTAGGTTCAGCAGTGTACGTATAAATGGCTGATATGATGATGATGATATTTTCATATTGTAGTTGTGTCAGCATTGTTCAAGTCGCCCAAAGGCCTCCGACTAGGCTAAACGACTGCCGTCTAATGATAAAAACCAGGGACCGATAATTTTACGTGCCTTCTGAGACTCTCAGTTGAAATACTAGTATGTGGTTACCCATCCACAAACTTACCGCGTCAAGCATTGCTTGACCAGTGAGTGGAACTGGCTATAAATGCCATTAGTTACCTACGCCTTACGAGTTACAAGGCAAGGATGGATAAAATGTACTATTTTCCTCGACTCCTAATAGTGATTTCACTACAATCACTGCACACAAAACACATATCAACAATGTAATATCTGCCAAGATTAAGCATAAGCTTAAGCACTCTGATAACATTACAGCATCTGTTTTAATCCATTTAGTTAATCATTCATGTCTATAAGGAAAACACATTATCCAAAATTGACATCGCGGCGTCTGTTGAATCGTCGGAGGGCGACGAAGCGGCGCTGTGGCGTGTTTTAACGCTAATGATCAGGGTGTGGCAGCGCCGCGCCCCAAGGCGGCTCACCTGTTGTTTCTTTTCGCCATGGTACGTTTTGATATTAATCGTGTAGGTATAAAAGAATCCCCCGGGAGGGTGTCCACTTTACAGTCACCCTCTCCGAGATGTGCCTATAGGCGTGGCACCAGCGAGCGGCTCTAGTGTGATCATGCGAGGACCTGGAGCCTCCTTTAGGTGCCGAAGATGACCGCCTCAGTGGCCCTTCTTTCTGTTTTTTTTTTTTTTGTCATGGGGCAATCCTCATGGCTTTCCTTCGCCTTGGTAATGGCGGAGGGGCATGCCGCACTCTTACCGGCTAAAACCCCCACGGTGTCCTTCTACTTGCCTCTCGCTGGTGTTCGCTTTTTCAGCATTAGACCGCACCCCCGGCAGGTACTGGCTCGTCACTGTTTGACGGCCCCGTCTCCGTGCGACCTGGCGGGCCGCAAGGCGAATATGGGATTTTCCGAAGACTGCAAACTGCATTTGCGTCTTTCGAGTGCAATAATTACAATTCAACCGCTATCGCCAACCCGCCTGCCAAGCGTGTCGATTATACAGGGCGTCCAGTAAATAGCACGACATACTGCAGGGGGTGAGAGCTTGGGTCAATACCTACCACAAAAACACAATATATGTTCAGCAAAATCTTACGGATTTACAGTAGTACAAAATTTTCCGAAATATCGAACCTTGACACAGATTTTAAGCAACTCGTAATGAAAAATTCTTTTCCTAGTTCTTTTTACCTCAAATTATTTGTGAATAGTTACTTTACTCATTGATAAGTCTTTATTCTATTAAAAACTAAAAGGTTTTCAAGAAACACAATTTTTATTTATGTTTTCACAGTACAATTTTCTTATCGCTTAAGTTTAACCTACAGAGGTGAAAAAATAAAACCGTAAGATTTTGCTGAACATATATTGTGTTTTTTTGGTAGGTATTGACCCAAGCTCTCACCCCCTGCAGTATGTCGTGCTATTTACTGGAAATCCTGTATATGGCTCCTTTTTGGGGGAGGCCTGTGTCCAGCAGTGGGCGTTTTTTAGTCGAAATGATGATGAGATTGTAATTTAAACAATTATAACAATACATGTTTGATTCCAGGTGACGGAACTTAGTGCCGAGTCTTGTCTCGAAGTCAATCATGGAGAACCCCTCGTTTAATTTCGGCGACTGCTCGATGAAGGATGCGGTACTAAGAGCTCATCCGTCGGGGTCCTGTGGCTTATCCATTTCCATTGCCGCCAAACCCAAAGTAAGTTAACAGTAATTATAATAAAACTAGCTGAGACCCGCGGTTTCACCCGCTGTATAATTTAAGAGAAACTCATCATTATCATCATTTCGGCCGAATAAAGTCCACTGCTGGACACAGGCCTCCCCCAAAGATCACCACAACGACCGACATCAGTGTGTTGTGTGCTCATTGGGGGGTTTTGCCATAATCGCCACGCTTGGCAGGCGGGTTGGCGATCGCAGTTGAGTTGTTAATGTATTCGGAGGACGCTGCTGCCCATCCTCCGGCTAATCCCTTAGTCGCCTTTTACGACACCTACGGGATGAGATGGGTTGGTGTGTGGCTGTGTGGTGCCGGCATTCGAGCCGGCACCACACAGCCTGTCGAGAGAAACTGGTGAGTACTTATTAATAGACACTTGACATAGTGTATATATATTGGATTTCATGGGTTTAAATTTTTATGCGCGGAACCCTAATTATTTTTCTAAAATAAAAGTAGCCTAAGTTATTCCTTATAACACCAGCTATCATGTGGCATCAAGCGGTACAAATAATTGAAAAATAAAAAGTATACTAACAATTGTTTTTTTTTTTTTCAACGTGCCCCACACTTGGATTTCTCCTGTGTCGTGGGTGCGTTTACAGACATGAATTCCACATACAATACACCCAGACCCGGAATAACTACCTGCAGATCATACAAATTTTTGTTCCGTGCGGGAATAGAACCCACGGCCCGGAGCGCAGCAGCCGACTGTATCAGCCACTGCACCAACCGTGCCGTCTTAACTTGTCAGCTACATAACACACAACATGTTTAGTGCACGTGTCGCCTTTTTTTTTTATTGGTGCCCGTGGAAATTCTTCATGAACTTCCGCCCCGGGGAAGGGCGAAGGGGTATGCCGGACTCCTACCGGCTAAAACCACTGGGGCGGTCATCTTCGGCACCTAAGGGAGGCTCCAGGTCCTCGTATGATCACACTAGAGCCGCCCGCTGGTGCCACGTCTATAGGCACATCTCGGAGAGGGTGACTGTAAAGTGGTCACCCTCCCGGGGGGATTGTAAAGGATCCCCTAAAGCGTCCCACGGCAGCGCGTGACCACGTGCGTGCTACCGTCTTCTCTTGGGTCGCTTGGTATGATGGCAGATTCCCCAGTCTACGCACCCGCGAACCCAGAGGTCCCCCGCCTTATAGCTACGGCAGGGGGTTTCAGGCGTATGGGGATTAGGCGCCAGGGGGTTGTTACCCCGGCGCCGTCTCCTTCTTCGAGCGAGATCGGCCCTCTCCCGATCTCGCTCTGCGGCCTCCTTCTGGAGCGTGATGCTCTCACAGAAGGAGACCACTGCATTCCAATTTTCGTGCTCTGCCAATATAGCCGACACTACTGCTGGCAGAGAGAGATCTTGCCCGATCCGATCGACCAGGGTCCGCCGCTCGGCGTCCCATGCAGGGCACGCCTCAAGCGCTGTGCTGGCGTCGGCTTCGTTGGTACCGCCGGCGGGATGCCAGGCAGACCGCACGCAACTGCGCGATATCATCCGACCACCAGTACACTGCCGTACGCCGGAAGCACCTGGCCCGGGGCATGGATGCGGGGCCTCCAGTGGAACCCGGACCCAGACTGTTCCCAATGATGCCTCTGATCGCCGAATTTTGCCTACCCTAACATCATCGGGCGAACAGCTGGTCGCCGCTACGACCGCACCCAGCATCTCTACCTTCGTGACGGCATCGTCCAGGTCTTTTATTCTTAACTCCGCCATCTTCATTGGACGTGCGATATGCACGTTGAAGATGGGGGAGAGCACCTCCCGCATACGGCTCGCCAAGCTATCGGCCTTAGCGCGACCGTCCTCGCCTCGCCTCGCGCTTTTTTATAGGTTACACAATATATTAATTTATTTGTTTAATATGTAAATATACTGACATATATTGTATTAAAAGCATGTGGTACTAGTTTGGTGCCGTGTGGTGCTGACTCAGATTTCCACCACCCCATTTCATCCCGTGGGTGTCGTAAAAGTCGACTTAGGGATTAACCGGAGGATGGGCAGCAGCGTCCTTCGAGTACATTAACAACTCAACTGCGATCGCCAACCCCCTGCCAAGCGTGGCGATTATGACAAAACCCCCCAATGAGCCCACAACACATCCATATCGATGGTTGTGGTGATCTTCTCTTCATTCGGCCGAAATGATGATATAGAAGTAAGTGACACATCTCTTAGAACATAGGCTTTAAATAATATTACTATCGGCGTTCGACGCGAATGATGCCGAAGCCGAAGGTGTGGATGACATGGTAAACAAGAGTGAATGTCATTTCTTTTTGTAGTCAGGGTGATTTTCTATCATTGACGTAGAGTGGCATAACTATTGTAATAATTTTATTTCTGTAACAGAATTTTTCAGTTGCTGGTTTAGGTCGTTATTTTCTAGTATCGTATTTTCTATCGTAGAGTCCATGATCTCAGAAGGAGATTGAGCTGAGATCAGCTGCATAGTTTCAGTAGGTTGATCTTTCATAACGTTACATATTTGTTCAGGAGGCAAGTGAGTCAGGTCAGTCAGGAGAACTTTGATTTTTCTCAATGTGATATTAGATACGTTTTTCGAATTGAACCGTACGACGTTGCCGACATATTTTTTAGAATTATTTTCATTTTTGATAAAAAATTTATGAATATGTAACGATTTATTAATCTAAACACCGGACGACGTTGCCGTATACTTGACATTGGCGAAATTGTGGAAGATACTCTACAGAAGCCATAATCTAAGAGAAGAAGAAGAAGATATTAGATACATCTCTCGTGAAAATGAACTTTTTGTCTTGAGGCACGCCGTGCCGCAATTCTTTTTTTGACTCCAGACTCATTAAGTGATATGTTTGTTCAGGAAACCCATCGCAATCTAATTTAAATCTGTGGTTACATAACGATTACAATGCAGTATTTTTTTATATCAACAGGTTTTTTACATCTATAGCATGTCACATATTTTATGCTGGGATCTTGCGGCCACTGTTTGTATTTGCATTTGGCTTTAAGTGACATTTTGATTCGAGTGTGAAGATGTTTATTATTAGGTATTTTTGCTGCAATATTTTTATAGTACAGATCCGAGCTAGCGACCTCTGCTACTTTTATCCAACACTAATATTGTCACTTGCAACTTGATTACCGAATTACATACACAAGAAGATAAACTATATGCAGGAATCGATCCACCGGCATGTCAGCTTCTATTCATCCCGAACGTCTTGACCAACAGGCCAATTTGGTATTAACTTTGCTAGAGAAATCACGGTAGGTGCAGTGGTTGATACAGTCGACCGCTGAGCTCCGGGTCGCGGGTTCGATTCCCGCACGGAACAAATATTTGTATGATCTGCAGGTAGTTGTTCCGGGTCTGGGTGTATTGTGTGTGAAATGTATGTCTGTAAACGCACCCACGACACAGGAGAAATACTAGAGTGGGCCCACGTTTTTTTTAAAAAAAGTATAAAGAAAAAAGAATCTATATTTACGATTTCTTATCTTCGCAACAAACTTTAAAGTAAGTTAACCGAGAAACATAAACGTACGGTTATTTAGTTGTTAATAAACTTGCACAATTCTTTACCTAGTAGCATTTTATGAAACGGTTGATAATCATTATCGTATTTCGTTTAATTTCATTATATTTTCACCGTTTTGATATCACATATACTGTTCACAGTAAACTTTTTGTTTTGAGTCTTCATGTCATTATGGGTATAGGTTTGTCAAAACTCTCGCGTTTGTTAATAAACAATATGCAAAGTGTGAATTAAGCTTTTAATTTTTAAAATAAAAATATAATTGGAGCTCCTTAATGTAATGTTAGCTTAGACAGCGCCATCTAGCGGAAGCTAACATATCAATCTTACTGTAAGACAATTAATTGTTATTGTGCATGCATTATCCTCACATAACTTTCTACGATTCTATTGAATTAAGTAATAAGACTGTAATAATTTCACATGTCTTAAAAGAGCATATCCATCGAATTTCTTGCCAATTATTCTCCATAGGTTCAACGACTTGGAATCGCGCAACTATTTAAATTCTGACTATTCGTAAGTGCAGCAATGCAAATGATTTAGATCAGGGGTGCCCAACCTTTTTTTGTCTACTGCCCACTTTAAGAATAAATTATTTGTTAACGCCCCCCTTTTTAAACATACTTAAAAACCGCTAAGTACTTATAACTGATTATTGAAACGCAAATTTATAGTATTCGGACAGAGTATCTTTTATTGAAAATAAAACAAACATAATCAATTCATATATAAAAACTAATGTGAAGGTTGAATCTGATGCTGTTCAATAAGTTTGTTGATATCAGGTTCCAATTTACTCAAAAACAGCCGCAAGTCGCCACGTTCGGTAACACGCAAACGATTTCTCTTTTTAGTAAGCAGCGTTGCCACAGCACTAAATCCACGTTCACACAAATATGACGATGGGAATGCTATCAAAAATCGTTGAACAATTGACCACAATCCAGGGTACAATTGCGGGATCGGTTTTTGTAGCCAAAATTCTTGATATCCATTTTTGAACTTGATTTTTATTTCTTCGTTTGTTGTCAATTCTATAAGTTCTTCTTCCAGCTGAGGTGACATTGCTGTTTCCAAGTTTAAAATGTCCCGGAATCGTTCGGTGAAGTCAATGTGGAGGTTTTCCAAATGTTGGCAGTAGGCAAACAAGTCGTCGTTACTGCAGTATACTGATAAATTCGGAAAATTGTGAAACTCACGTCTGCCCATATTCTTTTTGTGCAGAAGCAGTTTGGCTGCGAAAGCAGCAACGACATTTTTTATTTTAATTAAATTTAGTTCTACGCCTTGCAGTTGGAGGTTCATGTCGTTGAACATTTTATACAGGTCTGTCATGTAAGCTATATCATTCTTTGATGTTATGAGCTTGTTGCGCAGTTCTGTATCTTTAGTTTCCAAGAACTCTATCATAGAGTCAAACAGGTTGTAAAATCGAATCAGACAATTGCCTCTTGACAGCCAACGAACTTCAGTATGAAGCAACAAACGGTTGAAATCTTCGTCATTAGTAACACAAAGCTGATGAAATAATCTATCATTCAAAGAGCTGCTACGGATTTTATTGACTGCTTTGATGACATATTGCAAAGATTGAAATAGTCGTTCACTTAAGTTTCTAGCAACCAAATGTTGTCTATGAATAACGCAATGCATAGCAAGGACATCTGGAATTTTTTTCTTTAAGTATGCTATGAAGCCTTTATGGCGCCCTGTCATAGCCGGAGCGCCATCCGTAGCAACTAATATAATATTTTTCAAAGGAATCTCTTTCTCTTCACAAAACTTTTCCAATGTATTGAATATGGTTTCGCCTTTTGTATCTGTCTCCAAATTTCTGGCAAACAATAGTTCTTCACGTATTTTCTCATCTTTAATAAACCTCACGTAAGATAGCAACAGCGCTTCATTAGTTGGTAAAGTGGACTCATCGAGCTGAATTGAGAATTGACTAGTCCTCAGATGATTGCACAATGATTCTTCAATGTTTTCAGCCATTTCATCAATTCGTCTTTGCACAGAATTATTACTCAAAGGAATTTTTCGGATAATATCTGCGGCCGGTTTATGAAGCACAGTAGTTATTACTTCCTTTATTGCTGGCAAAATTAACTCTTCTCCGATGTTGTGTGGTTTACCTTTTTGAGTAATTAACAAAGAGATATTGTACGAAGCTCGAAGTCCGTCGTCATCTTGCTTAGCAGCCGCCGAAAATAGTTTTGATACACTTGGCTGAGTATTATGCTTCTTCTCTAGGTCTTGAAAATATGCTACATTCTTTTCTGTCTTATCTGGATGCATTTTATTCAAATGATCTTGCAGTCTCGAAGGCTTCATTGCTTCGTTCGAAAATGTTTTTAGACATAGAAGACACAAAGGCGACGACGGGTTTGTGGGATTTTCAATAAATCCGAATTTAATATATTCCGCAGAGTATTGCCGTGTGGTGCCGGCTCAGAATACCACCACCCCATCTCCTCCCGTGGGTGTCGTAAAAGTCGACTAAGGGATTAGCCGGAGGATGGGCAGCAGCATCCCTCGAGCACATTAACAACTTAACTGCGATCGCCAACCCGTCTGCCAAGCGTGGCGATTATGGCAAGACCCCCTAATGAGACCACAACACATCCATATCGGTCGTTGTGGTGATCTTTGGGGGAGGCCTGTGTCCAGCAGTGGACTTCATTCGGCCGAAATTATATTATTATTTATATTGCCGTCTCTTCTTTTTTACCTCCGACATTGTTTTGTTTTAAGAAATACGTAAGTGTTGAAATCAAGTACTGCTTATCTATTATGCGCGAAACCGCAAATGAAAATAAAATAAATTTACGTCGTTTATATAGGATTGCATAAGCAGCACGCACCAACAGGAATAAGACAAACGTGCATAAACTCGTTTATCTCATTCGACGCCCAATCGTACTCGACAAGCAAGAACAAGTATTATAGAACCAGCCGATTGGTATAGGAATGTACAATTCGGATTATTTAACAAAAACTTGTTAAAACATGATTGCCCGCGGTCTTTTATATCGAACCGAGTTTGAGCTATATCTTAATTAATATTAGTTGATGTTCACAAGATGTAGTCGAGAGTCGAGAGCTCAGTCGGTGTCTAAGAGTCTTCCTAGCTAGGTAGATGAAATTATAAATCGACCCCAAAGCCCTACACAATGCCCCCTTTTTTTTCTGAGTCTCTTACCGCCCCCCTTTAGGCCTGCAGCGCCCACAAGGGGGCGTTATCGCCCACGTTGGGAAAGACTGATTTTGATAAATAAATAAAAAACGACTGACTTTAATCTTCAAATTTATAGAATTGTAGACACGGTTGAAAAGTGTAACAAAATAATCGCTTATAAGTTTATAAAAGTAAGACGCCTTACTTATAGATATCCATTCTTTTTGTTGGCAGCCAGGAAGAAAAGAAGGAAAACGAGTGAAAGAAAAAAAGAAAATTGATGCTATAAAGAAACGAATCGCTGATGGGAAATTAAAAACTCAAAAACAAAAGGAAACTTTGAAAACACTTCAGTATACAAATAAGATTACGGTCAAAATGCAGGCAATAGAAAAGAGAAAGTTTGCATTAGATAAAATCGTTAATGATGTGGAGATCCTCCTTTGTAAGAAAAAAATGAATATAGACAAGAATATGGAAGCGATGAAGAGAACGTCTAATATGAAAGTAAATGAAATTAAGAAGAATGTTTTAGCAATGGAACAATACGAGATAGATCAGAAGATAGAAATCGAAAAGAAAGTTGAAACTATGGAAGAAGAAGCTCGAAAGAAGACTGAAATTGTGAAGGGTATTGAGGAAAAAAACCAAATGTTATCATTGATTAAACATGAAATTAAAAATAACATTGAAGCTATGCAAAAACAGGAGGCCGAAATCAAAATTGAAGCGGAAAAAAAGATTCAGACTATGAAAAAAAAGAGGAATCAGAAGAAGATTGAAATTGAAAAACGTATTAAAGAAATAGAAAAAACTCTAAATATGCAAAACCAGGCATTTGAAGAGTGTATTAAAGATTTACTAGAAATTGAGAATAAAAAGAAAACTGAAGTAGACCAGAAAATCCAAGCTATGGAAGAAAAGAAAAATCTGATAAAAAGTAAAGTTGAGAAGAGAGTTAAAGAAATGGAGGAAAAATTCATCATGGCTAAAAATGAAATCGATGATAATATTAAAGCTTTGAAACAATACGAGTTTGAAAAAAAAAACAAAGTAGAGAAAACAATTAAATCTATGAAAGAAACTAAGAATCGAAAGAATATAGAAATTGAGAAGCGGATTAAAGAAATGGACAAAACACTAACTACCGAAACCTACGCTTTTAAAGAAGATATGAGAGCAATGCTACAATATGAAGCTGAGAAGAAAATTGATTCTGAGAAAAAAATCCAAACAATGGCTAAAACTCTAACTTTGAAGAAAATTGAAATTGAGACTGGTATAAAAGAACTGGAGAAGACGTTAACCATGCATAAAAACGAAATGAAGACAAACATAACAGCGATGCAACTAAAAAAGGCTGAGAAGGAAATTGAAATTGCGATAAACATTGAAAAGATTAAAGAAATAGAAAACATTAATAAAGTTGAAATTAAGGCGAATATTAAAGAATTGGAGAAGACGTTGACCATGAATAAAAATGAAATTGAGAAAAAAATAAGAGCTTTGCAACAAAACGAGGCTGAAACGAAATTAGAAATAGAAAAAAAATATAAAATTATGATAGAAATGGAAGCAAGGAAGAAAATTGATCTGGAGAATAGTATTAAAGAATTAGAAAAAACTTTGGTTATGAAAAGCAATGAATTTGAGGAAAATATGAAAGCTATGCAACAATATGAGACTGAAAAGAAAATTGATGTTTACAAGGAAATCATAATTATGAACGAAATTAAGGCTCTTAAGGAAATTGAAATAGAGAAGAGTATTATGGAATTGGAACAGATGTTTACCACGAATAAATCCGAAATTGAAAGGGACAAAAGAACTATGACAGAAAACGAGGCTACAGAGAGATTAGAAATTGAAAAGAAACTTGGAACAATTAGAGAAATGGAGGCCAACAAAAAAATAGAATTTGAGGAGATCATGAAAGAAAAAGACAATACGTTAACTGTGAAAAGTTACGAATTACAGGAGGATATTAAGCCTATACCACTATATGAGGCTGCGAAGAAATCTATAGTAGTAAATGAACTTCAGAGTGCTAATGAAATGAAAATTCAGAAGAGAATAGAGATTGAGAAGAGGATTAAAGAAATAGAACATACATTAATCACAAATAAAACTGACATTGACGATAATATTCAAGCTTTACAAAAATATGAAGTTGAAATGAAGATTGAAGTAGAAAAGAAAATTCAAACTCTAAAAGAAATCATGGCTCTGGAGAAAATTGATATTGAGAACAGTATTAAAGAATTAGAGAATACGTTGACAATTACTCAAAATGAAACTGAGAAGAATATGACAGCTTTGAAACAACACGAGGCTACAATGAAGTCAGAAGTAGAAATAAAACTTAAAATTATGAAAGAAGCTGAGACCAACAAGAAAATCCAAATTGAGAAGAATATTGCAGCGATGCATAAAAATGAAGCAGAAATGAAGTTAAAAATTGAAAAAAGTCTAGAAACTATGAAAACAATGGAGGACAACACGAAGATTCAAGTTCAGAACAGTATTGAAGAATTAGAAAAAACATTCTCCATCAATGAAAATGAAATTAGGAAGAACATTATAGCTTTACAGCAAAATGAGGCTGCGAAGAAGTTAGCATTGGAAATTAAGATTGAAACTATGAAAGAAGCGGAGGCAGGCAAGAAAATTGAAGTTGAGAAGAATATTAAAACGTATGACAATATGTTAAGCATGATCAAATATAAAATTGAGAATAACCTTACAGCTTTGTGGCAGAACCAAACTGCCAAGAAGTTAGAGTTTGAAAAAACACTTGAAACTATGATAGAAATGGAAGCCAACAACAAAAAGAATTGAAGAATTAGAGCAGTCATACGTAGTAAAAAATAATGATATTGAGAAAAATATTAAAGCTTTACAAGAAAACCTGGCTGATAAGAAATTGAAAATGGAAATGACACTTGAAAAAAATAAACAAACTGAGGCCAACAAGAAAATTGAAATCGAGAAATGTATTGAAGAATTAGAACAGTCATACGTAGTGAAAAATAATCAAATTGAGAATAACATTAGAATTTTAGACAAAAGCGTGCCTGAAAAGAAATTAGAAATTGAAAAGAAGCTTGAAACTATGAAAGAAACGGAGGCCAACAAGAAAGTTGAAATTGAAAAAAGAATTGAAGAACTAGAGAATTGTTTTGTAATGAAAAAGAATGATATTGAGAGAAACATTACAGCTTTGCAGCAGATCGAAGCTACGAAGAAGTTAGAAATTGAAAAAGCACTTGAAAATAATAAACAAATTGAGACCAATAAGAAAATTGAAATCGAGAAATGTATTGAAGAATTAGAACAGTCATACGTAGTGAAAAATAATCATATTGAGAATAACATTAGAATTTTAGACGAAAGCGTGCCTGAAAAGAAATTGGAAATAGAAAAGAAGCTTGAAACTATGAAAGAAACGGAGGCCAACAAGAAAATTGAAATTGAGAAAAGAATTGAAGAACTAGAGACTTGTTTTATAATGAAAAATAATGATATTGAGAGAAACATTACAGCTTTGCAGCAGATCGAAGCTACGAAGAAGTTAGAAATTGAAAAAGCACTTGAAAATAATAAACAAATTGAGACCAATAAGAAAATTGAAATCGAGAAATGTATTGAAGAATTAGAACAGTCATACGTAGTGAAAAATAATCATATTGAGAATAACATTAGAATTTTAGACGAAAGCGTGCCTGAAAAGAAATTGGAAATAGAAAAGAAGCTTGAAACTATGAAAGAAACGGAGGCCAACAAGAAAATTGAAATTGAGAAAAGAATTGAAGAACTAGAGAATTGTTTTATAATGAAAAATAATGATATTGAGAGAAACATTACAGCTTTGCAGCAGATCGAAGCTACGAAAAAGTTAGAAATTGAAAAAGCACTTGAAAATAATAAACAAATTGAGACCAATAAGAAAATTGAAGTCGAGAAATGTATTGAAGAATTAGAACAGTCATACGTAGTGAAAAATAATCATATTGAGAATAACATTAGAATTTTGGACGAAAGCGTGCCTGAAAAGAAATTGGAAATAGAAAAGAAGCTTGAAACTATGAAAGAAACGGAGGCCAACAAGAAAATTGAAATTGAGAAAAGAATTGAAGAACTAGAGAATTGTTTTATAATGAAAAATAATGATATTGAGAGAAACATTACAGCTTTGCAGCAGATCGAAGCTACGAAAAAGTTAGAAATTGAAAAAGCACTTGAAAATAATAAACAAATTGAGACCAACAAGAAAATTGAAATCGAGAAATGTATTGAAGAATTAGAACAGTCATACGTAGTGAAAAATAATCATATTGAGAATAACATTAGAATTTTGGACGAAAGCGTGCCTGAAAAGAAATTGGAAATAGAAAAGAAGCTTGAAACTATGAAAGAAACGGAGGCCAACAAGAAAATTGAAATTGAGAAAAGAATTGAAGAACTAGAGAATTGTTTTGTAATGAAAAAGAATGATATTGAGAGAAACATTACAGCTTTGCAGCAGATCGAAGCTACGAAGAAGTTAGAAATTGAAAAAGCACTTGAAAATAATAAACAAATTGAGCCCAACTAGAAAACTGAAATTGAGAAATGTATTAAAGAATTGGAACGTACGTACGTAGTGAAAAATAATCATATGGAGAATAACATTAGAAATTTAGACAAAAGCGTGCCTAAAAAGAAATTAGAAATTGAAAAGAAGCTTGAAACTATAAAAGAAACGTAGGCCAACAAGAAAATTGAAATTGAGAAAAGAATTGAAGAACTAGAGAATTGTTTATAATGAAAAAGAATGATATTGAGAGAAACATTACAGCTTTAAACTATGAAAGAAATAGAGGCCAACACTAAAATTAATATCGAGAAAACATTAAAGAATTAGAGAAGTCGTACACCGTAAAAAATAATGCTATTCAGAATAACATTACAGCTTTAGAAGAAAATGGGACTGAGAGAAAGTTAGAAATTGAAAAGAAGCTAGAATCTATGATAGAAATGGAGGCCAACAAGAAAATTGAAATCAAGAAATACATTGAAAAATTAGAGCATACGCTAAGCATTATTAAAGATGAATTTGAGAAGAACATTACAGATTTGCAGCAGACCGAATTTGCGAAAAGTTAGAGATTGAAAAAAACACTTGAAACTATAAAAGTAATGGAGGCCAACAAGAAAATTCAACTCGAGAAAAGCATAGAAGAATTAGAGAAGTCGTACTTTGTAAAAAAATATGATGTTGAGAAAAACATTACAGCTTTAGAAGAAAACGTGGCAGAGAAGAAGTTCGAAATTGAGAAGAAACTTAATAGTTTTAAGTTTCTTCTCAATTTCGAACTTCTCAGAAGAAAAGCTAAGAAAGAATCGGAGGCTGACAAGAAAATTGAAAACGAGAAAAGAATTGAAGAACTAGAGAATAATTTAATTATGAAATATAATGAATTTGAGGAAAATGTTAAAACTATGCAAGAATACGAGGCTGATAAGAGAATGTATGTAGATATTAAACTACAAACAAATAATGAAACGAAGATCCTAAATAAAATAGAAAAGAGTATTAAAGAAACTGAAAACACATTTACAGTCGTAAACAACGAATTTGAGGAGAAAATTCTGGCTATGCACCAACAAAAGGCTGAAAGGAAATTTGAAGAAGAAAGTAAATCCAGACTATGAAAGAAAAGATAGCTCTGAAGGAAATTGAAATAGAGAAGACATTAAACACCAAGAAAAATTAAATTGAAAAGAACGTGGCACTTATGCAACAAGTTGAGGTTGAGAAGAAATTAGAATTTGAGGAGGACATTGAAACAATGAAAGAAATGGAGGCCACCAAGGAATCTTAATAAGAAAAATGAAATTCAGAAGAAAATTCAAGCAATGCAAGAAATGGAGGATAAGGATCCATTAACGGATTTTATGCAAAATGTTGAAAATATGAAACAAATAAAAGCTTTGAAGAAAATCGAAACAGAACAACAAGTTAAAACAACTTAAAACAACTTACAACAGAAGATAAAATAAATGCTCTTAATAAAATTTTGAATTTGAACGGAATAGAGATTAATCAAAATTAGAAACTATGTATTATAAGCCAATTTTTCAATTATTTAACGGGGTCCCAACTTGCTAGCTATATAAAACCAGTTTACGCTGATCTCTTATCATGCCAATGCGAGATCGGCTTATACTGGAATTGTATAGCTTGATGTGTAGCCGTGTGTACGGGAATTGTAGAATATCTTAGGGTGAGATTCAGAAACGAGTCTAAGCGTGAACTTACGCTTCCATCTGTCAAAATTATGAGCCGAAGTAGTGCATTTGGACAGATGGAAGCGTAAGTTCACGCTTAGACTCGTTTCTGAATCTCACCCTTATAGTCTAAGACGGAAATACATCATCTGTGCATAAAAAAATTAGCTTTTTTTACAAAAACGTTCATTGCTCCATGTGTTGAGAATGTCTTGACAGCTGAATGTTACAATAAATATTGTTATTCCACCACAATGCAAGTTTGTGTTTCCGATTGCGAATATTACTCAATTAGGGGTTAGTTAGTATATTTTAGGACACACGCTTCACAGATCTTTAGGGTGCTTAAAAATGTTTTATCGATATTTTTTACACCCTAACATTAAAGGTAACATTTAAGGTATTAAACATAATCTTACATTTCGTGCACATTTGAGGAATTCTAGGAATTGAGAATATAACAATAAAGAGAATGCCCATTACACTATAGAGAATTGTCCTCAATTCAAAAAAATGTGTTTCATTAAATCATCACAATTCTACTCTATGTCTAAATACTTTCTCAAAAAAATCGAAATAAAACTGCATTTTCACAAATAAAATAGTAGATTGTTAAACAAAAGATTAAATAGAAACCGAGTTTTAATGGGTTTTCAGCGCCGTGTATTACACTCTACTTTTCACTACGATTGCGAGAAAATAAAATAATCCAATACAATATGAAATAGTTGATTTTATTAAAAATTTAATGTACTAACTATTTGTACAATTCTGGATGTTTAACGAGATGTTTTTTTAAGGTAACTTAATTTCAGTCCTCTGTGAAGATGAATATTGTGTATATAGGTACACGTAGTTCCAGGTTTGAGGGTCCCTCGTTCGGATGTTTTGGATAGAGAATCAGCTGAGTTGACTCATCTCTTGATGTCGATGGTCGTGGGTTAGTTGGGAGAATATTGATGCGTTCTGTGATACGCTAGGTTATATCAAATTTGTTTTGAATGGAATTCTCGATATAGCATTCTGCCACTTGATCGGATCTCCATCCACCGTGGCGTTTTGACGTTGTTATAATTGCACCAGAATCCGCCAAGAGAGTGGCGCATGTTCTTCGGAAACAGTGGCCAGTGTACAGTTCCGGATTAGGCAAATTTAGATAGGTGGCGATCTCTTTTGGCATGATGTCTAATTTAATGTTGCCTATAACTTGCCTTGTGCATTTTACATTTTGATATTTGAGAAAAAATCTCGTCGTGCCCACTCCACTCGGCCGTAAATCTTGGTAGGCGTTGACATTTTTTTGAAATTTTCTACTTATAACGAAATTCCTCTCCTTATTTGTCTTTGTATTGGGCAGATTTATGGCTTGAAGATGGGTATCAGTTTCGACGTCTTCCTGTGTTATGTAAGCCAGTTCTATCCCTCTGCAGGCGCTGCTGTTCCCATAAATTAAAGTAACCTGTAAAATAAAAAATGTGTTAGAACTGATATTGGTTGATACCTCTACCGAGCAATTTAGTTTGATGAAAATAATAGAAAACATATGTACCTTTGTTGCTTAGTATTTTTCATTTGGTGCCATATTTACGAAATTCTCGATACCTGTCCTCGTGAAAACTTTGGATTTCTTGGCCTTGTAGCCGGTGGATAATTTCTTTTCTACATTATGTTATGTCTTCTTCTTCTTCTTCTCTTAGATTATGGCTTCTGCAGAGTATCTTCCACAATTTCGCCGATGTAAAGTATAGGGCATCGTCGTACGGTGTTTAGACTAATGAAGCTTTACGTATTTATAAAATATTTCTCAAAAACTACGAAAATACGACGCACATTTTAGATTAGATTTTTTATCGTTAGGAATTTAGGGTATATTAAGTGGTGCTAGTCAGTGACTTACGTGGTCGAGGATTCTCTGTCTAGTGGTTTTTTTTATAATTGTATATAGCATCGATATTTTTAATGACTTAATATTTGTGTACTTAATTTTAAGAAGTGTGCGCATTTTTAGTGCAAAAATAACCTCTTCCTAAGCGTCGATTTTGGCTTATGCAGTAGTTCACTGCGACAACAATCGTGGCAACACTATTAATACTTTATATGGTGACCAATATTGTTAGAACTTGCAAAAGGAGAACCTATTTGCTAGAATAAAAAGATAGTTAAATATTATCTATGTATACTTCCTTCTTCTCTTCTGTCTCTTCACTGAACTGAAAATGCACGTAGTTATTTTGTGACATGTATTAAATAAAAGAAAAGAATAATATCCACTGCGATTTTTAATATTCGTTAACCCAACCAAATAAATAATTCTAACAGGTTATGGGCTACTAGCAAGAGTTATTTTTGTCTGCCTGTCTAAAAATTTTTCTTCAACAAAGAAGAAAAATGGCGTCTATTACGACACAGGAATATTTTCCTCGATTACAGGAGACGACAAATTTTGCAAACTGGAAGTTTCGATTATTATTGCTACTAGAAGAAAAAGGTGTTGACGATATATTACATAGTAAAGTTACTGCGGAAAATAAACAAAAGGACTCAAAAGCAAAGTCGATTATTGTAACATGTCTGTCAGATAAATATTTGGAATATGTAAAGAAGGCAAGTACAGCAAAAGAAATGTTAGAGTGCCTAGAGGCCGTCCTAGAACGGAAAAGCGTCCTTAACAAACTTCATCTTAAAAGGCAGTTACTACAATTAAAGTGTAACACAAAATTCCAGGATCATTTCCTGAAGTTTGACACACTGGTTAACAGCATTGAAGCAGCAGGCTGTAAATTGGATGAAAGTGATAAAATATGTCACCTATTACTTACGATACCAGAAAAATATGAAAATGTTGTCACTGCAATTGAAACGACTACAGGATATCAAACTAATATTACGTTGGACTACGTCAAGTCATGCCTCTTGGATGCTGAGTTAAAAATGGAGAATAGTACACATTTGAAAAGCAATGAGAATAACGAAGCGGCTTTTACTATGAAATGGTTTAAATGTCATAAGCTAGGACACATTGCTATTAATTGCCGATTCCGTGGTAGAGGTCAAGGTCGATCATTCCGTGGAGGATTTCGTAGAGGACGAGGTCTTCACACACATTTTGCTCAAGGGGTGTCAACTGATTCAAATGAGGAGCCAGAATATACATTTACAGCTATGTGTATACAAAATATTGAAAATTGTGGCAAAGGATTTATAAAATTAGTTGTAGATTCGGGGGCGACTGAACATTTGATTCAAGAAAAATACAAACACATAATGACAGAGGTAAAAGATCTAAAACAGGAAGTAAGGATTAAAGTTGCAAATGGTGAATATTTGATCAGCAAACAAAAAGGTAAAATAAGACTAGAATATAGGGACTTGATAATAAACTGTGAGGCTCTTATTGTAAGCAATCTTTCACATAATTTGTTGTCTGTAAAGAAGCTTTTAGATAAAGATTTAAACATAATTTTCAAGAAACATTTTGTGAAAATTTTTAGTGTTGATAGTTTTGACAGGAAAATACCAATGTCAGTGTATGGAAAACTAGAGGGACATTTGTACGTATTAAGTATGAAAGTAGTTGAACCTGAAAGATACGGTATGATAGTGGAAAATAAGGATGATCTTTGGCACAAACGTCTAGGCCATTTGAATAAAATATCATTAAGGCTAATGAAATTACCTTACAGTAAACACCAATGTGGAGCGTGTATAGAAGGAAAAGCGACAAGATTACCATTCCAAGAAACTCTGAAACCACGTTCAAACAAAGTGGCAGAATATCTCCACACAGATATAGCCGGTCCAATTAAAACACCGAGCAATACAAGAGTAAGATATTATCAAACAATCGTAGATGACTTTTCACATTTTTGTGTTGTGTTTCCATTAGAAAACAAGGCTGAAGCAGAAGATAATCTGATTAATTACATAAAGAAAATAGAGAATGAAACTGGAAACAGAGTAAAAAGAATACGTTGTGACAACGGAGGAGAGTTCACAGCGAAAAAAGTAAAACACTATTGTATAAACAGAGGTATTAGCATTGAATATACATTAGCTTATACACCTCAAGAGAACGGAGTTGCAGAAAGAATAAATAGGACATTATGCAATAAAGCCAGAACAATGCTTGCAGAAAGTAATTTGCCTAAACATTTATGGGCTGAAGCTATTATGTGTGCAGCTTATCAGTTGAACCGTTCTCCTTCCAAAGCAGTAGATAACAAAATACCTGCAGAAATATATTTTGGAAGATATGATTTATCAAAACTGAGAATATTTGGTTCGAAAGCATGGGCATTAACGCTACCAAAACCAGCCAAAATGGAGAAAAGAGCACAAGAGATGAGAATGGTTGGATATGGGAGAACAGGATACAGATTATGGGATCCAATAAGGGATGAAATAATAATTTCTCGTGACGTGAGATTTGACGAGACTCAAATAAGATATGAGAATCGTAAAGAAAAAGAAGTACAAAATGGAAATGAATACTACCATAGATATGAGGAAGAGAATATGGAAGATAAAGAGAAAAACAATCAAAAAGAAAAAGGATGTCAAAGACAAATAGAGCAGGAAGATGTACTACAACATGATGAAGAACAAGTAAATAATGAATTGAATCGAAAGACAAGTCAAGAAAAAGAAGAGATTAATAAAAATGAAGAAATTAGAAAAACAAAAAGCGGAAGAAACGTAAAATTACCCCATAATCTACAAGATTATGAAGTTTATGAAGCATTCTGCTTATCATCAATGTTAGAAGAACCTCAAACATACAAGGAAGCTTTACAAAAGGGATGGAAAGAAGCAATAGATAATGAGATAGAAGCACATAATAAAATGAAAACATGGACTGAGACAGAATTGCCAAAAGGAAAACAATTAATAGATGCAAAATGGGTATTTCGCACAAAAGAAAATGGAGTTCGAAAAGCAAGACTAGTAGCAAGAGGATACAAACTAATAGAAGAACAAGATTTTGGGAAGAATTATGCACCAGTTGCAAGAATTTCAACAGTTCGAGTTGTACTAGCACATGCAGTACAAGAATCATGGAAGATCAGGCAATTAGATGTGCCAACTGCATTCTTAAACGGAAAATTGGAGAGTGAAGTTTATATTAAACCACCAGAAGGTATTGAGGTACAAGGAAATAATATATTAAAGCTAAACAAGGGACTATACGGATTAAGAGAAAGTCCTAGATGTTGGAATCAAAGATTTGATGACTACATACATACCATAGGATTCAAAAGATCTCAAAACGATTTTTGTCTATACATCGGAAAAGAAATTAATGTTTGGCTGATAATTTATGTGGATGACATACTATTAATTGGCAACGATGAAAATCTGGAAAATATAGTAAATGTCTTGAAAAGAGAATTTAATGTGAAAGATTTTGGAGAAATAAAAAACGGTACATTTTTAGGGATGGAAATAGTTAGAAAAAATGAAACCTTGAAGATAACACAAGAAAAACAAATTATGAAAATGTTAGAAAAGTTCAAAATGAGTGATTGCAACGGGGTAAGTACACCACTAACCAAAGGATTCCAAGCAAACTTGCTTGAAGAAATTGAAGATGTCCCATACAGACAAATAATAGGAGGTTTGATGTTTATATCAACTGTATCGCGACCAGACATAGCGTTTGCTACATCATACCTGAGTCAATATCTTGACAAACCGACAAAAAGTCTATGGATTCAAGCTAAACGAGTGTTAAGATACTTAAAGAAGACTATAGATGTTGGACTATTGTACGAGAAACATGAGGGAAAATTCAATTTGGTAGAGACATATTCAGATGCTGACTGGGCAGGTAACCGTACAGATAGGAAAAGTGTAACAGGGTCTATTACTCTTTACAACGGAAATGTTGTCGCTTGGTTATCCAGGAAACAGGGTTGTGTTTCACTTTCAACCGCTGAGGCTGAATACGTAGCAGCTGCGACAAGTGCGTGTGATCTTTTGTACGTAAAAGGATTATTCTGTGATTTTAGTACGAGAGAGAGTATGAAAGAGAGAAATTTAAAATGTGTGTTGTATATGGATAATAGAGGAGCTATTGAATTAACAAAATCTTTTGAAAATAGCAAGAGAGCAAAACACATCGATATTAAAACTCATTTTATAAAAGACCTAGTAATAAAGAAAGTTATAAAAGTTGAATTCACTAGTTCTGACAACAATTTATCTGATCTATTGACCAAACCGCTTTCTAATGAAAAATTTAATCTACTAAAGGCTAAGTTGAATATTGTTTGAGTTAGGGTATATGTTTGATATTGTAAATTGTAATGTTAACGATTTAAATTCTAAAGAAGTTCAAATCGAGGTGGGGTGTTAGAACTTGCAAAAGGAGAACCTATTTGCTAGAATAAAAAGATAGTTAAATATTATCTATGTATACTTCCTTCTTCTCTTCTGTCTCTTCACTGAACTGAAAATGCACGTAGTTATTTTGTGACATGTATTAAATAAAAGAAAAGAATAATATCCACTGCGATTTTTAATATTCGTTAACCCAACCAAATAAATAATTCTAACAAATATAAGTGTTTAATCTATGATGGTGACTTACGGCGTCACGGCATGACGCGACAATGGAAAATCGCATTTGTGAGAAGATCTAACCTTACTTTAACTGACTTTAACGCATTTTCAGTGTAACCATTACTTTAAGTACAAATTTTAATAAATGATTTATACGACAACAAATTATTTTATTTATAATTCTGTTTCTTGTACAGCAGCAATTCTAAAGCATCATTTAAATTAAAGGTGTAGTCAAACGACATAATTCTGATATTAGCTGTACAGTCGAATGGTTGTATAACTAAGTTAAACTTGAGGAAATAGTTTAGAAATTCCTAGAAGAATGCAGTGCTGCACGGGGGGGGGGGGGGGTCGTTTGCCATAACCGCCACGCTTGGCAGACGTGTTGGCGATCGCAGCTAGGTTATAAATGCCCTCGAAGGACGCTGCTGCCCATCCTCCAGCTTATCCCATAGGCGCCTTCTATGTCGCCCACAGGATAAAATAGGGTGGTGGTATTCTTAGCCGGTACCATACGGCACATAACGAGAAAATTTAGGTTAATTTGTAAAAATAGAAAAAATGTCTAACATAGGCACTATTAGGGTTGCAGAATTACATAGTTTTACTCAAAAGGCGCGTAAAATACGCGTATTTACGATCATTTATATAGATTACGCAACCATGGCCGGCTTGCTATTTCTTTCTACGTTAAAACAAATCAATTACAAGTTTATCAAATTTTCAAATAGTTTTTTGTGACTTGTAAAGCTAAAAACGCAAATACCCTAAGTATTTGCGTTTTGCGTTACATTTCACTATTATTTTTATAACCTACCTTTAACTACACCAATCTCGTTTGCGCATTGCCGCTAAGTGCATCGATGGAAACTTTGCGTTGACATTGCGTTTCTGTTCCATGCAGGGCGGGAGCGGGTTTTGATCTTGTTCAGTTGTATTGTAAACTTTCACCGCGCGCGCTTCAGTTTCATATTAATTATTTTATTTATTTGGAGGGTATACAATATGACATTAATTAACATTCCTTGTTACGGCACTGATACAGAACACGGCTTGTATATAAAAAAAACAAAAAAATAACAACTTTTTGGAGAACGTATCAATGTTCACATGTTTACAGAACAAAATATAAATAATTATTAATTTACTGGAATACTTAGACGATAAGTTGTGTTGTCAAAAGAGAGGAATATTATTACTTACTCATTGCACTTTCAGCAGTCAAACCCAGACAGGAGATACACCCTATTTCATAGTGCCCGTTTCGAGTTCCAACTTATGTTTTAAACTTCTCTTTGGTACTAGAGTACCCTGCCCACACCCCGTACCCCGACTGAGCTAAGTTGAGCAATCACCTACCACCGGGCAAAACAAAAAAACGTATTTTACTGAAAATTACGTAAAATATATGAATTGTACCGAAACATACGTATTTTACCGGGGTAATTTTACTGGTTTGCATCCGTAGCGCACTATGTTGGACGACAATACTTCGTCTCGCTGCATGCCAACTTTTAGGTGCTCATTGTGTTGCTCCTCATCGATGTTACTGTGGTGAAGCTGTCGACCGCCTCGGATACCGTGACCAGTCTTTCAGCAAAAGTGCAGGTCGCATAGCACGGCATGCCAACATTAATGTCATCATACGTCATGTATTGTCACTGCCAGTGCGCCAGCCGTTTTGGAACCCAAAGGCTGGGCACGTTACGATGGCAAAAGGCCGGACAATATTTCGTTACTGCCATGGAAGATGGGTAGGCCTCTGGGGTGGCAAGCAACTCGTGTTGCCTTGTGACCCTTGTTCCATCCCATCTTCCATGCACGGCAGGCTGTGCTGGCACTGCTGCTTCTGCAGCAGAAGCCCTCAAACGTCGCAGATACGATAACCTAATCGGTAAATATTGTTTTGAGCAGTTTGGGGTCGAAACGCTTGTCATGGGGTCCGAGTGCACACTTGCTTTTCAAAGATATAGCTAGACGGTTGGACGATACATCTTGTGACCAGAGAGCTGGCCTTTTCTTTAGCCAAAAAATAAGCATTGCCATTAAAAAATAGATAACCTCAAAGATTACACTGTCTCTACAAGCTTCCAATTACTTTTCTACAACAGCTAATCCGATTCCTGGTCTAATGCCTGTTTTCACTGATCTATAAGTTCTCTAGGAAACTGGGCGATATTAGGTATTGTATGTCAGAGAGACTTAGGTACATCATTTCGGCCGAATGAAGTCCACTGCTGGACACAGGCCTCCCCAAAAGATCACCACAACCACAGATATGGATGTGTTGTGGGTTCATTGGGGGGTTTTGCCATAATCGCCACGCTTGGCAGGCGGGTTGGCGATCGCAGTTGAGTTGTTAATGTACTCGAAGGACGCTGCTGCCCATCCTCCGGCTAATCCCTTAGTCGACTTTTACGACACCCATGGGAGGAGATGGGGTACGGCTGAAACTAATAATCTAATCCAAAATCTTTGGATTTCGGATTACGCATATATCTGTTTTTTGTGTTAAATGTGATCGTAGCACAACAACGGATGAATTTCATTATCTTAAATCTGAAGATTTTGGATTAGATTGACTATTAATTTCGGCCGTTAGAAGCTGCCAAGTTTCAAGTACTAATGTTACGCTGCTCCTACCGGAAACCATTAAGATCGGTGCAAAATAGCAATTAGGAGACTTGTAAACTTGTCTCTTATTTGTGTCAATTTAGGCGATGCCTAGGTTTCCACAACGAGCGTTTACATGCCGCCCCCATCCAACGACACCCAGCGACCTTTACCAGGATTTCAAACCGAACATGGCAGTCAAAAGCATATTTACAAATAAATAAAATTGAAGTGTCTGTTTGTAATGTCAAAATAACAGCTTTTTACTAAATGCATATGAAAGTATATACTATACAGATAATTGAAAAAAAAACTATTGTCTGTCTGTCTGTTTGTACCAGGTAATCATCAAAACGGCTAGATTGATTTTGACGGGACTTTCACTGGCAGATAGCCGATGTTATAAGGAATAACTTAGGCTACTTTTATTTTAGAAAAATAATTAGGGTTCCGCGCAAAAAATATACCCCTTGAAATCCAAAATATACATATTCTATGTCGAAGTACGCGGGTGAAACCGCGGGTCCCAGCTAGTATATTCTATCACAGGTGCTATAAAGACATCGAGTAAAGGTGATGTCATTTTAGATAGCTATCTCTTTTGCTCTCGTAGTTTTTGTATCTTGTTTTTTTATTAGGTGTGCAGTTTTGTACATACAGCGAAACTGAGTTTTGCACGCCATTTAATATGGCCGTAACATATCTATGGTATAATATCATTGTAAAGAACGTTTTCAAAGGGCACTATTAAATTTGTAATTTCTTAAATCCCGGGATGAAAACGTTACTACTATTATTCCGGGATTTCAGACGGAGGTATTATGCACTCTATGTTACTTCTTCCTTGAAGTTTAGGTTACTATACTCTAGGTAGAGACAGACCTATTCCGATCTCTGTTAATGATGTATACATAGGCTGCACTAAAAGTATCGGGAATGGTATATTTCCACTGTTCCTGTCATATTAAAATCTTTTTAATTGAAAACTCCTTGGTTTTACAAATCAAATACCATTTCTTTATTTTAAAAAAGATTCACGGTCTTGTCACAAGGTTTTGTCAAACTTGTTTAGTCGTTGAGAAAATGGAATTGACTCGAGAAAATTCAAGAGCGATGATTTATTATGACTTTCGAAGTGGTTTAACACAAAAACAGTGTGTTGACCGGATGATTTCTGCATTTGGTGATGAAGCCCCATCCAAAACCACAATTTATCACTGGTTTGCTGAATTTCAACGTGGACGTGTCAAGCTCAGTGATGATCCTCGTCAAGGTCGTCCAAAAACTGCAGTCACCCAAGAAAACGTTGATGCTGTGCGTAAGCTGATTGAGGAAGATCGACATGTGACATACCGCGAAATTCAGGCAACTTTAGACATTGGCATGAGTCAAATACAAATAATCTTGCATGAACAATTAGGTGTAAAAAAGTTGTTTTCCCGATGGATACCGCATTTGCTATGTGAAGAGCAAAAAGCGGCTCGCGTTACTTGGTGCGTCAGAACTCTCGAAAGATTCCACGCAGGATCCTCAAATGCTGTATACAACATCGTATCAGGTGACGAATCCTGGATATATGCGTACGAACCCGAAACAAAAAACCAGTCACGAGTTTGGTTGTTCGAAAATGAGTTAAAGCCAACAAAAATTGTTCGGTGATGGTGGCCACGTTTGTCTCCAAAACCGGCCATGTTACGACTATTCCTCTTGAGGGACAAAGAACGGTTAATGCAGAATGGTATGCTAGCATTTGTTCGCCACAGGTCATTTCTGAACTCCGTAGAGAGAACTGCAACCGCCGCATCATCCTCCATCACGACAATGCGAGTTCTCACACCGCGCACAGAACAAAAGAGTTTTTAGAGCAAGAAAACATAGAATTATTAGACCATCCGCCGTGCAGCCCCGACCTAAGCCCTAATGATTTCTATACTTTCCCTAAAATAAAGAATAAATTGCGTGGACAGAGATTTTCATCACCTAAAGAAGCTGTGGACGCCTACAAAACGGCCATTTTGGAGACCCCAACTTCCGAATGGAATGGTTGCTTCAATGATTGGTTCCATCGTATGGAAAAATGTGTCAAATTTCGCGGAGAATACTTCGAAAAGCAATAAATACATTTTTAAATAGTAATGTTGTGTCACTTCCTTGATTCCCGAAATTTTCAGTGCCGCGCTCGTATTAGTAATTTAAATAAAACAAAATATAAAATTCTGAAACATTTATTGATTGACTAAAACTTCGCCTTTTGTATGTATTTCATGGCGCGCTGTTTTATGTTGTCCACTTGTTCTTGGTCTCCAATCTTCTCTTCCACTTCTATCCACTTTCTGTACAAAATCTTCATTTTCCGCGCTGGCAAGCTCTGTGATGTCATACGATCCATTACTTGCCTATAAAACAAATGTAATACATAAGAATCAACTCTGGCTCGAGGGCTCTTTTGGCTTCGCCAGAAACGACCGGTTAAGCAACCACACTTCCCAGAAGTGTATGCTAAGCCCAACAAAAAAATAAAGAATCAACATCTGCATACCAAACTCTATTGGGGAAAGCTTCTTGTCGAACCAGATGCTGCTAAATATGTATATTACAAGGAACAACCAAAAGTTGCTGACATAGCTGAAAGGATTAGTAAACTGAAGTGGCAATGGGCGGGGCACATTGCTTGTAGAACTGATGGGGTTCTCGAGTCGAGGACCGCGCACCGGGAAACGCAGCCTGAGACGACCTCCTACGAGGTGGACAGACGACCTGGTGAAGGTCGCTGGGAGTCGTTGGATGCGGGCGGCATGTCACCGACCGTTGTGGAAATCAATTTAAACAAATGTATACAATCACCAACCCGTCAATAAAATATAATGGGACACTAACTAGGGACTCTCCATGGATGAAAATGCAACTCGGATTGTCCCCGGAGGTGTAAAACTATTGTATGAAATGGATACTACAATAATAAGGTCTATTGCAATGGGTGTTATATCGATTCAAAACTTAGAAAAAAAAAGAAAATACGGCGTCCACCTTTCCAGCTTTAAATAAAATTCTGTGGCAGACGTTTACTCGCCACTCACAATATTGGTACCCTAAACGGCCAGCTTATCCCAAGAACAAACTTAACATCGTAGTTGAAAAACATGTTCTACTATACATTCCAACCGTAAAAGTAAGTTTGCACGCGCAATATTGAAAGATTTAGCATGTTATTTTAAGGCCATAGACTTCTTATAGGTTTTTCTGTAATCTATAGGTAAAGAGCTATATTTTTTCAAATTTAAGAATCGGTAATTTCGTAGATAAGGGGGGTAGATCAATTTTCGTCTAATTTCTTAAATAACTTTTTAATCTTTATATTCTAAAATTATAAAATAAATACATTTGAGACCCCCATAACAAGCCCTTCCATTTTATATGTTACACGGCACAGTTTGCAAAACTTTATTCTTTAATTTTCTATATTGCCCCCCAAAAGTGACCCGCATATTCGAAATTCATTTATTTATGTTGCGCTACGTGTTTGGGTCGCAGAAATCCATATGTGTACCAAATTTCAACTTAATCGGTCCAGTAGATTTGGAGCAAATTGGCTGTGACAGACGGACAAACAGACACACGATTGATCCTATAAGGGTTTCGCCGCTTCTTCCTTCGGACGTTCGGAACCGTAAAAAGGCTAAAATTATAAATATTTTTGAAAACCTCATATTTAAAAATATCATATTCTCAAAATTGACGGAAGCTAAATCGATTCAAAAATGTTTTATTTCCTTAGTTAATCGAGAAGTGCCTTAAAAGTCACTGCAAATAGATGAAGGTTTTTGGTGTCGTTTTTCATTGTTACACTATGTTCGGTCAGCCCGGAAACAAATTGGAACAATAACGGGCGATAAGGAACTTGGTTCTAAAAAACCTAAACTGGGCAATACATATTAACATTCGCCGAAAAAGGCCATAAAATCTCTGCGGCTGAGAACTCCTTTCCGATTAATCGTGTAAAAAGGTCAAGGATTTTTTTTTTTACAATTGTATATAGCACTGACCGGACGTGTTCGACGTCACCGCCCTTCAGCAGCATGTCGACGTATGCGGAGCAGACGTCAACGCGCTGCGGGTACACTGCCAGCACTTGCTCGAACAGCGCCTCCGCGCGCTCGCGAGCACCGCTCGTGCGCTCCAGCAGCGCGAACTGAACCAGCACCGACACATCTACCAGGAACAAGATATACTATTAGCCGCTTCTTATCTTTAAGTTCTTCTTCTTTGGTGCCCAAGGTGAGATTCGAGGTGGTTTCTTCTTGTGGTGACCACACTAACACCATACGTAATAGTTAAACAATGCTAGATAAATACCCCCATATATCGACGGCACGGTTGGTGCAGTGGCTGATACAGTTGGCTGCTGCGCTCCAGGTCGCGGGTTCGATTCCCGCACGGATCAAATATTTGTATGATCTGCAGGTAGTTCTCGGGGAGGATTGTAAAAGATCCCACGCCTCGCTGTGCGCTGTGGCAGCACACGGCGGCACGTGACCACGTGCGCGCCACCGTCGTCCCGGGGGGGGCGTGAGTTAATCCTAGGTAGAGTTGAGTAGAAATTGCGTACCCATTGAAATTAACTTAACCACTACTTACGTTCTTTTTTGTCCAGCACAGCAATTGCTTTCTGCATCACCTGGGAAAATAACAAGTTCTGTAGAGCAATACAACTCATGGATTCCTATTAAATAAAGAAGCGTTGTTAAATAGCTTCATCATTTCGGCCGAATGAAGTCCACTGCTGGACACAGGCCCAAAGACCACCATAGCTACCGATATGGGTGTGTTGTGGGCTTATTGGGGGGGTTTTGCCATAATCGCAAATAACTTCATACAACAGTAATTCTACCAGAAATTTTACATTTGCAGAAAGTAACAGCTGCACTCACTGATCGGTAAACGATCAGCGATGTTAAGCAACACTAGGCGCGGTTAGTCAATGGATGGGTGACCGGATAGTGGCATTTCAACTAAGCGTCTCTATGCTTCGGAGAGCACGTTGAATCGTGAAGGAGATGGAACGGTGCTATATTCTTAATCCGGTCACCACACGGGGCAATTATATAATACCAGACTCTTACCGGCCTTACCTATTGCTGGGGGTGGTGCGGACTTCGCAAGGTTTTGGGTAGATATCGGCCCATCGCTTGGGCTGACGGGCTCCGTCTACAAATATACTTCCTTAAAAACCCTAACGGTACGCACCTGTCTAGCCTTGTCCACGAGGCCGAGCTTGTAGCACGCAGCGCCGCACATGGAGTACATGTTCGTCTCCCGCTTGTATTTCCTCATCATCAGGTCCACTAGCGCTGCCAACTCCTGGTGCTTGCTGGTTTCAACATATATATCGAGCAATTTCGAGTGGATTTTGAATGGGTCGTTCATTTGCAGAGCTTCCTCCAAGGTCTTTTGCTGGGATTCCTAGGAGTGGTAGGAAAGTAAATATTTATAGTCACAATTTTAGTATACAATTGTTTTACTTTATTTTTTATTAAAAACTGGCTGTGCTCCGCGGTTTCACCTGCCGCTTAATTTGAAAGAAATCAGTATATTTGATATATAAATAAAATGAATTATACAATTGGTATATATAAGTATTGGATATCATGGGTTTTAATTTTTTTCGCGGAAGTCTAAATGTTTTTGTAAAATAAAAGTAGCTTAAGCTCCTTATAACATTATCTGCCAGTGAAAGTCCCTTCAAAATCGGTCCAGCCGTTTCAGAGATTAGCCGGAACAAACAGACAGACAGACAAAACATTTAAAATTTGGTATTTTGTTATAAGGACTGGATATGCTTTTATATGCATTTAGTAAAAAGCTGTTATTTTGACATTGCAAACAAGCAGCTCTAAAGGCATTAATCTCCTTTAAAGTAAATTCGAAACTAGTCAAGGAAGGTGTTATCCTACTAAACAAACTAGGAAAACACAATAACGTAAAACTTATCTGGGTACCTGGACACGAAGGTGTTGAAGGTAACGAGAATGCGGATCAACTAGCTAGGGCAGGCTCGAGTAAGCAGCTCATTGGCCCTGAGCCATTCGTAGGAATACCTCATGGTACCTACCAACAGGCATTACATGGATTTGCCGATAAAGAACATGTCAGAGAATGGAGGCAAGCGAGAGGCCTAAACCATTCCAAGACTTTCTGCAGCACAAGACTAGACGGGTTTGTGGGATTATTAAATCTTACCAAAACCCATATAAGGAACTATATAGGCGCAATGCAGGCCACTTTGGCACCAAGGAGCACCTCCATAGGATGAAGCTTAGCACAACGGATACATGCAGATTCTGTGTGGACAATCAAGAGTCAATGCAGCACATTTTGTGCAGCTGTGACGCTCTGGGAAGACGGAGGGCAAAACATCTAGGAATAGCTTATCCATTGCCTGATGATCGCGACTCCAGGCAGGTATGATTGCGAAGTACCTACAGGGACTTCATGATTTGCCAGCGGAGGAGTAGTGCGGGGCTTTGGACAGCACAATGGACCCAATAGGGTCGAAGTGCGTTCCGCTGTTGCTGAGCCCGTGGGAACCAAAATATAATATTTACCATACCAATATTTGATCCGTGCGGCGTAGCACAGAAAGCCAATCGCTTAGCCTCAGCGCAAACCGTACCGCATTTTTAGACCAGACGATCAAGTTCATTTACCTAATATGCCTCATAAACTCATAACAATTAGAATGCTACTCAGAACGTCCTACGAGCCATCACTCTACGCTCGTCACGTCGAGACGTAAAGTTATTTAGTCTCTTATGTCCAGTAACTTCACTAGTTAGCATTTTTTAAGTTATCTCTAGATTTATTTTAGGTCACGCAGATTGATAACTCATAAAGTCATAACTAACGAAACAAGTAGATAGAATATGTACAAACAAGTTGAATATTAGGCTAATAACGCACACAGTACCAGCCAGTTATCATGTTTCCGCCCGATTAGTATGTGTCATTAGCACGTGAATATTTGCGGACAACTTTATGAAGATAAATTATCATTTGCTAATTACTCATGTCATGTAGCGACATGTGACAGTATGGTAGACCAGAGAGAGCAGATAGGCTGCTGCCTACCTTCTATGGAACAGTAGCCATACTGCTCTAACCAACTCGCCTGCCAAGTGTGATGAACACTGGTAGATTCCCCCCAAAATTACGATACACGGCTTTTAACCGGTCGACCTATGGCAGCGGCTTTGTTCAGCAGGCGACGTTTTTTGGCTGATATCATGACTATGAGGGTCACTCTGTATGTTTTTAGAATTGGCCAGACGAAAAGTTACTTTTGTTATTTTTAAATTCTAAATAAAGAACTCTTTGGAAATCTGTAGATGTACATCGAATTCAAACGTCATTTGTTTATACAAATTGGCGGCAATTTCAAAAGTATGTGTTGTGCTTCGCAATGAATTAGACTAGAATTTTTTTCTTTGCTTTATGATTTATTACGATTTTCTTTGCGGTCTAAATCAACAACTATGTTTTGACAGACTTCGATTGGCATTTCATGATGAAGTCCCATCTCTTCTTAACTGGTTTAATGAGTTTAAACGTGGTCGAAACAATCTCACTGATGATTTGCGCGAAGGACATGCCTCTACGGTGACCACTGAAGATAATGTGTGCTATATAATTTCGGCCGAATAAAGTCCACTACTGGACACAGGCCTCCCTCAAAAACCACCACAACGACCGATATCGGTGTTGTGTGCTCATTGGGGGGTTTTGCCATAATCGCCACGCTTGGCAGGCGGGTTGGCGATCGCAGTTGAGTTGTTAATGTATTCGAAGGACGCTGCTGCCCATCCTCCGGTTAATCCCTTAGTCGACTTTTACGACACCCACGGGATGAAATGGGGTAGTGGCATTCTGAGCCGGCACCACACGGCAATGCAATGATATATTAAAAAGAAGTAGATATCCTCCAATTGTAGCACCTCGTAATCGGTTCGTCTAGATAGCTATCTCTTTTACTCTTGTTGTTTTTGTATCTTCTTTCTCACGACATTGTTGTGCAAGCGATACTGTATTTTGGGCGTCATTTAATATGGACGTAACATATCTATGGTATAATGTAATTGGTGCTATGCGGCAAATGATAGAAGCTCATAAAAAACTGACGTATCAACAGATCCGGGCAAGTTTAGATTGGTATGAGTCAAGTGCAAAAGTCTTACACGAACATTTTAGGGTTCAGAAAGTTATTTGACTTTTACGACTACCGCGGAAGGAGATGGGGTGGTGGTATTGTATGTGTAACAATGTGATGATTGTTTAATGTTTCAAAAGTGTTTTTAAAACTACTGAGTTATCTTTTTATTTTCACCACTAATTTTATGAAGATCTTGGTGGGAGTGATATTTGGAATTAGTTATATATCGAGCTAGTAGTGTGTAATCTTAAAAAAACGTATAGTTATGCAGCAATAGTTATGCAATCTATACAAATAAATAAAAATGAAGTGTCTGTTTGTAATGGCAAAATAACAGCTTTTTACTAAATGCATATGTCAGTATATACGGTACCTACAACAAAAAAACTATTTTGAATTTTTTCGTCTGTCTGTCCGTCTGTTTGTTCCCGCTAATCTCCAAAATGGCTGGATTGATTTCTACGGCACTTTCACTGGTAGGTAGCTGATGTTATAAGGAATAACTTAAGGTACTTTTATTTTAGGAAAATAATGAGGATTCCACAAAAAACATAAAATTCATGAAATCCAATATATGTACATACTCTATTTCAAGTGTCTATGTCGAAGTACTCTACATTACAATCGCAGGTCCCAGTTAGTATTCAATATAATTATTGCATATTACAGTGTACTCATAGGTGAACATAAATTATGATAAATTATCTATCCTGGACCCTGTCGGGCATATGCAGAGTCGGAGAGAGTAAGAGGACATAAATTTATTACTATAACTATAAAATGTACATTAAAATTTGTGCGGCTTTTAAAACATTTGGGTATTTGCGCTAAACATTTTGGCACGATACCAGCAGACATTGGAACGATGTTAGTTCTTTCCATTGGGTTTTATTTCTATTTCAAGATTTTTATGTTCACAAAGCTTATCCCTGAGATTTGTAAATTCTCAGAATTAGGAATGGTTATATCAATCCAATTCCTCGTGGTGTCCAGATTAAGAATATAGCACCATTACATCTCCTCTCGTGGATGTCGTGAAAGACGATTAAGGGACTCTTAACTAGAGGGATGAGCAGCAGCGTCCCTTTTTTTTAATGGTAACGATACTACGCTCACGAACCTAAATAAATAAAATAACGCCATGCCAGCTTCTCTAACAATCTTTATTTTTTGTGCAAATAAATATATGACGACCGTATACGTACACGGTCGTCATACATTAAATATCACGCTGCGTCTTCCTGTACATGGTCAGCATCATCATATCAGCCACAGGACGTCCACTGCTGAACAAAAGCCTCCCCCTTAGATTTCCACAGCGAGCGGTCACATGCCGCTCTCATCCAACGACTCCCAGCGACCTTTAACAGGTCGGCTGTCCACCTCGTTGGAGGTCGTCCCACGCTGCGTTTTCCGGTGCGCGGTCTCCATTCGAGAACCTTTGTGCCCCAACGGCCATCAGTTCTACGAGCAATGTGCCCTGCCCACTGCCACTTCAGTTTACTAATCCTTTCAGCTATGTCGACAACTTTAGTTCTTCTACGGATCTCCTCATTTCTGATTCGATCTCGTAGAGAAATACCAAGCATAGCTCTCTCCATAGCTCGCTGAGTGACCTTGAGCTTTCTTATGACGCCCATTGTGAGTGACCACGTCTCTGTTCCATATGTCATCACTGGTAACACACTGGTTAAAGACTTTCGTTTTGAGGCATTGCGGTATTGTTGACGAAAAGACGTTGCGAAGATTCCCGAGCGCTGCCCAGCCAGCCAGGGTTTCATATAGTAACTAATTAAAGTTAGTATTTTCTAATATTATATGGATAGTGTATATTCTTAAATTGTTAATGTAACACCTGTTTGTACACTACTTTTCGTGGTGAAATAAAGTGCTTATGATTACAAAAGTGATTACGATAAACAATTACATTTGTTGCAGGTGACTGCTTGACTGACCTTAGTGCCGAATCTGTTCTCGAAGTTAATCATAGCCAGCCACACATTCAACTTCTCCTGCTCCTCACGGATCGATATGATCTTCAAAGCTTTTCTGCCAACGGCCCGCGCCTTGTCCACTTCCGTGGCCTACAAACAAAAAGCAAGATAATAGTATTCATCGGCTTACACTTCTCCAGCTATGTTGGCTTCCAGTGTAATAAGATGCAGCATATTAATATATTACAGGAAGCGACTGCCATCCGCAACCCGATTGATGGAAGGATGCGGGTATCCTAACGTTAGATGGGTGGTCAGAAGGTGGTCTTCTAACTGCCCGCAACGACAATAATTACAGTGTAATGTATTCTAATAACCGTAGGCTTGGGGTGTTCTCTGAAATACAAATGGGTTTCGATCCGACCAAGAAAAGCGCTTAAAGCTCAAGTCTTTTGAAAAAACAGTTGTCGTTTACAGACATAATTACATGCACTAACACCCAGACCCGTAACAACTCTCAACAAATATTTATTCCCTACGGAAATCGAATCCGCGACACGTAGCACACAGAAATCGTAAACCGTGCCGTATTACAAATGAAAATATTCTAATTATTCAATTATCAACAATTCAATTGTTTGCTATATAATATAGAGCAAAAGCCCGATTCAGTCGTTACGGGATTGGTATTCTCGTTCACATATAATGTTTAAATGAAATACAAAACATTATAACATGAATAGAAATTTATTTTGTGACACACATCAGAAAAGACAAAAGACGACAATGAAGAAGTCCCAAAGAAAAACAATATGTGATTATTAAAACCTCTTTGCTTTAATACTCCTCCTTAATCTCATATCTCCTGGCACTCCTCTCATCACTCATCATCATCTCAACCCCATACTACTCACACACCACTCATACTTCTGTCTTAACAACGCCTTGGTCAGAACATCCGCTACCATCCGCGCTGTCTCCTTGTACCTTAATTGTAGATCACCTTTCTCTATTGCCTCTCTGACAAAGTGATATCGCACATCCACGTGCTTCGTACGTTGGTGGTGCACTGGGTTTTTAGCTATCGCCATAGCCGACTGACTATCAGTGAATATAGTAATTGATGGTAGCGTAATTGATTCTCGCCCCATCTCTGCTATAAACCTGCGAAGGAATACCGCTTCCTTTGCAGCCTCAGATAGTGAAATATATTCTTCCTTTTCATCAGATGTCATCCACTCTTCATCACTAACAACTTGATTCTCTGCTTCAATGCACTCCTGCACTGGCGGTTGCTCAATCTTCTCTTCTTTATTTTCAGTATCTCCTTGAAAATCTTCTTGAGCTTTTCTCAGGTGCAGACCTTCGTCTACATTCTTAGTCAAATTTTCTTCAAGACTGACTATCACATGCCCTTCATTCTTATTCTCTATAGGCTTCACACTGTTGAATTTTTTATTTTCGAAAAATACAACGTCCCTCGCCTTACTAAGTTGTCCGCTTGCCGGATCGATTAGTCGGTAAGCCTTTGACTCTCCGCAGATACCGACGTGAATAAGCTCTTTCGATTTTGGATCCCATTTCCTCCTTTTAGCGTCGGGGATATGTGCAAATGCTTTACATCCAAAAACTTTGATCATACTCAGATCTTGCTTCTTCCCCGTCCACGCTTCCTCTGGCGTTTTCCCTTTGACTGCGACTGTCGGAGACCTATTCTTTAAATAAACGGCATAATTTACGGCCTCGGCCCAGAAAGTTGTTTCCAATCCTGCCTCTTGAAGCATACTCCTAGCTTTTTCTACAATCGTTCGGTTTGCACGTTCTGCAACACCATTCTGCTCGGGCGTATACTCTACTGTAAGTTGGTGTAGGATTCCACAATCCTTCATCAACTTGTTCATCTGTCGGTTGACATACTCTTTGCCATTATCCGACCGAAGAATCTTCAGAGTCTTCCCAGATTGTTTTTCTACAAAAGTCTTGAACTCGTGAAACTTTTCAAATACTTCACTCTTATTCTTGAGGAAATACACGAAAGTTTTACGCGTGAAATCATCAATGAAAGTCAAGAAGTATTTGTATCCACTGAGTGAATTTTCACCCATTGGTCCACAAACATCAGAATGAACTAATCCGAGAACTTCTTTAGCCCTATTCGCACGACCTCTCTGAAACGGTTGTTTCGTTTGTTTCCCCATTAAACACGCTGTACACTCTAAGTTAGTTGAAGTGTTAGGAAAACTTACTCCTGTGGCTAATTTGTCTCTCAACAATGTAAGGTTACGTATGCCAAGGTGCCCCATACGCCTATGCCACAACTCCATATCTTCACTGATAGTCGAAGCTAGTGCGATTTCCTGTGAACAGAGTTTTAGTTTATAAACACCATTCTCCTCAACACCTGTATGTGCAACATCACCTGTAACCTTACATCCATCTTCTCGCAACAACTGAAAACCTTTCCTTGAAAACACTACCACAAAGCCTCTCTTTACAATAGTGCTCACACTTAATAGGTTGGTTTTTAAATCGGGTACATATATCACATTACTTACGCTCGCATTTTCTTTCTCGCATATCACAGACCCTACTCCTATACCAAACACCTTACCTCCATTTGCACACCCAATCTCTATCTTTCGGCCACACATCCTGAAATCTCTCAGCCACTCTCTATTATTGGTCATGTGGTTAGTTGCTCCTGAATCAAGAATCCATTCTTGGTACTCTCCTGCCGTTGCAAGTCCAAGTGCTACTGAAGCATTCTTCTTGATTTTTGGATTTTCAGGGCAAACTTTTGCTTTATGTGGTCCATTACAGATAAAACATTTTATCATATGTGCCTTTCTTGGCACAGGTTTCTTTGCTTTACGATGTTTATCGGTTAGAAGTGCAGTATCATTGGTGCTGGTACTTAGACCTGAACTGTATGAAGCTTCCATCTGTAACAGCTTGGTCTTCACATAGTCTGTGGTCAACTCTACTCTTGAGTTTTCAATCGCAAGCCTCATCGGTTGAAAAGTTTCAGTCAAACCTTGTAACATCAACGTTGCTAATAACTCATCGTCAACCTCCTTACCGATGTCACTCAATTGCTGCGCTACTGACATCAGCTCGGTGACATAACTCCTAATTGATGTAAACTGTTCAAGCTTTAGGCTCACAAGCTTTGATAAAAGTCGGCATCTGTTATTTAATCCTTTATCCTCAAAAGCTGACCTTAAAGACTCCCACGCCTCCTTTGCCGTTTTTGCATGTCTTACGTGGATCAGGCAATGCGGTTTTATCATCAAGCATATCCTGGCTCTAGCTTTTTGGTCTCTTTTTAAGCCTAATACATCTGAACTCTCGGGTGTCGTCTGAGTGTACTCCCAAAGGTCGTCATGGATTAAGTACAGCTCTACCATAAACTTCCATGTGTTATAATTAGAGTTTCCGTCAAGTTTCTCTATAGACGTTAAGCTCATACCTGTATCATGTGGTTGCAATCTCTCCAGTCGCTCACCACTTGAAGTTGTACTTACAACTTTACCTTCAGTCGCCATAATAGGTAACAACTTTTTTCATTAAACATTGAATAGAAGCGTGCTGGGCCCATAACCTGAACGGGATTGGTATTCTCGTTCACATATAATGTTTAAATGAAATACAAAACATTATAACATGAATAGAAATTTATTTTGTGACACACATCAGAAAAGACAAAAGACGACAATGAAGAAGTCCCAAAGAAAAACAATATGTGATTATTAAAACCTCTTTGCTTTAATAGTTATAACTCGATTATTACAACCGCGTGTGGTCAATACAAATAAATATTCGCGTTCAAATGAATTATCAATTGATACCTTAGTGCAATATCGATAAAAAATATACATAAAAAATATTTGGGTTCGAGGCATCGAGTCTCGGAACTCTATCTCTAAACAAGCTCTCCTGAGTTTTTCATTTCAGCCGAATAAAGTCCACTTCTGGACACAGATCTCCCACAAAGATCGGCTCAATAACCGGTCTGGGTGTGTTGTGTGCTCATTGGAGGGATTGCAACGCTTGGCAGGCGGGTTGGCAATCGCAGACGAGTTGTTAATGTACTCGAATGTTGCTGCTGTGGGCCGCAGGATGGTTCCTGCACGGTCGGGCACGGTTGGTGCACGACGACACGGTTGGTACAGTTGCTGATACAGTCGGCTGCTTCGCTTTAGGTCGTGGGTTCGATTCCCGCACGGCACAAATATTTGTATGATCTGCAGGTAGTTGTTCCGGATCTGGGTGTATTGTGTGTGGAATATATGTCTGTAAACGCACCCACGACACAGGAGAAATCCTAGTGCGAGGCAACGGTTTTTATTATTAAAAAAATATATACAAAAATGAAAACCCAGTTGCCTTTTACTACAACGACAAGATGAGATGGGTTTGTGATATTCGTAGCGGCACCATACGGCATTTCACTTCTGTAGTTCTCAGTTCACTCGATTGATATTTTAGTCGCAATTGCATTTCGTTAGTCTTAACGTTGCCGATCAATCAAACTGCACTATAGTCATAATACACTGCGGTTCCCACAAGACAATATAACTACTAAAAAGGGAACCCTCAACTGTGACTCATGAGTCCTGTGATGTATTGCTAATAATACCAACGCAGCGCGACAGCAATCAGTAATCCATTTCACATCTAGAACCTTCGTTGTTGACAATATACAAGCTGACGTATAACTAGTGGCGTCTAAACGTTGGGTAGCAGAACAAATAACATTTACTTCCCGCTACTCATCGCTAGATGACGCTGACCATGTAGACATTATATTTTATCAGCTGTATTGTAAAGTAAATAAGGTATATTTCCGATTTGAATTAGCTATTCTCCCCATAATATTGATTATATCAGAAGTGTTAATTCAGTGTGGAATGTTGTCGACACTGGAATTCGTACAAAATCTTCTCGGCTCCATTCTTTCTGAGAAAGAAAGAAGAAAGAAAGAAAAAGTTTTGATTTCTATGCACAATTGACACACAAGACTTAAAACTAGACTTTCTTCAGCCAAAATAGTAATAACAGAGAATAAAAAACTGTAGCACAGATTTTAAATAAAACTTATCAGTCCGTAAGAAACTAATCTTGATAGTCCAGTTTATAAAGTACAATGGATAGGATTGAAAGTGTTCAAAAGCAGTGCGTAAAGTTGATTTCCTACAGATATGGCCTTACCAGAGTGCTTAAATCATATGCGGAGCGTCTCAGTTCATTCAAATTGTCACCCTTACATGTTCGTCGCAAACAACAAGACTTTGTAAACCTTCATAAGATCCTACATGCGTATCTGGATTCTTCCACTTTGCTTTCCCTCATTAACATTAACACCAGGCATAACACCCGATCGCCGAAGACTTTTGCACTTCAGGTAAACAAAAATAACACCTCATATTATAACCCTGTCATTAGAATGTGTCGTCTTTATAACGACATTTCTAGAGGTAATATTAGCATCGACATCTTTGATTCACGAGCCGCGGTCTTTAGGAGAAATGTTGCTGCCCTCTCTTTGTAACTGGTTTTTGTTTTATTTTTTATTGACTGATTTAATTGTAGTACCTGTTATAAGCATTATTATGCCTTGATTGTTATCTGTTGTAATCGCCTTATGAAATAAATAAATGGATCTGTATTATCTGTGGTTGTGATTACTCGATGTAGTAAAAAAATAAAAAGTAGATAGTTCTGTGCTTGTCTTATTGCACGGTGACTCACCTGTAGGTGGAAGGCCATGTAAGCGATCCACAGCTGGCTGGAGTTGGGGTTCGCCAGCAGCGCCCGCTCGAACTGTTCGCTGGAGCGCGGCTGCGACTCGCTATCTATGGCTCTCTGCTCCATTTCTCTCAATCTCTCCTCTTCTTCGCGCACTTTGGCCAACTTCTCTGCCACCGTAAGCTTCTTACGCTTCTTTTTTGGCTGATCTTTTTCCTGCGCAATAAACACATCAATATACCCACCATAGTAATCTTCTATACAAATAAATAAAATTGAAGTGTCTGTTTGTCATGTCAAAATAACAGCTTTTTACTAAATACATATGAAAGTATATACGGTACCTACGACAAAAACACATTTTTTTTGTCTGTCTGTTTGTTCTCGGTAATCTCCGAAACGGCTGGACCGATTTCTACGGGACCTTCACTCGCAGATAGCTGATGTTATAAGGAATAACTAAGGCTGCTTTTATTTCAGAAACATAATTAGGGATCCGCGCAGAAAAAAATTTAAACGCATGAAATCCAATATATACACCTACTCAATGTCAAGTATCTACGCCGAAGTACTGCAATTTATTTATAAACAATCCAACTCCTTTTAATTTAAACGGCGCGTGAAACCGCAGGTCCCAGCTAGTTTACCTATAAACTTACTAGAATTTTCCGAATTTACGATATGTCTTAGAATTTACTGGAATGTTTTTTTTACTCGAATGTACACTGATCGGTTCCGTAAAATGTACCGTGTGGTTCCAGGCAAAGAATAGACTACCCATCTCCATCCACGGGTGTCGCAAAAGGCGACTAAGGGTTGATATCAAGAGAATGGGCAGCAGTAACCTCGTGTACTAATAACGACATACTGTAATTATAAATCCGCTTGCTAGGCCGATCGCTCACTGTAGTGATCATTGAGAAGCCCATATTCAGCAGTGGACCGAGAAGCGCTCATAGCCCGTTGCACTCAAAGATCGGTAAACGATCGGTGAGGTTAAGCGACGCTTGGCGCCGTCAGTCTATGAATGGGTGAACGCATTTTGAACTGAGCGACTCCGTGGTTTGGAGCGCACATCAAAATCATCGGTCCCAGTTGGTTGTCACTAGACGGCAGTCGTTAAGCCAAGCCAGGCTTTAGGGCGACTTGAATAACTCTCTGACATAAGGTAAGCCACTAACCACACGAAAAGAAAGAACAGCAGTTGACCTCTGGAGTCTTGGAATCTATTTCATCATCATCATATCGGCCATACGACGTCCATTACTGTACAAAGGCCTCCTCCATAGATTTCCACAACTGTGTCTTCATTTTGGGGGGATTTTGCCAGTACTCACCACGCTTGGTGAGCGCAGAATGACTAATATTCCACAGAAGGGACACTGCTGCCCATCCCTTTGGTTTTGAGTCCCTTAGTTGCCTTTTATAAGGGAGAAGACGGAGTAGTGCTTTATTCTTAATCCGGGTGTATTAGTAGTTTGGCTTTTTCGCTTCGTATAGCATGATGTCGCCTTGTTGCATTTCAATCACTTGGTTCGATGGTTATACCTGTAGACTGTTATCACACCTGGGGGCGGGTTGGTGAGCGCAAATGGCTACTGTTCCACCGAAAGGACGCCACTGCCCATCCCTCTGGTTTTGAGCAATTTAAATTCTGACGTTTCATAAGTGCCAGTAATTGGTTTATTTGAAATAAAAAATATTTGACTTTGACTTTAGACTCCCTTAGTCGCCTTTTACGACCTCCACGGGAGGAGATGAAGCGGTGCTATATTCTTAATCCGGACAACACACGTATGATCTATTTAATTTGCCTGTAATGTATACTAAACTTATTTTAACGAACCTCATCTTCGCTGCTGCTGGACTGTTCATCCTGCACATTCTTGGAGAGACTCTCAGCGTTAGCAGACCAGAAATCTTTAACACTGGGCGTTTCAAGAGCCGGCTCTAAACTCTCCGCAACTTTTATCTCCAACTTGTTATCTTTTGAAACTTTCTTTACTTCCTGGACGTCCACGTTACTAGCGATGTTCACTTGTTCCTTCTTTTTGAAATCTTTATTGAATTCAACCCCAAATTCTTTTAACTTCTCTTGTCCAACTTCTAAAGCTTCTAATAACTTCTTTATTCTCTCTTGTATGACAATTCTTTCTGTATGCATAGCAGTGTGGTAATATTTATTTTCGGCTGTCACGCCATTTTCTTCAAACTTGGCAATTTTTTTGTCTAATTTGTTCATTCGCCTCGTTCTGTTGTTTATAAACTTTAAAATTGATACCACTCGTTTCTTGTACTGTTTCGCTGTAGTACAATCACTCATGTCTATTAGTGCCGCATCTTCTGGTTTTAGAATTTGATCGCTATCTTCGTAAATGTCGGTTTCTATAGCATCACTCTCTTCCGATAGATATTTCACTGAAGGTTCGTTGTCGTTTGATTCTTCTGCGATATCTTGTTTTGTTTTCTTTTTGTCCTTTATCACTGAAACTTCCTCTAGGTCTGTATCTGATTCTGCTGCGATCTCTGGTCTTGCTTTCTTCCTTTTTTGATTTTTGTCCTTAATCACTGCGGGTTCGTGTAGGTCTGTATTTGATTCTTCTGCTGCGTTTTGTTTTGTTTTCTTCATTTTTTTCTTTTTGTCTTTATTCACTGAAGGTTCTTCTAGGTCTGTATTTGATTCATCTGCTGTCACTTGTTTCTTATTTTTTTTCATTTTGTTCTTTTTCACTGTAGGTTCGTCTAGGTCTGAATTCAATCGTTCTGCTATTTCTTGTTTAGTTTTCTTTCTGTTTTTCTTTTTTTGGTTTTTGCTTGCATAATCTTCCTGTATTGCAGTCTTCTCTGCCTCAGATTCTAAGTCTGATTCATCTATGAGTGTCACCGGCTTTGCTTGTTTCTTTTTACTCTTTACTTCTGTTAGCTGATCAATTTTGAGTTTTTTATTAGGTACTTCGTCTTCCTGTTTGTGCTTATTTTTATCAGGAAATTCACGTTTTTTCTGTAGAAATACAAAATATATATTGTAGTATGTTATTTTACATAGTCCAAACGAAACACATACTGTTAATTTTGTAAATTTATCACGATACCGTTAATGTACAATCACAGGCGAGAGACTTGAGCCTTGCAAAATTTGTGGAATACATTGGCAATATAGATTTTTCTAATGACAGCATCACTGTTTCAAGTTTTTAGCGGGTCTATAAATTAAGGAGTTAAATTTTTGGGACCAAGTAGGCATAGAATTATAATGTACGTACTAGAAGAGCTATTACAAACAAATAATAGTGCGCAACTTCATGACCACGGGGCACGCGCGGGGCGAGCGGGGGTGTTATGATATCATAGAAACATGTAAACGAAATATGGCCGTCACAGTGGTAACGCGTCGCCACGCATCACATATTGATATTATTTTAATTTAATGGACCTATCTGATGCAAAGTCACTTCTTGACTTTTACATATATTTCTCGAGTTATTAAAACAATATCTCACTTCACATGAAGGCTTATCTGAGTAATAAAACTTAGCACTCAAACAGGACACGTTGCGGCAAGCGACCTGGCACAGACTAAGTGAGTTAGAGTGTATGCGCCCTAACGCGTATATGAATCAATTTGAGGTATCCTCTCTAGTACGTACTACATTATACCTCAATTGAAGTAGGTAGGCATTAGAGGTTCAACGTTCATGGTCATCTTCATAATGTGAATATTTAAAAAATAATTTAAGCTTAGATAGTGATCAATGTAACGACAATACTTACAGCCGGCCAGAATGGCAGCGTGGTGAGACTGCCAGTCATCTTGTTAGCGTCTGCATCCACTCTCAATATGGTGCAGTTTACCTGAAACGCCGAAATGATGTGATATTGAGTGTATAAGATTGTAATTTCTATCGAAAAGTTCTCCATTTATTTAATTAAGAAATAAACAAAACTAAGTAGTGCCAGCATATTTATCTTCGCTGCCATTTTAATATACAAAACACTAATAAATAACCCTCTTTCGTTTATACGCCTAGGGAACATATCGGTTAACATAAAAAGAAATCGACGGCACGGTTGGTTAGTCGGTTGATACAGTCGGCTGCTGCGCTCCGTGTCACGGGTTCGATTCCTGCACATAACAAATATTTGTATGATCTGCAGGTAGTTGTTCCGGGTCTGGGTGTATTGTATGTGGAGTGGTATGTGCATGTCTGTAAACGCATCCACGACACAGGAGAAATCCTAGTGTGGGGCAACGGTAGAAGAAAATCATCTGTTTCCCCCTACATCTTAATTACTGGATGTTTCCTGATTTTTCGAGCTTTTTGCAGCATTCGTGGTTGCAGGATGACTAAAGTGACAGGCGTCTTTACAGATATTAAAAAGTTATTTTATCTACCGTACGAAATATGATCAAAACTTGTTTCCACCCACACGGTAGTCACTCACAGTGTCTTGGAGATTTCAGTGTATTATGTTGTTTGGGACTTTGTTATTTAATAACAGGACTCCGAACTGGTGGTACCTGTCAACCATCTTGTTTATTGAAATTAGGATGATTTCAATAGCCTCACGAAACATTATTGGTTCATATCGGTTCTCTTTCGCGAAGACTTGAGGTTGATAAAACGAAAAAAAACACAAATACAATAAACAAACAATAAATATACAAATATTCGTTCCGTGCGGGAATCGCGAACCCGCGACCCGGAGAGCGGCAGTCGACTGTATCAGCCACTGCACCAACCGTGCACCGACTACCATTGAGCTAACCGGGAAGGAAACATGAATGGAGGCACTCCGCGACAACCGTAATCTTATATCTTTAATCTTATATCTTTAAATGAGCAATTCTTGTATATATATATATATATAATTGGAATCTCGGAATCGGCTCCAACGATTTTCATAAAATTTAGTATATAGGGCGTTTCGGGGGCGATAAATCGATCTAGCTAGGAATCATTTTTAAAAAATGTCATTTTATAGGCGTTTGAGTAGTCTCAACTGAAAAATATGACTCTTCCTGACATCTATTGGCGAATAATTATACTATTTTTTGTGAGCAACTAATTGCTTTAACGACACAACAGCAGATGGCGTTGTTAAGTAGCACGAAAATACCGAGCAAAGGTCGGTCATCCGGGTACTAGCTTCTTAAACACCGCTGTCAAAGATAAAATAACTGGTACTAACGATTTGTCCCGCGTGGAAAGCCTGTGTGATGTCATCCAGCGGTTCCCTGGTGACGTACTGCCGCGGTACGAACGCGGTCACGTTGTTGAAGAACGACACCAACACGAAGTCCCTGATCGTCTGACAAACAAAAACCATTATTAATATTGTGGCGACACCTACATCGCCAGCAATAGAACTACAAACTTACAACGACATCTACTCGACTATTAATTGCAACTCTCCGATGACGTCAAACAATCCTGAATCACGCTATTAGAGTATTCGCGCAACGCAGCATATATACAGTCGTCCAACATCAACCGTGGGGCTTCGGCCCGCCAGGCATACCAACCAACTGGCTGGGGGATCCTCCCTTTTCTATGGAGGAACACCACGCCTTGTTCCCCATAATATGTATTAGTAACAAATGGAGTGGTGTCGGGATTAAGAATATAGCACGACTCCATCTTCTGTGGATGTCGTAAAAGGCTTGGGGACTTTAAACCAGAGGGATGGGCAGCCGCCTGCCAGTTCAGCAGTGGAATGTGATGAAATGAAACGTGATCTATACACATAATTAAAATTGAAGTGTCTGTTTGTAATTTCAAAATAACAGTTTTTTACTAAATGCATATAAAAGTATACTTATAACAAAATAATTACTTTGAATTTTTTGTCTGTCTGTTTGTTCCGGCTAATATCCGGAACGGCTGGACCGATTTTGAAGGGATTTTCACTGGAAGATAGCGGATGTTATAAGGAGTAACTTAGGCTTTTATTTAAGTTTTCTTTTTCAATAAACATTAGGGATCGCGAAAAATAATTATTCTTAAATTTTATATATTGCCCCCAAAAGGTACCCCCATTTTATTCAAATTTCATTTATTTACGTTACACGTACGTACGGGTCGCAGAAATCCATATGTGTACCAAATGTCAACTTAATCAGTCCAGTAGATTCGGAGCAAATTGACTGTGACAGACGGACAGACAGATACACGAATGATCCTATAAGGGTTCCGCCGTTTTTTCGTACGGTCGTTTGGAACCCTAAAAAGGCAACAAAGTACGCCGGTCGTATTATAACGTATAGTCGTAATTTTGAATACTGTTATTTTAAATCATACCTTAATGACTCCGGTGTAAGCCTTCCCGACTTCTACCTTCTCGTAGCTGTCGAGGACTTGTAAGTCAGCTGCCAGAAGCGACGGCTTCAGCGTCAGGAACAGAGTTTGCTTGACAGGGTCCACGGCCAACACCCGCGCCCTCACTGACTGGCCAACCTAACACACATTTGTCATAATTTGGTTTTTGGAATGTTGCCATTGCACGATTCTTTCTAACCCGATAAGTAATTTGTGTGGTGCCGGGTCAGAATACCACCGCCCCATCTACTCCCGTGGGTGTCGCAAAAGTCTACTAAGGGATTAATCGGAGGATGGGCAGCAGCGTCCTTCGAGTACATTAACAACACAAGTGCGATCGCCAACCCGCCTGCCAAGCGTGGCGATTATGACAAATCCCCCCCCAACGAGCCCACAACACACCCATATCGGTCATTGTGGTGATCTCTGGGGGAGGCCTGTGTCCAGCAGTGGACTTCATTCAGCCGAAATGATGAAGTAATTTTCCGGCAATCGGATCTACTAGAGATAGGAATTTGACATTACTTATGTTCCATTGGTCCTACGTGGTTTATGTTTCTTGGACTTCGTCTGCCCCAAGGAGGGCAGAGGGGCGTGCTGTGCTGAGTCAATGGCTCAAACCCCCGCGGGGTTTGTTAGAGTATCGTGTTGTTCGGGGATAATATGCAAAAAACCGAAGCGAAAATAATAATTTTATCAAGGTAGTAATCATATAGCATATGCAAGTGAAATAATTTTCTTGTATTTGTCTATAAAAATAGAAATAAACAATTATTGTATTCTTTATTATGTTACATTTCGATTGATGGAGCAGAACAACATTATTATTTTTGTACAAAATACAATGCTTCTTATCTACCACTTTTAACTAGCAATCGGTGAATAACAAACGCACTGAATAGAACAGCGAATGGTACTCCCAATAAACTTACGCGTTGCGTGGTACGGCTGCTGTGTTGCAGTCTGCCGGCTGCCTACATAGTCGTGGGTGTGTTTTAGTATGAGAAGCCAATTATAATGTTGTTTATTCAGTTCGTTGGATGAGAACTTGTAACACAGCATTAGTGTGCTTTTATAAAGAATGGTAGGGGAAAAATTGATTTCTACTAGGCTCGCATACATTTTGAACTACATGGGATATCTCCTTCCTTCCAATATCTTTGGTCCTATCTACAGTGGGGAAAACTGCCGATAAATAGATCAGGTTCGAACGCAACCGCAAGCGTTTAGATTCAGTACATTTGGCTGCTCGTATACCAATACTTTATCTACATTCTTACTCACCCTGAATTTTTTCTTAGGCAATTTAGAAGTCGATGATCTCTTAGGATCTATGAAAATTCCGGAATCGGACAGGTGGGCTTGCGATACGTAACCTGGAATGGAAAAAACGCTTTTAGTATTCAAATTTAGATATTTGTTTATAAAATAATTGTTTGTATAAACATATAAAAGAAATTTATTTCAAAGATTTAACAATACATACATTCCTACTAAATTGCCACCGACACATCGATATACAAGTAAAGTGGCGAGCGTGGAGAGCCGAGTCAAGGCGGCTAGGCGGAAAGAGCCGAAGAGCCACGAGGCTGGCCGAATGGCACGTCGCGACGTGCCAAGGAGCCGTTCTAACCCAGTATGGGCGCGCCATATGATTTTATATCAAAATATAAAGCTAGATGAAGCTATGGAATGAATTTGAAACATCAAAATAAAACAAAGATATGGAAAATTGAAAATGAATTTTGATAAATCGTCAATATTGGGTGTATCGAAGCCATAATATACAAGTTTTATTAGAACAGTGAGTTTATTGTTATATCAAGATGTTGTCTGCAGCGAAAGTGGGCATTGATGAGATGCAAGATGACAACTGGGTTGTAAAGGACAAAATCAACCAGTATCGGGGCCGATAAAGTTATATCAAAGTATTGGAGAGTATTCATCAAGAAGAGGAAACAACTTGATAGAATCTGACACACGAAGAAGAAAATGGAAAAAAATCGCTTGGCACGGTTCATGAAAGAGCAAAATTGGACTTCAGGTGTGGAGGCCTGGTGATCTGAAATACAGGCTTCAGCCTAGCTTAGGCACCAGTCTCCCACAGTAAATTTAAATAATACTGTAACTACTATTGGGTTTTATTGCAACTTTTTCATTATTGTGGTAAGAAATAAATTACTATAAATAAAAATAAATAAATTTAAGAAGCTAACATTGGAGTTCTTAAATTAGAAAGAAATCATTTTATTATTGTTACCTGAGACTCTGCCAACGTTGAGGAGCACATGGTTATCAGCGACGGCTTTCACTGTAGCATCAACAAGTTCACCAGCCCTGAGCTGTTCTATGCTGAAGTACTTCTCGGCCACCACCTCCGGCTGGTCGGTCACAGAGTACACGTAGTCGGACAGGTTGTAGCACAGCACGCGGACTTTGTGACTGCTCCCTGGGGGTGCCGAAATCGTTGATCAGTACACGCGTTCTCCGGGGGGTTCGTGAGTGGGCGAAAGCTAAATAAGAACTGGTAATGTAGTCCGTGTGGTGTCCGGTTTAAGAATATAGCACCACTCCCATCTCCCGTGGATGTCGTGGAAGGTCGACTGAGGACACTAATACCAGAGGGATAGGCAGCAGTGACCCTTCTGTGGATTGTTCCACAGAACAGCCATCCACGCTCACTAACCCGCCTGCCAAGCGTGGTGATTGGAAATTTTCCCAAAAATATCACACAACTGTGGTCCATCCGTCTGTCTGTCTGTCTGTTTGTTCCGGGTAATCTCCATAACGGCTGGACCGATTTTGACGGGACTTTCATTGGCAGATAGCTGGTGTTAGAAGGAATAACTTAGGCTACTTTTATCTTAGAAAAATAATTAGGGTTCCGCGCAAAAAAAAGGAAACCCTTGAAATCCAATATATATATTCTATGTCAACAAGTGTCTATGTCGAAGTACTCTAAATTTCTTTTAAATTAAACGCGGGTGAAACCGCGGGTCCCAGCTAGTTTGTATATGTAAACGTTCACACGACACAGGAGAAACCTTAGGAAAGCGCAAGTTTTATAAAAAATCCTCAAAAGTGGACGTCCTTTGGTTGATATGATAAGATTTTATATGATGTCGGTGATGATGATGGTGATGATGATGATGATGATGGTAATTATGATGTATACGGCTGCAACACTGCAGTCACTTCTGCACTACGATATCTAACAATTGAATAGAAAAAGCCTTTCAATCAGAGCATATACTTCATTCCGCAATAGCTTGCATAAAGGTCTATGGGCGCTTACCTATAGGATAAGACTTAGCAACCACCTCCTCATCAGACAGGTCCTCGTCCACTTGGATGCGTTTCAGACTCATGGTGCCGAAGCACCCTCCTCCCAGCCGAAAATGAATTGACCGGCCGGTTATCTTCAGAACCTTTAAAAACCACAACACATTCCCGTAAATATAGCTGCACTAATACACCCCATTAGGATCATTGATCCTCGATGACGGCAAAAGGTACCTGAATACATTTATAATATCAGGTTAACAACTAAAAAACCCCGCCATCTTTGTACACATTTTCTTTTTTCAATTCACTTAACCGAAGATGATTTAGTATCTATACAAATAAATAAAATTGAAGTGTCTGTTTGTAATGTCAAACAGCTTTTTACTAAATGCATATCAAAGTATATACGGTAGATATAACGAAAAATCTATTTTTTTTTGTCTGTCTGTCTGTCTGTTCCGGGTAATCTCCGAAACGGCTGGACCGATTTTGATGAGACTTTCACTTGCAGATAGCGGATGTTATAAGAAATAACTTAGGCTACTTTTATATTAGAACCTATATGCTTAAATAATCAAATGTCCGATTTCTTTTAAATTAAACAGCCGGGGACAGCTAGTATTAAATGAATGTCTGTGTGGTGTCCGTATTAAGAGTACCACTCCATCTCTTCCAGTGGATATCGTAAAAGGTGACTAAGGCAGTCTAAACCAGAGGGATGGGTAGCAGCGACCCTTCTGTAGCACAGTAGCCATGCTGCGCTCACCAATCCGCCTGCCAGCCGTGATAAGTACTGGCACGCTCCCCCAAAAATGATGACACAATAATTGTGTTAATCTGTGGCGAAGACCATTATTCAGTAATGGACGTTCTTTGGCTTAAATTACGATGATGATGAAACCAAAGATTCCGTAAACGGTAGAGACTCAAGTAGAGACCTGGCACAGGACAACGCAGCGTGGGACGGCCCCCAACGAGATGGACGGATGACTAGGATCGTTGGATGCGAGCGGCATTTAACTGGTTGTTGTGGAAATCTATGGGGGGCCTTTGTTCAGCAGTGGACGTCCTTTGGCTGATATGATGATGACATAACGAGTCAAATATGTATCAAATCAATTATTAATCTATACAAATAAATAAAATTGAAGTGTCCGTTTGCAATGTCAAAATAACAGCTTTTTACTAAATACATATAAAAGTATATACGGGACATATAATAAAAAACAAAAATAAAAATTAAATTTTTTGTCTGTCTGTCTGTTTGTTCCGGGTAATCTCGGAAACGGCTGGACCGATTTTGACGGGACTTTCGCGGGCAGATAGCTGATGTTCTAAGGTATAACTAGGGCTACTTTAATTTTAGAAAAATGATTAGGGTTCCGCGCAAAAAATAAAACCCTTGAAATCCAATATATACATTCTATGTCAAGTGTCTATGTCGAAGTACTCCAAATTTGTTTTAAATTAAACGCGGGTGAAACCGCGGGTCCCAGCTAGTTAGTATAATAAATATGCACTTTCAATTCTCTTTGAAAGCTATCTTCATACTGTCTAATTTCCACAGTGCGCGCTCGGATCCCAATTTACTCGCATTCGTCGTGTCGGCGGAAAATCGTCCACTACTGGACAGAGGCCTCCCCCAAAGATCACAACAACACCCGGTATGGGTTTGGGTTGTTTGCTCATTGGGGGGTTTTGCCATAATCGCCACGCTTGGCAGACGGGTTGGCGATCGCAGTTAAGTTACAAATGTATTCGAAGGATGCTGCTGCCCAACCTACGGCTAATCCCATAGTCGCCTTTTACGACACCCACGGTATGAGATGGGGTGGTGGTATTCTTAGCCGGCACCACACGGCTACTCACATTAAACCCACCAAAAGAAATACAACTGCAAAAATCCTATAATTCAGCGTTCACGTCAACACACGTACCTGTGCCTCGTTGACGATTTCTCCGTCCTTGAGTTTCTGCTCACTGCCAAGGTCTGGGTAAGTCGTGTCGAAGATGTTCTTCATTGTCAGAAATGGGGTGTTCCTCGTCGGCATCACGTACAGGAGCCGCGCACGAATCTATACCAATATAATAAAACTGAAGTGTCTATAGACGTTTTTAAACTGACATGGTCACTGACGCTTATATTGGAACAGAAAACGGGATATTTACCATGTTTTTAAAAGTTCGCGAGCGGAGTTTCGTGTGTCTGGAACAAAGTCGAGTTGTGAGTGACTTAAGTGATAGTGGGTAGCGGCACCCAGCGCACAAAACGTTTAAGGAAGAGGGTATATCGTTTTGTCTGCTCTTAAACATCCACCCGCAAAAACTTTAGTTTATCCGTGACCATGGCGCTTGCAACAGCGCCGAAATATCGGGAACTCAAAAGAAATAAAAAAACATGGTAAATATCCCGTTTTCTGTTCCAATAATATTGAAGTGTCTGTCTGTGATTAGAAAATAAATGCCAAAATTTTAGTGGAAACCAATGATACTTTAGTAGATGTGCCATACACGAACGTTATGACACTACAGAACGGCGTAAATTTTACTATATCTACTACCAGTACACTATACAGCTCTCAGACAGTGCGTAAAGGCAGGCAGAGAAAATTAAAGCCACCATGCTGCACACCGGTTGATAGAAAAAGATTAATATATACACCGTTAGTTACGTGGCATTAGCAGCTGCATGGCGCATGCTCGTTGGCCTGAACGCGTGAGACGTAACGTGTCTCCTGGCACCAGCCGCCATTAGACCGCGTAATAAAACAAAATACTGTAATTTTTATTTACAGTATTGATATGCACATGAAATTATGTTTTTTTATCACACAAACACAAAGCATTTTTCCCGCAATACGTTGCAAGAATTACGTTTACGATTCACGTCGAGCCGCGACACTGGTCGGTGCGCGACTAAGTGAACTTCGGGCAATTACCTTGCTTTCATGTGACCACCGTAGAGCAACGGCGGACAACGCATCTATACTTATAAAAACATCTTAGAAACTGTTATTTATACGATGCCTAATAATAAATAGCCGTTTTTGGAAAAGTATACTATTTGTCCGATTGAGTTGGAACTTTTTACAGTTGGCACGCCCTAGGTTCCTGACATGAGAAAGCAGTATTGCAACGCGTGCCGCATTTGTTCCGTGCGGGAATCGAACCCACGACCCGGAGCGCAGCAGCCAACTGTATCGGCCTCTTCACCAACAATATGTTTGGTTTGTTTTTCTTTCACGCAGTAACGATCGACAGGATTTTTCGCATGCAGATTCTTTATCAGCCGGAGAGTGACATACGCTAGACTAACTAGCTAGAATTTGTACCACGAAAAAATGTACATTTCCTGCGAGATTGCAGGTGAAACCAGGGACTGAAAGCGGTAGACAATACCGGTTCAAACCACCGTTATCATACTGGTACAAAAGAGGTATCAAAATGTACCTGTACCTTTATTCAACCGTTTTGCAATTTCGGTACCGAAAACATAGCACAGGCAAGACGCGGGAGAAAACTCATTTAAAGTTTATTTCACTAAATGTTTTACACACACACTTATTGCAATGTTGTTGTTATTCTGGCTGTCATTGTGCATTTTAGTTTGATAACTTATGTTCGCTTATACACCATCTAAGACCTTTTTTTTTTTATTGGTGTCCAGTAGAAATTCTACATGGAACTTCCTTCACCCCGGGGAAGGGCGAAGGGGTATGTCGGACTCCTACCGACTAAAACCACTGGAGCGGTCATCTTCGGCACCGAAGGGGGGCCCCAGGTCCTCGTAAGATCACACTAGACCACCATCTAGGACCTAAAAACCCATAGCGGTACTTAAATTATATAGGTTAAACATTCATTATAGCGGTAGCGAAATACAACCCGTAATCATACTTGTAAATATACCAGTACTGTAATATTCATGTAGATTTATATAAATATAGGCTTATATTTCTGTAGTGTTATTAAAAGGGTATGAAGATTACCGCTTTATAAATCTATTGATATTTTGCGGTTATTCAGTCACTGGGTGGAACCGCGGGTAATGGTGTTCAAAAACGCTATATGGCAATAGCGCGCTACAGACTATTTGCTACAATAAAATAGCGCGATATTTTACACGCTACAATTATAACGAACTGGGCGTCCGCGAATGACGCGATAAAAACGCGGTGAACATTCTTGAATCACGCTAAATGTCGTTGGACAGATATCGCGCTGTGTTAAGACAACGCGCTTTATATGTACAGCGTTGTTTTAGTTATATTCTTGATCTTGAATACGTTATAGTATATTCGATACGTAAAATAAAATGGAGAAGTAAAGAAAAACTAATGAACTTTTCCTCATACTTTCCAGGCTTAGGATGATAGATTATTGTGTCTAATTAATACAGAATAGGATTTCTTTTATTATAAATTTCTTACAGCAGTTTTTATGGAACGGTATTGTTGATGTTGTGTATACCTATTATTGACGTCATTAAATGTCATGAATGTTAATATTTTTATTTTACGAAATTTTATCTAAAACAAACAAATATTATAATCAACGCATTAGATAACGATCGATAGTGCGCTAATTCACGCGACGATTGCCGCCCGGTTCGCCACGTTCGCGCTATGCTCGCGCGATTATCCTCGCTACTCAATATTTTTAATGGCGCTATTTTTATAGCGTCAAGTTGGAGCCGGCATAGCGTGCGCTATACGTTGCGTGCATGTAGCGCGCTATTTAATCGCGCTAGACGCTATATTAGCCACCACTAACCGCGGGCTATCAGATGGTATATTGTAAACAAGATATAATTAAAGATGGTGTGGTACCTTCTGTCCTAGCGCTGGTTTCTTGCCCTTTACGGTGTCCGCGTGTTGTCGCTGTATGTATGCTGTGGTATCTCCGAACACGCTTCCCTCGATACCGTTGTCCAGAGGCTGCCCAAATACTTTATCGTTAGTACATACTACACAATATAACTTATGCCATTATTAACATAATCAGCCCATTACTGTCCCACTGCTGGGCACGGGCTTATTCGCATGATGAGAAAGGTTAGGTAGTCCACAATGCAAGCTTAGCGATAATGGCAAAACGCCCCAAAGAGCACACAACACAAACCCATACTGGTGGTTGTGGTGATCTTTGGGGGAGGCTTCTGTCCAGTAGAGGCTAATTCCATAATCGCATGTTACGACACCCACGGGATGAGATCATCATATCGGCCATTTATACGTCCACTGCTGAACAAAGGCCTCCCCCATAGATTTTGACAACTGTGCCATTATTTTGAGGGGTATTTGCCAATACTCACCACTCTTGGCAGGCGCGTTGGTGAGCGCAGTATGGCTACCGTTTCACAGAAGGGACGCTGCTGCACACCCCTCTGGTTTAGATTCCCTTAGTCGCCTTCTACGACATCCACGGGATGGGATGGGGTGGTGGTATTCTTAATCCGGACACCACACTGCAAAAAAGATGTTACATCGACGTAGAAATGCTCAGCCCAACTTAATATACGTATATATTATACCAAATTATCAGGCAGCTGGCGCGGTACAGATAACTTTGTCGCATGTTTACCCAAATGAATATAATTTTGTATTTCTTGGATTTTTATTCGACTTAAAATAATAATGGTACGTAACCGTAGCTTCGAAACTTTTTGTGAAATACTATACTAGAAGATACCAGTCTTCTCGGAGTATCATAAAAAAAAAACTATAGGGATTATTTTAGTAAAGACTGTTCTGCCAAGCGTAATAACGAGGGGATTCATTTCCAGTAGTATTTGTTTAAGTGACATCGAGTACCGTGTCCACGTGGAACTCGAGGGTGGAGCCTGGAAGTAACGGCGCGTTGGACTTCTTTCGCAGCCAGGAGTTCTGCAGCGCAACCAGCTCGTTGGACAGTGTGACGATGCTGCCGCCCGAAGTCGACACCGACTTGATGCTGCACCAGCTCACCACGCCCACATCTGGTAAAAACAACATGACATATATGTTACCGGTATGATAATCTCAGAGCCACCAAAGGAGTCCTCCTTATCATTACATCACTAGAGATTTCATTGCGGATTAAGAAGTGAAAAAGCCGCAGGTAAAAGTAGGAAAAACAATAAGACATTAAAGATTTCAATGCGGATTCATAAGTGAGTTCTTACGGAATAGCCACGCTGAATTTGAGTGACGAGTAAGTGTGCGTAGGTCGTGCCGAATGAAGTCCACTGCTGGACACAGGCCTCCCCCAAAGATCACAACGACTGATATGGGAGTGTTGTGGGCTCATTGGGGGGTTTTGCCATAAACGCCACGCTTAGCAGACGGGTTGGCGATCGCAGTTGAGTTGTGGATGTACTCGAAGGACGCTGCTTCCCATCTTCCGGCTAATCCCTTAGTCAGTTTTTACGACATCCACCGGTTCTGAGCAGGCACCACACGGATAAAAAAGTCATCTTAGTCAAATGTAATCCAACGCCAAAAGTTTCGACGAAACTAGGCCTTGAACTTCCAGCTTTCTGCAGACTTAACCTGCACGCGGTATACCCTGCCTCTGGATGACGAAGCTCGTCACAGATGGAGGATTAACCATTACAAACCCTCACACCAGCCAAAAGGGAGTTTATTCTGCAAACTCCAACCCGTGGAGAATACGTGACTTCCTTCTGGAGGATGGTCAATTTCTAGCTGTTTACTGACTGTGTAAGGATAGCATAGTATTCCATGATTGCTTGCCACAACTTGCTTCTTAACCACCAGGGTGCAGGTTCCAAACCTGACATGTAATGATAATAATCTTAGATTCAACTGACTTTAACGGTGAAGGAAACCATCAAGAGGAAACCTGAATGGAGCAAATGTGGTGATCAACTTAGCATATCACAGCCCACTGGACATAGGACTCTCCGGAGTTGTTCCACAACAACCAGTGATGACATGGCACAGAGACGTGGTCACTCACTAGGGGCCTCATAAGAACCCCCGGGAAGGCGGTGGCGCGCACGTGGTCACGTACCGCCATGTGCGCAGCACAGCGCAAAGCGAGGCGTGGGGGGATCCTTTACAACCCTCCCCGAGAGGTGCCTGGAGGGGCGACCTTTTTACAGTCTCCTTCCCTCCGCTAGAGGGTGTGACCGCTTTACAGTTATCTCCTCCGTGATGTGCCTCAAGGCGTAGCACCAATGGGCTGCTCTAGTGTGATCTTACGAGAACCTGGAGCCCCCCTTCAGTGCTGAAGATGACTGCTCCAGTGGTTTTAGCCGGTAGGCATACCCCTTCGCCCTTCCCCGGGGTGAAGGAAGTTCTTTGTAGAATTTCCACTGGACATCAATAAAAAAAGGGGGGGCTCATAAGAAAGCTTAAGGTCACTCAGCGAGCTATGGAGAGAGCTATATGCTTGGTATTTCTCTACGAGATCGAATCTGAAATGAGGAGATCCGCAGAAAAACAAAAATTGCCGACATTAAAGTTTAAAATATAGTTCGTATCTAGTCTCGAATGTCGTAAATGTCACAAATTGTGTTCTCCTAAACTAAAAAACAACGTCAAACGCGAACTTACACTGTGATGAGATCGAAAATTTTATTGGGGCGTATGTGTGTGTGTGTGTACTTAATTGTAGGTGTGTGTTGGTGTCGGTGTGAGAATATATTCCGTTATTTCTTTTTTGACAAATGTTTGGAGATGAGATGGAGTTGACATTTTGACAGCTAATTAAGTAACAACGCTCAAAAGATCTTTGAGATAAAGTTATTCGTTCGTCATGAATGAGAGACGACGTCACAAACCTAGTTCGATGTCTGGGTTAGCGTTGCTCTTCGGTAGGAACGCCCTAGTGTTGGCTACCCCGATGTCCATCACATATCCGTGGTCTTCCACTGAAGCCACCGCTGCTTGCAACAAACTTCCTAAAATACATCAAAAAATCAAAAACATGTTTTAAAGATTAATAAATATGGTTTAACGACACACGACTTAAAACATAATACATTATAAAACACTGTTTGACCATATTTGTTGAGACTACGTTTATCTTAATCGTGAGGTGTCCGGATTAAGAATATAGCACCACTCTATCTCCTACCATGGATGTCGTAAAATGCGACTAAGGGACTCGTAACCAGAGGGCTTGGGCAGCAGCGTCCCTTCTGCGGAACAATAGCCATACTGTGCTCAGCAACCCGCCTACCAAGTGTGGTGAGTACTGGCAAATTCCCACGGAAATGGCGATACAATTATGATAAAAATTGGGGAGGACAGACAAATATTAATATACAGTTTGTTTGCGAAGTCAAAATGATTTTAACTGTCTATTTTACATATTTGATTGAGGTGAAGTCCAAGTTTAATAACATATCATCATATCGGCCATTTATACGTCCACTACTGAACAAAGGCCTCCCCCATAGATTTCCACAACTGTATCTTCATTTTGGGGGGAATTTGCCAATACTCACCACGCTTGGCAGGCGGGTTGGTGAGCGCAGTATGGCTACCGTTTTATAGAAGGGACGCTGCTGCCTATCCCTGGTTTAGACTCCCTTAGTCGCCTGTTACGACATCCACGGGATGAGATGGAGTGGTGCTATATTTTTAATCCGGACATATACTACTTAGAAAATATAACACCTTCATTCAGAATTTATGGATTAATCTTATTCAATTTTTTATTGTACCTCCAACAAAGGATATACACAACAAATCACATACCACGCTGCAAAGCTTTAGACACGTGTGCTGCCTTAATTAAAGGAGGCCATAATATACTAATAATATATTTTATTAAACTAAGCTCAAATAATAATATTACGTATATTGACACTGAGTTGTAAATTAAAATTAACTTTAAACATAGAATGTACATTTTAAATCGTTGTAATATATTTAAATTAAATTACCTACCTTTCTGTAAATCAGTATGTGTCTTCTGACAGTTGACATGCTGAGGCATCGTGGAGAGCATTAGGCTCAAACCTTTCACCTCCAGCACCTTGACCGCTATGTACTGTCCCGGACGAAACATATGCCCTAGGTCTAACACCTTGTCTGTCTAAATGGGACAGATAAGAAACAATAAGGCTGTGTATACTGAGGCCGTGTGGTGCTGGCTACGAATAGCACCAACCCATCTCATCCCGTCCCGGCACAACTAAATCGCCAACCCGCTTGCTAAGCGTAGCGATTATGGCTAACCCCCACAACACAGCCAGACCAGTCGTTGTGGCGATCTTCGGGGGAGGTGGATTTTATTCGGCTGAAATGATGATACTGAGACAAGTGATGCAGCACAGTACAGAGCAGAATTGGCATAGCAAATGTTAATGCCTAAGTAGCATAGACACAGGTGAACGACACGGGTATGAGAACAGATAAACATTTTATTGATAACTATCTGGGACATATTGGATTGGACTGGTAAAAACTGTAAACCCACGACTCAGTAGAAAACCCAGTGCGAGGCAAAAGCGGGGGAAGGAGTAGGAGGAGAAGAAAGGCGGGAAGGAAGGAGGAAAAGAAAGGCGGGAAGGAAGGAGGAAAAGAAAGGCGGGAAGGAAGGAGGAAAAGAAAGGCGGGAAGGAAGGAGGAAAAGAAAGGCGGGAAGGAAGGAGGAAAAGAAAGGCGGGAAGGAAGGAGGAAAAGAAAGGCGGGAAGGAAGGAGGAAAAGAAAGGCGGGAAGGAAGGAGGAAAAGAAAGGCGGGAAGGAAGGAGGAAAAGAAAGGTGGGAAGGAAGGAGGAAAGAAAGGCGGGAAGGAAGGAGTCAAAACGCGGACGCGGCGCACGTTTTAGTTTGGCGCCATTTTGAAGACTGTCCTTTCGGTCCGCTTATCTGCTAAACTACGGTTTATGTAAAGTAGTGAATTAGAAAATCACAGGCTGTTTTTTTTCACACATTGCCTCACACTAGGATTACTCCGGTGTCGTGGGGGCGTTTACAGACGTGACTTCGACGGACGGATCATTCTGTGCGGAAATCGAACCCACGATCCGGAGCGCAGCAGCCGACTGTATCAGCCACTGCACCAACCGTGCTGTCAACTCAATATATGGTTGTCTTCTTGAGTACTAACCTTATCGTTGACATATTCTTCAAGCTGTTTATTGTATGGTTCACTGATGTGACATGCCATTACTGAACCAATCATCCTGCATGGCAGACTGACTATTGTCTTTGTCTCTAGAACACTCTTAACTCTGCCCAGTATTAACAAGCCTTCTTTTATTGTCTGTAAGGAAAAAAGTAACATCATTAATCAGAACTTGACCTTACAGGTTAAAAGGTAAGGTAAAATAGTCTTTGTGTTAGGGAAATCCTTAACCAGAATTTTCAGTTAGTTGTACAGTCACTGATCAGTAAACAATAGGTGAGGTATTATGCAATGCTCAGTACGGGTAGTCTACTAGTCAGTTAACTGGTGACCTCATAGTGGTATTCAAACTAAGCGCCTCTGTGCTTTGGGACACGTAATCCATCGGTCTTGGTTATAGTCATTAGACAGCAGTTGTTAAGCCAAGTTGGAGGCCTTTCGGCAGCTTGAACAACTCAGACAAACGGTTGGCCACTAAAAAAAGGCAAAAATTCATATGAAGGAGACATGAAGTAAATGCAGACCAATGAAATAAATGCTTAGTAGATTGTAAACAATAAAAAAATATGATGTCTGGCAGCCTTGTTTGCAGTATACTAGTATCCCTGTTAAGTTACTTAGGGTCAGCGAAATATGTTAGTCATATTGCAAAGGTTTTGGCAAAAGGTTCTTACAGTCGGCCGCCTGCCTGACACCAACCCTCCTTGGGTATACTAGTGTTGGTGGTTTACCCATCACCCATGGGTAAGCTAAAGTGCTTAATGGTATACACCATTAAATCCTACAAGTAAACTAAATATGTCTATGCGAGGAGAGATTCATATCAACAGTGCATAGAATGTTCAGTCATACAAAAGAGAGATTCATTAACATTCTGACCCTTTAATGGCAAACTGTGGATTAGTTAATTTTCTGTATAAGTGGCACATATTAAACAGCAAATAACTACGGACAGATATGATGATAATAATAAAAAACTGCATTGTGAACATTTCATACACATAACTATGCAGACTGGGTACAAGCTCCTGTAGGTCATCCAAGCATAATTTCTCATATGTTAATTCTACAACCTCTAGCACAAAAGGCCTCTGGGCCATACTAATTATATTGGTAAAGAATACCCATACCCAATACTTTTATATTCCAGGTGGTGTCCGGATTTAGAATATAGCTCCACTCCACCTCCTCCTGTAGATTTCGTAAAAGGCGACTAAGGGAATCTAAACCAGAGGAATGAGCAGCAGCGTCCATTCTGAGAAATGGTAGCCATACTGCGCTCACCAAAACCGCCTGCCAAGAGTGGTGAGTATTGGCAAATACCCCCCAAAGTTATGACACAGTTGTGAAAATCAATGGGGGAGGCCTTTGTTCAGCAGTGGACGTATAAATGGCCGATATGATCAAGATGACTTTTGTGCCATTGGTTATTTAGTTTATGTCATAATTAGTATTTCACGACAATGTTTATAACTGTAATTAAACGTTACTATTATTGCAGACTGAAAGATGTGAATCATGGATGTCTTATTATTATTTGTTAATGGGATGCGTATTCATCAGTCCTTCCACTACTTCTGATACCACTTCTCCTACCACTTCTACTGATGACGCAATGGCTACTAAAATGTTGATTAAAGAGTTTATACTTAAGTTGTTATAAATATATCGCATACCTTATAGCTTAAACCGAATGCACAGTTCTTAAACGACTGGTCAATTTCTTTCGTACCCTCATCAGATAAATAGCCATCGTCTCCTTCAGCTTTCTTCTTGGGCTTCTTTTTTTTCTTTTCTCCCTTTTCAGGAGCGCCTAGAAACTATTTACAGAGACAAATCAACCTATTCTTTAGTGAACTAACTCAACGTCAATTGTTTAGTACTTACATTGGCACTTTGTTTAAAGTATGTAGTTGTGGGCTTTTTTCCCCCACGGGGAAAGTATTCTTCTACGTCTGCCATAATTATTTAGGGTTTAAAATTTAAAAATAACAACAGAAATATCACCACATCTGTTTACGCATGAAACTATTAGGTTATCTACGTTTTATTGTCGGGATGATGTATTTGACACATTTATAATTTATATTGTCTCCCGGAAATATCAGTAATTCGAAAAAGATGTAATAATTATAATTTATTTTGTAAAGTTTATTTGATTATGGTAATACATATAATGAATTCTAAATAATCTTAAAGTAAAAATACTCAACTTTAACACAAAATATAGTGTAATAACTAAACATAAATCGGACCAGTGTTGCCCTAATTGACTAAGCAAACCTACTAGAACTGGGATTAACTTTTTTGTATTTCTAACTTAACATACATATAATTTAATATATTATGTATAGCTCGTGAACAGGTGCCGTCTATTGGGACTGGTCAGCCTTTAACTGTCATGGCAAACAAATTATTATAATTATATTATTGTCTAAATATATTGACCTACTTTTTCTCGGTATATGTTTTATAATAATTTGTATCAATCAACATTTATTTTATATTATTTCGTTTTATTTTTAAAAACGTTGCCCACACTAGGATTTCTCCTGTCTCGTGGGTGCGTTTACAAACACAAATTCCACACACAATACACCCAGACCCCGAACACCTGCAGATCGTAGAAATATTTGTTCCGTGCGGGAATCGAACCCGTGACCCGGAGCACAGCAGCCGACTGTATCAGCCACTGCACTAACAATGCCGTCAATTGTACTCTCAATTATATTAAAAGAGTATCCATGAAGTTTCTTTCCAGCTCTTCACCACGAGATCAACTATTTGGAACCGTGCAACTGAGATTCTGAACAATATTTGGTTTATTTGAAATTTGAAATAAAAATCTTTGACTTTAATAAGCAAGTTTTCTACTGTTTTTCTTGCAATCATAATCAGTTTTACTACGGTTGGCAACACAGTTTTAAATTTTTATAACATTTAGTGACAGGAGCTCTCGTCGGTAAGTTCATAGTGGCTAATATTATTTTATTATATAATTTATTGTTTTATTGACATATGATGTGATCGATGTGGATATTATACTATTCTAACGTTTATTTTATTACTGCTTTAGATATTATTTTAATTTAATTTTCATTCATGTTACTGTTTTGTATTTGTTGACCTGTATACTGTCACCCTTCAAGAGTTAAGATCCTGGGGGAACCTGGTCTTTTGACAGGCGTACATCCAGACATGACTACTGACAATGTTTTAGTAAAAAAATATATTGTGGCACAAACCGGGGTTTCTGTGTGTTTCTGTATGACATTTAAATTGTTATTTATTTCGAAGATAGTTATCAATATCATGCAGTTCACCAGAGGCCTTGGCAATTAGAGATAATGTTATTATTTTGGCGCTCTGGCAGCAGTTTGATCATGCTCACTTATGAATAGACAAGACGTTAGTTGGCATGTTCCAAGATGTAGATTTCCATGATTTACTGTAAGTGCTTATTTGACTTTTATTTGGTAACCTTAAGGCCATAGTTCATAGTCAAATGTGTCATGATTATCATAAATTATTGTCTACACAATAATGTTCAGTATTTTTTGATTATCAAAATCTGTGCTATTGTAGATAAAAAATCATGTAGCTCACGGTAGTTATTGCAAGCAATGATTCAGTTTGGGAATATCATGATGGGCAGAGGTATGTTGCTGGACAGTAAGCTACTCTGAGAACACTAGAAAATGGTAAAGCGTGCCATATTTGGGGCTATCTATTATTCTGTGGTTGATTGAAAGATTGTATTTGTCCGTTTTGCAAAAACTATATCTTATTGTTTTATTTCCACTGGATAATTTATACATGATACCCAGATGGGACTGGTCTACAGCAGTTTATAAAACCAAAAATTATTAAATGAAGTGCATATCTATACAAATAAATAAAATTGAAGTGTCTGTTTGTAATGTCAAAATAACAGCTTTTTACAAAATGCATATGAAAGTATATACGATACCTACAACAAAAAAACTATATTTAAATTTTTTGTCTGTCTGTCTGTTTGTTCCGGGTAATCTCTGAAACGGCTGGACCGATTTTGACGGGACTTTCACTGGCAGATAGCTGATGTCATAAGGAATAACTTAGGCTACTTTTATTTAAGAAAAATAATTAGGGTTCCGCGCAAAAAAAATAAAACCCTTGAAATCCAATATATATATTCTATGTAAAGTGTATATGTCGAAGTACTCTAAATTTCTTTTAAATTAAACGCGGGTAAAACCGCGGGTCCCAGCTAGTTATATAATATGATGGAAAAAGTACTCTCCCAACACATAAGTGTGACATGATAACTAAATGTCTAGATATAATTCAAAAGATATTATGTACTGAGCTCAACTTGTAGTACATATTGATTGCACCTGTTTGAGGCAAGTTGTGCTAAAATTGTGTTTCCTTTTTGCAGAAAATGAAAAGTATTGTGATTTTTGGCTCCACCGGCATGACAGGCCTATGCGCTGTCGAAGCTGCCGTGAAAAAAGGTAAACTATGAATATATTGTATTTAATTTAATAGTATAGTTTAAATTACTTTAGCTCTAAAATTACCATGACAGGTTGGCTTTGTTTCTTATTTATATAATGATAATTATTTTTGACATATTTACTATCAATAAATAATTATTTGAACCCAGATATGAGGCTTTTCTTTCTTTCTCTTTTTTAAAAAACATTGCCGCACAAGGTTTCGTGGGTGCGTTTACAGACATGAATTCCACATACAATACACCCGGACCCGGAACAACTACCTGCAGATCATACATATATTTGATCCGTACGGGAATCGAACCCACGACCCGGAGCGCAGCAGCCGACTGTATCAGCCACCACACCAACCGTGCCGTCGCCTTCGTTATATAGTTAGATACGGCAGCAGCTTTGCAGCGTTAATTACGTGATTATTACCAACATATTTGCTGGATAGTGTTAAAAATATTATATTTCAGTCAGTCCATTAATGAGCATATTGTTCTGGGCTTAGAATATAACACTTGGAAGAGTAATTGACGGCACGGTTGGTGCAGTGGCTGATACAGTCGGCTGCTGCGCACCGGGTCGTGGGTTCGATTACCGCACGGAACAAATATTTGTACGATCTGCAGGTAGTTGTTCCGGCTCTGGGAGTATTGCGTGTGGAAAAAAAAACGGTACTCGCAATGAGTAACTGTTTGAACGGTGGTGAATATTACACCATTCGCAGTCGCCATTGTCGTGCTGCGAACCGAACTCTGAGTTTCTTTCGGCATTTCTTCCCAGGGGTGGTCATGTAGTGAAACGAGCCACCGGTGGCAAATCGCCTGAAATTGAAAGGGGAGGATGCAACTAGTACATTAATCGTCCGACGGAGGGTGCGTCAGATATCTTCGCGTGTTTAATCGCTATCGGCAAATACGTCATACCAAAATGACGTTCAACGGAGGCGTCTGCGCGATTTACTGCTGTCGCAAACCGTCTGCGACATACGTAATCAGCCCACCGGTATGAGCACGTCGGAGTATTTTCACCTAGATTATCTTTTTTTTATTTTTTTTTATTCTTTATTTAAGGAGCTTGGTCAACAAGACGAAGTCGCTCCGTAAGGCTATCTTATAATATAACACTTTCTGAAAGAGGATATGCCAAAATGCTGTTACAACTTCCAACCTGTTTAACATCAATACCCTGATTTAAGAGTAGCTCAGCTCTGAGATCTTCGTTCCGCATACACTCCACCATAATATGGAGAGCATCCTCTACTTTACCACATTCGGTGCAATTGGGGGAGGGAACTTTTTTCATAAGAAATGCAAACACCTAGATTATCTGAAAGCTCCGGTCCGGATGTGGGGAGAGCGACCGGGGCTGCAGCCCCAGGGCCTCTACAAGATAAGACAATAGAAATTTCTGAGTAAAATCTACCTATTCACATTTTACCTACACCGAGAGCTGGATTTCAGCAAAATCATTAAAGATTTTTTCATAGAAGCTGGCAAGGTTTCATTCGTTAAGCTACAATTTAGTTTACTCTTGTATTTTTGACCCATCGCGTCGTATCGCCTGAGCTGTTATATATATAGACGTCATATTGAATATAGCGGCTTCTAGAGGACATAAAGTCATGAACTAAAAATGATTTGTTTTTTATGATGCCGTGTTGTTTATATGAAAGGGCTTCATTGGCATGTAAAAAACAAAAAATGTTAGCTGTTGCTCCCGGCTTTGCTTGCATGCACCCGATTATCTATACTCTATACATATATACATACAAATAAATAAAATTGAAGTGTCTGTTTGTAATGTCAAAATAACAGCTTTTTACTAAATGCATATGAAAGTATATATGATACCTAAAACAAAAAACAATTTTTAAATTTTTTGTCTGTCTGTTTGTTCCGGTATTCTCCGAAACGGCTGGACTTTCAGGGAACTTCACTGGCAGATAGCTGACGTTATAAGGAATAACTTAGGCTACTTTAATAACGAAATTAATAAAACTCTTGAAATCCAACATATAGTTTTTTTTTTTTTGGTAATTCTTTGGCAGTGAAATATTCCGGACTTTCATTAGGAAATGTATAGGTATATAAAAATGAGTATGCGTTCCTATACCATTCATCCGATTAAGTTAATTCATGATGCTTCCCGTGTAGTGTCCGGATTAAGAATATACCAGCACCACTCTATCTCCTCCCGTGGATGTCGTTAAAGGCAACTAACCAGGTACTCTAAACCTAATGATTGGCAGCAGCATCCCTTCTCCTCCCCTTGCGGAAAGCATATTCTATGTCAAGTGTCTATGTCGAAGTACTCTAAATTTCTTTTAAATTAAACGCGGGTGAAACCGCGTGTCTCAGCTAGTTGGGAATAATTTCTAAAATCACGCCTCAGATGTGAACCAAACATATTTTCTCTCCAAACCTACCCAAAATACATATATAACAAATACGTATTTCATTATGGATCATGGTTCAACATACATAAATGGGTGATTAAATAATTTGCAATTTTTTCTTGTCCGTGTGGTGTCCGGATTAAGAATATAGCACCACTCCATCTCATCCCGTGGATGTCGTAAAAGGCGACTAAGGGACTCTAAACCAGAGGGATGAGCAGCTGTGTCCCTTCTGTGAAACGGTAGCCATACTGCGCTCACCAACCCGCCAAGCGTGGTGAGTATTGGTAAATTCCCCCCAAAATGATGATACAGTAGTGGAAATCTATGGGGGAGGCCTTTGTTCAGCGCTGGACGTATAAATGGCCGATATGATGATGGTACCCATATTAAAATAACATATAAAAAAACAAAACATGTGTAATAATAATGACATAAGCTGGGAGTACCACTTGGTGAAGGACGTCTTTAGATGGATTATTTATTCGTTCTTTGAATCATAATAAATTGCTAAATAAATCCTCATGACGCACAAGAATTGGAAAGGTTAAGAAGTCTTTCAAATTACGAAACATAATGCTGCTAAAGTAACAAATGAATCGAATTGACTTGAACAGTTTTAATTAGAATTAGCGTACTTTGTTTAACAGTTTCTAAGTATGCAAAACAACTTTAATTTCTTAGTAATCCAATTCATTCGTTAGTTCCATTGTTTTTTTTTATTGTTTCTTAGAGTTCCTATCAACTTGCTCGAATTCTGGCGATCAACACATGCAAGCGGCGAAAATCGAGCACAATGTGTCTGTAGCCAATGATCTCTGAAAATCTTGACATGAAACCTGAGGGCTCCCCCAGATTAAAAACCTGAGGGCTCCCCCAGATTAAAAACCTGAATCTACCACAGATAGTTGTATCGAATGTGGGTGTTTGTGCATGTGACTATGTGAGTATGTCTGTAAACTGTACACACGAAGCGGAAGAAATAATAGTGTGGGGACAAAAGAGAAAAAAGCAGAACGTAACTATGCACCTTTAGATAACTATAACAATAGTTATTGCTACTATTAGGTGGCTCTGTTATTTCTCGTATATGCCTGTGCGTTAATTTTAAGACCCAAATCTCAAAACCGTGTAAACCCCTGACACAGAAACGCCACTACACAGTATACACAGTAGAATTAAAATAACTCTCGATACAATACAAAACCCTTTTCTATCAACTTTTGGGTGGCTCCCACAGTCATGCTCATGACCCTCGGGCTTCTGAAAATTTTGATCCTTAACATTCCATCCCACCATACAGGGTTTATGTCCAATTCCTTCGCTGTTTCAACAATAAAACTCTGGATTGCGCTTCCTCTTGATATAAAGAAAGCTCCAAATAAATTCACGTTTAAACGTAAAGTGCGTCAACACTTCCTGAAATTGAGACCAGTTTTGTCTTCGTCATTAGAGTTAATATTTTTATCAGATATTTTTATGTATTCTATTTAACAAATAATTAGTTATGTAATATAATATAGTATCTTTTTTTATATAAATATATGTATGTATTCCTATAATTAATTCAGACGTTTTCAACATTATCTATAGCTTTGTTTTGATTTTGGGGCATTTGGAGTTTGAGGCATTAAGTCCGCCTTTCATTTCGGCCGAATGAAGTCCACTGCTGGACACAGGCCTCCCCCAAAGATCACCACAACCACCGATATGGATGTGTTGTGGGCTCATTGGGGGGTTTTGCCATAATCGCCACGCTTGGCAGGCGGGTTGGCGATCGCAGTTGAGTTGTTAATGTACTCGAAGGACGCTGCTGCCCATCCTCCGGCTAATCCCTTAGTCGACTTTTACGACACCCATGGGAGGAGATGGGGTGGTGGCATTCTGAGCCTTGTGTATACTCAATGCATGCACAAAAAACCCAAGTCAAAATGTTCAGAAACATACCTCACATTCAAAAACAACAGCCGTAGAACTATCAGTAGATCATACAAATATTAGTTCCACGCGGGCTCGAATCCTCGACGCGTAAGGCAGAAAGCCTAACCACTGCTGTCGTGTCATCAACATCAGCCTATATCGTTCCACTGCTGGACATAGGCCTCTCTTAGCGTGCGCCACAACACCCGGTCATCAGCTATGATGGCTCAACTGGACCCAGCAACCTTCTTCAGGTCGTCCGTCCATCTGGCCGGTGGGCGCCTCACACTACGTATAATGTGGTGATTTGTGATTTCGAACACTTATTCAGATATATAATAGAACATTTAACTAACAGTACCTACATAGTGGACTTTGACCATATTTTCGTGAGTTTAAAATTATCATGTGTCTTGATAACTACGTCGTAAGTTGCTATTGCGCTAGAACCATGTCGCATTACCGTCCGCGTGACGTCAAAATAAATATACAGTCAGTAAACAAATATTTCTAAGAATATAATCACATTTTTTATTAATTTTGATAATTTTATATATTAATTTGATCAATATTTTTCTTTTAACATACCTTTTTTTGTTGTAACCCGTCCGATATATAATAAACTAGCTGCGTCCCGCGGTGTCACCCGCCGTTTAATTTAAAAGAAATCGGATTATTTATAAATAATTGTTATATAATCAGTACTTAGTATATCGGATTTCACGGGTTTAATTGTTTTTTCGCGGAACCCTATTTCTTTTCTCTAAAATAAAAGTAGCCTAAGTTACTCCTTGTAACATCAGCTATCTGCCAGTGAAAGTCCAGTCAAAATCGGTGTCGCCGTTTCGGAAATTAGCCGGAACAAACAGACAGACAAAAAAATTGTTATTTATAGTTACCATATATACTTTTATATGCATTTAGTAAAAATCTGTTATTTTGACATTGCAAACAGACACTTTGATTTTATTTATTTGTATAGATAACTTACTTTTGACTACTAAAATGGCAGCCGCGGCCCGCCTCGCGTTCGGCCATTGTGCGTACGAGACGGACCTGCGTTTGTAAGCTGCAACTGTATTAGATAGATATACTAATTACACTATCGCACTTTTTATTGGTATAAGTTGGTATTTGATTTTTTATTATGGGATCATGACTGTACCGCAACATACTGGCGAAGGCGATTAAATCTGCTTGCTGTATACAATTTTAAGCACTCTTCTTGAAAACTGAATGTAACGATGAACTATGTTGTTATCTTATCTTTTCTTTTCTTATCTAGTAACTAAAGGCATGAGTTTCGTGTTCGAAACATGATTTTGTGGAGTGATAAGCTGATAAGAGTACACGTGGTGAAAGCATCGTAACTCGAATGTTAATACAAAGACTCTTAAACAATACAATAATAAGGCAAAATAGTGCTTGCTCCTTGTTAGAAGTCAATGGCTCAAAATGTGTATAGTTCCGTATTGTACAACGTCAAACTATAGACCACGTGACTTCAAAGTTCGCGCTTTGGCTAAGCTATTAAGCTTTCTCGGCACCGAAGGGGGCTCCAGATCCTCGATACAATGACACTAGAGCCACCCATTGGTGCCACGCCTTTAGGCACATCTCGGAGGGAATGACTGTATAGCGGTCACCCGCTAGCGGTGGGAAGGTGACTGTATAAAGGCTACCCCCAATCATATTTTAGGGCGAATTGTAGAGTATCCTACGAAGCCTTGCTGTGCTGCGCACACAGCGGCACGCGACCACGTAGATCGTCACATCCCTAACCAGGGCTGCAATTCCTTAACCTCAAACATCCATACATCCTTAAATACAGAATCTACATAACGTTATAAAACCAATTTGGTGTTCGCTAAGATATGATTGAAACTATACAAGGACACGTGGCAGAAGGTACGCCATCTGGTCCTAGTCTAAGCGAATGCCAAATTGGGTTATCACCGTTATTTCAATTCTGTAATCAACGTTGTATGGATGTTTGAGCTTAGAGAATTGCACCCCTGCACGCCCGGGATGCATGTTCCTACCGAAAGACTGACAAAATATAATGTTTTCGCTATTGTTTGAACTCTCAACTCAACCTATATTTTTTGTTTTTTAAAACAAATGCTTTTTTGTGTTTTAAAACAATATGTAGCCCCATAATTCTGCACTTCGACCTCTCCAAAGTGATGCCACAACTCTGAGGCCTGCTTTTTCTGTATCCAGTCCTCAACCATCTTCCGGGGCATAGTAATTACTGTGTCTGATAATATTCCACAGTTATTTTTGTTACTATGAAACTGGTATCGAAGCAAGAACTGGTAACTTAGGTATATTAATTACAATCTTGAAAAATAAAGATAAAACGAAGTGCATGACTGGACATAATAATAAACTAGAGATCCGTTGTAATTAAGTGTTAATAGAACATTGTTTTTTAGGAAACGTAATTTAGTATCGTATGATGCAAAGTAGTTGCAAGTTGCCGTGTGGTGCCGGCTCAAAATACCACCACCCCATCTCCTCTCGTGGGTGTCGTAAAAGTCGACTAAGAGATTAGCCGGAGGATGGGCAGCAGCGTCCTTCGAGTTTTATTATAATATAATATTATAATTAACAACTCAACTGCGATCGCCAACCCGTCTGCCAAGCGTGGCGATTATGGCAAAACCCCCCAATGAGCCCACAATACACCCATGTCGGTCGTTGTGGTGATTTTTGGGGGAGGCCTGTGTCCAGCAGTGGAGTTCATTCGGCCACAACGACGATGCAAAGTAATATAAATTGAATGGTCGCGATAAATTTTAAGTTTTCATACTAGCGGCCCGTCGCGGCTTCACACGGGTGGACGTTTATTTTTTATACTTTTTGGGATAATCGTAGAGTAAATGTAAACATGGGATGATTTTGGTCGGCAATTGTATCAATTTTTTAAATGTAAAAAAGAAGTTATAGTTACTTAACTACAATAGTTGGACATACGGTATCGCGAAGTTTTTTTTGTAGATATTGACATGTTCTTTAATGTTGTAGAACATTTTTTTGTTCTATCGTCAGTAGTTCCCGCAGCGCATGCGATGGAAGACATTTTATGGCTACTTTTTTACATCTTGGGTTACATTATTGAAGGTAAATCTTTTACGGATCCCAATTTTTTCTAATATTTGAGAATTGCACTACTGTATTCATTGAATTACGAAAAGCTACATTAACACTCAAGACTGTGACGCTGTGAGTTGGAACTACTTAACGGCGAGCAAATTGACACTTCATTTACTATTGGTATTTTACTACATTCCTTAAAATACTAAAAATAGACACAAATAGAATATTTTTTAAACTATTTCAATCAAAAATTCTTATCAATGATTAGTACATAATATAGGTATCTATTTATTTTATTCTTGACTTCATGAGATTAGAACGTACAAGGAATGGGCAATGGGTATCCTGTGACATTATAAAGCTCCAACAAGCTTGTCATGGCCCGCCTCGGGAGTCGCAGGTTGGGGAGTCTGCGAGCTCATACCGAATGACCACCGGGAAGACGGCAGCGCGCACGTGGTCACGTGCGACCGTGTGCGCACAGCGCACGGTGAGGCTTGCTTGTCCCCCTTTACAGTCCTCCCCGAGAAGGGCCTGGGGGGCGACCTTTTAACAGTCGCCTTCCCTCCGCTAGAGGGGGTGACCGCTTTACAGTCATTCCCTCCGAGGTGTGCCTAAAGGCGTGGCATCAATTGGCGGCTCTAGTGTGATCTTACAAGGACCTGGAGCTCCCCTTCGGTACGAAAGATGACCGCTCCAGTGGTTTTAGCCGGTAGGAGTCGGGCCCCTTTTCACCCTTTCCCGAGGCGGGGAACATTCATGATAAATTTCCACTGGGGACCAATAAAAAAGGCTTGGCATGGCCTAACCAGAGTGCCTCACGTGAAGCTTGACAAAAGGACAAATGCATGTCATATACGAAAGATTCGACAAAGCCCACATGTCTCACTTGTCAAGTTTACAAAACACTTAGAAGTAATAAATTATAGGCGACGAGTTCGTAACTGTGTGGTTGCCGGGCTTAACATCATTATTTATCTTCCACAGCACGCCGATTGCGATAAGGCCTACCTTTCGTACAATCTCTTTTACCGACTGCTCCGAAGGTCAGGTTCATATCAGTCCGTTTACTGCCAAACGGGCTTCCCCATAGGGTTACCAGAATTAACGGAAATATTTTAAAATCGAATATTAATACAGGCTGAGGTGCATTTACGCCTCCACTGCCCGGTCGGCGGGGGTAGTGGCCTGTCTTCTGGTATCGTTTCAATGCATATAGCATTGATGAATGCATTAGCAACTTAACGCTGTGTCCGTCCTTGGTCGATTAATGCTGCGATTGGTTGTTGTTGTTGTTGACGAAACGAGCAAGTAATTAGACGGCACGGTTGGTGCAGTGGCTGATGCAGTTGACTGCTGCGCTCCGGGTCGTGGGTTCGATTCTCGCACGGCACAAATATTTGTATGATCTGCAGGTAGTTGTTCCGGGTCTGGGTGTATTGTGTGTGTGAAATTTGTGTATGTAAACGCACCTACGACACAGGAGAAATCCTAGTGTGGGTGTCCAATGTATTTAAAAATCAACAAAAAAACATTCTCATGGTGGTAAGCGTCACGGCGCTTGTCCATAACACTTGTAATACTACCCAGGACTAGTCCAGCGTGGCAACATATTGCGGTCGTCTCATCGAGATATTAGTTATTTAGTCTTATCATCATCATCATATCGGCCATACAACGTCTACTACTGAACAAAGGCCTCCCCCATAGATTTCCACAACTGTGTCATCATATTGGGGGGAATTTGCCAGTAGTCACCACGTTTCATCATTTCGGCCGAAAGAAGTCCACTGCTGGACACAGGCGTCCCCCATAGATCACCACAACGACCGATATGAGTATGTTGTGGGCTCATTGGGGGGTTTTGCCATAATCGCCACGCTTGGCATGCGGGTTGGCGATCGCAGTTGAGCTGTTAATGTACTCGAAGGACGCTGCTGCCCATCCTCCGGCTAATCCCTTAGTCGACTTTTACGACACCTACGGGAGGAGATGGGGTGGTGGTATTCTGAGCCGGCACCACACGGCTTGGTGAGCGCAGAATGGCTACTATTCCACAGAAAAGACACTGCTGCCCATCCCTTTGGTTTTGAGTCCCTTAGTTGCCTTTTATAAGGGAGAAGACGAAGTAGTGTTTTATTCGTAATCCGGGAGTATTGGTAGTTTGGCTTTTTCGCATCGTATAGCATGATGTCGTGGTAGTGTTGCATTTAAATCACTTCACACCTGGGGGTAGGTAGGGAAGATAGTCCCCATGAGATGAGCCTAGGGGCGGCATCTTTACAGTCAACTTCTAGTCTCCTACGAAATTTGCCTATAGGCTTAGCACCAGTGGCCGGCTCCAGAGCGTTCGTTCTCGAGATTCTGGATTCAGTACCGAAGATACACAGGTAGTTTTAGCTTTTAAGAGTCCGGCCTACCCGGAATACCCTTCGCCTCTTTCCCGGGGGGCGCTGGAGGATGCATAAGCATTTCCACCGTGATGTAAGAGACTAGAGAAAGACAGTTATCGTTCTTATTACATTCCACTATATACCGTATTTCGCCGATATATTATTATATTTTATTCACACAGGTATCTCGGTCCGTGCGTTCGTTCGCGACCCATCAAAGATGCCAGATAGCTTGAAGGACAAAGTGGAGCTGTTCCCTGGCAACGTTCTCGAGCCAGACTCCGTTGCTGACGCAATAGACGGCATGGACGGCGTGGTCATCGCGCTAGGGACCAGGAACTGCTTGGATGCGACCTCGGATATGTCGGAAGGAACGAAGAACATTGTAGATGCTATGAGGGCTAAGAATGTGAAACCGGTGTCTGCCTGTCTGTCCGCCTTCTTGTTCTACGAGCCCGAGAAGGTGCCCCCGAGGTTCGTGGACCTCAATGATGACCACAAGAGGATGTACGAGGCTCTGAAAGACAGTCCGTTGAATTGGATCGCTGTGTTCCCGCCGCATATAGCAGGTATGTCCTCTTAATATAGTTGTACTAAATTTCAATACCAGTAACTTACAGCAAGCAGAGTATGGCACTATTTTGTTTTTTAACAAAAAAATTGAATTCTTGACAATTTTACGTAAATCGTAGTTTTGTGGTAGTCTCGTCGATATGGTGATCACAAGCCACGCAAGTCCTGAGGCCAATTCCCAGATCAGGCAAAATGTTATCGGGTTCATCGGTTAGAGAAATCCCCACAAACATGCTTCAACAGTCTTTACCCGTGTGGTGCCGGCTACGAATAGCACCAACCCATCTCATCCAGCGGGTGTCGTAAAAGGCGACTATGGGATTAGACGGCAGAGCCGCAGCGTCCTTCAAGTAGATTAACAACTCGACTGCGATCGCCGATCCGCCTGCCAAGCGTGGGGATTATGTACAGCAGTACACCTCAACTTCAGGGGGGAATAGAGACGTTGGACAGTTTAAAAAAATATCGAATTGGCTTGCATTTGACCTCTATCTTACCTGATGTAAAGCGACGATGCGGTCGACGATCGAGCACGATTGGCTAGAAGTAATCTATGTACTCGTGCTTTGAACAATCTAAGGTTGTATTATCCGGAAACAGACTCAACTCCTTTCAACTCCATTCCTTAGTTGTTCGCACAGCTGTATGTCAGACTATAATATCTAGTATAAGCTGATCTCGAACTGTGTAGGTTTTCCGCATAATGAGAGATCAGCCTATACTGGAAATTATATGCTTGATAGCCGGTGTGTACGCAAGAAAAAAGTGGAAGCAAAACACTTCGTGCGTCTGTGAATATCGACCATATTTACCGCGTCGCAACTCCGTTCGAAAACCTGAAGTCGGCTATTTATAACCAGTGATTACTTGATGATAATGACTAGATAGCCGTATAATGGTATTAAACTAAATGACCGTGACCGCTGTAATTGATATCGGATGACGCAGTCGAGAGGCAGTAGATCCTGCCGGACGGGCGACTTAGCGTGTTGTCGGGCACGGAGGGTCTCGACGTGTGAAGAACTGTCCCCTATTCTAAATTTAGCCTTAAAAATCTGGTATGACGCAGTAGTGCCGCCATATTGTGCTATTACACAATTGGGACGTTGACGTCTTTGGTAAATTGTGTTTACCTTTTTGATATTTTTGTTTTGGCAATTTTTTTAATATTTGTATGTTTTAGAATAACATTTTCTAAAAGGACAACATTGAAACTTTGGACAAACAGTGCAATTACAGCGATTGATATCAATAGTTTTGATTGAGTTAGTTTAGGATCTTGTAACTAAATAGTACTTGGTATTTCTCTACGAGATCGAATCAGAAACGAGGAGATCTGTAAAAGAACTAAAGCTAGCTAGCATAGCTGAAAGGACTAGTAAACTGAAGTGGCAATGGGCAGGACACATTGCTCGAGGAACTGCTGGCCGTTGGGGCAAAAAGGTTCTCGAATGGAGACCGCGCATCGGAAAACGCAGCGTGGGACGACCTCGCAACGAGGTGGACAGACGACCTGGTGAAGGTCGCTGGGAGTCGTTGGATGAGAGCGGCATGTGATCGCTCGTTGTGGAAATCTAAGGGGGAGGCCTTTGTTCAGCAGTGGACGTCCTGTGGCTGATATGATGATGATGGATCTTTTTTAACGAATTATGTTCATCTATGTTACGAGTACAATCTGTAGCGTAGGACCGCTCTCTTGAAAGCGTCCTTGGTCAACAGCGGCAAGCGCTCACCTCCGCATTACGTGAAGGGTGGAAGGAATTTTGCAATCACCTTTATCTTTTAAAAACATGTTTTTGTTTATTTTCTGCTCGCAATGACGCACCCACTGTCCGTTTTGATTTACTATGAATCGATACATCGTGTTGTGTATTGGGTTTTGCTGAGGCTCCACTCTTTTATCTTCATCACTCACACCATCATTTCAGCCAAAAGACTGCTGATGCACAAGGTTCCCCTTCATAAACGACCAGTAACATGCCCTGTGTCATCGTTTTGGGGGGAATTTGCCCGCACGGCAGGCGGACTGGTCAGCGCAGTATGACTACTATTCAAGTGTGTTCAAGCAGTGGTGGTATATTTGACGGCACGGTTGGTGCAGTGGCTGACACAGTCGGCTGCTGCGCTCCGGGTCATGGGTTCGATTCCCGCACGGAACGAATATTTGTATGATCTGCTGGTAGTTGTTCCGAGTCTGGGTGTATTGTGTGTGAAATTCATGTCTGTAAACGCACCCACGACACAGGAGAAAACCTAGTGCGGGGCACGTTTAAAAAAAAACACACGGTATGCAAGAGACTCACTTCAATTGTGTAATTGTTTTCCAGATTAAGAATATAGCGCCACTCCATCTCCTCCCGTGGATGTTGTAAAAGGCGATTAAGGGACTCTAAACCAGAGGGATGGGCAGCAGCGTCACTTCTGTTAAACAGTAGTCATACTTCGCTTACCAGTCTGCCTGCCGTGCGTGGTGAGTGCTGGCAAAATGACGACACACGGCATATTGTAACCGTTCGTTGTAGAAATTGATGGGGGGGGCCTTTGCTCGGCAGTGGACGTCCTTTGGCTGATATGTCCGACAATAGAGCTGAAATTCGAAGTAAAACTCCTTACTTTTCAGATGAGCCGAGCCGTGAACTGACGGTTCTCGTGAACCCGACCAGCTCCCCGGGCCGCACCGTCTCCAAATGGGACCTCGGCAACTTCCTCGTGGAGTCCCTTAGCGATGCCAAGTACTACAAGTCTGTAATTGGTATAGCTAATAAATAGGGATTTTAGTTGTATAGTAATTGTAATCGGACTAAGAATTGAGTTACGGACGAAATTAACAATCAATCCAATCCGAAATTTTTGGATTTGAGGACTTTTCAGTTTTGTGTGATCTTACTCAAAAAGAGATCGACTTCAAAGTCTTCAATCTAGGATTATAGATTGATTATTAATTTCGGACGTTTTCGCTATGCCATTGCCATGACTTCCAGATTGTCATAGATATAATATGTTCTTATTTACTTACGGCTCCACCAGCATGGAGCACATTGATGTGCCGTGTGTTTAAAAATAGCGTAACTATGAAAGTTACGGTGGTCACAATCAAAGTCAAATGAATTTCGTATTTTTGTTGTTGTGTAACATATAATTTATAAAGTGATTATACCGTATTTATGTAAATCACCAGCATTTTAAAATTCCTCATATATTGTATAGTTAAACATTTTTTATTCACTTCACATTGTACAGTTCTATTTTGTTGTGTTTATTATACATATATGCATACATTGGTTTTTAATTGAACTGGTACCATTCTGTGAGCACGAACGCTGAAATTCGCCTCAAATAAGGTAAGGTTTAGGCAGTACTTAGCCACCCGGGGGCTTGGGGCGAGTTATTTTTCAGCGCACATTTTTTTTTTGGTGAGGCTTGGTTCTGGCCCCCTGTGCGACCGCCTGGGTCGCCCCTCCCTAAAACCGGCACAGGGTTTAGGTACACTAACGTAGTTAAGAATAACTAAATGTTTTCGGTTGTACATATTGGACACGCATTTACATTGCTTATGAATTTCAACTACTTTATATTCTTAGTCCCGCTGTCCATTGTTTACCGCAAATGCTATACCTACAATAGGTATTCATTCCGTTATTTCTAAGAATGTTAACTTGTGGACTCCATTAATAATATGAGAAATTCTCAGGTTGTGGTGTGAACTCTTCATCTTTTCATCTTGTTTACATACCTGGACAGAATAAAAATATATGCTCATGTTACTAAGGCCCGTATTACAGATCAAGAATCGAAACTCAAGCAGATCTTGAGTCGAGATTGCTTCAATTGAATATACATGCTGGATCTAATACGTAAGGTCTATATTTCATTAATACAATCTAGACTCAAGTTTTACTTATGTTTTGATTCTCGTTCTGTAATACGGGCCTAAGAGTTTCTACATTACTTTATGATTGTGTTAATTTTATTAATGTTGCTTAATAAGGTTCAATTTATATACAACATGTACTAAAAACTGTCCGATCGGTGAATGTCATATTATTTAGTATCGATGTGATCATATTTATATAATCCTTTTTTGAAATTGTTTAGAAAAATAAAATAGTATTTCTAATAAAACGGGCGTTTTATCTCGGAAAATATACCATTCCTGTGGGATAGCAGAACAGCCGGGCGCAGCTAGAATAGTATCGAAATATACACACCCCCTTTTGGGTCTAGGATATCATGGATTTAAGATACCATAATGTATATGTATATACAAAAATAAAACTATACAAATAAGCACTTAGACATTCGAAGTACTCCGTATCGCCGTCATCCGCTAGCAGCATAGTCACGTTGGATGGCAATGCTAATTCTTTGACCCAAGTAAAGGCCGGCTCTATATTTGTATAATGTAAATTAAGTGTCCTATGGTTTTATTAAGTTTCATGTCATTTTGCGAATGTGTATTCTTTAATTGTAATTCTTTTTCTATGTATTAATAATAAAACACTTTTAAACGGATTCTATCGCATATATTTTAGATTTTCCTGACGTTTCTAATACTTTGCAGAATTCATGGTCGCAGGATGACTAAGGTGACAGGCGTCGTTACAGATTTTAAAAAGTTATTTTATTTTATCTGCCGTGCAATTTTAATCAATGTTACAATTTTAATTAAGTATTAATGTTTAGGGAAATTTGTGATTAAATAAATGCCGTACTGATGAAAAAATGTTGTACGATCTGCAGGTATTTGTTCTGGGTCTGGGTGTATTGTGTGTGGAATTTATGTCTGTAAACGCAGCGACACAGGAAAAATCTTAGTGTGGGCCAAACGAAAAAAAAAATTACTCGTAGCTAATTTTACATTAGCACCAACCATATTCAAAATCCGTGTGAAGTTATGTATATGTATCATCTATGCGAAGTACTGTGTATTTAAGACTAAATGCAATGCAATTATGGGTACGATTATTACCTCATTTTAAGGAAAATTTATCTAAAACAATAAAATTTTGTTGATAAATAGTTTTTTATTTTTACAATTTTTTTTATACCCTGGTGTCAGTTTAATGCGCTGTGATAAGAATCCCATTTTGCTTGGCTAAAATCCATTCTAATACGGAATATTCTTCGATGGTAGAAATGAGCATCTTGTAATTAATTGGATAGATATCTATTGCACTGGATTTTCTTGGCATTATGGTGACCCTACTTCCCTTTCTAGATGCTAGGGTGTCCAAACTGCTGGGATAATATTCAGAACCGCTGGCCATCGTGTCAGGGCTCCACGGGTACTTCACCTTGAAACCGGGCGGCTTATGGTCGGAAAGCATGCCAGTACTAGTAAATGATTCCAAAGTCCAAGAGCTCAAAGTATCAACGTAGGATCTACTGTTCTGAACCGTAGGAAAATGTACTCTGTTGCTATGGCATGGTGTGGTCGTGACACTATATTCAGTAATAGTTGTTTTACTCAGAGATTCTAAACTTGTACTCTCCAAACCAGCCGTAGTTGTGGACCGGGGGTCAACGGTTAGTGTACTTGGGAAATCGCTGGTGTTGTTCCACGACTGGAACGAGGCAGTCTCTGATGCGTCTAATAAGCCTGTTATTGGTCCGGTAGAGCTGCACCAGCTTTCTGTACTCCACGGCGTACTAACCATGCTCAATGTATTAGAGTTCAAAGTTGAAATCTGAAACTCTCTGCTTGCGTTTGTCGATATGGAAAACGATACTCTTGAAGATAAATTCCTTATGGCAATGCCAGAGTTTTCAGTTGAAGTCAAATCTTTCAGCGGTTTCTTAGAGGTTGGAGCCTTGCCTTTATCTTTAGGCGCTACAACCATCTTAGATATGTCATAGTTATATTCGTATCCGGTATCCAATTCCTCATGCTGTATGAATTTTCGACATAATTGCGATAGGGTAGCAGTCATTGGCTACGTCTATGAGCCATCTATATTCTTGAATTGAACTCACGAATGTTTGTATGTATTGTAAAGGATCCATTCTTATTTGGATGAGACGCGCTCACCCTGTTTGCACTACAAGCCTACCATTATTTTCCACACTTAGACGTAAATTATTTTTTTATTTAAGTTTGAAAATATTTTTATAATAATTGTATAATTTTGACGGATTATTTTTATTTCATTCTTTTTATTATCTGTATCGAATCGACAGCGACACGTTTCAGGTTACTTTAAATTTTGAAATAGAGGTTGAATGTTAAGGTCTTATTCTTGTACCATTCATTGTCATACTAATTAGTGAAATACTCGCTTTATATGTACAGTAAATTTAGGTATGCATCGGGTAAAATCAACGCAGGGTATATACCTACTACAAAGTCGAGTCTGGGAATCGGAGTCGGACGTATAACTTAGATTGTTAGTTAGTTATTTAACACAAAGTATTTTTATTAATTAGGGTTCTCGGGTGGAAAACGCAGCGTTGTACGGCCGCCAGCGAGATGGACGGACGACCTGGTGAAGATCGCTGGGAGTCGTTAGATGCGAGCGGCATGAAACCGGCAGTTGTGAAAATCGATGGGGAAGGTTCAGCTATGGACGTCCTTTGGCTGGCATAATGATGATGATTTTTATTATTCAGGGACGCCTATTTGTTTTTGGTCTCAAGGCTCAATATGAACACGATGTCTGCAGATTGTGGGGCGGGAAAGACCTATTACCTAATTATATCTTGGGAATGAGTCGCTAGATGGATCGACGTCCTGGATAGGTTAGACTGGGTGCAGATAGCGAAGGACCGGGTGTAATGGAGCAACTTGGAAGAGGGCTGTCTATCAGTAAACTAATAAAGGTTCATATATTTTATACCATTAAGATGGAAGAAATGGGCATGCGGCCCGCCTCATGGTAAGCGGTTACCATTACCTATGAACGCTTAGAACACCTAGAAGGATAATTTCTTGCAGATCGCTGTCAACACGCAACCTAAATATTATTATCATGTGCGTAAGCAGCCCGCTTACATTTCCTTTCACTGTCACATTTATATGAGCATATCTATATAATGTTATTTAAGCAATTCTCCTGGCGATGGCGATGGCCTGGATGCGTGGGTCTACGATCAGACACGCTCCCTCCGCCAGAGCGGCGAAGGCGCGCCTCCAGAGGCGGATAGGTCGGCGGCACGCACTTGGGAAAGTGGCGTCACCGCCTGCGGGTGCAGTCTGCGACCAAGCGCGTCGTCGAGGATGTCCTGCCGTCTTCGGAGCCTGGCTCAGAAGAAGCGAGCGCGTCACCTACCACCTGACGCAGGTGTTAAACGGGCATGGTTGTTTCGGTGGTCGGTTTTTCTCCACAGGAAGGGACGCGAGGCCACGGCACAGTGCGACCAGGATACCGCACAGCACACGCTCGAGGCGTGCCCTGCGTGGGCGGCCGAGCGGTGGATCCCGGTCGATCGGATCGGACAAGACCACTCTCTGCCAGCAGTGGTGTCGCCTATGTTGGCAGAGCATAAAAACTGGAATGCAGTGGTCTCCTTCTGTGCGAGCGTCATGCTCCAGAAGGAAAATGCAGAGCGGGATCGGGAGAGCGCCGTTCTTGCTTGAAGGAGACGGCGCTGGGGTAACCGCCCTGGCGCCTAATTCCTATGAGCCTGCCGTCGCTATAGTCTATTCTAATGTGTGGCTCTCACGGGCTCGGCATCAGCCGAACGCACTTCGACCCTATTGGGTCCATTGTGCTGCCCAAAGCCCTGCACTACTCCTCCGCTGGCAAATCAAGAAGTCCCTGTAGGTACTGCGTAATCATACCTGCCTGGAGTCGCGATCATCAGGCAAAGGATAAGCTATTCCTAGATGTTTTGCCCTACGTCTTCCCAGAGTGTCACAGCTGCACAAAATGTGCTGCATTGACTCTTGATTGTCCATACAGAATTTGCATGTATATGTATAGGTGGAGTGACGATGTTCGCAGGGTGGCTGGCACTGGTTGGACGAGAAGAGCCGAGGATCATACTTAGTGGCGTGACATTGGAGAGGCCAGATGGTGATGGTAATGGTGGTGATCGTAGATAATACAATATACTTTACGCGTTCTTCTCATGAGGTTACCTTGCTAGGGCAACTTGAGGCTAATTTAGGTGCCGAAGATTACCGCTCCAGTGGTTTTATCCGGTAGGCGTCCGGCATACCCCTTCGCCCTTCCCGGGGCGAAGGAAGTTCATGAATAATTTCCACTAGGCACCAATAAAAAAATAAAAATGTAAATAATACGCGCTTTCATGGTACTTAAAATTATATTTATTACTATCTCGCTACATAACAATAAGTTCCAATATCAATAGGACATCTATTACTAACTTTACATTTATTTACATATTTTTTTATAATTTATCCGCAGGAATTCAGCCTACAGCCTAGCTGGACACACTCCATAGTATCTGAGAATTCCTTATGGGGCTGTCTTTGGGGGGTTCGAGTGCCAATCGCTCGTTCTACAATCCCTTTTGGACAACTCAACTATAACTTCAGGATGGGGCCTTATACTTTCCTAACCTTTTCTTGACGGCACGGTTGGTGCAGTGGCTGATACAGTCAGCTGCTGCGCTCCGGGTCGTGGGTTCGATTCCCACACGGAACAAATATTTGTATGATCTGCAGGTAGTTGTTCCGGGTCTGGGTGTATTGTATGTGGGATTTATGTCTGTAAAACGCACCCACGACACAGGAGAAATCCTAGTGTGGGGCAACGCTTTAAAAAAAAAAAAAAAAACATGGACACAAATCACGTCGGAGAAATTTTAAATTGACACGCATCGACTTGAAATTGAACGAGGTTCAGTTCAATACTGTTGAAAATACAATTTCGTAGAAGCAAGTAACTGGTTGATAGTCATGAGCATAGCTCGTAGAACTGTTGGCCGTTAGGGCGAAAAGGTTCTCCGAATGGAGACCGCACACCGGAAAGCGCAGCGTGGGACGACCTCCAACGAGGTGGACAGACGACCTGGTGAAGGTCGCTGGGCGTCGTTGGATGAGAGCGGCATGTGACCGCTCGTTGTGGAAATCTAAGGAGGAGGCCTTTGTTCAGCAGTGGACGTCTGATATGATGATCATTTCGGCCGAACGAAGTCCACTGCTGGACACAGGCCTCCCCCAGAGATCACCACAACGACCGATATGGGTGTGTTGTGGGCTCATTGGGGGAATTTGCCATAATCGCCACGCTTGGCAGACTGGTTGGCGGTTACAGTTGAGTTGTTAATGTACTTGAAGGACGCTGCTGCTCATCCTCCGGCTAATCTCTTAGTCGACTTTTTCGACACCCACGGGAGGAGATGGGGTGGTGGTATTCTGAGCCACACGGCAAGATATGATGATGATGAAGTAACTGGCAACTGTCGCGTAGAACGGATGGCCAATGGGGCCAAAAAGTTCTCGACCGTGGCGGTGGACTCGTGTTGACCGCGTACCGGTAAACGCAGCGTAACAGTAGGCAGGCCCCACCAGGTGGACCGACGACCTGGTGAATGTGGCGGGATGTCCTCTGGATGCGAGTGACGTATAACAGGTCGCTATGGCGAACTTTGGGGGCAGTCTATGTTTAGCACTGGATTGAAATGATGAAGTAACTGGCAAAAACAGAAACATAACAAAACCAATAAGTAACTCCACGGATAAAGAACGACAGCTTAGCTGCTTAGCTTAGCTCCAGCCGTGCGCACTAGCTCTTATTGTTAAAATTATTTTTAATAGCTTCCACAAGCAAAGCTTCTTTCCCAATTAAACAGTACAATGATATCTTTGATATTAAAAGTTTATGCTAGGACCATCTCCTTTTTACTTTGATTCTTTTCATCAAGCAGTTCGATATCCAGCAGTAATTTCCCCAGCTCTCCGGTTCTGAACGCTTTGATCATCGTCCTGGCGACTTCGATCAGGTCCGGGACATCTCGGAGCCTGCCGTCGAAGTCACGGATCCGCCGCACGCGATTGTATTTCACTGCACCGGCGACCAGCACCTGCATTGTGTAGACACAAAATTATAATAAACCGGACAAGTGCAAGCAGAACTCGCGTGGAGAGCGTTCCGTACGATGAATATGTTATCCACCATGTTTTTTTTTAATCTGACCCAAATTTGTTTGTCGTAGCTAAAAAAAGTATGTATGTAATCAGATTGTAGACGGAAATTGCTGAATATATTGTCTACTAGCTGTTTCACCCGCGTTTAATTTAAAAGAAATTTAGAGTACTTTGACATAGACACTTGACATAGAATATATATTGGATTTCAATGGGTTTTTTTTACGCGGAACCCTAATAAATTTTCCAAAATAGAAGTAGCCTAAGTTATTCCTTATAATATCAGCTATCTGCCAGTGAAGGTCCCGTCAAAATCGGTCCAGCCGTTTTGGAGATTACCCGGAACAAACAGACAGACAGACAAAAAATTTAAAAATAGATTTTTTGTTATATGTAATGTACATACTTTCATATGCATTTAATGAAAAGCTGTTATTTTGACATTACAAACAGACACTTCAATTTTATTTATTTGTATAGATTGTTTAATTCGGTCTTAATCAAATCAAACTTAACATCATAGTTGAAAAACATGTTCTCGCATACATTCCAACAGCAAAAGTAACTTTGTACGCATAAAATTGAATGGTTTGACATGTTGTTTTAAGACTATAGACTTCTTATAGGTTTTCATGTAATCTATAGTTGAAAGAGCAATTATCTATACTTTTTACAAAATTTTATAATTATAAAATAAATATATTTGAGACCCTCACACCAAGTCCTTCCATTTCATATGTTACACGGTATAGTTTGCAAAAATTTATTCTTTAATTTTGTATATCGCCGCCCAAAAGAGACACCCATATTCAAAATTCATTTATTTACGTTACACGTCCGTGTTTGGGTCACAGAAATCCATATGTGTGCCTTATTTCAACTTAATCGGTCCAGTAGATTCGGAGCAAATTGGCTGTGACAGACGGACAGACAGACACACACACGAGTGATCCTATAAGGGTTCCGCCGTTTTTTCTTTCAGACGTTCGGAACTCTAAAAACGGTAATAATGTCTCTTTGGAAGTACTAGGTACAAGCTGGAGGGGGTGCATTTTTATAGTCACTCCCCTCCGCTAGAGGGGGTGACAGCCTTACTGGCATCCCCTCGGAGATGTCCCTATAGGCGTTATACCAGGCGGCTCTAGTGAGATCGTACAAGTATCTGCAGGACCTGAAGCTCCCCTTTGGTGCCGAAGATGATCGCTCCGTTGGTTTTAGCCCCTCCCTACCCTGGGACGGAGGAAGTACGTGATGTATTTCCACCGGGATAATAAAACACAGTACAAAACTATCCGTGTGATGTTTGAATTGAGAATAAAGTACCACTCCATCTCCTCCCGTGGATGTCGTAAAAGCTGAGTAAAGTACTTTGTAATAATATAACATTGCGATTATAATTTGAGATATAAAATATCCTATCTTTTAAGTTGGATACAACTGAACACAATGTGCAAAATTTCATTAAAATCGGTTCAGTAGTTTAGGGAGTCCATAGCGGACAAACATTCTGATACGTAATTTATACAGGCTGTCCAGTAAATAGCACGACATACTGCAGGGGGTGAGAGCTTGGGTCAATACCTACCAAAAAAACACAATATATGTTCAGCAAAATCTTACGGATTTACAGTAGTACAAAATTTTCCGAAATATCGAAAAATCTCTACCTTGACACAGATTTTTAAGCATCTCGTAATGAAAAATTCCTTTTCTAGTTTTTTTTTTACCTCAAATTATTTGTGAATAGTTACTTTACTCATTGATAAGTCTTTACTCTATTAAAAACTAAAATGTTTTCAAGAAATACAATTTTTATTAAAATTTTCACAGTACAATTTACTTATCTCAAAATTTGGTACTACTGTAATTCCGTAAGATTTTGCTGAACATATATTGTGTTTTTTTGGTAGGTATTGACCCAAGCTCTACCCCCTGCAGTATGTCGTGCTATTTACTGGACAACCTGTATATATTAGGATTTATATGGTAGTCAAAATAATTTGTTTACTCTCGCATTAAATTACTTTAACACTATAAAGAAAATAACTATTACTTATTTGAAAAATAATAAGGGGCCTCCACTCCATTGTTGCCCAGGGTCTTCACACTTCTAAATCCGGCCCTGACTTTTACTATAGGCATTAGAATAACCACCCCCGGACATTCAACCGAATTACCTACATATACTTACGTCAAAACTACATACCAAAAAAAGTTATACATAAAAAAACAAGAACAATGAACTCCAACACAAAATTACTTATTCTTTGAATATAAATGAAATAAAAATCGGGAACCTTTGGCAGTATTAATTGCTGCCTTTGGGATTTTAGATTCAAAGTTAATTTTGTTTCTATAACAGTTTTACATACACATAATCTTTGAAACTCGGGTATATATAGTGCAATTGGCATGAAGCAAAATGTTTGTTCCCAACAGGTGGACCTTAAAATTAACAGGGGCAAGACGAAAGTCATGGTAGATCCAACTTCGACAAAGAGGTCAATCGTCGAATCCGACTCGGCTGGGCAGCGTTTGGGAAACTTCGCAACGTCTTTTCGTCAACAATACCGCTATGCCTCAAGCCGAGTCTTTAACCAGTGTGTGTTACCAGTGATGACATATGGGATAGAGACGTGGTCACTCACTATGGGCCTCATAAGAAAGCTCAAGGTCACTCAGCGAGCTATGGAGAGAGCTACGCTTGGTATTTCTCTACGAGATCGAATCAGAAATGAGAAAAAACGTTCTCGAATGGAAACCGCGCACCGGAAAACGCAGCGTGGGACGACCTCCAACGAGGTGGACAGACGACCTGGTGAAAGTCGCTGGGAGTCGTTGGATGAGAGCGGCATGTGACCGCTCGTTGTGGAAATATAAAGGGGAGGACTTTGTTCAGCAGTGGACATCCTGTGGCTGATATGATGATGCTGATGAAAATGTTTGTATAGTGGGTTAGCCATGCTCGATTAACAATTCACCCACAGATTGGTGATGAAGACATTCGCATGTATTATTCTCACGTAACTTTTCACGAATATGTTTTAATTAATAAGACTGTTTTGTGTTTTTTTTCTTTCTACATCCACGGAGTTTCTCGACGATTCTTCTCGATTTGGAATCGTGTAACTATTTAAATTCTGAATATTCGTAAGTTCCTGCAAATGATTTACATAAATAATTCTATCTATCTATATATCTAAGCTATCTAGCAGTGCACTTCATTCGGCCGAAATGATGAATCCTAATCTAGGGTTGGAATCTATGACGAGACATTATTTTATATAACGACATCCCATACTTGGGTTTTTACTATGTCCTGGGTACAGTTTACAGACAACAATCTCACAAGCACAAACATCCAGACCCGAAATCTGTAGATCATACAAACATTTTCTCCATGCGGGGTCGAACCTGAGACATACGTGTAGAAAGCCAATTGCTTAGCCACTGCGCTGTGCCGTAAAAACATGTTAGAAATGCCAAGAATAGTAAAGCTGAACTGCAAGGGAAAAAAAAAAGAGTTCCAGTGTGACGTCACATATACCAGCCCATACTTAGTGCTTCTTGTACGCACTAAGGCCTCGTTCATTGAGACGCGGAGCTTAGCGCTGAACGCAGTATGGGCAGAATACAAAAAATCTAACATAAATAATGATGTATCAAAGTGTTTATGGAGAAACAGATATCTGCGTGTATTGTTAAAATTTGAGCGGATTCTTATGCGTATAAAGTATAATATTAAAAAAAGCTAAAAAACCATTATCCACCAATATTGTCTTGAATACATCGTATTCTTTTGCAAGTTTTATGCTCATGTGATGTTTGAACAAATCAGCACCGCGTCGCCTGCAGTTATACGGCGGACTCATCTGCTGTGCGTAAGAAACTACGCCTATTCCGCTGCGGGTTCCACGGCCTTAACACTTTCGAGGTCAGCAACACGCACCGCGTCTCCACAGCCGATGCCTAACGCAGGCCTGCACAGCGGTCATCTCATTCCAAATTGTGTGGCAAAGGCATGTCAACGTCTGTACTAATGAACTTACTCTATTTATATCATCACATGGCTCCTCTAGTCCCATGTAGTCCACGTATTGGAACTGGCCATGCTTGTTCAACCAGTACAGCAGGTAGTCTGCGATGATCTCTTCTCCCACCATGTGGTCCTGCAGAGATGCACAAAGTGCCAGTTTCAGTCCCATCTCCACATTGGTCACTGATGGCTCTAGAATACCTGAAATCCATTTGAGCATACTATACTATCAATGTCAGTGTGGTGTTCAGATTAAGAATATAGCACTACTCCTTCTTCCATGGATATCGTAAAAGGCGACTAAGGGACTCTAAACCAGAGGGATGGGCAGCAGCGTCCTGTCGGTGGAACAGTAATCATTCTGCGCTCACCAACCTAACCACGCTAGGCAGGCCCAAGTGTGGTGAGTACTGACAAATACCCTCAAAATGACGACACATGGTATGTCACCTCACCGGTTGTTTATGTGGAAGGCCTTTGTTCAGCAGTGGACATCTATTTTGGCTGATATGATTGATGATGACGAACAAACTACCCCCACAAAACTGATTACCATTCCTACTCCTTTACTGCACATGTGGTTAGATTGTGGAATTTGCTCCCACCAGATTTAAGGAACTGTAAACCACCTGTGCTTGATTGCTACATTCGGAATACAATTAAAATCGCATTGTGTCTCGCCTCCGATGGAAACTGTCGAGTGAGCAGTTAAAGAACACAACCATTCCTCATCATCATAGTTATTATATATATATTTTATTTTCATTTTTGGATATGTATGTGTCTATTCTATGTATATCTATATCTTATTATTATTATATATTCTCAAATATTATGAATCATTTACTCTATGTCTACATTTCTTTTCATTTAAACTCTTCTTTCGCAGGTCTGCTGGAAGAGATTTATTAAGAAATGAGCAGTACCTTTTACTCCTGTTTCATCTTTGTTTTTGTGTGTGCATAAATTTTAAATAAATAAATTAATAAACCCTTACTTTAGTTTTTTGTACCTAGAGGTAAAAATGCACAAGCAGGAAACAGCCAGATAAAGACTTACCAGGTGTGTCCAGCATAAAAATTACAGGATCATTATTAATTCTTATCTTCATCATTACACTTCTCGTAATGCCTGCGACCGCTCCAACCGGTAATGCGTGCCTAATACTCATATTGTTCGACCTTAGCATATTTATAAGCGAAGATTTTCCCACATTTGGCACCCCCATGATCATTACATTGTAATCTAACTCCTCACTCCTGTTGTATCTATTTGAGTCTTTAATTAAATCCACCATGAGCGGTTTTAGTTTCTTCAGACCACGACAATGCTGGTCCTTACTATTTGTGAACACAATATTCTTTAAATTCTGTTCAGCTTTCAATTGGTCCCGTATTCGAGGTATTAATGTCGGTGTCGTCAAGTCTTTTTTATTTAGGACTAGTATGTGAGGTTTGGCTCCTATAAGGGTCTTGGTAAATATCGGGTTGCGGCCCGTAAAGGGTATTCGAGCATCATGGACCTCAATCACGCAGTCAAGACTTTTTAATTTACGTTGCATTTGTTTTAAACCTTTGTTCATATGGCCAGGAAACCAACGGAGAAGGTCCTTGGTTACAAAAGGGCATTTCTTACGAAAATTGTATGCAGCAACGTCGAATTTTGTAGCCATTACGAAATAATATTTTTTCCTGATTTGAGGTTATGTTTTTGTTCTTTGCTAATATACTGTCCTATTATCGACTTGTAATATATAAGTACCTACTAGAGTATCAAAATAAAATAGTCACTCATGTACTTCTTAGTTCACACATAGTAAATTTAAGGTAAATAATTCAAAAAACCTTGGGAAAAGAAAAATAATAACATTTCTGTTGAAGTGTTGACTGACATAAACAAACACCATAGAGGCAAAGAGATGTCAATTTCCGATAATTTAAATAGTATCTCAAATACGATTTCAGAAATCGTTTCATATCGTTATTTCAATCTATACAAACCGACTTCATTAAACCGTTCTAGTGTGTAGTAAAAACCGCTTCATCTTTTTCACTCCACCAAGCGCTTCATCATTTCGGCCGAATGAAGTCCACTGCTGGACACAGGCCTCCCCCAAAGATAACCACAACGACCGATATGGGTGTGTTGTGGGCTCACTGGGGGGTTTTGCCATAATCGCCACGCTTGGCAGACGGGTTGGCGATCGCAGTTGATTTGTTAATGTAATTGAAGGAAGCTGCTGCCCATCCTCCGGCTAATCCCATAGTCGGCTTTTACGACACCCACGGGAGGAAATGGGGTGGTGGTATTCTGAACCGGCACCACACGGCTCCGGCACCACACGCCTTGCGCTTGCTTAGGTAGAAAGAGAGGAATTGGATTGGATTCGTAATGAAATCGGTTTGGTATCATTTGCGTACGTCGTATCGCGTCTTCGCGAGGTTGATTTAGATTTTACCGATTTCGGCAGTTTCTTGGATGAAATAAATATTGCTTGCGCATTGAAACATAACTACATAGCGAAGTAATAAGATCAATTTCAGAATGTTATTATAATAATATTGTTTTGGTCGCTACGTGATGAAATATTCTCTGCTGGAATGTACTTAGAGACTAGATTTGCGGAATCTAGTATTTTTATTTAATTTATGTTTGGATAGTAATTGATGCAAATTTGACCTTGTGTTTACATGGAATATAAGATACTTAAAAACTAGTTAATGAATTACTGTAGATCTAAAATAATATAATTTGTCATTTAAAGTTTTAATTCACAGTGTAAATAGCTTAAAAGGTAGTTTTAGTTTGGTCTTAATAATTACTTAGTTGAGCATTTATTTAACATATATTTTCAACAAAAAATTACTTCGATAATGAGATACTGCCTCGGAAAAATTCCGAGGGCAATTGGGATAGCCCATATATAAAAAAAATATTTAAAAAAGATATTTGAGTCATTGTAAATACGGCGATTTTTAAATGCCCCAGAAAGTTTTGTACACAAGTTTTCTGCTAGTCCTAAGGCGAGAAGTAAAGAATAAAGGAACATCGGCCTTATCATTAATTAACCAAGCACCAACATTTTTAGAATAATGTTAATGCTAAACATCGAATAATTATTATTTATTAAAAACAAGTATTTGCCTCTTCTTATTTGGTCTAATTCACAGATTGTATCGGGGCGTAACGATCCATATTATACTAGAAATCGGATCAAATACAAATATAGCCTATTAACAAAATTGTGAAAATTAGGATAATGTCAAATAAAAACGTCAGTGTCAAAAGTAATAATTCCAAAATTTCATCGTGTGCGTTCAGAAATAATCTATGTTCGAATAAATAATATTACTCTTTATAGAACCCAAGTTGACTTTGAATTATTCTTTGGAAATTGTAAAGTTTGGAATTATTAATTCTACAAGAAAATTATTTACGTGTACCTTAATGTACAAAGGAGTAAGAAAACATCCCTGTGAGGCTATTTGAGGAGATTGAAAACAATAAAGAGGGCGTCAACCACCGTTTGACACTGACGAAAAACCGCTTTATCTTATACAAATACTTGAATTTAAGGCCTGAAAATGTCGCAAACATTTTTATTGGAACCGGATATAATAGCAGCGACAGAAAATGTTATGCCAGATCTCAACAACGATTTGATACTGGCAAAAAACTTTTTGAAACAGCAAAGTGCGGCTACCGGAGATTCTTTGTAAGAAAACTACTTATTTCCTTAGGGGCAAAATGTATATCTCCCACTGGCTGTTAAAGTCGGTAGTGAAGTCCACGAAGAGGCCGTCTATAACTAATAATAGGTAGCCTATTCACCTATTCTATATTTACAAGGAAATCTGTTACTTATTGAGTCTTCCTGCCCCGTCCCCAAGCTACTTGGGGGTTGGCGCAATATGAAATATTGCAGGTATAGGCAGGATATTGAGGTTTTAGCCAAAGAGTTTTACACTTTTACAGTCGGCTTCCTGTCTGACACCAACCCTCCTTGTGTACGCAGTGTGTGTGTGTGTGTAATGAGAGATTAGCTTATACTGGAAAATTATAGCTTTATATGCCTAAAATATGTAATTTAGTCAATTATATTATATATTAAAAGAGGTAGATATGTTACATACAACCAGTTCGCCCAAAACAGAACAACGAGTACACGCCGTCATAATCTCTATTTTTTATTAATTAAGTGATAACAATGCCGTCGTGCATATATAGTAAATGCACAAACTATCAAGCAAACATGAATAAAGAACTAGGAATCTCATACCAGACGTGAGTAACAAATAAAATAAAATATTTGAATAAAAATACCATTCAAATTACTTATAGAATAGTATTCTCGAAGAAAATCCAGGTCAAGCAAAGAAAAGAGACAACATATATATTCTAGCACAGGTGCGACAAAGACATCGAGTACACGTGTTGTCATTTTAGACAGCTTTCTCTTTTACTCTCGTAGTTTTTGTATCTTCTTTCTTACAGCATAGGTAGATTTGCAGTTTTGTAGGTTTATACATACAGCGAGACTGAATTTTGCGCACCATTTAATAAATAAATAAATCTTTATTTCAGACATTCATATAGTCCATAACAGTCATAGATAAGTTAATTATAGTAAAATAATCACTAATAAGCATAATCATCGTACCAAATTAATAAGCAGTCAATAATAATTACGAATTACATTAGATATAAAAGATTTAGAAACAATGAGATCATTTATTTATTAATTAAGTGACGGAGCTTATAGCTCTAGTGATTTCTTATTCATTTTATTAATATGGACGTAACATATCTATGGTATATTATCATTGAATTTAGTACAGACGGCTACACATCAAGCTATACGAAACCAGTTTACGCTGATCTCTCATCATACCGAAAGCCTAGGTTTTGCATAGCTTGATGTTTAGCCGTATGTACCTATCATGAGTAAAATAATTTTGGTGAAGATTAGGCATGATGAGCGGGTTAATGATCTGCTCGATGCGGGCAAGGGCGCTTGGTCTTGTTTTTAACGTCGCGGGTCGCGCTCGCGGCTCGCGGGAATGAGTGCATTCCTTGCACGGTACAAAAAGTCCTATTTCGCCTTCGGATTACTCAGCCCGGACTTTAAATACACAAGTAAACACAATTGTACAAAAATAAAAAGTACCAGCTGCTCAAAATATAACATACGCCATATACCTAGTAATGTCTTAGGTTTTCGCAATTATTACGTGTGATACTCCCTGGCCGCGCCACAGTGATTTACTCCAAAAACATGTTTATAAATAAGATGTACCATTTATAATCTAATAAATGTACCTTAAATGTACTCTCTTCGGATGCCATTCACCAATTCGATCTGAAAGTATAATGACAAATTCGTGACGCAGTAATGAAAATATTAAGTTTCGAGTTTACACAGAGATAGCGACTAAAGTTACTTACATGGCACCAAGGTTTTCGACCCTAAACTGTAATCGAACTATAAAAAATCAACATATCATAAAACGCCTACCGTTATATTCACAGAAATAGGAAATAAGGAGACGACAATAACTTATCCCAAAAACAGCAAAAATACATAAATGTACCTTAAATGTACTCTCTTCGGCTGCCATTCACCAATTCGATCTGAAAGTATAACGACAAATTCGTGACGCAGTAAGGAAAATATTTAGTTAAGAGTTTACACAGAGATAGCGACTAAAGTTACTTAAATGGCACCATGGTTGAGTTTGGCGTATGTTTATACGCCATATTTAATATACTATATGTCACTCCCACAAGAGGTATCTAATGACGCCTCGTATGCTAAAAAAACCATCAAGAACTTTAGTCTAAGGAGCGTGCCAAATGAATATTCATACATGCACTCGAAAAACATTGTCTTTATATATATTTTTTTTTAAATCTTTTTTTATACATTATCCTCAGTTTTCTGCTAGAACAGGCCTCTACGAAGAAGAGACTATGCTAATAGTCACCAGAATGAGCAAGCTAGTCAGTGACCATAAATAACCCTCTCGAACCTGGTGTCACTGCTTATCACCACCCCGGGTTACCCAAGTTGGCTAACTAGATAGTTAATCCATCTTTTACCGGTAGTCAGTATCTCGTCAGACAGTGCCAGGGTTCACCAAACGCAGGTGAAGTTGTCGTTTGAATAAACCGCTTATAGGTATGCCATCCATCTATTTCCCGTACAACGTGCTCTTTTGAATGACGTCCATGTACCCGGACGTTATACAAAAAAGCCCCCATCAAATTTAGGATACGACGAAAAGACAGTTAGGGACACCCATTTTTGAGGTATAAAACCAATAGTAATTTACCTAATTCCTGTTTCCTGATGGCAACCCTACAACGTTGTTGTAAAAAAGGAAGCCATTTCCGAACTAGATTAGATGATTAGAACCCTCCTAAAAAAGAAAATTAAAACGCAAGTCCATGTTTTGCACTCCTTCTTGACTTTCCTTGATGTTGACTTTCAGGTATGACCATTTGGTGGATATTATCCAGAAAATACTGTCGCAAAAGCCACCCGATGTCGTGGATAATTTCGAGCATTACTCCTGGGAGGTCAAGCAGGAGAAATTCCGGCCAAACTTTGACATCCTCAATGATTTATACTTGTCGCCGATGCAACTGTCCAGTATCAGGAGATTGGATGTTATGTTCAGGGTACGAATAATAACGTGCTTTCATCATCATCATCATTATCGGCTTCCTGATAGAAAGATCATAAATAGGGCATCGGAACAAATCTTACGCGATTATTTTTAAAGGTTCTAAAGAATCTGGGAACTCCTGGTTCTGTGGGTTGCATGAAAGAAATGGTTCAATAGTAGGACCAGGTGTGCAATTCCTTAAGCTCAAACACCCATACATCCTTCAATACAGAATCGCAATAACGGTGTAAAACCGATTCGGTATTCGCTAAGACATGATTGAAGCTATTCAAGGACACGTTGCAGAATACCAAATTGGGTTATCACCGTTCTTTCAACTTTTTTCAGGGATGCAATTCTCTCTAAGTTTAAACATCCATATATCCTTGAATATATAAATGAAATAACAATGATAACCCATCTTTTGTGTATCCTTTCGAGTCATAAGTAGTCTATACTATGTATTATAGCTGGTGCAAAGCAAAGCTACCAAGATGGACGACCTCGGCGAAGAAGAACAGGAGCTAGATCTCGAAGAAGACAACTATAAGCCGAAGATACAAGATCTTGTGGACCACAACTTTTATTTTAGAGAGGTATAAGTTATTAATTTCTTCCTGATCTAGAAATTGGTTAAGATAAATTTAAGTAGATTCTTATGCAGACACGTCTTAACCTGCGCGCTTCTCAATCAGAACTCTTATTGCCTTAGTTTTTCAACCTGGTGTCGAGATGAGCTAGTTATTTGCCTTAGTATTTCAACCTGGTGTCGAGCTGTCGAGATGAGCTAGTTATTTGCCTGATAACTATTGTTATGCTACTGCTCCTGCGTGGCACCGCACTACGCTCTTTAGCTCGACTTACTTTACTTATTTAGTCTGTTATGCCCAGTAATACTATAGCTGCAGCTTTCAAACTGGAACACAATACTTACTGTTTAAAGTTTAAACACCACTGCTTAGCAGCAGAACATCTGGCACTGCGGTGACAACTACTTAGCGGGATTCTTGCAATGAGTTCAGTGGTATCTGAGGCTCTGATCAGTTTTATGGTTTTTCTGACGGCACGGTTGGTACAGTCGGCTGCTGTGCTCCGGGTCCTGGGTTCGTTTCCCACACGGAACAAATATTTGTCTGATCTGCAGGTAGTTGTTGCGGGTCTGGGTGTATTGTGTGCGGAATTTATGTCTGTAACCGCACCCCCACGCAGGAGTAATCCTAGTGTGGGGCAAAGTTTTTAAAACATGAATGAACAAAGAAAATGATATAACGGCAAACGCTCGATTGGCACGATGCTACAATGCTCGGGGGCTACAATGCTCGCTTTCTATGCTAACAGTCTATGGTTTGATTGTGCTCCCTGCTGAGGCTGACACTGAAAACCAGCGCTGCTGTCGTTTATCTCAACGCCTCAGCAATTTGACGACATGGTTGGCGCAGTGCCTTAGCGATTGGCATTTTGCGCAACGTGTCGTGGGTTGGATCCCGCACGGAACAAATATTTGTATGATCTAACAGATTGTTGTTTCAAGTCTGGGTGTTTGTGCGTGTGAAATGTATGTTTGTAGACTGTAACAAACACAGGAGAAATCCTGGTGATAGTCAACGTTAAAAAAGTATTTCATCATTTCAACCGAAAAACGTCCAATACAGGAGGTTTACCATGAACTATCAAGCAATATATTTCCAGTAAAGGCTGATCTCGGATTGTACGGAAAACGTATACACTGCAAGGTCAGCTTATACTGGAAAATTATAGGAAGAAAGAAAAAAAATAATTTTATTTGACACAGACAACGTGGTACACATAAACTGAATAAAAAGAATAAATTAAACATTATTGTTTTCTTTATTATGTTCCATTTGGATTGATGGAGCAGTACGACATTATTTTTTTGTACAAAATACAATGCTTCTTATCTACCACTTTTAACTAGCAATCGGTGAATAACAAACGCACTGAATAGAACATCGAATGGTCTCCCAATAAACTTATGCGTTGCGTGGTACGGCTGTCGTTTGCGGTCTGTACGCTCGGTATGATTGGCTACTTACAAAATCGTGGGTGTGTTTTAGTATGAGAAACCAATTATAATGTTGTGTTTATTCAGTTCAATGGACGAGACCTTGTAACTGTGTGCTTTTATGAAGTGGGAAACCTTGATTTCTAGGTTCGCATACATTTTGATCTACACGGCATATCTCCTTTCTTCCAATTTCTTTGGTTGAGGTCTTCAATTGACTCGTATTAAGAGCTCATGGTAAGCCTCCTGTTGTACAGTTGAACGTCGTTTTGGTATTATGTGTTTGCCGATAGCGATTAAACAAGCCAAGATCTCTGGCGCACACTATGTCAACAAAAAGTTGCATCCTCGCCTTTGATTTCAGGCGATTGGCCACTGATGGACCCTCATCTGCGCGATAGCTGCTGTCGTTGTTTTTAGGCAATAGGGTGCCGGTTAGCGATCGCAGTTGAATAGTAATCAATGTACTTGAAGGACGCTGCTACTCGTCCTCAAGCGAATCCCATGGTCGCCTTTTACGACACTCGCGGGATGAGATGGGTTGGTGTTATTAGCAGCAATATGCTGATTACCAACCAATTTCTGCACACTTGGGGCGCACAATTTAGAGAACCGATATTTTCAATCATTTTGATAGGTTTATAAATTTTATTCTAAACTAGCTGGGACCCGCGGTTTCACCCGCCGTTTAATTTAAAAGAAAGTGGATCATTTATATATAATTTAGAGTACTTCGGCATAGACACTTGACATAGAGTATGTATATATATATTGGATTTCATAGGTTTTATTTTTTTGCACGGAACCTTTTTCTGAAATAAAAGTAGCCTAAATTATTCCTTATAACATCAGCTATCTTCCAGTGAAAGTCCCGTAGAAATCGGTCCAGCTGTTTCGGTCCAGCTGTTTCGGAGATTAGCGGGAACAAACAGACAGACACAAAAAAATTACAAATAGCTTTTTTGTTGTGTGTACCGTATATACTTTCATATGCATTTAGTAAAAAGCTGTTATTTTGACATTACAAACAGACACTTCAATTTTATTTATTTGTATAGAGTATAGATATTTACACCTATTCAAAGTTATATTCAGTTATTTGTGATTTATAAAAAAAAACTATTGAATTTTTTTATTGTTTTATTGCGCAGGGCCCGTGTTGTTGATAGAAACCCAAATATTTTCTTTCTACCTACCTACATCGACGTTGCTACACAGGAAATCGATGCTGAGGGTTATAATAAGTTTACAATCCAGGTTACGTCTATGCTACCAGTTTGACAAATTAATTACCTACCACCACTCGAGGGTTGTGAAGTTACTAGTGGTAACTGTTCCAATGTAACTGAAAAGATAAACTGTTAAGTTCAATATTCTTTCTAGGGCGGATACGGTTTGCCGGACAGAGAATGCTACGCGCTCTACATTGCTCTAATCATGCTAGGCATAAAGGAACCAGTATCCACAGTGAGGTACAGAAGTTAAATTGTAGACATTGTTTTACTATATTTATTTACTAATACTTACTTAATGCACTACAGTGGTTCATACGCACGGAAAACCTACATAATGCGAGATCTATAGCTTAGCTTAGTAAATTATAGCTTTATATGTAGCTACAGGGCGGACAAGGCGGATTTACCCCGAGTGTGTTTTTGAAAAAGATCCTACAAAAAGCAAATATTTCATTATTCATTTAATATACACACACTAGCTGCCCCAGCTTCGCACAGGCAGGTACGTGCAAACCCGATTGCAGCGACACCTACCGGGTCCAATTGTGAATCCAAACCATCTGGGGACACACTCAAACATGCACAAAAAATGACATCAAAATCAGTCCAGCCGGTTAGGAGGAGTTTAGTGACATACGCACGTACAGACGAATTATCTTATATCTTTAAATGAGCAATTCTTGTATATATATAATTGGAATCTCGGAATCGGCTCCAACGATTTTCATAAAATTTTGTATATAGGGGGTTTCGGGGGCGATAAATCGATCTAGCTAGGAATCATTTTTAGAAAATGTCATTTTATAGGCATTTGAGTAGTCTCAACTGAAAAATATGACTCTTCCTGACATCTATTGGCGAATAATAATACTATTTTTTGTGAGCAACTAATTGCTTTAACGACACAACAGCAGATGGCGTTGTTAAGTAACACGAAAATACCGAGCAAAGCTCGGTCATCCAGGTACTATATATAAGATATTCAAATACATGTCTATGTTAAAATATATTACTTTATGGGTTAGGTTTAGTTTATTTCCATAGTCACCTTTTACGACAACCACGGGATGACATGGGTTGGAGTGGTGTGTTCTAAGGGTGAGATTCAGAAACGAGTCTTACCCACCCACTCACCCTTAGACTCGTTTCTGAATCTCACCCTTAGACTCGTTTCTGAATCTCACTCTTAGACTCGTTTCTGAATCTCACCCTTAGGCTCGTTTCTGAATCTCACCCTTAGCGTGCCGGCTACACGGTTTATTTAAGATTTAGTACGTACCAACCATAGTTATCATCAACCTATGCTATCAACTATACAACTATACTGGAGACGTCTATCAGTCTTACCAGATGTGGCTGTATTTGGTAAGGACTTTGACGGCCATCATTTTCATAGGTAGGATATACGGGAGATATAATACTGCCAGATTAACGTGCTCTCCAATGCTGGTTTTAGGGGAACGGGGCGCTAAGGCCAATGCTGCACCGCGAGCAAAATCGTCGCATTGACTGACGAATCAATTACAATTAATGATATATGGTTATAAATGAATAAAGCTACCACAAAAAAGAGCATTGAAAAATATCTCGCTCAAGGCATTTGGATGAATTAGACCGGCTGATGAAGGGGTCTTGATCTGTGTAGAACGAATACCTTGAAGCGATGGGTCAACCAAATTATTCGATTAATCCGGATTGTATAATCGAATAACAATCGATGCTATTCGATTATGTTTCATCATTGTGAGCGATTGACACTGTAACATGTTGACGACCTATTTTAGTGTTGACGGTAGAAGTGGGTAATAAAGCTTTTTGCGTGAACCGAACCGAAACTATGTATTGGTATCCGATAAAGTGTTTCAAAACTATGTATTTTCAAAAACTATGTATTTTCAAAAACTATGTATTTTCAAAACTATTTATTGGACGATATGCGTATAAAGTGTTTATGAAATGATAAACGTTTTCGTGTCGGTTCATGTATTTGCTTCGAAACATGGCATCAACACAAAACTATGTATTTACGGTAACTATTTATTGGATGAGATGCGTATAAAGTGTTTATGAAATGATAAACGTTTTCGTGTCGGTTTAGGTATTTGCTTCGAAACTTGTAATCAATTACAAGTAAACAAAGTACAAAGTAAACAAATTCAAGTTCGATATCAACTGAAAATTTTATACTTTGGTTTTTTTGTTCTTTGTCTGTGGTAAATGATTATTATGACTGGTAAAATACAATAATTTGACACAATAAATTCTAGTCTTATGCAAAGTTCTAATATGTAATTTATACTCGTGCCAATATAGGATGGATATACCTAAATAACGTGTCAAAGATTTGATAGCAGCATAAAAATCATTCCTAATAAAATAGAATAAAATGTGATTTTTATTATTATTATTTAGAATGACTAAAATTCATAAATGCGCGATCTCGCTTCTTGTTCGTGCGATCGTCGGTATCGGTCGGGTTTACTTCGGAATAACTCGGTCGTCGTCATTCGGCTAGTTTCGGTAACTGTTTATCGACGATCCAATGCTGTGTGAATAAAGTGTTTCGCCCGATAAATAGTTTCTGAAGAGACCAATACATAGTTTTAGGTATTGGACGCGATACATAGTTTCAATAACTGTTTACGGTTTGTAACGCACACCGCTAGTTGACGGGCGAGCTTTTAAATGTCCTACTCAAGGCTTGCGTGCAATTGTTTACGATTGTTCATTTTCATTCATTTATTACTTGGTGAGGACGAGTAAATGCTATAATAGTCTTATTCTATCTTTTTCTTGTCCATCCAAAGATTGTCTGTAAAAAATCGCTAATTGCGATATGACCGGCCATTGTACACATCAAGCTATACAAAACCAGTTTACGCTGAACTCCCATCATACCGAAAGCCTATACAATGCGAGATCAGCTTATACTAGTTCTGCATAGCCGGTCCTAGTAGTTGTTTTTAAAATGGTGTACAATAATGAATATTCTATTCTATTCTAGAGTTGCATGACGCTTGGAATAGCTTCTTTGTTTCTTACCCTGTTCTGGCAAAGGTTTTATTTCCACAGATTTTTCGGTAAAATCTTTGGGACTAAAGCGAACTACTACGTCGCAGAAACAGATCTCACTATAGATGAACTCGACAGACGAATTAGGGTGCGTACCAATTTGCTTATTTATGAAGTTTTTCCCATAGTATACAAACCGGCCAGAGACACCTTTCTGCCGACGTAGAGACGTAACGTATTACCAGTGATGACATATGGAACAGACACCTGGTCATTCACGATGGGCTTCATAAGAAAGCTCAAGGTCACTCAGCGAGCTATGGAGAGAGCTATGCTTGGTATTTCTCTACGAGATCGAATCAGAAATGAGGAGATCCGTAGAAGAACTAAAGTTGTCGACATAGCTGAAAGGATTAGTAAACTGAAATGGCAATGAGCGGGGCACATTGCTCGTAGAACTGATGGCCGTTGGGGCAAAAGGGTTGTCAAATGGAGACTGCGCACCGGAAAACGCAGTGTGGGACGACCTTCAACGAGGTGGACAGACGACCTGGTGAAGGTCGCTGGGAGTCGTTGGATGAGAGCGGCATGTGACCGCTCGTTGTGGAAATCTAAGGGGATGCCTTTGTTCAGCAGTGGACGTCCAGTGGCATATATGATGAGAGGCGTAACATAAGCAACTTCAACCTAATCGTTGAATCCTTGTGAATGACGTATTTTACGCATGTTGCACGAGGAATTTTGACCGGTTCAAGTAATTCAGCATCTATAAGTGCAGAGTCCCTTGAAACAGCTCGTATAGCGCTGAGTGACTTGTCGTAAGGCGTTAACTGGTATGCACCACTATTATGACGGCACGGTTGGTGCAGTGGCTGATTCCCGCACGGAACAAATATTTGTATGATCTGCAGGTAGTTGTTCCGGGTCTGGGTGTATTGTATGTGGAATTCATGCCTGTAAACGCACCCACGACACAGGAGAAACCCTAGTGTGGGTGTGGGTGGTAACGTTTAAAAAAACAGCTGAAAAACGTTCACTGCTGGACATAGTCCACCCTCAAAGATCGCCACAATAACCGGTCTCGGTTTATGTTGTGTGCTTCATTGGAGGTTTTGCCATAATCGCCACGTTTAGCAGGCAGGTTGGTGACCGCAGTTGAGTTGTCGCACCTCGACGGACGCAGCTGCCCATCCTCTGTAAACCAAATACGGCCACATAATAGTATATCACATCCAACGGTTAGTTCAAGTGAGGATGTTTGGGAAGCCAGATATTGTAGGCTTCTTTACGATTTTTGTTTTTCTTCAGGAGTTTGAACTGAAGGACATGCCGGGCGAGGGCGAGGGGTTGGAAGAGGGAAGGGCTCATGATGCAGAGGAACAAGGAGAAGTCGGTTTGTTATACTTATCAAAGCAGTCCAGATTGTCTTAGGCCGCCTATATAATACAATTGGACAATGCACACACTTAATTTAGTTGCTAATAAATTAGATTTATTATCATGTTCACTGAGCGAGTTTGCAAGAGTAACATTACATATAATATGTTATTTGTAACATGGTACATAAGTTATTGCTATATTTTATTTTTCGTAACTCTTGATTGTTACCTATTTTATTTCATTGTTATTTAAGTTAGTAACTACACTATCGTATTAGGATTTTCCTGTTATGGTAGCTGTATGTGTGTAAATGTAAATAAATAAATAAATAAATGTAAATAAATAATGTACCGCCATACACGTGTCAGTCAACACATCGCGCCAGGAACGGGCTGGTGTTTGCAGTATGTTGTTTATAGCGTGTACGCTGATCCTCTTGCCATTTACCCTTGAAGTAAACAAATATTCATAATAACGTTTTTAGTTCCGTACGTCATACTATAAACACGGAACCTTTATAGGATTCCTTTATTGGGTCCCATTTGAGACTTTCGGAGCTGCGCCTGCGCCAGAGACTGCATCAATAGACGATATAAAAACGTAAAGAAACTTCTTTCTTGAGTTTCTTTCGGCATATTCTTCTCGGACTACACGAGAGTCGTAGTGAAATGATTTTCGTCGTTTCAATATGACGTGTAAAAGTATCTGTTAGGACCTTTTTTATTGGTTTCCAATGGAAATTCATCATGAACTTCTAAGGGGCATGCCGGACTCCTACCGGTTAACACTACAGGAGCGGCCATCTTCGGCACCGAAGGGGGCTTCAGGTCCTCGTAAGATCGCACTAGATGCCACGCCTTTAGGCACATCTCGGAGGGGATGACTGTAAAGCGGTCACCACATAGGGAAGGCGACTGTAAAAAGGTCACTCCCCAAGCTCTTCTTGGGGAGGATTGTAAAGAATCCCCCTAAGATCAGTTAGGAACTACAGTTCTGTAAATATAAATCTATTCCGTGTGGTGTTCGGATTAAGAATATAGCACCACTCCATCTCCTCCCGTGGATGTCGTAAAAGGCGACTAAGGGAATCTAAACCAGAGGGATGGACAGCAGTGTCCCTTCTGAGAAACGGTAGCCACACTGCGCTCACCAACCCGCCAAACGTGGTGAGTATTGGCACCCCCCAAAATGATGACACCGTTGTGAAAATCTACGGGGGAGGCCTTTGTTCAGCAGTGGACGTATAAATGGCCGATATGATGATGTTCTGTAAAGCAAAAAATACCTTTTGACAGGTGTTAAAGTCACACAAAAGGATTTTGTTTAGATTTAGAGAACTGTAATGAATAAATGAAAGAGTTCTATTCTTGCAGCCACTTAAATATATTTTTTGTATAATTTAATTATTTCAACTGCCTCACAGTGGGCGAGGGGGAGACAAAGGAGCCTCTCTCTAAGGAACCAGTACCTCCCAAGTTGCCACCAGAACCAGTGTCCACTTGGCAGGCGCCTATACCTGTGCCGGTCGAGAGGCCTGGACAGGGAGTCAATAAGAAGGTAATCGCCACCACCACTGCTGCACATGGATCTAACATAATTAAGGATGTGATGTCCATGATACAACGTTGAGTAAGCGGGCTGGCCTTAAAGCTTGACCTTTACCGCATCAGGGACGATATTACGTTTCTTGTTCTAAGAGCGGATCCAGGGGGCCCCCCGAAACTTTGGGATGCAGCTGACCTTGTACCAACAATGATCTCTGAAAACCTGGGCATGAGACCCAAGGGCATAGGACTAATATCCTGGACCCGCCCCTGTTTGTTCGGTTTTATAGTAAGATACCTAAAGCAATTACTGATCTGACAGTTGGGAAGTTTAAATCGCACGTCGAGTCTCATAAAAAAGCATATAGGATAAAAGACTATGTTGACGATAGGGACATATGGCGTTAGTTCCTTTTGTGTGTTCCCTGGAAACCAAATATATATGAAGTACTATTCTGTTATAAATACTTAGTATATAACAAATTTGTAAAAGTTCGTAATTAGATGACTAAAAATACCTTACCCTGAGTTAGTTTCGGCATTACTTCTCAGAAGTTGTCATGTAGCGAAATGCCCTCCGTTGTTTCAATATGACGTGTAAAAGGGCTTGTTAGTACCTATTTACTGAATAAGTGATTCCATTATATTCTGTTTGCTTGGGATATCTGTACAATAAGTCAATTGAACATTCTGTCAAACGTCGTGGGGGCCCGGAGATTTACGGTTCTCTTCACTAGATTTCAGATTCCAAACGTTACATGTGCGTATGTGACTTCAATTTCCACTGCTGGAGACAAGCCCCCCGGAGATAGCCACAACGACAGTTCTGGGAGTGTTGTGTGCTTATTGGGGGGTTTTGCCATAATCGCACGTTGTCGGTGGACATACGACCTGGTGAAGGTCGCTGGGAGTCGTTGGATGAGGGCAGCATGTAACCGCTCGTTGTGGGAATTTAAGGGGGAGGCCTTTGTTCAACAGTGGACATCCTGTGGCTGATATGATGATGATAATGAAAGATTTACAGGTGTACTGGGTATGCAACAATCCTGGCGAGCAGTGGATCTGCTTGCCTGACCTTACGCCAAACCATATCCGCGTCGCCAGGGCTACTGTGCGCTGCATGACCGGTGATCTTGATGCCGAGGTGAGGTTGTTCATATTATTACAAACCAGTGTTCCGGATAGTTTCCCAAAAGACATGTCAACTCAGTTTATCTGTGACTATGAACGATTGAATGCTGCAAATTGTTTGAAACGTTCGCGTCAGGAGAAATACGAAATGATAATCAGTATACCTTGAAACCAGCTGGTGCACGTACTTATGCGTTTACTGCGTGTGTTTTAATTTAGGTATGAATGGGTAAATTATTCATAACGCGACAAAATCAGTAAGTAAATTTCGTATTTCTTGCTATCTACGTAAGGAATATGCTGTTGCCCATCCTCTGGCCTTTATTACATATTCTTTTACAAAACCCACGGGATGAGATAGCTTAATTGAATAATTAATTCCGATTCAGGTGTTCACATTCCCCCCATTCGAAGGCACGGAGCGTCACTACCTGCGTGCTCAGATTGCTCGCATTGCCTCCGCCACGGCAGTGTCGCCACAAGGATTCTTTACCTTCGGCTCGGGAGAAGAGGAGGAGGACCTCGGCATGGAAGAAGGGGGAGGTCCGTGTGTTTTGTATTGGGAAAATGTCGCTTAAATTGTCTTGCATTGTATTGGGGGAAGCGAAAAATCTTCCGGAATGAATGGGGTTGGTGAGAGACAACGTGCGGTGTTCCACAGGGGTCGGTCTTGGGGCCGCTCCTGTGGCACATCCGAAACGACACTTGGTTAAGTATACACTTTATGGAACAACTTTAGAAATTAAATGATAACCTATTAAAGTCGGTTGAAAGAACACTTATACTACGCTTTCAGGTGATATGGAATTCAATTTAAATCCGTACTACCAGGGACACACGTTGAAAGACTTGCTGGACTCAAACCTGACGTACTGGGTACACCATGGACGACATATCCTGCAGCAAGGCAGGACTTTGTGGTGGAATCCTAACGTGGATATGGTGAGATTGCTGTTTCTTTACTGTATGTTCAGTGTGAAGTCACCCATCTCTAACCATGGGGTCGTAAAAGGCGACTAAGTCTAATCCAGAGTCGCTCCGATAGTAAATAATTACTAAAAGAACACTCATTATAATAAAGAAAATTAATATACGAATCATCATCATCATCATTTCAGCCGGAAAACATCCACTTCTGGACAGAAGCCTCCCCAAAAATTGCCACAACGACCGGGTTGGGTATGGAATGCTCATTGCGGGGTTTTGCCATAATCGCCACTCTTGGCAGACGAGTTGGCGATCGCAGTTGTGTTATAAACATACCTACTCGAAGATATGCTGGTATTCATTTTTTTCATTTCGGCCGAACGAAGTCCACTGCTGGACACAGGCCTCCCCTAAAGATCACCACAGTGACCTATATGGGTGTGCTGTGGGCACATTGGGGGGTTTTGCCATAATCGCCACGCTTGGCAGACGGGTTGGCGATCGCAGTTGAGTTGTTAATGTACTCGAAGGACGCTGCTGCCCATCCTCCGGCTAATCCCTTAGTCGACTTCTACGACACCCACGGGAGGAGATGGGGTGGTGGTATTCTGAGCCGGCTGGTATTGGTATTGGTAATAATAAATTTAAAAATAAATAAAACATCCTAAATATCCAGTGGAAATTCTACATGGAACTTCCTTCGCCCCGGGGAAGGGCGGGTATGCCGGACTCCTAACGGCTTAAACCACTAGAGCCGTCATCTTTGGCACCGAAGGCACCAGGTCTTCGTAAGATCACACTAGAGCCGCCCATTGGTACCACGCCTTTAGACACATCACGGAGGGGATGACTGTAAAGCGGTCACCCTCATCATATTCAGCCCTATAGTGGATAATGTAATGGGCTATCACCATAACAGCTACTGTCAATTTCTCTTAGGAGGAGGGTTTAGAAGAGGAAGAGGATGATGGAGTTCCTATAATCGAGCCAGAGACAGGGCCCCCGCTGTTCTCACCGCTGTCGGAAGACGCGAGGATCGAGGGTATGAGCGCGTGGAGTACCCGAGTGAGCACCCTACTGTGCTCGGACAGGGCCTTGGTCGTCATCAGGAGCAACTTGTGGCCCGGGGCGGTAGCCTATGCCACATCCGGCAAGTGAGTAAAATCATATCAATTCGTAATCATGGGCTCCGAACACTTCTAATGTTGGTTTTATAGCGACGCCATTCATTAGCGAACTGTTTTTTTTAAACGTTGCCCCACTCTAGGATTTCTCCTGTGTCTTTGGTGCGTTTACAGACATGAATTCCACATACAATACACCCAGACTCGGAACAACTACCTGCAGATCATACAAATATTTGTTCCGTGCGGGAATCGAACCCACGACCCGGAACGCAGCAGCCGACTGTATCAGCCACTGCACCAACAGTGCCGTCAATGATCTGATATACATAGGAAACGTACCGAAAGTTTGGGAAGCGGTTACACTTAGGCTTTTAATAAAAATAAGGCAGACATTTATCCTTATAATATTTATATTGCCGTGTGGTGCCGGGTCAGAATACCACCACCCCATCTCCTCCCGTGGGTGTCGTAAAAGTCGACTAAGGGATAAATCGGAGGATGGGCAGCAGCGTCCTTCGAGTACATTAACAACACAACTGCGATCGCCAACTCGTCTGCCAAGCGTGGCGATTATGGCAAAACCCCTCAACGAGCCCACAACACACCCATATCGGTCGTTGTGGTAATCTTTGGGGGAGGCCTGTGTCCAGCAGTGGTTCATTCGGCTGAAATGATGATGATGATGAGACATTTATCTCGAAAATAATAGGTTACATATTTTGTAATTTTCGAGCACGCAATGTATCGTAAACAACGCGATCAGAACGCAACGTGATTATTACACTATGTTACGATATTATTATGCTACTGCGTGAACTGTAGCGTAACAACAGCCGTTTAGTTTGTTTTTACTAATTTAAATAAATCGTTTCTTGTGTTTATAATCAAAATAACATTAGGATAGATGAAAACAATAAATGGAAAAGCCATCAGGAAATTCATGAAAAGACCGACACAAAATTCGACGACTGAAGGTTCTAGAATCTTGTAATGAATCCATGGTATCAGTTTTGGTTACGATGTCGCTTCGTTTCGGCCAAATAAAGTCCACTGTGATGTGTTAGTAGATACAACATGTATGTTATAGTGTGCGTTAGTCGTAATATGCAACTGTATTTAGTAAGTAGGATTAATTAGTCATTACACGACCATTGACTGGTACGGACCATCTTTCATTTATCCCTCCGCTCCGACTGCCAACATTACACACTACTGGACACAAGCCTCCCCCAAAGTTTGCCACAACGACCGATCGTGCTCATTGGGGGGTTTTGCCATAATTGCCACGTTTGGCAGGCGGGTTGGCGATCGCAGTTGAGCTGTTAATTTACTCAAAGAACGGTGCTGCTCATCTGGTTAATCCCATAGTCGCCTTTTACGACACCCACGGGATGAAATGGGGTGGTGCTATTCGTAACCGGCACCACACGGCATATGATGCTTACACCCGTTCCATTTACACGCTTCAATAGAAATATTTTGTATTTTAAAAAACCCACCCAATTTGTCTCTTTCCACAGGAAGTCTGAGTGCATGTACGTGGGCTGGGCGCTCAAGTACCAGCCTCCAAACTTCTCGCCGCAGCAGCTCCCGCGGCCACAGGACGAGTACCCCATCGGGCCCGAGGTCATGGAGCTAGCTGACCCCACCTTTGCCGATGAGGAGGTATGATACCTATAACTACATGGATAAATTCTGAGCCAAGGGGTTTACTGACTTGCTTCTTAAGAATCTCAAGATGTGCCTGCGGGTGACACCCCTTTTACAGTTGCCTCTCCGCTAGAGGGGGTGACCGCTTTACAATCATCCCTCGACGGTCCGTAGTTCGGCATAGACAGTTGACATAGAATATAAATATTGGATTTCATGGGCTTTAATCTTTTTGCGCGGAACCCTAATTCTTTTTCTTTTTCAAAAATTACTCTTTATAAAATCATCTATCTGCCGGTGAAAGTCCAGCCATTTCGGAGATTAGTTGGAATAAACAGACAGAAAGACAGACAAAAAAGTTTTTTGTTGTACGGTACCGTATGTACTTTTATATGCATATAGTAAGAAGTTGTTATTTTGACATCACAAACAGACACTTCAGTTTTATTGATTTGTATAGATAATCGTATTTATTTTAAATTAAACGGCGGGTGAAACCGCGGCCAATCTAGTCTTACATATATTATTCTTCTGTACGTGTATATGTCATTGAACTCCTTCTAAACGACTGGACCGATTTAGATGAAACTTTTTGTGTTTTTTTTCTGTGGGTCCCTGGCTGGTTTAGGTTCACAATTTGACCCGGTAGGTGGCGCTACAATCGGGTTTGCATGCCTGCCTGTGCGAAGCTGGAGCCGGTAGCTAGTTTATTATAAATCTCCTTAAACCACTTGAATGGTCCAGTGTTCGTAAGCGTGAGGCCTTTGGTATTGACATGTGCCAAGGTTGGGCAGCCTTATAGGGGTTTTCTTTCTTAGGAGACGTTCGCAAACCTAGGTTTTAAATTGTATAATAGCTACCAAAATGGCAATAGTCATCGTTAAACATGATAATGTTATAATGTCGAATGGTATTGTTTCAGGCGTTCCGCATCGCGCACCTGCCGCCGCCGCCGCCGCCCGTGCTGCTGGGCGAGGGGGAGGCCTTCGGGGAGGAGGTCGAAGAAGAGGATTAACAGGGCTTTATACATTGTTACGAGTTTCATTTTTTCAAGAATATAAACTAAACAGTACTCACGGTTTCAGCCGCCGTTTAATTTAAAAGAAATCGGATCATTTAATAATAAATCAGAGTTTCTTACAGACAATATATTTAGTCATATTTTCGTGTTGTATTAGTATAATGGTTTTCTTGTCACAGGCATGCACAGTTGGGCTCCTCTCGGTAATGTTCGTTCTCGTCGGGCACCCCCGCCCCACCGCGTCGCATCGCTATTACTTCGTTTTCACTTAGATTTCTTTCTGACTTTTATTCTTTTTGTTCGTCTCCTAAGGGTCGTATGTTAAATAACCTTCCTCAAGAAATGGGCTGTCAAATGCAAAAATAATGAAGAACGTAGGTAAACTGGGGTGGATAGTATGGAATTTTTTTAAACGTTGCCCCACACTAATATTTCTCCTGTGTCGTGGGTGCGTTTACAGCAGCCGACTGTGTCAGCCACTGCACCAACCGTGCCGGTAATTAATGGCGCCTTAGGCCATCTCATTTATTTATTTATTTATACTTATATGCACAATGGTGGTACACAAGGCGGACTTAATGCCATATGGCATTCTCTACCAGTCAACCTTTATCTCATTCCGTGGGTGTCGGATTAGCCAGAGTATTACAACATAATTGCGATCGCCGACCCGCCTGCTAAGCAGGGCGATTATAGCAAAATCCGCCAATATATAACACAGCATAAACCCACGACCGGTCGCTGTGGCCATTTTTGGGGGAGGCCTCTGTCCATCAGTAAACGTATTTTTTGGCTGAAATGATTGATATCTAACGTTTTACGACTTTAGTTGCCACCCTAAGCCGCCCCAGGACGCACAGTGTTGCTCGTACAATAAAATTATAGTATGCCACTAACACCTAACATTCTTCATCGCACTGAAATTTGTCTTGAAAAAGCGAAATCTCGTGAACCTATTGTGTATTTTATTGTTGTTATTATACGTTATCGTTTTATTGTTTGTTGTTTAATTTAGTAATTCATCATCATAACCACCAAATTACCTTATTTTTAATTGGAAATTCTACATGAACTTCCTTCGCCCTGGGGAAGGATGACGTATACTGGACTCCTACCAGCTAAAACCACTAGAGCAGTCATCTTCAGCACCGAACGGGAGCTCCAGGTCTTCGTCAGATCACACTAGAGCCCCCCATTATGCCACGCCTTTAGGCACATCTCGAAGGGATGACTGTAAAGCGGTCACCCCCTCTAGCGGAGGGAAGGCAACTGTAAAAAAGGTCGCGCCCCAAGCTCTTCTCAGGGAAAGCCTCGCTGTGCGCTGTGCTGCGCACTACTCGGGGGTCGCTCGGTGTGAGCACGCAGACTCCCCAATCTGCGCACCCACGACCCCGAGGCCCCCCACCATGTAGCAACGGCAGGCGGCTCAGGCGTGTTGGATCTGGAAGCCGGGCAGTTCTTACCCCGCCGCCGTCTCGTCCTCCGTGTCTACACCTTTCTTTTCTAGACTGGTTTAAATTAATCGTATCAAAGGCCCATTTGAAACAAATGGAATAATATTAGAGTAAGTTGGATTTAAGAAACATGATCGATGTGCCCCTTTTATTCCTGTACCCTTTATATTTTGTCTTATTTCATAATTTGCTTATTGATTATATAGTTTTGACGAACATCAACCAATGGCTCAGTTCACTTGAACAAACAGTTAAGAGTAAAAAAAAGATGTGTTAACCCACAGTTTTATTTACAATTACAACAGTGTTATGTATAAAGAATAATACATTGTATAATATACAACGTGGAATTATGAATTATATAAATTTAGTATCAACAGTAAAATTAATCTCACACTGCAGACCCAGCCCACAACACCAAGACAGTAGATATTGATGTCACGAATCTTGTGTGAAGTCAGTTTATTTTTTATTTGCTATATCAATTGGAATGCGTTTAAGCTGGCGAAGTGAAAAACATTATAAGACGGTAATTTGAGTACCGCGTGAGACCGACGTCTTTTGCTCTGCTATGCCTGCAGGACGTAATAACCGGAGGGCCAAATCTCATAATTAATTTTTACTATGACTGAAACCTGACCGAACTGAGATTAAATTATGAATTGACTGAAAAAATTGTATTCTGCTACTCTTAAAGTTCAGTCGGATTTCGGTATAATCTCGATCTAGTCCCCTTCTTCTTCTCTTAGATTATGGCTTCTGTAGAGTATCTTCCACAATTTCGCCGATGTCAAGTATAAGGCAACGTTGTACGGTGTTTAGATTAATTCATCTTTACATATTCAATCAAATATTTCTCAAAAATCTAAAAAATATGACGGCATCGTCGTATAGTTCAATTCCGGTATAATCTCGATCTAGTCTCATTTCAGTCTCAATTTTGACGTTTATCTAATGACAATTAAGAACGTGTGACAGTTCGAAATGTTAGCAGAATACCGTTTTGACTTCGATCAACTTTCGATCCATTTTCGATCTCATCACAGTTTAAGTTCACGTTCGACGTTGTTTGTTAGTTTAGGAGAATACCATTTGTGACATTTATGACACTGAGACTAGATCGGAACTATATTTTGAACATTTGTAAATTACGAGAATTGGCCCTCAGAAGGGACTGATAAAACAGTAGTTTATTACGGAATTTATTCATTTATTAAAATTGTACTATTAGCTATTTATGTGGCTAATATTCAGTTGACGATGTGTAACTATTAACAAAAATATATTTTACAGTGACGTCTATGCACGTGGACGTGAACAGACGTCATCAGTGACTCGCTTGAGGCAAATGTGTACTGAAGTACCAAAACTTCTTGTGCATTTCCTATTTCTTATGTTTATGCAACTGAGGTGCTGATAGCTTGACTTTTCCAGGAAAGTTGCGAGCGATGTTCTCCTCTTTGACGGCCTTGAGGAGGTCCTTTTCCCGGGGAGTCCCATTCTTGTCGCGGAGAAACACCTGGACAGCCGTTTTGGCTGCCTTGCCACGCTTGCTGGTGCCTGGAGTCAGCTTCACTTTGTACCTGAGGAGGGTTTAATCGTATCATTCGTCTGCGTAAGCTGTGTGTGGTTCTCGAAAAATAATAGTGTATCACTTACCTGGACTCGGGAAAAACCCCCCAATGAGCACATAACACACGGATGTCGGTCATTGTCGTGATCTTTGAGGGAGGCCTGTGTCCATCAGTGGACTTTATAGCTTTATTTAACCCGCCATGCCCCAGGGTAGGGCAGAGGGGTGGAGGCGTACCGGACTGCTATCGGCTAAAACTAGCGGATTGGTCATCTTCGGCACCGAAGGCACTAGGAACTTGAAAAATCTCCACCTAGTTCCCGCATTGGTGCCACGCTTTTAGGCATATCTCGGACGGGATGGCTGTAAAGCCTCTAGGTAAAGGATCCCCCCGAAGCTCCGCTGTATGCTGCGCTGCGCACACGGCACCGGTGCGCACCACCCTCTTCCTGAGGGTCCTTATTCTGTATGCTCGCGACCCCCGGGGCCCCTACGACGATAGGCGTGTTTGAGTTGGACGCCGGGGCGCGCACAATTCTGCATGCATTATCATCTGAGAAGAATTGTCTCATGCTGCTTTGGCCAAAGTCGGAGATACCTAAGCCCAGCTGTGGGCTAAAACTACGACTTACTTGTAGTTATTCAGCGCGGAGTACGGAGCCACCACTGGCACTGCGAACAGCAGTTCATCTTCCAAGTTCGGGATGCCGGTCAGCTGGCACAGCATCTCTGTATCCGCGTCTGGACCTTGCTGCTCCACCTGGAGAATTATATAATTATTACAAGATCAAAAGAAAAAGACAACAGGTTTATTTCGACAAAATAGGGACTGTAAAACAAGAGGGATTGGCAGCACCGTCCCTTCTGGGAACAGTAGCCATTCTGCGCCCCCCAACCCGCCAACCTTGGTGAGTACTGACAAATTCCCCCCAAAATAACGACACATGGCATGTAAGCCGTCGTTGATAGGGGTCAGTGGACGTTCTTTGGCTGATTTGATGATGAGGCCATGCATAATCAATCATTTCGGCCAAATGAAGTTCATTGCTGCACAGGCCTCCCCTAAAGATCACCACAACAACCGATATGGGTGTGTTGTGGGCTCATTGGGGGGTTTGCCATAATCGCCACGCTTTGCAGAGGGGTTGGCGATCGCAGTTGAGTTGTTAATGTTCTCGAAGGATGCTGGCCATCCTCCGGCTAATCCCTTAGTCGACTTTTACGACACCCAGGGGAGATGGGGTGGTGGTATTCTGAGCCGGCACTGCACGGCAATTGTTTTACTTGACACTTGACATTTTGATCTACAATGTACAATAATATAATTTATTTATTCAGACAACAGAGATCCAGATTTGTAGTAATACAGTTATAAAAATGTTTTATCTAATTGTAAATAGCGACTTGGTCCTTTGTATAAGTTTCCACACCAGTGGACAGTCGTGCTTAGCCGCTATAGTATTCAGGATGCTGTGGCTACTTCCACGCAACCGACTGAGAAGCGATGCAGTATTTTTGCGCCAGATAGCTGCATATGATGATGATGATGATATATGATGCCATATGCCACTTACTTCGGGTTCGGCCTCGTGTTCCTCGTCGGAGTCCACCTCCAGTATAAGTGGCGCAGGCTGCGGGATCTTGACGCCGCGCGGGCCCGTCTTCACCTTGTTGGCCTTAGCCGCGGCTGCCTTTTTCTGAGCCTTCTTTGATTCTTTCTCGGCTTTCCCTGACTGATTGAACAACATTTGATTTAAAAAATGATAAAATAACTAAATAAATAACCAATTCTCGCAATTAATCTATACATCTATACAAATAAGAACATTCTATTCTATTCTAGCACCACTCCATCACTTTCTGTGGATGTCTTTAAAGGAGACTAAGAGGCAATAAACCAAAGGGACGGGCAGCAGCGTCCCTTCTGTGGTGCAGCAGTTATAAAGCATAACCAATGCACCAACGATCTTTTTCTTTTTTCTTTTTTTTTTTGGTGCCCAGTGTAAATTCTTCATGAACTTCCTTCGCCCCGGGGAAGGGCGAAGGGGTATGCCGGACTCCTACCGGCTAAAACCACTGGAGCGGTCATCTTCGGCACCTGAGGGAGGCTCCAGGTCCTCGTATGATCACACTAGAGCCGCCCACTGGTGCCACGACTATAGGCACATCCCTGAGAGGGTGACTGTAAAGCGGTCACCCCCTCGGGGGGATTGTAAAGGATCCCCCAAAGCGTCCCACGGCAGCGCGTGACCACATGCGTGCTACCGTCTTCTCTTGGGTCGCTCGGTGTGGGCACGCAGATTCCCCAATCTACGCACCCGCGAACCCAGAGGTCCCCTGCCTCACAGCAACGGCAGGGGGTTTCAGGCATGTGGGAATTAGGCGCCAGGGCGGTTGTTACCCCGGCGCCGTCTCCTCCTTCTTCGAGCGGGGTCGGCCCTCTCCCGATCCCGCTCTGCGGTCTCCTTCTGGAGCATAACGCTCTCACAGAAGGAGACCACTGCATTCAAGTTTCCGTGCTCCTCCAACATAGCCGACACTACTGCCGGCAGAGAGATCTTGCCCGATCCGATCGACCAGGATCCGCCGCTCGGCGGCCCACGCAGGGCACGCCTCGAGCGTGTGCTGTGCGGTATCCTGGTCGCTATCACAATGGTGGCATTGTGCGCTGGCCTCGCGTCCTATCCTGTGCAGGTACGCACCGAAACAACCGTGCCCGGTGAGCACCTGCGTCAGGCGGTAGGTGACGCGCTCGCTCCTTCTGAGCCAGGCTCCAAAGAGCGGCAGGACGGCCTCGACGACGCGCTTGGTCGCGTACTGCACCCGCAGGCGGTGACGCCACTTTGCAAGTGCGCGCCGCCGAGCTAGCCGCCTCAGCCTCTCCAACGCCCCTGGGGACGCGTCTTCGCCGCTCTGACGGAGGGAGCGTGTCGCACCAACGATCTATGTTACCTGAAGTATTTCCATCATGATCGCCCGGTCCTCCTCGTCCTGGTTCTTGTACTTGTCCTTCATCTTCTTTATCTTCGCGCGCTGACCTCGCTTCATTCCCTTATCGTCTTTCTTTTCCTCTTTTACCTTATGCTCTCTATTTTCCTTCTGCGGCTTCTTGCCGCCTTTCTTTGGTAAGGATGGGAATGTGGGAATTTTGTCTTCGGCTGGAAATAATAAAGACTGTTTCAATACTGACTGGCTTAATTAATTGTTTGCCAGTTGACGGTCGCAAACTGTCATATTGTATAAAAATATCGCAATTGTATATTATAACTAGAGGGACCCGCGGTTTCACCCGCCGTTTAATTTAAAAGAACTTAGATTATTTATAAATAATTAGAGTACTTCGGCATAGACACTCATAGAGTATATACAGGTTGTCCAGTAAATAAAAACAAAATTTTAAGATAAGAAAATTTCTTTAAAACATTTTAGTTTTTAATAGAATAAAGACTTATCAATGAGTAAAGTTTCTACTATTCACAAATAATTTGAGGTAAAAAAAAACTAGAAAAGGAATTTTTCATTTCGAGATGCTTAAAAATCTGTGTCAAGGTGGAGATTTTTCGATATTTCGGAAAATTTTGTACTACTGTAACTCCGTAAGATTTTGCTGAACATATATTGTGTTTTTTTGGTAGGTATTGACCCAAGCTCTCACCCCCTGCAGTATGTCGTGCTATTAGTGGACACCTGTATACTGGATTTTATGGCTTTTATTTTTTGCGCGGAACCCTAATTATTTTTCTCAAATTAAAGTAGCATAAGTTAAATATATATATTATAACATCAGCTATCTGCCAGTGAAAGTCCCGTAGAAATCGGTCCGGCCGTTTCTAAGATTAGCGGGAACAAACAGACGTTTTTTCTGCTGTAGGTACCATATATACTTTCATATGCACTTAGTAAAAAGCTGTTATTTTGACATTACAAACAGACACTTCAATTTTATTTATTTGTATAGATAGTAGTAGAATTTGAATATACATTTTGCATCTGATATGCCATGTGGTGCTGGCTAAGTAAACCACCACCCCATCTCATCGCGTGGGTGTCATAAAAAGCGACTATGGGATTAGTCAGAGGATGGGCAGCAGCGTCCTCGTCGTCTTGCGATCGCCAATCCGTTAAGCGTGGCGATTATAGCAAAACCCCCAATGAGCACACAACACAAACCCATACCGGTCGTTGTAGCAATCTTTGGCGGGGGCTTCTGTCCGGCTGTGGACGTTTTTCGGCCGAAATGATGATGAAGATTTGAAAAGCTTGTAACATTTAATAAATTTTGGACACCTAAATATTTTATTAGTATTTTTTGTGTACACCTAACTCGTGAGTTTCTTTTGGCGTTTCTTCTTTGAGGTTATATGTAGAAGAGCAAAAACGTTGAGTTTAAAAATGCCTCCTAGGACCTAATTAATCATCATATCAGCCAAAGGACGTCCACTGTGTTGTTTACAATTATTTTCTTGTTGTGTGCGATCAGAATAAAATTATTTCTTTCTTTCTTTCTTTCACTGCTGAACAAAGGCCTCCCCCCATAGATGTCCACAGCGAGCGGTCACATGCCGCTCTCATCCAACGACTCCCAGCGACCTTCACCAGGTCGTCTGTCCACCTCGTTGGAGGTCGTCCCACGCTGCGTTTGCGCGGTCTCCATTCGAGAACCTTTGTGCCCCAACGGCCATCAGTTCTACGAGCAATGTGCCCTGCCCATTGTCACTTCAGTTTACTAATTCTTTCAGCTATGTCGGCAACTTTAGTTCTTCTACGGATCTCCTCATTCCTGATTCGATCTCGTAGAGAAATACCAAGATAGCTCTCTCCATAGCTCGCTGAGTGACCTTGAGCTTTCTTATGAGACCCATAGTGAGTGACCACGTCTCTATCCCATATGCTGTCACTGGTAATACTAATCAATGATTATATTTAATTCAATTGATATTTCTTAGCCCAGACATGACACGGAAAAGACCACGTATCAAACCCGTCCTTATGTTATGGCAAAAAGACTTGTGTTTGATGTTGAATTTGATTGTTTTAGTACTTACATTTGTCGGATGTCTCCGAAATCGTCCTCAATTTTGATTGCACAATGACTTGCCCCGTTCCATGGTCGACCTGATGACGAATGAACAGATGTTACTTTATTGACAGTCAGTTAGTCAAAAAACCCAAAGCAAATACAAAATACTTTTTAACGGATTTATCATATCAGCCAAAGGATGTCCACTGCTGTACAAAGGCGAAGGCCTATGGAGAATCTATAAGGAAGCCCGTAGATTTCCATATTCTATTTTTAAATAAATTTTCCCCCCACCAGCATTTCTCCCGTGTCGTGGGTGCGTTCACAGACAGAAATTGCACACACAATACACCCAGACCCGGAACTACTACCTGCAGATCGTACAAATATTTGTTCCGTGCGGGAATCGAACCCGCGACCCGGAGCGCAGCAGTCGACTGTATGAACCACTGCACCAACCAAGCCGTCATAATAATTGGGTCGTTATTTTGGTGGGAATTCGCCTGTACTCACCAGGATGGGTGCAGTTGCACATAAGGGACGCTGCTCCCGCGACATCCACGGGAGATGGCGTAGTGCTACTATTACCAGACACCACACTTTGCACAATCACGACTTGATCAATGTTTCTCTGAATATGATTACATCCATTCTTTTTTTAGGGTTCCGAACGCCCGAAGGAAAAAAACGGCGGAACCCTTATAGGATCACTCGCGTGTCTGCCTGTCTGTCCGTCTGTCACGAATCTACTGGACCGGTTAAGTTGAAATTTGGTACACATATGAACCAAACACGAATAAATGAATGTTGAATATGGGAGTTACTTTTGGTGGGCAATATAGAAAATTCAAAATAAAGATTTGCTAACTGTAGCATGTAAAATATGAACTGGAAGGGCTTGTTGTGAGGGTCTCAAATGTATTTATCATTTTAAAATATATCGTTTTAAAGTTACCCCATTTAAGTTTGTTCTTGGGATAAGCTATTGGTACAAGACCGAATCTAAAAATAGACAATATATTCAGCAATTTCGGAACCCTCTCTACGCGAGTTGAACTCGCACTTGACCGGTTTGTTACCCTTGTTTATGTATAGTTTACAGACATAAGTCGCACATGTACAAACACCCAGACCTGGAAGAGATCATACAAATGTTTGTTCCGTACGGGGATAGAACTCTCGACACGTAGCACATAAAGCTAACAGCTTAGCCACTGCATCATTCATACCGTCAAATATTAGCATATTATGAAGAAAGCTCAGAATTTTGAAGATCGATCACTGAATCAATGTTTTTAGAAAATCTGCTAACGATTTGGACATAATATGCCACGTGGTTTTTGACACTGTGATCCCTCTCTCTCTCCCTTCTCTCCCCCCCTTCTCCCGGTCTCGAGTGGAAGTGGTGAGAGAACCCTATTTCCACTAGTGGGCTGCGATAGGCTAAGTTTACATTCATACCTTAATATGAGTATTAGGAAAATCCTCTTCTGAGGAATCGTTTTCACTCTCTGAAGCAACTTCTTTGTCTTGTTGTGCATCATTCTCCTGCTGAGCCTCTTTTTGGTCTTCTTCATCTTCATCCTCTTCTACAGCTGCCTGTGTTTCTTCTGTGATAGCGTCCAATTTGTTTGATTCAGGTTTTTCTTCCTCCTTGTCTGATGGTTCGTCTGAGGAAGAAAATATTTATTTAAATAGACTGCTAGGCTGTAGGCAGTCATCCTCTTAGAGATGTGCCGATAGGCGTGGCACCAGTGGGCGGCTCTAGTGTGATCATACGAGGACCTGGAGCCTCACTTAGTTGCCGAAGATGACCGCCCCAGTGGTTTTAGCCGGTAGGAGTCCGGCATACCCCTCCGTCTATACCCGCAGCGGAGGAAGTTCATGAAGAATTTCCACTGGGTACCAATAAAAAAAACGCTGTAATTGCGTTTGGCAGGTCAAGTTGTAGTTACTGCTTGTAAAATACCGACGATTGAAAAAGCAATTAGGAAGTGGAAGCTGAGGAACATGGATTGAAAGGATATTTGGAGATTCGACTTGGAAGTAATGTAATAACATATACACCAGCCTGTTGCCTGGCAGTATGAGTCTGTCATGCTCACTGAAATGTCTTGTTGAGGGTAGCGTTGTGTGTTAGGTGGTTAAGTTCCCTGCATTATCAATCAATCAATCATATCAGCCATTTATACGTCCACTGTTGAACAAAGGTGTTTTTATATTTTATAGATTCCACAACTGTGACATAATTTCAGGGGGTATTTGCCAATACTCACCACGCTTGGCAGGCGGGTTGGTGAGCGCAGTGTGGCTACCGGTTCACAAAAGGAACGCTGCTGCACATCCCTCTCGCTTAGAGTCCCTTAGTCGCCTTTTACGACATCCACGGGAGGAGATGGAGTAGTGCTATATTCTTAATCCGGACACCACACAAAATTATCCCTGCATTATGGTTGAGCTGAGCTATGCTGATGCATGCGTTATGCCCGTGAACGGGTGCTCTCTGTCGGGACTGGTCAGCTTATAACTGTTATAGCAATCTTATTGTAAGGCAATTAATATCATTGCCCATAAATGTGTGGTATTTATCCCGCACATTGGCATGCATTATCCTCACATAGCTTTCTTTTAATTAGGATTATATTGTGTTTAGTATTAAGACTGTAATACATCATTCTATTTCAAAAGAGTATATCCATGGAGTTTCTTGCTGGTTCTTCTCCATAGGACCAACGACTTGGAACCGCTCAACTATTTAAATTCTGACGATTCGTAAGTGCCAGCAAATGGTTTACATGAATAAAAAATCTTTTGACTTTGAAGGTGATTGGGGTATGAAAACATACAACTCTGTGACAAAAGCGTGTGAAAAAGCTAGTCATACCAGCAATATACCTTTTTTTCACCGTGGGATTGCTCCTGGTTGGTCCATCGCAACTGGGGAGGGAGGCGAACAGTATTTCTACCTATACTTTTACCGGCTAAACCATCTCAGCAGTCTTCCCCATCGAAGGGGTCTCTGGGATCTCGAGAACGAATGCTCTGGAACCGCTCATTGGTACTATGCCATATATAGGCACAACTCAAAGGGGGTAACTTTGTAGAGGTCACCCCTCTAGCGGACGGTGGGATTGCAAAGGGCTCGTCCGCCTGACGGAACTCTGGAGGGGATTGTAAAGGACCCCCTCCTCTAGATGTGTAGATGTGCTGCACACACAGCAGTATGTCGCTACGTACGCGCTGCCTTTTTCCCGGGAGTCACTCATTGTGCAGGCCCACGACCCCCGTGACCTTGACCCTACTTGAACCTGTTACAAGGAAGGAGCCGCACAGCTAGTATTTATAAAAAAACAACTAGTGATATTTTACCGTCATCCGACACGACGATCTCCTGTTCCTCCTCATCGTCCTGGCCGGATGTGACGTTGGAGGCATCCTCCACAGCGATCGCCTTCCGCTCGTCACGATGCCTCTCAATACTACTGTCTTCCAACTGATGATTAAATACATAATTATTATTAATCCTCATCATATCGGCCATACAACGTCCACTACCGAACAAAGGCCTTGACGCTTGGCAGGCGTGGTGAGTACTGGCAAATACCCCCCAAAATGATGACACAGTTGTGAAAATCTATAGGGGAGGCCTTTGTTCAGCAGTGGACGTATAAATAGCCGATATGATATGATGTTATGTATTTTATATATGAGATGAAGAGTGAAGTTGGCCGTACCCTGAACATGAAGCTGAAGCCGAACTGCAGGTGGTCGGGCAGCAGGTAGTTCTTGCGGCCGCGCACCATGAAGGAGCCCGTGGTGAGGTACTCGCCGGTGGGGGCAGACTTGCTCACCTGCGCCGCCCTCACCCACCACGCGCGCGTCAGCACCTTGGCCTCCCACGCCACGCTGCCGGGAGGTACCCATGACATTCAATAACTTTCATTCTACGACTTACCAAAGAGGATCCTTTGATGTAACGTCAAGAACATGCCGAGACAGACCCTCTTAGAAGCCCCCAGAGCGTACCTAGTACTTGTTACAACATTCATTAACAATTAAATTAACAAATAAACCAAACATTGGCACTTATGAAACGTCAGAATCTAAGTTGCACGGTTCCAAATAGTTGATCTCACGGAGAAGAGCCGGAGAAGAGCCGGCAAGAAACTCCATGGATACTCTTTTAAAATAATTGGGGATTACAATGTTGATTGTATAGGTATACATGATTGTAAAACATATACAGAGAAAAATGTAGGTTAATGTGTGAAGATGAAACATACCACAATAATATAATGAATTTGCCGTGGCAGTTAACGGCTGACCAGTCCCAACAGACGGCATCTGTTCACGAGCATGACGCATGCATCAGCATCGCTTAGCTCAACCATACTGCAGGGAACCGAACGACCCGATACACAACGCCACCGCCAGCAAGACAGACCAATACAGCCAGGCAAAAGACTCAATCAAAATAAGTACTAAACAAATAACATTAATGGCTGCATGATGCTCACACATTTACAGTTTTAAACACACACATTTTCATTTTTCATAGTTACTCTTCGGTACGATATATTCTCGGCCTTCCCTGTATTGTTTATTTAAACCCGCATTTATAATCTGCTGCTTATGCCATTCAGACGAAAATAGTGCATTTGACGACTGATAAACAAACTCGTTGTTTAGATGCTAGATGAATCATCATGAAATCATACTTCTACAGAACATGGACCTCCCAATGATCACTTGATAATAATTTTTAACATTTGCTACATTTGCGTCGGTAACACAGTAAATTCTGCGGCTCTGTAACTTTTGTTCGAGTAACTTTATGTGTAACAGAAGCAGAGGAGGAAATTAATAACTCACGGCACTTAACGGAAATGTGCCAGAAAATTAGAGCTAACAAAAGTTACATGTGCCTTAGCCAATCGTAAATAAATGGCTTAACTTTCATGGTTTGTGTGGTGTACTCATTGGGGGGCTTATGCCATGATCGCCATGCTTGGCAGACGGGTGAGCAATCGCAGTTGAGTTATAAATGTACTCGAAGGATGCCGCTGTCACGCTCCGACTAAAATCCCATATTCACCTATTACGATGGGGTGGTGGTATTTTACATACGTACATTTTTCACTTGTCAATCAATTTGGATGAAACCGGTATTTCCTACTGACTGCCTCTGAGAAGAAACGCCAAAACAAACTCAAAGGTTTCTGTTTAAAGTGATAAAAATGTAAGGCAACATGTGGAACAGCCTTTTGAAGAAATAACCATAGCCAGTTTGAGATGACCTTGTCAGGACAGGTCATCTAGCCTAAACATTAGTCATCGTGTAGCTCAACCCAGCTTAAGGTTGAGTCGTTATTAGAGGCAGCTTATCATGCTCTCCGAGGCACGGAGAATGACACCGGAAGCTGAGGAAGCTACAAAAGGGCAAATAATACTGAGTACTCGGCAGCACGTTACACCACTTTTGTTCTTCCGCAGCAAGTTGATGAGCCCAGTGGCGGAGACTCACCTGTAATTTTTTATGGGACAAGGCCGCCACACATTCCCAACCACTGCAACTCCTGTAATCCAGGATCTACAATGGCGACCACCGAAAAGAACACCGACCAATGAAGGTCGGTGTGTCCCAGGGAACTGTCTTGGAACCCGCACCGAAATTAATCAGAAAAGAAAAAGGAGGAGTAGGAAAACCACCTGTAAGCCACGGCGGCCTGCCCCGCCTCGGACAGCGTGCGCGGCGGCACTTGTCCACCGCTGGGGTTCTTCACCAGCACGGAGGCTGCGCCCGACACTTCAGCGTGCACGTAGATGTCCGTCGCTCGCATGTACCTCTTCACCAGCAGCTCGTTCTGCTGCTGATCCCGGCCGCCGATGACCTGCACAAATTTTGTAAATCTCGATTAAGAACTATAAAATATTGTGGCATGTTCCGTAAAATCACCATCATCATATCAGCCGAAAGACGTCCACTGCTGAACAAAAGTTAGTCGCCTTTTGGTGAACCCTGGGTGCCGGTTACGAATAGCACCAACCCATCTCATCCCGTGGATGTCGTAGGAAGCGACTATGGAATTAGCCGGAGAATGGGCAGCAGCGTCCTTTCTGGGAAACAACAGCCAATAGAATAGAATATTCTTATTGTACACCATTATAAAAACTACTAGGAATCATTCTTTGAATAGTAATTGTACAATAATTTGCCGTGTGGTGCCGGCTAAGAATACTCGTACCACCACCCCATCTCGAGTATTGGCAAATACCCCCCAAAATGATGATCCAGTTGTGGAAATCTATGGGGGAGACCTTTGTTCTGCAGTGGACGTATAAATGGCCGATAAGAAGCTACGAAGAACCTTTTGATTTGATTTGACATTCTGCGCTGACAACCAACCTGTCCATTCCTCTGGTTAAGAATCCCTTAGTCGCCTTCTACGACATCCACGAGGGGTAATGAAGTGGTATTGTATTCTTAATCCGGACACCGAACGGATACAGTATTTACAGCTCATAATGTACCAAACTTACCAGATAGTTGTCCGAGGATATGAACCAGAAGAACTTCTCGAACCAGTACGTCTTCCGCGCCTTGATGATGTTGCTGACTGTGTGGGCCTCCTTCAGCGTCTGCTTCGTCTTCCGCTCGGCACTCTTCAGAGCTTTGCCGGCCGATTCGAGGGTCTTCTGCTGCTTTTTCGCCGCGTTGCGCTTCTGATCGTAATACCTACAAAAAATATTCTGTGTAGATTTCTGGCATGTTTCTCAGACGAAGATATGTAGCGGAATGCCCTCCATTGTTTCATTGTGACGTGTAAAAGTGTCTGTTAGGACATTATTACTGAATAAATGATTTTGCCTGCCATAATAGTCGCGATACCCTAAGACATTACTATCGATATTCTAATTGAGTTTCAGAGACAGCGGAGTATTTCCGCCGTATTGTGCGTATCACCTGTAAGGTAAGTTCTATATAACCATACATTAAAATACTGTCCATAGGCTTGGCGTTTTCCCAGAATTGGATTAAGTAAGTACCTACAGGGATAACTGGTAAGGACCGGCTCGAAGATGCAATTCATTGGCTCAGAACCATCTATTTGTAGCAATACCTCATGGGACCTACCAACAGGCATTGCATGAGTTTGCTGGTAAAGAACATCTCAGAGAATGGAGGGAAGGGAGAGATCTAAACCACTCAAACCATATGACATGTAGAATTGTCTGTTAGAACCTTATTACTGAATAAATGATTGAATTTTGAATTTTGACTCCAAGATTTTCTGCTGAAAAAACGTAGACGGTATTAAGAGACTTGTAAATCTAACTAAAACCCAACTAAGGCACTACATAGGCGCAAAGACAGGCCACTTCGGCACCAAGGAGCACCTCCATTGGATGAAGCTTAGCATAACGGATACATGCAGATTCTGTAGTAGTCAAGAAATTTTGTGCAGCTGCGACGCTCTGGCAAGACGTCAAATCATCTAGGAATGGCTGATCCATCACCTGCTGACTATACGCATCATCCGTGCAATTGCGAAGTACCTACAGAGACTCAGTGATTTACCAGCGGAGGAGTAGTGGAGGGCTTTGGGCAGCACAATAGATTCAATAGAGTTGAAGTGCCTTCAGCTTCGGCCCTTGAGAACCACAACAGAATACGATAGAAACCTACAGGTAAATTATTTAGAAGCGAGTATAGGAGTGGAAGAGTATCGGATTCAGTGCGTGTGCGGGATATTGCCATTATCACCACGCTTGGTAGGCAGATTGGTGATCGATAATGTTATTATTGGCACACGGAATGTTGCTGCTGCCCACCTTGTTGATATTGTTACACAATTGAAGGAATAATAGCGATATGTGACGCCATCTGTTGTTTAGTAGCTGTACTGTAGCATGTAGAACTTAGTGTTCTGTATAGTTCTGTGTTGATAAGGCGTGTGGCGCCATCTGTTGTCTAATAGCTGTAATACGGCGTGTAGTAACTTCCGAAATGTTCGGAATTGTCTCTTGTTGCGCCATCTGGTGTCTAGTAGCGGTACTACATTGCCTTGAAACTTCTAGAAAGCGAACATTCCGGAAAGTTCTACTCAGTATCGGTCGGCTCATATATAAAGCGGCCGTGAAAGAAGGAGGACAGCCTGGCTGGAGGCCTCTTTTGGCTTCGCCTTCGCTTAACAGTTAAAAAGCACATTTCTACGAACTGTTTGCGAGAAGCCCATGTAAGATGTGATAATAGTAAATTTTAATTTATCCTGAGCCCCGGTTGGTAACAATGTCTACACTGAGTCACCTTATACGACACCCATGGGTGAAGAGGGCGATCTATTCTTCGTCGAAAACTTGTACTTGTGCATGTATCTATTATGGGGAGCAGAGTTCCTTATGTGGAATAACAGTCAGTAAGCGCTCTCCAAACTGCCTGCCCAGCGTGGTGAGTGGTGTATTATCCCCCCCAAAATAGCGATGCACGGTACGTTCCCCGGTCGTTGTGGAAATCTATGGGGGAGGCCTTTTGTTTTTGCAGTGGATGTCCTGCGGCTGACATGATGACGATGAACGTACCTACAGAAATGCTGATAGAGCTTCTACAGCGGGAGAAATGAATCAGAATCAGTTAAACACGTATCGTGCCACGCATAAAGGCCTCGCGATAAGCATCTATTTTTTTCAATGGAACAAGAATCTAGCCAATTGCTAAATTGTTAAGACATCAGTAATTATTATGTTTCATCATCATCATCATCATCATCATTTCAGCCGAAAAACGTCCACTGCTGGAGCCTCCCCCAAAGATTATGTGCTCATTGGGGGGTTTCATATAATATAAAAATTATAATAAAACACTTCTAAACGGATTCTATCGCGTATATTTTAGATTTTTGTTTTTCCTGACGTTTCGAACACTTTGCAGGGTTCGTGGTCGGAGGGATGACTAAGGTACCTTAGTAGTAGTTAGTAGATACCTTAGTCATCCTGCGACCACGAATGCTGCAAAGTATTCGAAACGTCAGGAAAAACAAAATTGTAAAATATACGCGATAGAATCCGTTGAATAGTAATAGAACCGATAGAATGTGTAATACTCGCGAAAACCTAAGACATTATTATATAACAATTAATTATGACGGCACGGTTGGTGCAGTGGCTGATACAGTCGGCTGCTGCGCTCCGGGTCGTGGGTTCGATTTCCGCACGGAACAAATACTTGTATGATCTGCAGGTAGTTGTTCCGGGTCTGGGTGTATTTTATGTGGAATTCATGTCTGTAAACGCACCCACGACACATGAGAAATCCTAGTGTGGGGCACATTTAACAAAAAAAATCTTACCTCCTAGCATTAGCAAAGGCGGTGAGCGAGAGGTCGATATCCACCATCATTGGCTGCAGCCCCTCATCATCAGCCCCTTCGTAAGGGTCTGCCAGCAGCAGCGTGATGTGATTGGTGTTCAGCTTCAGATGTTTGATACAGGAAGCGATCGGGTCGTTGTTGTCCTGCGCAGTCTTTACCAGGACGTTTATGTCATCCCACGACATCTGTAGTTAAAAAGGGGCTTGATAAAGATATTGATGATGATATATGATATTCACACTAGAGTTAACTTTACATAACGTTATTTTTTTAAATATAGTAACGATATAAAGAATAACGTTATTTATATCTGTTACAAAAAAACGACGTAAATTTTATATTGTAAATTATATTTTCTTTACCCATGCTCTCTGGCATTGGTATCACCGACAGAAGCTAAGCTTGCGTTGCTACCGGTTTATACCCACCTTTTGATTTAATATATTATGTTTCATCATCATCAGCATCATTTCAGCCGAAAAACGTCCACTGCTGAACAGAAGCCTCCCCCAAAGATTATGTGCTTATTGGGGGGTTTCATGATATAAAAATGTATTATGACGTCACGGTTGGTGCAGTGGTTGATAACAGTCTGCTGCTGCGCTCCGGATCGTGGGTTCGATTCCCGCACGGAACAAATATTTGTACAGGTAGCTGTTCCTGGTCTGGGTGTATTGAGTGTGAAAATACCCACGCACGTGTCGTGGACACAGGAGAAATGCTAGTGTGGGGCATTTGTTTAATAAAAACTAAAATTAAATTAAAATTGGTTTTACAACAAACCTGTGAGAGTAATATACGCACACGTCCAAATAAAATGCCACGAATTTTGTTTGTATCGAATTAAATTAACTTACGTTACCTCGTTACTTTTAACTAACGATTTAAATCTTAGGTCGTGTACGTTGGTAGCACGCATGTGGTCACGCGCTGCCGTGGGACGCTTTGGGGGATCCTTTACAATCCCCCTGGGGGGGGTGACCGCTTTACAGTCACCCTCTCCGAGATGAGCCAATAGGCGTGGCACCAGTAGGCGGCTCTAGTGTGATCATACGAGGACCTGGAGCCTCCCTTAGGTGCCGAAGATGACCGCTCCAGTGGTTGTAGCCGGTAGGAGTCCGGCATACCCCCTTCGTCCTTCCCCGGGGCGAAGGAAGTTCATGATGAATTTCCACTGGGCACCAATAAAAAAAAATAAAAAAAAGTGTACGTTAGATTTCCCTGACTGAATAAAAAACGGAAAGAAAGAAGGTAGTGGGGCTTGACCTGGTTGGCGATGGCGGCCTGCAGAGCGCGGCGAGCCTGCTCCACGAGCGGCTGGTTGCGCGCGATGAGCTCGGCGGCGCGCTTGTCGGAGTCCTGCACGCGCGACAGCTCCGACACGCGCTTCTCGTGGTCGTTGCGCACGTTCTGCAGCTTCTTCATCGCCTCCCTCTCCACTTGCACCGTCTGGGGGCATGGTGTCATATCAAAGTCAAAGTCAAGTCAAAGTCAAATATTTTTATTTCAAATAAACCAAATATTGGCACTTATGAAACATCAGAATCTAAATTGCACGGTTCCAAATAGTTGATCTATGGAGAAGAGCCGACAAGAAACTCTATGGATACTCTTTTAAAATAATTGAGATTACAATGTTGATTGATACAAATTATGGTAAAACATATAACGAGCATGATGTAGGCAAATGTGTATATATAAAAAAAAAAATGTAATATAATTATTATTCGCCATGGCAGTTAATGCGCCATATCATCATTTCGGCCGAATCAAGTCCACTGCTGGACACAGGCCTCCCCCAAAGATCACCACAACCACCGATATGGATGTGTTGTGGGCTCATTGGGGGGTTTTGCCATAATCGCCACGCTTGGCAGGCGGGTTGGCGATCGCAGTTAAGTTGTTAATGTACTCGAAGGACGCTGCTGCCCATCCTCCGGCTAATCCCTTAGTCGACTTTTACGACACCCATGGAAGGAAATGGGGTGGTGGCATTCTGAGCCGGCACCACACGCGCCATATCAGCTTGTACATTAACTGATACTGGACATAGGTTAGTATATGAATAGAATTGAAACATTTAATCAGTACTTAAGTCATTTCTCCATAGCTTTATCAGTCAAAGGATGTCCACTGCTGAACGAAAGCGTCCCGCAAAGATTTCACGTCAGGAAAAAAAAAACAATTCTATTTATTTATTTATACTTTTATGCACAATGATGGTACACAAGGCGGGATTAATGCCATATGGCAGTCTCTACCAGTCAACCTTTGAGTCAAAAAAGAAATGCATTGAAAACTGGTACAAAAAAAGATATAATACAAAAATTTAATAATAAGATACACATACATAAAAATCTACATACTATAGATACGGTAAAATATATTACATACAATACGTATTATTTATCATTTTAACCATGTCCATAATTGTCAATTAGGATTCCAGCGAATTCAACTAGTATTCCCGAACTTTGCGTTTGAAAGAAAATTTACTAGATGCTTTCTTTACCTAAACCTTTTACCATTTAAGCTGGGAAAGGTATAAAGAGATGTGGATATATTTTTGATTTTCGTTTTTCCTGATACCTGAACATATAGCTGACGTCAAGCATAGACGCTCCACAAAGTCTGCAGTGTGTGAACATGCCTTAGGCAAACCTAACCATTATCTTCGTTTTGATCAACCTCAAGTCCAAGTACCAAAAACGTTTCGTGAGGTTATGGAAATTGGTAAAGGTGTGGTAAAGGATCCCCCCTCGTCTCATCGCATGCTGTTCTGCGCACACGGCGGCACGTTCGCACGTGCGCACCTCCACCCGGGCCGAGCGAGGTATGAGCACACAGATATAGCCTGATGCCCTGCCCAACTACACGGGAGATTTATCGCTCTGTAACCGACATCAAGAACTTTCGTTTGGCGACGGATTTCAGTGTTTCGAACTTAAAGGTCGATATGGAGCATGGCTGTAAATCCCACTGATATTATAAATTTGGTATAGATGTATGTTTGTTGCTCTTTCACGCTCAAACGGCTGGACCGATTTGGATGAAATTTGGTATGTAGATAGCTTATACCCTGGATTAACACATACGCTACTTTTTATCCGGATCTATGCGGGTGAAACCGCGCGGCGCAGCTAGTACTGATATAATCATTCAAAACAAATAACATAATTAAGTATTGGTGCCAGGCCCACGGACTCTCGGGCCTCCGGCCACCCGGACCCGCAGGCCTCCAGGCCCCCATTCTCGTCAGGAATCCACACAACTGCTTCACTACAAGAAATTCATAATGTTCCAAAACCTACCTTCAAATCAATCTTCTGCCCTTCCAGGGTGGAGAAAAACTCATCGACGGCCCTGTCGAAAGTTTCATGTTCCACGTGGGGCGCCTCCCGGTGCTGGGCAAACAGCAAGGGGTGGAACTCCTGACTAGTCAGAAGGAAGCTGCTGCCCTCGCCCTCGGTGTTCGGGCGGATTTCCTTTTTCTGTGTTATGTAGCCCTGATCAGAAAATTATACAGAGTTAAATAAGTAATGGGATTGCTGGATTCTTGGAAACAGGTTATCATTATTTATTTGGTTAAATAACAGTTACATAAGTTTATTTGGTTGCCGTGTGGTGCCGGCTCAGAATGCCACCACCCCATATCCTCCTCCTGGGTGTCGTAAAAGTCGACTAAGGAATTAGCCGGAGGATGGGCAGCAGCGTCCTTCGAGTACACTAACAACTCAACTGCGATCGCCAACCCGTCTGCCAAGCGTGGCGATTATGGCAAAACCCCCCAATGAGCACACAACATACCGATGTCGGTCGTTGTGGTGATCTTTGGGGGAGGCCTGTGTCCAGTCCAGCAGTGGATTTCATTCGGCCGAAATGATGATGAAATGAAGTTTACAGGACGAGACAAAAAAATAAGACGTGTGTGTCATCTATCTTCGTTCGCGCAAAACACAAAAACTCATTCGAAGGTTTTTTTGGTGGCCAGTCTTGAGTCAGAATTGTTCAAGCCGGCCGAAGGTCTCCGACTTAGCTAACCGATTGCCGTATAGTGGCAACAACCGGGACCAACGATTTTACGTGCCCTCCAAAGTAAAGGGACTCGGGTCAAGTACCACAATACGATCACTCATCCATAGACTATTAGACTTACTACGACTTCTACTTACTTATTACGACTATATTAGACTAGAAATATTTGTACGATCTGCAGGTAGTTGTTCCGGGTCTGGGTGTATTGTGTGTGGGATTTGTGTCTGTAAACGCACCCACGACACAGGAGATACCCTAGTGTGGGGCATCGTTTTTAAAAAAATAAAAGAAATAGACTGACCGCGTTGAAGGTTGCTTAACTTCATGGATTATATACCGCAAAAGTTTAATAGAATATACACGCTCCAGTTTCACCAGCTATCTCTACAGGAACCTTGCGTATGGCCAGAGTTAAGATTTTGCATCGAGATCAAGGTGCATCCGACGGATTGCCCAAAATTATTGTACAGATCTTCATCATTTCGGTTGAATGAAGTCCACTGCTGGACACAGGCCTCCCCCAAAGATCACCACAACGACTAATATGGGTGTGTTATGGGTGTGTTGTGGGTTTATTGGGGGATTTTGCCATAATTGCCACGCTTGGCAGACGGGTTGGCGATCGCAGTTGGGTTGTTAATGTACTCAAAGGACGCTGCTGCCCATCCTCCGGCTAATTCCTCAGTCGACTATTACGACACCCACGGGAGGAGATGGGGTGGTGGTATTCTGAGCCGGCACCACACGGCAGATACGTACAGGCACGTACTGATCTTAGATATAGTAAAAGACTATTCATGGTTTATTTCGCAAACAGGGAGAAAAGCCCAGAGCTAGCTCTCCGGGCACCATATCGTTTTGAGTATCAATCAAGATGAACTTGCTCATACACATTGAATTCAACACAATAGTTTACACTCCACAGAGTGCGGCGCCATTTACAAGAAGCCTAAGTGAGCAGATTGCTACTTCGCAACGGGTCGTGGGTTCGATTCCCGCACGGAACAAATATTTGTACGATCTGCAGGTAGTTGTTCCGGGTTTGAGTGTATTGTGTCTGTAAACGCACCCACGACACAGGAGAAATCCTAGTGTGGGGCAATGTTTTTTAAAAAGAAAGAAAGAATTGCTTTGAGCCAGTTTGAAATATGCATCGTTCATCATTGGTTCCTGTGCAACATTGTCAACAACAAGGGTGTTTATAACCGTGTTCACAACATACATTACACCCACCCCCCCCCAAACACACATTAATACCCCCACGTACCTTAGCCACCTGGTTCCGGGCTGCATCCAGAAGCTGTTCAGCCTGCTTCAGCGCAGACACTAGCTTCTCCAGATCCTGGTCCATGTTGAACCCTTTTCCAGGCTCCTTCGATAACTTCATGTTGCCTGAGAGACCATTTTCCAGGAGAACGTGGTCTATGATAGCTGAACCGTATTCTGGTGGGAGAAAAGGTTTACTTTTATTTTAGGTAGGCGAGCCTCATCATTATTATTTCAGCAGAATAAAGTCCACTGTTGAACACAGGCCTCCCCCAAAGATCGCCACATCGACCGGTCTTAGTGTGTTGTGCGTTTATTGGGGGGTTTTGCAGTAATCGCGACGCTTGTCAGGCGGGTTGGTGATTGCAGCTGAGTTGTAAAGGTATTCGAAGGGCGCTGCTGCCCATCTTCCTGATAATCAGTTGATTTAGAGCTCGTAAAATGGCTGGCTCGATCGGCGTGAAGTGGCAACATTGTGAGTGAGAGAATAGTGTGACTGACGAATTACGTGACGAAATTACATTCAATTCTAGTCATTCTTTGCGTTTCGTTACCAAACAAATACGTCGAACAATTAATTAATTTATTTAATATACTCTTTATTGTACACGAGAAATTGCCATAGAAGTTTTGAATTAACTAAAAGTACAATAGGCGGCCTTATCGCTACCCGCTATCTCTTCCAGGCAACCCAAGGATTGAAAATGGTTATTACATTTTTTAAATAGACGTAAATACAAAAACGAAACGCTTATCGTTAATTTTATCTGTGGTATTATTTTAAAGTTTCAAATTTCATTAGAACCGGGAAAATTTTGCAATTTCTATCGTGATTGTGAAAGTGAATAATGGCAACAAAAATAGTAACTCATATTACTTACTTCTTCTTAATTCTTACTACGTAATATCTCATCTTATCAGAAAAAAAAGTTCCTCCGCTATCGGTCTAAGGCAGAGTGCAGTTGAGACTTTTAAAGACTATTTCCTTGGTAACTTAATTTTTTTCGAGGAATTCATTCTCCGGCAGGTCGAGGGCCAGGTGAGCTCTCTCACAGCGTTCCTCTCCGCCTTCCTCGGGTTCTTTTCGGCATAAAAGCTTATTAAATAGTTGCGTTATGACCCCGGCATTGCGTATTTACAATTTTGTGTTAGCTAAGTTTCCGTAATCCTTTAACGCAACGCAACGCAAAACTTACGATATAGATACGAAGAAACTCTTGTCTACGTCTCTTGGGATGTAGACTATTTGAGACGAAACATCTCTATCCCTAAATGTCAAAGATAGACAAAATACGTTGGTCATGCTCGACGGTGAAGACTTTTGTCTAGGGAAGACTAGAACGCGAGTGCGCCTATTGGGAAATTTGCGTGCTCATAGCGAGCGACCCCCGGGAAGACAGCGGTGTGTATGTGGTCACGTACCGCCGTGTGCGCAGTACAGCGCATAGCGAGGCTTTGGGGGAAGCCTTTACAATTCCCCCGAGAAGTGCCTGGGAGGGTGGCATCTTTACAGTCGCCCTTCCTCCGCTAGAGGGGATGACCGCTTTACAGTCATCCCCTCCGAGATGTGCCTAAAGGCGTGGCGCCAATGGGTGGCTCTAGATGGAGATCTTTCGAGTTCCTGGAGCCTCCTTACGGTGCCGAAGATGACCACTTTGGTGGTTTTAGCCGGTACGAGTCCAGCATGCCCCTCCGCCCTTTCCCAGGGCGTAGGAAGTACATGGTGTATTTCCACCGGATCAATAAAAAAAAAGGGAAGAGTAGAAACTACTCTGTCCGTTCATTCTCGAGATCGCCATGCTCGGAATGGTATAATTATTGCCACTGTATACATCCAAATGTCATTTTTGTCTACTATTTCGTCGACTAGACCGTTGTCTTCGGTTTTCATGCTACGCCTACTGGTGTTGCAAGCGTTCATTGGTTACGGTAACCGTTTACCATCAGGCGGGGCGTATGCTCTTTTGCCACCTAAGTGGTGTAAGAATAAACAAGGTCTTCCGCACACTGATGCAATGTACGCCTGGCCTCCCTGGAAACCCACCCTAGGAGTCGATCCAGTTAATACCATTTCTAAGGCTGTCCAGGAAGTGCGCGTCGCATCTTGTCTCGACATCGAATTGTCATCAGCCTCTTACTGGGCATCTAAAATGAATCTCCGGGAGGGGAATTTGCCATAGTCATCATGCTTGGCTAACATACTGTTACGAGCCGGGGTTCGGGATAAATTAAATTTACCAATATTCACAGTACACACAATTTGATCTTGATTACAATTAATATCGCTTATAAAACTTACAGATTAATTGCTTGGTATTCCGCTTGTTTTTCACTGTGTCGCAGAGTAAACTGAACTGTCCGTCGTTCCTTCGCGGCCACTATATATATGGGCCGACCGATACTTTGTAGAAAGTTCCAGAATGTATGCTTTCTAGAGTTTTCCAGACTACGTGGTACCGCTACTAGACACCAGATGGCGCCACATAGAACCATCCCGAACATTCTGGAAGTTACTACAAACCGTAGTACAGCTACTAGATAACAGATCGGCGGTACGTGTCTTGTTTACGAAGAACTATCCAGAACAATCCATGAGTTTCTACACACCTTAGTATCGCTACTAAACACCAGACGGCGCCACTTTCTGCTATTGTTTATCGGATGGCGTAACAATACAAATTGGCAAACTATAAAGGAGACTGTTTATGCCAATCCTTCTAACTTGATACCCAATCACATTTTGCGATACCCACGGAAAGAAAGAGCTCGCTAAAAATCAATGGGAGAATCGGGCATTATTTAGTGAAAATGAAAATTTATTACCTAAGTTGGGATTCAGCACTTTCTTGAGATTATCTCCTGGTCTGGACTTAGCTAATATTTCTTGTAGAGCGTCGCTGGGTGGCGCCGCGTAGCTGGTCTTAGCTCTGTCTAATGGATACTTTTCTTTTACTGCAAACCTAATAACATAATTTAAACAATTAATCAGATAACCACTATCAGCGGATTTTTTTACCCCACACTATGATTTCGCCAGTGTTGTGGGAGCGTTTATAAACACAAATTCCACACACAATATACCCCGACCCGGAACAACTACCTGTAGGTCATACAAATATTGATTCGAACCGCGACCCGGAGCGTAGCAGCCGACTGTATCAGCCACTGCACCAATAATAATTAATGTTTTTTCATCACGATATTTGGACCCATGTTTATGGCTATAAAAATCTTAATAAAGTTGTCCAAATTGAGAACTCATCCCAGGACTGTTGGCTTTTTATAGTCGCCTCCCCTCCCCTAGAGAGGTTAACCGTGTTTTAGTCATCCCCTCCAAGTCTGCCTAGTCTGGGCATCAATGGGCGGCTCTAGTGACTGTACGCGAGTTCGTGGTACCCCTTCGCCGCGGAAGATGACCGTTCCTGTGGTTTTGGGCCAGTTGGAATCCGGAAGAAGTACATGGAGCATTTCCACCAGATGAAACAATAAATATTTTGAGATGTCATTCTAATTCCCATACATTTTAATGGTATTTTTGTTCTTTGGCGATCACATCAGACATCTTGTGTGACGAAAAAAAGGTATTTAAATTCGACTGTTAAAAGCAAAGCATACCACAACAATTATGATTCAGGACGTATAAACTTTATTCAGCATGAAGGTACATTGCAGTTCCTATATTGCGCAGCTTTTAAGCAGCATCACGTTTTAACGTTCAAGCTATATTACCAGCCTCTGCATAAGGAGTTGCTCGTATGAGGGGAAGTTGGCTACTTGACATCACCAATTTAGTCCTTTAGTACGGACCTAAAAAGTCTTTACCAGCAATTATTTTTGCTCAGTGTTAGATGTACAGAGCACGTAGATTTAGCCTTGGTGCTTAATCTTTTTACACCCAGTATACTATGAATCCAGACAAAATCGGTGATGACCAGAACCAACCTCACCTTGTTACTCAGATTTTTTATTAGTTTTGTTCTCCTTATTTACCTGATCTTGTCTCCCTCCACATGTGGCCTCAAGACATTGAGTATAGTCCACTCGTAGTCTGTCAGCACGATATTGCCTCTATCGTACAGTTCTAATATAACATGGTACGCGGCTTCTCCGCTGCCGAACTGAAGGTCGACAATACGATCGATGCCGAGCTGGGAGAGTTTCTCCAGGCGCTTGTTTTTCAAATGTTTGCGCAGCTAAAGAATAGAGATTATTATTATTAGTGATATAATATAATCTAAACAAAATAAAAATAGTATAATCTAATAACTACTATCGTTTATTTTATCACAGAAATAATACCTATACGTATCAATACATGTAATTATGGAATTGTTCACAATATTCCAGACAAATTGGAATCCAAGAGATTTTTTTTTACACAAGGCATAAACAATAGTACGCTTTTCATTGGAATGTCACTGGTTTATTCATGTTGTCTTCTTATCTTTTTGCGCTTTTTATTTTAATTGTATATCTCAAATATAAATAGTGACACAAATTATAAAAATATACACTTATTATTAGTTAAGCTTTCATTTCTGTTTCATTTCATCTGTTAGATCAGGCTCAAAACGACCCATGTCCTTTTAGTATCATCATTTAAGATTATATTATTTTTTTAGTTCGCAAAGACGTCCGGTGTCGGTAATGCGCGTGACCTTGAAATGATCGCTGTCGCTATGCCACCTCCTCGTCTCAAACGGCTCGGACTTTTTACTGTCCGTACTTCTTTGGTTCATAACCTTTTTTTTTTTTTTTATTGATGTCCAGTGGAAATTCTACATGGAACTTCCTTCACCCCGGGGAAGGGCGAAGGGGTATGCCGGACTCCTACCGGCTAAAACCACTGGAGCGGTCATCTTCGGCACCGAAGGGAGGCTCCAGGTCCTCGTAAGATCACACTAGAGCCGCCCATTGGTGCCACGCCTTTAGGCACATCTCGGAAGGGATGACTGTAAAGCGGTCACCCCCTCTAGCGGAGGGAAGGCGACTGTAAAAAGGTCGCCCCCCCAGGCTCTTCTCGGGGAGGATTGTAAAGGATCCCCCCAAGCCTCGCTTTGCGCTGTGCTGCGCACACGGCGGCACGTGACCACGTGCGCGCCACCGTCTTCCCGGGGGTTTGGTTCATAACCTACAGAGTCCGGTCAAACACGGTGAGGGGAGTTCACTCGTATTGTGACTTCGTTCGTGGCTACACGAACCATGAGACAACTACCATGGGATTTATTCACTTTTGTAATAGTGACTTCTATAGCTGTACATGGCGTGAATAAGATGACAAGTCGACATGCAGCATATTTTATAAATAATAAATTTATGGGGTGCATGTAGGATTTCCTCGATAACAAAGTGCAGTATACTATACCTGAAAAGAAATCAACCAATAAAGCAGGCAGGATTTCGTGCAGGTTCTTTTTGACCATATTCACACTGTAGAGCACTTGTTCAGCACAAAGGCCTCCCCTATAGAAAACCGGTTACATGCCATGTGTCATCAATTGCCAGTACTCACCATGCTTGCCTGGCTGGTTGGTGAGCCCAGTATGGCTACTGTTCCACCGAAAGGACACTGCTGCCCATGCTTTTGGTTTAGAGCCCCTAAGTCGCCTTTTACGACATCCATGGGAGGAAATGAGTGGTGCTACATGCTTAATCTGGTCAGCACATGGAATGTCATTATTATAAACGTTTTATTGGCTTCCATCAATTTTTTACATTGTGTACATTTTATATTTCTGTTTTTCCTGATGTTTTGAATAATTGTCAGCATTTGTGCATTCGTATTTGGCGTTGTTAAGCTAATTCATTAAAATTGTTGCATACCTTCATAGTGAATCCAGAGGGAGCAACATTTTTTGGCCACTCAAACTGTGTTGTATGAAACCTGTTACCAGACTCCAGTAGAAGCACACTTTTCTCTTCTGACCTCTGTAGACGGATCACATATGTTTTGCTGTCTATATCATAGACTTGATTCACACGCATCCCTATCAACCTGAAAATGAAATACAAGATGTAGGTATTATAAAGTGTGATTATGGATATTATAAATACCATACAAAGTCTCTTGGCATAGGTATGTAAGAAATAACTATAGCTACCGATAAGGCTGTAGCTATGTTTTTTCTGGAAAGAACCAGATGGAACCACTGCAGAAAGGAATAGGTAAAATATTTTCCAACAAAAGTAAAAATCAAGATTATTGTGATTTCATATGCCATCATCTGCTTGACTTTCTTGTATTTTTTTTTATTGTTGTTATTTTTTATGAGTAATTAAAGAATCATGCCGTGTGGTGCCGGCGCAGAATACCACCACGCCATCTCTTCCCTTGGGTGTCGTAAAAGTCGACTAAGGGATTAGCTGGAGGATGGGCAGCAGTGGCCTTCGAGTACATTAACAACTCTAATGGATCGCCAACCCGTCTGCCAAGCGTGGCGATTATGGCAAAACCCTCCAATGAGCACACAACACCCGTATCGGTCGTTGTGGTGATCTTTGGGGGAGGCCTGTGTCCAGCAGTGGACTTCATTCAGCCGAAATGATGATGATGAAAGAATCAAGCTGAACATTGAGAAATGATACAATGCAAAAAAATGCAGACATTTGTTATTATTAAAATTACATTGGATAATTCACAAAGCCATAAACCAAGAGTTGAAGCTGAACTGAAATGCAATTTAACACGAACCTGGACAGACTGACCAACCTAAAAAATTTAAAAGTTTTGGATTGAGGATATGGCAGCTGTGTCATACATCTACAATTGGTCGAACAAACTGAAACTTACCCATTATAACAGTTGCCGTATATAGCAGTTGTGCAGTAATGACGAAAGCAACAATCTAGAAATCCTCTTAAATTTACCTATGGCATTGGCAGCTGTGCTTCTCCAGACAACTCAAAACGACTGCTGTGACCGTACTGCCCATGAACAGGTTAAACAACTGCTATGATCATATCATCATATTGTCAGTGATCTGGTTAATTGCTTGTGTGACTAATTGAAAGTCAAATATCAAATTCAAGTCACATCTTGTGTTTGTGTGACTAATTAAGTCAAATATCAAATTCAAGTCACATCTAGTATACATGACCGTTCGCTCTTTTAAAAACTATCAGCTATCCATGTAAAACCTTAAACAACTTTCACAAACAATACAAAAGTTTCATCAGAGTAATCAGGTCAGTTTTAGTTGACCTGTGCTGATGAAACTTGCATCAGTGAAATTTCTGAATTCAATTTTCCTAAACTACCTAATACAGAAAATGTAATAATGTTTAAGCTCCAATTTGATTCAGAATGTTATCAATTTTCGACGACATTATCTACATCTCAAATGTGCAATATTTTGGTTTGTCAACTTATTAAATAGTTTCAAAATATGAAATACCGACCTTTGTAGTTCTGTGACCATGCACATAATATCATATGTATTAAATCGGTTCTTCATTTTTGCGGTTTGATATCACTTTTATATCATTAAAATAAATAACAACTTCTCGCCAAAACAATGAGGGAGGAATAAATGATTAAACTGACATTTGTTTAACACAATTTCATTCAATTGCAAGCGATTTATGAAGTATAAGTTTATATATGATACATGAGGAATCGAAAATGTTACTTTTTTCTCTGTCTTACTAGTATAAAAGACAGAAATAGAAATAGCTTCAGACTGCGGTCGTGAACTTGCTGAAAATCATCTGTTCTTTGCATAAATATGTCACTGTTGACAGAGTTGACAGCAGGGCGTTGACGTTGAACGGAAATGAGGCTTTTTTAACGTTTAGAAAAGAAAAGAAATTTCAGAATTGAACCGTACGACGTTGCCGACATATTTTTTTGAGTTTTTTCATTTTTGAGAAACATTTTATGAATATGTAAAGATTTATTCATCTAAATACCGTACGACGTTGCCTTAAACTTGACATTGGCGAAATTGTGGAAGATACCCTACAGAAGCCATAATCTAAGAGAAGAAGAAGAAACGTTTAGAAAAAAGAACAATTCGTGGAGTAATAAATCAGAACTAAAAACTATGAGTAACCTGTATCAGCATCTAACCGCGAGTACCGCGGAACGATAAGAGCTTAAGGGCCGAATACTGAAACGCCATTCAACTCAGTCTGTCAGCGGAGTTCCCTTTAGTTTGGTACAGCCCCCAAATTAAAATGGAATTCTCAAACGCTACTCAAACGTTTTAAGACCATAATCAGCTCAGCGTCTCTTACATGTTTCTAATAGGGCAACATTATCTAGAAACAGTTTGTTCTCGATTACAATTTAATTACTTTTCAGTTTCACGCAGTATTTACTTAAATAGTAACAATTTTAAATTACGCAAATGAATAGAAAAATTAGATAAATCAGTTAAGAATATATTTTGAGACTGAGCTTTACATTTTTTTTAAGTTATAGCTGCAGCATTACCTGTTCTGTCTGTTTTACTAAAGAAATAAATTAAACTGGGATCGTCAGTAACTTTACGTATAATGTAACGATTTTGTAACAGCTGGCAGTAGTTATGTACCTATCACCAGTTTTACAATTAAGCAAATATATTTTTTATAAACATACATACATGATTGTGTTGATGAAAATAACGCGATGAACTAATCAAAAGATGCCAAATTAAACGTGCGCTTTTAATTTAATGGAATCGTACGACGTTGCCGACATATTTATTAGATATGTTACATTTTTGGAAAATATTTTATGAATATTTAAAGATTGATTCATCTGAGCACCGTACAACGTTGCCTTATACTTGACATTGGCGAAATTGTGAAAGATACTTACAGAAGCCATGATCTAAGAAAAGAAGAAGATTGTGTTGAATGAAAACTTGTGATAATCTTAACATTATCAAGCAAGATGCCTCTCAGGCCCTGTCTAATTACTTTTACAGTTCTTGACTTTAGTGAAGTGTTGTGTGTGTATACACTTTCAATCAATGGTTAATGTTAATAAATGTAATTTTTAATTTAATCTAAATAAACCTTTACATAAGTACATAACTTAATGATATGATATGTATCATTTCTTGTGACATTAAAGTACAATATTACACAGATATATACAGAACTGTAAATGTGTGAGCAGCATGTAGCCATTAATGTACATAAATTGCTCACTAAAATGTCTTACTGGTGGTGGCATTGTGTCAGGTCATTGGATTCCCTACAATATGGCTGAGCTAAGCGATGCAGTTGTGTGAATGGGTATCATCTGTTGGGACTGGTCAGCTGTTAACTGCCATGGCAAATAAATTATAATAATGTAATAGTATGTTCTACCTTTAATTCTTTACACATCAAACAATTTTTTCTCATTATATACTTTAACATAATTTGTATCCATCAACACTAATATCAATTATTAGACATGAATTCGCTTTGTACTGACTCTTCTCCATAGGACTAACCAATTGGCATCATTCAGCTTAAAGGTTTAATAATTGCATGCCCTATTTGAAATAAAAACTGACTTGACTATGCATTACTAATTCTTATTTATTATTATTTGTATATTGAATAAAGACTGGTGATATTGTAAACATTACAGTGATTATTGCTATTTCTAGTTTATTCTTTTTTATATAAATCCTATATTGAATAGAAATTGTGATATTGATAACATTAGGTTGACTATTGTTAATTATCGTTAAACAATACTGAGATTTCAAACTTTTATATTAAAATAAAACAATTGTTAATTATAAAAATGTGTTTTAATTAATATTGTCCTCACAATAAAAAAACAAATTTCCTTAATGGGTCTGTTATTCAATAAGTTCCTCCTCAGCACTGTCTGAAGGACAACCCCTAGAGATGTATCCTGATTAGAAAGTACACCATAAGTTTATAAGCTTCTTCAGCAGGAGTCCTTGTATTTAATAAAGGTGTTACTAAATAGCAGCGGCATGGATAATCACTATCACCAAAAAGTATCATGTTTTCGAAGTCGCAGCACTCTAGTTGTGCACACAAAGGTGAATCATTAAAACTTGTACTGTCATGTACAGAGCCTGGCCATCTTGGAATCACATTTTTAATGCGCAGTCTTGCTTCACACACTATTTGGACATTCAAAGAAAAGTAACCCTTTGTTATGAAAGGTTTCAGCTTGAACTCCTCCTGCAAACAATTTTTTGTTTCTATTAAGACCTTTCAGTTTTTACTTACTTTCATTATAGAACAAGTAACTTGGTTATAAGATGGAACATACCTGGTGAATTTATTTTAATATGGGTACAGTCCACAGCACCCAATACTCTTGGAAATCCAGCTATTGTGTAAAATCATGTGCAACTTCCAAGCATTCGCTAGGAGTTGGCATGTGAAGATGTACACATTTTAATTCAGCTATTTTAGCTGTAACTCTGTGCACGATTCGGTGAACAGTTGGTTGTTCCACACTAAATACATCTGGTATAAATGTTTGATAAATGCCTGTTGCATAAAACCGCAGAATTATCAGAAGCTGATTGATCTATTGACTGTAAAGCTCGATTGCGCTTAGTCAGAGGCTTGATAGCATCACAGATTACTATATTAGTAGTAGATAGCATTGCCTATCACTGAATCCAAGTCCAACACAGTTTCCTTGGAGATTCGGAACCGCATTCGAAACGATATCGTTGTATTTTTCACAGGCGTTAACCCTTTTCACGTTTCTACGACTTCTTCTGGTAGTTTCTTCATCAGAAAGTGATGATAAGGACATTTCAATTTCTATTTATAACTTTTTACTGTACTTAAAACTATTTAAGATAGCTCTCGACCACTCTTAAATTCGACAGGTACTCAAGTTATTTAAGACCTCGATTTGACAGCTGTCACGGCTTAAGTAACGTTTCAGTATACGAATTTTACATTGAGTGGCATTTTAAGCGCAAGTTTAATTGGATCCCAAATTTATTTAAATGATGCTCTTAATAGACGTTTGAGGGCCGAATACTGAAACGCCATTCAACTCAGTCTGTCAGCGGAGTTCCCTTTAGTTTGGTACAGCCCCCAAATTAAAATGGAATTCTCAAACGCTACTCAAACGTTTTAAGACCATAATCAGCTCAGCGTCTCTTACATGTTTCTAATAGGGCAACATTATCTAGAAACAGTTTGTTCTCGATTACAATTTAATTACTTTTCAGTTTCACGCAGTATTTACTTAAATAGTAACAATTTTAAATTACGCAAATGAATAGAAAAATTAGATAAATCAGTTAAGAATATATTTTGAGACTGAGCTTTACATTTTTTTTTAAGTTATAGCTGCAGCATTACCTGTTCTGTCTGTTTTACTAAAGAAATAAATTAAACTGGGATCGTCAGTAACTTTACGTATAATGTAACGATTTTGTAACAGCTGGCAGTAGTTATGTACCTATCACCAGTTTTACAACTAAGCAAATATATTTTTTATAAACATACATACATGATTGTGTTGATGAAAATAACGCGATGAACTAATCAAAAGATGCCAAATTAAACGTGCGCTTTTAATTTAATGGAATCGTACGACGTTGCCGACATATTTATTAGATATGTTACATTTTTGGGAAATATTTTATGAATATTTAAAGATTGATTCATCTGAGCACCGTACAACGTTGCCTTATACTTGACATTGGCGAAATTGTGAAAGATACTTACAGAAGCCATGATCTAAGAAAAGAAGAAGATTGTGTTGAATGAAAACTTGTGATAATCTTAACATTATCAAGCAAGATGCCTCTCAGGCCCTGTCTAATTACTTTTACAGTTCTTGACTTTAGTGAAGTGTTGTGTGTGTATACACTTTCAATCAATGGTTAATGTTAATAAATGTAATTATTAATTGAATCTAAATAAACCTTTACATAAGTACATAACTTAATGATATGATATGTATCATTTCTTGTGACATTAAAGTACAATATTACACAGATATATACAGAACTGTAAATGTGTGAGCAGCATGTAGCCATTAATGTACATAAATTGCTCACTAAAATGTGTTACTGGTGGTGGCATTGTGTCAGGTCATTGGATTCCCTACAATATGGTTGAGCTAAGCGATGCAGTTGTGTGAATGGGTATCATCTGTTGGGACTGGTCAGCTGTTAACTGCCATGGCAAATAAATTATAATAATGTAATAGTATGTTCTACCTTTAATTCTTTACACATCAAACAATTTTTTCTCATTATATACTTTAACATAATTTGTATCCATCAACACTAATATCAATTATTAGACATGAATTCGCTTTGTACTGACTCTTCTCCATAGGACTAACCAATTGGCATCATTCAGCTTAAAGGTTTAATAATTGCATGTCCTATTTGAAATAAAAACTGACTTGACTATGCATTACTAATTCTTATTTATTATTATTTGTATATTAAATAAAGACTGGTGGTATTGTAAACATTACTGTGATTATTGCTATTTCTAGTTTATTCTTTTTTATATAAATCCTATATTGAATAGAAATTGTGATATTGATAACATTAGGTTGACTATTGTTAATTATTGTTAAACAATATAAGCTAGCTATCATTTTAAGCTTTTATATTAAAATAAAACAATCGTTAATTAGAAAAATGTGTTTTAATTAATATTGTCCTGACAATAAAAAAAACGAATTTCCTTGATGGGTCTGTTATTCAATAAGTTCCTCCTCGGCAATGTCTGAAGGAATGTTCAACCTCTAGAGATGTATCCTGATTAGAAAGTGCACCATAAGTTTATAAGCTTCTTCAGCAGGAGTCCTTGTATTTAATAAAGGTGTTACTAAATAGCAGCGGCATGGATAATCACTATCACCAAAAAGCATCATGTTTTCGAAGTCGCAGCACTCTAGTTGTGCACACAAAGGTGAATCATTAAAACTTGTACTGTCATGTACAGAGCCTGGCCATCTTGGAATCACATTTTTAATGCGCAGTCTTGCTTCACACACCATTTGGACATTCAAAGAAAAGTAACCCTTTGTTATGAAAGGTTTCAGCTTGAACTCCTCCTGCAAACAATTTTTTGTTTCTATTAAGACCTTTCAGTTTTTACTTACTTTCATTATAGAACAAGTAACTTGGTTATAAGATGGAACATACCTGGTGAATTTATTTTAATATGGGTACAGTCCACAGCACCCAATACTCTTGGAAATCCAGCTATTGTGTAAAATCATGTGCAACTTCCAAGCATTCGCTAGGAGTTGGCATGTGAAGATGTACACATTTTAATTCAGCTATTTTAGCTGTAACTCTGTGCACGATTCGGTGAACAGTTGGTTGTTCCACACTAAATACATCTGGTATAAATGTTTGATAAATGCCTGTTGCATAAAACCGCAGAATTATCAGAAGCTGATTGATCTATTGACTGTAAAGCTCGATTGCGCTTAGTCAGAGGCTTGATAGCATCACAGATTACTATATTAGTAGTAGATAGCATTGCCTATCACTGAATCCAAGTCCAACACAGTTTCCTTGGAGATTCGGAACCGCATTCGAAACGATATCGTTGTATTTTTCACAGGCGTTAACCCTTTTCACGTTTCTACGACTTCTTCTGGTAGTTTCTGTAACTCTGTGCACGATTCGGTGAACAGTTGGTTGTTCCACACTAAATACATCTGGTATAAATGTTTGATAAATGCCTGTTGCATAAAACCGCAGAATTATCAGAAGCTGATTGATCTATTGACTGTAAAGCTCGATTGCGCTTAGTCAGAGGCTTGATAGCATCACAGATTACTATATTAGTAGTAGATAGCATTGCCTATCACTGAATCCAAGTCCAACACAGTTTCCTTGGAGATTCGGAACCGCATTCGAAACGATATCGTTGTATTTTTCACAGGCGTTAACCCTTTTCACGTTTCTACGACTTCTTCTGGTAGTTTCTTCATCAGAAAGTGATGATAAGGACATTTTAATTTCTATTTATAACTTTTTACTGTACTTAAAACTATTTAAGATAGCTCTCGACCACTCTTAAATTCGACAGGTACTCAAGTTATATAAGACCTCGATTTGACAGCTGTCACGGCTTAAGTAACGTTTCAGTATACGAATTTTACATTGAGTGGCATTTTAAGCGCAAGTTTAATTGGATCCCAAATTTATTTAAATGATGCTCTTAATAGACGTTTGAGTATACGAAAAACTGAGATAACGGCGCGCCAAACAGTAGAGCAGTGCTTAACGAGTTGAATGTCGTTTGAGTATTCGGCCGTGAGTATACGAAAAACTGAGATAACGGCGCGCCAAACAGTAGAGCAGTGCTTAACGAGTTGAATGTCGTTTGAGTATTCGGCTGTAAGTTAACTTTTAAAATCACTAGATGCCGCATATATTGTTACCATTTATTTATTTTATATTAAGAACGCAGCATATGCAACCATCAAAACCATCGAGCTCGTCCATAGCATTGCAAGCTAAGGAAGCTTTTCTCACAAATTGGATAATGTACATAATTTACAGCGTGGGATGACCTCCAACGAGGTGGACAGACGACCCTGGTGAAGGTAGCTTGGAGTCGTTGGATGAGAGCGGCATGTGACCGCTCGTTGTGGAAATCAAAGCGGGAGGCCTTTGTTCAGCGGTGGACATCCTGTGGCTGGTATGATGATGATGACGATGACATAATTTAGGACCGTGGTCTGTGATCGACTGCAATCACCAGAACATTATTGACTGTTAAAACATTTCAATTTAAAAAGCAACATCAATGGACCTGTGCACTATATCGTTTATGTTCACGTATCACGTAATGAGACCTTTTTTATTTATTGGTTGTCCAGTTGAAATTCATCATGAACTACCTCCGCCCCGGGGAAGGGCGAAGGAGTGTGGCGGTCTTCTTCTTCTCGTAGATTATGGCTTCTGTAGAGTATCTTCCACAATTTCGCCACCGTCAAGTGTAAGCCAACGTCGTACGGTGTTTAGAATAATGAAACTTTACAAATTCATAAAATATTTCTCAAAAATGAAAAAAAAACTGTAAAATATGTGGGCAGCGTCGTACGGTTTAGTTGTTTCTCCCGGTCTTTTACCAAGCCTATTCCTCCCTATTTCAATTGTCATTTGTCACAGAGTAAATAATCTGTCAATTGTCATGTAATTGTCATCACAGAGATTGTCATTGTCATTTGCACATGTTGATGTTATCGCTAGAAAAAAGTTTTACTGTTATCTAAATTTATTAAATACCATTTAACTCGCCATGGTTGAAAATGAAACAGAATTAAAAGATTTCAGGTTAAGGCCGATGAAGTGTGAGTGTAATTATCTCAGCAAATCGGACGGATCAGCTATTTTATCACAAGGTACTAATAGTATTTCGCACAATTATTATTATTCACAACCTGTCTTTAGCATGCTGAGTATAGGCAGGGCTCTCTTTAGTTATTTACACTTCTCGGTATCCATGATTGTACATGGTTCAAATACCTAGACTATGACTATTGACCAAAATATGCCGCCGTAGTTATGTTAACAATAATACATACACGTACATCAGCTCGTAAACGTTCATTACTGTACATGGGCCTCCCAATGTACACTGCAATAAGTGGTCGAAAGACATAATGCATAATCACTATGCTTGTCAGGCAGATTTGTGATGATGTGATTTGTTATTATTGGCACGCTGGAGGATGTGCTGCTCAACATCTTGACATCAACCCTTAGTCGCCTTTTATGTACTATTATAAAATAATGAGAAAAGAGATCCCATGGGTGGATATGCTGGACTATTCTTTTTTGGGACCCTTATGGAAAGTTAAAGAATATTATCTTCATTAATGATGAGAAACATTGATGAAATTGCCACGTGGTGCCGGCTCAGAATACCACCACTCCATCTCCTCCCATGGGTGTCGTAAAAGTCGACTAAGGGATTAGCCGGAGGATGGGCAGCAGCGTCCTTCGAGTACATTAACAACTCAACTGTGATCGCCAACCCGTCTGCCAAGCGTGGTGATTATAGCAATACTCCCCAATGAGCCCACAACACACCCATATCGGTCATTGTGGTGATCTTTGCGGAAGGCCTGTGTCCAGCAGTGGACTTCATTCGGCCGAAATAATAATAATGGATGAAATTTACCTTTAAAAATATCCTGTATGTTAAAAAATATTGGTACCAGTTGACTCTCAAATGAAACCCAATATTTCAGGTCAGACGGTTGCAGTGGTGAGTGTGAATGGTCCGCTAGACATCAAGACACAAAGCCAGAGCATAGAAAAGGCCACGCTTGAGGTGCTCTTCAGCAGCAAAGGTGGCAAGCCATCTATCGGAGACAGGTAATTGCTAGAAGCATCTGACCAGAGATGTAGTGCTATGGGACAACACAAGCAGATGTCAAGCATTTGCTGGTCTTTGGCTTGACTAGCATAATATTATTGCAACATTTTAATGTTTAGAGCTCGTTTATTTCATGACTCGATCCACCCAGCAGCTCGGCAAATGGCACTCTGCATTATACATGTCGCTAACTTTCAATTCCTGCATGGCACAAGTATTTTGTTTGAAGAACAGATAGTTGTTGGTATTTGTGAATTACAGATTTTTCTGTATTTGTTAGTATTTTGATAGACTAGTTTTGCATTCAAAATTGTGCTGTGTGCTCATTATGGTAGTGTAGAAATTACATATTGATTTATTAATAACAAGCAATGTCAGGGTTAATATCATCATCATATCAGCCAAAAGACGTCCATTGATACTGCTGACCAAAGGCCTCTCCCATAGATTTCCACAACTGTGTCATCATTTTGGGGGGAATTTGCCAGTACTCACCAAGCTTGGCAGGCTGGTCGATGAGTGGATGAGTGCAGCATGGCTACTTTTCCACAGAGAGTATGCTGCTACCTTTTTTTTTTTTTTTTTTTTTTATCGGTGCCCAGTGGAAATTCTTCATGAACTTCCTTCACCCCGGGGAAGGGCGAAGGGGTATGCCGGACTCCTACCGGCTAAAACCACTGGAGCGGTCATCTTCGGCACCTAAGGGAGGCTCCAGGTCCTCGTATGCTAGCCTATCACTCTGGTTTAGAGTCCCTTAACCAGCTTTTACTTCAGCCTTGTGAGGAGATGGAGTGGTGCTATATTCTAAATCCAGACACCATACAGAAACCAAAACAGGATTAAAAACTAGTTGTTTAATACATGTTATAATAATGCGCCAAAGTACAATTAAGTTTGCTACAACTTTTGCACATGATCAACATGCGGTGATAAATAGTTCATCATATCAGCTAGTATGAGAACAAAGGTGAAATACTACAATTTCTCCTGAGACGACCCAGGGGAAAGTAGTAGTATTCCTTGGGTACTTTATACATACAAAAATCTTGCAAGCACATACACCCAAATGCAGAACATCTATCTGTTGGCTATACAAATATTTGTTCTATGCAGATTCTTGCAAACTGTTGTGCAGAAAATAAAATGATTAGTATCTTCTAATGTTTATTGTATTGCAGATATAAGGAGCATGTGATCAAACAGACATGTGAGACAGCCATACTTGGCAGTTTGTACCCTCGTACTGGCATCACCGTCACAATACAGGAGTTGGAAGACTATGGAGGAGTAAGTAGTAATGTCATCTTCCTGGCAACTAATTAGCCACATCAGACATTATGTCTTGCGGGACTGGACAAAATGACAGCAGACCACATGACGTTATGTTCTATTTTTGTTGGTTAGGTTCATCATTTCGGCCGAATGAAGTCCACTGCTGGACACGCCACGCTTGGCAGGCGGGTTGGCGATCGCAGTTGAATTGTTTAATGTAGTCGAAGGACGCTGCTGCCCATCCTCCGGCTAATCCCTTAGTCGACTTTTACGACACCCACGGGATGAAATGGGGTGGTGGCATTCTGAGCCGGTACCACACGGCAATCAGACATAAATAAATATATAACAAAAAACAACATACTGAAATGGTGGTCTGGGGAACATGTAGATGAGTTCTTAAATAATTCCTTTTTGTTCAGTGGGCTATAAATTGTAACTTCCTTTTTTAAATTGAAATACTAATTAATCTGTTAACAGTTCCTAGCATGTAGCATTAATTGCTCATGTCTAGCGCTTCTCAACGCTGGACTATCGATGCGACACACCTTTGCGGCTGTCTCGTGCACCATTGACGAGCACGGCAACATCCAGCTCGACCCCGAACCGGCACAGCTCGACACAGCTCGGGCGAGGATGACCTTCACGTTTGACAGCCGAGAGAAGACTTTAGTCAGTGGTAAGTCGTTGTAACTGTTGGTTCACGGGGTTTTTCGCACAGTACGGATATTATATGTAACTGTTCCTCTCTGAAGTTCGCAACAAGTGGCTGCGCAGTAGTTTATTTTTAGGTCTGAATGGTGTGCGGGGTAGGCGGGGGCCAAACGCTTATGGGAACAGTCAACAATCGGTGACGTTCGCGCAGCTACGGCTAACTTCAGAGAGGCACACCTACCTAGCTGGACTTTTACAATAAGAGGGCTTACCACCAGTAATAATAAATAGTAATAATTCGGGACCCGTCATTTTTATTTATTTATTCTTTATTGCACACAATATTTACAGATTAAAACAATACTAAAGAAAAGTTGATGTACATAGGCGAGCTTAAATTCAAAATTTAATTCACTCACACTTAAGCCACTCAAATTTTTTATGTGAGCTCGCCTATGTGTACCTCATCTTTTTGTTTTGGTTTTGTTATAATTTGCAAATATTGTGTGCAGTAAGAACTAAGAATAATTAATAGTGCTAGAGTTAAATCGATTAACAATAATAATTTATTAGGTTTCACGGAAGGCAGCTTCAGTGAGGATGCGTACAACGAAGCCATGGAGCGATGCCGGTCTGCCAGCCAACTCGTGTTCGGATTCTACAAAGATATCGTCAGGAAATACTGCTATGTTCTTGGATGACATTAAATATATTGACTGTTACACCTGTATTATTGCTCATCTCAAAGAGAAGGGCTCTACAGTCACCAGAAAAAAAATCTATTTCCAGAACCTTAATACATCTCTACAAAAAAAACAGAGGACAATATTGACAATTCTAATATTGCTGATGATTTTAATTAATTGATTTAGATGTTCATAAAAAAGCATTTTTTATTAATCTCAATTAGTTTATTGACTTATGATCTACAACGTGTAATTAAAATAACCCAAAACCTGAGACACCCAACAGATTTTTTATCTAATATGTTGATCTAGAAAATAATATCTCATTTTATCACGCTTTTATTTAGCTTGGTATGTATCTATGAATCTATGTAACGATTTTAACTCAGTTTCATTCCCTTCAAAACGTCGGATTGATTGGAAACTTCGCACACTCATATACACAAGGACCGATGACAATGCAATAATTTAAATAGTTTGTCCCATTATCCTTGCCAGGATTCTCAGGATTATCGATTTTTTTCATCTTCGACATACACAAACATGCACAAAAATAATACCTCCATAAGATGACTATTCAATTTTCCGCGGCAAGTGTGCGATAAGACACTAATAGTGAGAATTTGTTTACTTAAATGTCGAAAGGAAGATGCTTGGGTAAATAATTACCACCCGGAGTTATTGATGTGCGATTATGCGCAAAAAACGCGTTTTTGTAGATAGTCGCACTTAAAAATAGAAAATAAATAATAGATTAAAAAACTAAAAAAACACGCTTTTGTAGATAACCGAACTAAAAAGTAGAAAATAATTTTCAATAAATATCTCAATAATTTACAATTTTTTTTTTGTAAAATTGGGGGGGTGCTTTATCCAATATTGTTGTAAATATTCACAAAAATATTTACAACAATTGACATCAAGCACCTCACGCTTTTTTACAATAAATTTTTTTTTTGTTAATCACTCTTGTTATTTTAAAGTCATTGAAAATAAGGATTAAATTTTTAGTTTAGGATCTACTTTTTAGTTCGTTTATCTACAAAAGCGTGCCTTTTTAGTTTAGTGGTGTAGGTATTTACTATTTCTAAAAATAAATCAAATTCCAATGATGAAATCGGTTCTACTCTCGATTCTGAAAAACTAGTTTCAGGTTTTGGGTTATTTCAATTACATGTTGTATATGGTAACGTTAACTTTAGCTATAAAATATATTTAAGTAGTTATATATTAATATCCTGGAAGCCTGTATTAATAAGAGTATACTAAATTAAAATGGACAGTGTTTTATTTTACTATTTTAATGGTGGATGCCTACTGGCTTGCTGTTTTCCAAATAAATAATAAATAATAATCTATCTAAATTTTTAGAAGTATATAATCTTTTTAGCACCCATTACAATAGACCTTATAGTTGTAGTTTCCATCGTATACAATCGTTTTACAGTTCTGGGCACAATCCGAAACACGCTCCCTCCGCCAGAGCGGTGAAGGCGTGCCTTCACGGGCGCTCGAAAGTTTGAGGCGGCAGGCTCGGCGGCGTGCACTCGAGCTGTGGCGCGAGCGGCTCATGCTGCCACAGTACGCGCAAAAGCGCGTCGTTGAGGCTGTCTTGCCGCTCTTCGGAGCCTGGCTCCAAAGGAGCGAGTGCGTCACATTCCGCCTGACGCAGGTATTCACCGGACACGGTTGTTTCGGTGTGTACTTGCAAAGGATAGGACGCGAGGTCACGGCACAGTGCCACCACTGTGGAGACGATCAGGATACCGCACAGCACACACTCGGAGAGTGCCCTGCGTGGACTGCCGAGCGGCGGATCTTGGTCGATCGGATCGGATCAATAAAAAAAAGGTCCATCTTCGAGAAAAAGGTCAATCGTCGAATCCTACTCGGCTGGGCAGCGTTTGGGAAACTTCACAACGTCAACAATACCGCAATGCCTCAAGACATAGAAAGAATCAGAAATGAGGAGATCCGTAGAAGAACTAAAGTTGTTGACACAGCTGAAAGGATTAGTAAACTGAAGTGGCAATTGGGCACATTGCTCGTAGAACTGATGGCTGTTGGAGCACAAAAGTTCTCGAATGGAGACCGCGCACCGGAAAACGCAGCGTGGGACGACCTCCAACGAGGTGGACAGACGACCTGGTGAAGGTCGCTAGGAGTCGTATGTGACAGCTCGTTGTGGAAATCTGAGGGGAGGCCTTTGTCCTGCAGTGGACGTTCTGTAGCTGATATGAAGGAGGCGATGGCGGTGCAACATCCGGTTACGGATTGCACATTAGGATATATTAAGTGCTTTTTTTATTTGTAATTTGATCTTGCAACAGCAAAACTAACAGTCTTCGGCATGATCCTGGGGTTTCTCTCCCTAGCATAGGTCATCATTTTGGCCGAATAAAATCCACTGCTGGACACAGGCCTCCCCCAAAGATCACCATAACGACCGATGGGAACGATGGATGGGTGTATTGTGTTCTCATTGGGGGGTTCTGCCATAATCGCCATTTGCATTGGCAGGCGGGTTGGCGATCGCAGTTGAATTGTTAATGTACTCAAAGGACGCTGCTGCCCATCCTCCGGCTAATCCCATAGTCGTCTTTTACGACACCCTTGGGATGAGATGGGTTGGTGCTATTCTTAGCCGGCACCACACGACCACACGGCCTAGCATAGGTGATTGTTAGTAAAGGCTATTGTTCTGCCTTTTTACTCATTTTCGTTCTCGAACGTATGTTGCACAACCTACATGTGGAGCTTACTGTTTATCTTGGTTACTGATGGCGAGGCCGAAATACATGTTATAAACATTCTTCACGAAACACACGGGGAGTGCCCATTTGCGCGATGACATCTTGTAAGTTAACTATACTGATAAGAAAAGGCCGGTATTAATACATAAGTCTATGTTTCTACCTTCATTAAACTCTTTTTTAATGAACTAAACAAACCATTTACGAGAATTTATTCACAGTCGCTAATTACAATTGTTTAATGACTTTATATAAGTTAGAAAACAGTATACTATGGTTTTAAATTGTACAGTTTACGCAAAAATTGGCGTAAATAGTAACGTGAAGTAGAAATTGTATTAAAGCAAAAAAAATTGAGATGCTTGATTTTAATACAATTCTTCTTGTAATTAGGGCCCATAACTATCAAAATCAGTCATCAAACCGAACGGGATTTTGGGGAATCGTCTGGGACTTTAGAACATAGAGTTTCTTTGAAGATGTACTGTACAACTATGCTCAAGTGTTTACCGCTAATTATAGGCTCGATTTGTAACATTCATATCAGCATGATATTTATTAATATTTGCAATAATAAAACACTTTTAAACGGATTATATCGCGTATATTATAGTTTTTTGTTTTTCCTGACGTTTCGAACACTTTGCAGGGTCTATAATATACGCGATATAATCCGTTTAAAAGTGTTTTATTATGAGTAATAATTGCAAAAACCCAAGACATTACTAATATTTGCAATATTAACCTACCTAGGTAGAGAACCTCAAACTTTTTGCGGCAAACATCAATCACATCGGAACTTTTTGCGCTAGTTTTTTAACTACTTACTTTTGTTTCCTCCACGCTGCCAATTAGCGAGCATGACGATAGTCATCACAGGCGACATTCGTACACCAGTTATAAACAAGAATAATACGAGTGAATAATTGAATGCGTCCCTTTGGTTCGCCGCTACCGAATCTAAAAGACGAGCCAAGAGCAAAACGATATGTTGCATGAGGTGTTTCAGTGGTACACTGGGCGCAAATTGTTAAGAGGCCCGTACTCATGCAGAATAAAAATGTGTGCGGCAGCATTGTCAGATTTTCACTAACTAAAGCGGCATTGTGCAACCTTTGAAATAAAAAAGCGAGATACATTCGATGAAAGCAGGACATAATAAAAAATAAAAATAACGTCTTTTTTATTATGTATGTTTTTCACTTAGCAAGCTTTATTTTTCTTAGCAAACTAATATGAGATGAGAGAAAACTAGCTGTGAGCCGCGGTTTCACCTGCCATCTTATTTAAAAGAAATCGGATTATTTATAAAAGTAGCCTAAGAAATTCTTTATAACAGCTATCTGTCAGTGAAAGTCCCGTCAAAATCGGTCCAGCCGTTTCGGAGATTACGTGGAACAAACAGACAGACATACATAAAAAAATGATTTTTGTTATACCTACCTGATATACGCATTTAGTAAAAAGCTGTTATTTTGACATTACAAACAGACACATCAATTTTATTTATTTGTATAGATAATGAGTTTGAAAATTACACGTACTTATTATGGTATAATTTCAAACATCAAATATCTAATTATCTATACCAATCTTTAAACTGTAATTTCATGGTACAAACAATTCACCAGTAATGTGCAATGCAAATGTCCCACGAGGCGGCAACTCTCTTGGCGTGCTTTCCGCCTTTCGACATCCTGGTGGAGACGGATGCATGGATCTATGATCAGACACGCTCCCTTCGCCAGAGCGGCGACAGCGCGCCTGCAGGGGCGTTAGACAGGCTAAGGCGGCTGGCTCATCGGCGCGCACTCGTGATGTGGTGACATTGCCTACGGTTGCAGTTCGCACCAAGCGCGACGTCGAGGCCGTCCTGCCACTCTACGGAGCCTGGCTCTGAAGGAGGGAGCGCGTCACCTACTGTCGGACGCAGGTGTTCACCGATCACGGTTGTTTCGGTCTGTACCTGCACAGAATAAGACGCGAGGTTAAGGCACAGTGCCACCATTGTAGAAGCGACCAAGATACCGCACAGTACACGCTCGAGGGGTCCCTGCGTGCGGATCCTAGTCGATTAGATCGGGCAAGATCTCTGTCTGCCGGCTATGTTGGCAGAGCATGAAAATTGGAGTGCAGTGGTCTACTTCTGCGAGAGTGTCATGCTCCGGAAGGAGACTGCAGAGCGGGATCGGGAGGGCTGATCCCACACGGAGAAGGAGGACACGGCGCCGGGGTAACAACCGCCCCGGTGCTCAGGTCCAGCACGCCTGAGCCACGGGTGCGCAGATTGGAGAGTCTGCATGCTCATACGGCGAAGGCACGGCGGCGCGCACGTGGTCAGGTGCCGCCGTGTGCGCAGCATAATGCACAGCGAGGCTTGGGGGGGATCCTTTACAATCCTCCCCGAGAAGTGCCTGGGTTGGCGGCCTTTTAACGGTCACCTTCCCTCCGCTAGAGTGGGTGACCGTTCTAGTGTTATTTTACGAGGACCTGGAGCCCCTCTTCGAAGATGACCGCTCCGGTGGTTTTAGCCGGTAGGAATCCGGCATGCCACTTCACCCTTCGCCTGGGGCGTAAAAAAGCGTGATACAATCCTTTAATTTCTTCTGAGTGTCATGCATGACAGAAAAATCTGCGTGAGCGTTTTGAGTTTCTTGTACCTAGGGGTACAGCCTGTCGTACATCTTCATCTCTTCTCCTTCGTACTCCTCATCACACCTCCAACCGTTATGCTGGATCATTTACAGTACACGGAGTGCGTCTCTGGAATTCTCTTCCACACACACTACGCGACAGCTCTTCTTTGGACGTTTTCAAGAAAGGACTCAAAAAGCTTTTCCTTTCAGTCTAACTTATAAGTATGTATTTAAGGTATATATTTATTTTATTCGCCGTGTGGTGCCGGCTCAGAATGCCACCACCCCATCTCCTCCCATGGGTGTCGTAAAAGTCGACTAAGGGATTGGCCGGAGGATGGGCAGCAGCGTCCTTCGAGTACATTAACAACTCAACTGCGATCGCCAACCCGCCTGCCAAGCGTGACGATTATGGCAAAACCCCTCAATGAGCCCACAACACATCCATATCGGTCGTTGTGGTGATCTTTGGGGGAGGCCTGTGTCCAGCAGTGGACTTCATTCGGCCGAAATGATGATGATGATTTATTTTTATAGTTATGTATTTATTTAAGTATATATTATATCTATGCTGTATAGTTGGCTATTTTATCATTATTCTTAACTCTTTTGTTTCCATTTTTTATTTATTTTTACATTCAAAGGTTTGCTGGAAGAAAACTCAATGTTGAGTTAAGCTCGCCTTTGTACATCATGTTTTATTTTATTTAACAATAAGTCTGTTTTATGTTGTACAATAAAGAATAAGAATAAAAAATCATTTAATAACAAAAAACAAAAAATCCTTCCTCACTCACTATGAACCCAGTGTGCACCAATCTCGCGGCAAAAAAAGCATTGCAAGATGGCCGATCAACGCGATCTCGGATGCAAATGGCGGACCCAAAAGCGCCGCCGGCACATTTAAATGTCGCAAACTGATGCTGATTCTTTCTCGAATGATTTTTGCTCTATTTTACAATGCCCGACATTGTGCTGCTGTGAATCAAACAATTGTACTCAGCGGCGGAATGCCTGAAAGGATGCTTCGGATGTGTGATAAGATTCCTTGTGTTTTGCGACTTCTTGTGTAATTTTGGACTTCATTTGGCGAGTGGGGTATCTAATTAAGTCTGTAATTTCGGCAGTGTAAACATCTCTGGCGAAATTCTTTAAAATGGGTTAGTTTGGAATATACATGAAATAGTGAGTTCCGTTTGGACATCTGCTGTTAGACTCACCTTTATGGTACCCAGGTACTATGTATATTTGACGGCACGATTAGTGTAGTGCTAAGCAATTAGTTTTCTGCGCTACGTGTCGTAGGTGCGATAACCGCACGGAACAAATATTTGTATGATCTACAGATAGTTGTTCCGGGTCTGGGTGTTTGTGCAGGTGAGATTTATGTCTGTAAACTGTACTCACGACACAGGAGAAATCCTATTGTCACTGTTTTTTAACACGCTTTTATTAGCTCGGTATGTAGCTATGTAACGGAATTATTGAATTCGATTTTCATCCCCTTCAAAACGTCGGATTGATTTGAAACTTCGCACACTTATCAAGGACCGATGACAATGCAATCATTTAAATAGTTTGTCCCATTATCCTAGCCAGGATCCTCGGCATTAGCGATATTTTCATCTCTGATACCCGGAAAAAATGACAAATTCGTCGACATACACAAACTTGCACAAAAAATAATACTTCCATAAGATGTCGATTCAATTTTCCGCGGCCGATTTTATCCGTAATGAAGGGAGAATGTGTTTACATAAACGTTGCAAGGAAAATGCTTGGGTAAATAATTACCACCCGGAGTTATTGAGACTATGGACAGGCAACATGGACATTCAGCCACCCCACACTTTTTTTTACAACAAAATATTTTTTTGTTAATCACTCTATTGTTATTTTAAATTTATTGAAGATTATTTTCTTCTTTTTAGTTCAGATATCTACAAAAGCGTGTTTTTTTTGTGTTTTTAAACTTTTATTTATGCTAAAGACGACCTCGATTAATGAAAAAGATATACTTATAGATATATTATGGTACGGGTTTAGATGGTACCAATAACAATAGACGGACTCGACATTAGAGCATCAGTAGGATTGCCTATTATTAGTTGATTCTATAAGAGGGGTCCGAGAACCGACCCCTGCGGAACACCGCACCCTCCTCTTTACGCTACCGTCCCTGCCCCCGTGGCCAATGCCTATCACACAGATAGGTCAACAATCGGTACTTAGACTATGCATAGTTTGCTTTTGGGAAAGCCGACGTGACTTGTACGACGTGAATTATATCTAACTAAAGTAACCGAAATGTAAATGTAAATGATTGTGAAATACAATTTACTTCGTTCAGTATGAAATTATCATCATCATCATCCCCTCAGCCGAAAAACGTCCACTGCTGGACATAGCTCTTCCCCTAAGAGCGTCACAACAACCGGTCTCAGTTTATGTTTTGTGCGTATTGGAGGGTTTTGCCATAATCGCCACGCTTGACAGCCACCTGGCGATCTCAGGTAAGTTGTAAATTTACTCAAAGGATGCTGATGCTGCGCATCTACCGGGTAATCCCGTAGTCGGCTTTTACGACACGTGCTATTCTTAGCTGGCTCCACACGGTTATGAAATTATCAGTAGGTATCACTGTATTATGCTCCAGTGTGATCTTACGAGGACCTGGAGGCCCCCCTTCGGTGCCGAAGATGACAGCTCCAGTGGTTTTAGCCGTTGGAGTCCGGCATACCCCTTCACCCTTCCCAGGGGCGAAGGAAGTTCCATGTAGAATTTCCACTGGAAACCAATAAAAAAAAAGTATCTATGTATTAAATAACAGCTTGTCATTGTGTCCCAGGCGGAACATAGGTGTCTTGCAAGTTGTACTTTTTTGTTCTCACAATATTCAACCTTACATTCAACATGAACTTTCTTAAAGTCAAATAATATCGCGTTCTAAGTAAATCTTCTGGTCAAAACTCGTATGTTATATTGCAAAGCGTACCATTTTCGATAGCTAAACAACCCATTCATCTAATTCAATACGTGAACGCGACATAAATCGCGCGCCTGAAGAACGCGCGCGTTGCGGATAAAATATGGCCGCCGATGTGACATTCATCCTTTCCCGCGCAATTTACATACTTTAGCATTTCGATTTTTGTGACTCTCAGTGCGACATTCCCACGGTCAGACACGTCTTAATTTAATTCTAAATGCCTGCATATGATAAAATATAATACATTTGTGATGATTTTTGTGCAAATATAAAGATAACCCAGTTGTGGTTTGGTTTTATCTTGTTTTCTTTTCCTAATTTTGCTAAATTCTTCAAACTAGCATCGCGCAAATTTAGTCTCAAGAAAAACCAGCTTCATTATCAATATCTCCCCATTTAAAACTAACGATCAGCTTGTCGAGTTTGTAATGTATGAGATGCATAAGGTTATTTTAATATCTTTCTCGTCTTTTTATAATCGACATGCAAAAGTTATTTGTTATGTTGAGACCCGTTAAGTTTACACCGTGCATGACTAGATTCAGTCAATCAATCGAGACTCAGTTTAAGTCGTGCTGATAGGTACGTCGTGTACATTGCAACAGGTAGAACAACTTTGACGTGTTCTGAGTTTAGTTTACACGGCTCTGAAGTTATTAATGTGCGAAATTGTTACTTTGATTCAGTGGCATTCGCGATGGACTTAAAATCTGGGTTCAATAAGGCCGTACAAAAGGAAAGATTATCTTGTTAGAGAAAAATATTAAGTATCTATCTCTAAGTACGTCGTGTACATTGCAACAGTTAGAACAACTTTGACGTGTTCCGAGTTTAGTTTAGATGGCTCTTAAGTTATTAATGTGCGAAATTGTAAAGAATTGTTACTTTGATTCAGTGGCATTCGCGATGGACTTGAAATCTGCGTTCAATAAGGCCGTACAAAAGGAAAGATTATCTTGTTTGAGAAAAATATTAAGTATCTATCTCTAACAAGGTTGTGCTTGGGAAGTATATACAAACATACAGTGAATTTCAGTAAACTCACCCCGATTGACTTAAATTTCATATGATTAAGCTACACTTAAAACAAGTGGGGACAGGGAACAGAAACACAGCGTTGTGTTGTGGCTCACGGCTCAGGGCATAACGGTATTGAAGATTTTGTAAATATAGTATATCAGTGTTTTTTCAAATTCAAATTCATTTATTTCAGGTACCACATAACCCATATTAGAAAACATCTTTAAATTATTCAATAATAAATACATAATCACACATAAATAAATACAAAGGAATAAATACAATATAAATACAGCTACAACACACAATGTATTATAATTAACTAATATTAATTACAGTAGTCTCTTACGTGTGACACTATATGTAACTTGTCTGTCACAGCAGTGTCGCACATAAGGACAGTCCAATCTGTTTTAAAAAGAAGTACATACCGAAAAAATGTTTTGTTTCATTTTGGATATAATAAAACTAAAATGTAAATCAACTTGCCTTTTATTTTGAGATCAAATAATTCATCATCATCATATCAGCCAAAGGACGTCCACTGTTAGTTTATTGTTATATCAAGATGTTGTCTGCAGCGAAAGTGCGCATTCATGGGATACAAGATGATAACTGGGTTATAAAGGACAAACTCAACCAGTATCGGGGCCTGATAAAATTATATCAGTATTGGAGAGTATTCATTAAGATAACTTTAACAAGAGGAAACAACTTGATAGAATTAGATACACAAAGAAGAAGAAAATGGAAAAAAATCTCTTGCCGCAGTTTATGAAAGATAAAATTGGACTTCTGGGGTGGAGGCCTGGTGACCTGAAACACAGGCTTCAGCCTAGCTTAGGCACCAGTCTCCCACAATAAATTTGAATAATACTATAACTAGACAATATTGTATTTTATTGCAACTTTTTCATTATTGTGGTGAGAAAATAAATTACTTACTGTTGACCAAAGGCCTCCCCCATAGATTTCCACAACGACCAGTTACATGCCACCGGCATCCAACGACTCCCAGCAATCTTCACCAGGTCATCTGTCCATCTCGTTGGAGGTCGTCCTACGCTGTGTTTTCCGGTGCGCGGTCTCTACTCGAGGGCCTATTTGCTCCAATGGCCATCAGTTCTACGACCAATGTGCCTCTCCCAATGCAATTTTGGTTTACTTATCTTCTAAGCTATGTGGGCAACTGTAGTTCTTCTATGGATCTCCACATTTCTGATTCGATCTCGTAGAGAAATACCAAGCCTATCAAGTTACTCTCGATGTGGCTGAATTAAATACATTAATATTGTTATTAATAGCTAACTATAATCGAATGCCTCGTGCTATCTGTATGTGTACTTAAAATAGTTCGACCGTTTATTATCTAATACACTGAGGTACCTACTTGAATTTGGTTACTTATATAACAAGGACAATCGAAGAAGCCACAGCCCTACTGGGTACCTATAACCTACTTGCTTACTTCTTTCTATTTCTCATCAACCTAAAGAGCTCTTAGCATCCGACACTCGTCGTTGTCTTGCGCCTCGTCTCGCCAATAAACTTAACCAAACCGTTTTCTAATCACCTTTTATTCTGACCCCAGATGACAAAATCTGTTTCCGATGCGAAACGCTTAAATGTATAAGCGGTTTGTCATTTTTTCAGCTACTTGATAGCATAGCACCGGTTCCGGTTCCTATACCAACATTTACGAGACGGGCTTGCATACCTGTTTGAAAAGTTAAAAACCGTGAGCCGAAACGCTTCTTAATTATAAGCTCTGCTTGTATTGACTCAGTGTTTATATCGTGCATCTGATCAGCCTGAAGACAAACAAATACATCGTCACAGTATCCAATTTGAGCATGATGAGGTTACCAAGCTACCGGCCACTCAGCAACTGTCGTAAAGTACCATCGGTACAGCGGTACACGGCGGTAGCTTGCTATTAGCATGAGAAATTACAAGGTGCATGACACGATATGCGCGGGCGACTGTACCATTGGCAAATGTGCTTATGATAGGTTGGGTTTAAATTACACAGGAAGATTTCAATTAGGGACTTATTTTCATGTAGTTTGTATGATATCTAAGTGACGATTAATGGCAGTATGTAGTTATGAGCGTAAAGGAACTTGCTGCAGGTCACCGACCGATACTTGAAACTCTGAGTTACAAAATTACGTTGGCCTATTGATTGTCGGAAATCCACTAACAAATTTCTTATTTCTCCTCATTATTAATGATGAGAGATCTAAAAAGGTCAGGTTCCTTTCTTTCTTTTCTTAATAAAACGTTGCCTCACTAGGATTTCTCCGGTGTCGTGGGTGCGTTTACAGACATAAATTCCACACACAATATACCCAGACCCAGAACAAACACCTGCAGATTATACAAATGTTTGTTCCGTGTGGGAATCGAACCGACGCCAGCGGTCCAGCGATCCAGCAGCCGACTGTAAGTTTGAACAACCTTGGATACAGGACACTAACGAATATAACATTTACGAAGATTCTGCTATCGCTACGTCCCTTGTGGAGCGCTCGCACAAGAGTTACAGGCTGCACGCATTCGACAATTAAACCCAAGAGCCACCCGCGGACACGACCCGGTGCAAGCCTCGACAGGCATGATGGATATCACGTAAGACCACAGCGTGTATTTGTATCATGGGTACTGTATTTGTGAAGGTGAAGATGTAAAAATGTGCAAAACCTCCAACGTGTGCTGCGCCGTGTCCTCCGAGCAGTCTCCACGGTGATGACAACTGGGCGTTCCTTATCAGCCCATTCGATACAGGTACTTCCCGAAACACCCATAGTTCGAGAGCACCCGCGTCATCTGGAAGCTGAAATGCAGCACGTCCTCAGGCTGGTGGAATGATGGTCTCCGCAGGGTGGCTAGCTCGAGCTGGATGAGACCGAGAAAATCGGCTGATATCTACTGATATACATATCTATACCGCAAAATGCCGAAAAATTACAACAAATTTTCAACTTTATAGGGATAAATATTTCAGATTCATGGACATTCGTAGTGTACTTAGAGCTAAATCTAATCGGTTCCATTTTTACAATATATCCGTTTAAGCACTAGGTAAAGTTGGGCACTGGAACTATAACATTGCCTGCCTCAATTTCAACAGTCTAATCGACGTAAATGCATCATTCATGCACATTTAAGTTAAACCTTATTAGTAGTATTTAGAGATAGGAATGACAAATCTGCCACTTTTTACTTATACCGTTAGAAACAATGCTAGAGCTAGGGGGGTGACTGCTTTACAGTCATCCCCTCCGGGATGTGTTTAAAGGCGTGGCACCAATGGGCGGCTCTAGTGTGATCTTACGCTGACCTGGGGTCCCCCTTCGGTGCCGAAAATCAGTAGGTAGTTTTAGCCGGTAGGAGGCATACCCCTTCGGCCTTCCCCGGGGCGAAGGAAGTTCATGAAGAATTTCCACTGGGCACCAATAAAAAAGAGGTACAATGCTCTTTAAACCGAAAAACAGTAATGTTTAAACTTCCCACTGCTTAGTGGCGAATATGTAGCACTGCGATGGTAGGTACCTAGCTGGACTCTTCCAATAATATAGTTACCACCAGTAAACTAAGCCGTGACTGAGATTCTCTTGCCTGAAAACCCTTATTTCTGCGTGATCTAGTCACAGAACCGGTGAACCAATGAGCTGGCTTTCGAATCATTAAAACAATTGATTACATAAGACAAAAAATATTTCCACAAAACAGTCTACTTTCCTGTTATTGGTTGATTATTACCAAGAAGTTTAAACTGACCAATCAGCGATGAGCGAGTAAGTTTTTGTTTACCGTAATCAAGGGTTCACTTTACACGGAAACACTTTTATTATTGCGTTAAATTTGAATGATTTTAGGCTTCACTGCGTTGCAGTAAGTTGTATACCTATACATATTTATTGTATCTATCTATTTACACAAGAAAGACGCTATATTTTTTTGCCTTTTTAATACAATTGCTGTGCTGGTGTTGCATGTTGCATATCTAATATATATACCCACCAATCGATGTAAAGCGCGCCCATTTTCGAATTATTTCGCCTTTTTTCGATTATTTGTGAACTCCTGCGTTCAGCAATGAGTATATAAATACATTAGTATACACCAGTGTATTCTGATTTGAAAACGCTGGCCTGTCTGGAGCTCTTTTGGCTTCACCAGATTCGCCCGGTTTAGCCACAATTCTCGGAAACGGATGCGAGGAGCCCCAATTTTTTTTTAAATTATAAACTTATTACTTATTATTCATACACTAATACGTTTTGTTTTAATAAGCAAAGATGTGTCATATCGATTAACTCATGGGTCGGCAACCTTTTTTATTAAGGTGGCAACAAATTTTACCTGTAGAGAGTGAGGGCCGCGTGTCGTAACGTTGTTTATAAAGCCGTTACATTATTTTTTTAACTATCGTATATTTAGCGGCCCGCACCGAGGCGCCTCACGGCATACGGCCCCTCAGACTGGGTACCGGTTCCCGTTCGCGGAATTAGATGGTCAAATCATAAACTTATGTACATACCTTCCTACATGATGAAATTAAAAATGACTTGTATTAAGCTGTACGTCCGAAAGTTGACGGCACGGTTGGTGCAGTGGCTGATACAGGTGGCAGCTGCACTCCGGGTTGTGGGTTCGATTCCCGCACGGAACAAATATTTGTATGATCTGCAGGTAGTTGTTCCGGGTCTGGGTGTATTGTGTGTGGAATTTGTGTCTGTAAACGCACCCAGGACACCGGAGAAAACCGAGGATGGGGTAGTCATTTCTGTGCTGGATAGCTAAGAAGCGTCAATAGATATTGGATTGCTTAATAAACAAACAACGTCTCAGTCTAAGTAGGCTGCCTCTCTCGCCATAGATCTGGCCCTGTACCCCTATTGCCACTATCAAAAACATGTATAGATATTTAAAGATCCCGCTAATGTTTTATTCATTATGTACTGAGTTATTTCTATTTAATAGCCACCCGTGTTCGGAGTTTGGGTAAAAAGTTGGCGGGATAATAACGGGGCGTGGCTAAGCGCCTACTGGCGTGCGCCGTCGTAAATCGAACGAGCCTGTTCCAATTTTAAAATTATGTTCTAAAACTAAATATTATGGGATCTTTGTTATATGCCAGTTTAGATAATATAGGTAGATCATGGCTTTACTCGCTGGCGATTCTTGGTACTAAAAATAAAGGAAAGAACTCTCTGGATATAAATGCTACCACAGGTACGGCGCGTGATGTAAATGTTCAAATACGCGCACTTCAAATATTTAAATAAACAAGATCAACAGTTGGCAACCAGCGGCCCTTGAGGCCCGCAGAATATATCAAATATATTTGCCACATCTCATCCCGCGGGTGTCGTAAAAGGCGACTATGGGATTGGCTGGAGGAGGGCAGCAGCGTCTTTCGAGTACGCTTATAACCTAACTGCGATCGCCAACCCGTCTGTCAAGCGTGGTGATTATGACAAAATCCCCAATGAGCACACAACAGAAACCCATACTGGTCGTTGTGGCAATCTTTGGGGGAGGCTTAAGTCCAGCAGTGGATGTTTTTCGGCTGAACTGATGATGATGATAACGCTCATCACTGACTCACTGAATGACTCTGTAACGCTGTAAGAAAAAATGTGTACATTAAGTTAGAGTGCTTGTTATAACGGGCTGTATAAACGCCTTATAGCATACTAATTTACAATAAAAAATTAAAAATAATCTACTACGTGTTATTAAATATAAAAATATATGCATACAAAGTTATGACATGTGACCCTCACTGCTCTCCACGTATTTGTGGCCTTTATATTACAAAAGGTTGCCGACCCAAGAAATAGGTAAAAAGACTGAAGGCAAGACAAGATCTATGCCAAATACAATACACATATGCTGGGGCCAACGTAATTAAAATTGAAAAAAAAAATTGCAAGATTGTTTTCATAATATAGTATCTTCATAATAATTATAAAACGAGGTACGCACTGGATTATACGTCGATAAATTCTTACAGTTTACAACAACGATAAAATTCGATATACATAAGTATGTAGCGCGGTTGAACGCCGCATGGGGCCAAGTCTACAACCGATTACCTTCCTCGGCCAACAGTCTCATTAATCCTTGCTATTCTACGGAATTCAATTGCAATTTTTTGATATATCCTTTTTGTCATTAAACAAAATACATGTTTTTAACCTGAGGGCCGATTCTCGTAATTTAAAAATGTTCAAAATATAGTTCCGATCTTGTCTCAGTGTCTTAAATGTCACAAATGGTATTCTCCTAAACTAACAAACAACGTCAAACGTGAACTTACACTGTGATGAGATCGAAAATGAATCGAAAGTTGAACGAAGTCAAAACGGTATTCTGCTAACATTTCGAACTGTCACACGTACTAAATTGTCATTAAATAAACGTCAAAATTGAGATTGAAATGAGACTAGATCAAGATTATGCCGAAATCTGACTGAACTTTAAGAGTAGCAGAATACCATTATTTCGGTCAATTCATAATTTAATCTGTTCGGTCAGGTTTCAGTCATAGTGTAAATTAATTACGAGAATTGGCCCTCTGTTTGATAACAAAAACTCTTCATAAGGGACTCTAAACCAGAGGGATGGGCTGCAGGGTCCCTTCTGTGGAACAATATCAATACTGCCAAGCGTTGTGAGCAAAGGTTTTACAGTCATTGGTTGTGATACTGGTTTGTAATTAATTTAATGACGATACAATTGTGGAAATGTATGGGGGAGGCCTTTGATCAGCAGTGGAAACACACCCAACAATTATAGGCGCAGCAGGAAACATAAGCTAGGCTGTTTCCCGTACACTCATGGCTCACCTTCTGCAACGTGTCCTTGAATAGCTTCAATCATGTCTTCATACCGAATTGGTTTTACACCGTTATTTCGATTCTGTATTCAAGTATGTATGGGTGTTTGAGCTTAGAGAATTGACAAATTGAAGATGACATGCAGGCATGTGTATCAAACACATGTAATGTGAGAAGTCTGTGTAATAAGTTGTGTAAGTGGCCATTCTAATCAAAGTAAAACAAATACAATACTGCGCTCACCAACCCGCCTGCTAAGCGTGGTGAGTACTGGCAAATTTCCCTCCAAAATGACGACAAACTGTGAAAATCTACGGAGGAGACTTATGTTCGGCAGCGGTTGTTCTTTGCCTGATATAATATGATGATGGTGATGATTAGATTCCACATCACACAGTGTTACATTAACACGAAAAGAACGCTGCTACCCATCCCTCTGGTTAAGTCCCTTCTTTTACGGCATCCGTGTAGGAGATGGGGTGGTGCTATATTCTAAATCCGGACACCACACGGACGCCTGGGGTAACAGCAAATATTTGAAAATAATATAGGTACTTAATACTTTATTGACGATGTTAAGGTTGTCGATCTTTCGATAAGAAATAATTGTTTTATGCAAAACAATAAAACGAACCTTTTAAAAAGTTTTAATTCGATTGCATTTTTGTACGCAGATAAAAAATGATACCTTCCATACATTAGCAAGGGAGGATACCCTTTAATAACGGAATAATACTTGCTATCTCCATTTTCTGTTAGCATGTGTTGCAGCATTGTAATTATTATAAAACCGGTGATTAAACCCTTAACATAATGATAGTGTGCACTTTTTAATTACGGCAACACTACGTTTGAATTTAAAATTTCGAATAGGGTAAGTGCAAGATATTTCTTGTGTAACGTTTTTTGTTTTGATAATTACTGTAGTTAATCTAAACGTTGATAATTTAGGTACGTGAGATACATTTTATAAATATTTTTGGACGTAAAGGGCGTGTTCTACGTTATAAAAATTATCAAGGGTTCCTTTATTAAAGCGATGGCAATGTCTATAATCCATTGTAGTTATAGACCATTATAGTCCAGTTGTGGAGGTTACCGGGAGGCCTATGCTCACCAGTTGATATCTTGGGGTTGCCATCATTATGAAGATAATCTTCCTGGATTTTCAGCAAGTACCGTCTGCTTTTTTGAAAAGTTCCGTAAGTTCGCAACTATTTGGAAAAGTACGGACGTGGACGGACGGCACGTAAAATTGTCGGTTCCGGTTGTTAACATTAGACGTCAGTCGTTAAGCCAAGTCAAGCCTTTGGACGGGTTGAACAACTCTGACACAAGGTTGGTCACGAACCACACGAAAGAAGAAAAGGTCGGCAATGCATCAGCGACCTTTTAGTGTTGTGAATGTTTATAGGCGGTGATGATAGCTTACCTTTAGTTAAGCGCATGTTCGTTTGACCGCAATTATATAAAGAAGCCTTGTATACCGTGCGACAAGCTTTTAGTTCCCTCTGAAGTTACTTCGAGTAGGTATGACTAAAAACGGGCATTCGGGCTTCGGGGTGAACGCCACGAGAGAGAGCAGTGCCATTGCACAGGCTTTAGCAACTTCAGAGGGAACTAGAAGTTAGGCACAAGGCATAGCTACCTCTAAGGCGGTATAAATCTTATCTGAAATTTATTACTGTTATTTAGCCATTACCTATAATCATAATATTTATTCGCTGAATATAGAAAGAAATGAATTAAAATCTAGTGAATATGAGGGCGTGCCTCAAGGTTAAATTCTGCGTCCTTTTTTGGTTCCTTGCTTACATAATTAATGATCAGTACACGATGACTGAATTATCTAATAAAATTCTATTTTCGGATTCCCTTATACATCCCTTATTTATAAACCAATAGAAAAGATGAAGAACTTTTACATGTAAATGGTGGCTTGTCATTTCTATCTAAATGGTGCGCGGCAAACAATCTTATGCTGAATAGTAATAAAATTAAATGTTTAAAATTTCGTACTTCAAATCGAATTAAACATAGCGCTCGAAGGTAATAAACTTGAGGTTATAATTTTTTTTGTTTCATTTAATGAAACTGTTTTATGGGCTATTGATTCAAAGTTATAATGCGTACATGATGTAGGTATTTCCACCGCCTCAAGGGGCGTTCGACAGGCTGAGACGGTCGTCGAGGTGCGTGCGGTTCGAGGCCACGGCACAGTGTCACCACTGCGGGAGCGACCAGGATACGACGCTCGAGAAGTGCCCTGCGTGGGCTGCCGGGCAGCGGATCGTGGTTGATCAGATCGGGCAAGATCTCTTTTCTGCCAGCAGTAGTGGCAATGTTGGTAGAGCATGAAAACTGGAATGCCGGTCATCTTTCTTTAAGTAAGCAACCAGATCCACGATTTTGGCACACAGATTGGGAATCTGCGTGCTCACACCGGATCACCCCCGAGAAGACGGTGGCGCGCATGTAGTCACGCGCCGCGAAGCGCACAGTGTGGCTTCGGGGGGAGTTCTCTACAATTCCCCTCGGAGCGTTACCGCTTTACATTCACTGCATTCTAGATGTACCTTTGTTGTTCAAGGCGCCCAAAGTCAACTGCGACCGACGATTTTACATGCTCCAGGAAGCACGGAGACGCTTAGTTGTCATCTTCGGCACCGAAGGAGGGCTCCAAGTCCTCGTTAGATCAGACTAGAGCCGACCATTGGAGTCATGCCTTTAAGCACATCACAGAGGGGATGACTGTACTAGGCATGCCTTTTATGTTCTGTCGTTTCCACATTTCCCGGAAATTTTGAATTTGAAACTGTTCTATATTCGAATGTGTTTAAATTTTTAATCTCAAAACAGTTGAAAGTATTAGGATTAATGCTATTGTTTAGTCATAGCGTCGATTGTAATCTGTCAGAAAATGAATCTTTCTAAGGAAAATGTTCGTGCAATAATTTTCTACAACTTTAGAAGAGGCCTGACACGGCTTCATTGTTTTGAGCTAACATCTGTGTTCAGTGATGAAGCCCCATGTCTGCGGACTATCGAACGCTGGTATTTAGAATTCCAGCGTGGACATACTAGTGTTAGAGACAAATCTCGCGAAGGACGCCCAAAATCCGCCTTCACTGAAGATAACAGCATTGCTGTGAGACAACTTATTCTCGAAGATCGTCATGTGACGTATCGAGAGATAGAGGCTCTATTAGGCATTTCAGGGACAACCATTCAGAAGATCTTGCATGAAGCACTTGGTGTGAGAAAACTAGTTTGCCGTTGGATACCGCATCTGCTTTCCGACGATCACAAGGCGGCCCGCGTCAGATAGTGTAAGAAAACTTTGCAAATGTTCAACCGAGGAGAGTCAAATCACGTCTACGATATCATCAGTGGTGACGAATCTTGGATCTATGCCTACGATCCTGATTTCAAACCACAATCTACAATCTGGGTCTTTCATGACGAGCCAAAGCCGACTAAAGTTGTTCGTTCTCGAAGCACTTCAAAGAAGATGGTGGCCACGTTCGTTGGAAAAACCGGCCATGTTGCGACTATTGCACTTGAAGATCGTAGAACGGTTAACGCAGAATGGTATACCACAGTTTGTTTACCACAAGTCATCGCCGAACTTCGAAAATCTAACTCAAAGCGGCGCATCATCCTGCACCACGACAACGCCAGCTCACACAGCGCTCGTCAAACGATTGAGTATTTGAAGCAGGAAAAAGTAGAAATTCTTGACCATCCTCCATACAGTCCTGACCTAAGCCCTAACAATTTCTTTACACTTCCTAAAATTAAGAAAAGTCTTCGTGGTCAAAGGTTCCAGTCCGGTGAAGAAGCAGTCGACGCTTTCAAGTCAGCCATTTTGAACACCCCCACTTTAGAGTGGAATAAATGTTATAATAACTGGTTTGAGCGAATGGAAAAGTGTATTAAGCTACGTGGTGAATACTTTTCTTCAAACGATAAAACTTAACTAAAAGCGGTCACCCGCTCTAGCGGAGGGAAGGCAACTTTAAAATGCAGGCACTTCTCGGGCGCTACGTCAGCCTAGAAAACCACCCTTCTATTGACCTAAACTGATATTTACACGAAGAAAGAGGTGATTTTTAATTGCATAGTAGTTATTATAAATAAAAGTACAGTCAAAATCGATACATATCTATAATTGTTTTAAAGGTCGAACTAACAGAAAGAGTTTTAATCCAAAGTATTCTAAGTGTGTAATTACTTGAATTTACGACGTGTCGACTTAATTATGATTGCAAATGTCGTTACAATTTAATTGCAGGCACTATTTGTCAGTTTGCAACCATAAAATAAACAAACGTGTGACGTTATTAAAATTAAGCCATATTGTTATTGCTACATTATTGTTTATTTTATATAGTATCAAATAAAATGAGGAAGAAAAGATTTTTAGCATTCTCTAATAAATTTGATTTTCATGATTCATCATATCGGCCATACAACGTCCACTACTGAACAAAGGCCTCCCCCATAGATTTCCACAACTGTGTCATCATATTGGGGGGAATTTGCCCGTACTCACCAGGCTTGGCAGGCGGGTTGGTGAGCGCAGAATGGCTACTGTTCCACAGAAAGGATGCTGCTGCCCATCCCTCTGGGTTAGAGTCCCTTAGTCGGCTTTTACGACCTCCGCGGGAGGAGATGGAGTGGTGCTATATTCTTAATCCGGACATCATCATAATTTTTTCATGTTTGTTCAGAATAAAATAAAGTATAATAATTTAGTTTTTTTTTTAAAACGCTGCCCCACACTAGGATTTCTCCTGTGTCGTGGGTGCATTTACAAACACAAACTCCACATACAATACACCCAGACCCGGAACAACTACCTGCAGATCATACAAATATTTGTTCCGTGTGGGAATCGAACCCACGACCCGGTGCGCAGCAGCCACTGCACCAACCGTGCTGCCAAATAAGTAACGGAGCCGTGTAGTTCCGGTCACGAATAGGGCTATCCTATCTGATCCCGTGGGTGCCGTAGAAGGCGATTAAGGGGGTTTGGAACCCACTGCGTACAATTAAGCACTTTGGGTGAGCCGCAGGTGACGGGTAAACCACCAACACTAGCATACCCAAGCAGTGTTGGTGTCGGGCTGGCGGCCGACAATTAAACAGCAAAGCGCGTTTCGACATCCTGTGATAAGATATGCCGAAAGTAACTCTGTCACAGACATGTTTGTAAGGATACACCCGTAAATAATGTGAGAAAATGTAATGCTTTAGAATTAGATTACATCTTTCGAATAAAATTGTTGTGCTAGACTTCTAACAACTCTGCTAGAGATATGATTTGAATCTTCATCATCTTAAAATCAGCGAAAGAACGTCCACTGCTGAACAAATGCCTCCCCCACAACTGTGTCGTCATTTTGGATTTGCCAGTATTCACCACGTTCGGCAGGTGGGTTGGTGAGCGCAGTATAGCTGGTTGGTTTCCATTCCCTTGTCACCTTTTACGACACCCGCGGGAAGAGATGCAGTTGTGCAGTCCGGGCACCACGCGGACACTTTTTTATTTGAATCTTTAACCTCAATAATATAATATCTTTAGCTAGCTTTGATCAAAATAATCATTCGCGTATATACACGTGGTACGACTCTTGACGGAAATTTTGCTATTTAAAGCTGTGTATAATTAATAAGAGCAGAGCAGAGTTAATAAGAGGTTGTAGGCAGTTTTTTTATTTAAAAAAAAAAGACTTCTCGTCTCTTGTCGGCGGTGGACCTCGTGCAGGTGAACTGGATAAGAAATGAAACGAATTCGAAACGTCAGGAAAAACAAAAATCTAAAATATACGCGATAGAATCCGTTTAAAAGTGTTTTATTATAATGGATAAGAAAAGCTGGGTGTCGCTGGATTCACAAACAATACAAATAATAACCTATTATTCTACTGCATTATTGTGATTTATTTTAACAAGTGTAAGGAAATCATGGCCGTTAACATTGCTGCGTCAATTTAAAAAGTGCGTTCGGTTTTCGAAATGTCAGCGGAAGTGACATGCGACCCCGATAATGGGCGATGCGTGTGCGGCAAACGATGCCTGCGTTCGGATACACGCCGGAATGAGTCGCACTAATCGTCAACTTGACATTTTAAAAAGCGAGGGAAAAGTTTGTTATGTTCCGTTTTAGGTTGATTTTTAATATTTTCGAGATTTGTCAGCAGTCACGAGAGAACCATCACTGATGTGATCATTACTTGACAATAATAAGCTTGTACGTACTTATAACTAGAGACCTTTTTTTTTTTATTGATGCCCAGTGGAAATTCTTCATGAACTTCCTTCGCCCCGGGGAAAGACGAACGGGTATGCCGGACTCCTACCGGCTAAAACCACTGGAGCGGTCATCTTCGGCACGTAAGGGAGGCTCCAGGTCCTCGTATGATCACACTAGAGCCGCCCACTGGTGCCACGCCTATTGGCACATCTCGGAGAGGGTGACTGTAAAGCGGTCACCCCCCCGGGGAGATTGTAAAGGATCCCCCAAAGCGTCCTACGGCAGCGCGTGACCACATGCGTGCTACCGTCTTCTCTTGGGTCGCTTGGTGTGGGCACGCAGATTCCCCAATCTACGCACCCGCGAACCCAGAGGTCCCCCACCTTATAACAACCCCGGCGCCGTCTCCTTCTTCTTCGAGCGGGATCGGCCCTCTCCCGATCCCGCTCTGCAGTCTCCTTCTGGAGCATGACGCTCTCACAGAAGGAGACCACTGCATTCCAGTTTTCGTGCTCTGCCAACATAGCCGACACTACTGCTGGCAGAGAGAGATCTTGCCCGATCCGATCGACCAGGATCCGCTGCTCGGCGGCCCACGCAGGGCACGCCTCGAGCGTGTGCTGTGCGGTGTCCTGGTCGCTATCACAATGGTGGCATTGTGCTGTGGCCTCGCGTCCTATCCTGTGCAGGTACGCACCGAAACAACCGTGCCCGGTGAGCACCTGCGTCAGGCGATAGGTGACGCGCTCGCTCGTTCTGAGCCAGGCTCCGAAGAGCGGCAGGACGGCCTCGACGACGCGCTTGGTCGCAAATTGCACCCGCAGGCGGTGACACCATAACTAGATACCTACACTAACTATCCCAATGAATGTATTTGGGTTATCATATAAGACTTTACCAATAAAAAAATAGGACGGGTAATACATATTGAAAACTAAACAAGCAGAATAGCAGTCAACGTTATCCAGAATTTAAATAACGTAATAGTTTAGATAGCTGTCCCTTGTCCCTTGTATAATCCCTTCAAAAAGTCCTCCCTTATAGTCCCGCAGTCCGCATCGTGAAGGTAACGTCTTGTATAACTTTAATTGTGTACGCAGCGTGGGCTCGGCAATAACAGTGTCTTGTGCGACTTGGACGGTCGTTATACTTGATGTACGCCTAATGTGTGTAGTAGGATGTAGTTATTTTATGTAACTAATATCGCATACCGTGTGGTGCCGGTTCAGAATACCACCACCCCATCTCCTCCCGTGGGTGTCGTAAAAGTCGACGAAGGGATTAGCCGGAGGATGGGCAGCAGCGTCCTTCGAGTACATTAACAGCTCGACTGCGATCGCCAACCCGTCTGGCGATTATGGCAAAACCCCCCAGTGAGCCCACAACAAACCCATATCGGTCGTTGTGGTGATCTTTGGGGGAGGCCCGTGTCCAGCAGTGGACTTCATTCGGCCGAAATGATGATGATGATGATGAATATCGCAGTCGCACATTCTCCGACAAAGAGGATAAAGTGGTTTTATTGTCATTGCTCTCCGACTATTCACTTTGTAAGAACTTGTACAAATCAAATGCATTCTGAAGATCTCCGCAGTTATTATTTTCGAGCAGACATGATCCACACCTTTTCAATATCTAGATAATAAATGTCATAAAGATCTAATACAGATATTTCTCAGAATTATGCTGGTGCCTATCTTCTAGGCATAATTCAAAATGGCGGCATGGTTGGCTCTGTGGCTTAAGCGATCAGTTTACTGCGCTCAGAGTCACAGGCTTCGATCCTCGCTGGTACCCACGTGGGTGAGCCACGAACAATCCAATATTAATCTTTTTAGGGTTCTGTACGTCCGAATGAAAAACGGCGGAACCCTTACAGGATCACTCGTGTGTCTGTCTGTTTGTCCATCTGTCAAAGCCAATTTGGTCCGGATCTATTGGACCGATTAAGTTGAAATTTGGTACAATCCCCCCCACACCACATTTGGACCCATACAATATAACGTAAATAAACGAATTTTATTCATATGGGAGGTAATTTTGTATATAGAATACGAATGAAATATGAATTTGGCCATATAGGATAGGAGTTTATTAATAACAGACAAAAGGATTAGCTAAGCAAGTTCTAGATTTATTCAAGACGTCAAGTTATTTTCTTTTGTAAATGAATAGGTAATCGTAATATGCCGTGTGGTGCCGGCTCAGAATGCCACCACCCCATCTCCTCCATGGGTGTCGTAAAAGTCGACTAAGGGATTAGCCGGAGGATGGGCAGCAGCGTCCTTCGAGTACATTAACAACTCAACTGCGATCGCCAACCCGTCTGCCAAGCGTGGCGATTATGGCAAAACCCCCCAACGAGCCCACAACACACCCATATCGGTCGTTGTGGTGATCTTTGGGGGAGGCCTGTGTCCAGCAGTGGACTTCATTCGGCCGAAATGATGAATCGTAATATAATCATAATAAAAAGTAACTCTTCTTATTTCTAACAAATATCGGTTATCAGATGATGATCTGGCAGGAACTAGGGGGCCTCATGGATCGCGGGGGCCTGGGCACTTGCCCAGAGCGGCCAATGGAAAAGAGGGACCTGGTTATCACTGCTTCCTTTCATAAATAATAGCTTTTATCTCAAGTGCATTTCACAGATCGTTATCGACGCGACGTATTCTATAGACTATATTTCAAATAATTAATTGCGTGTCGTGTCCCGATTAAGAATGTAGCACCACTTCATCTCATGTGGTAGATGTTTTAAAATGTAACTAAGGGAGTCTAAACCAGAAGGATGGGCAGCAGCGTCCCTTTAGTGTTTTGTTTTTTTTTAATAAAACGTTTCCCCACACTAGGATTTCTCCTGTGTCGTGGGTGCGTTTACAGACATGAATTCCACATACAATACACCCAGACCCGGAACAACTACCTGCAGATCATACAAATATTTGTTCCGTGCGGGATTCGAACCCACGACCCGGAGCGCAGCAGCCGTCTGTATCAGCCACTGCACCAACCGTGCCGTCAAGTGGAACAGTATCCATTCTGCGCTCACCAACCCGCCTGCCAAGCGCGGTGAGTACTGGCAAATTCCCCCCAAAATGATGAAATAATTGTGAAAATCTATTGGGAGACCTCCGTTTACCAGTGGACGTCTTTTGACTGATATGATGAAGAAGAATTGTTGTTGCAAGTAGATGTAGGTGAAGCATTTCAATAGATTGACATATTTTTAATTTGGTAGTACATAACATATACAGAACACAACCATTTCCTTGAAGCTTAGAGCCAATTAATGCCACAATATTTTCTGTGCCTATTTGAGAGGCCACCCTCGAAAGCAAACCTATGGCGTAATTATACAAACATTAAAAAATGTGTGTTCATGGGGATATAGTGACAGTATTTTTAAGATGTAATTAGAAGTTTAGAACACTCTTTGAATGTGTGGACAACATAAAAACTTTTTAAATCATTGTTGACTGTATTTTGTTCTAAAAAATCCTTTCGGTTTATGTGCCTATTGTGACATCCAATTTTAATAAATATTTTCCTTGTAATCTTTTTTGTGAATAGCATTGTATAATGTTCACATCAAAATTGTTAAACGTTATAAAGATATCAGAAACTGTTTGTGAAAGATTTTATCGTTGTTTACAACCGATAGGTAGGATGGATAACAAAACCTATTTTAATGAAAAATCAGCTTTCGATGGCACCAGAGGAAAATATCAACATTTCCAAAATATAACGAGAAAGACGTCAGATTTATTTCAAAGGTTTGTATTGTCGACAACTGCAAAAAACCTTCAGGATATCTTCTGAAGATGTTATATATATAAGATGCCTTACAATCACACTCTCCGAGATGTGCCTATAGGCATGGTGCCAGTAGGCGGTGCTAGTGTCACCATACGAGGACCTGGAGCCTCCCTTGGGTGCGGAAGATGATCGCCCCAGTGGTTTTAGCCGGTAGGAGTTCGGCATGCCCTTCGTCCTTCCCCGGGGCGGAGGAAGTTCATGAAGAATTTCCACTGGGCCCAATAAAAATAAAGGTTTATCCAGAGGACGGGCGGGAGCATCCTTCTGTGTGCTTAAACAACATATCACCGTCCAATCCGTCAAGTACAGTGATTATGGCTATGCCCTTTGACAGATCGTTGGGGAAATGGGAGGGGGACGAGGGAATGTTTAATATTATCTATCCTGCGGGTGTCGCAGAAGGCAATTAAGGGAGTTTGGAACCAGGTGCATACCATTAAGGTTACTCGTGAGTTTTAGGTAAACCACCAACACTAGCATACCCAAGCAGGGTTGGTGTCAGGCAGGCAGCTGACTGTAGAACCCTTCAAAACCTATGCAATATGACTATATATTGCGCCGAATCCAAGTAACTTGGATAATGGTGATTATATGATATATTTTGTCTACTAGGCCATGTCGTCAGTACTCCAGTGGCCTCGGGCTAGGACGCCAGGTGGAGATAGACTGGCGCGACGTCATCAGTGACGCGGAGCAGATCGTCGGCTACCCGACGTCGTTCCTCAACCTTCGGTGGCTGTTTAACGACGAGATTGCCAGCACTGCCATACATTTGAGGAAGCTGGTGAGTCGGAATATTATTTCAGTTATATTTAAAGTACTGAGTGTCCTTGTAGATTTGTGCATCATCATACTTGCTAAAGAACGTCCACTGCTGAACAAAAGCCTCCATCATAATTGTGTCGTTATTTTGGTGGTATTTGCCAGTACTCACTACGCTAGGTAGGGGGGTTGGCATGGATGCGTGGGTCTAGGATCGGACACGCTCCCTCCGCCAGAGCAACGAAATCGCGCCTCCTGGGGCGTTTAACATGCTGAGGCGGCGGCACGCACTTGAAAGTGGCGTCATCGCCTGAGGATACAGTTCGAGACCAATCGCGACGTCGAGGCCATCCAAGAGGGGCACTCTTCAGAGTGTTGTGGGAGCGTCCTTCTCCTTCTGTGAGAGCGTCATGCCCCAGAAGGAGACTGCAGAGCGGGATCGAGAGAGGGCCGATTCCACACGGAGAAGGACGAGACAGCGCCGAGGTAACAACCGTTCCGGCGTCCAGGTCCAACACGCTAACACGCCCCCTGTCGTCGCTATATGACCCCTGTCTCGGCCTCGGGGGTCTCTCGGGGGATTGCATTTAATAGCTGCCGTATTTATCTTTTATCAATGTGTAGATCATCATTTCAGCCGAATAGAATCTAAAGATCGCTACAACGACCGGTCCGGGTGTGCTGTGCCTTGTATGCTACTTGGAGGGTTTTGCAATGTAAAGATCAACTGTTTTAAATATTTTGTAACGAACAGATTTGTAAAACACTATTTTTACAAAAATCTAACCTAACCCTGAGTTGCTTTCGGCATTTCTTCTCAGAGCTTCTCTTTATGTAACGGAATGCCCTCTGTTGTTTCAGTGTGATGTGTAAAACTGTCTGTTTGGACCTAATTACTGAATAAACGAGTCTCTATTCTATACATCAATGAGGCCATTGTGGGCTGGTGAAATGTATTTTGTGGACGCTTTGGCATTGATTTATGTTTCGTCATCTATTTTGACTTCCTTCCAGTGGCTAACCATATAGATTTTTTGCTGGCCTTAGATGGAAGCTTCCACAAACTCTTAAGACTTTGGTTTCACTTTCATTGCACCATCCATCCTTATCATCATCACAGCTCTTCATTTCCGCCGACAAGCGTCCACTGCTGGACAGAAGCCTCCCCCCAAAGATTGCTACAACGACCGGCATAGGTTTGTTGTGTGCTCATTGGGGGGTTTTGCCATAATCGCCACGCTTGGCAGACGTGTTGATGATCGTAGTTAAGTTATAAGTGTACTAGAAGAACACTACTGCCCATCCTCTGGCTAATCCCACAGTCGCCTTTTACGATACCCACGGGGTGTAATGGGGTGGTGGTAGTCTTAGCCGATCATCATCATAGCTCTTAGGTGAAATAAATCTTTTTCATCCTGCAGGTTGGCACCAACCATCCACTCCTGAAATCGGCCAAGAACATCTTAGTAGGATCCAAAAGTAATTTACAATCCGTCGGCCTGATCATCCTACTTGTATCTAAAGCTGCCGGCTTCAGCCCCGTTGACTACAATGGAGAGCATTATGCTTCTGGTATTCTGCACTCTCAGAGAGCATTAGCAGAGATTGTGGAGATGAAGCGGACAGGCCACGTCATACACAAGGCGATGGTCAACTTGCAGGAGAAGGATAAAAACGCGGATAAGTTCAAAGATCTGCTGTATGGCAACAAGATTGTGCTGTTAACGGGTAATATATTGAAAGATACTTTAACTATCATTGAAACAGTGCATATAACATGTTTTATTTTTTCAGTTTTGACGAGCCGTGTGGTGCCGGTTCAGAATACCACCACCCTATCTCCTCCCGTGGTTGTCGTAAAAGTCGACTAAGGGATTAATCGGAGGATGGGCAGCAGCGTCATTCGAGGACATTAACAATACAACTGCGATCGCCAACCCGTCTGCCAAGCGTGGCGATTATGGCAAAACCTGGGGGGTTTAACGAGCCCATAACACACCTATATCGGTCGTTGTGGTGATCTTTGGGGGAGGCCTGTGTCCAGCAGTGGACGTCATTCGGCCGAAATGATGAATGAATGATGATGATGATATGACTTTCGACTACTCCAACCTGAGTGTTGTTTGCCAGTTGTTGACAGTTAACATATTATACCGCGTCTACGTGCGACAGACTCGATGATTCCATAAAAGATCTTTAGACTGTCGCCGCGTTGAAACTGCCTTGTGGTATCACTATTGGCATTAAAATACGCGAAGGATGTTATTTTGGAGATGGTCCTCTAAGCCTCTCCTAAGACGGGAACACTGCCCGGAATTACGATGTTGTGGCTCCGTGTCAAAGACCAGCAGAACGCTAAGCCAGCTCTGTCTCGCCGACCATCCTACCGTGCGCCGACAGTCAGTTCCGTTGACTTACAAGTGGGTTAATTATACCCGTTACATGACCATCTATCGGCCTTCAGACTCACCACTGTCGGTTTAAAGGTTGAGCTGAAGTGGAATGGAATAATGAATTTCAACTGAATTGGTGTCACATCTCCCCATCTCCTCCCGTGGATGTCGTAAAAGTCGACTAAGGGATTAGCCGGAGGATGGGCAGCAGCGTCCTTCGAGTACATTAACAACTCAATAAGCCCACAAAACACCCATATCGGTCGTTGTGGTGATCTCGGGGAGGCCTGTGGCCAGCAGTGGACTTCATTCGGCCGTAATGATGATGATGATTTTGGCTGATATGATGAAGTAAAGTATGTAGGTAGAATAAGGAAGGCCATATGCGGCTTTAACGAGCGTGTTCGGTTAGATCACGGTCGAACCGAGCAAGCTTGGATCGGGTAGTGATGTCCAAGGGCGGTTTACCCCTGGCCCCGATTAAAGTAGAATTCGAGACACTTTCGAGTATAGTCAACCTACTTATTGGCTATATTAAGCTGCTGCCCACCTTCCGACTTATCCCTTAGTCAACTTTTACGACACCCATGGGCCGAGATGGGTTGGTGCTATTTGTGCACCATATACCATACTATTCATATAATAAAATAACCCTTCAAATATGCATCGTTTCGTGTAGGTACTAATTATTTTCATTTAGTTTAGTTTTTTCAATTCAATCCTACCTACTTAAAAATCTCAGAAATCTCTGTTCTGAGACGATTAGGCAAAAACTGAACATGGTCAGACAATCATCATCATATCGGCCATTTATACGTCCACTGCTGAACAAAGGCCTCCCCCATAGATTCCACAACTGTGTCATCATTTCGGGGGGTATTTGCCAATACTCACCACGCTTGGCAGGCGGGTTGGTGAGCGCAGTATAGCTACTGGTTCACAAAAGGGACGCTGCTGCCCATCCCTCTGGTTTAGATTCCCTTAGTCACCTTTTACGACATCCACGGGAGGAGATGGAGTGGTGCTATATTCTTAATCCGGACACCACACGGACATGCAATGCTTGAAATTAATGTTGAAGAATTTGAAAGTAAAATAACTGTTACATTACTCAGGAGACTATCTCCTGGCGAAGTGCCTACAGCATCTTGGCGGTCTTCGCAACAACGAGGTCACTGAGCTTATCTCCACGGGCCTCAGAGACCTTGTGGAGGGAGACTCTTTCGGAGAATATGATAAGGATCTAAACCCTCTGCCTACGAAGCCTAAAGGTGAGATTCTTATAATCCTTCTTATGGTTCCCGCTGACGAATAGGCGAATAATGCCTCTAATAGACGTGGGTTTCGTAAAATGTGGCTAAGACTGCTATCACTAATCCATATGAGCGTTGTGGTCATGGCAACAGTTTCTCTCTACCATCCATTAATGTAGGCGGTCTGATGTGATAAGTGATGATATAGTATGTTCCTGGGCCGTATTTAGAAGGGTGAAGGCCCTGGGGCAACAAAGAAGTTGCAAGGCAGCTAATTATTTTTCAAATTGTATAAAGTATTTTTCCTTTACAAGTGCTTCAATATTTTTTTGCGAGACTGTGCATTAACTAATCATTCATTATTTTAATGATTTAAGTACTTAGTGATTATTTCCCGCATACACATGATTAATCTTAGGATCAAATGTTATGAAATTTAAGAAAAATACGAAACGCGCTTTCGTATATAGGTATATTGGTAAGTCACTTATGAAAGTGTGACAACCACTCTACTCAACCGCATATTTTATCGGTATGCGTTAAAAACTTATAACTAGACATTTCTATTATGGGGGCCCCTCTTTTATTCAGCTACAGCCCCGGTTGCGGTTGCTAACTGCGGCTCTGGTCTGATCTTGACTTATTTAGTTACAGGCAACATATCATATCAGCTATATAGAACGTCCACTGCTGGAGAAAGGTCTCCTCCCATAGATTTGCATAATTTTGTTGGCCATTTGGGGGGTATTTACCAGTACTCACCATGCTTGGCAGATGGGTCGGTGAGATCAGTATGGTTACTATTCTGTGTATTGAAGGGATGCTGCTGCCCATCCAGGTTTTGAATTTCTTTGACAACTTTTACAATATCCACACGAGGATATGGGAGTATGAAAACATATTGTATGACAAATAATAGTACCTAATAAAGTAAATATTTTTCAGCTCAAAGCGAAGTAGTTCATTACGACTGGGAAAATGAGAACAACCTAAATAAACTTGGCTCAAACGAATACCTCGGTCACGGAAAAGCGGAGTGGGTTTACCGTACTATGCTCACGTCTGGCAGTATACTTGGCAAAGGCTGTCAAGGAGCAATGAAGCTCGCCCGACGAGGGCAGCAGGTGGAGAAAGACGCCTACATACTTGGTGGGCACTTGGCACTGTTATGGCAACTCTATTTGGATGTCAAAGACTTCTTCACGCACCCATATTCGTACTCCTTGGTAGGCGCGCCGACGACTCTCGCGTTATGGGAGTATCCTCAGCTCTATGGTCACGTTTATGAGTCCAAGGTGGAGAAAACGCCAATCTCGCACAAGCAGTTGTACTATTCAGTGCGCAGTACGAGGTCTATGGAGTATCTTACGAAGTTTTTGGATGAAGAGCTGGAGACAGTCTTGAAATATAGCAACAAGTTTCCTGTGGATGATGCAAGGTCGGCGCTACAGAAGATGGCTATCACTATCCACGGGGAGACCCTTCAGTATATTGAGAAATGAATAAAGGTATTTATGAACTGTCTCAGTATTTCATTTTGGAGTGCCTGTGACTAGGTACCATCAGTATGGCTCTAGTGTGATCCTACGAGGACCTGGAGCCACCCTTCGGTGCCGAAGATGACCGCTCCAGTGGTTTTAGCCGGTAGGAGTCCGGCCTCTACCTCTTCGCCCTTCCCCGGGGTGACGGAAGTTCCATGTAGAATTCCCACTGGAAATAGGTAAAAAAATTGATATACACGATGACCGATATCCGTGACCATGACTGATTTGTGTTGCAATTAAAGGTATGCTTGCGGATGTGTCCTGCCGATGGCGTCATTCGGTTTTGGATCGTGTTATTCTAAAAAGTTACTATGTTAGTTTATCTTAAATATAAAAATAATTCCACATCAGACACGCGCGTAAAATGATCAATCGTTAAAATGAGAGTCCAATTATATAGAAATAATTAATAATAACTTTGGTTTACGTCATTCAAATGTCAAACGTGAGCTTTCTGATAGTAGTGCGATATTGCAGAATTAAATTAACATTTTCCAACAAATTCGCAGAATGATCTCCGCGATATGGCGCCGGAAATATTGACGGGAACTTTAACGCAGATGTCGCGTCAATAATGACAATGAGTATAAAAAAGAGCATTCAACAATTTCGCTAGAGATTTATTTTATTTATTTATTTCACATATACATGCACAACATTACAGATTATACTAATTTGATGAACTGTTATAATTATTACAGAACATGAAAAACAATAGTAAAAATAGATATTTTGGCTATGTAAAGCAATATATATATAAATATGGCACATAAATCAATGTCGTGTGGTGCCGGCTCAGAATACCACCACCCCATCTCCTCCCGTGGGTGTCGTAAAAGTCGACTAAGGGATTAGCCGGAGGATGGGCAGCAGCGTCCTTCGAATACATTAATAAGTCAACTGCGATCGCCAACCCGTCTGCCAAGCGTGGCGATTATGGCAAAACCCCCCATTGAGCCCACAGCACAGCCATATCGGTTGTTGTGGTGATCTTTGGGGGAGGCCTGTGTCCAGCAGTGGACTTCATTCGGCCGAAATGATGACATAAATCAATAAATTTATCTGGTATCCATCATCTCCCAAAATCTCAAACATTCCCAACACACAACTATTCATCTCGCTACAAACAAATCACACTCTGGTGCTGATGTTAGGAGAGCATTTAGCATCGTAAGCGAACGGACGAGCGGAGAGTTGGCAATGCTTATTATGTAGATATGAAAGAAATAAAAACACTTTATTGGCTTACAGCAGCGTACGTAGTAGACACAGGAAATATCATCATCATCATCATCATTTCGGCCGAATGAAGTCCACAGCTGGAGACAGGCCTCTCCCAAAGATCACCACAATGACCGATACGAGTGTGTTGTGGCCTTATCGGGGGGTTTTGCCATAATCGCCACGCTTGGCAGACGGGTTGGCGATCGCAGTTGAGCTGTTAATGTACTCGAAGGACGCTGCTGCCCATCCTCCGGCTAATCCCTTAGTCGACTTTTACGACACCCACGGGAGGAGATGGGGTGGTGGTATTCTAAGCCGGCACCACACGGCCACATAGGAAATATAAAAACAAAAAATAACTAAAATAAATGCAATTTTTAGGTGTCTAACGGAAAAAACGAAACTAGGAAGTCTAACAATTACTACAGTTTATAGTATGCATTAACTTATATAAATAGATTATAGTGTACGTCACCGTTGTACCAATAAGGTCCCTCGCTCAGCATAATGCAGCAGCGCACAAATCGGTGCAGCGCTGGTTTTCATGTATTTCCGAAATTAGTTATAGTGCGCGCAATATTTGAACGATGCTCGTAAAAAAAATAGGAATAATATATACATAATTTTACAAATATATTGCTTGAATATAACGTGATGATTTTTAATACATAGGTCCGGTTAGAGACTAATTTGAGTTTTTTTTTTTTACTTTTCCTCATGTGAGCCAAAGGACGTCCACTGTTAAGTTTCCACAACGAACGGTTATATGCCCTGTGTCGTCAGTTTGAGGGGAAATTGTTAATATTCACCACGCTTGGCAGGCGGGTTGGTGAGCGCTGTACAGCTGCTGCTCCACATAGGGGGTACTGCAGCCAATTCCTCTGGTTTAGAGTCCCTTTTCATCCACGGGAGATGGAGTAGTGCTATATTCTTAAGCGTACACCACACGGAATAACATATCCATATTACAGAAAAACAAACGTTAAAAAAGCGGCTTGACGTTATTAGGTTTCAGACAGACAGATATACGTACAATGTCCCCAACATTTTTTGCTTTGACTCTTTGTCGTTGCTATATTTATATGTATCATCATCTATACAAATAAATAAAATTGAAGTGTCTGTTTGTAATGTCAAAAAACAGTTTTTTACTAAATGCATCATCATTTCGGCCGAATGAAGTCCACTGCTGGACACAGGCCTCCCCCAAAGATTATCACAACGACCGATATGGGTGTGTTGTGGACTCATTGGGGGGTTTTGCATTGCATTTGTAGCATTTCTTATAAATTTGTATTTAACATAATACATTATATCTGTTCTTTTTCTTCTTTGAAATAAAATAAAACCAAAGTGTACAAAAGTTAAAATTCATTTACTTTACACAAAACATAACAACTATATGTAACATTAACAATTTTATCATATAACACTTAGTAGGTGCTTTGAACACGATAAAATACTATGAACTAACACGAAACTAAATGCTCGGAAACTTAAGCGACAAACATACAATATGTATCTTAAATCCTGTCCGCCCAAAAAGGAAAGTGAATGTATTTCGACAATGTTAGGTACTACGTAAAATGAAAGAATGTCTAACATATACTATTTAAAACATTTAGCGAAAATGCTTATTTTTTATAAAATAGTCTAAATTCAAAGAGCTTGTTTGAAAGTGAGTGCACAGGCCCGGAGCCGGGTATAGCGCGGGACAACATAAGCGAGTGTGTGTGTGTACTTTCTTTTTATGTTGGGTTTCTCGCACTCATCCCAAGAGGGATATAGATGCTTAACCGGGCAAATTGGCGAAGCATTAAATAGCCTCCAGCCTAGCTTTATTTATATTGAAGTAACTGCGCCTGAGGGCGTCCCCTGCGGGACACGGACCTCGGCTCAGGGAGTAACTGGGACAGTAATGATCGCAAGGGACTGCTGGATCAATGACTAGTTGGGGTTTAAAGGGATCTTCTATTACTACTCGATTTCTCGGCACGGGCCGGCGCGAGCAAGGGTCGGGGGGGGGCGACTTTAACGTTAGTCGGGTGGTCGCGAATTTAGGCTTCCGCGACAGCGTAGAAGCGGGCCCGGCGGGGTGTGTAAGTTACAATTAAGCCCGTTTTATACAAATGAATTGTCCCGCACGGATCTTGAACGCTTAGTAAAGGAGTAGGGATCGGATTCCGCAGTAGCATACTGCCAAACAGACTCAAAAAATCCTTTCAACGCAGGTGGAGGCGGAAAGCCGGCGCTCAAAATCGGTGCTGGCCGGCTACCATTCATATATCTACTTTTTCGATATTCTTTAATTTCAGAAAAGGATTGCATAAGTATGATCACGTTATATCGATACTGAATATGACCTTCACGGATTGGACTGAGATTTTAGTACATATTGTATACTTATACTACGCAACATATATAGCTATCATGTTTTGCAGCTAACTGTACAAATCATATAGGCTGTTAGCACCATTTGCTATCCGATAAGAATGAAGATTGGTATTTTGGATACAGTATCGTAGTATAGCAGTAAGAGATAGGTGGACGGAAAAAAAACACTGACTAAATCTCTGTGTCCATTAGCAATTTAAATTATGCAAGTTGACTTTCGCAATCGACTTGCACTATGTGAACCCTCCTACAATAGCAACAAGTCGAAGCAAGTTGCCCGACTTGCTGCAAGTTTTGTAAACAGCTCATAATCTCAGTACTATATTGGATGAAGTGTTTACACTGCGCGTACGGCTTCCATACGTTCCATGAGACGGCGGAGCACACGTGGGCATGTTCCGCCGTGTGCGTAGTTAGACAAGTTATTTCTTTACATGATTGTCTGCCCTTGATTACATGAGATCTATCTTACAAAAATACTTAATGTAAAAAAGAAGGTTGTATACAGAAATGTTGGTAAAAAAATTATGTACAAATTGAAAAGGAAATAAAAGTGATATGTTGGTTTATACAATTTTAAATAAAATTTTGAATAATGAATACATATAATATTTTACCTTAATACTGAGGCTGTGCTCAGCTACACATCGGGGATTTCGGACTGATTACTTTTCTGATTACCAGTACCTCTAGTACGAGTTGCTTTTCAACCAATCGCAGCGCCGAATGCAGTAAACGTGTAGTTCTATTACGTTTCGATTGCAAAAAGTAACTCTTACTAGGGGTACAGAAATGGCGGGATCGGGAGAGGGCCGATCCCGCTCGAAGACGAAGGAGACGGCGTCGGGGTAACAACCGCCCTGGCGCCTAATTCCGATACGCCTGAAAACCCCTGCCGTTGCTATAAGGCGGGGGACCTCTGGGTTCGCGGGTGCGTAGATTGGGGAATCTGCGTGCCCACACCAAGCGACCCAAGAGAGACGGTAGCACGCATGTGGTCACGCGCTGCCGTGGGACGCTTTGGGGGATCCTTTACAATCCCCCTGGGGGGGTGACCGCTTTACAGTCACCCTCTCCGAGATGTGCCAATAGGCGTGGCACCAGTGGGCGGCTCTAGTGTGATCATACGAGGACCTGGAGCCTCCCTTACGTGCCGAAGATGACCGCTCCAGTGGTTTTAGCCGGTAGGAGTCCGGGTACCCCTTCGTCCTTCCCCGGGGCGAAGGAAGTTAATGAAGAATTTCCACTGGGCACCAATAAAAAAAAAAAAAGGGGTACAGAAATGACAGAAGAATTCCATATTAATAATTTTTAGTTTCACAAACTTAACGAGCCGTGTTACACATTAATGTATATACGCCAGTTAATCTAGTTTAGAGATGATAACAATTTCAAGGAGTTTTGGTGCTGCATATATTGCAAATATCTACTATCTGTACTTCTTAAATTTTCGCAAATTGATTGATTTATTTATTCGGAGAAAAATAAAACCCGTTTAGAGACTCTGTCTCTTTGTGACCACAGTCAATGCGACTTAGTCAAAATGTTATTTTAAAATTAATCGGTGCACATATATAGACTTGATACTGTCTTAAAATAAATAAACCTTAAAAAATAAAATAACACAGTAAAATAGGGGTCATTATATCAGCCAAAGGACGTGTACTGCTGAATAAAACCCTCCCCCTTAGATTTCCACAACGAGCGGTTACACGCCACGCTGATCCAACGACTTCCAGCGACCTTCAACAGGTCGTCTGTCCACCTCGTTTGAGGTCGTCCCACTAAAGAAAGCTCAAGGTCACTCAGCAAGCTATGGAGAGAGCTGTGCTTGGTATTTCTCTACGAGATCGAATCAGAAATGAGGAGGTCCGTAGAAGAACTAAAGTTGCCGACATAGCTGAAAGGGATTAGTAAACTGAAGTTGGAATGGGCGGGGCACATTGCTCGTAAAACTGATGGCCGTTAGGGCAAAAAGGTTCTGGAATGGAGAGTGCGCACCGAAAATACGGGTCAAATTGGCTCAAAAGCCACCCAAGATGGTTCCACCTTACAACTCACATTCCAGATTCAAAATTACAATGTGTGTCGTATCGACCATTCAACCGATATATACATTGGAATTTTGACCTGTCAGCCTTAATAACTTTTTCTACTGTGCTGTTACTATAAAGTATAAATCATCTGTTTGATAGTACCTATAGACTGACAATCACCAAACAGTTCCACAAAACTTTTGGCTTTATCTGCATGTTCTGAATACAATAACCTTGTTCGTTCTAGTGCATCTGTCTTTAAAACTTCAGCTTTTAATCGTTGTAAATCAACATCAGTAATATTTTCTACATTTTCTATATGTTCATATAAATTTGAGTTATCATTTAATGCAAATAAAACGGGTGCACTGACTAAGGAAAATGATTCTTTTTCAGACATCATCTTTTGTACTTCGGTTGCAGCTTGCCATGCTAAACATAAATGGCAGCCAAATTTATATGCATTTTCTTGCTTTTCTAAATCATGCTCACCTAGTAGCAATGCTCCTTGGCAGCCTCGGCCAAATAATGTCCCACCACTGTACATAGACCTTAAAGTCCACTCTCGTACTGGTGAACCTAATACATCTTTCACTTCTAACGGTAATGTGTCACTACTTATATCGTACACATCAGTAGTTTTGTCCACTGGCTTACCTGGCAGTGGCATGTTTTGTAAATCTCGTTGCCCATAAAACTCTCCTTCACTCACGTCCCGTAGTGCTGTTGATATTAAATATGACAGGTCTTGATTTCTCAATCGTGCTAACATTCCATTTGCAGTCACGAGTAAATAGTCTCCAATGAGGATGGCGATTTTGTTTGCAAATATAGCTGTGTCTGAGTTTTTGTTTCGATCACTTAGCGGTATGTTTAGTAAGCCTCTGTGTACGTAATGTCCTGTTCTAATCATTTCTGTAAGTTCTGCAAGTATTCGCTGGTTTTGAGTTATTGTGCTTGTTAATAATGATGTAGGAGGGTTGACAGCTTTGGATAGTAATAAGATAACAAGGCCCCACGGTTGCATGTTATTGTGTTCATTATACAAAAGCATTTTTGCTGTCTTCACGATGGGATGGTTCATGCTAACCTGATGAAAAATATAAAATTAGAAAATTTATATGGTGACAAAATTAATATGTTAAATTATAATTATTTATTTAAATATCTAATTACTGAAGAAACGAAGGGTAACAACTCCTAATAAGTACCTATTTAAAAAAAGTTTTTTTACTATCAGGCTATCCTCACAACTTGGCTTAATTATTTAGCTTTATTATTCATTTAAAAATATATTTTAATAAAAAAATGTCTCAAACAGCAATGAAAACACAAGGGCATGCCTAAGTTGTTATTACATCTCTGAGTTCTAGAACGGGAAATAACCTTGCACTCTGTCACATGGTCACTCAAACAACACTAACATATTACATAATAATTAACTTTATGACATAAAGTTTTGCTTTTTCAACATATACCTCCTTTAAATACAGTTTTACTACTCTGTATAGCCACTGATACTTAATAAAAATATTTAAAAGACATTTTAATGGGAAAACAACAACATAACTTTACTTACCACTGTTCGCAAATGCATCGCTAGATTGGCGAATTCGTCGCTCAGTAGCCATCGCAAATTCATAAAAGAGGTCGGATACCCAACAATTTTCTCAGCCTCTCTAATAATTTTTCCCCATTGGGCAAGAGGAGGCCGAAATACGATATCTTCCTGAGTCAGGCTTGTCAGGGTGGATTCAAGGCGAATTTGTTGCGATAATAACGCCGTGCGACGCAAGTGGCGGCTTAGGGCGTATGACATGTTCACTGGATTTATTGATAAATACCTTCAAATCACTGTTACATTCAATTTTATATGATAAATAAAATTTAAAAACACTGCCCCTCGCGGACTGTACTGTGGTTATGTCTTGTTATGTCATTCTTTATTTTGACTTTACTTTGAGTCGTTCAGAAACGTCTTTAAAGATACAAATAGTGTCGGAAAGGTAATAATATTTAATATAAAATCATAATATCCATATTAATCCAGTGACAACTTATGAATGTTGAAGTATGAAACAATAAGTCAATAAGAAAACGTTTTGAGTTCAGTAAAAAATATAGTTAATTGCAGTCTCACTTTCACACTTTATCTTTAGTTTCTGAACGAATTAGAATTAGATTGTTCCATCAACCTGCTTCTTTACCCGACCGGAAAAGGTTAGGTAATTTGTGTTATTCAGAATGTTATTGTTTCGCAATATGACTAGGAATTATTAGTGTAAAAAACGCGTCATTGGCCTTCTGGTTACAAGTTCGGCCGCAAGCGTGAGGTCATGGGCTCCATTTCCAGGTTGGATAATGTTATCGAGTTTTATGCTAAGCGAAGTGAGTTTCCTCATTCTAACGCCGAGGTTTAGAATTCTGCATGGTAAAAGGCAACGCTTACGCTTGCTCCGCGACCAACACATCATTTCTTCGTACCTACATGATTAGGTACAGTCTAGCCTACCCTTTAGGGCAATACAAACGAGATGGATTTTTACGCTGAGCAAATTGGCCAGCCTTGACCCTTAGTACTTTGATGGCACGGTTGGCGCAGTGGCTCAGCGATTGGCTTTCTGCGCTACGTGTCGCGGGTTCGATCCCCGCAGAGAACAAACATTTGTATGATCTACCGATAGTTGTTTATTATCTGTGTTTGTGCGTGTGAGATTTGTCTGTAAACTGTACCTACGATACAGAGGAAATCCGAGCGACTATCATATAAAAACTAAACAAAAAATTGCGTCCATTTCTCTGCCCGAATACCAAAAATAAACTAATAATAAATAAAAATAACATTCTGAAACTGTCCCACTGTAGGCCAAATACCTATTTTATACAGAAAAGAAACTAGTACCTATTGTGCATGGCGCTTGCTCGTGTGTTGTCGCCAGCAGATAATTAAGCCCAGCTATCCTCATATATATATATATATATATATATATACCACCACATAGTGTGGTGTCCGGACTAAGAATATAGCACCACTTCATCTCCTCCCGTGGATGTCGGAAAAAGCGACTAAGGGTCACTAAACCAGAGGGATGGGCAGCAGCGTCTTTTCTACGGAGCAGTAGCTATTCTGCGCTCGCCTACCCGCCTGCCAAAGGTGGTGAGTATTGGCAAATTGCCCCAAAAATGACGACACTCTGGAATGGAAATCAACGGGGGTCGCCTCTGTTTAGCAGTGGCTGATATGATGATGATATTCATGTGAGGGATGGGTCTTAACTTCTTTCCCTATAGCCTAGTTTAAAAAATGACGCAACATCAATATTATATCAACTGATTAAAGGTACACACCTACCCAACATTTTTATAACAGCTAAGAAATACCAAAAAATATAAAATAATTTAAATGTTACTCGTAACATATCAGTGAAATCGGTCTCGATCTGCAATAATGACGGCAACTGAATGACGGCGTAATAAATACCTGGCCAGCTTTGAATGCAATTAGGTATTTCGTTTTAGATTTTATCTCCACCCCCTTATGAACGCATCGCTAATAAATACCAAGTACTGAACGAACGCTTCTACACCGACCAATCACGTGTCGGCGCGCCATAATTCAAAAATAGAAGGGTCAGGGAGGCCGCTGGCGAAGACGGTGGCTCGTCTGTAGCAATTAAAAATAAAAGCAATGTATAATTTGTTGGCAGTTTATGGTGAACCGTACCTGAGGCAAAACAACTAAAATGTGGCGGCATTTGCATTTTGATCGGTGCATTTCTGATTGAGTGAGGTCCGTGGGTTCGTTTTGGTTTGTGTCGATTGTAGATATCGTATGTAGCAAGAGATAGGTATGTTCTCTTACAAGTAGAGATCTACCACCAGTTTACCTCTCATCTATTATAATTGATTACTACAATAAACGAGCTCCAGATTTGGCTACAATGCTATTGGAATATGAAATACTTGGAACGCGAATTCCCTGATATTAAATATTCTTTATCTTAATTCCGGGTTTAAGACAAAACCTTGTTCTTCAAAGAATAAGTTCGATATTATGAGCATAAATCCTACACGCAATAAACATCCTTTAAAACACCAATCAAATTGAAATGTATACCTAAAAACTAATAAAAACATGATTTTAATAAATCATCTTACTCATCATCTTCCTGCCCTGGCCCCAGGTTACTTGGGGTCGGAGCAATGTGTTGCCATATTGCAAAGGTTTGGGTTTTACAGTCGGCCGCCTGCCTGACACCAACCCTGCTTGGGTATGCTAGTGTTGGTGGTTTACCCGCCACCTGCGGGCAACTTCAAGTGGTAGTCACCGGTTTCCAAACTCCCTAAAATGCCTTCTGCGATACCTACGGCACGAGATGGGGTAGTTGATATCCGTGGGTAGCCTTATTTGTGACCGGAGCCACACGGTTGAAGTAAGTTACATAAAAAAAAATTGCTTTTTAGTTCATATTTAATTTAAAGCGTGTTTATTGTTTTGATTTAAAGCTAGTGCAACCTGTAAATTCATTACCTACATAAAGACTCAAATTTATAATTTAGTCAAGAGTATAAGCATAACCCTTTATTAGGCTTTTTTAATCAGGAGTTCATGATTTTGATGAGAACACCAGGACATAATTATCATCATCATGTCAAATTATTGTAGAATAATCGACTCTTGGTATGTCTGCAATATTTCAAGTCAATCGGACGTCTCATCATTTCGGCCGAATGAAGTCCACTACTGGACACAGGCCTCCTCCAAAGATCACCACAACGACCGATATGGGTGTTGTGAGCTCATTGGGGGGTTTTGCCATAATCGCCACGCATGGCAGACGGGTTGGCGATCGCAGTTGAGTTGTTAATGCACTCGAAGGACGCTGCTGCCCATCCTCCGGCTAATCCCTTAGTCGACTTTTACGACACCCACGGGAGGAGATGGGGTCGTGGTATTCTGAGCTCACGGCATTCCCATTACATTCATACATATTTAAGATCAAGTTAATAAAAAACAAAAACCAGCTTCGTCCATGTCGTTATTCAAAAATATATATACCTAACACAACAAAGTAAAACGCATTTACTTTCACAATGTTATAAATATGCATAAAATAGTAATTTCTTTAGGTAACTCTAATAACGCAGCTCGAACCAGAGGTAAATTACCTTCCCGCCAACCATCGCCAATCCTATCCATTTAAAAGCAATTATGTTTTATTATAGCAAGAGAGAGAAAAAGAACTTAATTATCGCGTTAGAAAAGGAAAGATGCATAACTATAGCAGTGATTTTGGGGTCCACGTTTTATCAACGCATGAAAATTATATTTAGTAATAGGTGCTGGAATTTTAATGGAATATTGGGGGTCTTTGAGAATGTCATTATGGATTTATGGTGGTTTTTCAGTATATATATACATGTTATGTCATCACATCATCATCATCACATCAGCCAAAGGTAGTCCACTGCTGGACAAAGGCTTCCCCCATAGAATTGTGTCGTCATTTTGGGGAGGATTAACCAATACTCATCACGCCTGGCAGGCGGGTTGGTGAGCGCAGTATGGCTTATGTTTCGCATAAGGGACGCTGCTGCCCATCCATCTGGTTAAGAGTCCCTTAGTCGCCTTTTACGACATCCACGGGAGGAGATGGAGTGGTCATCATCATAATTTCAGCCGAAAAACATCCACTGCTGGACAGAAGCCTACCTCAAAGATTGCCACAACGACCGCTATGGGTTTGTGTTGTGTGCTCATTGGGGGGTTTTGCCATAATTGCCATAGGTTGGCGATCGCAGTTGAGTTGTAAATGTACTCGAAGGACGCTGCTGCCCATCCTGCGACTAATCCCATAGTCGCCATTTACGACACCCACGGAATGAGATGGGGTGGTGCTATATTCTTAATTCGGACACCACATGGAATATTTTTATTTTATTATTGTTACGTCATCGAGTCGGAATTATTAATTATGTTTCCAAGTAAACTTAACATCTTCGCACGACTTTTTTAACAAATACAAAGGTGACATCGTGCCAAATTCTTCCTCATTGATATAAATTGCACAGAATTAATTTAGAACAAGAAAATAAAATTGTTACATTGAACACGAACTTAACTCTACGAGCGAGTTTTTTTTTTAATGTGCACTCTCTGGCTCGGGCGCGCTGTCTTGACGCCTCGTCGTGAATGGAGTCTTAATGGACGCTTTGAAAATATAAAATTAAAACACATATAATGAGTTACATAGGCTATTAAGAGCACGTGAGGGTTCGACGGGATTCGAAGGCTTTTGTTCCACAGGTCAATGACCGCGGTTTGTTTTTAATAATTAAAATTGTATTTTTTCTCTTGTTTCGATTTTTATTCTTCAAGGCGTAGCTTATGCTGTTAATGGACGAACCAATATTGCTTCTAAATAACTTTTTAATGAGTCATCGAAGTTTGTTTTGAAATTTGAATAATAATTTAGATTACATAAATAGGAGTGCAGAGCCTATATTCGGGACAAGCCCGCCACACATTCCCAAGCACTGCAACTCCTGTAAGCCAGGATCTACAATGGCGACCACCGAAAATAACACCGACTAATGAAGGTCGGTGTGTCCCAGAGAAATGAAGAACTGTCTTGGAACCCGCAACGAAATTAATCAGAAAAGAAAATGGAGGAGTAGGAAAGAATATACGTTCCACTTCCCTCCGTAGCAAGCAGGAGACAGAGAAAATACTATAGGCCATAGGCACAATCATTGGGAGTGTACAACTAGGATAAGCCTAGTTGCCAAGCACCACGGGTACAAAAATGTTTTTAAATATTTAATTAAGGGTCCTATGTTGTGAGCTATTGTGACTGATTCCAATAGTAGGTATGGCAAAAACGCCTGAACGCACGGAAATTCATCCTAGTTGCAACAAGGTCTTTATAGTAAACAACTCCGGATGTAACTTGCAAGCTGTCAAACATAATATTGCGTTCATCTTGCCAAAGAACACACTCCCACAGAATATGATGTGCAGAGTGTTCATATTCACAGTCCGGTGTTGAACATTTGCAGAATGGTGAGACAACAAGCTTGAAGCTAAATAATTTACTCTTAAAGTTACCATGACCGGTGAGAAATTGAGCCACGCAATGATCGACCACCTCCATCCATGCACTTGCCAGCCGCTCACGAACGGATGGAAAGAACTGGTATAAGTGACGGCCCTTAATAGATGTGTCCCGCCTGCATTGCCATTCGGCCAAGAGTTCTTCCCAAATACGTGTGCAGGGCCTGCAAATTTCGGCGCCCATCTCCCACACGCCTCGGGGGTCACGGGAGCGCAGATTGGCGAATCTGCGTGCTCATTCTGAGCGACGCCCCGGGATGGCGATGCACGAGCCAGCGTGCCACCATCATCATAACAGCCAAATGCTGTCCACTGCTGACCAAAGGCTCCCAAAGTTATATAAGCATAGCTCTCTCAATGAGGGACCTTAAGCTTTCTTAGACGACCCATAATGAGCCCCCGGAAAACGTAACGTTTGGACGGACTCTAATGAAACGGACAGAAGACCTGAAGATGCGGGTTGGATGCGGGTGGCAACCGGTCGTTGTGGAAATCTATGGGTGATGCCTTGGTTCAGCAGTCCTTTGACACATTCGATGCTGATACTTTTATGAACAATGATGGTACACCTTCTGGTAAACCCACAGAAATAGGAAACAAGGAGAAGTGGTACGGGGCCGTAACCGGGCCACCGCGACATGCACAATCCGCGCCATTCGGGAAAAATGGCGGCTTTATAACATCAGTTGAGATTAGATCGCGTAAGTGAAACTTTGTTAAAGTGGCGTGTTGTTCGGGGATAATATGCAAAAACCGAAGCGAAAACAATAACTTTATCAAGGAAGGAACCATATACAATTGAAGGAATTGTCTTGTATTTGTCTATAAAAAAAATATTGTTTTCTTAATTATGTTACATTTGGATTGATGGAGCAGAACGAAATTTTTTTTGGCACGTGTATTTTTCTCGCTTTGAAAAAGGTTTGCTATAATGCTGTTTGTAGTATATATAGATAAGAAAATGCTGTTGTCCCTTCTCTAAGATTAAACTCTTGTCTTATACTGTAACCACGGGAATCAAGACCTATTCTATTCCAGGCCACATGGTAACGAATATACATAGTCATAAGTACAATCCATTTAATTTAGTATAGTCATTTCGTTACAAATTTACATAAATATTAGGTAGGCATGTTTTTTGTTGACACACAAATGTCGGTCGATAATTATGAAATAACCTCCGGCCATCTTATAATCAGTTTAGATGGACGCTCGAGCCATAAAAACTATTTAAATTAAAATAATTATTACGAAGTCTTTTGTTTCGTGATTCGTTATTAAGTGCTCGTCGATAGCCCACCTGTTTGAGAAATAGAAACTCATTGGTTATTATTGTTCATACATAACTCTGTGTGTGGTGTGCGGATTAAGAATATAGTGCAGCTCCTCCCGTGGATACTGTAAAAGAAACCAGAGGGATGGGAAAGCAGCCACTATGCGCTAACCATCTAGTCAATTATAATATATACTTTCCGAACATTGGTCTATTTGCACTATATATTACAAAATTGCAAGGAAAGGATTGCAAACTGCAAGGATTAGTAAACTGAAGTGGCAATGGGCAGGGCACATTGCTCGTAGAACTGATGGCCGTTGGGGCAAAAAGGTTCTCGAATGGAGACCGCGCACCGGAAAACGCAGCGTGGGACGACCTCCAACGAGGTGGACAGACGACCTGGTGAGGGTCGCTGGGAGTCGTTGGATGAGAGCGGCATGTGACCGCTCGTTGTGGAAATCTAAGGGGGAGGCCTTTGTTCAGCAGTGGACGTCCTGTGGCTGATATGATGATTACAAAATTTAAAAAATGGGTTAAGTATGAAGGAAATCAGTAAGTAATCAGTATTCAATAATAACTTCAATTGAACATCCTCTTCTTTTTGTTTCCATTGTATGTCTAATTTGTTTTTAATGTAAAGGTATGTATAATGTACATCTGTTTCTATCTCAGAAAATTGTTATTTAAGTAAGTTATTTGTAGGTAAATAAAATGTGCGCACAATGTACTCCACAATCAGATACTTTTGAATAATTTGTGGAAAATGCCGTTGGTTTTTATCATATTTTGTAAAGTATTTTTTTAGTTTTTACTAGCTGGGACTCGCGGTTTCACCCGCGTTTAATTTAAAAGAAATTTAGAGTACTTCGACATAGACACTTGACATAGAATATAATATTGGATTTCAAGGGTTTTATTTTTTTTGCGCGGAACCCTAATTATTTTTCTGAAATAAAAGTAGCCCAAGTTATTCTTTATAACATCAGCTATCTGCCGGTGAAAGTCCCGTCAAAATCGGTCCAGCCATTTCGGAGATTACGCGGAACAAACAGACAGACAGACAAAAAAAAAAAAAATTGCTTTATATTATATGTACCGTATATAATTTCATATGCATATGCATAAGCTGTTATTTTGACATTACAAACAGACACTTCAATTTTATTTATTTGTATAGATTATGTGCAACTGTTTATTAATGGACGACTGGCAGATTTTCTCTAAAATGACGACACAATTGAAGAATTCTATGGGGAGGCCTTTTTACACGAGGGTACGCAGAAACTGATCATCAACACGTTCTACGACCCTTGCATCCTTCTTTGTGTGTTGCTCTGTCTACCGCAGTGCTAAATATTCTATGTTATAGTGTAATAAAAAGTAACTACAAAATTGTACGCAAAAAGTAAGACTACCGACGTTGTCATCATATTCCATCATTTCGGCCGAATGAAGTCCACTGCCGGGCACAGGCCTCCCCCTAAGATCACCATAACCACCTATATGGATATGTTGTGGGCTCATTGGGGGGTTTTGCCATAATCGCTACGCTTGGCAGACGGGATGGCGATCGCAGTTGAGTTGTTAATGTACTCGAAGGACGCTGCTGCCCATCCTCCGGCTAATCCCTTAGTCGACTTTTACGACACCCACGGGAAGATATGGGGTGGTGGTATTCTGAGCCGGCACCACACGGCGTTGGGCTTATAGGAGAAAAAGAAGTTAGCGTGACAACGCCAATCCATTTGTTTCATCTGCCGAACTCCAGGCAGAAAGCCGTGTAGATTAAATATACAAGTACTCACTTTTTTTTTATTGATGTCCAATTGAAATTCTACATGGAACTTCCTTCACCCCGGGGAAGGGCTAAGGGGTGTGCCGGACTCCTACCGGCTAAAACCACTGGAGCGGTCATCTTCGGCACCGAAGGGGGGCTTCAGGTCCTCGTAAGATCACACTAGAGCCGCCCATTGGTGTCACGCTTTTAGGCACCTCACGGAGGGGATGACTGTAAAGCGGTCACACCCTCTAGCGGAGGGAAGGCGACTGTAAAAAGGTCGCCCCACCAGGCACTTCTCGGGGAGGATTGTAAAGGATCCCCCTAAGCCTCGCTTTGCGCTGTGCTGCGCACGCGGCGGCACGTGACCACGTGCGCGCCACCGTCTTCCCGGCGGTTGCTCGGTGTGAGCACGCAGACTCCCCAATCTGCGAACCCGCGTCTCCCGAGATATAAGTACTTACCTACTAAGTTTGTTTGTAAACGCATTTACGCGAATTTACTTTAAGCTATAAAAAAATCATTATATTCTTCATTTTAGTGACTTCAAACGATCCGAGGGGAAAATATAAGATTTCCGTAGTCTGATCCCCATGCAAACGTTAAAATTCCAAATTTATTATTAAATAGACTTAATAAGAAAAAGAGGCGGACAATGAAATTTACTATGTTCGCTCACAATCGGATCCGTCCGTGTCCGTTCGGATTTCGTCGTCAATGCGCGCATTAGCGTACAATGTGCTCTGCGCGTGCGCAAGCGGCGACGCTTTGATCTTGCCGCCAATAAAAATTACATAGGTACACCTACTCGCTTTTTTCTTGGCGATGATAGTTTAGGTAGGTAGGGTTTTTTTCTCTATTTGATCAGACGTATTATTTTAATTTTTTATTAATAATTATATCAATTTAAATACGATATGATACAGCTAGTGGCGAAGTCGTCTTGAAATCACGTTTGGCGTAAAGGTCACACACGATCATCATATCAGCCATATATACGTCCACTGCTGAACAAAGGCCTCCCCCATAGATTTTCACAACTGTGTCATTAATTTTTGGGGATATTTGCCAATACTCACCATGCTTGGTAGACTGGTTGGCGAGCGCAGCATGGCTACCGTTTCTCAGAAGGGACGCTGCTGCCCATCCCTCTGGTTTAGAGTCCCTTAGTCGCCTCTTACGACATCCACGGGAGGAGATGGAGTGGTGCTATATTATTAATCAATCACATGTACTAAATTTTCATTAAATAAACGTCAAAATTGAGATTGAAAATGAGACTAGATCGAGATTATACTGAAATCCGACTGAACTTTAATTTTTTTTCGGTCAATTCATAATTTAATCTCAGTTCGGTCAAGTTTCAGTCATAGTGTAAATTACGAGAATTGGCCCTCTGACATATTGATAGAGTGACGGTACTACGACGACGGAACGGTGAGTGTACTCACGGTTTGACCCCAGTTTACCAATTAGGTCCTTCAAAGTCCCCAATAGAAGAGCTTCTCGTCACTTGAGCAACATTTGGTGTAACTTGGTTACACTCTAGCCAACCTGAGAATCCGAAGCAACTTACAGTATACTCGGAAGTTGACCCGGTAATGTAGCTCGGCATCAGAGATATTACTTTTTAGTCATAATTTCCATTGCCGTGTGGTGCCAGCTTCGCCGTGTGGGGTCAGAATGCCACCACACCATCTCCTCCCGTGGGTGTCGTAAAACTCCACTAACGGATTAGCCGGAGGATGGGCAGCAGCGTCCGTCGAGTACATTAACAACTCACTGCGATCGCCAACCCGTCTGCCAAGCGATTATGGCAAATGCCCCCAATGCGCCCACATCACACCTATATCGGTCGTTGTGGTGATCTTTGGGGGAGGCATGTGTCCAGCAGTGGCCTTCATTCGGCCGAAATGATTGATGATTGAATAATATCCACTATGACTCTGTTAGACTGATTACAAATAATTCTACTTACTAGTGGAATGTTCTGCCATCTCTTAAATAACATGTAGTCCAGGATGCCATTCCATATTATTTTACACCACAAGTATCTATTCTTCGGCACAAGTAATCATAACGATGTAGTCGTAGGATTGTTTGCAAAATTTTCCATGATTTTTGGAAGCGAGTTGTATACGGCTCGCATGAGTCTAATATCTAGCTGACATTAAAGAATATGTCAATTATAGCACCAGGTTACTTCATTGCGGCTCTAGTGTGATCTTACGAGGACCTGGAGCCCCCCCTTCGGTGCCGAAGATGACCGCTCCAGTGGTTTTAGCCGGTAGGAGTCCGGCATGCCCCTTCGCCCTTCCCCGGGGTGAAGGAAGTTCCATGTAGAATTTCCACTGGACATCAATAAAAAAAAAAAAAAAAAAAAAAAAAGGTTACTTCATTGCAAATGCATTGATATGTAGTAATCTATTCGCAGGTTATCTATGTTCGGTATTCTGCGTATTATATCTCGCTCGTATTCGGAACGAGATGCCAGAGGTATTGTTTGTTGTAAACCTTTAATGGCGCATATCACATGTATGTTACAGGGGAGAGGATAATAACATATCTATAAATGTTTCGATGTTTGTATCTCCTCAGAAAAACTTAATCAATAAAACTGTTACCTACAAACCCACCAAGCACTTTACAAACACAAAAAGATAATACAACTATATATATTTCATTTGAAATCAGATAAATAAATTAGATACTAATTATCATTTTAAAATATAACAAGTATTCAATGATTACCGTCAAAGCAGTTTTGGTTCATGGTCACGGCACGATTTGGTAGCGTAATGTCGCTATCGCATACTAGATGTCGCTACTTGTAGCATTTTTTACTAACTCAAATATTTCCGAGAGAGTTGATACATTATTATTTTATTTTTGTTATAAACAATAATGGAATTATTTCAAAATAATAATACTGTTATGCAGAAACTTACAACTAGGCACTGTTTGTATCACCTAACTTATAGTTTATTTGATAGAGATTTCAAATAATGGAAGACAAAGAGTATTCAAACTTACTGTTTTTATCTACTCAGTTGAACCTATCATAATAAACGCGCTAGCTATGGTGACGAGGCGTGGTCAGATACTAGTTAAAAGTTGGTTTAAATATAGGTACTAAATCCGCAAATGTACAGTCGGTCAGGTGCCATCAAAATAGCACGCGGAATCAGCAGGCTGAAGTAGTACTGGGCTGGTCATAACTGCCAAAGAACGGATTTCGGAGCAGATGAGACACAGCCAGATTAAGGAACCATATGAAAACTTGGTAGGGCAACCTAGGTTAGCCAGCCTAAACTGTTGAAGGCAGAAAATGAGAAAACGAAAAAGAGTGTTGAGAGCGGCTTAGGCAAGGTGTCTGTCGAGCAATGAACTACGATAATCTGATTTAATTAATTACTACATTTAGGAATCCAATCGTACTGTATTTCTAACTAATCTGGGTTCAAGAGAAAAAGTAAATGTTCGGAGATATTTCTTTATACAAACACACACATTAGCCCGTAACCGCCCAATAGTCAATAGTAAAAAAGACTCTTGGGCCTCAATGATCGCTACAGTGAGCGGTTATAAAGGATATTGCTGTAATCACCACGTTTGGCAGGTGGACACACACATTAGCCCGTAGCCGTCCAATAGACAAAACAGTTGAGTCTCTCAATGATCACAACAGTGATCGGTTATAAAGGATATTGCTATAATCACCAGGCTTGGCAGGCGGATTGGTGATCGCAGTATGTTATTACTTACACACGGCAGGATGCTGCTGCCCATCCTCTTAATATCAATACGTGGAGGGGGTCTATTCTTTGCCGGCAACCACATCGAACTTCTTAATACATTACATGCCTAAAATTTAACAATACGCAAAGCGACTGCTTCTCTTTTTATTATTCGATCCTAATGGTCGATGTCAGGTTGCCAAAGAATGTAACTGCCCATTACACATATTCCATATTGCAAACATCGAGTGTCCCATCAAATTAAAGTTCAATATCAAACAAAATAGCATCTGCATGTAGGCTGTGATAAAATCAAATAAAAACGACGAAAGTAAAGCTTTAAAGATAAAGGTAAAAAGATTTTTATTCATTTAAACCATTAATAGCACTTATGAATCGTCAAGACTTTAGTTGCCGCGTTCCAAGATGTAGATTTCCTATGGAGAAGAACGGGCAAGAAACTCCATGGTTACTCTTTTAAAATCATGTTACAATATTTATGAGTACAATGTTCTCGAGAATCCAGGTTATATAAAGACAATGTTCCTACATTAAACATAGTAAAGTCTAAACCTCTTAACAGTGTCAATATCAAACTATAAACCAGTTGCATATAAAACATAAAAACAAATTCTATAGTAAGTTCAGGTGTAAATAATTAATTATAATAATGTCATGTCAAAAAAAAAATTATGTCAGAAAAGCAAGTCCGAATAAATTGATTGAATAAGATGGCATGTCAATAAGTAAAAATGGAAAAATTTGAATTATTTCTAATAGTGATCTTGCGGAGCTGGACAAGCACTCTGCCAAACATTTATATCTCCAAGGTAATCCTCTAATGTATAATATGCTTGTTTGCATAGAGTATTTTTTACAAATATTTTAAATTTATTTTGCGGTAATTGCACCACGGTCTCCGGTATTTTATTATAAAATTTTATACTATATCCCATAAAAGAAGTATGGACTTTAGCTAAGCGAAATTTTGGCTGTACTACTTTAGATTTATATCTTGTATTATAGTTATGCCGCTCACATTTTTTTGTAAAAAGATGTATGTTTTTCCTATTTTATTCCTGTATCCCTTTAATTTCCAAAAAAAAACAGTATTTCCATTGATCCGGAAGCAGGCTTACTGTACTTGCCTAGAATCTTTGAACCCCGCGTATACGGTTGTACTCACAATTTTTACGAGGCACTAAAACTAACTACTCAGTTACATAAAATGCATCTGTTTGGATGTAACACCTGTTCGTACGTTTGTGAGACATAAAAATACTTTGTTCCGAGAGGAATCGAGTAGCGGCAGCAGTTCTAGGTATTGGAACGGTCGAAGGGAAATGTTAATATGTACAAGGCGCGGCAAAAAAATTTAATGTTTTTTGTAACGATGAAAGTAAAGATTTTAATTGTGCTAAAGCTTTTGAAACTCAGCAATTCTAAATCTTTGTGTTATTTGTGTTTATTCTTAAGCGGCTTCATTAACATATAATATAGTATTTAGCTTATATGATGATAGATTGTCCTTATTATCCTTTTAAAAGTTGAAATGTAAGAGATATAGAGATTTGATTTCGTTTTTATATTATTATTTTCCCTATGGTATCTGGATTAAATGGAAAAATATAGTGCCAGTCCATATTCTCCCGAATTTAAACCTTTAAACATGAGCAGCAGCGTCCCTTTTGGGTAACAGCAGCTATTTTGCGCTCTTCATCTATTATGATATTATTATTAGTAAGTTTTATAAGGCTAGAGCACATCCCTGTTGTGCGCATAGCAAGGCTTCGGGGGATCCTTTACAATTCCCCCCAGAGGTGCCTGGGGGGTAGCCCTACAGTCGCCGTCCCTCCGCTAGAGGGGCTGACCGCATTACAGTCATCCCCTACGAGATGTGCCTAAAGTGTTTCGAGAAGTATTTGTGCGGAAACCCTGACTGCCCAGAACAAGGCTTTGCTGCGGAGGCTTCAAAGAGTCAGGGCCGTCAGGGTCATACGCGGATACCGCACGGTGTCTGCTGAGTGCTCGCTACAGTTTACTGGAGGATAGTGGATATCAGGGCCGAGAGTGGCAGTCGCTCTCCGCCTGAAGCTGTCACAAGATGGCGCAGAGAGGCTCATAGTGCCAGCATGAGCCAAGGAAAGGTGAGGCTGGAGACGCCTAGTGCTGGTCTTAGGACCGTGGGGGCTATCCGACCAATCCTGGATGAGTGGGTGCGGAGGCGGCATGGGACGTTGTCCTTCCGTCTTGTGCAGGTATTGTCGGTGCATGGCTGCTTTGGAAAATACCAGCACACAATGGTGAGGCGGGAGGCGACTCCCGTATACCATCAATGTGGCTGCAGTGAGGACACGGCGCAGCAAAGTCTTGAGGAGTGCCCAGCTTGGGCGTTGCAGCGCCGTGACCTCATAGCAGTAACTGGGGAAGACCTCTCGCTGCCGGCTTTGGTAAAAGCCATGGTTGACAGTGAGGGGCTTGGGAGGCAGTCGCATCCTTCTGTGAGGTGTTAATGTCGCGGAAGGAGGCGGTGGAGCTGGTCAGGGAGGAAGATGCCCTTGCTGACCCGCGGACAGGTGCCCGCAGGCGGCACAATGCCCGCTTGATGCCGCCCTAACAGCAGCCAGCGGGCGGCAGATCGGGGAGTCTGCCGTCCGCATTGCACGGCTCTCCTCTTAAATACATCGCCGTAGGTGCAGGTAGGCGCACACATGGGCCAACAGCCTATGGGCCGCGAAAGTAATACATACGCAGTACTCGCGGAGGTCTGGGTGTATTGTGTGTTGAATTTATGTCTGTAAACGTACCCACGACACAGGAGAAATCCTAGTGCGGGGCAACGGTTTGAAAAGAAAATATATGACTCCGCAGGAGCCGTTCTGTAGCGGTTCTTATTCGTTCACTGACGGCGCTTTCTCCTTTGTACCATCGCAAAATCATCATGATCAGCTTGCTTGTTGGTGCCTTTTTAGGCATGGGCTTCTTGGTGTCCACGGTGCTGGCGCAATTTCCCATTTTGGCGGTGCAGAGAAGAGCCGCAGAGGCGGGAGTGGAGGTGCGCGAGGTGCACACCCTTGCACGCTCAACATTCGACAGTGACGGCGGCGAAGACAAAACTCATATCGGCCCTTTATACGTCCACTGCTGAACAAAGACCTCCCGCATAGATTTTCACAACTGTGTCATCATTTTGGGGGGTATTTGCCAGTACTCACCACGCTTGGCAGGCGGGTTGGTGAGCGCAGTATGGCTACCGTTTCACAGAAGGGACGCTGCTGCCCATCCCTCTGGTTTAGATTCCCTTAGTCGCCTTTTACGACATCCACGGGAGGAGATAGAGTGGTGCTATATTCTTAATCCGGACACCACACGGACAAAACTGCTGACGCGAAACTTGCTACCGATATATCGAGGCCAGCTCCGCGCCAGTAACCGCTGCCGTTCTGCGCAACTCGATAAATTCGTTGCGCAAATCGGTGACGGTGTTTTGGGATGCATCTAACTTCTTCTGCACATCCGCTAAACTAGTCTTCAAAAAAAACAAAGTTTTTTAGAAGCCTCGTGACGTCGACATGGTGGGTGGTGACGGGGAGGCTACGTAAGTCCTCGCCACAAACGTGTAAACGTAGACACTTCGTTCGGATCGGTAAGCAGCATGATGTTGTCTTGCTTTGTCCCGTCACGCCGGCGGGACACCATACGATCCACCATACCTTACGGTTATTCTAATGTTTTCTTAATATTTTGACAATATTAAATTTATTAATCATAAAATTATAAATGTGCGAGCATCAAGTAGCCGTTAATGTTATATATTTAGTACCTATACTTTGCCTTTTGTCTGGTAGTATCGGCCTGTCATGCTCACTAAAATGTCTTGCTGGTGGCGTTGTGTATCGGGTCGTTCGGTTCCCTACAATATGGTTGAGCTAAGCGATGCTGATGCATGCGTCATGCTCGTGAACGGGTGCCGTCTGTTGGGACTGGTCAGCCGTTAACTGCCACGGCAAATAATTTATTATTATTGTATTATTGTGGTATGTTCCATCATTACACACTGTCCTACATTTTTCTCGGTACATGTTTTACAATAATTTGTATCATCCATGGAGTTTCTTGCCGGCTCTTCTCCACGAGATCAACTATTTGGAACCGTGCTAATTAGATTCTGACGTTTCATAAGTGCCAATATTTGGTTCATTTGAAATAAAAATCTTTGACTTTGATTCAGACCCGAAACAACTATCTGCAGATCATACAAATATTTGTTCGGTCCGGGGATCGACCCCGCGACACGTGGCGCTGAAAGGCAGTTGTCACTGCTCCAATCGTGCCGTCAATTGAGTTGCGCAAATCAAGTAGCTCCCGGAACTCCGAATAAAATAGCTGACAGCGTGGCTTATAGCCAACCAGCCGCAATCTTTAGGTATTTCTCTACGAGATAGAATCAGAAATAAGGAGATCCGTAAAACTAAAGTTGCCGAAATAGCTGACAGGATTAGTAAGCTGAAGTGGCAATGGGTGGGGCACATTACTCGTAGAACTGATGGCCGTTGAGGCAAAAAGGTTCGAGTAGAGACAGTACACCGTAAAAAGTAGCATAGGACGGCCTACAACGATGGAGGCCAAGAAGTGATGGATGCTCGACCTGGTTCAGTTCAGCAATAGATTTCCTTCGGCATATATGATGATGAAAGACTTCAGGATGGTCCACGAGAACCTATAAATTCCGATTTTAAAGTCACACCAGCATATTTTATTATTAACAGAGATTTTGTACAGTTACTACTCGTAGTATGCGCCAGGGACACGGGCTGTGTATAGTTTAAATATTTAAACTACTTTTAAACTTGTATCGAACAACGCTACGTGCCTCGGTATTGTTCCGTTGGATAAAGTTTCACATTGAATATTGCCACCTCTGTTTTTGGAAGCGAGCCATAATAAGACTATTAATAAATTATTTATTTATTAATGCCATGTTTCTACGTCTTAAACGTCTTCTGACGAGGAGATTTCTTAGCGACACCGACAGAAAAATTTGAACCGGTAACACAAACGCTTGTCTAACTATCAATACTCGACGTTAGAGCCATATAAATGGTCAAATTCAAATTCAAAAGATTTATTTGTAGAACATATGATATAGATAAAATATACATGTGATAAAGATGTTATAATAATTGCAATAAAATGGCTGCCATGACTTACCGTCAACGGTGTACAAATATTTTCTTATACAAAATGATATTAATTTAAAAGTCAAATATAATCAGATTAATAAAAAAAAACACAAGTTCAATACAAATTACAAGAATACTTTTCTAGTTTCTTTTAATTTGTTTTACCTAGTTATAACTACATTATTTACATATATAATTGAATTATATGGTGTCTGCCAAGTAATCCGCCACGAAATACTTGGTCAGATGACCAAAAATCACATTTTTAACCGAGCCATTTGTAGCTTTTTTGTTTCTTTCTATGTAGGCGATATAAGGGGGGTTCCCTTGGCAGACGGGTTGGCGATCGCAGTTAAGTTATTAATGTAATCGTCCTTCGAGTACGTTAATAACTCAACTGCGATCGCCAACCCATCTGCCAACCGTGGCGATTATGGCAAAACCCCCCAATGAGCCCACAACACATCCATATCGGTCATTGTGGTCATCTTTCGGGGCGGCCTGTGTCCAGCAGTGGACTTCAATCGGCCGAAATGATGAAGCTATTGAAAACGCCTGGCTGAAATTTGATATATTGTATCTCTCTTAATACAAAATACCGTTTACGTAAGAATGGTTGAATATTCACAGTACACTAGGACCATAAAGTCTAAGTTCATTTAAAATTGTACGGTGGTGTTTGTTTTGCGGTCTCATGTACAGATTAGTCGTATGAAAATAGTGATTTGTAGGTCTTGATTTAACAACTTAGTTAGGCTTGGAAATTATTCGCGTCCGTAAAGTCCGATTTATATTTATAATGGTCAATCTAATCCAAAATCTTTAGATTTCATTTATTTTACTCAATCCATTTTGTATTAAGATCACATTCAACTCAAAATCAGACCAATCGTGAATCCCAAATCCATCATCATCCAGCATATTTTTAAACCTAAATAGTTTTCCGAACCAATAAAGATTTCTTTTTTATTTTTAGACTAGCTGGGCCCCGCGGTTTCACCCGCGTTTAATATAAAAGGAATTTAAAGTTTCAAGGGATTTTATTTTTTTGTGCGGAACCTCAATTATTTTTCTTAAATTAAAGTAGCCTAAGTTATTCCTTATAACATCAGCTATCTGCCAGTGAAAGTCCCGTCAAAATCGGTCCAGCCGTTTCGGAGATTACCCGGAACAAACAGACAGACAGACAGACAGACAAAAAAATTAAAAATTGATTTTTTGTTATATGTCCCGTATATACTTTCATATGCATTTAGTAAAAAGCTGTTATTTTGACATTACAAACAGACACTTCAATTTTATTTATTTGTATAGATGTCTATGGTAGGTTTTTTGTTGATATGCAACCTTTACAGGGGAAAGCCTCCAATTAGATATTATTTTGCTTAATGCTGAAAACCAGCAGCTGGCTCATTCTGATGCCTCTCCAATATGCGGACCAATGACCTATGTATTACGCTGATGCTATACGACGCACAATTTTCATACACAATGTCATGACAGACCGTATTACGTAATCGTACAATCGTATATATTGCTAATTTGATATAATTTCTTTCTAGTTCTCAACCCTAGACAAAATATAATACCACTGTTACCAGCGCGTTAACGCGTTTAGCTATAGTTATACAATTAGTTTAGTTATTCTACCCTATCCCTATTTACACTCATTTCGATCAATATCTGTGTGTACATACACAAATAAATAATATGCATTATTAATAGAATTTTAAGTATGCCACGTTTACCCAACCACGGCAGGTGGGGTGGAAGCATGGAGCAACGGTAATGCATTTTTGATTGCACTCGCGATGCTGATTTAGAGAAAATTCAATTAAACGCGAATATATATGTTACGCTACCAACACACCTTAAACTGGTGTTCAAAAATGGAACTAACGCCACAGAACAAAAATAATTTCATAATGACAGTTTGCCGCAGATTTATGACCCATTGTTTATGTGAGTGTCAAGTCACGTTTCATTCAATTAGTTTATTGTTTTATCATGAAAAAACAATTGAAACGTACAACGTTGCCGAGATACTTTATAAAAAATATCGAAAGTATGTAGAGATTCATTATTCTATACGCCGTACGACATTGTCTTATACTTGACATTGGCGAAATTGTGGAAGATACTCTACAGAAGCCATAATCTAAGAGAAGAAGAAGTGGGCGACTTGAACAGCTCTGACCAAAGAAAGAAAGAACTGTAATAAATATGTCCAAGGATCACTGCGCTAATTATTGAAGTGCACAAATCAAATGACTTATGTCTATAGTTTATCATCATCATCATCATCATCATCATATCAGCCAAAGGACTGCTGAACAGCCTCCCCGTATATGTCCACAATTGTTTCGTTATTTTGGGCGGATTTGTCAGTACTTCACTATGCTTGGGAGGCGGGTTGGTGAGGGCAGAGTCCCTTAGTCACCATTGACGACGTCCATGGGAGGAGATGGAGTATATAGCACGAAGCATGGAGCCTATTTGCGACTTCATCCGCGAATAAACCAATTTAAACCCGTTTAATGTTCTATTCCATAACATAACGTACCGCTCTGCCTCGCTTCAATCCGTTTACCCGCCTGAGCGTGAGACACTTTTTAGCGTTCCGAACGTCCGAAGGAAAATCTTTTTCTATTTTTAACTTTTCCCCACACTAGGGTTTCTCCTGTGTCGTGGGTGCGTTTACAAACATGAATTCCACATACAATACACTCAGACCCGGAACAACTACCTGCAGATCCTAGAAATATTTGTTCCTTGCGGGAATCGAACCCACAACCCGGAGCTCAGCAGCCGACTGTATCAGCCACTGCACCAACCGTGCCGTCAAAGAAAGAAAAAACGGTGATACATATATATTTATTTATTTATTTGATTAAGGATTACCAACGAACAATACATTTTATTTGATACACTTAAATAATAAACATAACATTTCACGTAATGCACATTCAATTATAGGCAATCACAGCTTACACAACAAATCGAGTATATAGTCAAATACTATTAAATAATACTTTATACATTTTAAATAATCAAATACTATTAAGAAAATTACGTGAATTTTTCAATTCAATTGAGTAAAACATAAATATTAATTGTAAAATAACCTAATAAGATCGCTGTAATAAAGATATGAAACAATAATAATATAATTACAAACATATAACTCCATCTCCTCCCGTGGATGTCGTAAAAGGCGACTAAGGGAATCTAAACCAGGGAGATGGGCAGCAGCGTCGCTTCTGTGAAACGGTAGCCATACTGCGCTCACCAACCCGCCTGCCAAGCGTGGTGAGTATTGGCAAATACCCCCCAAAATGATGACACGTTGTGAAAATCTATGGGGGAGGCCTTTGTTCAGCAGTGGACGTATGAATGGCCGATATGATGATGATGATGGAAAAAATTAAAAATCAGAAACTTAAAATTCATATAAATTATGATTAACCTAAATGTAATTAAATAAATTGATAGAAAAATGTAGCTCATTCAAGCGATATATTAAATATTCTGTGTAGATAAATATTCATTTAATTTGATTCTTGGATTTGAATTCTTTTTCTGTATAGGATCTATCTATAGGAACACTCGTGTGTCCGTCTGTCACAGCCAGTTTACTCTGAATCTATTGGACCGATTAAGTTGAAATTTGGTACACATATAAATTTTTGCGGCCAAATATGTATTCCAAATAACGTGGGTGGCGTAATGATTTGGAATTATCAATTATATTTGACGATATTAGCTGTCATTATAATTTAGAAACATTATAACTATCGTGTGTGGAATTTGTGTCTGTAAACGCACCCACGACATAGGAGAAATCCTAGTGCGGGGCAAAAAAAAAAATAGTTTCAAAATATCCGTCTAAATTTTTAATGAAAACTTCTATTAATTAAAATAGGACTTTTGCCTGTCTGTCTCAAAGTTTGTCTCCCATAGGCTCCTAAATGTAACACTTAAGTTTGTCCGTATGATGTACGGATTAAGAATATAACACTACTCCTTCTCCGCCCGTGGATGTCGTAAAGGCAACTAACGGCCGAAATTAATAATCTTCAGATTTAAGATTTTGGAATTCATCTATTGTGCTACGATCACATTTAACACCAAAAACAGATATATCAGTAATCCGAAATCCAAAGATTATGTATTAGATGTTTATTGATTTCGGCCGTAAGAGACTCTAACCCAGAGGGATGGGCAGCAGCATCCCTTCTGTGGAACAGCAGCCATTCCGGACTCAACAATCTTGCCAACCGTGTTGTATGTGGAATTGATGTCTGTAAACGCACCCCCGACACAGGAGCAAGCCTAGAGTGGGGCAACGTTTAAAAAAAAATAGCTAGCTGAAAAGATATGAAAATATAAAAATTAATTTAATAAATCGTCAATATTGGGTGTATCAAAGCCATAATATACACATTATGTTAGAACAGCGAGTTTATTGTTATATCAAGATGTTGTCTGCAGCGAAAGTGCGCATTCATGGGATGCGAGATGATAACTGGGTTCTAAAGGACAAAATCAACCAGTATCGGGGCCTGATAAAGTTATATCAACGTATTTGAGAGTATTCATCACGAGAACTTTAACAAGAGGAAACAACTTGATAGAATCAGATACACGAAGAAAAATAAAATGGAAAAATTTCGCTTGGCACTGTCTAAGAAAAAGCAAAATTGGACTTCTGGGGTGGAAGGCCTGGAGACCTGAAACACAGGCTTCAGGCTAGGTTAGGCACAAGTCTCTCATAGTAAATTAGAATAATACTATACATTTTTCATTATTGTACTGAGAAAAAGAAAACCCCAAAATGCCGACGCAATTGTGGAAATCTACGGGGGCTAATCTACAACGGCCTCGTTCAGCAGTGGATGTCCTTTGGCTGATATGATGAACACACCGTACCAAGTGTCACGTTTCTGTGCATCTTGAAGGACAAGTCTCCCATTACGAATATAACGTTGTAGACAAAGGGAACTACAGTTTTAACAGCTTTTCAGAAAAGCCGGACCTCTTCATTTGTGTTGTTTTTTGGGCTTAATACGATTAACATTTATAACCAATTTAGAGCACTCTTTATAAATTTGACTAAGATCTGATGTAGCGCTTCAGAGATAATTTAACGAGCTGTCCAAGTCACCGAGGGATATAGATGGAGTGGTTAATCATCCAAGGTTGCCGATCAATGTTGACTGCCGCTTATTGCTGTTGGTTGCTAACAGCAAGTGCGACAGAATCTTATATATAAATCTTAGTCGAATTTATTTAGCAACAAGTCTTTCGTGTTTATTTTATCATCATCATTTCGGCCGAATAAAGTCCACTGCTGAATACAGGCCTCCCCCAAAGATTAAACGAACGAACGACCGATATGGGTGTGTTGTGTGCTCATTGGGGGGTTTTGCCATAATCGCCACGCTTGGCAGGCGGGTTGGCGATCGCAGTTGAGTTGTTAATGTGCTCGAAGGCTGCTGCCCATCCTCCAGCTATTCCCATAGTCGCCTTTTACGACACCCAAGGGATGAGATGAGTTGGTGCTATTCGTAGCCACACACACATAGTTTATGTTATCTTTTAAAAGTTTCGAATATACTTCTAGTTCTAATAAAGATTGTGAATAATTTAATGAATTTTATAATCAATTGATTCAGTCATTAAACGATTAATTACCTCGGCTTTATCGATTTCGTAAAAAATAACACCATGAAAAAAAAATTGACGCCTTTCGTTTTTCAAATACAAATTAGAGGTGCGAAGACGAGCCAGCGTTCGTACGCGTCACGCCGGCTTATACCGATTATAGTGCTATCCAGGATCCTGGGCAAGTCCATACTGCACTTGTCAGCTCGAGACATTAGTTACTTAGTCTCTTATGGCTAGTAATTTTTTAACCAAAATATAAGTAATGTCTAAAGCAAAACACTAACTGTTTGGCGGTGAATATCTGTCATTCTGATTGTGCCAGCCTAGCTGGATTCTTATAATAAGAAACTTAGACCACCAGTAAAATATGAATATGTGAATAATGCCACGAGATTTTGCTCCACATTTTATCCCCTTGCATTCCCTTTGAGACGTACGATTGTACATACATACTTAGTATATAACATTAGTACATACAACGGAATCCGCACACTACCGCTACTGTTCAGAAACTAAAGTTAAATTTGCAAGTGATAGATATGCGAGGCACTCCCGGAATGTAATTTTCACACGCTCAAGCGACGTCACTGAAGCCCCCGCCTCCGTGGAACGCCACCCTACGCCACCCGACGCCCTCTTTGTAGGCCAGGAGACCGGTTTTATTTATAGGTATACGACATCCCGCACAATCATAACTGGCGACAGTATCACGTGAAGGGCTGATCTGACGATAGCGCGCTAACTAACTGCAGGCCTGACTGCACGGTAATTGACGACAGCCCCAAGACTACTTTACTTTACTGACTCAATGTAAATGCTGCGTTAACGTGAATGTACTGAAAATCTACTGAAAATCTCATTATCATCATCATCATATCAGCTAAAGGACATCCACTTCTGAACAAAGGCCTCCCCCAACGAGCGGTCGAATGCCGCCCTCATCCAACGATTACCAGCGACCTTCACCTGGTCATCTGTCCACCTCGTTGGAGGTCGTCCCACGCTGCATTTTCCGGTGCGCGGTCTCCACTCGAGAACCTTTTTACCGCAACGGTCATCAGTTCTACGAGCAATGTGCCCCGCCCACTGCCATTTCAATTTACTAATCATTTCAGCTATGTCGGCAACTTTAGTTCTTCTACGGATCTCCTCATTTCTGATTCGATCTCGAATCATGAAATACGTAGCTATACTATACGTAGCAATGCTATACGTAGCAACGCTAGACGTAACAATGATATTCGTAGCGATGCTATTCGTACCAATGCTATTCGTACCAATGTTATTCGTAGCAATGCTGTAGTAGTATAGTAATGCTAGTGCTAAGAACAACACCAAACTATGTGTTATCCCATGGGTGTCGTAGGCGGCAGATTTACAGCAGCATCCTTCGAGTGCACAACTCGACCACGATCACGAGCTCGCCTGCTAATCGTGATGATTATGACAAAAACCCCAATGAGCACAACACAAACCCAGACCGGTCATAGTGGCGATTTTCGGGGAGTCCTATATCCAGCAGTGGACGGTTTTCGGCAAAGATGTTACGTAACAAAATATTATTTCATTGAGTATTTATAACTATACGTCGCAGCTGATCCAAAAAGGCTTTTACTCTACATAAACGTGGTGGCAACATGTTCGGTATTTGGTGATAGTTCAGGCAATATTTGAAAAATAAAAGATAATTCTATCCGCAGCTAATGAGGACCTGCCTCTTTGTGACGTTAATACTAAAGTCGTAATCATATATATGATTTACTGTTCACTGCTGTTGACATGATCTATATTTCACACCGAAATAGCTCTTTTCAAAGAAAGAACTATAACTTAAAAAGTTATATTGCGAGATAATGCCACCATATTGCACTGCGTCTCCTAGCGTTTCGCCCCCGCGGCCTCTCACGACGGATGCCCCGGAAAATTGCTACAATCATTGTGAGAGGGAATTCCGAAATGAAGGAAACGTACTTAAAGTCGACTCCAGTGCGGGCTCGGCAGTCACTACCGTTACGTTCACAACTCATAATTGTAAACGTTTGTCTACCGACAGAATTGCATACAGAGATGTTGCAGATGGTACGGTAATGAGAATACCTATGATAGAACCCTGAAACTCTGGCAACTGTATTATGATTCCAGGGGAGAAGTATACTGTGATCACTATCTCCCACTGATGGCAGTTGAACTTCAGACGGTCATGTGAAAGACTGATATCATTAATCACAATTGATTAGTTTGGATTACCATTTTGAGATTTCTGTCTCACCTATAATCAAAGAGGAAGTAACTTATATTGCCTCAGTACCCTTCTTAGTTTGGACATCATCGCCCCGATGTTTCCCACCCACTACCCCAGCAATGTAGACCATCGCCCGGATATACTCGATATTACACTCCTAAAGGATGTCAACCATAAGTTGGAATCCGTAGAAGTACTACAAGAGTTAGACTCCGATCACCGTCCTGTAATCCTACATCTCACCTCCCGTTTTGGCCCCATGGACACAAGATAACCCTCTCAGACCATCGTTAAGATGGACTGAAGACGGTCGGGGAACGCCTCAACGACACTTCGTCCATCCACTTAGACTTCCTGATCGCATAACGTCAGTCGCAGACATGCTAGGCGCAATCGACTCCCTCATCAGTTACGTACAGTCCGTTGTGGACAAATGTTCACGACGAGTTTCTGCGATGGAAAACATCGCTTGAAACTGCCTGATGATGTACGTGCATTGAAAACGGAGAAGAACACAGCCCTCAGAGTGTACGCAGCTGTTCCCAGCGAAGCCAATCGCTTCTTTATGCGTCATTTGCAGCATGCTGTTAAGGAGCATATAAAGGAGTGCCGAGAGGCTAGTTGGGACCAGATACTGGATTGCCAGATGGGCAGTTTAGTAACGAACCACCAAGCGTTCTGGCATCTGCAACGGAAACTCCGATCTGAGACATCCAATGTTCTGCCCCCTCTCAATCGTTCCAACCAAAGGCCGATGACGACGAAAAAGCAGAATGCGTAGCCGACAGTCTAGAAGCACAGTGTTCCCCAAGCAATCTACCTGTCGCGTACCTCACGTGGGTCGACGTAGAAGTCGAACATAGAGCCGCGATTCCGCCTGCCAAGGACCCTGACGATCCCTCCCTCCAGTCACAGCAGATGAGGTCAAAGACATAGTGAAGAATCTTCACCCTAGCAAAGCCTCCGGCTCTGACGGTATCACCAACAAGGTGGTTAAACTCCGTCCGACCGTCGTAGAACGTGTCATCATCTTAATGACCGTCATCTTCAATGAAGCATTAAACAATAACCTTTTTCCAAATATGTGGAAACAGGCCATAATATATACAAAACCAATAGCTTACACAGTTTAGCAACGCCCTAAGCCTAGATCCGCAAGGGGCGCCCTTAGCACAAGTTGCTTATAATGTTAATTTTAGGCCTGGCTGGAGGCCTTTTGGCTTCACCAGACATGTCCGGTTAAGCAGTTACATTTCCAAGAAATGTATGCGAGAAGGGTCAATCATCAGCAATCAGGCGCGAGTAGTCAGTCTTATGTAATAGAACATTAGGAAGAAGTTAAACCCTGAGGAACTTTTACTGAAGTCTTCTGCATTTTTATTTGGAAGTTCCCCATTCGTCTCTCTCCGTGGCGGCTCATTACACAAGGCAGGTACGAAGGGATGGACGTCATCAGGGCAAACCAGGGTCTACCTAGTACACCCCAACATCCCCGTTCACGTCACGTTCGTCATTTGTGGGAGATTGTCCCAGGTGCGGTTGGTGCAACACCCCGCCACCGAAACATTCTTAATTAGACAAGCTTTATGAAATTCCTGGCATATCGTAGCAAATAGAGTGCAATAGTTTTTGTTGGTGTGTCTGAAATTAAAAGATCACTACTGTGTAAAGATTGCAATTTATTTTTAATTAAATGTTTAAATTTTCACCGTACCTTTTCTTTCTGTTACATTCGAAGCTTTATACTAGTTGACCCATGTGGTTAGATCTGATACCACTAATATAAGTAAAAACTAATGAAAACTAATCTAATCAAGAATCTTTGATCAAAGAGTTTATGCATAAGGCTGATGTATTAGTGGTTCTAATCGCTTTATGAAAAAAAATATAACTCAATTTGTAAGACTCAAATAATGACCAGCTTATACTTTTCCACTGTAAACGATCGGCGAGGTTAAGCAACGCACGCCGCGGTCAGTCTATAGACTGGGGTCTACAGAAGGGTGACCACATCGTGGTATTTGAACTTAGCGTCTCCATGATTCAGAAGGCGCGTCATTGTCGGTCACAGGTTATGTCATTAGACGGCAGTCGTTAACCCAAGTCGGAGCCCTTTGGGCGCCATGAACAACTCTGAGACAAGTTTGGCCACTAACCACTGAGAAAGTTCTTTAAAATTAATAATTTTAATTTTTTGATGTGGTGATTCAAATGTTGACTTATTGGCATAGTTGGCACAGTGGCTAAGCGATTGGCTTTCTGCGCAAGTTGTTGTGGGTTCGATCCCGCCACAGAACAAATGTTTGTATGATCTACAGATAGTTGTTTCGGATCTGGGTGTTTGTGCTTGTGAAATATATTTCTGTGAACTGCAGTGTTACTCTGTAAGAACTCACTAGCAAACTCACTTCTAAATCCGCAGTGAAATCTTTAATATCGTCTTGTTTTTGCTACTTTTTACTTCGGATTCTTATATGAGTTTGCTTCACTAGCAAGCTCATTTCTGAATCCGAAGTAAAATCTCTAATTTCGTATTGTTTTTGCTACTATTCACAGCGAATTCACGTGTGAGTGAGTTTGCTAGTGAGTTCTTACAGAGTAACACTGCAGTTCACAGAAATATATTTCACAAGCACAAACACCCAGATCCGAAACAACTATCTGTAGATCATACAAACATTTGTTCTGTGGCGGGATCGAACCCACAACAACTTGCGCAGAAAGCCAATCGCTTAGCCACTGTGCCAACTATGCCAATAAGTCAACATTTGAATCACCACATCAAAAAATTAAAATTATTAATTTTAAAGAACTTTCTCAGTATTGGAGGAGACATGCCAGTTTACCCCGGGAACGATCGGCAGCGTTTGATTCTTGCAATTTTTTATTTCATGATCATGATAATATAAGGCATTTTTCACGCCCAGTTAAATCAGCTTAGGTGAGGTTTTTTGTCATGGGGAAACCCTCATGGTCTAGGGGAAGGGTGGAACGGCATGCCGAAGTCTTACCGGCTCAAGCCCCACGGTGTTCCTTCCACTACCTATTGCTGTAGGTACGGTACTGTCTAGGCATTGGGCCGACCCTGGTAAGTATCGGCCTGTTGCTTGATCTGACTTCAAACTTGGCCAATGGTCATGGTATGGGGCGCAAAGTGACTATACGGATTGCACGAGGGTACCGAACGGTATCCTATGAGACGACAATTCTACTGACGCACTTTCCACCTTTGGAAATCCTGGGTCTACAACCAGACACGGTCCCTCCGTCAGAACGGCAAAGGCGCGTTTGATAGGCTGAGGCGATTGGCTCGGCGGCGCGTACTCGAGAAGTGGCGAGAGCGTCCGAGCGCGAGTCGAGACCGTCCTGCCGCTCTTCGGAGCCTTGCTCAGAAGGAGCGAGCGCGTCACCTACCACCTGACGCAGGTATTTATTGGCATGGTTGTTTCGGTGCGTACCTGTACAGGATGTCACATATGTCACTTTCACAGTGCCATCACTGTGAAAGCGACATATTGACAGAATAAAGCACAGCACAACCTCAAGGCTCTACGTGGGCTGCCGAGCGCCGGGATCCTGGTCGATCAGACCGGGCAAGATCTCTCTGTTAGCAGTAGTGTTATGTTAGCAGAGCATGAGAATTTTTGTGCAGTTATCTACTTCTGTGATCTAGCGTCGTGCTCCCGCACGAAGAAGAACGAGACGGTGCCGAGGTAACAACTGCCCTGGTGCTGCAGTGGTCTATTATTTTTTATTGGTCTCAGTGGAAATTCGTCATGAACTTCCTCAGCCCCGGGGAAGGGCAAGGAGCTTCTACCGGCTAAAACCACTGGGGTGGTCATCTTTGGCACCTAAGGGGGGCTCCACGTCCTCGTATGATCACACTAGAGCCGTTGTTTTAATAACCTAACTTTCAAAATATTATGACACCTATTTAGCACTTATAAAAACATCTTAGCCTATTTAGTGAAGGGAAAATAAACCAATCAGACATGTTTCACAAGTTTACGATGGGGTGATAATTTATATCATAATAAAATTACGTATGGTCTCTGAACAACTATACATTTGATATGCCAGGAGGTCATAAATCACGGGCATGTCGATATCTTTCAATAATCCAATCAAAGCGGCTCGTATCCGAACTAATGTTATTGTCAAACCTACCAGCCATTATCTGGGCACAAGCGAACATCTGAATGTTCAGTCACGTATCCGAACGAATGAATCGACGTATACGATTAACAACGAGAGCGAAAGGGACAGATGATCGATGTAAACAATCGGATACATGCTAGTTCGAGAAGGTTGTATTTTTAATCTCTATCCGAATGATTTTGAATTGTATGTCATTAGACAGAAGTATCAAACTTTAATGCTTTTTGTTACTTTTAAATTTCCACAGCAAAGCTGTTGCTATTTGCCCTTTGGCCCAAACGATTTTGAGTCTTAACAGATAAAGTCTTGGTTCATATTGTTTGATAATTCAATGGTTCTTGCGATGTAAGTACAGAATTCGTTAGTGAAGTGGCATCTATCTTATGTTTTTTATATTGACAACGTCGTCACCGGAATTGGAATGAGGTAATAAAGAAATTGCAATCCTTTTATGTGTCTTTTTAACATTGCTGATGTGCACTGTAATGAATGCGACTTAATTGAATAATCTGTATGAAAGCAAACCGCCCCATTTGGAAAGCGGCATCGAGAATGAAGAAGTATTTTTGTTGTAAGTTTGTGTCTACCTATGTTGAGATATTTGAATTTTGTCGAGTAATTTGCCTAAATTTGTTTAAATTGCCGTGTGGTGCCGGCTCAGAATGCCACCACCCCATTTCCTCCCGTGGGTGTCGTAAAAGTCGACTAAGGGATTAGCCGGAGGATGGGCAGCAGCGTCCTTCGAGTACATTAACAACTCAACTGCGATCGCCAACTCGCCTGCCAAGCGTGGCGATTATGGCAAAACCCCCCAATGAGCCCACAACACATCCATATCGGTGGTTGTGGTGATCTTTGGGGGAGGCCTGTGTCCAGCAGTGGACTTCATTCGGCCGAAATGATGAGTAAAGGATGCTAAGTCATTTATTGTTTGTTTTCTGGACTGGCTTAGACGTCGTCTAATTGAATTAAGTAAAGTGGTTTGTCATAGATGGTTGGTGTTTGAAGCAACTAATAACCACCATTTAAAACGTTTTTGAAGACCACATAATACTTATAACTACTTAAACTTACCAACATGACTGCTAATTGAGACGGCACGGTTGGTGCAGTGGCTGGTACAGTCGGCTGCTGCGCTCCGGGTCGTGGGTTCGATTCCCTCACGGAACAAATATTTGTATGATCTGCAGGTAGTTGTTCCGGGTCAGGGTGTATTGTATGTGGAATTCATGTCTGTAAACGCACTCACGACACAGGAGTAATCCAAATGTGGGGTAAAGTTTAAAAAAAATGTTCACTTTATTTTGAATTGTATTGTACTTACAGTGCGAGAACCATGTGGGTTATTATTATTTTATTAATGGACGTGATAGTTGTTTGGCAGTTTCGGTACGTCATGCTCACTCAAGTGTTCTGTTGATGATGGCGTCGTGTATCGGGTCGTTCGGTTCCCTACAATATGGTTGAGCTAAGCGATGCCGATGCATGCGTCATGCTCGTGAACGGGTGCCGTCTGTTGGGACTGGTCTGCCATACGCCGCCATAACAATTTATCAACCCTTAAAAAACACAGTCTGGCTTGTTTAGTAGACTTTTTAAGAAGTTTTGATTCTTTTCTCCTACATTGTTTTCACATAAGCTTGGTTTCTAGAATAATGTGCTATAAAATACTGTTACTATTAATCATTGAAGTTTAATGTATACGTAGTACATTATACCTCAATGCTTTTAATATAATTTATACAGAGTAATCAAGGAGTATCTTGCCCGTTCTTCTCCATGGGCAATCTACACTTTGGAACGCGGCAACGTAAGTGGCGACTGTCCTACATAAGTGCCTGAAAATGGTTTAAATGTTTTCTTTTTCTTTTTGAGGAAATATTGACAATTTTTCACCTTTTTTTCATTGGTGTCCAGTGGAAATTCTACATGAACTTCCTTCGCCCCGGGGGAGGGCGAAGGGGTATTTATACCTACCGGCTAAAACCACTGGAGCGGTCATATTCAGAACCGAAGGAGCCCCCCTTCGGTTCTGAATCCTTGTAGGTCCTTGTAAGATTACACTATTTTTCACCTACCAATATATACGAGATATATACAAATAAAGATTAGATACGAATATTGTATACAAAATATAAATAATTATCTATACAAATAAATAAAATTGAAGTGTCTGTTTGTAATGTCAAAATAACAGCTTTTTACTAAATGCATATGAAAGTATATACGATTCCTACAACAAAAAAACAATTTTTAAATTTTTTGGCTGTCTGTTTGTTCCGGGTAATCTCCGAAACGGCTGGACCGATTTTGACGGGACTTTCACTGGCAGATAGCTGATGTTATAAGGAATAACTTAGGCTACTTTTATTACATATTAGGGTTCCGCGTAAAAAAAATAAAAGCCTTGAAATCCAATATGTATATTCTATGTCAAGTGTATATGTCGAAGTACTCTAAATTTCTTTTAAATTCAACGCGGGTGAAACCGCGGGTCCCAGCTAGTATTGTATAACAAGAAACCTATATCAACCTCTATGAATGTCTGTGCACCCTGGTAGAATAATTCCTTGCGATTTAACCTCCCACACATTTGCTAAACGGTATTTGCTGGCATTCCTGGACTCCTGGTACTACTGTTGCAATAAACTAGGCAAAACTAGTTCTAGTCACATCTGCAACGCCTTGTTAATACCCTACATTGTTGTGCTCTCCTGGTAATTAGAATACATTGTACTAGCTGTTTTTCGGTAATTATTGCAAAACTCGGTTAAAAATACATTTTTAAAGAGGAATGGGGAATGCCTGTTTGAAATTAACAGAAATTACCAATAGTCCTCCAAAAATTCAATTTTGAATAAAATATAAAAATATTAAAGTATTATCAATATTGTTTAACTAGGGTAAAAGTATGGCTATTTTATTGTCGTCTTATGAGATTATCTAGGGTCTTGAATTCATCATTTGCGGCCGAATGAAGTCCACTGCTGGACACAGGCCTCCCCCAAAGATCACCACAACGACCGATTAGGATGTGTTGTGTGCTCATTGGGGGGTTTTGCCATAATCGCCACGCTTGGCAGACGGGTTGGCGATCGCAGTTCAGTTGTTAATGTACTCGAAGGATGCTGCTGCCCATCGTCCGGCCAATCCCTTAGTCGACTTTTACGACACCCAAGGGAGGAGACGGGGTGGTGGTATTCTGAGCCGGCACCAGTCTTGAATTATTAGTTTATATTTATTCATATATGACACGACTTTCTGGCCTGGCTTTTGTAAATCTGATCATCTAAGCGTGCCAATATTAATAAAACAAATTATTTTTTAAAACTGCCACATATTAATCATGCTTAGGCTGTATGAATTGCAAGCCTTACTGTCGATTTGGCATTACCGTATCACATTTAATTTTTTCATTCGATCACTTGATTTAATTAATTGTTTTGCGTTTGCAACCTCGCTCTAACCTTAACGTATGCTATCTTTCACAAAACGGTTTAAACAGGCTTCTCCCTAGTTTTTAGATAACTAATAAAATTGTAATAGGTTTCCTTTGATTTGAAGTTCAACTTGGTGTATAATTAATTCTTGTTCATCATCATCATCATCATTGCTGGATAAAGGCCTCCCCTACCGATTTCCAAAAAGTTCGGTTACATGCCACACGCATTCAACGGCTCCCAGCGACCTTCACCAGATCATCTGTCCATCTCGATGGAGGCCGTGCTACGCTGCGTTTTCCGGTGTGCGGAAAAGGCAGTGGACTCTTTGTGCAACCATCGGGACTCATCCAGGTCCATTTCCTGTCAGGCGGCTTTTGGAAAAAGGAGTTCATCACGAAGAGTCCTCTACGAAGATGCTCCGGTAAATTATTGGAAGGGTGTGACAGTTATTATCACTCGTCGTTGAACCCGCGGGCTGATTACGCATGTCGCAGACGGTTCGCGACAGGTATAAATTGCGCAGACGCCGCTGTCAAACGTCATTTTGGTATTACGTCTTTTCCGATAGCGACTAAACAGGAGAAGATCTTTGATGCATACTCAGTCGGACAATCAATGAACTGGAAAATGCATTTTCGCTTTTCAATTTCAGGCGATTTGCCACCCGTGGATCCTTGGCTGCGCGATAGCTTCTGTGGCGTCTGCTGTCGCTGTTTTTATATGAATGACCGGGTTCAATGCCGGTTGCGACTTCGTCACGAACACTTAACAGTCACCGGGCATCGAGTTTGATCACTTTTAAGACATTTTGTCTATGACATCTGTCGTAGATGTTCTCTCGATAGCCAAGGCCGAGAGCTTGTGCTCCCTGATGCATTTAAGAAGGATTGAAGAATAAAGAAAAGTACTGAGACTTGAGCCCCTCTATAGCCTACCACTATTGACGCGACCTCTAACTATAGTCAACACCGGTATATAAGACATATGCCGTGTGGTGCCGGCTCAGAATACCACCACCCCATCTTCTCCCGTGGGTGTCTTAAAAGTCGACTAAGGGATTAGCCGGAGGAATGGCAGCAGCATCCTTTGAGTACATTAACAACTCAACTGCGATCGCCAACCCGTCTGCCGAGCGTGGTGATTATGGCAAATCCCCCCAATGAGCACACAACACACCCATATCGGTTGTTGTGGTGATCTTTGGGGGAGGCCTGTGTCCAGCAGCGGACTTTATTTGGGTGAAACGAATAGCGCCACGACTTGTTGGACAATTTTTTCAGTCGCCGCCTGTGCGGAAAGTGATCATTATTGTTGTGTACAGTAACGGAATACCGTCAGCAAAACAAGTGATGGAGAATAATCTTACTACTAATACACAGAATGACGGGTTAAACGAGTGACATATTCAAGCACATGCTACCTAATTTACGCCACATTAGACGAGGTTATCTATACAAATAAATAAAATTGAAGTGTCTGTTTGTAATGTCAAAATAACAGCTTTTTACTTAATGCATATGAAAGTATATACGGTACCTATAGCAAAAAAACTTTTTTTATTTTTTTTGTCTGTCTGTTTGTCTGTTTGTTCCGGGTAATCTCCGAAACGGCTGGACCGATTTTGATGGGACTTTCACTGGCAGATAGCTGATGTTATAAGGGATAACTTAGGCTACTTTTATTTCAGAAAAATAATTAGGGTTCCGCGCAAAAAAATAAACCCCTTGAAATCCAATGTATATATTCTATATCAAGTGTCTATGTCGAAGTACTCTAAATTTCTTTTAAATTGAACGTGGGTGAAACCGCGGGTCCCAGCTAGTTTTTAAATAAAAAATAATCACAACAAATCATAAAGATACAGTTTGTGAAAATAGAGAACACAGATCCGCAAAGTGTCGTCATCCTTGCGTGAGCACACCCAACTGGTGACCCTCGCGATAAACATAATTACGTAATTGTGATAGAAGTTAGTAAAAAAAGTATTGATTCATTTTCCCTCCATACTTCAATCCTAACAGTCTAGGGAAAAATTGCATGTACCGCTAATGAAATTAATTGTTTGTCGAATAAAAAAGCGCCTTTAAAAAACGAACCAAAATAATTTTAACTGGCTCAACTTTAGGTTAGTATAAATCAAAATAATTGTTTTGAACGTTAATGCAAATGCAAAATGTTTACGATTTGATATACATCTATACAAATAAATAAAATTGAAGTGTCTGTTTGTAATGTCAAAATAACAGATTTTTACTAAATGCATATGAAAATATACACGGTACTTACAACAAAATAACATTTTAATTTTTTTTGTCTGTCTGTCTGTCCGTCTGTCTGTCTGTCTGTTTGTTCCGGGTAATCTCCGAAACGACTGGACCGATTTTGACGGGACTTTCACTGTCTGATAGCTGATGATATAAGGAATAACTTAGGCTATTTTTATTTTAGAAAAATAATTAGGGTTCCACGCAAAAAATATGAAACCCTTGAAATCCACTACATATATTCTATGTCAAGTGTCTATGTCGAAGTACTCTAAATTACTTTTAAATTAAACGCGGGTGAAACCGCGGGTCCCAGCTAGTCTGTGATAAAATTGATTAAAGGATATACATACATAAAACATACAGAAGATGGCGGTGCTCTGCATGTATTTCTATATTTATAAATATACATGTCGACGAAGAAGTGTTGATATCTACTTAATTCAAATATCTGCTTATAGAGGAGACGAAACAAATGGTTATTTACTACAAAATATTACCGGAACTGACATAAAAAATATTACAATTATTTGATTATGAATTTGATAGTTCTAGTTACTATTTAAAGCCTAGTTCTATCATCTAGTTTGTTATCTCCATATTTGGGTACGAGTTGAACGTATCTTGTTATTAAATGTACGTAGCCGTTTTATCGTTGTAACCGTTAACGATTGATCTGTTTTTTATTTTTGTTTTCTATTACTTTTGCTTGCCTAATAGAATATCTATTAGTGCTTTTTAACTTCACCTTTTGCATACTCCGATCTGATTGTGACGAACACACGCCACCCTCATTAGTGCATTTGTAAATCTCGCTCGCTCATGCTTTTCAGTGGTCACAGTCAGACGAGGCAGCATGTGGAACCTTTTGTGACACGCTGGACATCAATTTCCAGGGTGCTACCCACACAGTGAGCACTGCCCATCGAATACTGGTCGGTGCTTTCCGATCCGGCAAGTCCCTGCGGCCCTTTACCACCTACCTCGGGTCACCATCTTCGTGTTATTTTGCACCACGTGGTCATAATAATCACGCCCTTCTCCAACTTCGAAGGCTGAGCCAGGAGAGTACCTGCACTTACCTACCTTACGAAGTGAAAAATTTATAGTGACTCTTATCTGTTCTTTTTTAAATTTAATATATCATGTTTACCCTGGGTAGCATTTAACACCCACTCCAAGCAAAAGTCCTAGTAATAAAATATTATGCACAATAGTTTTTGCCGACTGTACGAAGTCACGATGCGACGCACCAACGTCAAAGCGACACGGCCGTTAGTTGTCGCGGCAGCGCGACGCGCGACCAAACGTTTTTCATTGCCGCGCGAGTGATGAATTCGATGCGGCCTACCTAACCTAGTGCGCAACGTACAGCGCGATTTAGAAGCGGTCAGCCGGTAACAGATGCGTGTGCGTTTTAAAATTGTTGCTTAAATTTTGGTGTATTTGTTTGCAGCACAACATGTTGGAGTGTTTTAGGAGAAATTTTGGAATTTACAGTATAGAAAGACTGTTCGAGAAGAATGGAAGCTTCGATCAACTTAGTCTGTCATAGTTTGCTGTTGGACATAAAAAAGCTGTGCCACAACACAACTTACAATATATCTAAGCTACCTTCTACTAGTCGCCGTTGCTTCTGCTGGATATCCACCGTCATATCAACTTTTGTAAAATGTAGGTATTGGATTATCAATTCGACGCTGAACCTACTGATGAGAAGGTCTTATTGCACGAGTGCAGCTAGGTAATCACTGCTGCCCTAGTGTGATCAAACGAGGACCTGGAGCCTCCCTTAGGTGCTGAAGATGACCACTCCAGTGGTTTTAGCCGGTAGGTTTCACCGAGGCGAAGGAAGTTTATGAAGAATTTCCACTGAACACCAATAAAAAAAAAAGACGGTAATCACTGCTGTAGTGCCAGTTATCCTGCTGCCACGCGGTAGTGTTTAAACTTTAGTTTGTGAAATTTTTGGGCATAAGAAACAAGATCACTAATGTCTTGAGGTGACGAGCGCCGTGTGGTGCCATGCCGGACTACTAGAATTGTTATGGGCAGATATGAACCAGGCGAATTACTTGCTTGCCTCATCGCAAAGAGTTTAATAACTATATAAGAACCTCATCGCCTCACCAGGCTGTGTAGGTTTATGTTTACATTATTTTAAAACTTTTTAACAAAAAAAATACCGACTTCAAAATTCTAAACGATATTAATACCAATATTATACCGATATTAATAATTTATTCCGTGTAGTGTCCGGATTAAGAATATAGCACCACTCCATCTCCTCCCGTGGATGTCGTAAAAGGCGACTAAGGGAATCTAAACCAGAGGGATGGGCAGCAGCGTCCCTTCTGTGAAGCGGTAGCCATACTGCGCTCACCAACCCGCTTGCCAAGCGTGGTGAGTAATACCCCCCAAAATGATGACACAGTTGTTGAATCTATGGTGGAGGCTTTTGTTCAGCAGTGGACATATAAATGGCTGATATGATGATTAATAATTTATTCATGAAGTCGGGCGGGGCCCATAAATATAACTCGTTGGTCTGCATGAACCATGGTTGGGGCATAACTGGCCCCGCCTGACATCACAAAAAAGTTTTTCTTTTCTTTTTATTGGTATTAATATCGTTTTGAATTTTGAAGTCGGTATTTTTTTTGTTTAAAAGTTTTACATGTTTCTTTTGCCCAATTTGGTATCCGTATCTAACACTAAAAATAATTTTAAGAATCGAATCTAATAAGACGTCATCTAGGTAAGCGCAGTCAAATTAAACCTGTTTATTGAAGCTGGTTAAAAAACTACTCAATCAAATGTAATGAAATTTATATGGGACTAATTCGAAAGCATTCTGCAGCTACTAAAAAAAGAATTGCTCAAATCGGTCAACAAATATGGGAGGAAGCGGTGTACATAAAAAAAAAAAAAAACAATACGCATCGAATTGAGAACCTCCACCTTTTTGAAGTCGGTAAAAAGTACCAAGTGCTACCGACATTTGTATTCCGCAATGTCTGAAAACGAAAGTTTTTCACCAGAGCGTCTTACCTACGGAGCCGAAACGTGGACGCTACCAGTCGGACTAGTGCACAAGTAAGTCGCCCAATGGGCTATGTAATGCTATGCTCGGAGTCTGTCTAGAAGAGAATCAAAATGATCGACATAGCATACCGAATTAGCACGCTAAAGTGGCAGTGGACTGGTCACGTCTGTCGAAGGACCGATGGCCGATGGAGCAGACGAGTCCTAGAGTGGAGACCGCGTATCGGCAAACGTAGTGTAGATGGACGGACGACCTAAAGAAGGTTGCATGGTCCGGCTGGATGCGGAATGTTGATGATCGGCTATTGTGCCGCATCCTGGGAGAGGCCTATGTCCAGCAGTGGATCAACATAGGCTGATGATGATGATGTAATAAATAACATTGATTGAGTTATTCAATCAACGTATGGTAAACCCTTGGAACAAGGAGTTATCTGATGATTATGCTGAACAAAAGCCTCCTCCATAAGACGATTGGTTTTATGCCGTTTTGTTAATTTGGGGGGAATTTCGCAATACTCACCACGCTTGGTAGGCGGGTTGATGAGCGCAGAATGGAGACTGTTTCACAGAAGGGACTGTCGAAGGGCTGCCCTTCCCTCTAGTTTTTGGTCCCTTAGTCGCCTTTTACGACATCCACGGGAGGAGATGGAACGGTGGTATATTCTTAATCCGGACACCACACGGATATATGAGTGGTGTTACTCACTATTCGTACTGCCACCTATTGATGTATAGGGTTTATAGTCGTATATTGAATTGATTCGTATGCAGTTGTAGATTGGCACTTTGACAAACAAGATACGACTAATTATATCAGTAACTATCATTTTACACATAGTATTTTCTATCAAGCAAGTTTTCATAAAATATATGAACATTACTGAAACCTTTGAAAACTTATTAAATTTTATTTGAAAGTTTATCAGTTTATTCTCTACGCTTATCAAGATACTGCAAGTGACGGATAAGCAAGTAACTTGGCATAGTTCTATATTTTAGTATTCTCAAATATGTCTCAAATAACTAGGCTTGTTTTTTTTACGTGGTATTTTCCTTTTTTGTGGGATTTCATACTACAATGAGCCATAATAAAATGACGCGGTAATTATGGCAGTATTCCCTGCCATAATTACCGCGTCATTTTAACTAAGGGAGGATCCTGCTGCCCATACTTATGATATCAACCCCTAGTCGCCTCTACGACACATAAGTGGAGAGAAACAATCAGTTTTACTAACAAGGCTACTTTGCAAGTAAAAGACTATTCTGACTATTATAGGCTTTATGACACACAAATTATCTAAACTAACTACCAGAAGGACATTCATTCATTCACTCATTTCGGCCGAATTAAGTCCACTGCTGGACACAGGCCTCCCCCAAAGATCACCAGAACGACGGATATGTGTGTGTTGTGTGCTCATTGGGGTGTCTTGCCATAATGCCACGCTTGGCAGACGGGTTGTCGATCGCAGTTGAGTTATTAATGTACTCGAAGGACGCTGCTGCCCATTCTCCGGTTTATCCCTTAGTAGACTTTTACTTTTACTTTATACCCACGGGACGAAATGGGGTGGTGGTATTCTGAGCCGGCACCACACGGCACACTAAATACACAGAAGGACATTGAAATAATAAAGAATAGTCTTACAAAACAATAACAATAATTTAGGCTAAAACGGAAATATCCCCGCGAAAAATGTTCAAAACACCGGACGTAGTAGTCCACCGCTGGCCATCACGCCAGTTACTTGGTCCATTAAACGTGAAATAGTTGGAGTCGACGAGTACTAGGAACGCAGAGCCAGCGGGAGGTTTTAAAATACGATTTATAGCTATTATATAGCTTTGTTTAAGTTAGGGCTAATGTGATTACGTTATGTTTATAGCCGGCGGATTGTTTAACTGTTGTAATTTAAAAACTAAAATTTGCGTGTGTCGCAAAGAGTTCTTGTAATTATCTTAATATCAGATCGTAAGCCGTATGATTCCCGATCTATTTTCTCTTCTTCTCAAAAGTCACCCCATGGATTTGACATGGATACGATCCTCAGCTAGTCCACCAGGTCGTCTGTCTCAGGCTGAGGCGGCTGGCTCGGCGTCGTGTACTTGGAAAGTGGCGTCACCGCCTGCGGATGCAGTTTGCGACCAAGCACATCGTCGAACTCGAAGCCACCCTGCCGCTCTTTGAAGCTTGGCTCAGAAGGAGCGAGCGCGTCACCTACCGCTTGACGCAGGTGTTCACCGAGCACGGTTGTTTCGTATTCAAATAATTATGATAGGTTACTTCTTTTCCGTGTGGTGTCCGGATTAAGAATATAGCACCAGTCCATCTCCTCCCGTGGATGAAGTAAGAGGCGACTAAGGGACTCTAAACCAGAGGGATGGCCAGCAGCGTCTCTTCTGTGAAACGGTAGCCTTACTGCGCTCACCAACCCGCCTGCCAAGCGTGGTGAGTATTGGCAAATACCCCCCAAAATGACGACACAATTGTGGAAATCTTTGGGGGAGGCTTTTGTTCAGCAGTGGACGTATAAATGGCTGATATGATGATGATGATGATGACTTGACCTCGTATTGTCTTACAATGAAGTTACTGTCTCTCGCTCCCGGGATCCCATAGTGCAGGAAGATCTATTCCATAGGCACTATGTATATCTGCCGACTTTGTTCAACGTCATTTACTGCAGTCTCGACCTTGAGTTCAGTTAGAGTTAGAGAGAGATGTGTAACAAACAAATTATACTACAAAATATCAGAAAACTTATTTAAACCTACAAAGACCCAGTGCAAAGTTCGTACCTTAAGATAATGTTTTCCACATTTTTGGTGAACGCACGTACATACAAGGTACATACGCTTAGGTACATCATGTTATCTAGTGTGATCTTACGAGGACCTGGAGCCCCCCTTCGGTGCCGAAGATGACCGCTCCAGTGGTTTTAGCCAGTAGGAGTCCGGCATACCCCTTCGCCCTTCCCCGGAAGGAAGTTCCATGCAGAATTTCCACTGGACATTAATAAAAAAAAAGGTACATCATATTAACGTATTATAGAGAAATACTGTTAAACGAGTGGCATGTTCATGCACATGGATAATTACAAAGATTTAAATCGTTAGATCGACCCTCATGAACAAAATCCGTGGCATTTCATTTAGATGCGTGTGGAACTAAAATGGAAATGGGCAGGCCATACGGCAAGAGGGCAGGATAAATGGAGCAAAACTATGATGACGTGGTACCCAAGGGATAGAAAAAGAAAACGAGAACGACAATTTAGAAGTTGGGTAGATGAAATCATAGCGGTAGCGGGAAGAATTTGGACTAGGACGGCACAGGATAGGACGAAATGGAGGGAATAAGAGGAGACCTTCGTCGCGGGACGAACGGACATCAATAAAAAAAAATATATATTACTCACACAAGTTTGTAGTTAAACTATATTCAATAGCATAAACACTCCTACATTGTGTCGATGACTTGCGATGTAACGCACAATAATTCCGCACTGTGTCGATAAATGGAAAACATGTAGTTCGGACATTGGATAATCGTTGTATTCTTGACGAAGTACGAAACTATCTTTGTCACTATCTTCCTCATGAGCATTTCAAATAGTTCCTTCTCTACCGCTCTTGTCAGCGTTCGTAATGACAATTAAACAAAAATGGCGTTATGAATTGTGACAGGTTGGGACATTTATCTAAATATTGAGATCGTTACCTGTGTTATTAAATACAAGTGAGATGTAATCCCTTTATCTTTGCACGTATTTCTACTGATGTATTACTTTCTTGAATGCGCATGAAGTCGTATTTTATATTATTTTCTTAATAATGTAAGGTAACGTTCCCAGACGGGTAGTCAATCGTGTCTGAAGTCAAATGCACTCGTGCACTCGTTTGAGTAATGACCTATGCAATGCATGGTAAGGGCCTTTCGAACGATTTAAATCTTTGCATAATTAATGATATTAAGCACCTACATCTGACGAGAAAAAACTAAAATAAAGAATAATCACAAATAAATCATGAATTTAAAGGTCACGAAAATATTGGAAGCAGAAATTCACGATAAAGATACCTACCTAATTATAGTACAAGTTAGTGAATAGTAATAATCGATTTTCCTTATATTTTTTTCCTGGCAAAAAGTAATCGAAAAATTTATCAAATATTAAAGGTATTATTTTTTGTAAATATATATATTTGAATTCATAAAAATAAAAATTGTGATAAGAATCATTTACCCTCCTTCAATGTCACTCGTTTAATCAGTTACCGGTATAATATAGAACGAATTCAATTCGATATGTATGTAATAAATCATACTTTCGATGCATTTCTTTTTACTGTTTGACTAATACAGAATGCGACTGGCTTATGTGTCACCATTGTGCATATAAGAATAAATAAATAATGCCTATTTGTATGATTTTTTAGGAGTATTGTCGCACATTAACACTGTACCTTTCTGTGGGTTCAAGGCACCTTTGTATGCTATTTGATTATATTTATTTAATAATTACACCAGGGATACTCCTTTGTCTTTTTTCATAGTTTCCTTGTCCATCCAAAGGTTGTCTGTAAGAAACCGCTAATAGCGATAAGACCGCCCATTGTAAAATTACTGTTCATAGAATTATTCCTATAGTGTGGCCGCCGAGAGAATGCGTTCCTGGCATCTTTTAATTGGTCTAATTTCTGTTATATCTTACTATACTTTAGTAGTTATTTTCCTAATCGTGTACAGAAAAAGAAAGTGAAAGTGTAAAGAATATTCTATTCTGTTCTTTATGTGAAAACAAACACCATCATGCTTGCCTAAATTAACACACTGACCTTATCCGTCTTTAGATCAACATAAAGTACCTAATTTTCGTAAGTACCAATTACTCGACGATATTTAGATTAACAGAATCAATTTATTTATGTGATTCTAGTAAAACTCATTACGGTTTAGTTGTCCTTTTCGTTAATTACGCGGGGCGGGAGAGTGGGCGACCCTTGGAGTATTAATAACGCAAGCCTTAGTTCTCTTTAGAGTGCGTTTCCCTGCGGTGTCCTTAAGACCACCAGTCCATCTTCTCCCGTGAATGTCCTAAAAGGTGACTAAAGACGACTGGTTTTCTGGCACGGTTGGTGCAGTGGCTGATACAGTCGGCTGCTGCGCTCCGGGTCGTGGGTTCGATTCCCGCACGGAACAAATATTTGTATGATCTGTAGGTAGTTGTACCGGGTCTGGGTGTATTGTATGTGGAATTCATGTCTGTAAAGGCACCCACGACACAGGAGAAATCCTAGTGTGGGGCAATGTTTAAAAAAAAAAAAGTACTCTAAACCGGGGGAATAGGCAGCAGAATCCTGTCTGTAGAACAGCAATCATTCATCATCAATCATCGTGGTGGGTCTTGCATCCACCGCATTCCATCCAAAATGAAGACATTTACATGTGTAAACGTTGGTCTATAGGGTCTCCCCCATCATCCCTCTTTGATGAGTATTGGACGTCTTTTAGCTGAAATGATGAAAGAACATATGAATCGCGCGTGGTACCTTACTTAAACTGTCTGTAGCATCGATCATGATGTTCAGGCTTCGGCTTCTGCCTAAAATTTTGACATCTATTTTGGGTTTGTCTTACAACCTTCCGAAATGAGGCTGGAAATCAGTATTTTACACGGAACTGACTACGACCCAAATTGCTGATGGATATTGCCTTCTGATTTAAAATAAATTGCCCGACTCATATTAGTACTTGAGTGATAAAACGGGGTATTCATGTCAACCTTTTTGCGTTATAGAGCACGATACCGTGCATCCAAGTTAGTTAACTATCTAAAGACGACTGTGGGAAGTGCAACTTAGCCTCACAGATTGATCAATTAGTGTGAATCATTTTATGATATAATTACGAACAATAATTTTAAGCTACTCTAAAATGTGCCGTGTAAAAATAACGATAAAAATAACAACGGTGTGTGGACTAATGTATGCATGTTAGAAGTTAAACTATTATGGAGTAAATGAAACTAAAAAAATATTTTTGCCTGGCAATAATTTAATAATTTGCCCTGTGGTGCCGGCTAAAATACCACCACCCTATCTCATCCCATATGTGTCGTAAAAGGCGACTATGGGATTAGCCGGAGGATGGGCAGCAGCATACTTGGAGTACATTTATAACTCAACTGCTATCGCCAACCCGTCTGCCAAGCGATTATGGTAAACCCCCCCAATGAGCACACAACACAAACCCATGCCAGTTATTGTGGCAATCTTTGGACGTGTTCGGCTGAAATGATTAATCATTTACGTAAATAGATTTTCCTATTTATATTTTTACAATAAATGGTCGAGGAAACATATTAAATACAATTAATGAAGGTTTGACGAAAGAATAGTAACATTAATTAAATTCAAAGCATTTATACTTATTTATATACAGTTGAAAAAATATTTATTGTCATATAAGCGAGTCAAAAATATATAAAATCAGTTAATAGTCAGTATAATAAATACGCACTTATAATTATCTTTCACGGTCAACTTCACACTGTCGGATTTCGTGACGACATGCGCATACGCGCGTAGCTCCCGTTTTGCCTTCCCTCAAATATCTTTGACGACCGACTTCATGCTTTCGGGCTTTTGTGACGGTGTGCTGGCAGCTCTATTATCTCAATTTTACTCTTATCAAACAATACCGCAGTGCTTCAGGAGACGTGGTCACTTATCGTGTGAATTGCTGCTAAATAAATCTATAAACTAAATCGTAACTTTTTCTCGAATCCGTAGATAAGATAAAAATATTTTTATTCATGTAAACCATATACAGGCACTTATGAATCGTCGAGACTTTAATTGCCGCGTTCCAAGATGTGGATTTCCTATGGAGAAGAACGGGCTAGAAACTCCATGGTTACTCTTTTTAAATCATATTAAATGTTACAATATTGTATGAGCACATTGTTGTAAAAATCAAGGTTATGTGAAAACAATGTAGGAGAAAAGAGTCTAAACTTCTTAAAAAGTCTATTAAACAAGCCTGAATGTATTTTTTTAAGTTTTGATTCAGTTGTCATGGCAGCATTTGGCTGACCAGTCCCAACAGACGGCACTCGTTCACGAGCATGACGCATGCATCTGCGTCGCGTAGCTCAACTATATTGTAGGTAAACTTAGCGACCCAATACACGACGCCACCATCAGCAGAACACTTGAGTGAGCATGACATACCAAAACTGCCAGACAACTATCACGTCAACAAAACAAAATAAAAAAAACAACCCACATGGTTTTCGCACTGCCAGTACAGTAACAAATCAAAATAAATTGAATATATAAAAATAAACAAGTCATTAAAGTAATTTAAACAAATATAGAAGAATTGAATATCATAATAGAATAATCGAATGCCATTATATGAATTAATATAATCCATTCTAGGTAATTATGACGTAATTTAAATGTCAACATAAAAAAAAGGCAATTATATTTGATAAATACATCAAAAACCAAGAATGTCAGTATAAGCCTATGAAAATTAGAGCAGCTCAATCCCAAGCATTTTTGTCGTCCATATACTCTGTAACTTTATAGAAACCCTTTCTACACAGCTTCTGCTTTATAATGGACTTGAATTTATTAAGACTTAATTTTTGAATATGACTTGGGATTTTATTGTAAAAACACACAGATTTACATGTAAATGATTTGGTTATCTTCTGGAGCCTAGTGGCAGGAACAACTGTTTGTTGTTTTTCGCAAAGAGATTAATATTTTATGTACATACAAAACATTTTCATAAATGTACTGAGATGGGAAGCTCATTTTTTTTTTTTTTTTTTTTTGTTGGGCTTCTCGCATACATTTCTGGGAAATGTGGTTGCTTAACCGGTCATTTGCTGGCGAAGCCAAAAGAGGCCTCCAGCCAGAAGGGAAGGTCATTATATTAATCTCCTTAAATACTCCCTCAGTGAATATTTCGGGCTTAACTTATAGATTGACTGAATGGCTCGTTTTTGTAGCACAAAAATAGTTTGAATATCGGCAGCCGTAGACCACCACTACGAGTGGGTATGGATTCCCATGGATTCCCATACCCACTCGTAGTGGTGGTCTACGGACTATCAGTCCTGACGTGAGGCGCGCTCTATAGCGTTTTATTACTCATAGGTTGAGTAGAGCCACTCGCGCCAGTAGGTAGGCGCAAGTAATCGGGATCGCGCGGATAAATTGTAAACTTGGATTATTGTTTTGCCAGCCGTGGCCTGTTCAGGTGTTTTTGATATTGTACTGTTAGCAAAAGAAGCTGAGATAAGAATCACGTTTAAAAACTTATATTATTTTTACAGTTATCAGATGAAGTCAATAGAAGTCGACGAAGTTACTTTAATTATATTGGAAGCAATGTCACGTTCAGAAAGAAACGGGTAAGAAGAGTTGCAGTTGGAAAATACTGTTTAATAATAAATTATGTTTATTCTATTATTTGTCTATTATTACTCTCACAATACGTTCAATAAGTTTAGATTTTAATAAGATACAAAACGTTTCGCTGGAATACGCTGGTCCTAATCTTTTTGCTATCCCTCCTAGCGTCCTCTGCGTCCCTGGTACTGTTTGTTTCTGAGTAAAACTTTAATTAACCAATAAACATGTCGGTCGCGGTCCCGTCTTAAATTAGCCCTGAGTGGAAATTGCTCGATGCCTTCGCAGCAGTCATGACGCCCTGGTAGCTACGCCGTTGGACGTAATGAAACTTGCTTTATAATTGCTTGTAAATTTGCTAGTTTACTGTCGTATCAATTTAATGTCAGGTAGGTAGGTTGGCACTGAAATTGGACATCTCATTAATATAATCAGTTTCATTAATAATGATGTAACAATAATTATTCTGTGCAAACTGACGCACTAAGTATACGTTTATTTTACTTTCATTAGTCGTCACTAACTAATTAGTTGAGGTGGTCACAGGCTATCTAGATGCGGCTGGGTATCAAGTATTACGCAGAGCGATTCTCATCTGAATCTGACCTCTACACCCAATTATGTTTAGGATATTGGCATCTCCCAGCAATGGTGTGCAAAATAAGCTATAATACCGTTCATATAGTACAAATTTCACAGAAAAAACTCTAAGACACCTTTTTGACACCCCTCCAGAACAGTCAGAATTATATATACTACCTGAACCTTCCTATTTAATGAATTTATATTAAAAAGTTTGAACAAATTAGCCTCCTCTAAAATGCTTGTAGACGTTTCGAGAAAGGACAATAGGCACGCAAGCTCGATTGGCGCATTGGATTGTCGCTTGGCTTTCTGCGTGACGAGACGCGGGTTCCATGCCTTTACGGAAAGAAAAACATTGTATGGCCGACAGGAAGTTGTTCCGGGTCTGGATATTTGTTTATGCCAGATTTATTTCTGTAAACTGTACGACGACACTGGAGAAATCATAATGGGCATCATTTCATAAAAAAGAGAGAACAAAAGTTTTTTTTATGATTACTCTGTCTTAAACAGAATCACGAAAGTTTCTGAGCCGTGCATTTTGAAAAAAGTATATTCGAAGCGTACCAGTAGTACAATTTGTTTCAATGGTTCGAAGCGGTACTTTCTTGCATTCCAGCTATAATGATATTATTAAGCACGCAATTATTTGCCGTGTGGTCTGAATACCACCACCCCATCTCCTCCCGTGGGTGTCGTAAAAGTCGACTAAGGGATTAGCCGGAGGATGGGCAGCAGCGTCCTTCGAGTGCATTAACAACTCAACTGCGATCGCCAACCCGTATGCCAAGCGTGGTGATTATGGAAAAACCCCCCAATGAGCCCACAACACATCCATATCGGTCGTTGTAGTAATTTTTGTCCTGTGTCCAGCAGAGGACTTCATTCGGCCGAAACGACAATTATGATGTAATATGTCGTCAAAGGCGGTAATGCGTCTGGTTGAGTGAATACAGATACTTATTACATACCTATATAAACATGTACATTTTTATAGATGCGGAAGTTGCTAAGTTTTAAAACATCTAATTAAACTGTATTTATTTGTCACTACTTTAATTTCCGTGTTGTGTACGGATTAAGAATATCAACATCACTCCATCTCCTCCCATAGATGTCGTAAAAGGCGACTAAGGGACTCTAAGTCTAAGGGACGGACAGCAGCGTCTTTTCTGTGGAAGTGTGGAAGAGTGGTGAGTACTGGCAAGTTCTGCCCATACTGACGACGGAATTGTGGAAATCTATGGGGGACGCTTTTCTTCAGCATTGGACGTTTTTTTGGCCGATATGATGATGGCTTTAATTTAACACATACTAGCTGGCTCGGCAGACGTTGTTCTGCCCTGTTTGGTAGGTGGCGCCACCTATCGGATCCCAGCATAGCTATGAACCATCGTCTCGATAAAAAAATCATATTGTGTGAATTCACCTCAATCAGTCAAGCAGTTCAGAAGTTACAGGATCACTAATAACACACCAACGTTATATATATAATTTTTATAAATTATATATATAATATGATATAAGTTTTTTTTTCTTATAACATTACAAATTCAGTGAGTCACTCAGCGATGAGCGTAAATATCTCCTCTATCGCATCTAGCTGCTTGCAGGAAAATTATTCTAGGACGATGGTGATCCCTAGGTGTTATAAGACTTTTCTGGTATTTATTCTTTACCACAATATAAATTTAAGAAATGAACAAAAACAGTTAGTAAATAGTAGAACTATATAGTATTCACAAAGGGCGCATTCCTGCACATCTCGTACCAGGCAAACATAAATTGATATAGTTTCAGTGTTCATCTGAAGCTTTTCTTTTGTCGCCGGGGGCTCGGGAGCCTGTGGAGGGGGAGGGGTGGCTAAGGTTGACAAATGGGCCGCTCGGAGCATCCGCGAGCGATACAATCGGTGCGTTGCTTACTGTGCTCCATTCGAGGAAAAAAATAGGGTTGTGTGTCGCATCTATGCGAAAATTGTAAATGGTGATGAAAAACTATGTGTACCGATTTTTACCGACTTCGAAAAGGAGGAGGTTCTCAACTCGATGCGTATTTTTTTATGTATGTTTGTACATATATATATTATTACGATTACTCCGAGAGTTGTCGACCGAATTGAGCAATTATTTTTTTAACTGGTGCAAAATGCTTTCGAATTGGTCCCATATACATTTCATTACATTTGATGGAGTAGTTTTTTAAATAGCTTCAATAAACAGGTTAATTTGACAGCGCTTATCTAGATGTTGTCTTAATAGTTTCGATTCCTCTCAGATCAGAGAACCGATTTGAGTCATTTTTATTTTTAGTGTTAAATACTGATACCAAATTGGAAATAGTTCGTACATATAATTACACTAAAAAGAAACAAATAAAACGTTTTAACAACAAAAATACCGAGTTCAAGAAGGAAAAAAAACTTTATGAAGTCGGGCGGGGCCAGGTATAAAATATAACTTCTCGTTGGTCTGCATGAACCATGGTTGGGGCATAAAGTTTTTTTTTGCCTTTTTGAAGTCGGTATTTTTTTTGTTAAACAGTTTTATATAGTCTTTGAAAATGTCAGTTATTGGGGTCAAACTAGCTGAATGGTTGTTGTAGTTTATTTATGCATATCTAGAAGTAGAATGGTTGAGAGTATAGATTCAGCAAAGAGTTAACGAGAGATGAATTTTACAGAAAGAGAATATAATATACACAGAAAAATAATCTTCAAACATCAGCACGTAAACGTCCACGGCTGAGCAGGGGCTTCATAATATACTACTACAATGGTCATGATAACATTACATAATAACAAAGCTTTTCAAGAGGATTTATCATCATCACCATCTCAATGACCGGTCAGGGTGTGTTGTGTGCTCATAGCGGGGATTTGCCATAATCGTCACGCTTGGCAAGCGGGTTGGCGGTTGCATTTGACTTGTTACTGTACTCGAAGGACGCTGCTGCCCATCCGCCAGCTAATCCATTAGTCGCCTTTTACAACACCCATGGGATGAGATGGGTTGGTGCTGTTCACAGCCGGCACCTCACGGCACGAGGATTGGTGATATCCAATTACTTTTCTGACCAATCATATTTCTTTCAACCATAAACAATATGCCTTTGCTTGTGGCTGACTGCATATGATATTATTTTAATCCAGGATATATTCTACCTCCGTATCAAATTTTATCCAAATCGTTTCAGCCATTAGTGATTGACTAACAGACATCCACACATTTGCATCATAATATTAGTTGGCTAAATTATCTGGCACGTGACAGCCCTGCAGCACGCGTCACTGGACTCGTCCCAGTGTGCCATTACTCACTGTCGTCCGCCATTTTCGAGCCGCCACGCCCGCTACGGCGCTACGAAATGCTACGCCGCGTTGCGATGCTGTTACGTAGCATTCGCTCGAGATTCTGTTGTCTTAGGACTTTTTGCTGATTAGTTTCATTTGATTCCCATTTTTATGAAGATCTAGTATTACTAGCAATTTGTCAGCAAGGGAACTTGATAACGCAATATGACGTATCCAATTTCCTATTCAATGACAGCATACAATTACAAACTTTCATCACATCGCATCAGCCAAAGGACGTTCACCGCTGAACAGAGGCATCAGAGATTTCCATAGCTGTTGCATCATTTTGGTGAGAATCTGCCAGTACTCACCACCCTTGGCAGGTGGGATTGATGAGCGCGGAATGGTTACTTTTCCTTTCAACGAACGCTTCTGTCCTTCCGTCTGGTTTAGAGACCAAAGCGATGGAGATATTATTAAAATTTGAATTGGAATTTATAATATTAGTAATAAAGACAAGGAGATCTTGACTGACTGGGGATTGACTTTAGATGGGCTGCAGTCTCCCGTTATACTATAGCAAATACCACTGTCACAGAAAGTATCTGAATCACAGATATTCTTGTTGTCACTCCTAAGTTGCGTACAAATGCTCAACACTTGTTTCTACGCCGTCTCATAGCTTATTAATTATTCAATTATTATTCTCCCAGCTACCTTAATTTCTCCAGGTCAGTGAACTATAAAGAATATAGGTAACTAGCAGTGCCCCGCGGTTTTACCCGCAGTTTTATTTAAAATAAATCGGATATTTTATAAATAATTTAGAGTACTTCCACTTAGACAGTTGACATAGAGATGCACAGTCCGGCTCTTCTCGGTAATGCTCGGGTCAGATCGGACGGCCTCCACCAGCCTTGGACCCATCGCGTCGCATCCCACGTCCACGTTATTAATTCGCTTCGTTTTTACTTAGCGTTCAGCCTTTTTTATTTTACTCTGCTCCTAAGGGTCATAGCGTGATGTTATATAGCCTATAACGTTCCTCAAAAATAGGGCTATCAAATGCAAAAAGAATAGTTCAAATTCGACTGGTAGTTCAAGGGATTAACGCGTTCAGACAAACAAACTCCTTTGCTTTAATATGTCAGTATACATATATAAAGTAACAAAACTAATTAGGAATTGTAGCAGGTACTTAAATATATATGTTTAGTTACCACATTATCAGTATTGTAAAGTAGCGTATAAGATAATAATTGTTTTTTTATTAATATCTCATAGCAGTGAACGGAATTATTAATGTTGTGTATGCTTATTATTGAAAGCGTACAAATGATAATTATGTATGTTATATTGTTTTTTTTAAATAAAATGTCAATGTATGAATTTTGTGGGTGTACCTAAAAGAAATAAATAGAAAGCAGAAAGAAAACCCACTGCCGAATGTGAGGTGTGATTCTGAGGTCGGGCATTTTGTATTTGAGGTATTTTTAGTAGTAGCCCAGGGTTTAGTTAAATAAGTGCCCGTTGAATTTGTAACACCATTGACCAATTTTGTTGGAAAATGCAAATTAGCAAAGAAAATTACTAATGGCAAGGTGAGATGAAGCCCAGTGGATCAAGGCAATCGCCATGTGGTATCCACGAGATGAACAGAGACCTCAAGTCAAACCACCAGCCACGTGGCCAGACGACGTTGTAAGGCATTGCGGGTGGAAATGGATGGAAATGGATAAGATTTGCACAGGACCGGAAAAAGAGGCGTAAACTAGAAGGCCAGGTCAAGTGATGGGTGGATACGGACAGATTAGATAGAATAGTGTGAACCCAACCTTTAAGAATTTAACGAGAGTTAACTATTGAAGCGAATATCTGTTACTAATCGTCGTACGAGTGTTGGGTCTATGGATGGGCGACATATAGGTACTTGAATTGAGAGTCACCCCGCTTCGGAGGGTACGTAAAATCGTCGTTCACCAACTCAAGAGGTTTTCGGGCAGCTTGAACAACTCTGACACATGCCACTAACCACACGAAAATGAATGAATGAATAAATATGCAACCTTCTAAGCTCCCCTCCCCTTCCCCCCCTTACCCCTCCTCCATATATTACGGCCGATCAGTCAGGCAAGGTGCGACTGTTCAGGCAACAATAAAGTGTGTCCCTCCAACGAATAAATTTCAAAAGTTGCGAACTATAGCAGTTCGCAAACACTTCGGCGGCTGTCGACGACTGCTTTCAAAGATATTTATAGACATTTTAGCGTATTCATGCGAGGTGTCAGTTTTAGTTTTTTGTTTTCAGAGACTTTATACGTTATCGTCATTCAATCTACATATGTATATATGCTCTAGATAAGTTGTAAGTCCGCTTCCATTGGCGTTCATTTTTAGGGTTACTGCGTCCGAAGGAAAAAACCGCGTTACCTTTATAGGATCACTCGTGTGTCAGTCTGTCCGTGTGTAACGTAAATAAATGAATTTTGAATATGGGGTCACTTTTGGGGGGTAATATAGAAAATTGAAGAGTAAAGACGGCACGGTTGGTGTAGTGATTGATACAGTCGGCTGCTGTGCTCTAGGTCGTGGGTTCGATTCCCGCACGGAACAAATATTTGTATATTTGTATTTGTAGTTGTTCCGGGTCTGGGTGTATTGTGTGTGAAATTAATGTCTGTACACGTACCCACGACAGAGGAGAAATCCTAGTGTGGGCCAAAGTTTAAAAAAAAACAGACTGTACCATGAAACATATGAAAGGGTCTCAAACATATTTATTTTATTATTTATAGTTTAAAGTTATTTAAGAAAATAGACGAAAATTAACCATTCCAATCCTTATATCAGAAACGACTGCGGCTGAAATGTTGAAAAAAATATGGGTAATAAATACCTCTTTACCTATAGATTACCGCAAAACCTATAAGAAGTCTATGGTCTTAAAATGACATGGTAATTCATTCAATATTGTGCGTACAAACTTACGTTTTCAGTTGAAATGTCTAGGAAAACATGTTTTTCAACTACGATATTAAGTTTGTTCTTGGGATAAGTTATTGGTACAAAACCGAATTCAACAATAGACAATATAAGAGTATTCAGCAATTTTGGAACCCTCTCGACGCGAGTTCAACTCGCACTTGTCCGGTTTTTTACTTTATTATTCCAATAATAAAATATCATATTGCACGACTTATCGTATCTCTACGCCAAATTTCATTACAATCCGTTTAGTCCTTTGAGCGTGAAGTAGCCTCAAACATACAAACAACCAAACTTTCACAGTTTCAATAATAGTTAGATTACTATAACATGTGATTGTATTTATTTATTGAAACCTCATGCAACTGTTGTGTTCAACCATGAACATCTGTGCCATGGCACAAATAAACAACCACGACCCAAAATCACAATTACAACTAACCTACTACAATACTTGCTGCAGCGGCATATAATATATTTATAAAATATTAGGTTTTCCGTGGTTCTGCGTCAGCATACCAACTGTGATTCTGCAACACCGCAGCGTCGGCACAATACATGGACGGCACACTAGTAAATAAGCGTAGATGTGTATATAGATTAAGATTAATATATAAGATGTAAATAATGTTAATAAAATCAGTCATTACGTTGAATCCGACTTTGACTCATTACCCGTCCACCACCTCTCACTGCGGCCAAGACACCTTTAGCCGTCAGTACGATCGGTCTTGTGAGCCTGCTTGACCGGCAGTGAGAAAACCATTTCCACACACCCAGATCCCGCCCACCTTCCGCCTGTTACCTTAGGTCTCCTGGTAACAGGTTTCCCTGCCTTCAAACTACAAGATAGTAGGGCTAGGGACTTAGGGACTGTAGGGTAAAACTAGGGACTTTAGGGTGTGGTAGTAAGTTAGATAGGGAGTATTAGGTTTAATTACGTACGGGACGTTGGTTAATATACGTTGGCCCACGCCCGTACATTTGGTCCTTCGAGCCGGATATATAGGTGCCTTAATGCCTTAGGGTGGTGCAGAGGTGACATGGCAGGTGTCATCATTTCATCCAAATAAGGTCCACTGCTGGACACAAGCCTCCCCAAATATCTTTACAGTGACCGGTCTGGTTGTGTTGTATACTCATTGGGGGGTTTTGCCCTAATCGCCACGATTGGCAGGTGGGTTGGTGATCGCAGTTGAGTTGTTTAATGTTAAATGGTTACATTTTTCGCAGTGTTAATGTACTCGAGAAATGCTGCTGCCCATCCTCTGGTTAATCCCATAGTCACGTTTTATGACACCCAAGAGATGAAATGGGTTACGGCACGGCGTATTCATAGCCGGCACCACACGGCCTACACGTAGCAGCGAGTTTTCCTTCGTATTAATTTTTATATAAAAATTGTAAGCACAACTATGACCTCAATCAAATCGTACTTAGACCCATTTTTATTCAAGATTTATTTCGATTTCTAGCCGTGTTTGTCACACATTACTAGTAAGAAAGAGAGCTGGACTTTTCTTGTTTCTCTAACAGCAAAATACAGCAGTTTTTTTTAATCCTCGTTGGAGGAATTGGCCTCGCACTTCTTGTGCATTTGCCAGTGTCAAGTTGTTATTCATTTTTCAATAACTTCTTTCTTCGTGACATTTTTGATGAAGAAGAATATTCACCAAGATTTGGCTGGGATGTCAGGTTGTATGTTATAACAATATTTGCCTTTTATACGGACATACAACAGATTAGTACACACTCTCCAAAATCGTTGCTACAATTATTTGTAGAGAAAAAGGTCTCATATGCAAACACATTTTTTTAACAGTACTTTCGTCACAACGACTTGTGTGGTTGCTGTTGTGTACCCATTATGTGGATTTGCCATAATCGCCGTGCTTGGCAGGCGGGTTGCATATTGCAGTCGAGTTGTAAATGTACTTGAAGCACGCTGCTGCCCGTCACCTAGTCAATCCCAGTCGGCTTTTACGTCACCCACGGGAAGAGATGCGCTGATGCGATTCTAAGCCGGTGCCAAAAGATATTAATTAAGACCTCAAAAAAGCTAGTAAGTTTATAATTTCACATCAAGAATACTATGTATTGAACGGGCTTTAGAAATGATTATGCATAAATGAAACAAGGAATTTTTTTTTAGGTTTTAATATTTTTTACACAATTCGTAGCATTCATAATGCCGACACAGTTTCGTCAGATTTCCTCCACAGGCCCGTCAGCGATCTGCTGTTACTATAATTTATATGAACCAGTTCACTATTGATTGTATATTTTTATTTATAATATGTACCTCGCCAAAATTATACAATACAAATATATAATTAACTTTTTTCATTGAATTGAAAATGTTCCGCTGACAGACGCTCTCATGTTCACCATTTTTAGTAGCTATATTTACAATAACTTGATGACTTTCAAATCATTATATATAATGTACATATACATATATAATAAAGAGAAAAATCAAAATAAAATTCTTCAATTAATACATTAATACCTAACAACTACTATTTAAGATTTTCCTCTTAATAAAAATATATTACACGCAATGCAAATAACAATAATAATTGTGTCATCAACAAAGTCCGGTGTTGCAAGAGAAAAATATATTTTCTTTCCAAATTATCTAATACTGAGACTTTATTGGGGAAAAACTGTATTTATACAAAGTAAAAATGACATATGTATAATATTTGATGATTATTATTTACAAAAGTTAATAAACTTTTTTCTAAAATGAGACGCTAAGCTGCGATACAACTGTCTAAAGTGACATTTTTGGAAACCCTTACTATTCCATATTTAAATATCGTATTTTTAAACAAACGAATAAAATCTTTTTATTATATCGCTAACAGATATTTGAAAAAATATCAGAAAAAAATATAGGTGCATACTTAATTAGTAAATATATTTATACTTTTTTAAACAACGGCTCAAACAGTCATATCGCAATTTACAAGACAATATGGTGGTCTTAATTAGCCTAGAATAAAGCTTGTTCTCGGATAAATGATTCCGCTATCAAATTTTACCGTAGCTAGGACCATTTATGACATTTTATAACTCCCGTTCGTATACATGACATAAGGCCGTAATGCAGTGCATTACTACAAAGTGGTTCTCGTGATTATTTCTTGAAAACATTTCACATGACTGTATTGTAAGTGTTAACTTTAATTTTCGTATACATTTGTAATTACTATATATTTTTTTTGTATATCTATATAAGCCTTCGATTAATTCGTTTTTACTTTCGCGGTTTTATACTGAGATGTAGCAATCTATTTCTTTTTGATATTTTTGGATATGACTAGTCATATATCAATTGTATTATAATTATTTAGCAGCCAAGAAAGTTCATCTTCATTTTGTATTTAACACTCACAGTATAGTCGTTAAGTGGCGATACTAATAAGTCATTTTTTTATTCGTTTTCATTTTTTAACACCGAGGAACTAGAATTTGTATTCTAGGAGAAGCTCAAAGATTCTCATCAGTCATGAAAATCACACAATTATAAACATTATTAAGTGTGAATGGTCTACAGATTAAAAAATAAACAATCGACTGGTTCCTTTACGCCGAACACGGCCTCGGCTCTGCTTTCACTTATTTTTTAATCTGCAGATCTTATGATTATGGTCTCCTGGTAACATAGAAGGCAATCAATATCAGGTATCATCCACAAAGACAAAAAATAGACCTAAAAATCTCATTTTTTTTAACATTGTAAAATATCATTTTGTGATTCGTATACATCGGTTACAAATTGTGCTATATTATTTAACACCAAGGCAAGGTGAGAAACGATATTCGACATACAATATCATTACAATAAATATATAATTCAAAGATATGTATTCAAAATGTTTTCTGTAAATGAAAAGCGGACAATATATTTTTCAAGAAATTGACATTCGTTATAGATGTACAATTTGAGCTTGATAATTAATACAATAAATTAGTTGGTAGGTAACAGAGACGCAACACCTAAACGCAATTTACAGTAATACATTTGAAAATAATAAGGAGTATTGCACAGGCGAGGGCGCTTGGTAGAAGTCTGTATAAGGCAGCTGAACGGCGGATGACCTGCAAGCGCCGCGTTCCGAAACCCCTCGAAGTCACACTACTCCCCATATAACAAAGAAGGTTGCTTCGAAAACCTAAAAACTATAAATACTCCTTTACAAAAAATGTCCCATATCTATTACCTTTCTGTCGACAGCGACCCAAGTACTGTGATAGTTACAACTTATATAACTATTCAATTATTTATTTATATTTACGTAATAACAATACACAATTAGCTATAAATATTTATACGATAACTATCAAACCACATTTTTGTTACATTCATATCTTTGCTCCTATTGTTCCGAGTGATAAAACCATTATTTATAATAGGTGATTGCACCGTTCGTTTCAGCGTCCATGTCACTTCGCTTTTAACATTTACATCTTTTAGTTTAACCATTAAAGTTGACTTCAAAACTTAATTTTAGGAGATCGTATACTGTTTCAAATATTACAAAAGTGTCGCGTTTTTTTTATTTATTATTTTAGTTTTTATGTACATTAGCATCGTTCTCCTGTAATTATCACGTGCCATATCACATAAGGCGTTGTTCGGCCTCGGCGAGTGCGGACGTGGCTCGCGGACAGCCCTTTGCCCGTGCGATGTCAACGTTATTCATATCTGTAAATAAAAATACAACTATATTGACTCTTCTTACGTTATTTACAACTGCATAAATTAAACATTAATTATGCATTTTATTCGTGAGTCATAACAGAACAATTATAATTCCGCCGTATATCAACGACTTCTTTGAAATATTTCCGTGGAGTTCGAATTACAAATGGGTCGATTATAATTTCAAATGCATAAAAATGGTTAAGTATATTTTGTATATAAATATATTTGACACAATTCCAGGGACAGTATAGTGATAAAATATAACCTTTATATTCTAAAGTATAAGATTAATATAATATTTTGGTATTGTATGTAATGTATTGTAACTTATGTACGTGTACGTATGTATGTGTTGTGGTGGGATTTAAAATATAGCACCAATCCATATCCTCTCTTAGATGTTGTCAAAGGCGACTAAGGGACTAAAGCAGAGGGATGGGCAGCAGCGTCCCTTGTGTGAAAGCAGCCATTCTGCGCTCACCAATCCGTTTGTCAAGCGTGGTGAGTATTGGCAAATGGCAAGCTTACAGACGTACCCGTTTCGCGAGGCGGGCACTGCGGAGATGTTTGGTACCTACCACCCGACCATATTGACCAGCTGTTGTGGACCGACTCTTTATTAGAAAATAAATCAATATTTGGATGTAAAATTAAGCTACAATTTTTTTATTGGTCCGTGTAGAACTGTGTTCTGATTCACTTCCAAAAATTGATAGCGATGTTATTGGAAAATTCAAGAACCGACTGTAACCGAATTTTCCAACAGAAAAACCGTATTGTGTCAAGCCGTCTGTCACAGATATTGGTGAGTTGATCACAGAACCGTAAGCTGGTGGGATAGGTCTCAAATTGCAAAAGTAGTAGTTAGGTACCACGAGAGTGCCAGACTTGTTCCGGGTCTGGGTGTATTGTATGTGGAATTCATGTCTGTAAACGCACTCATGACACAGGATAAATCTTAGTGTAGGGCACTGTTTAGTTTAAAAAAATTTTTTTTTTTTAAATCGGTATAAATAAAAAACAATCTACTCACATGTACAAGTATGCAGGGTGCATTACAGATGATGGCCGTAGTATTCAGCCGGGTAATGCGCGTAGCCCTGGTGGAAGGCAGGGTCCGTCGGCGGCCTGTGCATCATCTGCTGGCCGTCCATCATGTAGCCCATGGTCGCTTCCGGACTGTACGCGCCGCTTGGCCCCGCATGCGGGAATACTGACGGGTAAAACACTGTCCGGTTAATTAGGCTGGCTGATTCACCAGCTTTAGCTGGTTATTGATAGAAATAGCAAACATTTCGGCTGAAGTAGGCAGTTTTATGCTAAGAATTTATTAATTTATTTAACCTTTGCCACATGAATAGCATGCCGTATGGTGCCGACTCAGAATACCACCACCCCATCTCCTCCCGTGGGTGTTCGTAAAAGTCGACTAAGGGATTAGCCGGAGGATGGGTAGCAGCGTCCTTCGATCGCCAACCCGTCTGCCAAGCGTGGCGATTATGGCAAAACCCCCCAATGAGCCCACAACACACCTATATCGATCGTTGTGGTGATCTTTGGGGGAGGCCTGTGTTCAGCGGTGGACTTATTCGGCCGAGATGATGGCATGAATAGCGAACCGAGGGCGTGGTGTGATTAAAGCGAAGGTTCTCATGCGCTTTGTAGGTACTGTAGCGATGGGCGAGATTACTAAAAACAATCGAATTATTCGATTGTTCCATTAATTATATTACAATCGAATAACCAATCAGTGTCATTGATTTGTTGATCGATAATTATTATTTGTTGTGTGCGTTGTTTGCCGCCTACTTTGGTTTTCTGTACGGTAATGAAATTTGACGAAACGCATCATATGTCATTCTGACGGACTTCAAAAAAATTGAGGATCGATTACTCGATTGCAGAATTGTCGATTTATTCGATTGTTTTTCAGTTACAATTGCTAATTGTAGTGTTTGTTTCAGCCACAGCCTATTACAGCCACTGCTGGACAAATGCCTTTCCTAAATTGCGCTACAATATTCTGCCTTTTCTACTTGTATATGAAAAACGGTTCGCAGCTTGTGTAGCAAAGATGTAACACAATCATCATTTCAGCCGATAAACGTCCACTGCTGGACAGAAGCCTCCCCTAAAGATTGCCACAACGACCGGTATGGGTTTGTGTTGTGCGCTCGTTGGGGGGTTTTGCCGCAATCGCCATTCTTGGCAGACGGGTTGGCGATCGCAGTTGTGTTATAATTGTACTCGAAGGACGCTAATATACAATACGTTTTCATTTATCAATAATATATAAAATAAACATTGGTAAAAAAAACAAGTTAGAGGTTTCACATATGCATAATTTACTACACAGATTATCTTTGCAAGAAATGGATATCAAATAAAAAGTTGCACTTCAAATGTTTCTAAGTGCATAAAGCACTCTTTTCAAAAATACACCCATGCAAGCCAAAACTATAGGCATGTTATAAACATTAGCGATCCTGTATGTGTCCCGCGCTCTCAAGGCGCAATGGTGCGTACCACCATAAAGACCCCATGAGGATGTCGGAAATCGACGTCTATAATGGACGAACACCATTACATCACGATTGATAATCCCATGGATATATCGCGAGCGGAAGCCATAACAGTTTTGTGGTAAAATTGAGCGGATTTCTTAACTTTTCCAATTGCGTTTCTCACAATGGCGGTAGGAGTATTTTCAACTGCGGGGGCGCCAAAAGAAGCTAAGTATTTTTCTATAAAATTATATATAACTTGGCCTTTGGTTTTAAATATTGACTTCAAACTTTTTCTAATACAATTAAGCTTTCACTGGCATTTATACCTCAAGAATTAAAGTTGCAAGATTCCAAGTTATTGGTCGTATGGAGAAGAGCAGGCAAGAAAACTATATAGACACTTTTATAATTCTTTTTATACCGGTTTTTCCTGTACCAAGTACTGGGCGAAACAAATGTAGGTGAAATTATAATGTCAATTAACTATAAACAGTGTAAATATTAAAGACGACTAGAAAATTTCTCAGATGAACGTATTGTTTCTTCAACTCGCAAATGTTATTTATCTAGATCACCTAAGTTAAACAAAAGTCTTTAATATTAAAACCATTTTTGTATTTTGTTTTTGTCAAAACGAAATTGAGATGATTTTTATTGCTTTTTTCGCAAACAATACAAAAGTAGGTGATTGAGTCGGACCAGTGGCGCGTGTCTCCTACCAGAGCCGCAGGAAGCAATAACGGGCGCCCAAACAGGGGCCCAACTACCAGGATGCTATGATTTAGAAGGAAGTAATCTTGACGAAGATGGCTTTCTAAATGCGTCTGTTTTAGTGTCGATACTGTTAGACGTATTGTTTAAAAACAAGTTATGTAAAAATCAATAATTAACTGTGAGTTGGTACTTGGTAGTTAAAATTAGTATAGTTCTGTTCTGTATTTATTAATATTTTAGTATTAATATTTGTACTACCATTTTATATAATGTATAAAGTACATAAACAAATAGGGCAAATGTGAGTATCGTGTAGCCTACATCTATGAATTATAACAGCCTGTTGTTTGGCAGTATGAGTCTGCCATGCTCACTAAAATATCTTGCTGATGGTGGCGTCGTGTATCGGGTCGTTAAGTTCTCTGCAATATGGTTGACATGAGCGACGCCGATGCATGCGTCAAGCTCGTGAACGGGTGCCGTCATGTGGGACTGGTCAGTCCTTAGGTACTGCCATGTAATCTTGTTTAATGATTTTTTTTTTACTTCGTCTATTTCATTATTATTTTACTTCATCTATTTCACACTGGCAGTACATTATTCTCATATAACTTTATTCTATTACTCGTATATTGCAATGTATGTAACATTTTAAAATTATTTTAAAAGAGTGTTATGGAGTTTCTTGCCGGTTCTTCTCCATAGGAACAACTTCTTGGAACCGTGCAACTACATTCTGACTATTCATATGCCCCCGTAAATGGTTTATATGAATACAAATCTTTTGAATTTGAATACTATAATTAATATAGACCCATCTAGAATACTGCGATAGAATAGAAATTTGCAACACCCTTCTATTCTTGACATACATAATTTCGAAATCAAACCAGAATAAAAGTAAAGTTAATGGAAATTACGGAAGTTAAGGATTAGAATACAAACATTTTTCGCATGATGATATATTGCTTTAATTGTTAATTATGTTCAGTTTCTGGGACAAACAAAGCCGTCCTGCTAGTTTAAAAAAATATGAATATTAATTACGCTTTTAATAAATGCATCGGTGACGAGAGAATGGGATTTAATCCTCGCCGAATGCCCAATAAACGATCGGTCGATGCTCGAAACGAAGTGTAATTTACAGTCTGGCACCGTAATGGGTCGCATCAGAGGGCAATTTATGTTCTTATAATAAATTCATTAGCGGACGAACGTGGTTGGGTATGTACACACTGAGCCACTGAGATAGACTGTGTTAACATGTTAATAATGGGTGGGAGACGTCGCGTTATGTATGGCTGGATAGTCGATATGATTAGGATTGAGCTTTGACAGCAATCGAAATTTAAATAATAGCAAGTTTCATTAAGATTCTCTAATTAATTGACGAGTCGATTTTTCAATGGCTGGATAAAACTCAACATAAAGCCACACAAAATAACACACTTCCGATTTAAAAAAAAACAGCAAGTCTGGACATTATAACCTAAGATTTCTTTAACTATGGCCAGTTTTAAGTACGAGTCACATTGAATGTTTTTAGAATTGATCAATAAGAAAAGTTGCTGATGAAAAAAATATTTAAATTTCGAATATAAAACTTTTTGGGAAGCTGAAGATGTACATTGAATTCATATTTAATTTGTTTTTATAAATTGGCGGCAATTTAAAAAGTGCGTGTCGTGCGTCGAAGTGAATTTGACTAGAGAACATTTTCGCTCCATAATTTATTACGACTTTCGTTGCGGTCTTAATCAACAACTATGTTATAATAGACTTGGATTGGCGTTTTATTAAGAAGCCCCATCTCGTTCCACTATTTATAACTGATGTAATGAGTTAAACGCGGTCGAAGCAATCTCTGATGATTTTCGCGAAGGACGTCCTTCTACGGCGGCCACTGAAAATAACGTGAGTGCTGTGCGGCTAATGATAGAAGCTGATAAAAGACTGACATATCAACAGACCCGGAGCAGTTTAGGCATTGGTATGAGTCAAGTGTAAAAAGTCTTACACAAATATTTAATGGTCAGAAAGCTTTGCACCAGATGGATACCTCATAATTTGATGGAAGATCAAAAACCGGGTTTGGATTGTTGCCGCAAAATGCTTGAAAAGTATAACGGAGGTGACTCGAATGCAGTGTTTCTCATCGTCACAGGTGATGAAAGCTGGAAATATTGTGACGAGCCCGAAACCAACAGACAATCTGTCCAATGGATTTTTGCATTCGAAGATTTGCCAACAAAAGTAAAAAAGCCTCATTCTTTGGACGGACGGGTCATTTTGCAATAATTGCGCTAGAGGATAAAATGACTGTTATTGCAGATTGGTATGTTAGTCATTGTTTACCGGTTGTCTTGGAAAATGTTCGACAGCAGCGCCCATGAAGCAGGATCCTCCACTATCACGACCAGTCTCCAGCTCACTCAGCCAGACGGATAATCGAATATTTGTCTATGGAAGGTGTGGAATTAGTAAGTCATTCTCCTCAGAGTCCCGACCTGGCACCTTGCGACTTTTATTTATTCCCCAAAATAAAAGATAAACTTAAAGAGGTATTCACTTTATGAAGACCGCCTTTGAAAAAACGTGGAAATATCTCTAAAGAAGAGTGGGCTTATTGATTTAGTCAATGGTTCCATCGCATGCGATTGCACTTAGAAAGGAACGGAGACTACTTCGAAAACCTATTAAAATATTAACAGGTTCATACATAATCCTTTATTTTTCTCAAAACTCAGGTCTCAATAAAATCTAAACTCTAGAAAAAGGCATCTAAAACAACTAACCAAAGTTGAAAATAACAAAATAACCCAACCGAAACGCTGCAAAGAGAAAAGGTCGGCAAACGAAACGTAGGAGCGCACGTCGCACGCACTAGGAATACATAAACGCAAGGAGCCCGCACGACAAATAATATAGTGATTGGAAAAGCGCCTTTTGGCTTGACCGCAGGAAATGCGGTGGCCATTTTCTTTAGTCCATTGCCAAAACAATTTTCCATCTATCCTTCCACCCCTCCGGTTTTTCCATTTTCCGTCGTTGGCAAACTTGGCCGGGTGGCCACATCCGCCCGTTTGGCTCGCGAGATTTAGAACTGTTCCCGTTTTATGTGCTCCCCGGCGTTTGGTGTCGCGATATTTGAGTGCTGACAGCCATGGTTACTTTTAATGCGATAGCATTTTGTATTGCGAATGCCTGCATTTACCAAAATTATTATTAAAAAAAACTGAAGCTAATAACAACTAATTTATAAGCTTACAATGAGCAATCATGGATTAAAATCTCTTTTTAAAAACTGGGCCACTACATGTATAATTTATTCAAATGGGGGTTTACTCCAAATTCGAAGATTGACAATGTGACAGTTGAAATAGACGATACACAATAGACGATGTCTGATACTTACTGTCCAGTCTGTGAATAAAACATCTGCACTCTAAAAGCCCTACGCGAAGCCATTGAGAATTCCGCTGACGAGGCCATGTTCTGGTCAACAATAATTGAAACTGATACGAACGATGTCATAACAATGATCAAAAAGAAGAAAATGAACATTCTCACATATAAATAATCTTAGCTAACATCTGTCTATACAATGTATATTGAGATTTTAATCAAAGAAAGGCCGATCTTCGATGAAATCCGGTGATATATTGTCTTCTTTCTCATAAACGAAATTAAACAAGAAATGAAGAAAGTACCCGTTTCTAATCTTAGGAAAGGCAAGGGGGCAACATCCACACATCTAGATAAAGGTACCAAGGCAGCATACATCGCCGATAGTCGACGGAGGGGCGAGTGATGGATAGCTCGGGACGGGTCAACGAATTCGGACATTATTCTTTTTTACCCTTCTTGCGTTCGCAGGAGTAAGCCCTTTTTCTGCGACGTCCTTTTTTTTCCCCGGACGGAATTTTTGTTGGCTACGTACGGGGGACTCGGGAACGTTTTATGGACTGTGCTACAATTACAAAGTAAAAATAGAATTGGTCGTTTGTAATTCTATTCCATATTGTCGACGAGATGTCTAAGAAAGCTATTTTATCGATGGATATTTTCGCTGGATTTGTGACTCGCAACGCATTTAAACAATATTTTTAAAGACTTATTCTTTGTTTTACCTGTATTGTTATAATTGCTTGTTGCACGCTAATTGCGTTTGTTACTAAATCATCAATTGTTTGTGTACATATATCTGTTTGATGATACAAATAAGTCTACCGAAGCAATACTTTCGATATATTATATGTACGGCCGAAAGACAAAACCTGGAAAATTCAGCAAGCTAATAACGACATTTAATATAACACCAACATTTAAAGTCTAAGCATACTCAATTTATCGGTATTCAAAAACAATACACTCTATTTTACTCACAGTAAGTAATTCTATCTAATCTACTTTCTAAACACAGCTGGGACGGTACCAGGCAGTCATAATTCCACGAGCGGTCAGCGCTAAAAGCTAGAACATCCTCATGGGACGCTGGCGTTACTCGCCGCATGCGACGGCCTGCATACTGTATGAAGCACTCTGTGAGTCCGTACTTTGTGGTCAGCAAACTCGATTTTAGACTTCAAAGTCGTTTCGGGACGTGCTCGGAGAATTTGAAATGTCTCAACCGATACGTGATGTGGTCAAAACGCATTAATGTTCCTGTAATGGCATCTAGAATTTTGGATAAAGAATCGTATCGTTTGAAGTTTTTTAAATCCTTTGGGACTTGTGGTTGCGAAACTATTGAAACGCAGATGGTATTTTCTTTACATCAACTGGACTTTTTTATTACATAAATCTTTTTGATCATAGAATTGATTCTATTCTTCAGTTTGGTGTAATTTTATAATATTCACATTCTTGCAAAGAAAATCTGCTTTACACATTATCATCACTAAATCATAAATCTATAGCTGTATAAGAAAAATGTTACCTGCTCTATTTGACTGATCTATCATTGGCTGCACTATCCTACGTCTCGCGTTGATAAACCTGAAACAAAAACACATAATATAAGTTACTAGCTATGCCCCGCGGTTTCACCACTATCCCACAGGAATTATCCATTTTTGAGGGATACAAAATTGTCATTCCCCGGCTGATAACCTATCTGTATGCAAAATATTACGTCGATATGTTGCTCCGTTCCTGCGTGAAAGAAGGACAAACCAATAAACACACTTTCGCATTTATAATATTAGTAGGGTTTCTCCAAAATTAATTCAACATAGCAACATTGTCTTGCGGAATATTTTTGAATGTAGAGATAAATTGTAAGACCCTAATTTAACTTTTAACATTATAGTATATTTGGTGGATATTCAGCATTTAAAATCAGAGTATAATTACGTTGAAGTGGCAAAAGCAAAATATTAATTCAGTGGACATGGCCGCTCATAACGAGTTGCACTCACTGATCGGTAAGCGATCGGCGAGGTTAAGCAACGGTCGACGCGGTCAGTCTTGGGTGACCGCTCAGTGGTATTTGAACTGACCGTCTCCGTGCTCCAGTCTCAGTTGTTGTTGTTGGACAGCAGTTGTTAAGCCAAATCAAAGGCTTGTGGGCAGCTTGAACAACTCTGACACAAGGTTGACCACTAACCGCACGAAAATAAAGAAATGAGCTTTACATGAGCCATGAGGCCCTGGTACACACACACATACATCAGCCCTTAAACGTCCACTGCTGAATATGCAGAGCCTCGCAATGGTTAATTACTGGTCATAGGGGGATATTGCCATAGTCACCACGCTAGGCAGGCTGATTGATAACCGCAGTATGTTTTTATTAGCACACGGAGGATGCTGCTGCTCATCTTCTTGATATCTATCCCCAGTTGTTTTTTACGAAACCCGTCGCGGTCTCCTTCTAGAATGTCGCACCTGTTAGCCTAATAGGGACTTTATTTACAAACATGCTATCCCCGTCAGCTGTCACCATTATTGCATCGATACCATCATATTTAACACTATTCAATTAAATTATCCACTTACATATTTAAGCATAATCTTACTTTTGCGTCTCCGCATAACTTCTTTGCACAAACAGCCGGGAAAAACAAGCAGGCAGTAATGAATTATGTCGAATTCTGCCAAGCTCGAGTTTTTCCAGGGATGCCAATGCATTGCTACATAACTTTATCTTCTATCTTTTCAGCTGAAAGACGTCCACTGCTGGAAACAGGCCTCTCTCAACACAACAACCGATGTGGGTTTGAGTTGTTTGCTCTTTTGGGGGGTTTTGCTATAACCGCCACGCTTGACAGGCGGGTTTAAGATAACAATTGAGTTGTAAATATACTTGAAGGACGATGTTGCCGATCATCAAGACGACACCCACGTGATAAGATGGGGGGTGGCATTCTTAGCTGGCGCCTGTAGCATTGTAATATTATTATGATTTAAAACGTGTAACTTTAGAGTTTCTTGCCCGTTCTTCCCCATAGAAAATCTACATCTTAGAACGTGGCTACTTACATATGAATATATATAAATGCCTGTAAATGGATATGAATATAAATCTTTTTTCTTACATGTCTCTTTTTCTTCTTCTTGTTAATCTTAACTTTAAAACACTTTTTCCTACTGGCCCTAAATAGCCGTTTACTAGTTTCTAGGTTTAAGACAATAAGATAAAACGGTATCATTTTGTTTCTCGAGTAAAACAAGAAAGTGGAGTGTAAAATGGTCTTAACTAGAGATCTGCGTAGACGCACCGTAATACCCGTTTTATAAAGAGATTACGCATTTCCTCTATAAGATTTCATGGTATAAAAATATTAGATCTAAATATGGCTATTATCTTGAAACCATACTACTAAAATAACGTTAGATTCGCTTATCAAAAGGTTTCAAATATCATAGGATAATATATCAAGCTAGGAGCAACTAGGAGAGCATCCCTCAGAAGGGAGTGACCGGGGCTATCTCGGTCGGCTTTATGAAAACTAATGCCTTCATTTGGCGTCGGCTCCGGCCACTGGCGATAAGCTATGTCGCCCTAGTACCTCGGGATTACGATTTTGGGATTTACCCCGGGCCAGAGGGGGTGACCGATAAAAGTTTGTGGAAATTTCACTTCGTGTTTGTAATTTAAATGTTTCGAAACTAGCTTATTGTTGATATAAATTTTGTAGATGAGTCGAAATCCCCATCAGATGATGTTCAATGTTTGCATGTTTTTGAAGACCTCTTGCATTTAAATATATTTTGGAACCATCATATCAGCCAAAAGACGTCCACTGCTGAACAAAGGCCTCTCCGTAGATTTCCACAACGAGCGGTTACATGCTGCCCTCATCCAACCACCTGCACCTTGGCGTCTGTTCACCTCGGTGGAGGTCGTCCCACACTGCGTTTTCCGGTGCGCGGTCTCCACTCGAGAATCATTTTTTATTTTTGGAATAGGTTCGTCAAACTTGATAAATTGTTTCAAATATACTTTACGACAGCAGTAACCAACACGTTGGATAACAATCATAATATGTACTACATACGCATTTATTTCATTCATTTGTCCATGCGACAGTACGCAGTTGGTGCAAGTGCAGTTGGTTGGTTGTTGGCGCAGTAGCGAAGTGATTGACTTTCTCCGCTTCCTGTCGCCGGTTCGAGGGCACGAAACAAATATTTTTATGATCTACCGATAGTTGCTCCGGGTCTGGGTGTTTGTGCATGTGAGATTTATGTCTGTAAACTGTACCCACGATAAGGACATATCCTAGTGTAGGTATCGTATTAAAAAATACAAACCGTTTATATTTATCATCATTGTAAATAAGATTTATGAATAACTAGTCATTGTCACATCACTTTCACACCAGCTGAGTATGAATCTCCTAATGATTTCTACAATAAGCGGTCATAAGGGATATTGCCTTAATCACCAAGCTTGGCAGGCGGATCGGTGACCACATTATGTTGTTAAGGACACGCGAGGATGCTACTGGCCACTCTCTTGATATCAACCCTTAGTCACTCTTTTATTACGCTGAATTTCCAGAGTCCTTTCTTAGTGCCACCTACGTTATACAAGGAACTCCTGTCGTAAATTTCATGCTTCTACCCCACCATTCAATCAGTGTTAGAGTTTTATTAAGTAGATATAATAATACTATTATTATATAATAATAAAACTGGTATAACCAAAGCCCGTGTGGTGTCTGGATTAAGATATAGCACCACTCCATCTCTTCCTGTGGATGTCGTAAAAGGCGACTAAGGGATCTAAGCCAGAGGGATGGGCAGCAGCACCCCTCCTGTGAAACAGCAGCCATACCTGCGCTCACCAACCCGCCTGCCAAGCGTGGTGAGTAGCAGTGGACATATAAATGACTGATATGAGACCAAAGTTTCGTTTGATCAGAAAATTGAAGTCTTTGTTATCCAATTACTGTGTTTTTGTCTGTGAAATTGATATGCGATAGTAATTTAAGTCATCAATGGTGAACACCTTTCATTTAAACGTGTAAGTATTGTGTCCCAATATTTATTTTTATGAACGAGAAAGGAAAATCATCACCTTTATCCAAATATAGAAAAACACAGCATAAAACCAATTATCGCAGACGGTTATAGGAATAAACGAAACAGGCCAGAAAATAAAGTTTTTCCTGTGTTTAGTTACATAAACAGCAGGTGGTAGAGTGAGCTATTACCTGGGGGTAATAAATACCGTTTTACCCTAATTAACGCTTAATTCGGGGTGGGGTCGTACGCACCCCCAGGGCTTAAGATCCCGCACTACCCATTTTTGTTACCGTGACAAAGTTAATGGAAGCAACAAAATGTTTAATGTTTTTTGAACTAAAAGATATTTCTAAGACCAGGGTGGCTATTCTGTAAGAACTCACTAGCAAACACACTTCAAATTCCGTAGTGAAATCTTTAAGATCTTGTAGTTTTTACCAGTTTTCACTGCTGATTCTTATGTGAGAAGAAAGAAAGAAAGAAAGATTAATAATTTATTTTTGCAACCGACGTCGACGCACAAACTAAAGATACATAGGGGCTACAATTCCACATAGGTATTCTATGGCATGACTAACCAATCGATTAAAATCTAAACACTATCTAATGACTAAACGCTTATAAACTAACACTACATGACACCAGACGCGTATTCGAGCTGGCAACACTAAACATACTATTACTAAAATCATGACCAAAGGACTTGGAATCCAGGATAAATATATTTTATTTTTCTTGTCTATTGTTAGGAACCAGAAAGAGAATAGAAAGTTTATTATCTATGAAAGTCATTTTTACAATAAAAATGTTGAAAATTCGCACAATTTGTGCATAAAGTGCAAAACATAGGATGTTGCTCAGCTTAATGCTGTGGCGTCAGGTCGAACCTGCAGCGCTGATTTTCAGCAACAACAAGTGAGTTTTCACTAGCTGACTCACTTCTGAATCCGCAGTAAAATCTCTAATTTCGCATTGTTTTTGATACTTTTCACTGTGGATTCAGAAGTGAGTTTGCTAGCGAGTTCTTACAAGATAGCACTGGAGTTTCTGAATTTTGGAATCGTCCACAGTGCGCTGCTCGTGAGAGGCATAATACCATTATCACCACGCCTGGCAAACGACTTGGTGGGGTAGCAGATTGCATTTCATTTATAAGAATGATACCAGTGATAATAGTTGTCGCTCCTATGGTCTGCTTACCCCAGAAAATAGACGTTAAGTTCTGGACATGTGTTTGTTGTATGACATACTCAATGGACGTCTAGATTGCCCTGAGTTGGTTACGTAGGTAGCAAATGCATAACATGACGGCACGGTTGGTGCAGTGGCTGATACAGTCGACTGCTGCGCTCCGGGTCGTGGGTTCGATTCCCGCACGGAACAAATATTTGTATGGTCTGCAGGTAGTTGTTCCGGGTCTGGGTGTATTGTATGTGGAATTCATGTCTGTAAACGCACACACGACACAGGAGAAATACCAGAGTGGGGTAATGTCTCTAAAAAAAAAACTCTTTTAATAAATAAATAAAATGTTAGATTGTTGACACAATTGACGTACGTGAGAATCATGTACTGCCAGCGTGAGTACATAAGTAGTTATCTATCCTTCTAGAAGCGGACACAACATACTAGAAATAAACACATAAGGATTTCAAGAATTAATCACTATATATATCGTTCTAGTTAAGCATGAGTAGCGAGATTTCTTTTAATGGAAATTACCGATATGTACTCAACGCAAATTACGAATTTAATAAAAAAACTATTATACATTGAGCAAGTTTGACACATGGGTTGGCCGCAGTGAGTGCGGAAAAAAGACCCATAAAATATTTTTCTATTTTTGACACGGCTACCGGAACGTGGTACCTGCAGTTGAAGTTGGTCAAGCATATCTGGAGTATGAATGTTCTCTTTTACAACCTTGGTAAATAAAGATACAGATAAGATAAAAATATTTTTATTCATGTAAAACCATTTATAGGCACTTATGAAGAGTCAAGACTTTAGTTGCCTCGTTCCAAGGTGTAGATTTCCTATCGAGAAGAACGGGCGAATAGATTGATATACTCATTTTAAAGGTCGTCTATGTTCTCTTGGCCACATTATCAAACAGCTTTACCTTCCTCCATGCCTTGTTATGTTTCTAATTCTAAGGACACGACTTATTTACATAGACTTTACCATATTTCGTCATGATGTTTTTATACTGTACTGCTCTAATGTTCATAAAGTTTGTTGATCTATAAAAAAATTGTCTACAAGTTTCTTTTTAAATGTATTATTTACTACATAACTTTATCAGGCGGCCTGGTAAATGTAATCTTACATGATATTGTAATTTAGAATCAAGTGAGGATAAATTATAAATTACATTAACCCCTCGACGTCGCCTTCTCGGAAAACTCGAATTCTCAGCGTTAACTGAAGGAATTTCACTCAACCCCGCATACTCATTATTTAATTCGCTTTCAGGTAATTAAAATCCAAAAACTTGGAAGTCGAAATTAAATTTTATACTCTGTAGGTAGCGCTGTAGGATTTCCATCCCTATTTTCTACCCCCCTGGCTCGGAACGTGCTTCCCGGATCAAATCACCTTTTTAACTTTCCCTATTTAGGGAAAAGCCGGGGAAATCTAGCAATTGCAATAATAAGTTGGTACCAGGACATCATGAGATCGAGTGGCCCGCCCCTATTATCGTTACGTAATGTGATTCTCTTTGGCGAATGTGTTTTTACTAATTATAATTTGTATGGTATGTGTTTTCCTATATTTATTTATTGAAGCAAAACTGGTCTTTTACACGAGTAGTTTTCAAATAAAATCGAGATATTATGTTGCATATTACTGTCGGTTAAAATGGAATAAGGCATCCTAGACAATAAAATAAGTTAATAATTGATGGAGATGCCCGTGATCATAAACTCTGTAGGGTTCGAAATGGTGGTAAAATATTAAATCAGAAATTGTAATGGGCAGTAAATAATGTACCCTTATGCGTTTACTTCACGTATATTGGATTTGAGTGTGTACATAATTTAATATCCATATGGTGTCCGGATTAAAAATATAGCACCACTCAATTTACTGCGGTGGATGTTATAAAAGGCAATTAGGGGATTCAAACCAGAGGGATGGGCAGCAGCATCCTTTCTGTGGAACCTATATTCTGCGCTCACTAACCCGCTTGCCAAGCGTGTGGCAAGTTCCTCCGAAATGACGACACAGTTGTGAAAATCTGTGGAGGAGTGAAGAGGAGAATATAATAATGCCACAAAATCCGAAAGTATATTTCGTGTTCACATACGTAAGTCAATAAGAGTATTAATGTTATCGCTTGTAATAACATTACTAAAACACTGTAATCTACAACTAAGACAAATTTAAAACTAATTCTCAACAATACCATAAAAGCACCTAATAAAATAGAAACAACTCTCTCCCTACGTGTATCAGATGACGCGGTAATGCACCAAATCTTATTACAATTAGCCTCCATTTGCATACGAAACAGATATATCAAACGCATGTGCAATAATGTGCATCAGACAATTGTTCAGCCAACCCTTCCGAACGAATCCAGATCGCTTATGATTTATGCGCCCCTGGTATCGGCTCGACCGTTGTCACAAATAAAATAAACATATATAGAGATGCAAATTTGGTAATGTCAAATGTGTGTCGCTCTATTGTTAGACTATGCTTCGTGTTTCATGAATTAAGTGATTTAGTACTTTTATGATGCGAAAAACAACGTATGTAGAACGTGTTTTATGTTGTAGGATATAGAAAATAATGTTTTTTTAGGTTTAAGGGGGGGGGGGGGGTGTCCTAATTGTTTAAGGACTCTTCACAAATATATTTATTTTGCTCCGTAAGTATTTACTTGATAGAAGGGTGTTTCTAATTTAATTTATATATCATAAACATAATACACCATATTATAATCCTACACAAAGAAAACAACGGTTAAACCATGTAATCTTAAAACCTCATACTTAATTGCAGCTAAAACATCAAAATAACAGTAACAGTCGCCATCAAAATTAATACAAAGCGCGATTTAACAGATACCCTCATAAGAGTCGTAAAATTTGCCGTTTTTGTGCCGGGGCCCCTCTCCCGGTGGACTGGTGGGGTGTTATGGACCCTGGGCCGGCGGATGAAGAGTTAATGAACTAATCTTGATATTAACAACACATTAGACGCATCGGACGCATAGCCATGTTTCGCTCAAGTAATTACTGGGACCCTTGCAAGGGATAGTTCGGGCTCAACCCTCGCACTGCATGGTCGACGTCAATTTCGCATGTACTGTTTCGTTTTAGGGTTAATTTATGATAATTTTAATGTTTATGAAAATACTCGGAATTTACGGAAGTTACTTCATATATTTTGAATTGCACATAACTTTTGCATAATTCTATAGGTAGAATAAATAACCGATGTGAAACATTGTTAATTAAATTGTGATCATAAAGCCATACGAAATATTTATATTTTTTAATTGGCTCACTAGCGCCATTGCACGTTATTACGGGTGTGTGTCGAAACGGTAATTACACAATTAACGCAAAAACTAATCGAATCACAAAGCAATCGGAAGAATATCCGAACGTTCGTACAAAATTCATAGTGACAGTTAATTTGGAAATGCACTGCGCGCATCGGGTGCCACTCGCGATGAGATTACTTATTCAGCAGACATATAACATATTGCCCAAGTAATTGGTTCAAAATACAAACTTGCGCAGTATAGCACGAGTGCCCGGTGTTATTATGTATTTAAGTTAATTCCAAATATATTTTTCGATACGGAAGCTTGGTTTATTTTACAATATTTACCTTTATTAATTTTTGGCAAAATGTTACAATAAAATGTTACCAGACCGAAATACTAGCATTCAGTTGGAGTATTAAAGTGATCCGAGAATGTTCTCTTGATATACACTACAAAACGGAGTCTTTGTAAGCTTAACTAAATATTTGGAGATACAGAGACTCAAAAGGGTGAATAATACTTGGATTCCGCAACAAATGCTGACGGAATCCGACAAATCCAGTGCGGATACCGTCCGACGGACAGATCGCGTTTTGATGTCTGAGATATCCGGAACGGCTATGAGATATACCCTGGTGATTGATAGCTCATACATTGGTAAGATTTCGTTTGTTTTTCATGTCATTTGAGAGTGCAATGAAGTTACAATGTCTTTTATTTTAGATACATTATTTTCCAAATGATGTGTGCGAGACCGAAAAAAAAAACTGATACTTTTCAGAAAAAACAACAGTTCCCGGAAATTATTTCTCGTAGAAAACAAAAAGGTCCAAGCGACTTCGTCACGTACAAATACGTCTAATCCACGGAGTCCGGGCGGACAATAAATATTTTTCATGAAATCCACCGCCGTCGCCAGCGCATACAAACTGCCTTAAATCAGGCAATTATAGGTGTGACCAGTAAATATTATAACCAGGGGATCAGGAGACGGCGTATAGAGATTGTTTAGGATATTGGCTATGTTGTTTTCGTAATGGACTCTTACACTCGGAGAATTCTTGGTTATTAGGCGTGAATTAGTGTTATTATCATGGTTATTCGATAAAAAATGTGTTACTTATAATTCATACAAATATATGTCGGATAATAAATTACTAGTAAAAACTGATGTAGGAAACCTAAGTTAGTATAACGTAGTTAAAAGTACTATTATTACCAGTTAAAGTCAGACACATAACAAGCAAATAAAGCTAGTTATTTTTTTTACTATCCACGCTGTCCATTAATTACAATAGAATGCAAATACATAGGTACCTATTCGAAAAAGCAAAGTCAACAATACCAAAAGTAAAAACAATAAATCGCACTAGTATTAATTTACCAGAGGAAAATAAGGTGGAGAAGCAAAAATCGCCTATAATAAATTACGTTAGCGGAAAATGCTTCATTTTAAGGCGTATAGCTCCTTAATCCTATGGCAGCCTGGTAGCCGCTGGGTGTAATTACCGGGCGCAATATATCGCCAGTTCGACCTCCCGACCCCCCGAGTTTCTGGGTCCTCATCACGCGGAATGAGTAACACATGGTACTGCGTTAATTGTCGGGGTACACGGATTTGTTTTTATTTTGCGATTGCGAGGGGGAGTTGGCTTTGTCGCGTCATGAACATAGATTTATTTTCATTGTGATTTCATTTCAAAAGACAACTAACTATTATGTATAGTAGCAGTTTTACTAATTCTAAATATTATATTGAATATAACAATACTAAAATTAAATACATAGGAGATTATTTAAATAGTAAATAATATTGTTATATCTACTTTACATATAAATAAAATAAACATAATTCTTTGTTTGATAATTGATGTATGTACGGTAAATAGTCTCCAAATTTAATATACTCGGTAAGCACAATTAACAGGCAACTAATTAGACACCAAGGCGGCATAAATCGGCAGTAAATATCTCAAAGTGTCGCAGATGGTGTCAAAACGCTTGCTTCGTGTGGCCGGGAGGACAGCGGTAAGTCCCAAGTGGGGATGATCGGAATTATTGCACATTATTTCGAAGTTTCAAATGATGTTTTAAAATAGTACGTAGGTATAGTTTAGGTGGACGAGATTACTCGTAGTAGCGTGTAGCTATCTTCCACGTGTTACAATTAACTGTACTTCGCGTCCAAAATGCTATTTTAGAATTTTAGAAAGCCAATAATCTAAAAGCCAACTGAAGGCAAAAACAAAAAAAATGTCTTTTAAATTACTGACTCATTATAAGCATTTACCGATACCAAAACCGCTTCGCTAACCCCCACATTTCGTGCCCGCATCCAAGACAGGGTCGCGGATAACATGTAATTGCGATAATAGGTCGACCCGGCGCCATATTGTGCTGACTGGTGATGTGTGCGCCGAATTTATTTTGTATTACAGAACTCGAAGGGTTGAGGTGCGAAGTTATTTATAGACAACATCTGGCGCCGAATTTGAATTTACTTTGCTCCAGGTATACGGGTGACCTGGTCGGTTGTACTGTTACAAATTGAGTTTATTATTCTGAAAATAAATTTAGACTTCGTAATAATGTTACCTAAAGACACAATTTCCGCTGGAAGGACCTGTCAGGCGACGGATGCAATACAATTTTCATCTGCTGCCTATCGTGATTTAAGCCCAGTTATTATGAGGTCCAGTGTTTGAGTATTCAATCCAATACACAAGACTTAAGCTGGTGCTGATACTAAAATAACATCAATATATTAGTGATGATAACAATTAAACACTAGGAGCGCCCGCTTCGGAGGCGACCGCTAATGAGTGCGGCAGTAGCGCCGGTGCGGCTGATGTGGCTAGCGCGCGAACTAATTTGGTGCAGTGATGGATTGCGTGCGGCTGATGCGGGTCGCACCAAATACTCCCATCTTGTATGCTTGCCTGGTACTTGCTTCTAATTACGGATCATTCTCATTTATTTACCTTTACTTTTTTTCAATGTTTTTGTAAAAGATTTTGCTTGTCTAGTTCTAGCCAGTGGCTAGTTGTCTGGGTGCGAAATGCGGAAAACAGGATATCATGTGTGGCCGAACTTCGAAGCTTATGGTCAGCTTTAAACCACGTCTGTCAACTTTGTTTAGGTACTGTAAGGATCTGGTGGTAACTGTGCGGCAGTTTAAAATATATACAAGGCGTTCTGCTGTAGGTACTCTGTGTAGCTAAGTATTCAAGGACACGCGTATAAGGTACAGGATGCAACGCCAATTGAAATTATTTCCGACATTAATGCGTATGTCAAAGTGACACTTGAACCATTCTCGTTAAAGTTTCAAAGTAAATTACGTATTACTTTGGTTAGCCAGTTGGTTAACTAGATCGTCTTGATTTCTATAGTACTTTACTGACCGTTATCATCACCATTCTCATTTCGTATCGTTAAGGAAATATTGGTTGAATAACTTATATCAACGTTTGAAATACCTACCTATTGTAAAATCCAAAAATAGACTTATTTAAAATACGATCAATAAACAGTCGATATTTTCGTACGGCCCACATGGAAGTCAGAAATTGATTAAAAATAAACAAACTCGGCCATCACACATTTCATGGCTCGTATAGATAAATAGAATACATTTTTAAAACAAGGAAATCACAATAAATAAAACAAAAAGCTTTATAATTCTGTTTACATACGAGTCATGCTTCATAACTGGGCATCAAATTAATGTAGAATAGAAACTTATATATGAAATGCGCACGATTTTCACAATTGAATTCGAATAAGTACTTTGTAGGCTTATACACAGAATTCATATCTGTCTGAGGGTTTTTAGTATTCATTTGGTCCACACAAATGTCGTACAGACGGAATTCTTGGTTCGATAAGCTTCCTAAAACATACAGATGACCATAAAGATTCATGCTTGCCGTCTGTTAGGTCGAGTCAAATCAAAATGGCTATGCATCTTTCTTGGAAATGCCATTCCAGACGTTGCCCTTTCGGTTCGGTAGAAATCTTTCAGTTTGTTCCGCCATATCTTCTCAGAGGCTCAGAGTAGGAAATACTGACTTCATCTATATTGACAAGTAAAAGTTATGTCATGAAACCTGACTGCTAAATATCCTCATTTATCAATTATAAACCTAAACGTTGTCGTGATGTGAATGAAGTAAGAAATTATAAGTGAATCACATTTGGGTTTTTGTTTCGGCATATCTTACTCTATTGTATTCTTTATCTCTTTTGCTCTCATTCCCCTTTAATTACTGTCTATTAACAAATCTCTCACTGGGTTTTGGATTGGACGAAGCTGCCAGATCGGCGAGATGGCAAAAAGTAGATTCAATAAAATAGCTTAAGAAATAGTAATCTCATTATAAGCACAAGCCTGACCTATCCGTGTGGTGTCCGGGTTAAGAATATAGCACGACTCCATCTCCCGTGGATGTCGTATAAGTCGACTAAGGGACTCTAAACCAGAGGGATGGGCAGCAGCGACCCTTCTGGGGAACAGTAGCCATTCTGCGCTCACCAACCCGCCTGCGAAGCGTGGTGAGTATTGGTAAATTCCCCCCAATATGATGACACAATTGTGAAAATCTATGGGGGAGGCCTTTGTTCTAGTGGACGTTGTATGGCCGATATGATGACAAGCCTGACTGCAGGACTTACAGTATTGTTTATCTGATGTAATTTTATGAAACCTATATTGAATTGTGGCGACACCTACATCGCCAGAATACAATCGCAACTTACAACGACATCTACTTGAATATTAAGTGCAACTCTCCGATGACGTCAAACAATCCTGAATCGCGCTTGTAAAGTATTCGCGCAACGCTGCATATAAACAGTCGCCCAACATGAACCGTTGGGCTTCGCCCGCCAGGCATACCACCCGCCTGGTCGGAGAATCCTCCCTTTTCTATGGAGGAACACCACACCATGTTCCCCATATAATCGTTTTGGAAATCATTGAGTGCCGCAAAACGAGGCACAATTAAAATCTATTGTGTCTACACGGCTGCCGGCAATTGACACGCGAGAGGATAACTCTTCAGTAATCAGTATATGTAATTTTATGGTACCTATATTGAATCGTTTTGGAACAAAAACCTTCAGTAATCAATGTGTATGCCTTTACAAATTTCAGCATACGCGTCAGTGAACTGTTTTGTGTTGGTGGTGGCACCAACGTGGTTTAACTGGAACTGGTGGTCGCTAGTGCGGCGTGTGATCAAAAGACGTGACGGTTAGTTCAAATGATACTTTACCCAAAGCACCATGTTTTAAAACTGATGCAAATATTTTGAAAGAACTATGAGATTAGTTAGTTTTGTATTTGGTGTTAATTAAATAATTTAAAATTTCGTAAATTTATTTTCCCCTTTAGTTTCGCCTGAAATCATCCACAACACGATAATGTACCTTTAAATCTAATGAGGTAAACCTGTATGATTTGCTTAATCGGATTTGTTGGCGAGTAAAATGGTTTCTTCTAACCTACTTGATAAGATAAGATAAAAATATTTTTATTCATGTAAAACCATATACAGGCACTTATGAATAGTCAAGGCTTTAGTTGCCGCGTTCCAAGATGTTGATTTCCTATGGAGAAGAACGGGCAAGAAACTCCATGGTTACTCTTTTTAAATCATAATAATTGTTACAGTATTTTTGGTTACATTGTTCTCAAAATAAATAATGTGAGGACAATGTAGCAGAAAAAAGTAAACTTCTTTAAAAGTCCACACTAAACAAGCCTGATATTTATGTTAAATTATGATTAAATTGTCATGGCAGCATTAAGCTGTTTAATCTAGATCATTTATCAGATATAAATAATTTACTCGTGTTACCAATTTAATAATATTTCTGTTAACTGGAAAATAACAAGACCACTGACATGACATCGTATTTTTTTTATAAATATTTGACACTTCGTTCTAACAGTGCACAAAAGTTTTATCAGGGTTGGTTTTACTGATACAGACAAACTACAGCGAAATAAAAGCAATCATTTTAAACACGTGATATCAAAAACCTTATTGGAAGGCGAATAACAGCAAAAACAAAAATGCTAAATTCAAATAAATTTATGGAACGCGAAGTGGCACGCGCCGCCGTCCGCCATCACCTCACGCGTCCATTTGTCAAATTAATGATGGACGGATCAGAATTCTAAGCGGCCACCTGACGCGATCGTAACGTCAAATAACAATATCTTCATTTCCATGGTTCCATGTACTTCAGGTCACGGTTAAATCACAAAAATATCGAACATTTCGCAAATTATTTCTTGGAAAGTGAATACAGGGATGGAATAGGGGTGTACGATATTTCAAATCTGAGACAACGCTATATTTTGCCTACTATGAACACAGATGCGTGTAGTGTTCGGATTAAGAATATAGCATTGCTCTATCTCCTCGCGTAAAAGGCGACTAAGGGACTCTACATCAGAGCGTAAGGCAGCAGCGTCTTCTGTAGAACAGTAGCCATAATACGCACTTCAACCCATTGGCCAAGCGTAGTGAATACTGGCCCAATTCAGCCCAAAATGGCTACACACTTGTAGAAATTTATAGAGGAGGCATTTGTTCAGCGGTGACCGTCCTTTGGCTGATATGATGATGAACACAAATGCGTAACAGTGCAAATGTGAAAAGAATGCGTACCAATTTAACTGTATACGGGTTGAATAGTTATGCAAATATTTGACTCCATTTAAATGAGTATCTAAACTATTCAGCCAAAGACAAGAGCATGGAAACTAATTCTAAACATCTCTATTGAGAATTATCGTTCGGTGCATTGCATACTATGATCGTGTGTTCGCGTGTTAGCCTCAGTCGAATTAGCTGTGCACGTTGCTTAATCGCGTTGTCGCAATCGTACGCTAACAATGGCCGGACCGAAGGCTTTTTGCCTTTTTTACAGACAGATAAGGCCTTTGATTGTCCCTACGGTTTCTAGCGTGCATCAGTCTTTAATCAAGTAAACGATTAAACTCAAATGGCTGACCAGCTTGAAGGAATTGGAATTTTATGATGTTGATCTTTTGTGATTAAAATTCGTAGTTTTAATGTCTTCGGTCACATCAATTATTTCGTATATGAAACACTATGGAATTTTGCGGTACTTTAATTAGAATCATAGCATTCCCATTCCAATGTTAGCTTGCCGCAATGTTAGCTAGAATTTCACCTTTAAAATGCACAGGCTTTTAACTTAATACATCAATCTCCCGTATCTTAAAGGTAGCCAATTAAAATAATTTGAATATAAATGACCAAATTTAAAAAAGTCTCTGTCACAGTCAATTGGCAACCCTGTGCATATAGAACGTAATTTATATAACGTCTGAGTGGAAATGTTCTAGATAAACAATTTGATCGAGAAGCCTCTCAGAGCGTATCGTTTCCGATGTTTTAAAACTGGACGTTTTGTTTGATACATTATATTAATGGACGGCGTGTTGCTACCATAAGTCTCGGGACATTTGAGTTACGATTTTATTTATTAGGTAGGCGGCCTTAATGGGTCAACGTTGTGGAGATATGAGTGAATGTTGATATATTGTTTTCTATTGCATCTCTCACGGCTGTAAAAAGATTAACTGTCGGGTAAGGTAAAAACCGGCTACTAATAGCTGCAGTCCCCCATTCAATCGGATTGTCGCAGTGCACCGTTGAATATAAGCCTCTCTTTCTCTCTTCTATCGTGTAATAATACAAAATTATGCAGTTTTTTGATATTTCCTGACGTAAACTACATTAAACTGATACATGTATTGTTACCCTACCAATAGTTGCACACGGGACTCGGCCAAAACGCGTGGTTATCCTACGTGTGTGCAAACCATTCACTACCGTTGTGTGCGATTTATATGAATTGCATTCTGCTGGTGGTCCGTTATGAAATCAGTAAGTCATATTATGTTTCAAGTTTAGTTTTAGAATTGGACAATACAGTACCGTTTTTTAAATTTATGTGCAGTTTTGAATACAAACACTTTTTTTTTTTAATGCGGTATATGCCACAGACACCTAATAAATGCCAAGACACTACGTAATCTGTGCTTTAATGCCAAATTGTAAACCAGTCTTAGCAGTACAACATTATTAAAGCAATTCGTCGCCAAACGACTGCGTTCACCTGCATCAATTCCGCGCATTTAATGCAATTCCAAGCAGTAATTATACAAATTGATGAAATACCAGCGGTGATCTAACGGCTGCGTCGTCGGACGGATCTGACGATAAGACACGGCGACACACATAAATCACGCAGCAATTAACCGTTTTTAAACGACTTACCGATTTACGACGGGGTTCGTTTTGTAGGCGGAATAAACTGCAGTTTCTTTCTAATGATTTGTGGCTTGATTATAGAAAACTGTACTTTAATAACTGGGTGAACCCAGCTGTATTCAATAATTCCTAATATCGAATTTGTGTGGTATCCAGATTAGGAATAAAGCGCCACTCCATCACCTACCGCGGATGTGTAATAGGCGACTGAGGGACTTTAAATCGCAGGGATGGGCAGCGGCATCCCTTTTGTGGAAGAGCAGCCGTCCTGCGCTTACCAACCCGCCGGTAAGCGTGGTAAGCAGTGGAAAATAACCTTCAAAATGACGACACTCGGCATTTAACCGGTCTTGTGGAAATCTATGGCCTTTGTGGGGAAGTTCTTTGGCTGATAAGGTGATGATGATGGTTATTCATAATAATTATGAAAAACAGTAGAACGTTGATTTATCTTGAGACAAAAATAAAACTTTAAAAAGACGTTATTATTCATAAACAATCTATTACACTTTAAACAGGCAAAGGTCACATATTGGGCGGATTATTCGAAAAAAGAATAGTGCAATCGATTTTTATTATCGGCTACGAATTTCACGCGAGTAACAATTGCTCGGTATCCGCTGGCATCTGGGCGAGAGTCGTTCGTTACCAACGTTAAGGGCCTCTAATGGCCTCCACTGAACTCGAGGCCCTTAAAATTTTAAATGTCCTTTTATTTATCGAGGCTCGACCGATATCGAACAGTCGGATCTATTCGATATGATTCGATTTTTCACTTTCTTGTTTCTTTCTTTTAGTGTTCTGGGAAATATTAACACCTCTTATTGACAAGATGGAATATATCAGGTGAATCTAGCTGTTTCACTTTGCCACTGAAACTGTATCGTAGATTTATGACCAAACTCCCCACTTCTCCCTACATCATATCAGTCAAAAGAACATCCACTGCTGAACAAAGGCCATAGATTTCCTCAAGACTGGTTACATGCAGAGTGCCGTCATTTTAGGGGGTATTTGTCAGTACTCACCACGCTTGGCAGGCGGGTTGGTGAGCTCAGAATAGCTGCTGTTCCGCAAAAGGGACGCTGCTGCCCATCCGCTGGTATAGAGTCGCTAACGGCCTTAAATGTGAATTGATGTTATTGTAAAGTCAACATAATATTTTAAGTAGCAAGAGCATGTTTTTATTACTTTTCTGCGAGTTCCTTGGCGATGCAAGTCCCACTATTGAAACACACCTTAATATTAACCTATCTGCAGTGGAATCAATCGCTTTAAAAATAACTACATACCTGTCCTCAATCAACCAATCATATCGGCCATTTATACATCCACTGTTGAACAAAAGCCTCCCACATACATTCCACAAATGTGTCATCATTTCGGGGGGTATTTGCCAATACTCACCACGCTTGGCAGGCGGATTGGTGAGCGCAGTATGGCTACCGGTTCACAAAAGGGACGCTGCTGCCCATACCTCTGGTTTAGATTCCCTTAGTCGCCTTTTACGATATCCACGGGAGGAGATGGAGTGGTGCGGTATTCTTAATCCGGACACCACACGGACTACCTGTCCTATTTAAACATAATTAAAAAGAAATAGCCTAGACATTTGTAGATTACAAAATAACACATCATGATCAGAGACTTACATTCATTCTATTTTCGAAAAATTTCGAAAGCTTTGCGTTTCTTATGTAAATGCACATGCCATTACTATGGATTATGATGATTTTATCGATTTATATTTAATTAAATGTTAAACTTGACACTTATTAATTGTCACCGAGTTTATAAGGTTTTATAACGATGGAAATAATCAGTCAGGTCACGATTACATCGATGAGCGACCGGTTCCTTGACATGTCATGGTATTTTAAGTAATCGTTATCGATAAATCATGTAAACTTGGAATTCGGTGTTTTCGAATATCTAGTTTTTGGATACGCCCACAGTTTTTCTTATGGACTTGTACTGTGGATTACGTTGTGATTTATAGTTGTAAATTACATAAAAATCAAGCGTGGAACCGTGATGTAGTCAGAATATATATAGTCAATTTCACATTTTAGTTTTTACTAACTGTTGAACGTTAAGCGAAATTAATTCGAATTTGCATTCCCTAGTACGACCAGTCTGCTATTATGACAGGTCTGAATAAGTATTTTTATTGTACGGGACACATTGGCCGATAATTCAATGCGTATAACGGAACGCGGTCGGATGTGACCGCCACGTCTTCCTGTCACAATTAATTTCCGGGCGCGTTGAAATTGGCGCGAAAACTGTCGCGAGGGGAGGGGACGAAGGCGCGGGGAGCGGGGGTGCGCCACCGCCGCGGGAATTTTAATTACGCACTCGTATACCGAATACCAATGTCGTCTTGTTTAAATTAAATATAAATTATTCGCCTCCTAGGCCCTGCTCGCCTGGTATTGCGAACTGCGAAACGTTGAATAAACAACTGTTGGGTTTTAATTAGTAAAGATTTTGTTGGTATTTTGTCTAATGTTTTAGTTGTTTCGGAGCTATGTAAGCTACACAATATTTGGTAATAACTCCGAGGCACGTTTTGCCGGAGACGTTGAAATCTATTGCTGAATGTTTGTTTGTCAGCCTAATTATCTCAGCAAAATATATAGGTACACCAACGAAACTGAAGTAATATTAGGTCCTTATAAAGTTGGCGTTTTGCCGAACTGGCCACTTTGGTCTAAAATATTTGGCGTTTAGTTAAGATTTCCAAATTCAAATTTAAGCACGTGTATTGCCGGCTCAGAATACCACCACCCCATCTCTCCTCCCGAGAGTGACGTAAAAGTCGACTAAGGGATTAGTCGGAGGATGGGCAGCAGCGTCCTTCGAGTACATTGACCACTAAACTGCGATCGCCAACCCGTCTGCCAAGCGTGGCGATTATGGCAAAACCCCGCAATGAGCCCACAACACACCTATATCGGTCGTTGTGGTGATCTTTGGGGGAGGCCTGTGTCCAGCAGTGGACGTCATTCGGCCGAAATGATGATTTCTTTCGAATTTAGTTATTCATTTATTTTTGCGTCATTTTCTTTTTCTTTGACACAATTTATTTCTCTGTTCACAATATGTAAAACTTAAAATATCGCGCTATTTACAAATACGAGTTCCACCGTGGCACCATTTCTGCAGTAACAACTCGAAGGATTAATTATGTGCATGTGGCAAAAGAAAACACGGTACGTGTTTGATATCTACGTTTTCCTTCTAAATATTTTGACCTAAAGAGCAAGCCCGTGGATGGCCGGAGATCCAAGTTAGTAACGAAGAATTAAAAGAGACCGTGGAAGCGGGTCCATCGAGAACACCGTCTGAGTTAGCGGCAGGCTTCGTTGTAAGTGATAAAACGGTTTTAATGCACTTGAAACAAATTGGAAAAGTAAAAAAGCTCGAAAAATGGGTACCGCATGCAATGAGTGAAGCGCACCAATAAACACGCGTCGAGTGCTGTGTTACATTACTCTACCGGCATAATAGTGACGGGATTTTGAATCATATCGTTACTTGTGATAAAAAAAAACGGTCAAGTGCGAGTTGAACTCGCGTGGAGAGGGTTCAGAAATTGCTGAATCTATTGTAAGACTCGGTCTTGTACCAAAAATTAACATCTTTGTTGAAAAACATGTTTTCCCATATATTCCAACCGCAAACGTAAGTTTGTACGCATTTACCATGTATTGATTGATTATACTTCATAAGATTTACCATGTTATTTTAAGACCATAGACTTCTTATAGGTTTTCCTGCAATCTGTAGATAAAGAGCTTTTAACTATATTAAAAACAAATAGGTACAGCAATTTCTGCGATAAGGGGGATGGGAGGGGGAATGGTCACTTTGTTTCTATATCTATACAAATAAATAAAATTGAAGTGTCTGTTTGTAATGTCAAAATAACAGCTTTTTACTAAATGCATATGAATATATGTACGCTACATATAACAAAAACACTATTTTTTTTTTTTTTGTCTGTCTGTCTGTTTGTTCCGGGTAATCTCCAAAACGGCTGGACCGATTTTGACGGGACCTTCACTGGCAGATAGCTAATGTTATAAGGAATAACTTAGGCTACTTTTGGTGGATCAAGTGGTTGAAGGTGTGGTCGCCCGTAGCATTATCCTGATGGATAGGGCTTCGGCCGACTACATCAAGCAACAGGGCTACAATCTGCACGCGGGGATGGACCGGAGCTACTTTAAGCTCCTAGACGATGGGCTAAAGCGCCCCGTCGGTCCCTCTGAATAGATCGCGGACGGCGTGCCAACTACCTCGGCTCCCGAAAATGCTGAAAAGCAAATTACAGATGGAATGGATGGTGAGGAGGTGAAGACAGGTGACTCTGAACCACGGGGGGACGATCCGGTCTCATCGCCACTTTCGATGAGATCGGACTATCTCACTTTGGGATTGGACGAACTGGGGATTGCCTCCTCACCGGCCATTCCAGATGACATCGAGCTGCTGGCAGAGACGGGAGAGGGAGGCCAACAGCACTAGGCATCATCACAAGCCATCACGATGAGCAATTTAAGGTGCGTACAAATTAACCTGCATCACAGTAAGGCAGCCACGGCAATACTCAGTCGTCAGCTGAACAGGAACAAATATGATGTAGCCCTTATACAGGAACCATATGTATACAAGGGGGACATTAAGGGATTAAATACTGGTGGTGGACAACTGTCATATAAATGTCCCACAAATAATATGAGGACTTGTATCTATACTAGACGAGGTATAGAAGCAATTCCTCTTTATGATTACTGTTCTAGGGATCTCACCACGGTGAAGATTAACGAAGGGATAGAGGGGAAAAGGAAAAGCATCATCCTATCCTCTGCCTATCTACCATATGAGGAAGCAGACCCGGTTAATGCCTTGTTGCATAACCTGGTCAATAACTGCGCTAACGAAAATCTCATCATAGGATGCGACGCAAATGCGCACCACGTTGCCTGGGGCAGTACAGACAACAATAAAAGAGGTGAAGTGCTTATGGACTATCTGGTAAGTTATCCCTTATTTATAATGAACAAAGGCAATAGACCAACTTTCGTAAATAAACGTAGGGCAGAGGTCATTGATATTACGCTAGCAACTAAAGGGGCTAACAAGGCAACAAAAAATTGGCATGTGTCTGGTGAAGTTAGCTTATCTGACCACAATTATATTTGCTTTAGGTACGAAACTTCCCAAAACTTTGGCAAGGTACTTAGAAGAAATCCCAGGAAAACGAACTGGGCATCCTTCAAGGAGGATCTCAAAGTAGAACTTAGAGATCCCACAACTAGGCTAAACTCTATTATAGATATAGAATTTGAGGCGGATAGAATATCACAAGCAGTAAAAACCTGCTGGATAAAGAACTGTCCGGAAAAAGAGGTGAAATCGCAAAGGGAACCATGGTGGTCCCCTGACTTAGAACATCTAAGACAGGACACCAGAAGAGTTTTCAACTATGCGAAGTCTATAAAAGACTTCACGATATATGCAAAAGCGCTAACGCACTACAGCAAACAAGTTCGCAAAGCAAAGAGAAGGGCGTGGAGGGATCATTGTCAGAACATAAGCAGCTATCCGGAAGGAATGAGACTGCCGAAGGCAATGAGCTCCGCGAAGGTTAATATACTGTCATCCATAAGAAATGACCAAGGTAAACTCACAACAGATGGGAAGGAGACACTAGCAATCATGCTCAAAAAACACTTCCCAGACTCGGTGGAATTACACAGTGTGTCTGACAATATCATCACAATGGAAGAACAAAATGCAAGAACTTCCAAGGACAACTGGCGGACTGCAAAGAAAGTCGTTGACGCGGATAGAATACGTTGGGCAATACGAAGTTTCCGTCCTTATAAGTCCCCTGGACCGGACGGAATCTATCCCATCCTACTCCAAGAGGGCAGAAACATTATCTTACCTCACCTCTGCAGACTGTACAGGGCCTGCATAGCCTTTGGGTATGTCCCGACAGTCTGGAGACAAGTTAAGGTGATCTTTATCCCCAAACCGGGAAAAGCAGATTATGAGGATGCTAAATCATACCGGCCGATAAGCTTAACATCCTTCTTCCTAAAAGCTCTAGAGAAGATGATCGACAGGCATATTAGAGATGGAGCGCCCAAGCGCAGACCACTACACAAAATGCAATGTGCGTATCAACAAGGTAAATCAACTGAAACAGCACTACATTATGTAGTAGACAGAGCTGAAAGGGCTCTGGCAACTAAAGAGATCTCAGCAGCAGCATTTCTAGATATTGAAGGTGCGTTCGATAGGACGACCTTTGAGTCAATAAGTGCTGCTGCAGAGAGACATGGCATAGAACCCACCATAATAAAATGGACAAATACTATGCTTCAGGGCAGGATTATCCAAGCCAATCTACTGGGAGACAAGATAGCTGTAAAAGCGACGAAGGGCTGCCCACAAGGAGGGGTTTTATCCCCAATACTATGGAGCCTTGTGGTAGACTCTCTTTTGGTGGAACTAAATATAGGACCATTCCATACAGTAGGGTATGCTGACGACATAGTCATACAAGTAAATGGCAAGTTCCCGAACACTGTGTCGGACCTGCTACAGGAGGCTTTGGACAAAGTAGAGGGATGGTGTGATGGGAGCAACCTATCCATAAATCCAAGCAAATCTGTTTTAGTGCCGTTCACAAATAAAGCAGACCTGAGTGGACTCAAGGAATTAAAAATGTACGGCACTAAAATCGAATGGGCCACGGAGGTAAAGTATCTAGGTGTAACACTGGATAAGAAACTAACGTGGCGTACTCACGTTGAAAATGCAACTAAAAAGGCCCTAAGAGTGTTTAATATGTGCCGTTCAGCCTATGGCAAGACGTGGGGACTCAAACCCAGGGTCATATACTGGATATACACAATGATGGTGAGGCCAATACTAACATATGGCAGCGCAGTATGGTGGACGAGAACTTTGTTACAAACCTGCAAAGACACCTTAAGGAAGGTACAAAGGGTAGCCTGCATGGGCATCACTGGAGCCTTTAAAACCACGCCCACTATGGCACTCGAGTGGATGTTGAACATTAAACCACTTCATATTCACATACAAACAGAGGCAAGAAAATCTCATTATAGACTTGCAAGGGCAGGCGCGTGGAATCGATACAAGCCCTGCACAAAACACACATCATTGGATCCTGTGAAAGAACTGGATGACTTAATGGACATGACATGTGATGCTGACAATCCAGTCTATATGTTCAATAGGAGATACAGCGTACATATACCCACAAGGGAAGAGTGGCAGAGAGGACTCAAGCCCATAAATGACACTGCTCATCTCATTTGGTATACTGATGGATCTAAAATGAAATCAGGTACGGGAGCAGGAATTTGGTCAAATGACTGCAATATCAGTCAATCCATGGGGCAATATACATCGGTTTTCCAGTCGGAGTCCTATGCTATAATTGTCAGCATTAAAGAAATGCTAAGGAGGAATGTGAAGGAAAAAACCGTATACATACTCAGTGACAGTCAAGCAGCTCTAAAGGCATTAATCTCCTTTAAAGTAAACTCGAAACTAGTCAAGGAAGGTGTTATCTTACTAAACAAACTAGGAAAACACAATAACGTAAAGCTTATCTGGGTACCTGGACACGAAGGTGTTGAAGGTAACGAGAAAGCGGATCAACTAGCTAGGGCAGGCTCGAGTAAGCAGTTCATTGGCCCTGAGCCTTTCGTAGGAATACCTCAGGGTACCTACCAACTGGCATTACATGCATTTGCTGATAAGGAACATGTCAGAGAATGGAGGCAAGCGAGAGGCCTAAACCATTCCAAAACTTTCTGCAGCACAAGACTAAACGGGTGTAAGAGACTATTAAATCTTACCAAAACCCATTTAAGGCACTATATAGGTGCAATGACAGGCCACTTCGGCACCAAGGAGCACCTCCATAGAATGAAGCTCAGCACAACGGATACATGCAGATTCTGTATGGACAATCAAGAGTCTATGCAGCACATTTTGTGCAGCTGTGACGCTCTGGGAAGACGTAGGGCAAAACATCTAGGAGTGGCTTATCCATTGCCTGATGATTTTGCACGGCTCCAGGCAGGTATGATTGCGAAGTACCTACAGGGACTTCTGGATTTGCCAGCGGAGGAGTAGTGCAGGGCTTTGGGCAGCACAATGGATCCAATAGGGTCGAAGTGCGTTCGGCTAATGCTGAGCCCGTGGGAGCCAACAATAGAATAGAATAGAATAGAATAGGCTACTTTTATTTTAGAAAAATAACTAGGGTTCCGCGTAAAAAAATAAAACCCTTGAAATCAAATATATATTCTATGTCAAGTGTCTATGTCGAAGTACTCTAAATTTCTTTTAAATTAAATGCGGGTGAAACCGCGGGTCCCAGCTAGTTCTTAAATAACATTAAAACTTTATGCTTTAAAACGATAAAAAAATACATTTGAAGCCCTTACAATAAGTCCTTCCATTTCATATGTTACACGGTATAGTTTGCAAAACTTTATTCTTTAATTTTCTATATACTATTGTTTGGGTCGCAGAAATCCATACGTGTACCAAATTTCAACTTAATCGGTCCCGTAGATTCGGAAAAAATTGGCTGTGACAGACGGACAGACAGACTCACGAGTGATCCTATAAGGGTTCCGGCCGTTTTTTCCTTCAAACGTTCGGAACCCTAAAAATGGATCCGCTATGATAATAGGAAACGCTCATGACAATGGTTGAATCCAGGAGAACCGGCCAACTGCCCCAAGCGAAAGTTGCTTCACAAAACAGGTACTAGTGGGTGTTTGGTGGACCAGTGCTTGTGACATTCACTACAGCTTCCTAAGATCTGGCCAGAAAATTACGGCAGATGTGTATTGTCAACAATTGCAAACCATGATGGAAAAGCTAGCCGTTAAACAACCGAGGCTGGTCAATTGCTCTAGCCCACTGTTGCTTCAGAACAATCCTAGAGCACACACGGCACGACAGACGGTCGCTAAATTAGTGGATTGACCTTGACACTCCCCGGACCTTGCTCCAACAGATTACCACTTTTTCCGGAATTTGGATAACTTACTGCAAAGGAAAAACTTCAATTCCGATGAGGCAGATTGAGGGAGATTTTATTGATTATCGTTCCCACACTTCCAGTGAGAATTCATCATGAACTTTCTTCGCCCCGGGGAAGGGCTCCTACCGGCTAAAAACACTGGAGCGGTTACCTTCGGCACCGAAAGGGGCTCTAGGTCCTCGTAAGATCACACTATAGCCGCCCATGATGCCACACTTTTAGGCACATCTCGAAGGGAATGACTGTAAGTAAAGCAGTCACCCCCTCCGCCCACATCCCTAGCGAAGGGCAGGCGGCTGTAAAAAGGCCGCCCCATGCACTTCTCGGGGAGGATTGTAAATTATCCCCCTAAATCTTGCTGTGCGCTGTGCTGCGCATACGGTGGCACTTGACCACGTGCGCGCCACCGTCTTCCCGGGGATCGCTCGGTAGGAGCACCCAGACTCTCCAGTCAGCGCGTCCGTCACCCCCTAGGCCGCCTGCCTCAAGGACCTAATATCGATTTAAGGCAAAACTAAAGTTTCTATTGTCTGTCTCATTACCTAAAAATGGCTGACACCGCTTTTATGACTGTCACCTCGTTAATGAGATGTTTAAGCATATAAAGTCATTATTTGTATTTACAAACTCTATTTTAGTCTTATCACTACTCCGTAAAACAGAATATAAAGCCATCCAGATCTCAATGTAATAATTAAATCATCTTTATTATACTCGGCTATACCATACACAGCCAAAAGCAGCATCAAAACTAGTTTAATTTCATAATAAAAGTTTGCAAACAAACTCCAAACGCAATTAGAGGCCAGATGAGGAGCTCACGGCAGACGGGTGCACTTCTTATGGCATTTAACTAACTTTGATAAAAAGATTAAGTATGACAGTTTGAAATATAGCCACCGCAGTCGGTGGAGAAAAAAAAATAACAGTGCAAAACTTGGTCGAGCGAGGCCCGGGGCTCCATTGTTGCGAGCGTCGAGTTAATTTTGTAGGAAAGAAACACAAGCGAGGCGCAGGTGTACCGGCAGCCCGTTGTATTAATTTGAGTCCCGTCTAATACCTACGTATGACTGCGTTCAAAACAGACGCGTCTGAATTTATAAGCGAAGTTGAACGCGTCCAAGCGCCGGCGCCAGGGATTTGTGCACGAATATGAACGCGCCCAGATTATGACGCCCCGTTGTCTGACAATCCGAACGCGGCCATTACGCTCCATTTCACTGGCACGGGATTTTAATTGTGAATTATTGCGCAGTGGACGCTCGTTACATATTAACATAATTGTTTTGAAAGAAACGCGTGTAAACGATCTAACCGCGATCCTACTTGAGATAATATTTTTCTGTATAACTACCTATTAGGTGTATTCGCTTAGCGTTGTGCGGGTGACATTTGGTTACGTCGCCATTTTGTTACCTATTACGCTATATATGGCTTATCATTTTCTTAGAAAATAGAGGGTGTCCATTAACTAAGACTTATTATGGTTTTCTTATGTTTTTATTGCTCGTGTCGTCACACCGGTTATACTGCGCGTACTTTATTAAAACATGAAAACGCTTCAAGTGTGCATTTTGTTGCGTCCAAACGGCGTTAATTATCATTTTAGACGCAGTAATTTTCGTTTATTACTTGTCGTATACATAGCTCGAATAACGCACTTTGTAATAAAAGTCTATTTTAATTGGAACGTCTTCGTTTTAACGTATAATTATTATGTTAAATAACTATCAGTTACTAAGTAGATTATAGTTATGTGACCGAATGTAACAACTTTATTGAACAAACATTAATTTGAGAGATTATGCAACATTATTTTTACTTCAATTTGTTTCAAAATATTTAAAGTCGTCATTTCTTTAATTTATAACGTTTTTAAACACTCGAGACATTCAAACCAGAAACAGCCTATAAGTATTCTTCACTTCCAAATCGAAATGGCATTATTAATTCCATATTTAAAACTCACGCGTTAACATTTCTTGCCATAGAACAAAGATTACGAGTAAAGTTTTCCGATGAAACACCATAGACAATACTCATTACATACGGGTGGTCTCGTAAGGGTCACTCGTTTGACAGTTGGGACTTTGGGACTATGCGGACAAAATGATGAACTGTTCGTAATACTGTTTGTATTTATTGCATCTGCTACCAATTGCATAAAGCATTTGTTTAGTTTGAGTTATCTCTTGTGTGCTTTAAAAGACTATCCTGGCTTTTCTATGAAAAGATTTGTGGTACAGAATTTATTCAAATTTTAAACTTTATTTGATTGTTTTACTGCAAATGAGTTAAGTAAAAATAAATACTCATATGTTTCACACACAAAAACTCATATGTTTGCACTAAGAAATATAAATAATAAAACAGATTACATCGCGTATATTATAGATTTTTGTTTTTCCTAACGTTTCGAACACTGCAGCAGTCGTGGTCGCAGAATGAAAGTGACAGGCGTCGTTACAGATTATAAAAAGTGATTTTATCTACAGCACAATTCTAATAAAAATTGTTTCGATGCACGTAATAATCACTCAACGAAGAAGAGGAGAAAATCAAATCTATATTATACACGATGTAATCCGTTTAAGCGTTTTTATTATAGTGAGTTATAATAATTGCGAAGACCAGACATTACTATTAGACTTTTTTTTTCTATTAGAAAATATTATTGTACTACTTGCCATCATCAGTTTACCACATAACTGCAAAATAAAGCAAATTCTTCATATTAAATTGCTTCCACATAATTATAAAAACATAACATAATTAAGCTCAGCAGCTATCAGAAGTACCGAAGCCCGAGGGATTGTAAACAAACGACCATAACTCACAAACGCGCCTTACTGATAAGAAACTTTCATTATGAGCCGAAAATGTTGAATTTAAAACGGGGCTTAATCAAGCAGGACCAAGTGAACCCTCCCACACCTGTGTGTTTAGGTCCGGATTACTCTGCGAAAATTACGTTAGTATCGGTTGTTTTAGATTAATTCTGTTCCCTGTTCCGAATTATGGTTAAATACCTTGGCGATGCTGTTTTGCGGACGTGAAATCGGGTCAGCGGGAAGAGGGAAGTTTTTATGTTTGTTTGTATGGATTTTTGTTAGATGATGTTATATGTCCTAAAATAAGAAAGTTAATTTTCGAGGAAGAATGACAGATTTTTTTGGAATGTAGAAAGCCACCGCTGTACAAAGGCCTCCCCAATAGATTTCCACATTGAGCAGTTACATACCACACGTTGGCCAAAGGACAGAATCCAGGCCAAACATAATAACAAAAAAAGAACATGCTACCCGCATCTGAAGATTCCAGCTAGCTTGACCAGGTCATCTGTCTATCTCGTTGGCGGTCGTCCTAAGCTGTGCTTTCCGGTATGTGGTCTTCACTCGAGAAAGTTCTGTCCGAATGGCCATACGTAGTTCTACAAGCTATGAGGGCCCGTTGCCATTTTAAATGACTAAATCTTTCAGCTATGTCAGCAACTTTAATTCTTCTACGGATTTTCTCATTTCTGATTCGATTTATGTAGGTATGTTGAGGTTTATTTAATCTTAAATGCGTCAAAGGCAAATGTATAAAAACGAATTCTAGTTATCCCATTATATTTGAAGCTGGGATGTCTTAACTTGCTCTATTAACGAATCTATTTTACAGAGGATAAATCATCAAGGACTTTTTATCTCAACATTATCGGAATATTTATTTTTCTGGTAAACTAAACACAATTAAATTCAAATTATTAAAATAAACGAAATCTGTATGTTTGTTTGTCGTTTAAGCAGTTTGTATCTCGGCGCTCCCGACCGGCGTACCAGGGCGGCAGACTCTGGCAGGAGCATTCCCTAACCCCTTCGCAGTTTGATAAATGGCCAATTACTGTGCCCGCCCCGTCCCTTCTGTTAGCTTGTTGCCTATTTTGAATTGCTTTTGCTTTTTCGTTTAGATTAATATCTAAATAGGATAGATACGGATCCCGCTTTAGGTATTTTACGTTGTTTTTAAACGTAAATTTTGGGTTGGGAGCGCTCCACGCTCCTTTGTGCGCCCGTTTTTCGCTGGCCCGCTATTGTTTTCGTCTCTTAATACGAACGAATCTTTGTTCTGTCTTGTTGTGTAATACGTTCTTTTGTTTTAATGGAATTTCCCGTTCAATATACGTGTTTTGATTTTGATCTAAGAAAATCGGCTGATGGGTTTTTGAGGGTAAAAAAGCTGATCGGAGAGATAAAGATAGCGTTTTTCTTTTTCCTTTCTGTGTCTGCGATAGCTTTTAGTTCGCGGATTTTCAATGCTCAAATGCCTCACCGAGAAAATACAACTAAGAAAACCAACATGCAGTACAAATTTTGTGTTCAGCATAAATATATCCTCCACTCGAAAAACAACCTCTCATGCTACGACAATATTCTAAACAATATCCGAAACACATTTGAAACCTTACTATCCACCATCATTGCACAATACAAACAAAGCCACATATTCATCATCGAAGGGCTCAGGTGTAGCCTCCGATTCTTAAATTCACGTCATTACTTGATAAGGGACAGCAGGGAGCGGGGTATTACCGACCCCTGTTTATTTTCCCGTATTCAGAGTGCCCATAATTGCCTCCAGACTTAAGCTCGTTTTCAAAATTTTAACTCGAAAAACAAATGGGATTTTTCCGGAACAATTGTAAGTTGTCGCTTCTGCACTGAATGGAAGTGAAACAATATATTTAAAAAAATGTATAAGCCATTATCCTTTTTTGAATTAGGAACTAATTGATTATCTTTTTTATAATTCAAAAGTATCCTACATTCAGTAGTTTGGGCCTACAGACACTTTTACACGTCATAATGAAACAAAGGAGGGCATTTCGCTACATGACAACCTCTGAGAAGAAATGCCGGAAGAAACTCAGGCCTTTTTTCATTCCTTCATTGTTTTATTGATAATTTAAGACAGTTGATTATTTAATGGAAAACATTTTGCAGCTATACAAATAATAATAATTTGTTTCGAGGGAAGCCGTATGTGTAGATAAAAATTAACGCTACATGTCCCTATCAACATATCATAACAACTATCTCTCTGACAAATTTCATTAGAATCTGTTCAGCGTGAGTAGCCTCAAACATTGAAACATACAAACTTTCACATTTATAATCATCATCATCCCCGTCATATCAGCCGAAGGAAGTTCACTGCTGAACAAAGGCCACCACATAGATTTCCACAAAGCCCGGCAACACGCCGCCCGCATCCAACGACTCCCAGCGACCTTCATGAGGTTGCCAGTCATCTCGTTGGAGGGCATCCTACGCTGTGTTTTCCGGTACGCGGTCTCCACTCGAGAACCTTTTTTCCCCAACGGCCATCAGTTCTATGAGCGATGTGCTACCAGCCTTAAGAAAAATGTTCGAAAACATTCTATTAAATCAAATGTACTAACATTTGATTTAATAGAATGTTGTAACAAATAAGATATTACACGCCAAACAGTTTAGATTTACAAGGGCCGATCTACAGAGGATGCTGGATCTACTCTCATTAAAACTGTATTGGAGGCTTGGGAGGATGCGCATGATGCTTTGGGCGTGTTTCATGATCTGCCCAAGGCGCTCGACTGCGTGGACTACCGCACGCTCATTATGAAGCTTAAATACTACGGAATTCAAGGTAGATCTATAGATATTTAGATTTACTATCTGGAAAATCGAGATCAAAGAGTAGCAATTGAGAACGCCACATCTACAGGGTCACAAGTTAAAATAGGAGTACCTCAAGGATCAATTTTGGGCCCATTTCTGTTTCTGGTTTATATCAATGACTTGACATATATGATAAACGATACAATGTCAAACATAGTCTTATTTACTGACGATACTTTACTTATATTTAAGTTAAACAGAAAGGATAGGCGTCTTGTAGAACCCAAAGATATACTTCATAAGATATCGGATTGGTTTTCGGCCAATAATCTACTCCTAAACGCAGAAAAAACCAAATGTGTAAAATTCTCAACGGCAAATGTGACCCATGTAAGTACTCAAGTAAAACTATATGAAAAATATTAGATCGAGTTCCCTCAACTGTGTTTATGGGCATTACAGTAGATGCAAAATTGTAATGGGGACCCCATATAAAAGCACTTTCAGGCAAACTGAGCTCTGCGGCATTTGCCGTTAGGAAAATTAGATAGGTTACGGATTTGGCTTCAGCTAGGTTAGTATATTTTGCGTATTTTCACAGTATATAGTATGTCCTACAGAATTTTAATGTGGGGATCGGCTACCGATGTCGAGACTATGATTGTACTACAAAAAAGAGCAGTCCGAGCTATTTATAATATGGGCTCTCACGAGTCACTTAGGGAACTATTTAATGAGATAAACATATAAAATTTACCATTCCTGTATACATTAAAAAATTATGTATATCCGCAAAGACAATGTTAGTTTCAATAAAAAAATTATGTGCAGCTAGGTTATGCTCGATACACTCGATACTCGCAATAAGAACAAGCTTGTCTTGCCTAGCTTTAGACTTAGCAGAACCAGCAAGTCGTTTATAGGAAACAGTATGAGGTTCAACAACAAAATTCCTTCTAGTATTACTGATTTACCAAAAGAACTAAAATTCAAATCTTTGATTGAGCGCGTTTTAATATCGAATGCCTACTATAATATAAAGCATTACATCGATGATAAAGATGTGTGGCAAACGATTCCCTTCTGCACACTGCGACCCTCTGGCGCTGAACAATTTATTTTATAACTTCTGATAATTGATATGATTGCAAGTGTTGCAACTTGCAATCAAAGGCTTAATGTCTACAAATTGGAATTAATTATATTATTATGTAAAAATAACTTGATATTTGACTTAACGCATTTAAAATTGCATTTATTTATGTTATTTACTAATAGTTAATAACTCGACATTTGACCTGACTCATATTTTTTTAAATATTTATTTAATGTTATAATTTACTTTTAATATTATGGCATTGATTGACTATTAGTTATAACTTATAGTTAATATTGTTTTTCCGTTAATGTGTTCGAGCATCATGAAGGCATTAATGTTATATGTTTAGTACTTATTTTAATTGTCTTTTGCCTGGCTGTATTGTCTGTCATGCTCACTAAAAAGTCTTGCTGACGGTGGCGGTGACGGTGGTGGTAGTGGTGGGGTCGTTCGGTTCCCTACAATATGGTTGAGCTAAGCGATGCTGATGCATGCGTAATGCTCGTGAACGGGTGCTATCTGTTGAGACTGGTGGTGGAGTCGTTAACTGCCACGGCAAATTAATTATTATTATATTATTATGGTATGTTCCATCTTTACACATTAACCTACATTTTTCTTGGTATATATTTTACAATCATTTTTGTATCAATCAACATTGTAATCTCAATTATTTTAAAAGAGTACCCATGGAGTATCTTCCCAGCTCTTCTCCCCGTGATCGACTATTTGGAACCATGCAAGTTAGATTCTGACGTTTCATAAGTGCCAATACTTGGTTTATTTGAAATAAAAAACTTTGACTTTGAATGTTCTCCGCCCATGGGTACTTCAGCTTATTAATCCTTGACTTTAGTTCTACGGATCTCCTCATTTCTGATTCGATCTTGTAGAAATACCTAGCTCTCTCCATAGCTCGCTGATAGCATATTTGTATATCAATAACTTTCACGCAATTGCTAACAACAAATAAACTCAATCGGATGATTGGTATAGGAACGCATGGGACAAATAAACAAAAATATTTTTGTGTAAAAAGACACAGCCTTAAGATACACAGGCGTATATATAATTTCTGAAGGCTTTTTTCACTGATTGGACAACAGCTTATGATGACACTAAGTTACATGCGACCGACCTTCCAGTCACGCAACGACACGCATTTGAAACGAAATTACGAATTACATGGCTACGCTTTTCAATGTAATGCCATATTAGTGTATGTAATAACTATCATTACAGCTTATTACAGTAATTGTGGTTCTGTAACGGCATGGCGCAATGATAATAATATCTATTTCAATTGGGCATGCGGAACCAATCGGTGTAGAGGTTTTAAACTATTGTCTATGATGGAAATTTGTTTTTGGATATTTGTATACGCTGATGTGCGTTAACGTCCAATGTTAGAACATGGCCTATCAATCTTCTCTCGAGTCGGCAAGAATTTATCACATGGAAAGCCTATCATCATATCAGCCAAATTACGTCCACTGCTGAACAAAGGCCTCCCCTATAGATTAACGACGAGCGGTTACATGCTATCCGCATCCAATGGCTCCCAGCAACCTTCATCAGGTCGTCTGTCCACCTCGTTGGACGTCGTCCCACACTGCGCTTTACGGTGCACGGTTTCCACTCGGGAAATAGACTTAAACAGTTTTGACAACTTTTCACAAAATTCATTACACACTACTCACAAGGCTAAATTGAGTTAAAATTGACATTCAAATTATCAGCTTCATTATCTTGGCAGTATTTCGAAGATAATGCGGCACACAATTCTGACTGGCCGTCAAAACACAATTATATGTTTACAAACATATCCGAACGGATTTGTATCGCGACATGTCCGTCTGTCAAATCAAATGGCGCCCATGATTAATGACGTAAGCGCGATTAGGAAAAATGTTAATTACATGTTATTGCACGCTCATTAATGATAGTTCGATTGTTTGTTTTTTTTCTAGACACATTATGAACCAACTGTCAGATAGTTAATGCATATTAAGACTAGAAAATGTTAAATTAAAATCGGTAATCTTAAAAGTGTTTAATTTGATTATCAATATAACACCTAAGTTTAAGAATGTCCTTAGGTTTTTGCGATACTTATTATAAAACGGATTAGATCGCATTGAATGCCGCAAAACGAGACAATTAAAAATCTATTGTGTCTACACGGCTGCCGGCAATTGACATGCGAGGATATTATAGATTTTTGTTTTTCCTGATGTTTTGGACACTTTGCAGTGTTCGTGGTCGCAGGATGACTAAGGTGACAGGCGTTGTCACAATCTGTATTGTTTTATTAATTAAGTAACTGCTTTGCGTATATAAAAAATGCACTAACTATCAAGCAAAAATAAATAAAGAACTAGGGATCTCATACAACACGTAACAAATAAAATAAACTTACTACTAAATTTTTTTAAAGCATAATATTCTCGAAGAAAACACAGGCCAAGCAAAGAAAAGAGACAACAGAAATTCTATCACAGGTGCACGAAGACATCGAGTACACGTGATGTAATTTTAGATAGCTACCTCTTTTACTCTCGTAGTTTTTGTATCTTCTTTCTGACGGCAAAGGTGTCCAGCTTTATAGTTTTATACATACCCAGAGCGAGACTGAATTTTGCACGCCATTTAATATTGACGTAACATATCTATGGTATGGCCGTGTGGTGCCGGCTCAGAATACCACCACCCTATTTCCTCCTGTGGGTGTCGTAAAAGTCGACTAAGGGATTACCCGGAGGATGGGCAGCAGCGTCCTTCGATTACATTAACAACTCAACTGTGATCGCCAACCCGTCTGCCAAGCGTGGCGATTATGGCAAAACCCCCCAATGAGCCCACAACACACCCATATCGGTCGTTGTGATAATATTTGGGGGAGGCCTGTGTCAAGCAGTGGACTTCATTCGGCCGAAATGATGATCTATGGTATAATATCATTGGTCGTATCTTCTTTACCAGTCTTACTTAACCTACAACCAATCAAATACGCAATAGCGCAATGGCTGAAACATCAGCCTGAAGGGAAGTTCGAACAACGCTCGTGTATATTGAAGTAAACGTACCTACTTTTAACACAAGGAGGTTTACGATTCCTGGAGGGTTTAACAGAAAAGCAAATAAATACATATGAGAAATGGCAAGATCCTGTCTTTACGATAAGCGACAACCTCATGCCTCAGCACAACATATTCATTTCATTATAAACGAATTGACAAAAAAGTACGATCTTACAGACTGTCGAAACATAGTGTGTGGGCTCAAGATCAATGACCAGTAAGTGCGGATACACGCAGAATTGATGGTGCAAACCAATGATAATAAGTAAAATGCCACTAGAACACAATTATTCAACGTTAAAATATAAGAAAGAAGAAATTCAATAAACATTACAAAAAATAAAAATGTGGAATATAGATAACGTCAGTGGGAGAAACGAAACGTCACTTTTATTTTTTTGTAATTTAATTGGAGTATTAACGGGGCATAGATAAAGTCACTCAGCCTCTAACTTTTTTCGTTATTTTTTTTTCGCTTTTATCAGATGGATTACCGTTTGAATTTAAAGGTGTGTCAAGTTTGTACGAAGTTTTAATAGACTCGGCCCGATCAGATCTTGAAAAACATTAAAGTAAATTGTTCTATTTGCCTAGCTTCAGGCGCGAGAATAAAAGTATTTTCGATTCGATTGATTATTGGACGTGTATTAAACGAAACGTAACGTAATATTGCCATTTTGTGCGGTGAATTATATGCATGCCCTTTAAAAACGTTTAATTTATCCTACAATATTTACGATAGAATAAATTTAGTAAGTGTATTTTTATAAAATAAACACAAATTCTAGCGCCAATAACAGATGATAGATATTAGGTAATTGCATTTTATTTCTTTAAAGGTAGACTTTAAGTTTTTTGCTGTACCACGATAATTGTTGCGTGTTGCAGCTGTGTTTATGTGAAAACATTTACAATCAGTCGGAATGTGTGCTTGTCAAGCTTATTGACATTAATCTCGTGTTATAACAAAATACCGTAACGTAATGCTGACAGGAACCACAATTCCTATCGTAGTTTAATGAATTAATTAGCATTTATTGGATATTTTGGCGAGGGTTACTGGTAAACATCCGCATATTACGTCACACACGGCACAAACGTGCATATTTCTAAGACTTTATTACATAATGCGACTCAAACCTTCCTCGTGGCTATAACTACGGAATAACATTAGAACGTTTTCCCGTCTTTCCGGGCAAAATACACGAGTTGGGGAAAAAAAGGAAAATTTGGTCACTGTGACCGTCCATAAATTCGCGTGGAGTTGCGGGTACCGCTCTAATTCCTTTGTTTGCTAAAACCGAAAACTGCCGTGGACATCCCCGCGATGCCAATACGATATTTCACTCGCTCCCACTTGACTGATTCCTCTGCGTTAGAGGGTGACAGATGTATTTGACGCATTGCGTTTCTGAAACTTATTGGCGAGTCTCAAAGGCGGTAATCGTTTGTCTCATGTGCCAATCTAGTAATATACATGTAGTAGATTTATTAGACGGAGGTTAGCTTGTTCGAATGTAATATTTGGTGTTTTTTCTTGGTGCTTGGAGGGCGGCATCTAGTGGCGGGTTGCGACATGTCAATTTTATTGGCGCGTCGCCAGGCGCTTTGTTAAAAGCTTTGGCGTCGTGAGAGCCACCCGTATTTATATGGACCTAGGTTTAATGCTACCAGATAATATACTCTTTGACGGTAGAATGTGTAATTTTAAATTTGCACTCTGTTGCTGGTGATATATTGCGCAGTTTTTCGCTTCACTGAAATGTATCGCCACTTGGTTTTGAATTAAAGTTCTGTCGCGAGTGTTTAACGTGACAAGATATGTAGTGCATCTGCTTCATTTAGTTACTCCCTAATTTATGAGCGTTTTATATTTAACTAAATGTCTCATCATCATCATCAGCCAAATATATCCACTGCTGAACAAAGGCCACCCCCATTGGTTTCCACAATAGCGTCGTAATTTTGGGGGAAAATTGCCAGTATTCACCACGCTTAGCAGCCGGGTTGGTGAGCTCAGAATGGCTGCGGTTCCAGTGATTATAATGTCTTATTTTTTATCTATAGGTACAAATAAATAAAATTGATGTGTCTGTTTGTAATGTCAAAATAACAGCTTTTCACTAAAAGCATATGTAAGTATATACGGTACCTACAACCAAAAACCTATTGTATTTTTTTATCTGTCATCTGTCTGTCTGTTCCCGCTAATCTCCGAAACGGCTCGACCGAATTTGACCGGACTTTCACCGGCAAATAGTTGATGTTATAAGAAATAACTTAGGCTACTTTTATTTCAGAAAAATAATTAGCCGCGCAAAAAAGTTAAGACCCATATAATCCACTATATATAAATACTAATTATATTATTTTTTACATGAATATAAACAGCGGGTGAAACCGCGGAGCACAGCTAGTTCATAATAAAATTACCCTAAGCCAGACATTTCACGAATAACCAAATTCGCACTTTAACTGCAACATCCAAAAATTAACATGTCACACCGGAAATCGCTGGGAAAATAATATCTGCCGGTTACCATAGCAAGACGGCGTAATAATACCTCGTGTACATTAGCCCTCCATCGAACCAACGACAATAGACCGAGCTGATTTATCGTAGCCCGGATAAGGCGTTCCGCCAATGGAAAAAGGATTTTCCCCGGGAAAACTTCAATGAGAATAAATTCAAGCAGCATTGATGGATTTAAAAAAGATTTTAAACGTGTAAATGGTATTCTATTAGCGTTTGAGTTAATATGTGTTTAGTAATAGCGACTTTTTAGATAGGTGGAACATCTCGTAGAACTGATGGCCGTGGGGGTAAGAAGGTTCACGAATGGAGACCGTGCACCGGAAAACGCAGCGTGGAACGAATACAACGAGATGGAAAGACGACCTGGGGTGCAATTCCTTAAGCTCAAACATCCATACATCCTTAAGGACAGGGGTGCAATTCTCGAAGCTCAAACATCCATACATCCTTGAATACAGGTTTTAAATAATGGTGATAACCCGATTTGGTATTCGCTAAGACTGGTCCTCATGGCGTAACTTCTGCAACGTGTCCTTGAATAGCTTCAATCATGTCTTAGCGAACACCAAATTAGTTTTACAGCAATATTTCAATTCTGTATTCAAGGATGTATGGATGTTTCAGCTTAAGGAATTGCACCCCAGAATTGAAATAACGGTCTAAAACCAACTTGTTCGCTAAGACATGATTGAAGCTATTCAAGGATACGTCACAGACAGTGAGCCATGAGAACCAGTTTTAGCGAATACCACATTGGGTTATCACCGTTTTTTCAATTCTGCATTCAAAGATGTTTGAGCTTAGAGAATTGCACCCCTGGTGAAGGTCACTGGGAGTCGATGGATGCGGATGGATGCGGGCAGCATGTAACCGCTCGTTGTGGAAATCTATGGGGGAGGCCTTTGTTCAGCAGTGGATATCCTTTGGCTGATATGCTAATAATAATGAATAGGAACTTTAGATAGTCGATGGATAAAAATTAGCTGTATCATTATTTCGGTCGAATGAAGTCCACCGCTGGACACAGGCCTCCCCCAAAGATAACCACAACGATCGATATGGGTGTGTTGTGGGCTCATTGGGGGGTTTTGCCACAATCGCCACGCTTGGCAGACGAGTTGGCGACTGCAGTTGAGTTGTGAATGTACTCGAAGGACGCTGCTGCCCATCCTCCGGCTAATCCCTCAGTCGACTTTTACCACACCTACGGGAGGAAATGGGGTGGTGGTATTCTGAGCTTGCGGACTACACACACAATTGAGAACATTTTGGAGCCCTCTAAGGTGTGCAGGTTTCCTCGCGATGTTTTCCTTCACCGTTAACGCAAGTGATAATCAAATTCTGACCCGCACATGAATCCGAAAAGTCTCAGACCAGGGGGTTTGGATGGTATGGTCTATATGGAAAGCAAGCGTTCATCGACTAGGCTATCACAGCGTCACTAAGACCTACCACTACTAATAAAATAGTTAATTAGTAGTTATGCTAGTTAGTAACATCGTCGTTCGATCAGCGAGTGCAACTACCTATTGTTACGGAGAAAAGAAAATAGAATATTGGAATGTTGTGTGGTTGAGTGTGTGTGCATTGTGTATGAAGAATGGGTAGATGTGTTGTGTGGGTGAGTGTGTAGGTATTATATCTAAAGAATGAGTAGATGTGTTGTGTGTGTGCTATGTTACGATTCGCATTTATTACAACTTCCCGTAACTTCACCCGCGTCCTTTTTAAAGGAACTCGATGTCCAATACTATGATATTATCTCAATGCTAAATTCCGCTAGAATCCGGTCTGCCGTTTGAGTCGCCGACTTTCACACTTTTAATAGTGGTAAGATATATAACGGGTGTAAGTGAAATCGTAACAAAAACCGATACTATGGATTCAGTACTTGATTCTGGAACCCTCAGCGTCAGAATTTCGCGTCGAAATATATCAATTTTCAGTTTTTTTTCTTCCAGTTTATTTAACAAATTTCAGTATTAAATATTTATTTTCACCTATCCTAACGCTATTTTAAATAAAAACACAACAAACTATTTTTTTTCACATAAAGCTGCAATTTAAATAAAAACTAAACTACCGTTTGTGGCCACAGTTCATGGATGGGGTCATCTCTCGCAGTAGCATAATAATATGATATGATAGTACAATAATATAGTGGCGTTATGATCGCGTTGTTTATGATACATTGCGTGCTCAAAAATGGCAAAAACTGTAACCAATTATATTCGAGATAAATAGTTTTCCTATTATTATTATAGACCTAAGTGTAAACTTTTCCCAAAGTTATCAATACATTGTCGCTATCAACCTCTATATTATATGGTTATATTTATTACATAAGATTCTTTATTAATTCTTCTGTTTTAGTTCATATTAAACTATGAAATGTATAAATGGTCCTTTCAAAATTCACATTACTTTAAAGTAAAGATACTAATTCCCCATGGTTTGTACGTAGTTTACATTCACTGCTCGGTCTCTTGACGGTTTAAGGTGATAATTACGGCCGTTTTGATAAGAAAATGTAATCTTAATGTTCATTCGAAATTAATTCAAGACAGTCTATGATTACGGAGATAGCTGTAAGAAAAACGAATCGAGGACTATTATTTGGACACCACGTGTTCCATATTTGTCTGATAACTTACGAATTGTGTTCGTCAGTAAATTTGCAAAGAATACATCCACAAAGTTTTATCTGAGCCAAAACTTTCTCGATACCAAGAAAAACACGCTTAATGAAGTTTCCAGATTTGGCTAAAGAACAGCAATAAAGTCCCGCGAATAATCTATCTGTATGATCGCCGAAGTAATCTGCAATAAAACGAAAGAGGCCAGTTGTTATTGAAGTGTAAAATAATATCCTCATTATCCGATGACTTGAATAACAAATTATTACAAGCGGTATCCAAACTCAGTGCAGTAAAAACGGTTGATTGGCCACGCCTTCGAGGCTGCAGACATTTTCATATGCACAGATCTCTTGCCAAATTTTTAATTATTCAAATAAGAGCACCGAATCACCAGCATGAATAACAGCCGAGGCCAGCTCGTAGCTCGCAATAAAAAAAATAACGATCAAAGCGCAGGCCCGCCAAACTAAACATCCCGCGTCACCGTTTGACAGCTCAGAATGTAGTCTATTAAATTATAAACGTCCCTTCTCACCTTCGCAGTTTTTTTATTCAATGTAACTCCTAAACAGAAAGGATACATTATAGATACGCGGCGGAGCAGACACGTACAAAATGAAAATAGGGGAAAGGGAGCAAGGGTGGGGGCGGTATGGAAATGTTGGTCAAATATATCATCCGGCGTCTGACAGGCCAATTCTCTTATCTCACGCGCGCGGCACCAGCGCGATCTAAGCTAGCTTAGCTAATATAAAATGGTTTTAAATTCAAGTTTAATTCGGGCTATCTGCAGCTCTCCGTCGCGTCGTAAATACCAACCCCAACCCACATACAAAAGGCGGGTGCGATTTACGGTTTTGACGGATTTCGAATATTTTAGCAGCAGGTCTCGGGATTAGGCCGAGTTACGTGGCGCGTGGACCTCGTACATCGTCGCCCGGGTGGGCTTACATTTTAATAAGACGATGATAATTTAGAAACGGGTGAAACTAGTCTTGGGGATGGAGAGCAGCTGCGCCACCCGTTACACACCCGCCGATTTAATATTAGTTTCCAGTTTGAGGCGCGATATACTTGCGGCAGGATAAACTTTGCGCTTCGGTATCATTACGTTTTCTTTATCTCATTTTCCGAGGGAATTATTCTTTGTTTGCGCGGCGGGCGGGCGAATCTGCACCGCATCAGTTTACAACACAAGGACATCATAAACTGTAAACAATGACGGCGTTTTCCATTACAATATGTTTACCGATCCGTGGAGCGGCGCATTATGTATGTTATCCTGGTAGGACGCGCGGGGCGCCGCTGAATTTATGAGACTCTGGCAAATATTTGGCGCTCCGAGTTCGGACGCTCACTGTCGGCTGACAACGGGAAGATTGTCGGCAACTGTTTACACAACGGGATATGGTAATTTTTCAGTCGCCTCGTTTCTCGCTGTAAGCGTATTCCGTTCACGGCGCGGCTCCGTTCTGTTGTCTTTACATTTAGTTTATTTCAAACATCGGAAGCGTATCCGGACGAGTCCGGGTGACGGACGACGTAAACAGAGTGGGCTGACGTTTAGTGTCATTAAATCTCGTAATAGGATATCATAAATCGCAGGAGGTCGGCGGTACCAGGCTGCCCGGGCGGCTGTCATCATTTGTCAGAGCATTTCACGCATTGTTGGACAATAACGCAGGCAGGGGCGGGTTAGCATTGTGCGCGGCCGGTCGCCTGGACGCGGAACGTGACGCGTGCGCGATATGCTGACCGCTGCTCAACACACAACACCACCTATACCGTACACCACTCCACTTGTCAAATATACATCTCTTTTGTCGCAAGAGATACATTGAGCACGTAACTCAGAATCATCCGAGGGTTACCGTGACCATTTCGGTTAATGTAAAGACGCGCAGGTTGTAATTCTCACTTGGGCTGTCTTGTAGTAATTCACTTGAAAAGTTCCTTAACCGGCACCCGTATACGTGGTGCACACAATCAAATTTATATCGTTGGTCGACGGTAAAAAAGTGAAAAAACAAAATAACATCAAATATGTTTGGTATGCATCGTCTCAGAGATTCACATCAGAAATTTAAGCTTTAAAGAACCGGGCGGGATAAAAAACAACGTGGAGTAAAAAAAGAAGTAATATCTTGACCCCTGAGAGCCGACCGCGTAAATTCGAATCAAAAGGAATCAAATGTCATTTTACGAATGTATTCTCCTTAACGATTATCAATTTATAATGTTACTGAAGCGTTGCTTTCTCATGTAAATAGTTTTAACAATAGATGGTAGTATTTCTAAATGAAAATTAGTTTTTTTTTGACGATGCACGATGCATTCTACTTAGGTGTAGTTTTAGAAAACCGAATATAACAGTAATCACATTCAAAATAAACTAATATAACTAGTGATCGGATCTGGTCGACAAATATGTTTTAGACATACTGGAAAAATATCAATAACTAGTACTTTAGCTGTATTATTTCTACAATGTTACCGGCCATGTTTTTTTTTCCAGAGTGATAGATGTTCTAGGCTTTATGCTAAAGTCCGATTTATACAATGAACGGCGACACTTATTTTGGGACTCATACATTTCAAGGGTTAACGTCCCGACATGAAACGCCCGTAAAAACAATTAATATTATATATTTTATTAAAATCATTTTGTTTAAAACTCTGTGAGGCCGTGTCAGCATGGGGTCTGGTAAGCATTCGTTTCGTGTTCCATAATGCGAAACTTGAAAAATGCATATAATTAAGATTAATGATGTACGAAATTAATTGATGTATATTAGCTGCATTTTAAATATTTTTATCTACCGGTAAGTTGGGATTACTTTGAGACGTGTGGTGACTGGTTGAAACTTCCTTTTCATATCAAATCGCTAATTGCGTAAAACGGAACGCAACTTGGAAGTTTTTCTGGTATATTTAACTTTAAAATCTATTTCTGAAGGACACTAAGGAAAATCGGTGTTTATATATCAAAAGTACCTACTAAATATCTCACAGAGCAGTTAAGTAGGTACAGGAATAGATGATAATCCATCCATCCATCGTTCTAAATTCAAAATCCGTAATGCTCTACGTATAAAAAAAGTATGCCGACGCTTTCATTCGTAATTTAACAACTGTTTACCTCCAAGACTGAACTTGAGGTGAAAACAAAACACAGGCATAATTTTCTCAAAACGGTGGTACCAATTACTTTGGCCGTGGCATACACACTCCAAGACAAATGCCCTCTCATATATCCAGATGTTATCGCGCCAATGTACTTGTATCGAGCTGCCTCGATGCGTCCAACGGTTAATCAGACCACAATGGATAAAATAAAAAGGAATAGACAATGTTATTCCGTGATCGTAGATTTAAAGAAAACTGTCGAGTGGTATGATCGTTTAAAGATCATTTAAAGATTTATATAAAATTTTGATTATTTTTACCTATTATTAAATATATACGTATTCAAATATATTTTGAGCAAGGACGCTGCGTTTGATTTTTCATAATCTATAAGTACTTAAAAAACTCATGATCAAACTCTACATAGTAAAATAAAATAATAGTTTCTAAAACCAGATCTAGGTATCTTTATAGATACTGGTTTTAATGTGTAGTGTGCGGTGTTTGAAGAAGTATTAACACTAATAATGTGTATGATTGACGTATAACCACGATTTATCCAGTGTTAAAGATCGCGCAGCATCATGAAATTCCAAATAACCAGACCTTCACTGATGAGGCTGGAAAACTTAGTACCTGCAGTCAGTTGACTTATCATTAGCTAGATGAATTCAGTTCCTATTTTAAATTCGATATTTTCAAACGATTTTCGATAATAAATAACATAATGTCTTGTACTTACCTTAAGCTTACTTTTTACTTCAGTGTTAAAAATCTGCACTTACCTGCAACAAAAACAAGATTTTTATAAACTAAAACCAAAACTATAGATAACATATCTATTGATACAGTGGTATCTACTGCGTACCCTTACCAAACCTCTATTCATCTAAATACATTTTTTAAACAATAAATTGTCTCTGCCCTTCCCCATCATTATCGACCAAAATCATCTCACACTTTGATTTAAAAATATCAAGATACGATCCTTCCATTTTTAAATCAAACACAAGAAACGTTCCGAGAAATGGCGGTCTTTCCACGGAACCCGGCGGTATTCCACGAAATCCGAGGTGACTAACCTCAAAATTAGCCTACCGATTTGTAAATTATAGACGTAAAGCGCGATTCGACGTTTTACAATAGACAGAACGCGATAATTGTACGAAAACATTTTATAATAGGTGGCGACATGCGAGCAAAACAGTAATTTGATAGCAATTTTAACTTGATACGACAATTACGTTGTGATTAGGCGTCATAAGAATGGCGATTGCGATTCGCATGTGATATTTCCCGCGATTATGACGAAAGCGATTCTTTTTTTAAATTGGCTGTTATTATTTATCGAATGTAAGGTGTAATTTGGTAGGTATAATTCCTAAATTTTTTATCGGGGTTTGATTCGCAAGGTGGGTGTCAAATTGTTATGTTCATGTGGAAAGAATAGGTAGCAAACTAACTCAATTATTAAAAGGTTACATTACACACATTTTTGTGAGAAAGGTTTACTGGTTTGTAGGCTTCGCCTTTGCTGTTTTCAGGAGTGCTTACGTATTCTTTCTTCACACGGGTGTTGCATGTTTGTAACCGTAACTTTTTTTCGAACAACTCTAGATAAATAATAAAACAGATATTTTAAGTTGAATTAACGTTATCATTATAATATTCCGTGTGGTGTCCGGATTAAGAATATAGCACCACTCCATCTCCTCCCGTGGATGTAGTAAAAGAGGACTAAGGGAATCTAAACCAGAGGGATAGGCAGCAGCGTCCCTTCTGTGAAACGGTAGCCATACTGCGCTCACCAACCCGCCTGCCAAGCGTGGTGAGTATTGGCAAATACCCCCCAAAATGATGACACAGTTGTGAAAATCTATGGGGGAGGCCTTTGTTCAGCAGTGGACGTATAAATGGCCGATATGAAAAGGAATGAATGAATGAACGTTATAATAACAACGTTAAAAAAGCAGTAATGTTTCTATAAACATATAACTTTTGAATATCTAACGAATATTAGGTAACCGTTCCATGTGATGTCCGGATTTGGAATATAGCACCACTCCATCTCGTCCCGTGGATGCCTTAAATGTGATTAAGAGGGATGGGAAAGGAAGGGATGGGCAGCAGCATCCCTTCTGTGGGACATAATCCATACGCTTACCAACCCGCCTGCCACGTGTTGAAGGCTTTTGTTGCAGTAGATGTCCTTTGGTTGACATAACAACATGATGTTGCAATGTAACATATAGTACTTATTGATTTTTTAAATTGTGCTTTTAAATCTTGCGTACTTTCAAAACTATTCTGTTTGCTCAATGGTGACCACAATCTGATGAAATTCTTCATTATTTTGTTCGAGCAAAAAATACTTTTAGACTCAACTCCAATTCGTTCATTTTACCTTAAACATGATTAATGTTATGTAAATAAACGGCTTTTAAAACATATGAAACCAAATAAAGCTACGCCTTAAATATACAAACATTCCTAATTTCAGTTAGGAAAAGTTAAAGTGAAAAATGTTATGTCATTCTATTTAAGTAGCGTGTCACAAGAGTCAACGGAAATAATTGAACATTTATTGTAATGGAGTTCTAATCCTTAATCCTATCCTAACACATGTGTTTCGAACCCCATGAAGTTCGGGAGAATCCTTCGTTGGAACAGAAAAAAGGCACTGTATTATATATACAAATAAATAAAGTGGCTGTTTGTTATAACAGCTTTAGACTAAATGCATATAAAAGTATACACGGTACTTAATGCAAAATAACAATTAAAATTTTTTTGTCTGTCTTTCTGTCTGTTTGTTCCGAAACGGCTGCACTGGTTTTGGCGGGAACTTCACTGGCAGATAGCTGATGTTATAAGAAATAACTTAGGCTACTTTTATTTCAGAAAAATAATTGTGTTCTGCTAAAAAGTTAGAACCCATGAAATCCAATACATATTTATACTAATTATATTATATACATAAACATAAACAGCGGGTGAAACCGCGGGGCACAGCTAGTACATAATAAAATTACCCTAAGCCAGACATGTCACGCATGACCAAATTCGCACTTTCACTGCAACATCCAAAAATTAACATGTCACACCGGAAATCACTGGGAAAATAATATCTGCCGGTTACCATTAGCCCTCCAGTGAACCACTTCTTCACTGGCAGATAGCTGATGTTATAAAGAGTACCTAACTTACGGTACTTCTAATTTAGAAAAATAAAATTGTTCCGCGTAAAAAATTAAAACCAATAAAATCCAATATATGTAATTATGTACTAATTATATCTATAATAAGTAACTAGAAATAATTAGTATTTTTTTTATTAAACGGCAGGTGAAACCACAGTATACAGGTAGTCTACAATAAGACCAATGCCTCGGAGTATCTTGGGCAAGTTCACAGCGCGTTGCGTGCATCAAGTGTAAGTACCTCGGCCATGTCACGTCACTCAAACACAGATTCACGATACGTAAATTGTTCAGAACCATTTAATTAACCAATTTGTTCCGTTACAAGCGAAATCAATTCGTATTATGTATATGACCCGCCATTGTTGTAGGTTATTTGTGTAATTTCTAAATTATACGTATTTTATATTGTGCTGTTGGGCTTCACATGATGATAATTTTTGTTGGAAATCACTGGGAGGTAATATGGCTGGCTTGGTAAACGGGTCGTTCTTGACTTCAATATGGCGTATCTGATGCATGTCAGACCTAAACTTTACAAATAAACGTAAACAATGTAAGCCTTTGTTTCTGTAATTGTAATCTGTTATTAGACTGCTTAATTATTTTACCCGTGTTACGAAAATGGCCATATTTCTTACAACGCTCGGGTAAGTTTATCAACCTAGATGTATTAAAACGTTATTATAATTTGTAAATATGTCGTGTTCGTATTTATTATATCAAAATAACGTATATAAATTAACTATATTAATAAACGGGAGCATTAACATAATGCCAGCACCCTAATTGCGGTGTTACATAAATAATATCGCTACAACTACTTCGCTTAATTAGTCTTCTATGAAACGAACGCGCTCTGCTATAGCGCTATTTTCTTCCGATTTTCCAACCGCCTTAGTGTTTTCTATAAAAAGTCTACCAATCCATCTCACTCTCTCCGCTTGCACCTGCACCGGGCTATTATTTCCTTTTCGCTCTTTTGTTTCTGCGATGTGGATGTCTCGCTCCGCGCTCCGCCCATTTATAAAATCGACTGGCCGCCGCGCCGTCCGTTCACCTGTCCCTTTCCTGTCCGACTGATTTATGTGAGAGTGAGCGGGTTTGATCGATGCTTTGTTTTCCCGCTTCAACTGTCACACGGCGTTCGTTTTTCGAAAAAAGGCGCGCACTAACCCTCGGATTAGGTTATTCGTTATTACCTGGTGTAAATTCTGATAATGCGCACAGATTGCGACCGCGAATTCCTATGGCTCGAGTGTCGCGCTGTGGGAAACGCAACGGGTTTTTTTGTTTTGCGCAGTAGGTACCGCCGTTTTGTAAAACTATATTTACGATAATGTTATCTTGCGCGGTGGTGTTACGTTACCTACCTACGCTGAGGGTACGCGTGATTAATGATTAACTCAGTCGACGCGGAACCTCTTTGCTCGGGCGAGTCTACACAGAAAAAAAAGACTATTCTAAGAAACTGTAATGCTTATTGTTCGATTGAGCGCTGGACATAATGAAGTTGTTTACGATGGGACAAATAATACTCCATAGTGTCAAACTGTAAATCGATTGTTGCACGTTTCCAAAAAGTCCCGAATTAAGATTTCAAAGCATTCGCGTTTGGCGCGCAAAAAGCGCGCGCCCGTTGACAAGTTGGAAATGTCATGGCGGTGATTTTTTACATTATTTTCGGTTGGAATGCCATTCTAATCAAAATAGTTTACGCGTCGACCTTACCGCAGATTAGATTCGTTTGTTTTGGCTGACCGTGGGAATGGAAGAGACTTTTTCAAAGATTTGTCTCCAAACCGGTTTGGAGTCCTTCATTCCTGATTGAAGTAAAAAGATTTAATTTGTTTCGAAATATCGCCGCTAAATGGTGACAGGTAAAAAAACAAATGCCACCTTCATTAAACGTAGTATATACCATAACGACATACACATTTATTGTCTATAGCAGAGGATAAAATAATCGTTACGCGTTCAAGCTTTCACGTTTCGTGAAACTCCGATATCACGTGTCGGAAGCCCGACAAACTGTTATAAATCAAAATGCGAACAAATAAAAACGGCGCGCGGAGGTGAAAACGTTATTATCTTTATAATTGCACGTCAAAGCGGGAAAACTGGGGGGCATTTGGCGCGCTTTCCTTGTCTCTGGTCGTTTTTTAACGCGGCATGGCTATGATATATCGGCCCATGAATACGGGATGTATCGCGACACCTACTCGCTTCCTTATGAATTCGAAATTGCGTCTTTCTTGATGTCATTATATCCTGGTAGGTTTGTGGAGTATGTTGTGTATATTTTATGTATGGTGATTATAATATGTTGTGTTGTGTTTTCGTTTCTTCCCTGGCGATATTATTCCTAAATAAACCTACCTAAGGTTACCTAATTGTAATAAGCAATTGTCTTGTTCGATTTTGGGGCAAGGGACAAAAAGTTTGTGTTTGACAGTTTGAAGCATCCTAATTCGAAACATAGATTATCGACGTTTTACCCCTGGGGTTATTTATCGAACCATAATAACTTCTTAAATGCACTTAGCATCAAATGATCCAATTCATGTCACGTCGATTGAACAAGATTGAAGATTGAATACTTACTACTAAAGCTCTCAAAAGCGGACATTATCAAATTATCACAAAAGAAACGAAACACCGTATAACAATGAAGCTAAAAGAACATAAACCAACAGTGTACGCGATAAGAGATGGCCTGTGCTCCGCCCCGCTTGTAACGAACCGCACTATCGATGTCTCAGTCAAAAACTGTCAAAAACGTGACAGGCGCCGCGTCAGGCTAACGAGGCGAGCGGCGGCGGTCGCGTCAGCGTGACTCCGCACCTTCAATACCAACCGCGAATCCGCTAGCGCCACCTCTTATCAAGTAGACGAACTACACACATCGATGGCACAAAAATATAATCTCGTCTGGACAGAAATACATAAAGATGCAAATGAGCCGCGCCCCCGGGCGGCAAGCGGGCGAACCAATTTATTGGTGCGCGCGCACCTCATTATCGCTAACAAGCATTGGAACCCTTTCTTTACCCCATAAATATTATATTTTACACCTGCACTAAAAGGGGTACCGAGATGCCGAGCTGTCATTGCGAATGTTTTGAACACCTTTTGGCGAACATCAGGTTTCTGGAATCAGTTAATAGATGCCTCTTATCGTTTCAAAACGATGACACGGGATCATTAGGTTTGCCTTAAAACTGAGTGCTAATGAATAATTTAAAGCGTGTGTGGCCCGGTCTACGCCTCTGCATGTCGTTCAAACAATACAGTCATAATTAAGTGATATTCACTGTTTATCTGACCTTTAAGGCTACTTTGCGAGTGGATATTGCATTCTTATGGTCTTAAATTTCATTTAAGAGTGCAATTCCTATTTGTTACAGGCATTTTTGTACTGTTAACCTTAACATTATTGTAATGTTATTCTATATAGTTAGTGGTGTAACTCACGCGAATATCTCTCAACAAAGAGGCCACCAACAGGTAGAATTAAGGCCTGTTTCACCTTTTCCCGGTCACAGTATTTCTCAAAACTTGATTGATACATTTTTTCATCGACAAAGCACTCAAATCTCCTTTCAGGTATGTTTACTCGTACATGAATTCAGATTAGCTGATATGAAATTCATTCAGCTATGTTCATGTGAATGGTGTGGATTGGAATTTTTTATTATTATTATTAACAATACCTTGGATCTGTTTCAGAAATATGTGATACCTGGTATATAAAGATACCACTTTACTATAATAAATAAATCACTTTTACCATCATTTTACTACGGTCTCAAATTACGAAGTTTAAGGAAGTACTAGATCGGCAGAAACGCAAGAAGCTGACCGCATCGCGTGTGCACCAACGGGTACAATTTGTGAATAATTCGCAACGCAAACGCAATTATACGACATTCAGCAGTTGCTTTGATATTATGCTCGGTGTGATATTTTGTTCACGTGGGTGGGGGTAGGTACGTGTTACAGTAATTATTAATAGTAATTACCCAGTGGCTGACATTTCTGGAATGAAGCGATCCGGAAAAAGAGGCAAATTGAGGTAATGAATTTGGTCTATCAGCTGCTTTCGTACATTTTTTTATTCAGAATTTAGGAGACAACGATTCGACTTTCCGAATGTACTTTTTGTATGTTGTAACATAATTATTTAGAATAACCGCCAATACCATCCTGTTGACTGTTAAAATTATAACTAAAAACCGCAAGGACAGTACACCAAACCAATGTGGCCAGAAATAAAAACTGACTCACCGGAACGTACAAATTAGAACACATTGTCAGAAAATCACGGGTAACCGCAAACTTGGTGCGTTTAAAAACTGATACGACTTGACATTTGGCATCAAATAGCCCATGGTAATTGTTGTGGTCGCCACAAACGCGCCATGGCCCAATTTGCGGCGCTGGCCACTTGAAAACGCAATGACATTAGCAGACAATGTTCCTCTCTCAAATTATTTTATATTACTGTTTTGTTTGTAACAATTTCACTAATATTTTAAATGTGTATTAGTTAACCATTAACACCGTAACATAAAATTATATTTAGCTGTTGAAATGTCCCAGATACATTTAGACGTATTGATCACTTAAAAACTGCTCAATGTCTCCTGGATCGATTTTAGTTCCGGTCACAAAAAGGGCTCCCCCATCTCATCCCACGGGTATCGTAGAAGGCGACTTAGGAAGTTTGGAACCTGGTGCGTAAGTATTAAGCACTGTGGCTTACCCGCAGGTGACGGGTAAACCACCAACACTAGCATACCCAAGCAGGCTTGGTGTCAGGCAGGCGGCCGACTGTAAAACCCTATTTCCAAAACCATTGCAATATGACAACACATTGCGCCAACCTCAAGTTATTTGGGACCACGGCAGAAAGAAGAAGAGTATCCTGGATTGGGAGGAAACTTTTGAAACTGGGAATTTTTTACAACATTATAATTATGAGCTCTTAAACACTAAAGACGGTTACAATATACAGTCTCATAAATCATCACTTTAAAAAACTGATTTGTGATAGTAGTGTGTTATAACTAGTTATAAGAGGATCTGGCTCCTTCATTATCTTTTCGACATCGTCGTTTGCGACAGCCACGGGCAGAGACAGAGTGGCCGATTGATTTCCTGAAACCGCACGGTCTGTTTACGACGCATCGATGTAAATTACATTACAAAAAATAAAAATGCGCAATTTAATACGGTTTCCAACACAACAGTGATTTCTTTGTATTCCTCATAATAGGCATTATTATGAATTGACGTAAAGGTATTAATTAATTGTTAGGACAAGTGGCTTGCGATCAGTTAAGTTTTGTTCTACACACTTGTATGTTTATAACGTCTTTTGTTATTTATTATCACGAGGTGATTTGTCTCTGTGCTGGCAGCAGAACGTCTCGGTATAAGCAGTTTTATTGGTACAGCTTGAAGTGGAAATATTGAAAACTACTTTTTCGTTGCGTACAAACGATTTACAGTTTCATTTGGTAGTTTTTTTTTCTATACTATATACTACACTAATAACTACACTTATATTAAAATTGCTTTTTAATTCTATCATCTTCGCACGAAAGCAGAACGACTTAAGCTAACAAATAAAAATGTATTTATATAAAAGTAATTTGTATTGTAACAATAACTTGTGTACGACCGATACGCTTCTGAATATTTATATGCTCGTCCTATTATAGTGTCGACATTTTGAATAATTAACGAGAACGCTATTACGCACGCCAGCAGACGTGGCTAGAACCCTTGCTTCATGAATAATTTCAATATCAATCGATGGCTACACTAATGGCTTTTGAGACGGAATAATGAGAAAATCAAAAATTATTCTGACGCACGACGATGGAAATGTTTTAGCAGCGGTAAGAAGAAATGCTGGTGGAAGATTTCCCGAATCGTTTGCGATACTTTTACAACATGATTATAGTAAGGAATAGCCTAGAAAAAAGTAGTCCTTTTAAGGAAAAATAGATTTGTTCATTTGGAACGCAACAGTAGCAAAGTCTCGTAAGTAAAATATGGTGTAAACATATTTAACATTGGAAGCCTTTTGCTTACAATTCCATCATTGATCAATACCATAAATAATTTAATCCAAAACGAAAGTAAAGCAAGTAAGTAGGTAAAACAACAGTAATCTCTATGAAAAAGGTATGTCTCTCCCCCCGTAAAAAGCAATATCAACAAAATATATCACGTACTAGGCTCGCATAAGCAAGAAGCAGGTGTGTTACGCCACATGAGCCGGAATGTGCGGTAAATTTTCCGGATGCCTTCCCAATGATTTCCTCGGAGACCACCGGCCCAGATACGGCGGATTTCGATACGATAACGCTTCTCAATTTCTGTTCGCCTAGTACTCGAGATATTGTGACCACGCCCCGCACCATTAAATATGTATATACAGGCTGGTTCGGTTATTTTTTCTATCTATAAGGTCCCGGGGGAGCTCATCTCAGGATATCAATCGGCGATATTCGGTGCGCGGTATCTTGACAATAATCTCGATACTGGCCGGTTCGTTAAGGCGGTAACAACACAGTATTCGTTTGTTATAAATAATAAAAAAGAAGTTAACATGATAGGGGACACCGCTATTAAAGATTAAAAAATAATAGAATGAAAGATTTTGGATTTCTCAGCAAGTTCTTTGTTCTTAGAAAAGGTTCAATCGATTGATTCATCCAAACCACTTTCAACCGTTGTTGTTTGTAAAATGTTTGGTAATGAACAGGCTTGATGGGCTAAGGGTGACATGATACTCTTTCAACTTATTTGTCCAACATTTCACCTAAGTTCTTTGGCGTCATGCCACTCACTAAATATCTTTATCCAAAATGTGATGTTTGACAAGCGCCATTTGCAATTCTAAGCGTATTATTTTATTTTTATTCCTAATATAGTCTGTCTGGTTGCATGAAATGGTTGCTTCACGCTTTCATACACTTTTGTCAAAATCTTTGATCAAATAAAAATCAAAAGCTAAATGTTAGCTAATTTCTTTGATAACATATTAGTACTGTACATTGGACAAATATACTGGTTGAATGGCATACCACCCGGCGGATTGGTGGTCGCATTACAGTTGTTACAGGCATACGGGAGGATGCTGCTGCCTATGCTTTTAATATCAACTCTTACTCGCATTTTACGACACCCATTGGTGGAGAGGTGTGGTCTATTCTTGGGCGAAACAACACGGGAATGGTCCATCATCCATGAATACTCTTAATAAACGACTTCGATTCGATTTCGAATCGCTGGGCGTAATAAGTAATAATAGTTAAAGTAATAAGGCGATAATCACGTAATTCCTGTAATCTACGTAATGCTTATAATCAGGGCGGGGTGATTCGTAGCGTTCTGTATGTTAGTGACGTGGTAATGACCATGCTAAAACCGATCCAAGGGCGTAATTAGATCTGACTGAACTTGTGGAAAGTATCAAACTATTTTCTTTTAAACGCTGTCCCACACTGGGATGTCTCCTGTATCGTGGGTACAGTTTATAGACATAAATCTCTTGCACAAGAACATTTATCTGTAGATTGTAAAAATATTGGTTTTGCGGGGATCGAACCTGCGACATGTAGTTCAGAAAGCCAATTGTAACATCCATGTTGGTACCTAATACATGTGGAGCTGGCAGATAGTATAAATGCAGCATAAGTATTAAAAATGAGGTGGGAAACAACAATTTTAAATATCCATTGCAAGTAAGAATTATATAGCAAGTATAGGTATGGTAAAGTGATATTTGCTCATAATATCTGCCAAAGGATGTCCACGGCTGAACAAAGGCTCCCCTATAGATTACCTCAGCTGTGCCGTCATTTAGGGGGTAATTTATCAGCGCTCACCACGCCTGGCAGGTGGTGAAGGCAATATAGCTACTGTTTCACAGACAAAATGGTGCTGCCCATCTCTCTGGTTTAGTCACTAAGTCGCCTTTCACATCCATGGGAGGAGATGGAGTGGTGCTGTATTCTTAATCCGGACTCTACACGGATTTTGCCTCAACACTGACATAAATATGGCGGTTCTGAACTTGATTGTGACGTTGCACCGTTTACTGTCATAATAATTTATATTTACGTGCAGCCCGTCCCATCCCACTGCTGTTCATAGGTCTCCCTTTATTTGTGGCACTCATTTATAATTGTTGTGTTAATTGACGCATGTGCGCTGCGATTTTGAATATGTCACCGGCGGACGACCTACGCTCCATTTTCCGTCTCGGTGCCACCGTTCAGTTCTGCCCGGCTCCACCTATCGTCACCTTGTCTGCCCAAATGTCCTGCCCAACTGCACTTGGGTTTCATGATTCGTTTGCCTAGGTCATGGACCTTCGCATGCTCACGGATTTCAATATTGCGGACTTTTGTTTGCCGCCGATCATGGCACCATGTGTTGTGTCCGGATTAAGAATACAGCACCACTCCATCTCCTTCCGTGGATATCGTATAAGGACAACCAGAGGGATGGGCAGCAGTATCCCTTGTGTAGAACAGCAGCCATTCTGCGCTCATCAACTCGCCCGACAAACGTCGTGAGTACTGGGAAATTCCTCCCCAAATGAAGATACACGGCATGTAAGGTTCGTTGTGAAATTCCATGGGGGAGATTTTTGTTCCGCGATGGACGTCTTTTGTCTGATAAGAGGATGGTGCGCAGGCGTATCCATGGATTCTATGTGCGAATTTTATTTGGTGCACAGTTTTGTTTCTCGGCAAGTTGGCATCGTAGATCACAATTGCCAGGACATCATCATCATTTCAGCCGTTTATACATCCACTGCTGAACAAATCCCTCCTCTCTTCCCCCATAGATTTACACAATTGTTTCTACATTTTGGGGGGTATTTGCTGATACTCACCACGCTTGGCAGGCGGGTTGGTGAGCGCAGTATAGCTATGGCTACTGTTCCACAAAAGGGATGCTGCTGCCCGTCTCTCTGGTTTAGATTTCCTTAGTCGCCTTTTACGACCTCCACGGGAGAAGATGGAGTGGTGCTATATTCTTAATCCGGACACCACACGGATTGCGGACACCACACAGCAGGACACATCGGGGAATATAATAATTACAGCCAGATGTAAACTTACTTACTACTTATATTTATATAATGTTTACAGTCGTGCGTTATTCGACTTTAATTTCGATTATAATACTAAGACGAATAAAAGTCTAAACCATTTCAACTGGCTAAAGCACCTTTATGTAGTAGTTTATAGGGACACTAGATATCGCATAGAGCCGCTGTCATCCGACTCCGTACATGGCGAGCCTCGGTCCACTTGCAAATTGCAACAACACATTGTTCCAAACAAGTATTCGGTACCGGATACCAGTACCGATACCGTGAAAGGGCAAGATTACAATCTGTACACCACTAGTAGTATCTAGATCGTATGTGAATTAGAATTTCGTGGCTGTTTGAGTTAGCAAATTGTTTTTGAATCAGGCAACGAGGAAATTGAAGAATTTAACACGGTTGGCTCTTTGCCTATGTTGCATGAGTCAGCGTTTGTAGATCTTTAAGACTGTCACTATGGTAATTTTGAGAATGATCTTATCATCAATGAGCGTTGAATATATTCAATTCGATGGCGTTAATAGCTTAAAACGTAAAATTAAAATACGTTTCAAAAATAATAGTTCCAGTATACTGTATCAAAAGCATTCCGTTGTAAGATTTATGTACAAAATGATATAAATCGACTTTATATATCGAGAATATAACTTAAAACTAAAGCAGCATAAACTATCGAATATCAAAAGGAATACTGAATAATATATCACAAACTACGGTAGTTAATAAATATTTTCACAACTTGATTTCTGTCAAACGAAAACGTCAACTTTGAAAGAATAAAATAGAAAAAAAGTATTTTTTTAAAGTCGTAATAAATCAGTTGGTTTGTGAAAACAATGATTCTTTTGTAATAGTATAGGCTATTAAATTTAGGGATATAAAAGTGTCAAGTTTAAAGTATACGTCTGTGTTTCTGTGACGCGTGCGTGCGCAGGCGCCGCTTTTGGTCATAATTTTAGAATGATTTATAACATTGATGTGATGCGTCAGACGTTTATTTGCGAGTTTTTTTTGAGCCGTATCTAAATACAATAGTTTTGGTGTATTCGATTGTTAAGTAGTTGCTGTTTGTTTAAATAGGCTGTTTGATTGATGTTTCCTGTGCTTCGTTTAAAATGATTTATTATGAGTGTCGATGCAGACTTCTTCTTTTTTGTGTAATGTTCTTTCACAATTCCTTAGGTTTTAGGACGTGGTTTATGACAGCTTCTGAATTGGTTTAGCGTTTGACTTAGCGTGCCATAGAGTAGACACCTAAAGGAATGTACCTATTTTGAACACTTATATTAAGCAGCGTTGCTTACTTTTGTAATAACATTTTGAAGACGCATACAATCCCAATGTATGAGTATTGTAGAGATGTACTATTCCTAATACACAGGAATGCACTTAGTAATTATCCAGTCCCGTTAAAAGACAAATGGTTTGGCTGGCGACCGTGCGCAACGGTACCTCTTGTAACTTATGCTCGCTTGGTGTCGGCTAATAGCTAATATCGCCGCCTAATGATCGTGCTCGTCTTGCGCCTAATGTGCCACATGGGAGTTCCACTGCTGGCGAACATCTCGCGGCCCTGCTAGCCTGGTATAAATGCGTACCTATGTGATAAATTTGATCGTTTCTTTGATTGTGTAAGTAAAAAATTCATTCTACGATGCTAAATGCGATATTTTTTAATGATGGTTTTTAAATTTAATTGAATAAATAATTTACAAGAAAATTTTGTAGGTTGCACTTTTAAGGGTATGTTGGTATCTAACTAGTATATTTATATACATACTGTTTAGTAGCATTTATTTTGTTGAGCTCCATACTTATTGGGAAATATAAAAAAAAAAGGTAAAAAGCACAAGACATAACGCAACACATGAAGATAGTACAAGAAGACTTGTACAGATGGCTTAAATCCAACAGGTTTTCCCTAAATATAAAGACTACACATAATTTTTACGGTTATTAACCCGTAAAGAGTACGAACTCATAAACCAACGTCTAAAGGGACACCATAACATCTCGTCAGGGATGTCACAGTCCTCGATGCCTTTTATGATGTATTAGTGAGATGTCAGTGAAGACTTTTACGATGTCGTAAACCAACCTATGTTCACTTGTTGAGTGTAAACGGGCCAAGTTTATATATGTGGGAGCGACAACCGTAGTCGCACGAAATAGAGTTGATATTTGTGGGTTAAAATAACACGTTAACAAGTGTGAATTTGAATACAAATGTTTGATTTCTGGTTTATTGTAGAAACACATGATTAAGGATTCGCTGGATCGCTGGTACATTTATAATAAAATGTTTTATTTGAGATTTGGATGGGAGTTATCTCTTGAACAAGTTCCGTAATTGCATTGTTAGTGTCGTGAAGAAGTTGGTAAAGATTTTATTAAACGTTTTCTTGGCTTGTTTCTTCAGTTTCAGATTTTTTTAAAGTATACATAACAACAAGGTAAGTATCCAATTAACGGGCCTGTCTTGTGACTTAACTCTTAGGATGTTTTTTTTAAACGATTCCTTTTGTATTCATCACTAGTATTCCTCCCTATATCGTGGGTACAGTCTAAAGACATCATCTTACATGTACAAACACACACAGCTGAAACTATTTGTAGATTATACAAATAATCGTTCCGTACGTGGAGTTCGAACCCGCTACACGTAGCGCAGAAAGAGAATCGTTAAGCCAATCGTGCCATCAAGTTAAGATCTAACAGTCGAAATTAATAATCAATCATATCCAAATATTTAGATATGAGATTTTAAATTGATCCGTTTTGTGTTAAGGTCGCATTTAACACAAATAACTGACAATTCCTCAATCCCATATCAAAAGATTTCGGCCGTAAATGACAGTTGATCGTGTGACGTTTTCTTTCCTTTTAGCCCGAAATTAGCGTATAGCGCTATTTCACACTATCGGCTGAAATACATTCCACCTATATATTTGCAACACGATAATTGACAATTTTCCATGTGGTTCCATGTGGCTCATATGTGTGTGTGTTTGTTCTTTTACTTATTTGTGTGTTATTATCTTATTATACTGATGCTTAGTGCTATTTGTGTGTTCTGATGGTTTTTCTGATGCATAAATAAATAGGTAGTCTCTCTTATTTCTTCTTTCTTGTGTATTCGAATGACTCCGTACCAAATATCATGTTAGTGCGTACCAGGCCTTCAGAGAATGCCAGTATAAATAAAGTATACGGTAGTGTAGTGTTTATGCTCAGTTTCTATATCTAAAAACGAACCGTTTTTCTTATTACTGGTAGAATTTCTAACCAACCGTACTGCCGAAGTGTTTAAGAAGTAAATTTTACCCTAGTTGCGACGCTACGCTGACTTCAATTTATCATGTAAGAGATGAACCTGAATAACGGTCGGTATCATATAGATCCGAATAAGTAACATGATATGACAAAAGGGCTTTTCTTAGTTCATTAGAACGATTAGAACAACGTCTAACTAGTCATGATAACCTAGTACTTCACAGTATCTAAAATAACCACAGACTGATCGTATCTCCTGGTTGAAAACAGTAGGTATTGCTCCGGCATACTGTGACAATGCTGCGACGGGGGATGGCGGGGGCGCAGGGGGATGATTAATTGTCTCGCGGGGAGGGGTGTGCGCCGATAGAGACTCTTTGGTACTAGCACTGATGGTATTTTTGTCATTAGCAGTTTCCATTTGCAGGATTTATTTGTTTGAATTTAAAGATATTTTAGGTTGTATTCCGAATGCTCTGATCAAGCAGTGATCGAAACGAACGAAGCTCTTAACAGATGTATCTCGTTGCATTGCTATTCGGCCAAGACTTCATCCCAAACATCAAGCTGTGAGTACATTTGAACAAGCTTGTGTGTGTGTTTTTTTTATTGTAATTATATAACATTTCAGTCATTCAGACCGTGTTGCACTTTCTTTTTTGGAAAGCCAGAAATTCAATCTTCAATTAAATTAAAAAAGATTCGTTTGGTGAAACTTTTCGGAACAAAACATAAACAATATTCAAATTCAAATAAATATTCAAAATTGGTACTACGAGGAACGACTCCGGAAACTCAACGAGTGCGCCCGAGCGCCCCCGAAAGCTTCCGAAAATTGGTGCGAGGGCGACACCGGAAGATGTAATGATGTTTGTCAAATGGAAAATAAGATAGGGAAATGTTCAGAGGAGCTGAATTTGCGACCTTTTCGCTGACGCCAGCGCCCTACGGGATCGGCTTCGCAAATGCTTTATTACTTTAGCTATAAAAACGTTTTTAAATAAGACTTAGATTAGTTTTATTTCGGAAGCGTAAACGTTTTAATGATATTGAAGACAATTTGGATTTGATTTGGAACGATTGCTATTCATTGATGTTTTTCTAAAGTTACTTTTTAGTAGATTAAGTACGTATTTAATCTTCTCTACCGGCTGATTTGGAAATCCATAAACCACTAAATATTGGGTTTAGATACTTCAAAGTAACTTTTATATAATTTCCAGAAGTATTTTAATATCAATTCCATAGACAAAGAACTAAATGTTTTTAAATAACGAAACCTCCACCAGGCTTTATTCTCAAAAATGATAAACATTCTCGATTAAAATAGTGATTAAAGTGTCCATTTGTGTAGAATTAATTAAACAGTCTAATAAAGGCTGCCCTTTCGCTGGAATGCTGACATTTAATTAAAACGAGCCTTCGCTTCACTTTTACACACAAACTAAACGGTCCCCATTACGTCTATGATAATAATGTATGTATATATGTATATTTGTACATGATAATAATGTAAGTATATATGTATATTTATACATGATAATAATGAATAAAAAACATTAATTACAACGCTTTGATGGAGCATAGATTCGGATAATTTATAGAGATTTGTGCTGCTTTGAGTTAAACCAATGTAATATAGTAATACTATTAAAGACACAATATTAGAAAACCAGTAGAAGGTGTGTATCAATATTTTGAGCAATAAAGTCGCAGTTGATGGAATGATGTAAGAATAGAATTTCACGTCGTGCCCTCCATCGTATTTCTAAATAATCGAAAATCAAAAAACACTCGAAATCCAAAAAACAGTCCCCGGGAGCTTATTGGGCGTTTTGAATTTGGAGCGCGCGTTCGAAATACTAACGTTAGCAGAAAACCGTAAATTCTTCAAGCGAAGAAAAAAATACGTTCGAAATTCAAACATTCGGGGATTCTAGCTGAATGGGTGCGTTCATAAATCTCTTCGTCTCAGCAAGTGATGTTCGAAATACGAAACAGCGCTATCGGGCCCCGTTGGGCAGAGCGTGTGGTGCACAGATAAAATAAATGGAGGAGCTGTGAAAAATGATGACGCGTCCGCGCGGAAAGACGCCCCTAAAGGGGTCGCTTTGCACTGGGTCAGGGTTTGTTAGGATTTTTACTTTTTGACGGTTCGTTGCTGATGATTTTTATATTTTGATTTAGGCTAATCCTGCCTGTGAACTCAATTGGATTCAATTACACTCCATAAGTATTTAGGTATTTTTTTACTTATAGGACTAAAATGCAATATACACCACTGCTATTCATATTCATGAAGCAACATTGCGCATATTCAATTTCATCTTCTTCCTAGGCTTGTTCTTTCTATATAGGGGAAGGCTTACAGAATGACCACCACTCCATCTCCTGTGGATGACGTTAAGGCGATTAGGGGACTAAACTAGAGAGATTTGCAGCAGCGTTCCATCTGGGGAATCATAGCCATACTACGCTACAAGAAAGAAAGAATGAACCATAATCTATCCAAATAAATAAAATTTAAGTGTCTGTTTGTAATGTCAAAATAACAGCTTTTTACTAAATACATATGAAAGTATGTAAGTAAAACAAAAAAACAATTTAAATTTTTTGTCTATCTGTCTGTCTGTTTGTTCCGGGTAATCTCCGAAACGGCTCCAATTTTGAGGGGACTTTCACTGGCAGACGTGTGTGTGTGTTATAAGGGATAACTTAGGCTACTTTTATTTTAGAAAAATAATTAGCGTGCCGCGCAAAAAATAATCTATGTGTCTATGTCAAGTGTCTATTTCGAAGTACTCTAAATTTCTTTTAAATTAAACGCGGGTGAAACCGCGGTTCCCAGGTAGTACATAATAATCTTAGTATACTTAAATATAACAAACTCCGATTTGTACTCGCTGTACGAGGTCAAAAAAAGGGCTCCTTTCTCAGCATAAGCTGCAGCAGTGGTGCAACAAGCTTGGTGAGTAATGCCAAATTCCACCAAAATGACGACACAATTGTGGAAATCTATGGGGGAGGGAAGCCTTTGTTCAGCAGTGGACGTCATTTGACTGGTAGAATAGACAGGTCAGGCATGCTTCTGACTTGACCTAACGACTATCTTAGATACTTGTATGGCCGGCGGGCTGATTACCTAAGTCGCAGACGCTTTGCAACAGGCGTAAATTGCTCCAACGCCGCTGTCAAACGTCAATTTGGTATTACCTATTTGCCGATAGCGACTAAACAGGCGAAGATCTCTGACGCGCCTCTGTCGGACAATCAATGAACTGAAAACGTTTATTCCTTTTACTGGCGGCTACTGGCGCTAGTAACTATGCATCTTCCACAATAGCGACAGGCGGGCGATGCCTAAGGTGGCCTAAGGCTAACGTAATACCAATTTGACGCTTTGCCACCGGTGGATCGTTGGCTGCGCGATAGTTGCTATCGCGTCTGCTGTTGCTGTTTTTAGCTTATCAGCCCGCCGACCGACGCAATGAACCCACTGACTGAAATGACCGACTGGTGAAATTAGAATGGTCACCTATCCAAAGTCTGATCGCGATAAGGGTAACCACGTAGATCGATCTTTGACCGTGCTAGCCTATAGTCACGAGCCCCACAAGATTCTCTTGGGTAGCTGATTTTTTATTGACACCCACGTGTAGATACAAGGTGGGTTATACTTGCGTCACAAGTTAAATACAAAGAAGGTATGCGGCACCATTTTTGAGGAGACATTTTGACCGCAATTTTCTGTATTTTTTGCAGGTGGCGCCAGCCGTAAACAGCAGTCTATTTTATGGAGGTCATGTCACTGCATGCCTTTGATGTCCGAATGTTTTATTTCAAAGACATCAACAGACTTTTTATTTTTTACTAGATTTATAGATGTGCAGTATAAATGACGTGCAAGTAGACATTTCGGGGAAAAAACGTACAAATGTTATGTTTACGTATGCTTTTATTTTATAAACAGTTTATGTCAGGTGTTAAATGTAATTGTAATTTAAATCTTTATTATGCGAATTTGCGGTGATTACAGTGTAGATGATTTCACCGTTTTCACAACAATGATATTAGGTGTTTTATTTGTGGGACCTAATATTCTAGTGTGATCATACGAGGACCTGGAGCCTCCCTTAGGTGCCGAAGATGACCGCTCCAGTGGTTTTAGCCGGTAGGAGTCTGGCATACCCCTTCGCCCTTCCCCGGGGCGAAGGAAGTTCATGTAAGAATGGAAGAATTTCCACTGGGCACCAATAAAAAAAAAAAAAGGAAAAGAAAGACTATACAAAGGTACTACACTTATATGACAAAACCCTATCGCTGATAATGTTCCATTGCTATTGCATTGCGTTTAGTTGTGAATCGTTCACGTGTTTATCGTAGACAACGATACCGTTTAACGTTGACGGTGAACTAGTTTATAACTGTAAACGTTACCCCACACTAGGATTTCTCCTGTGTCGTTGGTGCGTTTACGGACACAAATTCCACACACAATATACCCAGACCCGGAACAACCACCTGCAGGTCACACAAATTGACAGCACGGTTGGTGCAGTGGTTGATACAGTCGACTGCGCGCTCCGGGTCGTAGGTTCGATTCCCGCACGGAACAAATATTTGTATGATCTGCAGGTAGTTGTTCCGGGTCTGGGTGTATTGTGTGTGGAATTCATGTCTGTAAACGCAACCACGACACAGGAGAAATCCTAGTGTGGGGCAACGTTTTTAAAAACAACAAAAGAGCAAAAAAGTTTGTTCCGTGCGGGAATCGAACCCGCAACCCGGAGCGCAGCAGCCGCCTGTATCAGCCACTGCACTTACGTGCCGTCGAGATTTTATAGAAAGAATAGCCATTTTTAATTGTCCTCGTTCACTGGACGTTTGAACGCTGGTCGTCGACAAGCTATGCGTTCATGTCGTTCATAATACATCTCGTTTATCCGTGGACTATGGACAGTCTGTGCGTTGACGCCGAAGAAACATTCTAAAAGACTGTTCGTTCATTCATCAGCCACCATTATTTGCATTTAAGTTCTTCCGTCACATACAGCCTATGTTCGATAACAACAACACTGTCTGCTCACTACACGCCTGATGCTTCTTGTGATGCTCCTCAACTGTGAAACTGTGGTGAAGCAGTAAAAATGCAGGTTGCATAGCGTGGCATGCCAATATTAAGGACATTATGACGCGCGCCCTACGCACACTCAATGAAGTGGCTGACAGGGTAGATATTTTTTCTTGCTCTAGGAGTGAATTTACAAAGATAACTTTAGAAATAATATGTTATTGTCAAACTATAGAATAGAAGATAATATATAATGGCTATAGAAAAAATAAGGACCACGCTAACGCATTGGGTAAGCCTGTAAAGTTGGTGATGTTGTTTTTCAAATAAATAAATAAATAAAAAAAAAATTTATTCATTATGCTGCATGCCAGCTGCATTAGAACCCAACGGCTTGGCAAGAAATGGTGGCTATATAACCGGGCGGTATGTCGTTAGCCATAGAAGGTGGGTCGGCCTCTGGTGTAGGACGGAACGTCGACACCCTTGCTCTATCCCAACTTCAAGGCACTGCAGGCTCTGCTGGCGTTGCAACGGAAGCCCTTAAACGGGACAAATACAATAACCTTATCCGTAATAATTGTTTTGAAGCGTTTGGGGTTGAAATTCTGGGGTCACGGGGTCGGAGAACACGTTTGCTTATCAAAAATATTACTAGTCGATTAAATATTAATTTAATTTTATAATTAAATATTAATATTACTAACCAACGACCTATTAATTTAAATCGTTGGTTTCCCAAAGAATAAGCATTGCCATTAAACATGGCAATACTTCTACAGACTTTTTTTTTATTAGTGTTTAATTCTATTCGATCAGAGTAACCCACTGTAGTCACAAAAAAATGTCTGGTACAACAAACTCGAACTCTCGTAAATTCTAGAGATTTCATCATCATCATTTCAGCCGAAAAACGTCCACTGCTGGACAGAAGACCAAAGATTGCCTCATACCGGTCGTTAAGGCCGGGTTTGTCTTGGGTGCTCATTGGGGGATTTTGCCATAATCGCCACGCTGGGCAGACGGGTTGGCGATCGCAGTTGAGTTATAAACGTACTTGAAGGATGCTGCTGCTCATCCTCCTGCTAATCCCATAGTCGCCTTTTACGAAACCCACAGGATGAGATGGGGTGGTGGTATTCTTCGCCGGCACCACACGGCAAATTAAACATTAATTATTCTAGAGATTCGATTTATAAGTATTTGACTGCAATTGTAATAAGATAAGATAGATAAGACAAAGATACATTTATTACCAAACTAAACACATGATTTGTTCAATGCAAAACAATACAGATAGGTTTTAATTTTTTAGTGTAGTATGGTAAAAGGAACGGACTCAGTGTTGCCAGTGCGCTGTGATTAAACCACGCACGGGTCAACGCTGGTTTTCAGTCCGTCCCCTTTATTATGAATAGTAATGTATAATAGTATAATAATAAGCAGTCTGTATATGTAATGTCTGTCTGTCCGTGTGGTGTCCGGATTGTCCGTGTTGTCCGTGTGGTGTCTGGATTGTCCGTGTGGTGTCCGGATTAAGAATATAGCACCACTCCATCTCCTCCCGTGGATGTCGTAAAAGGCGACTAAGGGAATCTAAACCAGAGGGATGGGCAGCAGCGTCCCTTCTGTGAAACGGTAGCCATACTGCGCTCACCAACCCGCTTGCCAAGCGTGGTGAGTATTGGCAAATACCCCCCAAAATGATGACACAGTTGTGAAAATCTCTGGGGGAGGCCTTTGTTCAGCAGTGGACTATAAATGGCCGATATGATGATGATATATGATGATATGTAATTATGCCAATATTACACCGACAGCTTATTGTAGCTGTCTATAAAAATACTCAAATTCACCTGTGGGATTGACTGGTTCAGATAAAATACAGCATGAAACTTTTCAGAGCGGCGGTTGTTACCACGCCGCTCTGAAAATTTTATTATTATACTTTATTATTATACACATTAGTGACGGGACGACCAAGGCTTTCGCCGGGTGCCACGCCTGTCCATATCAAGTGTTATGCCAGGACAAGCCCTGTGTGGCGCCACACTGTGTTCGTTACCTCAAGACAAGTGTATCTTATGCCCAGTAATTTTGCTACAATGCCCTTCAAACCTGGCGAAGGGGCATGTCGGATTCCTACCGACTACATCACTACATTTTCGACACCGAAGGGGGCTCCATGTCCTCGTAAGATCACACTTGAGCCGCCCAATGTGCCACGCCACTGTAGCATAGGGAAGGTAACTGTAAAAAGGTCACCCTCCCAGACACTTCTCGGGGAGGATTCTAAGGGATTCTCCAAGCCTCGCTGTGCTACACACACGGCGGCACGTGACCACGAGCGCGCCACCATCTTCCCGGGAGTAAACCAAACCAGTTCTTTTTTTTTTTTTTATGTATGTCCAGTGGAAATTCTACGTGGAACTTCCTTCACCCCGGGGAAGGGCGAAGGGGTATGCCGGACTCCTACCGGCTATAACCACTGGAGCGGTCATCTTCGGCACCGAAGGGGGGCTCCAGGTCCTCGTAAGATCACACTAGAGCCGCCCATTGGTGCCACGCCTTTAGGCACATCTCGGAAGGGATGACTGTAAAGCGGTCACCCCCTCTAGCGGAGGGAAGGCGACTGTAAAAAGGTCGCCCCCCAGGCACTTCTCGGGGAGGATTGTAAAGGATCCCCCCAAGCCTCGCTTTGCGCTGTGCTGCGCACACGGCGGCACGTGACCACATGCGCGCCACCGTCTTCCCGGGGGTGAGTAAACCAAACCTAACCCTTCCTTATTAATTCAAGCCAAATAACAGCAAAAGGCACTTGCATTAAACAAAGAGGCAGGCGAAATTTAATTAACATAACGCACAAAGAAATGCTTAGCCATTATTTATTTACACAAAAGCACTTTTTTAATTATAATTAATATTTACAAGACGAAAAAATTACCAGTCGTTCTCGTAAGGTACGTTGAGGTCTGTATAGACCCTGTACCCAGATGTGAAGGGCTTTGAGACCGAGACGAGAAAATTTCTTGCTTCTGAATTAGTTTTGTTACGTATAGTAAAGATACGCGAAGATCATGTTAATAATAAGTATTTTCCGTATCCGGATTTTAAATATAGCATCACCTCATCTCTTCCCATGGATGAGATCAGTTTCCTATTGTTATAGTGTATGTTAGAGGCAATTGTCTGTTTTGTTATTGTGTGTATTTTACATTTAATTAGTCCACTTTGTTCGCACATACCTAACTTATTACAATGTTATAACAAAATTGTAATATAACATTATGTGGAAAGAGTATATCCATGGAGTTTCTTGCCGGCTCTTCTCCATAGGACCGACTTTTCCGAACCGTGCACTTAACTTGACTTTTCGTAAGAGCCTACTAGGGCCTATATAAAACTTTAAAAAAATGTTTGCGTTTGAGTTTGATGTCTCAAAAAGCGTCTAAGGGATCGGCAGCCATTCTGAGCTCACCAACCCAAGCGTGGTGAGTACTAAAATGACGACACAAGGCATATAACAGGTCGGCTATGGAGGAGGGGATGATGCGATGCATTTGTTGAGCTGTGGACGTTTTTTGGCTGATATGATGATGATGCATGTTGATGATGATGCAGGTATATATTCTGTTCTTCAATATCATCATATATTTAATTCTAGAACATGACTGAATGCAAAAGACAGAACAAAGTGTTGCAGAAGCTGGATATAATAGGGATATTCCTGTATCTACTTAGTCCAATAAAACAACATATATTAACAAAAAATCTACATCGAATCTCACACTGAAACTAAACGTCATCCAAGAATGTTACTGCTCTAATTTCAGGTATATTCTGAACAAGATCTTCCAAGCGAGATCCATCGTTAAATTCCCACTTTCTCAGTACGGGGGCGGACCGTAACCCTCAGATCACCGAGGGGCCCGACTTATCTGGGCTGACGTCATAAAATAAAGGTTTACTCCACCATAAAGAAAATTAAAATGAATTATTTTGACGAGTGCACGGCAGTCTACCGCAACCCCACTTACTAGGGTGAACTGTTATTACCGAAGTAATTGTTTTTCTTGTAATTCAAACCTTGTTTTTGGGCTTAATTATTCTTGGTTTTGTGTGCTGTAATTTTTGTGGTTATTGTGTGTCGATGAAGTTAGTTATTACAGTTATTTAAACTGTTGGCAGGAAAGGGTTAAGAATAGCTTGTTGCGGGAGTTAATCTAATCGATTTAAGGAATTAGCACGTAGTGTTTTATTCTTACTATTATTTTTATGTATTTCGATGAAACAGAAAAAATATTCACATACAATTTTTTTAGATAAATATTGAATGTGAATAAGCGGGAATATTTAAGGGGAGCCCCCTTCTTTACCGTGTGGTCTTCGGCTCAAAGGTTTACAATCGAATTCGCTGTAGTATTTACCCACAATAATGATAGCAAAATTGGCTACGCCCTAAAACGGTTGGCTCCCAAAGATTCTAGATAAGCATAACAGGTTGCCGATCCACACACAACCCCTTCACCACGCGTGGTATACCACCAGATAAACTGTACGCCTTTCTTTCATTCACAGAACATGGGCATAACCCTAAAACGACGATCATAAAAGTCGTAAGAATCAACTAGAGCCCTCGGTAGTATTGCGACACACGGACGCGTTTGCCGCGCTCTCCCGCCGCGATACGCATCGACAGTAAAAATTCAGACTACGATTACGGGAGGGAAATGGCTGTTTTATCACGGAACGACCTCTCGCGGTGCGCGCGAGGTGGAAACATACGGGCAGCAGGTCTGAGCGTAGCCGACGAGGTTTAGGAATTGATATAAAACGCAATTTTTTTTATATGAACTATGCATATGTATTTTATTGAATGACGGGTAATTTATATGTATTTTAGTTTAGTTTCAATATCTACTCGTATACAGATAAATAAAATTGAAGTGTCTGTTTGTAATGTCAAAATAACAGCTGTTTACCAATTGCATATGAAAGTATATAAGGTACCTACACCAAAAATCTATTTTTAATTTTTTTGTCTGTCTGTCTGTCTGTCTGTTTGTTCCGGATAATCTCCGAAACGGCTGCACCGATTTTGACGGGACTTTCACTGGTAGATAGCTGATGTTATAAGGAATAACTTAAGCTACTTATATTTTAGAAAAATAGTTAGGGTTCCGCGCAAAAAAAAAACCCTTGAAATCCAATACATATATTCTATGTCAAGTGTCTATGTGGAAGTACTCTACATTTCTTTTAAATGAAACGCAGGTGAAACCGCGGGTCCCAGCTAGTATTTACTAAATTCGATATAATTGGAAATGTGATATTATTTTACTTGATCAAATATTAATTCCGGTATTCATAGATTGGTATTCATAGTCGGTCAACAAGAAAAGAAACAGATTCCTTTAAAGTTAAAATTAAAATTATTGACAAGGACAGAAATGCAATCGGAGTATCATAAATTATGCGGACAAGGTTTCCCTGACACCGTGGCTTAGCCGAAGTTGCTGATTAAATTACAATTAAATTTGCATAACCCGATGTATTTACTTATATTATAAACATTTGTTTGCCATTTAATTCAAAAACTGGTTCTTAGTTAATCATCTATTTGTATTACTTGACATTTGAAAATAAATTTAGACTTAAATTATGAATATTTAAATTGTATGCACCTAATGTGCCGTGTGGTGCCGGCTAAAAATAGCACCAACCCATTTCATCCTGTGGGTGTCGTAAACTAAGGGATTAGCCGGAGGATGGGCAGCAGCGTCCTTCCAGTACGTTTTCAAACTAACTGCGATCGCCAAGCCGACTGCCAAGCGTGGCGATTATGGCAAAACCGTCCAATCAGCACACAACATAAACCCGCACCGGCAGTTGTAACGATCTTTGAAGAGGCCTGTGTCCAGCAGTGAATGTTTTGTCAGCTGAAATTATTATCATTATAAAAAAATATATACCTAATATGGAGCTATGCGGTAATCCACTGGCCCTATGACTGCACTATTATGGCACAGTGGAATTATGTCCAACAGTGATTTAACTCAGCGGCCGTAAAGGGTCAATCGTGCGGGGTGGGACGCTCCGCACCGCTTACCGAACCACTATAACGCAGTCCGGTAATAGTAATCGGGAGTATCGCTCTCACGTTTCGCTCAGCGTAATTTCACGTGAGACTTGCAAAATGGTTTTTACCTCAGATGATTTCGTTAGTTATTGAGTTTTTACTTAACTTTTTTATTTTTATTTAAATAATAGGAAGCTTCAATCAAGTTAATCAGAATGTCGCAAGTATTTCAAGCAAGTAAGTCAGTTGCACATATGTTAATAAACCATTTTATTTCTCATAAAATGTTTTATTTATTTTCCCTACGGTTTTCAGACGTTGTCGGCGTTTCGCACAACATCAGAGGAGTCGAATCTCTGATATACATATTTCCACTGTGATTATGGTCCTTAGCATAGGGGAAGTGTTGTCCTCAAAACTAAACATACTGTGTTTAGTTTTCTCTCAAGTCTCTACAATTATGAGATTTTATATAAAACGTTCTACAGTTAATACAGGTATGTTCTATAAAAGTAAGGGGTAGTTATTTTGCCCCTTACTTTTACAGGACAGTCCTGTAGTTTTTTTTATATCGCTAAAGGGTGAAATAAGCATACAGTCCGCCTGATAGTAAGCGATTACCATAATCTATGAACGCTTGCAATACCAGAGCCATCACTCGCGCGTTGCCATCATGTTAAGATAAGATGCCACGAGATACTTGATCTGTGCCATTCTCCTCATGCAAACGCCGACGCCGGAACTATCGGGGACGAAAAACAATTTTCGCTGTCTACCCCGTTGACGGGACAAAGACACCGGGGAGGATGAGACTAAGTTGGAGATGGATTATTCGGCTCGGAGACCATTTAGCCACAAGCCTCTATCATACGATAAATTTAACGTCAACAATTTTGAGAAAATAGAATCGCGACGGCACCGTCCCCAACTTCATTCGTGTGTTCCATCCGTAGGGAAACAAGTCATTCTGCTGGTACCCATAAGTGCACTAAACGGGCCGAAAACAAAATAGTGCGTCTTCACGGTATGGAGATTTTGTAGGGGAAGCAGGAATCTGATTGTAATGAGATTGGTTTGCAATGGCCTCGTATCGAGTTTGAAGCGGTTTTGAATTGTTTGGCGAGATTTTAGAAGGAAAAGGGAATATAAAAATGAAATGTCTTATTGTTGTAGTGATACAGACAGCGAGATGTATTGAGGTAGTGAAATTCAAACTAAACTTTATAAAAATTATTCAAATCTTTGTGTCACGCTTTGTGTCAAACATCACTCAAAGGAAATTAGAAACATAAAACGTCTATATTATAAATAATTTTAAAAGCTGGCCTTACCAATACCAGGCCGTCATAAGTTTCTTAAGGTTTCTAACAAGTAAAAGAACTTTGCAACACCAAAGTCCTCATTTAAAAATAATTCCACATAAATCCGCCTCATTTTTAAGAAAATAATACGCAACTGAGGCGCTAAAGAAAAATCCAGCGGTATTAAACCTAAGTGTCGTTCACAAGCTGTTTTATGCGGCCTTTCAGGGGTCGTAAACCGTTGGCGCGGTCCGTCAGTGATTCCTGATGGACAATTTGAGAGTTTGTACCACTTCGAAGGGCTATAAGACGAGTAAAAGCCCTGGGGCCCGTTATCAAGGTCGCCAGCAAGCACCGTGGATTTGTTTTACAGTTTTGAGTCGGGAAGACCTCATAAAGGGGATGAAACGACGGTGAATTTGTAAGGACGGTTGATAAGGAATGTTTGTTAAATATCTTTACGGGTTGTCTTTGGAGGATTACTGGAGGAATGGGTTGTCTTTTTCCCGTTATTGCGTGTAACACGTTCAAATTTATTGTTCGTTCGTTATTTCATGGGTTAATTAGGTTATCGGAACCTGGAATCTGATTTAATTGATATTTGTGACGGAATATGTCGAATTAATTTTGATTGTAGTAGAATGTTATAATAATAAGATGGTATTGCTCATTAAATCCCAAATATATAATATGTATGTTATGATGGCGGTACTCGAGAATTAAACCATTGTCACGCTTTTAAAAGTTTCACTTGTTACTTGTTGTTTGAAAATCTTGTAAGTCGGTTTTAACCTACTTTAAGTTGTCGTATCGATTTGAAACTTTGCAAGTATATGCAATCCAGCTGACAATACAATAATCTGGTACTATCGAACTGATGTGATGATGGAGCCAGGACGTGGGTAGTGGAACTCTTGAATGGCTGCTAGTAAACCCATCGAGTTTGGACTCATTTGGTTTGTTTTAACGAGCCCCATATATCAATTACACTCGGTGACGAGGGTCTGATGATGGAGCCGGTAGGTGGATAGTTAAACAAAGCGGTTTTATTTTGTTTTTTTAAACTATATTTATGTTTATTCATCATTACTGATTTTGTAAACGCTAATGTGGTGTGGTGCCCTGATTAGTGAAGTTTCATCACAAATTTAATGTCCATTATTTATTTTTACGAAAGTGAATTTTAATTGGAAGTGGTGATTTAGCACTTTTACAATAAGTATGTATGTAAGTCTCTCTAAACTACGTGATTTCTTAGCCAATATAAATATCGGAAACTTCAAAAGGCACGGCCAAGACGCCAATGATGTATCCAAAAGTACTAGGCGACTAGAAGCTTCAAAGAGGTGTGCTCTAAACGTGCCGCCCTGGTATTTTCATTTCGCGTCACAGGTGAGAGTAACGCGTAATTGCCGGAATAACGCCGGGGTTATTGCGTGCCGCACTGACGGGGGATGCTAGTGCTGTAGACGGTCGGTATCAGCCGGGAATATAGGAATAGTTTTGGGATAGTTGATTGAAGTTTGCAGGCAACAAATGATGTTTTATGTTGGTTATCCAATTAATAGGCGTCATTGCTTTTTCTTTCAGCATAAAATGTAAGACACACCTGCAGTAGTAATCAAAATAAATACTGTCTTTAAAATAAAAGTCCAAACGTCCATATGTTATAGTTTCATATTCTTTAAGTATAAATAAGATGCATAATTTGACCATCCTAACGAACGATCTTTTGAATGTCAAACATTCTTAATCAGTAATCCAATACCTTGTATTATCCTCAGTCCCGGTATCCCGGACTTTCTGGGACTGTACAGCACTAGAGAGGGTCGAGGGCCCTTCTATTTAGTGTTTTCGGGACCTGTTGTACTTGTCGTAAATAGCGACATACTTATGAAGGGTTCCCGAGTAAAACTAATTTGGCAAACCTGCTAGAGTAGTGCAGTACTGAAAGTAAACTTTCAAAGGTAAACCGATTAACACCGCATACGTATTGTGAGGCACTGGGTTACATTCCCAGGTCACGCAAGTGTTGTTATTGGGTTTTGCTGTTAAGAAAAGCAGAGTAGGAAATTGTGCCATCAGTGTATCAGTGACAATAATGTCGCTTATCATTATCATATCAGCCGTAGTCCACTGCTGAACAAAGGCCTCCCCAATGAATTTACACAATGGTATCCTCATTTTGGGGGGAATTTGCCAGTACTCACCACGCAAATGACGATACAGCTGTAGAAATCTGTGGGGGAGGCCTTTGTTCAGCAGTGGACATACTAATTTTTTTATAATAAGTAGGTATCTCATCCAGGTATACAGCCAACTTGTCTGCCAAACCTCGTGATTAAGGCCAAGCGACCGTTCATTGTATCGGTGATAAGGAAACCCATGTTTAACTGTTTACGATCTGGTGTGTAAGACTCTGTTAAAAGGAAGGTATATCTTCGGTAGCTGGTTCCTTTCAAACGACTCACAATAGATAGCACACAAGACAAACAGTTGGGACAGTAATAAAATCGTCATATAACTTGCATGGAACACAACCCACGTCCCCAGTACACAGCGTAGTTAACGCACTTCATTGTTACGATATGAGCTATGAAGCACCTTACTGTGTTTGAGGTAGGGCTCCTGTGGTAGCGGGTAAATTGTAAATATATTTTATTGTGCAATAAATAGAGCTTCCGTTGTTGAGTTGCATGTAGTTCGGGCAAAGAACAGACCACCAACTAAGGGATGATATCAAGAAGCGATTCTCTGCTGCTGATGCAGCAGCACCCTCCCGTGTCTTAATTACAACATACAGCGACCGCCAATCAGCCTGCCAAGCGATTTTAACAATATTCCCTATGACCGCTAATTGTATTAATTGGGAGGCTCATGTTCAGCTGTGGATGTACACGGGCTGACGTGTGTGTATGTGTAAATAGAGCTCTTCCTCATGGGAGTCGTTAAAGGTGATTTTTGGACGATGTCAAGACGATGTACGATAGTGTCTGTTAAGAACAAAGAACTGCGTTCATCAATGCTGCTAAGTGTAAATGTGACAAATAATCGTTCATTGTGGTGGTTATTAGGGCTGACGTTGATCATTTTATTGGTCGCAATATTGCAAGATACTAGCAATGTTAATGCTCAACTAAAGTTAACGACTTTTCGAAATTTGGTCCCGTTGACCACGTTATCAAACGTCAATTTTATGCACTTTATTAAGTATATATGCAGACTCGCTGTTTCTTAATACTGAAGCAAAATTATCAATGATCTGTGATCCAAACGTCCAAACTAAAAAGTATGTAGGGTAACTTGTCTTTAAGCTCTAACTCTTCCTGCTAACTTTAAAACTTGCATATAATCAGCAGGCATTGCATACATCTTTAGATGCCTTAATTATTAATTGTACGTAACATATAAAACTTGCATTAAAAAAATAAATGCTTAAGCGAGCTTAACTCAATATTGAAATCTGTTACAAATGATCTTTGAGTGGTAGTAGATGAGGACAGAATCAAGACTTGATGACTTTAAATGAGTTCTTAATTAACGTGAAAAACTGCAAATAACTAACCATATCATTTACAAAATTTCCATCGAAATTAATCGCTTCCCGCTCCGCTTATCGTTCCGCTATCACTGGCTCCACAAACGGTGGCAAATTGTTATTTTCTACGGACATACGCGAGATCCTTCAATGCGCGATGGCTGTTCAACATGTTATCTTGAGGGTTATGTTGAACCGAATTGTTTTGTTGCTTTATTTATACATACTGTGTGTATAAAGAGCCGATATAATGTTTGTCAAATACGTCTTTGGAAAATTTGAGGGTCTACGAACATAATGTTTTCAATAAAAGAAAGCAAACCAAGGTTTGTGAGATTTTTAAATTGATGTTGTTATGGCCATGAGTTTTGTAATGAGTGAGTGTTGAGATTTGTATTGAGGTTTGACAAATACGTCGAAACGAGATCTTACAGGTATTTGACAGACATGTTTGCTGGTACTTTGTCTCAATAACGACGAGTCGTGATAGCAGGTTCTTGGCTAAGAATACCGACCCTGTACTTTCTACTGCATTAAAAATCAGAACGACCTAATCCGAATTCTATGTTCAAAGCTGCAAATAAGGCATGTCAGGACAGTACATACCCCACCCATTTATTACAAAGCTTTGCTGCCCACTAATTGTATTGAATTCAATCCGATTCACACGCGTCGAGTCTTTAGTCAGAAGTTTTGGTTTCATCGAATTAGTATCTACTTTTTAGTAAACGTATTTCCGTGTGGTGTCTGGATTAAGAATATGGTATGGGTGTGGCGACATGGCGATGGCGTAATGGCGACTGAGGGACTATAAACCAGGAAGGGAGCAGCCTCTTTTCTATGGAACAGCAGCCGTTGTGCACTCATCAACCCACCTGCCAATCGTGGCGAGTACTGGCAAATTCATCCCAAAATTGCAGGACACGGCCTTTGGCCATCAGTGGATGTCTTTTGGTTGATATGATATTTGGTTTACGCCGTTTTGTTAGTGAACCGGAAAATCTGCCAGCCTGAGAACTAGAAGATTTTTTTTGTTTTTTTGTTTTTGAAAACGTTGCCCCACACTAGGATTTCTCCTGTGTCGTGGGTGCGTTTACAGACATGAATTTCACATACAATACACCCAAACCCGGAACAACTACCTGCAGACCGTACAAATATTTGTTCCGTGCGGGAATCGAACCCACGACCCGGTGCGCAGCAGCCGGCTGTATCAGCCACTGCACCAACCGTGCGGTCAAAAAGGGAAGCGGGACAGCTTAGTTGCACACAAGCTGTTTGTTTGTGCATCTGAGATGTATGTTTGTAAGCTATACCCGCGACACATTAGAATTCATAGCGATGACCATCGTTTAAAAACAGCTCAGTATAAAGAGTTTCTAGAATATATTTTCGCTACTAAAGAAAAGGTTCTCGATTGGAGACCGCGCACCGAAAAACGCAGCGTGGGACGACCTCCAACGAGATGGACGGATGATCTGGTGAAGGTCGCTGGGAGCCGTTGGATGCGTGTGGAATGTAACCGGACTTCATGGAAATCTGTGGGGGAAGCCTTTGTTCAGCAGTGGACGTCCTTTGGCTGATATGACTGTTACACTGCTCGGACTCGACTCGACGGCTCGACTAAGAATTGAGTCCGTGTAAGTCAGGCCGATTTATTTAGACTGTGGCTATTTCAATCGCCACATCATTCGAATTCCTAGAATACAAACATAAATTCACTTTCGCATATAAAACAGTGCTAGTACCTAATTAGACCCACGCCAGACACCGGAGGCACATAAGTGTATACGCCGTGCTTAGTAATAATTATCGGGACAATCGACTAAAGCTTCATCTATTGACTACTAATCAAATGTAATCCGGCCCGAGCCGGCTAATCTACAGTGTCGTAACGTTGGTGCACTGTGTCTCCTGGAGGACTATACGCTAGGGCTGCTACTAAATGGAATAGTTAGAAGATATGATTAAGAGTTAAGAATTCCTTGCTTTGTAGACATAATTGGCTCTTGTTTATGACTTTATTTAATCATGAACTTCCTCCGCCCCGGGGAAGGGCGAAGCGGTTTGTTAGACTCCTACCGACTAAAACCAGTGGAGCGGTCATCTTCGGCACCGCCCAGTGCTACCGCGCCTACAGGCACATCTCGGAAGTGGTGATGTAAAGCGCTCACCCGCCCCAGGGGGATTGCAGAGGATCCCCCCGAAGTCATGCTGTGCACTGTACTGTGCTGCGCACACGCCACTGTCTTCTCGGAGTTCGCTCGGTGTGAGTATGCAGATTATTTAACACATCTGATGTCAGGCTCAAACTTATAAATTTGAGTACTTTTAAAAGGGTATTAGAATTTATGACAACTATTGAGTTGCCGTGTGGTGTCTACGAATAGCATCAACCCATCTCATCCCGTGGGTGTCGTAATATGCGACTATGGGATTTACCAGAGGGTGGGCAGCAACGTCTTTCGAGTATATTAACAACTGAACTGCGACTGCGACCTGAGAAGCGTGGTGGTCATAGCAAAACCCCTCAATGAGCACAGAACACACCCAGACCGGTCGTGATGGCGATCTTTGGGGGCGGCCTGTGTCCAGCAGTGGACTTTATTCAGCAGAAACGATGATCGAGGCAATAAAGTTCATCTATATCCACCATATTCCGATCTGGTTTCCGGCAAAGAATAGACCGACTCTCTCCACCAATGGGTTTTGTAAAAGGTGACGACGGGTTAATATTAAGAGGATGGTAGGAGCATTCTCCCCTGTGGTAATAACAGCTTATAGTGGCTACCAATCCGCCTGACAAGCTTGGCAAGCCTGGTGATTATGGCAATATCACCTACGACTTGCCATTGTTGTGAAAGGTCATGTTCAGAAGTTAGGAGAAAGGAGAAGAAGGTTACGCGCTGATTTGTGTGTTCCATCGTCGCATTTGGTCTCTCATAAAGATCGTTAAGGTTAAAGATTCTATTAACGGACTAGTCAACTCACTCATGGCAGACAGACACCGGATGCTGTTGACATTCCTAATCTTTAAAATTATGTTCGTTACAGGCTAAGTTATTTCCTGTAATAACTTAGCCGGCACGGTTGGTGCAGTGGCTGATACAGTCGACTGCTGTGCTCCGGGTCGTGGGTTCGATTCCCGCACGGAACAAATATTTGTATGATCTTCAGGTAGTTGTTCCGGGTCTGGGTGTATTGTGTGTGGAATTTCATGTCTGTAAACGCACCCACGACGCAGGAGAAATTCTAGTGTGTGCAACGTTTTTAAAAACATAGAAATAAACAATGTTTTATTTAGAGAAATATATTCAGCCCGAGAAACACCTCAAGACTAGAAAACAATTTCATAACCAAAATATCCTAAACTGTCACATCACAGCCCTAATAGTTAGGGAGCTCGTGTATTGTCCCGATACAGTATCCAATTTCAAGTGGCGACTCGCCTTTTGTTGCCACGTCGCGTACCGTGGATGTATTGACGGTTATGGGAAAGGGATGCCTGCAACATACATGGAAGGGTCCGGCAATGGAGGGTCAGCAGAGTTACGAGACGGTGCGTTGGGAGAGAAATGGGAAAAGAAATTGAAACCGATACTCAAGTGAGAGTTTAAAAAATCTTATCAAAACCTTGCTTCGATTACTTATGTTAATTTGCTTTGTGGGTCTCTACATTCCAGTAATGTGTCAGTCAATGTTATTCACAGACATCAGCGTAGCATTGTCCCAACTGTGTTGGCGAAGGTCGACTTTCAATCTTATCAGATGCAACAGAAATCTTATAAATGTTATTATTATCAAATAATTATCTAATAAAAAAGAGAGCCCATAGTTTGATAGTAATACAAACAATGATTTATCTTGATGCAACATTTTTATTGGCAATTGATGTGCAGGCGACAGTTCACAAGTTTTAATAAGTTATAAGCTAGGTTCACAAAATAATGCCTGTATAAAAAAAACCGATGAAGAATAAAGATAGAGATTACAAATCCTACTTTCGTCATGTGCCAGATTCATAACCTCTCGCTCGCGGATGGGCGATATTCCAGATAATCTATGTTTTATAAATTAAAATTCTGTTTGAATGTTAATATTTGTGTCTCGTTGCTTGAAGGTTGTAGCATTATTACAGGTTTTCTAAAATGTTTCGGGGTTAAAGCATCTGCATTGCTAATTCTGAGATGAAGGTTATGTTGCTTTATTTTCAAGATTTTCAGCGTCATAGTGACCGACATAGTTTACTTTTAAAATTCTCTCGAACATCTTGATAAATCGGCATTAAATCCCAAACCAATTCGTCGTATGCACCGCATAAATATCCAAACAGAAACAAAACATTGTGAATTCATAGCAATTTAGGTGACAGCATACAAAAATAAAAATACATCTGTAATCTTACTTGTGCCACCAGGGACACAGCGAGAAGTTACAACACGGAACAAATATTAAGATGTGATAACAAATTCAGTATGCTAGGCTAACGGTGGCGTAGCTGAGGAATAATACATGAACTGAGCTGGAAGACTCGTACCGAACTGGAGGAATTCCTTTATAAATGTATGCGGTATCATCACGTAGTTTTGCCTTGGAGGATAAGCAAAACTTTGAGCAATATAAGCATGTGATGTTCAAAGGTACGTGCAGGCATATGCAAAACTAATGTGTCTTCGTGCTTATAGAAGTACCAAACCTGCAGGTATCTATCTGCTGAGACCTACAGAGTCAGATTAAGAGTTTAAGAAATTCAATTATTTAAGAGTGAGATCAACCCTTGTTATATATAATGTTTCGTTTTTCTATGATTCATAAAAACAAATGGCGGAGCGATTACAGTAGTAATGGATGTGGTGCCAGCTTCTCACTATCCAAGTAAATTGCCCAAGAAACAGCCATGATGCGGAGCTTAAAGGATAAGAAAGCCAGCTTTTATCACCTAATGAGCAAATAACGATAAACACCAACGAAATTTATTCCAATAGTATATTGAAAATAATGGCTCACCCACCAGGCGCACATAACATTGATGCAAATGTCCTATAATTACATTAGCTTAGCATTACAAGGTTGTATTCGAGCTCCATCAAATTGAAACGGCGGGTACCACCGAGCCGCTGGGACTTCCCGAATTAATGCGCGCGCCCCTAATTGCGATTGTATGAAGATGCAAATTCGCCTAAGAACGGCTGAACGAGGAATTGTCACCGTCCGTTATTGTTGCGCTCCTGGTACTTGTAATTGATAAGGCGTGCGACTATTTGAATTTTAAATTTCCTTTAAGTATCTCTCGGGAGACGAATGGGATTCCCTTTCTGTTTTCCATTTCATTATCGGATTTGCGCTTTTTAAAACGTTTAGGTAGGTTTACAGTTACTTATAAATAAATTAACATTCTTATAATGTGTTCTGGATGTTCCAATGATGTTATTCATTTAATACAAAATTATCGCGTAGCTAACTTAGTCCTTCTTTCAGTTTGAGAGAGAGAAAACCATCTCCTCACTAATTAGCTGTCAAACAATCGAAGTGAGACAAAAGCATTATGGTCAAAAGTTATTCTTATCAAAGTTCAGACAATACGAAACGTGAGATTAGCCACATTACCCCTTTCGTTGTACCAACAATTGCTTATCATGCAAATAGTTCATTTGGAGGTAGATAGGGTGTCATAAATCGGAGAAGTGAACAGGCTAATGTTATATTTACATAGTATCGCTCTCAAGAGGTCTGTAGGGTGACCATAATACATATAAATGTAGGACACAGAGGATATTGTGATGATGCTCAATCTCATAAAAACACAAAATGTATGTTTGTGTTTTTATGAGATTGAGCATAGACTAATTGAACCACGACCAACCCTATTACCAAAGCTATAAAAAAATTAGAAGAATGGCGCGAGACAGTGGCGCGAGCATGAGATAACTGTTTTATTTCACCCGTTGGAAATACAAGTCACGTACCGCTCCGGGTAAAGGTGGAGAGGCATGCCAGATTCCTACCGGCTAAAATCAAAGGAGAGGTCACCTTCGGCACCGAAGGGGCTCCAGGCACTCGACAACAATCACACTGGAGCCTCCCATAGGTGCCACGCCTGGGAAATCTCGAAGGAGAAGACTGTGAAGCAGTCACTCACTCCAGCGGAGGGGAGGCGATTGTAAAGAGGCCACCCCCGCAGACACATCGCGAAATATTCTTCGAATGACTTAAATTATTTGAACCTTTATCTCTTTGAATATGAGGAGACCTAGTCCAGATCATGGTACGGAAGAAGAAACCAGAAGAAAAAATATTTGGCCAATCATATTGATTATGATAAGGAGGGGAGGCAAACGGGCATGCAGGTCTTCTAAGCGATCATCGACGCCCCTAAACATCCACAACGCCAGAGGAGTGTGTGTCACCAACCTGTAGGACAGACATACACCTTTTCCTTGGACTCCACTGTCGTGTCTGGTATATTTTTGGCGGCTGAGCTTCAGGTTATCGTCACTCACCGTACGAAACGCAGCAGTCTTGGTACTTCACGCCGGTAATCTGTGACGACATGGTACTTCCATGGTCGAGCCAGCCCATTTACAACCGTTTCACTAAAGCTAGGGTCTTCCACGAAGAATTGATTAAGAAGAGAGCGACCAGTATAGTAGTATCATTGTTATGCACCATACATATGACAAGTTTCTTATTATAATAAAATGTTTCTCATAATAATAAAATGTTTGGTTGGAATTTTTAAGATAAACTTGATACGGTTTTATAGAATAACTCATTTATCTCTTTATTTTTTTAGCGAAAAACAACTTTAAATTTATAACCCTTTAGCCGTGTAAAACTAAAATACATTAAAGCATTGTCTTTCATATCACTTACTGCTTATCCCCTCTACATGAGCAATAAAGTCGGGTCCACACCTGTTCACACAGCTCGCTTACGAGAACCCTTCCTAATGGGTTTACTGCCAAAAATGAGATTCTCGTTTATACTGGCAAGAGTGTTTAGACGAGTTTTTTACTAAACGATTAGTGTAATTGGGGTTTTCGAGCAATAAACGCTTTACACTAATGAATTGACACTAGTGGTGGGGTTGTATATTTTTTGGTTATTCAGTATTAATGTTTTATTCGGTAAGATGGATCTTGGTAAATAATAAAGTCTGCATGATGGGTTAATGTTTAAAATGATTATTATCACCAATGAAATGATTTCTGTTTGTTTACACAAAAAACATATTTTCTTTAGTTCATCAACCTAAGTTCCCTTTTTGTACTAGGCTATTATAACTTATTAGGAGGTAACATAACTCATTTGACAGTGTAATAAACCCCGTAATTACATGGTTTAATTGTATAGCGGTACTAGGAACGCATAACGGGATAGGCACAATGATAGACAAAGGCGCTTCAACGTCGACCTATGACCTCGTCAGTCAGCGTCCGTGTTCATGTACTGGGAGGTTAGGAGTTAATTATAGTTTTTGGATAAGGCACATATAGAGGTGTCATGCAATTTGAGAGACTATGTGAGAAGTTTGTTGAAATGTGTTGTCTGTTATTAGTCAGTGATAATTATATTATTATTTAGTTTAGTGAATTAATGTGTTATAATATTTGTACTTCCTCCGCACTGGGGAAGGGCGATGGGGACTCATACCAGCTAAAACCACTGGGGCTGAAAATGATAATTGTGAAAATCTATAGGCTGGGCTAGCTTGTATTCAGCAGTGGACGTCCTTTGACGAATACAGTACATTATCTCATTTTCAGCACCGGCTTTACATTGTTATTGTAACAAACCGCGAATAAAATATGCCTACAAAAACTAGTATACAAGAAATTCGGCCGATGTGTTTGTAAACTAACGAAATGCAACTTGTTTTCTATATAATTAATTGGACTTTATTTGTATGCAAATTCTTAATTCTTATTTTGACGCTATAAGCAGCTATAAGAGTGGGAACAAGAAAAGCACAATTTGAGAATTAATGACAATCTATATAAAAAACGATGTTGATATATTTGTTTGAGATTAATAGACTTCTACACAGTTTGACTGATCACCATGGAAAATGGCAAATAAAGAGGATTTTTATGCTATTCAATGTGTTGTAATTTAATTGTATTTATAAAAACGCCTAAGTAATTAATTTCCTATTAAATCGAAATTAAACTTATAAAAATTACATTCCTATTAAATTCAATTCGTCAAGTACTCACTTATATTTTATTAGCGACCAGCCCCGACTTAACCGCACGGGTAAATAAATTATGTAACACAACATTGGCAATATACCAAAAAAAATTGTTGATCCGATTACTACCAAACTCCACAGGATCACCCGCTGGGCTAATCAGACGATTGGCTGAAAATTTCATCTAAATCGATCTAGCCGTTTTGGAGTTCATAGAGAACATACATACCCTTATCGATTTTTTATATATAGCCGTTTCTGAGTCCATAAGGAACATACATACCCATATCGATTTTTATATATATATACCTGATGCCGTGGGCCGTTTCAATTGGGCATGCGGAACCAATCACTTGCCGTGTGGTGCCGGCTCAGAATGCCACCACCCCATCTCCTCCCATGGGTGTCGTAAAAGTCGACTAAGGGATTAGCCGGAGGATGGGCAGCAGCGTCCTTTGAGTACATTAACAACTCAACTGCGATCGCCAACCCGCCTGCCAAGCGTGGCAATTATGGCAAAACCCCTCAATGAGCCCACAACACATCCATATCGGTGGTTGTGGTGATCTTTGGGGGAGGCCTGTGTCCAGCAGTGGACTTCATTCGGCCGAAATGATGAAAAAAAAATGATGAGATATAGCTTTGATAATTTCGATTTTACATAGGTACAATGCGTGAGAAGTGCGTTGTTGCTTTCAGTTAATTGGTTAAATAAAGCGCTATGTATGAAAACATTAAACGTTATTTTACCAGACTTAACGGCCACATACACACATGACCTTATTGTCAAAATGGCGCAGGTACTTTCGAATTATAGAAGTTTCTAGCCCACCTTTTATAATTAATACCTAAAAAGGTACCTACTGAAAATTTCGAAGTTAAAAATATATTTTTATAAGTAAAATGTCGACACTGAATGTTTCTTCTTCAAATTATTTTCGTTTAAAGATCAGCCTGCATCATTACCAGTGTTATGTAGTAAGTATGGAGTTGAAGGAGTTTATCATCATCATTTCAGCCGAATGTCCACTGCTGGACACAGGCCTCCCGTCTGGGTGTGTTGTGTGCTCATTGGAGGGTTTTGCGGGTTGGCGATCGCAGTTGAGTTGCTTATGTACCTACTCGAAGGACGTTGCTAATGCTCCGGATGATTCCATAGTCCCCCTTTACGACACCCACGGGGTAAAGATGGGTTGGTGTGAACCAGTTGGTGTTGGTGTATTCGTAGCCGGCACCACACAGCCTACTCGAAGTAAGATAATGAACGACCTAGTCATTATTTTTAGAAATTCTAAGATTGAAATTTCACATATTTTGCCATATCCACCATTTTCTGTTGCAATTATAGTCTAGACAAGAATAACTACTTTCAATACAAGCGTGCCTGCAGGCGTCGTACGACTCATTACAATCACTTTACGCTATATCATTTGAATACTAATCAATATTACAGGTTTATTGTTAGAATTTTAGTGGCAATCTATGGTCGCATAGGCGGCGAATGGCGATTTACTAGTTATTAATATAAATTATTTTCAGGGATAGGAATTTCTAATTCCTTCCAAGAATTTCATACAATAGATAATAAAAAATAAAAAAAAGTAAAATGCAATCTTGAACAAATAAGAACATTTTCCTACGAGTTATGAAAGCCAGAAAGCAGTCACCACTACGGCCAAAGGAAATCCACTGCCGAACAAAGACCTCCCCCATAGACTTCCACAATTGTGACGTAATTTTGTGGGGGACTCTGCCAGTACTCATCACGCTTGGCAGGCGGATTGGTGAGCGCAGTATGGCTACTGTTCCTCAGAAGGGACGCTGGTGCCTATCCCTCTGGTTTAGAGTTCCTTAGTCGCCTTTTACGACATCCACAGGTGGAGTGGTGCTATATTCTTAATCCGGACACCACAAGAAGTCACTATGCTTAAAACCAGAAATCCCCACGTAATAAATGAAACATATCAAATGGAACTATCCAACGTCCCCCCCAGATTAAAATCCTGGGACCGCCCTTGGAACTGTCCCCTTCACAAGGTTGATACACGTATAAAACTGCCCAAGTAATGAAGGCAATTAAAAATATACATCCTATGGGGTAAATTTAAGAACTGTAAGTACTAGTTGCGCCCAGTGGTTTTACCCGCGTAGATCGGGATGATGTATGTATTAATCGAGGGTATAAGCTATCTACATACCAAATTTCATCCAAATCGGTCCAGCCGTATGCCGTGTGGTGCCGGCTCCGAATACCACCACCCGTGTCATTCTGTGGGTGTCGTAAAAGTCGACTAAGGGATTAGCCGATTAGCCGGAGGATGGGCAGCAGCGTCCTTCAAGTACATTAGCAACTCAACTGCGATCGCCAACCCGTCTGCCAAGCGTGGCGATTATGGCAAAACCCCCCAATGAGCCCACAACAGTCCCATATCGGCCGTTCTGTTGATCTTTGGGGGAGGCCTGTGTCTAGCAGTGGACTTCATTCGGCCGAAATAATGGTCCAGCCATTTGAGGGTGAAAGAGTAACAAAATCCACACATACATCCATACAAACTTTCGCATTTATAATATTAGTGGGATATTCGCTGGCAGTACAACCAAAGCTCATTGCGTCAAATGTCTGCTAGTTTATATATTTGATTTTACAATAATCGCTTGCGGTACGACCGAGTCTGGTTCGTCGACTCCATCAAGGTGTATTAAATAGAAATCATCCATTAATAATAAGCTATGCTTCAATCATTGGGAATTTAACAGTCATCGTCGGCTAAGAGCGTTAATTAAATAATAGAATGAAAATCTCTAGAATTTCACATCTGGTGAAATTATATATCCACTAATGTCGCTTGTGGGTATGTGAACTTAAGGTTAACTCAAGCTGTTAAGTTACAATATATTGTCTTTTTTTTTACTTATTTTAAAGTTGGGCTTCTCGCATACATTTCTGGGAAATGTGGTTGCTTAACCGGTCATTTTCTGGCGAAGCCAAAAGAGGCCTCCAGCCAGGCTTAAATTTAATATTAAAAACTGAGCAACTTTCGCTAAGGGCGCCCCCTGCGGGACACGGACCTCGGCTTAGGGCGTTGCTGGGGATAACAAGCTATTGTTTTGGGGACAGCTGGATCGGTATTATTGAAATTGTGTTAAGGGACATTTAAAGCTACAGGCTCGGCGCGGGCCGGCGCGAGCAAGAGACGGGAGGGAGAAGTGCTAACTTGAACGGGAAGGTGACGCGGCGATAGGCCTCCGTGACGTCGGTGAGGCGGGCATCCTCGGCGGCGAGGGCGGTACAACAGTCGGGTGTTGAGTGAACGAGACAACGCGAGTCTCTTTATGTGATCTAACGTGATTTTATCGTCTGGATCGACCAGAACGTGCCTCGGGCGGCGTACTCTACTGATACGCTAGGGTTGGTAATCGGCGGCTGATACCACAAGGGGATTTGGGTGGGACAGGGCAGAATCGAGATAGCGTTTAGACGCTTGTTTCATAAATTGCCTGATGGTCGGCAAGTTAAGATCGAAATGGAATATATTGTCTCTCTCTTCATGGGTTTATATCTAAAGGGAGAACCCGCAGGCTGATTACCTAAGTCACAGACGCTTTGCAACAGGCGTAAAATGCTCCAACGCCGCTGTCAAACGTCAATTTTGTATTACCTGTTTGCCGATAGCGACTATACAGGCGAAGATATCTGACGCGCCTCTGTCGGACAATCAATGAACTAAAAACGTTCATTATTTTTAGTTCCACTGGTGGCTACTGGCGCTAGTAACTATGCATCTTCCACGTTAGCGACAGGCGGGCGATGCCTTACGTAATACCAATTTTTTTGACGCTTTGGCGCCGGTCGGACCTTGGCTGCGCGATAGCTGCTATCGCGTCTGCTGTTGCTGTTCTTAGCTAATCAGCCCGTCGGTCTTTTGATAAGCTTACGCGGAGACATGGGTCCAACACGCAGAGGCCCTTTAGAGAATTTTAATCTAAAATGTAATGGGACACTAACCTCTCTCCATAACTGCACTGTAAAATGAAGTCACGGATTGTTACCGGTAGTGTAAGGATATTGTATGAGATGGTAACTCTATGGATGACGTCTATTGCAATGGGTGTTACAAAATGATATTTTACAAACATCTTAGGTGTGACATGGAATGAAATGTTTAAGAAATACGGGAATAACGGCATCCGCCTTTCAACCTTAAAAGTGAAATTCTTTGGGAGACGGTGACTCGCCACACACAAGATGGGCCCACTAAATGGCCACCACTATAGGTGATAGGAAGCAACACCGGAGTAAGCAATATTGTATTGTAAATTTATTTAAAAAAAGAATATCCAAAGATTATGGTCTCTAAAATTTTGCAGCAATACATTGTGTCTTCCACTTACTTGAGCACTCTACCTTCCGGCTTTAAACGTCCATTTTTCTTTAAATTCGATTTGTACGAAGTTCAACTTATATTGGTCAGATGCGTGATTATTTTAAGCGCATACGATCTCAAATATAGCATTTTACGAGTCGAGATCTGGTTCTAGCATTAAATTGGATTATTAATGTTAGCGGGGGAACATAAATAGGTATACTAGTCAATACACGTGGATATGTGCATTTTTGATAGCAAATATCTGATAGTAAGGCGCAATAGTTGCAAGTATTTGCCAAGGATTAAGATCACCAGTGATGAAATATGGAACAGAGACGTGGTCACCCACAATGGGCCTCATAAGAAAGCTCAAGGTCACTCAGCGAGCTATGGAGAGAGCTATGCTTGGTATTTCTCTACGAGATCGAATCAGAAATGAGGAGATCCGTAGAAGAACTAAAGTTGCCGACATAGCTGAAAGGAGTAGTAAACTGAAGTGGTAATGGGCAGGGCACATTGCTCGTAGAACTGATGGCCGTTGGGGTAAAAAGGTTCTCGAGTGGAGAACGCGCACTGGAAAACGTAGCGTGGGACGACCTCCAACGAGGTCGACAGACAACCTGGTGAAGTTCGCTGGGAGTCGTTCGATGCGGGTGGCATGTGACCGCTCGTTGTGGACATCTATGGGGAGGCCTTTGTTCAGCAGTGGACGTCCTTTGGCTGATATGATGACAGTGATAATGATGACTGCTCATTGCAGTAATCACTGGGAGGTCCACGTTCAGCAGTGGACATTTAAGGGCTGATGTGTGTGAGCGTAGTGAGCCAATCGCTAAGCCAATGCGCTATACGTGCCTCACCTCCGCTTTATCGCGCTGTATCTCAACATGCAGTCGGACAAACATTTCAATTACATCATGAATACAATATGTGGGTGTGCGGCTGCCAGTGCTACATGTTTCCTTGAGCCAATAAAACGCTGGATAAATTATCCATGTACCAATCTCAAGCCCGAAATGGCTTCGATTGTTCACTTTACGAGGCAAATATTTTCTTTGGGTATGTGCAAATAATTGAGGTTTTTATGGGTTAAATATTAAGCTTAGAAATCTTTCCTTATCATCCTTGTCATCATCTTATCAGCCAAAGGATGTCCACTGCTGAACAAAGGGCCCCATAGATTTCCACCACAACCGGTTACATGTCGCCTGCATCCAACTATTCCCAGCAACTTTCACCAGGTCGTCTATCCATCTCCTTGGAGGCCTTGGACCCACGCTGCGTTTTCCGGTGCGCGATCTCCACTATGCTCTACTCTCCACTCTACCTTTCTGCGCAACATCCATCAGTTCTACGTAATTAATTCGTGGTCATACTAGGGCCTCAGAATTTAGACGGCAGTCGCTTTAAGTGTAAACTGAAATGAAGGCATTGACATGCCACGTGACAGTTTGATAGCCCGTGACAATCACAGATTGTCATCTTGTGTATGAGCAGATCGTGTGTCGTATTTACTGATCTTATGAACTTTTCCTTTAAACAAAATGGACCCTAACAATGATCTTTAAGAACTGTAAATTGAAAAAAAATCACATGAGATAGGAAGAAAGTCGATTTGTTATCTTTTACGGAAGAGTCTTATATTTTATTTGACAATTTCAATTCACGTACAAAAATCTAACCCGTTATTGTTACGTCCTTACAGTTAAAATGTTTTAGTCCCTATCTTTCTTAAGCAAACGTCGCAAAGAAAGAAGACAGTAATTAACGTATTTTCACTAAAATAGGTTTATACAACGTTTTATCTTTTTATGTATAATTCTATAATTTACTGTTTATTTAGTATTTAAGTCCTAAGAACAGACACTAATAAACGTCATAGCAAAACACGGGCATTCCGCTTTAGACTGCCTCTAAGAAGAAACTCACGGCATGGAATAAATGTCATACCCAACTAATTTAAGATGACTCTTATATATGAATTGTTAATACTAACATTTTCAACATTATTAGACGCAGAATTTTCAGGTCAACAGATTTAACATAAGTAAAAAATTTAAATCGCCTGGCCTTGTACATCAAGTTCACCTAATAAATAAAAAATGGCTTCAAATACAGTTTTACAATTTTAGTCGGGCTGGTACTATAGTACTAGAAATATTAAAACAAGTACTTACCAATTATTAACTTGTAGTATCGTTAACCCTGTATCCTGTGCTAATTGTTTCTTTTGGTCTTCCGACGGGTAGGGGTGCTGCAACAAAGAAAAATACGAACTTAAACAAACGAATCGGATACAAATAGAATTTGTGAACATCCAATTAGGTAGATACACGTACAAATCTAAATTGACTCTAATTAAATCGGTCTCAGTTCCCCGTTTCGATTGTTTGCGAATAAAATTAGATTTTGAGACATTTTAAGGAATTGTTTAAGTGTTTTTATTTTTCGTAATTGTTTTTAAATTGAGACGTATAGTGGTGAAAATGTTGTGATAGTGAATTAGGTTTAAAATACTGCCGCCAAAATTGATGATTGAGATGCTCTTGGAATATGAGTGAAGTAACAATGAGGGGGCCCGTTTTAGATGAATCATAATACAATTCACAAAATGATCACGATAATGGTCAGTTATGATTAAGTGACTTTTTTGTGATTTCTAATCTGAATTATATTGATATCATCATCATCATCATATCAGCCACAGGATGTCCACTGCTGAACAAAGGCCTCCCCCTTAGATTTCCACAACGAGCGGTCACATGCCGCTCTCATCCAACGACTCCCAGCGACCTTCACCAGGTCGTCTGTCCACCTCGTTGGAGGTCGTCCCACGCTGCGTTTTCCGGTGCGCGGTCTCCATTCGAGAACCTTTGTGCCCCAACGGCCATCAGTTCTACGAGCAATGTGCCCTGCCCATTGCCACTTCAGTTTACTAATCCTTTCAGCTATGTCGACAACTTTAGTTCTTCTAAGGATCTCCTCATTTCTGATTCGATCTCGTAGAGAAATACCAAGCATAGCTCTCTCCATAGCTCGCTGAGTGACCTTGAGCTTTCTTATGAGGCCCATTGTGAGTGACCACGCCTCTGTTCCATATGTCATCACTGGTTACACACACTGGTTAAAGACTTGCGTCTTGAGGCATTGCGGTATTGTTGACGAAAAGACGTTGCGAAGTTTCATATAGTCGAATTCGACGATTGACCTCTTTCTCGAAGTTGGACCTACCATAATATTATGATTCACCTAAATCGGTCTTTTTAGGCCCCCGGACCATTTTGTTAATTCTAATGTGAATCATATTATGTTTCACTTAAAGCGGCCTATTTAGGCCCCTGGTAATAGAGCCTTATTACGTTATTTAACTTTATATGCCTTGTGATATCTAATGTGCACTTTGTTTTTATCTCATTTCAGTGAGGCACAATTCTTTGCAGAATAAAGAGAGCAAATTACATTATTTATTCATTCATTGCTTCTAGTATCCCCAGAAGGCTGTGTTCATACAAAAGCTACCAGGGCGACAGAAACACGCAACACGTACTGTCCTAATGTTATTGGTTTTTGGCGTGCAACTAGAGAGCTTCGCGCCCCGCGAGACCTCCTACGTTTTATCCCGCACTGGTACACCACAGGTGAGATGTGAGTGTAAATTATTAAGATATTGCCGGTTCGAGTCCCCTAGGTCGCGTCTTGAATACGTCACGTGAGCCGCATGTGTAAATAAAGTCTAAGAATTAACAAACACATACCAATCCTGAATAAATTCATTCTAATTCAAATCCCGTTAATATTTGCAACGATTTTAATCTGGAAGTCTACTCGCTTATTATTTACGTTTAAAATTTTCCCAAATGTTGTAAGAATGCATCAGCCAAAGTAAACTAACTGTCTCGCGGTGCGCGTGCTCAGCTTAAGATGGTAACACAATGAGAGCATCTTATAATTAATACAACTCCTGAGCTTGCAACATTCTGACTGCTAGATGCATTTGGCAGTAAAGAAAATATTTCTTCCTTTCCTTTGGTTAGTGGCCCGTCAGGGTTGTTCGAACCACCTGAAGGCCTCCGACTTGGCTTCACGACTGCCGTCTAATGATCACAACCAGGACCGACGATTCTACGTGATCTCTGAAGCATAGAAAAGCTCAGTAAGCTTATACTACTATGATCACCCATCCATAGACTGACCGCACCGAGCGTTGCTACCTCTCCAATCAGTGAGTACAACTGGCTATGAGTGGCAATGAAAATGTCATAGCGAAAACAGAACAATAACAAATAGAATTAACTTTTACAAATAATCAAAAATTGCATGATTTTTTACTATATTGCTTGTGTCTAAATAGTTACCACACAAAACCGTCGAACTGCGAGGTTAAACTGCACTTGCCATAGTCTGGTTTTGGATGAGTGATCTCTCTTTCCTTGATAAACTCCGTGCCTCAGAGATTAGTCGTTAGTCTCGGCTGTTATACGAATATCTCTTAGATGCTCGAAATTCTGCAAACGGTCTAAACCTCTACCAGTGGCAGCGCACTGCGCTCGTCAGTTCGAAACATTAGTTATTTACTGTCTTATACCCAGTTATTTCACTAACTACAGTGCTCTTCAAACTAGAATACAGTCTGAAGTTTAAACACTATTGCTTGGCAGTAGAATAACTGGCCCTGCTATGCTACCTAACCTAATCAGACTCTAGCAATAAGAGTACCATCAGTTAATGTTTAAATACTCAACATTTTTGATTTTATGTTAATGTAGTCTATTCTTAAACTATTCCATGTCTCAATTTATGAAAATATCATTTGAAAAGGACGTTCCGACCACTACATACTACAATCAATTTGAAGAGGTTAAGTATCTATGTACATCTTCACCTTAACACTGAATAATGGCTGACCCATACTAAATGCACCTGCAACAGACTTGTGCGATGCAGCAAAATTATATCTATACAAATAAATAAAATTTAAGTGTCTGTTTGTAATGTAAAAATAACAGCTTTTAGTTAATGCATATGAAAGTTTAAACGGTACTTATAACAAAACTACATTTTCTATTTATTTGTCTCGAAACGCCTAAACCGATTTTGACTGGAATTACTTTGCCAGATAGCTGATGTTATAAGGAGTAACTTAGGCTATTTTTATTTTAGAAAAAGATAAATAATTAGCGGTCCGCGTAAAAAAATTAAAGCCCATTCTCATTACTCTATATGTCAACTGCATATGCCAAAGTAATTCAATTTCTTTTAAATTAAACGGCGGCTGAAACCACAGGGCACAGCTAGTACAAGATATAATACAGAATCCAGTGTACAACGGTTTGGCAGCAACAAATATCTGGCTCCATGCTGCACTGCAATTGTGGTGTATTCGGTGTGGCCCAGCTTAAAATGCGCGGTAGGTCCACCGACTCCCGCGCACCTAAGTTTATTATTACAATAACGTGTGTTTGGCTATTGTCGAATTGCACTAATGCATTCCTAATGCACACACGGCCAGGATGTTAGGTTAGTGTTGGTATGTATGTTTGTTTGTTCGACAAAATGTTTATCTGAAACATGGTGGCCGATTAATCGATATTCCGACAATATGAATTACAAGATGAAATTAATGTTATTTCCGCAGCAAAAGGTAAATAGGTAGATACTAAACCTGAATGCCAGATGATTGTTAGGTACTTGATGAAAGTCGTGATTGTAATCGCAATGAGATACACTGCTTCGATTGAATTATCGTACTCTCGTATACAGGTGTTTATTTTTTCCCGTTTTACTTTATTGTTTTCCGTTTATTCTTCTGATTGTACTAACTTTAAAGGGTTTATTATTTGTTTATTATTTACAAACGAATTTATTCAAAACATTTCTTCAGTATTTTCTGAATATTTATCAGGAACGTACATGTTGACATTATTTATAAAATTCAAAAAAGAATTACAATCGAACGAGTTTTTCGATTGCTTTACAAAAAGCGCATATCACAAATTTATGGTAACCATTAAGGTGGACAAAAACGGAAATATGATAAGCAGAGCTCTCGGATAACGGGATTTTTCAAAGACGCAAAGTTATATCGAACCCGGCCGTTTTTGCTCGATGTTTGGAAGTTAAGAAGTACATAATTGATTTTCGATCTAAAGATTAAGAAACCTTTTTTGTTTCGATCTTATAAATGGTTGAGACATCGTATTTGTAAAGTACATACACAACAAAAATCCTCTGATTTAAGGCTGGGCACTCACGATCAGACCATCCTACCATTTCATTCGGCCGGTCGATTCGAATGGAAGGAGTCAAAAAATGGATTTCACTCAAGATCATTGCAAATGGCTTTCATTTCTAAGTCGACATCTATGAGCGAAATGAACGCAAATTGGATGCGAGTTGATTGCACGATGTCGAATGGCAGGACGCTGTGGGTTACAGGGCACGCCCCAGCCTTCATGGAGACCCGTCATGGAGGAGTGGCATGGTGCCCTTACCTTACGGCTGACACAAATACTCTCGCGACATGGATTTCTCGGGAAGTATCTCTGTCGCATAGGCCACGCACACGCTGGAGGAGTACCGGGCTCGTGACGCAACACTGTAATCTCATCGCGGCGGTCGAAGATAGTGAGCTCTCTCTTCCGGCCCTGGTTCAGTCCATCGTACAGAGCAAGTGTGCGTGAGATGCCGTCACCTCCTTTTGCGATGACGTCACGCCCGCAAAGGAGGCGGTAGAGTGGAGGTTGGAAGAGATTACCGCACTTCCCTTCGAAAATGGTCCGGGCGTCAAACGCTGACCAATCTCCTGTGGCAATAAACTTGGGGTAATCACCGACTATGCAACACCGTGCTATGTTCGGCGCGCCTCTCTGGAGGAATGTGTGGCTGGGCAGGTCGCACAGGGGCCGAGTCCGTCAAACCAAGTGACGCGCCAATCCTGCCGGGGGTGCCATCAATGCCCAGCGGACACCGCACCGCTAGCCATGGGTAAGTAGAAGAAACACCGTGGGGTTTTAACAGGTAAGAGTTCGACATGCCCCTACCTTTCCCAGGGCGGAGGAAGTTCATGAGGATTTCCGCACGACAGAAAAAGATGCTATGGCTTATAGGGGGCCTGGAGAAAGCGTGTGTCGTTGTTAGGCCAACATTTTACTTTAGGAATTTAATTTAATTTAGGAATACCACAATAACAGATAGGTACATATGTAGGTATCCCGTCTTTGAATCACTTTTTGTCTATGATGCTCCATCAATAATAAAAATAAAATATGTAAGCTAGCGTATACCATATGATGATACGACACCAATAATTTTCTCGTCAAAATAAACAAATTTAAAAGTCACCTCAGTGTAAGCAAATAAGAAAAAGTGCAACAGTCTCAATATATTGTTTTTCGAACGTATGCACTAGGGCATCATAAACAGTATAGAGATATCAAATTTCGCAAAAGCAATCCCGTTCGCTTCTCATCCGCTGTCGGCCGCTGTAAATCAACTGCGAGCATTAAAATCGCGATTATACCCGCCATAAGTTGCCGATAAATCGAAAATCGAGAGAAAAGGCGTTAGGGACGCATATTTGTGGGTTAGAAAGTTTAATGTTTGATTATTTTGCATGCATCGAAAAGCGCGGTTTTGGGTGGTATTTTTATGAAGGCAAACTGTTTATTGAAGTGAAAACTTCTTTTAGCGCGGTACGCATATTTTAGATGAGACAAAATCTCTGAACTCGCGACACCGTTACGAGACGCTATTACGTTATACGTCTATTTGAAGTGAAAACTTCTTGGTTTCGCAATGTGGCGGGAAGCGCGCGCTTGTTGTGAGGCGGCTCGCACCGCAGCCATATAACATTATATATTGTGAATTAGATAAATAAAATTAAAAATATTTATTGCTATAAAATTTTCTCTTCTGTCGGCACTCCCAGAGTGCAACTTACGATATTACTAGTGTTTCTCCCCATTAGTGATGTGGTTACAGTTTACAGACTCAAACCTGGAACAACTAGGTATATGAAGAGTCTGTCGACAATCCTTTTTCCCTCTGTTATGACTGATTCGATAAACGAAACGATATCGAAATTAAAAAATTTATAAGTTGAATATATGTTTATTTATATTTAAAATCATTACCAGCCAGCAGACATTGATAAATTATGTTGTCATTTGCGGAGAATTTGCTAGTACTCACCACGCTTGGCAGGAAGTTCGATGTAGAATTTCCAATGGACACCAATAAAATAAAAAAAGGCGGGTTGGTGAGCGCAGTATGGCTGCTGTTCCACAGAAGGGACGCTGCTGCCCATCCCTTAGAGTACCTTAGTCGCCTTTTACGTAATAGTAATGACTCTTGACGCTTTCACGTGAAAATTGTTATATAAATGAAAATCCATACAAATAAATAAAATTTAAGTGTCTGTATGTAATGTCAAAATTACAGCTTTTTACTAAAAGCATATGAAAGTATATACGGTACCTACCACAAAAAATATTTTTATTTGTAATTTTTTTGTCTGTTTGTTTTTTTCCGCTAATCTCCGATACGGCTGAACCGATTTCTACGGGACTTTCACTGGAAGCTGATGTTATAAGTAATAACTTACGCTAGACTTTTATTTTAGAACAATAGTTCCGTGCAAAAAAGTAAAACCCATGAAATCCAATATATATACATACTATATGCCAAGTGTCTTTAGTATTTAGTATATTAGTAAGTACTCTAAATTAATATAAATAATCCATAGTAATGTCTTAGGTTTTCGCGACTCGTAACGACGCTTGTCACCTTAGTCATCCTGCGACCACGAACCCTGCAAAGTGTACGAAACGTCAGGAAAAACAAAAATCTATAATACACGCGATTTAATCCGTTTAAAATTGTTTTATTATAAATAATCCACTTTCTTTTAAATTAAACGGCGGGTGAAACCGCGGGTCCCAGCTAGTTGTTATATAAATGAAAATGTAACATCATATCAGCCAGAGGACGTCCACTGCTGAATAAAGGCCTCCGTCAAAGAAGCAGCAAAGAATTAGCCCGTACCCACCACGGTTGACAGGTGGGTTGGTCTTGGCAGGCAGGTTGGTGTAATAATAGCTTCAATACTGGTCATCAAGTCGGCCATACAATGTCCACTGCTGTCAAGTACTCCCCCATAGATTTCCACAACTGTGTCATCATATTGGGGGGAATTTGCCAATACTCACCACGCTTGGTAGGCGGGTTGGTGAGCGCAGAATGGCTACTGTTCCACGGAAGGGACGCTGCTGCCCATCCCTCTGGTTTAGAATCCCTCAGTCGCCTTTTACGACATCCACGAGAGGAGATGAAGTGGCGGTATATTCTTAATCCGTACACCACAAGGACAGTACAATACTTGTGCATATAGTTAAATATTATTTGCCTTTTGAGAAGGTCTTTTGAGTAGGTTTGAGAAATCATGACTTTATGTACCTATGCAATAATATTGTGGCGACACCTACATCGCCATTAATACAACTACAACTTACAACGACATCTACTTGACTATTGAATGCAACTCTCCGATGACGTCAAAGAATCCTGAATCACGCTATTAGAGTATTCGCGCAACGCAGCATATATACAGTCGTCCAACATCAACCGTTAGGCTTAGGCCCGCCAGGCATACCATCCGCCTGGCTGGAATTCTCCCTTTACTATGGAGGAACACCACATCTTGTCCCCACAATATCTTGTAAACTAACTGTTCCTGTTAAAAGAAGTAAACGTTCTATTCCATTCTAATACTAAGCCAAGAGTATTGCTATAAAAACACCTTTTTTTTTCTTTGAAAAAACGTTGCATTTGTTTCGTCTTAAAGACTTCTAATCTCTAACTACTTTAATAAAAATAGTCTTGGATTAGTGAATATACCATGCGCAAGACAAATTAAAAAAATGTCGTAAAAGTCGACTAAGGGATTAGCCCGAGGATGGGCAGCAGCGTCCTTCGAGTACATTAACAACTCAACTGCGATCGCCAACCCGTCTGCCAAGCGTGGCGATTATGGCAAAACCCCCAATGAGCCCACAACACACCCATATCGGTCATTGTGGTGATCTTTGGGGGAGGCCTGTGTCCAGCAGTGGATTTCATTAGGCCGAAATGATAGACAAATTAATTATTTTTATTAATAGCATAGCTAGCTAAGGGCCTCTAAACCAGAGGGATGAGCAGCAGCGTCCATTCTGAGTCACAGCAGCTATTCTGCGCTCACCAACCCGCAATTGGGCAAATTCTCCCCCAAAATGACAACCATGTAAGCGGTCGTTTATGGGGGAGGCTTTTGTTCAGCAGTGGACGTCTTTTGGCTGATGTGATGATGATGATGATAGCTAACTCTGCCATTATCAATACCTGTTATTTCTAAACTAGCTGTTACCCGCCCGTTTGACTGGGTATTACGTGGGGGGTTTTCTTAAATGGCTAATATCGTATACCACGACATAATCTATCTCTCTGTTAACTTTTATTAGAATCCTGTGCTGTTGCTGCTGTTTAAGCGCGATGGAGCCTCAAAAATACAAACTGTCATATTTATAAAAGAAATTAAGATAATACTAATTTCAGAGCGTCGCCAACCCTAGCGTCGCTGCGTTGAAAAAAGGGCTAGCAGCGAAAAATCCGCTCTCGCTACTATAAATTTTGTTTCGCTATGTGGAGGAGAAACAATCCATTTGTTGGCACCTAAATCTATGGGGTGAGCGAATGAGAATATGTAAATACGTGTTGAGGGACTGCGCGAGCGAAACGCGACGAAAAACGACATTGACCGAATAAAAGTTGAATAATGTCTATATTTTTAGTAGGTACTTCATTGCAACCAGGCCGAAAATAGGCAATGAGATATTTATGACTAAAGTTTTAATTGTTTGGCAATTCGTGTAGCATTGTTTATTCCAGCACTAAGTATTAAAATACAATGGTGGCTTAGCCGTTATTACCAACCACAGTTCTTCAAATCTATAAAATACACATAGCAAAGTGCAGTTTTGACAGCGTTGGACTTTTGTCTTTGACAGTTGTCAAAAGGTATTATATAGATTTGGAAAACTGTAACATGTTATGTAAGGAATATAAGATTAAATAGAAAAAAAAAAACAACTGAACCGTACGACGTCGCCCACATATTTTATAGAATTTTTGAGAAAATATTTATGAATATGTAAAGATTCATTACTCTATACACCGTACGACGTTGCCTTTTAATTGACATTGGCGAACTTGTGAAAGATACTCTACAGAAGCCATAATCTAAGATAATAATAATAATAATCATTTATTTGCCAATAAATTTGTGCATGTACATTTCCATATAAATTAACAATATGTAAATTAACAGTTTAACAAAAAGGAAATCTTTTGCCTGTGGTCTCCACACTAGGTCAAGCCTGTCTCGTGGAGACCTAAAGAGAAGAAGAAGATTAAATAACTAGAAATTTTCTCGCTTTAAATAAATCAAATGTAACGAAATAAAGTTCTAATAAGCATATAATGTATATAGACCTAATACTGTCTATATACATTCCAACCTTTACTTATACATTTCATAAACTGACCAAAAACAAGCACAACATTCCTCCATCAAAAACACGAAAAACACCTCACTAAAATATTCAGTCGAACGCGGCGCGTTCAGAAAACCGAAATTCCCTAATGATATGCGTCTGCAAGCATAATTCTTTTGCGAGGGAAAAGTGTATGGCGTATTTTACAATTTTCCCAAACTCCAGTGTTACCATAACAATAATAATATATTCACGGGCCCCGGTGATTTCCGGAAATGTCGTAAAAATAAAAATCATAGCGCCCGTCTCGGAGGAGTACCGGGTTATCTTGAGGGGATGTCTTGGCTTTTCGGCAAAACCTTGATGGAGACGTAAAAAGTTTAGAACATTGTTCCTTGATAGAGTATTATCAACGTCATTTATAGTGTTGTAACATAATATGTGAGGAATTAGTTTAGTCGATTAGTCGTAAAGTTAGTAACTTCCTAATGGTATAAAAAATAGTTTTCGATCTGTAAATGTTGAATACTTAAAAACGCATAGCAAACTAGTTTAACTTAGTTCCATGACTCAAAGTCTCACTATTTTTACTTCAAAAAAGGCCTTTGTGATCTAAATAGTCGAACCCATTCCTCACGTTCTTTAGTTACCGAATACGGAACGTTTCGCGGCAAAGAGTGAATGCGAAACATGTGATGGATTAAATTTTTCGGCAGAACGACGTGACATCCACGGATTGAGCTTTAAATTATGCACGCTCCGCTTCCGCGCGTCAAAAAGAGCGCGAACAACTTTTTTTGAGGTACATTTAGGTTATGTAAAGTAGCTGGTGAACTGAGTTTGACAATTCCTTCGTTGTATTTTTACGAAGAAATATAAAGAAAACATCTAAATACGTTCAGCCATGTAACGATTATTTATTTAGAACCCATTATATGCAGCCACATCTGTTGTAACCTTATTTCAATTACATTTTAAACCCATCTTATTTTCAACGAATATCATATCCCCAACATTCTAATACTACTCTATAGTACGGAGCTATTTTGAGCATAGTTTACAAGCAAAAGTCGTTAGAGGGCAGGAGCCGACCACAAATAGACGTCAAAAAACTATGGACCCCTAGTTCGGGGCCTTTATATCCCACCAGGGACGCATAAAGGTACGGAGGTGGCCCTAACCCTATCGAAGAGATGTGACCGTGTGATGGATAGCACTATCACAACCCTCCAAGTCCTTCTGTTTTCTGCTCGACGTGTCTCCTTGTTTATTTATTTTATGTTTTGTTTATGTGCGAACACGAGGACCGGCGATACATTGTCGTTTTAAATGTGAAATATTTTCTGTAGTTGAAACAATGTGTTGTTTTTTTTGTGGACAAAAGATTGATGCTTTTGGTGGTTTAGTTAAGACATTTGTAATGTTAAAAAAAGTGTAAGAGCACATAGATAAAAAAATCAGTAAAGCGTGTTCGAGAAGTAAAATTTGCCTGATTTTTTAAACTAAGTTTTTTAACTGCCGTATTGTATAAAAGTTATAAAAAATGGCGAAAGTGATTGATCTAACACATGTCCATTACGAAAAATGAAACCGTCTAAAAACTATCGTTAAAATAATCGACTAATTGTCTTAATTGTAGTAAAAACGAAACGCGCACGTTAATTGAAAGACACCTGTCAATTTCCGCCTTAGTGGCGTACAACATTTTTACGTAGAGAGCAATTCAATGACACATAAAGAATTCAAGTGCCCTATTCGGAGTTACCACGACAGGATAGCACCTAAATTATGCAGATCTATAATGGACATCCAACGTCCACCGGTTTCGGTGACGAAAATAGTTTCGGTACATATTCGAAACGCTTTTGATGTTTAATGCGCCTATTGTTAATTTTCTGTCTTTGGTGTTATGATTGATAATTTTGCGGAATTTGCATTGTTACTGTGAGTATTAACATTTAACTGATATATAATATTATAATAAGATTCAAACTCTTTGGAAAAATCTAAGCCACTTAGAATTTAAACATACATTTTGAATTATGAAAGTGAGAACGTTTTGACAGATATAATAGGATTCGGGCTGAAGACAGTTTTTTAGGTGTGTGAAATAATTGTTTTAATTATTTCACACAACTAACAAACTGTCTTCAGCCCGATATCGATAGCTTCCGAGCAGTAAAGATATAAAGTTATAAACGGAGTATCCAAATTGAAATCCTGAAGTTAATACCATTCTACCAATATACAGCTCGCCCAAGCATTCACTTGGTCCCTAATTAATAGTTTTCTGCATTTAAATTATTATAAGATCTCCTGAATAAAATATAATATTCCTAAGAAAAATATTGGAGATTAGGTTAATATCTGAACGCGTCATACTACAACTGTCAATGTTTGTCGCGTTCAGCAATAATTCCAGTCCAAAGTAAGGAATCATAAAATTTATTATATTTTATTTGCGGTATTTAAAAATATTTTTGTAAATCTAAAGCAATTTTTTTGACACCAACGATCAAATATAACGCCATTAAATTTCTCTAAATTTTATCATTAAATTTTGCCGTGTGGTGCCGGCTCAGAATGCCACCACCCCATCTCCTCCCATGGGTGTCGTAAAAGTCGACTAAGGGATTAGTCGGAGGATGGGCAGCAGCGTCCTTCGAGTACATTAACAACTCAACTGCGATCGCCAACCCGCCTGCCAAGCGTGGCGATTATGGCAAAACCCCCCAATGAGCTCAAAACACATCCATATCGGTGGTTGTGATGATCTTTGGGGGAGGCCTGTGTCCAACAGTGGACTTCATTAGGCCGAAATGATGAAAAAAAATGATGAAATTTCTCTATAATTCTAGTTTAATTTGACGAATACGTGTATGGGATTCGCCATAGTTATTTCACTCTAGTTTGAAGCTCTTGCACATTAAGTAATATTACTTAACAAAATACATATATTAGATAATGTACATGTAAAATGTTTCTTCGGTTTGTTTTCTATATAATCGACTAAAGTCAACAGCTGATTCTGTTAGTCGATTACAAAAAAACGGATCTAGTTAGATAACGCTCCCTTTTTAGCTGACGATGTCAAAAAAACTACAACGCTATCACACTAGATTAAACACGGTTTCCTAAAATCCGAAAATGGAATTTACACTAAAATGCCGCCATCATTATTCTCTTGAATCGCAATACTAACAATGGCGCTAGTGAGACGGTAAATGGCGTCGATACTAATCTGTGGAGCCGGAAGAGTCCGCGTTGACGGCCGTTCGGAAGCCGCAACTGGGCTAGGAAATGAGATAGGTGCGTTCTAACTCCTAGCGTGCTATGTTAGCCTAGTACCTGTCCCACAGTGATGGAATTGGGACAATGTGACGTGTGTATGTAGGGGGCCACAATGTTATTGTGTTGCTTTGTTGGAAGACTAATTTAGTTAGACAAGTTAGATGACTGGTCTGATCTAAGTCGTACCATGGATTTAGGGTTAGGATGGAGGGCCAGTTCGAAGTTTCTAAACAAAAATTATCATTGATTGCGGTTGCGGCGTATCTGCAAGAAGCTGTATATGCTGGTGTAGCTTGAGTTGTGCTAAACCACTTATTATAACTATTGTCTACGGAACATAACTTAACAGCCTTTTACTTGTTTTCTGTTCACAAGAGAGAGGTCAGTGTATTCTCCACACTATACTTGGACACACTCTTACTACAAAAGTAAAACAATAAAGAGTTTTGCATATCAATCGGGACATCAAAAGAGGCCGTATCATTAAAAATTAAGAAAAAGAAATATGCAGACCAAGCAAGTATTTTAGCAATTCCAATTTAAGATCTTATTTTGAAGATGTAAAGTTGAATATTGTACGAGATAGGTTGTTTCATAATGGTGACTGTAGGAAATAATAGCGCATGTGCGCTTGGGCAGGCGGTGAGCTCAAACGGTTGCCAATAAATGTGAGGTAAATGTAAAAAGAAGTAATATTCATGAGGTGCGCGGAGGATGCACTGGGATCCCAGGGCTGAGACTCAATATGTACTACATTCAAACATACTTCGACATTTTAGGGTTAAAATAAAAGGGAGTAAATTCTAGTACAGATATTACCTTATCTATTTTAAATAGGGATCAAAATTCCTTCTATCTTCATAGGTATTCATAGGTATTCCCCAAGCACGTCTGCTTGGCCTTTAGTTAATAGATGTTTGAATGTTATTTGTACAGGCTAACTTCTATTTTAATAAAATGCATATACTATCGGATAAAATAAGAATGCGCAATTGATTAAACGCACAGTGAACATTGCTCATTAAATAATTTAAGATCTTTGAAGACGACATCACAGGGCTGCTTATATAAAAAAAAAAATAGGTAAACCATTCAAATTTCCGAAAACTGGTGTGTGGTAACCCTATTGTGCGTCAATTCAGTCTGTTTTGCATGCGACTCGAAGCAATAAATAACAGTAGGGCTGGCAAAAAGTGGCGCTCAAACCGGGCCATTGTGCCTCCGTCACAGGCGATACGACGCTTAGATTGTGAACCAACAAAACGGGAGATTGACATTAATTTAGCAGTTTCAAATTCTGTTTAATTACTTAACAATATTATTTGTGAAAAAATCTTTCTGAGCTACACATTTTCCTATTATGCCTAGAAGTCTTTAAAAAAATAAACAAACAATTGCTTTTTAAATTACTGCCACACTCGACTAAAACCAGCTTAAATAAAAAAGCAACTAAAACAATTCGTTACGGCTCGAATCGGTTGCATAAATTAAGCGCGTGTCGCGCATTGATTAGCGCCGCGAGCGAATAAATAATAATCGAGTCCATTCGATTCTGATTCGAATGAATCGAATCGAAAATATACCGGTCGTAGCATTTACACAGTCGATAGCACGTTATGTGAGATAAAACATACATTACATGCTGTGGTGTGAGCCGATCTACGTGAGCATGGTTTAGTATCGATTACACAAGGTTTTTATATACACTGGGAATAATTTGTGTTTGATGCAACCGGTAGATTATTGAAATACAATGCTTGGATTAACATTTATATGAAACGGAAGGTGGAAATATAATCGATTATCTGCATCATGTCAGCCAAAAACGTCCACGGCTGAACAAAAGTAGGCCCCCTCAAGACAACTATACCATATGTCGTAATTTTGGGAGGAATTTTCTAGTACTCATCACACTTGGCAGGTAGGTTGATAAGCGCAGAATGGCTACTGTTCCTCTGCCTGGTTTAGAGTTCTACGACATCCACGAGAGGAGATGGAGTGGTGCTAAACCTAATCCGGACACCACGCGGAATATATTCTGTACCAATATAAATACATTGAAGTGTCTGTCTGTGATTTCAAAATAACTGCCAAAATACAAGTTAAAACTGTCTATCTATCTATAGGATGTCATCATTAATGACCGCTTTAAGATTTTTTGTCGGTCTGAAAGTTTGGCTCGAATAGGCACCGAAACGGCTCAACAGATTTCAATGACAATTTTAGGTATTAAAACAGGAGTGTTAACTAATGTGTATCGTGTATGTTCCATTTCGATATCTTTATAAATATAATTTAAGCGGGCGGGTAATGGTTAGTTACAAATATACTTTTTGGTAACGTGTTGTAGGAATTTCATGACCAGAATTGGATGGAACTTCCTTTCGTAAACTTTACGTCCATAGATCACTTAAATGGTGAGATAATATATATTTTACACATACATGTCACACACAATACATCTAGACCCGGAACAACTACCTGCAGGTCGAACAAATATTTGTTCCGTGCGGGAATCGAACCCGCGACCCGGAGCGCAGCAGTCGACTGTATCAGCCACTGCACCAACCGTCATCACAATCAGCCTACAAACGTCCCTGCTGAACAAATGCCTTCCCCTATAGATTTCCACAATAGTGTCGTCATTTTGGGGGGAATTTTCTAGTACTCCCCACGATTAGCAGGCGGGTTGGTGAGCTCAGACTGGATGCTGTTCCACAGAAAGGACGCTGCTACTCATCCCTTTAGAGTCCCTTGCTGATCTACGACATCCAAGAGAGGAAGTAGCAGAAGAGTGGTGCTTTAATCTAGATCCACACGTAGGATATAATAGCCATCCATATTCATAAAAGCTCGGAAACTCTCTTCTCTCTTTAAGTAAAACGTTGCCCCACACTAGGATTTCTCTTGTGCCGGTGCGTTTACAGACACAAATTGCACACACAATACACCCAGACCCGAAACAACTACCTGCATGATATGATCTATACGATGTATGATCTACAAATATTTGTTCCGTGCGGGAATCGAAGCCGCGACCCGGAGCGCAGCAGCCGACTGTATCAGCCACTGTACCAACCGATTGTAGTAATTCGTTTATTTTTTAATGTAAAGTGTACGGCACCTGAGTAACCTCCTACGACAAGTAGCAACTGGATTCTTGGACATCATTTAGACTGCAGGGGTTCTCAACCTTTTTTTGTCTACTGCCCACTTTAAGAATAAATTATTTTTTAACGCCCCCCTTTTTAAACATACTTAAAAACCGCTAAGTACTTATAACTGATTATTGAAACGCAAATTTATAGTATTCGGACAGAGTATCTTTTATTGAAAATAATCTTTTATATCGAACCGATTTGAGCTATATCTTAATTAATATTAGTTGATGTTCACAAGATGTAGTCGAGAGTCGAGAGCTCAGTCGGTGTCTAAGAGTCTTCCTAGCTAGGTAGATGAAATTATAAATCGACCCCAAAGCCCTACACAATGCCCCCTTTTTTTTCTGGGTCTCTTACCGCCCCCCTTTAGGCCTGCAGCTCCCACAAGGGGGCGTTATCGCCCACGTTGGGAAAGACTGATTTAGAGTGATGACTAATGTGTTACCGATATTAGGCTTTGGTGGGAATGCTTTGTGATCCCGTAATTTCCACTGGTTCCTATCCATCACACGGAACACAACTACGCCTACCTAAATTGTTATGGAGAATACAATAGGTAGGACTAAGAAGTATCTAACCATGGCTTTAAAAAAAAACTTAAGGACAAGACGAGAAAGTCATTCGCCTGGGGGTAAGTGACATACCTGCCCTTAACAGTTATAATGCTACACAGGACCGCAGAAGGAGACCGCAGAGCGGGACCGGGAGAGGGCCGACCCCGCTCGAAGAAGGAGGAGACGGCGCCGGGGTAACAACCGCCCTGGCGCCAAATTCCTATACGCCGGGGGGCCTTTGGGTTCACGGGTGCGTATATTGGCGAATCTGTGTACCCACACCAAGCGAACCACGAGAAGACGGTGGCAAGCATGTGGTCACGCGCTGCCGTGTGCGCATAGCACAGCGCACAGGGACGCTTCGGGGGATCCTTTACAATCCGCTCGGGGGGGTGACCGCTTTACAGTCACCATCTCTGAGATGGGCCTATAGGCGTAGCACCAGTGGGTGGCTCTAGTGTGATCATACGAGGACCTGGAGCCTTTCTTAGGGGGCTACTACGGGCAGCTACGGTTACCTGGACTCTCTACTGTTTAGTCCACAGTAATTTCTTTGTAGCATATTATGACATCATAAATGGTCCTAAATAGCCGACATGCAGTAAGCGTGGGGATCAACCTCTCGTTCATTTGATGTTTCAGAAGAGGCTTTTGCCCTTCAGGTGCTACAGGAACAGGCTAATGTAATAATTATTATCATATGACATTGACAGAACTGGCCTTAATAGGCACCTCACGTCATTCGTCTAGCCCGCTGAAACTGACGGCACAGTTGGCAAAGTGGGTAAGCAATTGGCTTTCTGTGCTACATGTCGCGGGTTCGATTCCGCTACGGAACAAATATTAGTATCATCTACAGATAGTTGTTTGGGGCATGGATGTTTGTGTTTAGATTTATGTCTATAAACTGTACTCATGACAAAAAAACTCTGCGTTATAAATCCTTCATATAAGTTACATGATTATACAAAAATGTCCTTATAGGTAAATCGGTCAAATATCCGATTTTGGATCTGAAAGCTAGATCATACCAGTCCGTCGTAAAGCCCGTACCACACTACACGCATCATATCCGCACACCCGCGCACCGGCTCGCATAAACAGGCGATATCGCGAACGCCGCTTGACAAATTTCATATCTAACAGATATCGATGTGGCGTAAATCATCGCGCGGTCTCGCCCGCCTGCATGTCGCCCGCTCCGTGTGAATTATAGATGTGAATGCAGCTTTATTTTACGAGCCTGACGTGTGATGCGTATTCTGCGTAAGCGCATAGTTCACGCGCGATTGTCGTTCTGGTTGAGCGTCATTTGGGATTCATGAGTTATTTAACGTTATTATTAACTTTGTTCTAAAATAAACATGGAATGTTATTAAAAAGGATAAAAGTTGTTAGTAGTTTTGTAACAGACTCTAGAGCCATAATACACGTTTCCAGTCTTTAGTTGGGTAATGAAAAGCGTACAATCATCTAAACGTGCCGCAATCAGTTGTGGTAGAATTATTGGTAGTTTTTTTTTTTGACTATTCACTAGATACCTTAGTACATTCACAAATCTCTCTTTGTATACTCACAAAGGAAGTGGTCAAAGTATGTCGTTTCTGAATAGCTTAGAAAAGTTAAGATAGGTATACCTAAGAAGTATTTAAATTAAATAAATTAAAGGGGTAGTTGCCAGGTCACATGAAAGCAAGGTAATTGCCCGGAGTTCACTCAGTCACGCATTAACCAGTGTCGCGGCTAGACGGCAATCTTAAACGTAATTCTTGCAATATATTGCAGGAATAAATGCCTTCCTGTGGTTACAGAACGTTTATGCTCGAATTATACTGCACCTGCGAAAATATCATCATCATCATATATGTATATTCATATATTGAGATAGGAAAGGAAAATAAAGTCTTTCTCCCAAATGGCCGTCAAGATGGTCCTCCATCTTTCACACACAGTCCAAATCAGCTAACTTCTTCAGGTCATCGTTCCATCTAGTTGGGGTGCGTTCCATGCCAACGTTTGCTACAATGACCGACGATCCTTTGACAGACATAGTTACAGTCATCCCCTCCGAGATGTGCTTAAAGGCATGGCCCCAATGGGTGGCACTAGGTGGAGATTATTCCAAGTTCCTGGAGCCTCCCTTCGGTGCCGGATATACCTCCACCCTTCTCCGGGGCGGAGGAAGTACACGATGGATTTACACCGGATCAATAAAAACCCACTACCTCTGCAGCTCGCTGTGGCTCCACTCATTTGATATAGATCCTGAGTTATCTGAATTGTACAGATTGAAAAAGACAGTAAAAATATGATTACCAATTCTCAATCTTTATTTAATCTGCTTCAGGTTACTAAGACATGCTCAACATCTTGCCATGCCTACCGGGATTACATAAGATATAGCAAGTAGAACACAGCGCTATCTTAAATAGGCGGAGAGCCGCGCCCCGCGGCGCCGCAAATATTTGCACGCCGCCAACGCCCTATGTTTGCCTAGTACATAGCAGTTGTGCGAGCAACTCCTGGCGTTGTTGATGCCCTGGTAATATGCAGTATGTTGGATTATTACTTTGAAAGACATTTAAAGTAAAAATTACTTGAAGCTTGTTATCGAAGAACGGAATGAAAGTAAAAGAATTGTCCTTTCTACTATAGAAATAATTCAATAAGGCAGTCAGTAAAGAATTTTCGAAAGTTCGAAAGGATTTCAGAACCTACATAATAAAATATCAATTTAAGAAATGAAAAGTGATATAGACTGATTAATAGAAGAAAACACATGTTATAAGTTAAGGCGATTTCAATAGGAAGCTTCCAAAATTGCAAGATACGGGTCAAGGTATCGAATAATTATGTCCATGTCACACATTCAAGCGTCAAGAAACATGCCTAGAGCCGGCTCCGAATCCGACAAATCGCCGAGCCACGCCAATGCTGTGTCGTCAGCAGAGCTTCAGGCTAGGGGCGGAACGCCCGCCCCTGCACACGACCTCTGCTCGTGTCGCTAAATTGGACTGAAGACGTAATGGGAGGCTTGGGGACTCAAAGGTCTTGAATTTTGTTAGTTTGTTGTAAAAAGTTCGTAATTGGTGGGCAGTGATTTCGTGTGGGTGTGGCAGTCAATGTGTAGATAATGATCGGTGTTTTGTTGTGTTATCCCGATTGGGTCTCTAGTTAGTTGACTAGACATAGAGAGCGGGTTGAGTTTTCGTGCTGAAATGGTCTAAGTCTTATGAAGAGAGAGACTTTTGCGCATGTGAGATTTATGTCTGGAAACTGTACCCACTATACAGGATTTCAGCACCTCCTTTTAATACTTATAAAGAAAGAATAAGTAGCAATTTTTGTCGTGTTCGTTTAGTACAGTCCTAGTGTGTGACGTACTGCTCCAGCATATGTTGAGATAGGAGCCTTTTAAAGCCTCCTTACGTTGCTACAGCTAGTACAAATCACGTGTGTTATTTTTAAGTATTTGACATTATGTAATGTGCGACCTCTTTCGTTCTTTCTTCCTTCGCTCTTTCTTTCTAGTCAACGTCAGTTTTGATTTTATAAAAAGTTATGTCCAGATCATTTATTACTCTTAAAATTCTCATTTCATCCTTAATCCTGCCACTCGTACAACCAAAATGACTCGTATTAACACGAATACGACAAATCAAACACAGTAATCTCCTGTTCTATGTTCTAAGACAGCAGAGCCCGCCCCGAGTCGCTACATGTCCGGTGTGCGGTGAGCCTTGGCTGACACCCGATAAATCAGCCGGATAGTCCCGATCGCCCGGATCGGCCAACCAGCTCTCGAGTAAGTAATGACCAAACACGAACGAACTCGTGTTCTATCGTAATCATTTAATTAATAAAATTGGCAATGCGACCTATCTACGGTTTTTATAGTGTTGATTTTCTATTATAGTACGGGTTAAGTGTTGAAATGACGGAGGTCAATATTGACCACGATCATTATTTTCAAACTTTTAATAAAGAAAAGTTGGTGGACAATTGAAGATCAGTATAAGAGAGTAGGTAGTAATTGATGTAGTAAACTATATAGTTATTTTCACTTGTTTGTCTTTGAGTTATCTTATGTGCTGTATTGCCGTGTGGTGCCGGCTCAGAATACCACCACCCCATCTCCTCCTATGGGTGTCATAAAAGTCGACTAAGGGATTAGCCGGAGGATGGGCAGCAGCATCATTCGAGTACATTAACAACTCAACTGCGATCACCAACCCGAGCGTGGCGATTATGGCAAAACCCCCCAATGAGCCCACAACACATCCATATCGGTAGTTGTGGTTATCTTTGGGGAGGCCTGTGTCCAGCAGTGGACTTCATTCGGCCGAAATGATGATGTGCTTTATGTAAAACTTTTATCATAAACGCGGTGTCGCCTGCGCCCTGACATGACATAACGCATTTTTACAAAAAGAACTGGTATTTTGCTGAATAAAACAGTTTTTATGACATGGATCATGTGTTTGAAGTACCAAATTTCTTAACACTTAAACACTGGCTTAGTGTACAAACCGTGTGAAAAACAACTTTCAGTAACTAGTACTCAGGGAAGCTTACACAGAAAGTTACAAAAATAAAACAACTCTTAAAATCTAAACGCAGGGTCATGGGGTCTGAGTGCACGTATCCTTTTCAAAGATATTGCCAAACGGTTGGTCCACACCTCACGTGACTAGAGGCCTTTTCATTGGCCAAAGAATAATCATTGCTATTCAACCTGGCAATGCTGACAGTCTTCTAGGAACATTACCAGCTGACAGCGAGGAGCCTAAACGCCTTCTTTACGATTTACGATTTTATTGTTTTACTTATCTTTAGCTTTATTTAAGGCATCAATATTGTGTTTATTTTTATTCATATATAAGTTTAATTTACTTTTAAAGTTGTTTATAACAAACTAATATTCATTTTCAAATGTAAATCGAAATAAAGTTTACACCAGGATTTTAACAAACTGCTAATAATTTTAACCGTTTACAAGATTAGCATCGCAATTTAATTAAAATAATCATAGCTCTACCTAACAACGCACAACCCATGTTATTATGTGAACAAAACAAAAGCAGAAATTAGAAAACAATCTCCTACAAAGTCGCTCACATGAATGGTCGTACAATTACAGAGCACGAGTCAAAAATTACTCTAAACATATTTTTTCTAATCCCTTCCCACGCGTAAAGCTTGCTAGTAATTACAGGTTTGGCTCAGTAATAACATATCGCATCAATAAAATTGTATATCATTCAGTTGTGTTTCCCGCGAACGCGTTGGGTGATTAGCGCGGCCATCTTGTGGGCGGGAACACCCGAAGGCGACACGATCTCTGATTCCATTCTCAAAAATAACACTAATCGGCGAATCGAGCACGCGCGGGAACACCCGAACGTGTGTTTTTCAAACTTGGAACGTACCAAACGTCCTACGACGTTATTACCGCGCGGGGATTTGACTACTGTCAGTTTTGACAGATGTGATTGACGTTTATAAATATCGTGAGTCAAGTGCGAGCTTGTTATATTCGGTTTAGGAATTCACCAACTTTTTTCATAAGACGAAGGGCTTTTAATGTCATAGTCATTTTCAAAAAAAATATTAAGGGTGTCAATTGTTGACCTGAACTTTTAAGGGACAAAAGTTGATTTTCGTACATTTGCCATGTTACATTCTTGCGGTGTGATGTTAATTTAACAGTTTCGCTCGTCGTCGCAGATGAGTGCATATTGAAACGTCAAAAAGTGTATGTTTTCTTTTGCTTCTCATTTTCGGCGAGCTCCCCAATATCGTCGCGTCATGAGCGAGACAGGCCGGCATCGGCCGACGGACGTTGGTTTTTGAGAGATGGAATAGAAAACCGCCTGTTTTACCAGGAAATAGACAGGGAATTGGAAATTTCAATTTCGTTTTTAGATGGTTACTTTGTGTTACAAATGGAGAACGTTGTTAGCAAATCGAGATATGAAATACAAAATGAATACGTAGAGCGTCCATTTTGGCAAGTCAGAATGATGCTAAGTTTTTCAAATAGCTTTAGGTACCTACATATTTATCTGTAATTATTGTCATATTGCACTGAAGCGCAGGTGTTACCAGAAATTAAACAATAACCTTCACCAATGTTACAATCGAAATGAATAATCAAAATAAGACGTTATCCAAAAGTTTAATCCAAGAAGTGAACAGAAAATAATTCATTCATATTCATAGTGGCAACGGGTAGCGAGGCTTTCTCGAAAATGGCTCCCTGTTCCTAGGAAGAGTCGAGATGAGATGCATGAATATTAACACGGCCCCGGTACCAGGGAGCTATAACTATATTAGAGCAAACGTTCGCACTGCATGCCAACGGTAGGGGCACGTTTGAAGTTGCGCCCGGCTACGTTCTGAAATTTGACATTTTGACAGCTCTCCGACGTTGGCTGCCTTGTCTCCCATTCCCCTCGCGCACCTACCACCCGCCTGTAGCCATCCCTCTCGCACAATAATAACATTACGTGCACGAGATTCCTGTTTCTGCTACGTCTGACTTCTGATATGAATTGTTAATGCATCGGTAATTGATATTATAATTTTGATAGACCATTTTGTTCTAATGGTTGTGGCTTTTAGTGTAAGAGCTCGGTATCTTTGTTGTAAACGTTAAATATGTCATGTGATACAGCTTTTATGTGGTGCAGTTGGGGTTCTTGCTGCCTTTGTTTGAGTTGGTCTTTGTGTGAACGATTTAATGGATGTTGGTTATACTGTTTCAATCAGTTGTCTTCGCTTACTGATCTTCGATTTGGTACCTTAAAGTAATTATTACATACTATAATATATTGCGAAGTTTTGTTGTTGTTAGGGCAATTAAGTTGAAGGCTTTGAAGGTCCTGAGACTTTAAAAGAATTACAGACGTAGGATTTTTTAAGCTTTACAAACTATTCTATGCCAATCTCCCAAAAGTATCGGAAGATTTGACAGTGTAATTAGAGAATCTACATAGCATGCAGTTAAATAAGAAAAGCGATTTCACAATACCCACCGAAGACCTCAATGTCACAAAGTAAAAGTCATCCATTGTAACTAGGCTTGAATGACGCACAATTGCTCCAAATACTGAGACTACCAGACAACAGACCAGACAAGACGCTTCAAAATCCAGAAAGCCCATTAATACAGATTTCACACATCAAAGTCATGATTTTAAACAGACCATTAGCCATTTCAGTGATTCTTTCAAAAAGTTTGAACGACAAGCACAGAATTGGCGTTAGAATGACACGTAGCCACAAAAGAAAACGAACAATGCTCCGTCGAAAACGATGTTCTAATTCGCAGACACTTGTACGAGTGAGTACCTACATGTGGTAATCAAAGTCTCAGCCAAAAAGTTGCCAGCAGAAACTTAGGACAAGGCTGTCAATCCACCGTCGATGTCCCCCGCCAAAAAGTGTATTTAAAGCACAAAATACCAGTCAGTCAACCCTTACAGCGTATAAGCTGGCTAAATTCGCACTGTACAGGAGGAAATTTGTGACGCTTGGAAATAGGAAAAAATAAGGAGAGTAGTCGGCGTCAGGCAGTCATTGTCGGACCGACTAGATTTTTAAATAAACGATCCGAGGTAACTTAATTTGGACCGGTCCAAAAATATGTGAAAGGCGTTTAAACGAAGAATAAAAACGACTATCCAATTTTTTAAAGATGTACGAGATGGCACAGGTTTCGAAGCTTACAGTAAGAAGATCGAAGGTTAGGAATTACGGCGATAATGAAATAAAGATAATTTATCATTATTCAATCATTAGGAGTAAATTAAAATGGACAATCAGGAGATTCAATCACTACTACGTTTTTTTTTTAAATAAAAAAACGTTACCCCACACTAGGATTTCTCCTGTGTCGTGGGTGCGTTTACAGACACAAATTCCACATACAATACACCCAGACCCGGAACAACTACCTGCAGATCATACAAATATTTGTTCCGTGCGGGAATCGAACCCACGACCCGGAGCGCAGCAGCAGACTGTATCAGCCACTCAACATTTGACTTTAATAAGACATAATTGTTGAATTTTTATTGAACTCGGCGACCTTATATGCCGTGAAGTTGGCGGCGATGGGCAATCTCGATTTCTATGAAATATGGCACCTTATATCCTACTTGGCGAGGTCACTCGGTCCTAGTGAACAGTTTTGCAGTCAGCATTGCGGCAGATATGAAGTCGTCGGCAACTGCTCAATGTGTGTATTATACTGTTTACAACATTCTCCTAAGACTTACTTTCCCTAAGGGGTAGGGAACGGTAGCAACGGTTGATAACACGGATAAAATAAAGTAAGTCCAGTCAAAGTCGATTGTCGTTATAATCAATATAAAACTTGACCCAATCAGCAAAATGCACAAGCAGCCAGAAAATGTGGCTATTATGCAATTGCGTGCGTTATGAAAAAAAATATCGTGCGGTGCCGGCTCAGAATACCACCACCCCATCACTTCCCGTGGGTGTCGTAAAAGTCGACTAAGGGATTAGCCGGAGGATGGGCAGCAGTGTCCTTCGAGTACATTAACAACACAACTGCGATCGCCAACCCGTCTGCCTAGCGTGGCGATTATGGCAAAACCCCCCAATCAGTCTCCAACGCACCCATATCGGCCGTTGTGGTGATCCTTGGGGAGGCCTGTGTCCAGCAGTGGACTTCATTCGGCCGAAATGAGGATGAAAAAAATTAAGTTTTTAAAAGCGCTGTCATATCCTAAAAAAACTATTTCTATTATATAACCTTCGTATTGGGTGACGAGCCAAAAGTAAAGTCTCTTTCTCAGTTTATGAGTTATTTTATAGAATATTAAGATTCTAAAAGCTACATAGGTATCTTACCTATGAAACCCTTGCCAAAGCTTACCTAATGAAAATAAATTCAGCTATTTCATACAGAATATTACATACATGACATTGCAAAACCTAAAATAGTTGTTTGAAAAACAATTTACATTTAGTTTGACGCAAAGAAACAGTCACGAGCTACCAGGGCATCATATCAACGTAGAAACATCAAAGAAACTAAGAACAAAGTGAAAACAGAACTTGGGCCGTTTGATTAGGCGCGTTCTTAACATACGGCCGCCTCAGGCAACGCTTTGTTAGATCCATCCTTTGTGTAGTAACGTTGAAACAATCAAAGCTTACTTCTTGTCGATTCTTAGGTGCCTAGTAGCTCCTGTGAAGTGACAGGTGAAGGTAGCTGACGGCGAAGTAACGGTCACTTGTGACCGTCAACTTTGATCGGAGTTGTGACATAAACATTGGGTTAAAATCTTAAAAGAAGCCTTGATAAGTTAGACATCAATATTTGCGTTCACAATAATCTTGGGCAAAGATTTGGTTGTTTTCTGAGTTCAATTGGAAAAAGAATCTTTGAAGATGCCATCGCGCTTGACCAAGTAAGGCTGGTTAAATACAAACATAGTATTTTAAAGTTTTGGCTACATTATATTGTAACAGGAAACCTTGAGTGGCTTCAATAATACACGTATTTGAATAATTATTACTTGTATTGAGATAAGATACGCGGGTCATACGACCGTAATCCTCTGTTTCTTCTGTCTCAAGCCATTTCTAAATTATCAAACCGTTATTTGAATTACATTAAACATGGTTTTAAATAATGCTTAATGTCAGATTATAGGATTGAGGTCCAAACCCAAAACTCCTTGAGTTCAACCTCATTTATCACAGTACCTACAGTGTCGGCCTGAATTATTGCCACACCTCAAACGTAATAAACGGGACTGATACGTTAATATGAACAAAAAGCAATACGGCTGATATAAAGAGGTTATCCAAAAATATACGCGACGTACAATGCAGTGCAAAAAAATTGTCACACGCGGCGCGAATGTCAATAAAATTTGATGTTTACGCGCGGGGCGATATCTCGCGGCAAATAAAACCGCGCAGCACTTTAAACTGTTTTCATTCTGTCGAAAAATGTTTTTTTTTTATTTCGTTTTAGTTTTTGAACGCATATTTATTCGGCCTCAATTGGATAAAAATATATTTAGAGAGGTATTGAATTAGTGTAGGATATTTTGTGAGAGTCATTTTCATGTTAATTTGAAAGCAAAAGAAATGGTGTGTGTGTGGTGCCGGCCCAGAATGCCACCACCCCGTCTCCTCCCATGGGTGTCGTAAAAGTCGACCAAGGGATTAGCCGGAGGATGGGCAGCAGCGTCCTTCGAGTAAATTAACAACTTAACTGCGATCGCCAACCCGCCTGCCAAGCGTGGTGATTATGGCAAAACCCCCCAATGAGCCCACAACATATCCATATCGGTCGTTGTGGTGATCTTTGGGGGAGGCCTGTGTCCAGCAGTGGACTTCATTCGGCCGAAATGATGATGATGAAAAGAAATGGTGCGAAGGTGTATTTTATAGAACTAACGTCTAATTCAACCTACAGGTAACTTAGTTCAATACAAGATGTATTTTATAGAACCCTAAAAATCTGTACTTACGCCGTGCTATACGGATAGGTATCCTTCTTGGGCTTCGTTTGACTCGATCTCGATGTATATTCTGAAATAGCATGTCATTTTCTGGTTTTTGTGAGGACTCAATGTCAAAGTCAAAGTCAAAAGTTTTTTATTCATGTAAACCATTTGCTGGCACTTACGAATAGTCAGAATTTAAATAGTTGCACGGTTCCAAGTCGTTGATCCTATGGAGAAGAACCGGCAAGAAACTCCATGGATATACTCTTTTAAAATATATGATTTATTACAGTCTTATTACTTTACACAATATAATCGAAAAAAAAAAACTATGGAGAATAATGCTTGCCAATGTGCGGGATAACTACCACATATTAAGAAGTCTAAGTGAAGAAGACTAAGTGAAGGACTGGTCAAAAACTGTGATACCTAACAAGGAAGAGAATGCCTGTATGCGATCAATATTAGGCGGGCGATACACTATAAACCCAATCAGCACACAAAACATAAAGAGGCGTACACACGAGACGGAATACACCGAATAGCCATTTGTGTGGCACAAGTCATGGGATACGAAAAATAAAAAATTGTTCCAGATAAGTTCAAAACTATAGTTTAACTTTTGTAAAATGCACTGCTGGATGAAGACCACCTTTACCGAGTAAGGTGATCCTTGAAGCTGGGCCAGTGGTTCACGAATCCGATGAGAAGTGGATTGTTATCCGTAAAGCAGAGATTTCCCTCATGATGCTGCTGCCCAGGTTTGGTGATAGTGGTAAAAAAAATGTGCCATAAAGACTTCATGAAAAGAAAGAAATCTTTTTGGGATTCCAACCTTGCTGAGAAAAGTTATTAATTGCTTTTTGTATTATTAAAAACGTATGTTTATACATCATCATCTTAATCAGCCCGTTACTGTCCCACTGTTGGGCACGGGCCTTTTCTCACGATGAGAAAGGTTAGGCCTTAGACCACCATGATGGCATTTTTTTTTTTATTCGTGCCCAGTGGAAATTCTTCATGAACTTCCTTCGCCCCGGGGAAGGGCGAAGGGGTATGCCAGACTCCTACCGGCTAAAACCACTGGAGCGGTCATCTTCGGCACCTAAGGGAGGCTCCAGGTCCTCGTAAGATCACACTAGAGCCGCCCACTGGTGCCACGCCTATAGGCACATCCTTGAGAGGGTGACTGTAAAGCGGTCACCCCCTCGGGGGGATTGTAAAGGATCCCCCAAAGCGTCCCACGGCGTGACCACATGCGTGCTACCGTCTTCTCTTGGGTCGCTCGGTGTGGGCACGCAGATTCCCCAATCTACGCACCCGCGAACCCAGAGGTCCCCTGCCTCACAGCAACGGCAGGGGGTACCACGCTGGCCTAGGGCAGGTTGGCAGACTACCCGCACCATTGTGCAACATTTTGGAGCCCTCTCAGGTTTCCTCACGATGTTTTCATTCACCGTTAATGCAAGTGATAATCAAATTCTGATCCGCACATAGATCCGAAACGTCAGAGATGCAGGCCGGGATCAAACTCAGATCCTACTGTGTGGAAGGCAAGCTTCAACCACCAGCCTGTCTTTTTTCTTTCACCATCGAAAAGGTCATTAGATACATCTGTAACCAGAAACACTACAGATGGAAGCCGTTTCAAACATAACTTTGAAGTGAACTAAACCTGACAATACAACCCTCCACCGCCCGTGATACGCTCCCCGGTCTCATTGTACCGGCGTCCGATAACCCTGTCAGCGGCGTGACGGAGTGGCGTAGTTATCGCGCGCGTATTGTCCGCGCCCATTGTGCTCCCCCGACGTCTTCATACGCGCCGTGTGCACCCTGCCTTAGTTTTAACGTCTATTTTGATATGTAACGACAATGCTGTTTGAAAATTATAGCATGTTTTGATAAGACGAGAATGTCAGAGGATGCAATAGGAAAGAGTCAAGATGAATTTTGTAAAACCTTTACTATCTATTAGTTTTGTCCTCTAGCTAGATGATCATACATTTTGCGAGGATGTAAAGGATGAAGATAACATGGTTATGTCATAACAATCGTATCCTCATACTCAATCAACCTGGTTTTGGTTGGTCCATGTCCATGTTGTGGACATCGTTATTTGTGGTTAGCTTGCTGATGTAGTATTGTGTCAAATAAAATTATATTTTATAATCCGTATTACGAGCAGCAACTCGCCTTGCCGTGTGGTGCCGGCTCAGAATGCCACCACCCCATCTCCTCCCATGGGTGTCGTAAAAGGCGACTATGGGATTAGCCGGAGGACGGGCAGCAGCTTTTTTCGAGTTTATTTATAACTCAACTGCGATCGCCAACCCGTCTGCCAAGCGTGGCAAACCTATACCTGTCATTGTGGCAATCTTTTGGAGATGCTTCGGTCCAGCAGTGGACGTTTTTAAGGCTGCTGCTGCTTGCTGCTCATTATAATCATTTATAATAACGAGCAGCAAGTCATAAAAATGACAAAATAAAGAAAGCATTTCAGATGTCGCGGATACAGTCTCAAACAGGCGTTCGTATCTTTTACACAACAGTTCTGGGTCACGGCGTTTCACCATACACGCGTTTGAAAGTGATCAGTACATGGAACGGCCAGTTACGTAAGGACGACGTGCATTTTCCTAGAAAACAGCCTGCATTGCTATTGGTCGGGCGTACGGACTGTCTTGAATTTGATTGGCCCGTATCTTGCGGGGCGTACTGTAGCAGTGACAGGGTTAACTTGAGTGTAGGTAAAATTGTGATTTTGTCCGATTCAATTGTTAAGATGTGATCATTTTTGGTTTGAGACTGGTTGGTTTTAAATTAACAATTAGTTGACAAAGTCATATATTATGAAAAAAATTATGAGTCTGTTTTTTATGGTTGTTCTTTTTCCTTGCCAACCAGTGGGTTGATTTTGTTTTTATTCTACGGATTTCATAACACTGGTCAACATGGTGTTTGTGCTGTTAATTTAGATGGATAAGACACACAATAAAATAATTTTACCGCAGCAAAGTCAGCCCCATGAAATCTTCGGTAAAGCCATGGTTAGAAAAGGAGAACGTTTTCTCTCATTCTCACATAACAGTATAATTTCTCTGATTGAGCGAAGCTAAATTGAAAGATGATTTTGTAGTGTTGGTTAAAAGAAGAATATAGCACCACTCCATTTGCCCCCATGGATGTCGTAAAAGGTGACTAAGGGACTCTAAGCCGCAGGGATATGCAGTAGCGTCCCTTCTGTGGAACAGTAACCATACTGCGCTCACCAACCCGCCTGCCAAGCGTGGTGAGTAATGGCAAATACCCCCCCCCCCCCCCCCGGAAATGACGACACAATTGTGGAAATCTATGGGGGAGGCCTTTGTTCACCAGTAGACGTATAAATGGCTGATGTTATGATGATGATGATGATGCTATTAGCGAAGAGCATGACGAAAGGATAAGCATAAAAAGTTAATCATTCTAGAATGTTCGCAAATATAATTCCAATATTAAATATACACCAGTACAAAGGTCATAGATAATTATGTGTTGTTTTGTATGTAAATAATCTAGCTTATCAACATATTGCGAATATCTGATAAATTAGTTGGAATTTCAGCGTGTTAAAACCAGTCTTACCGGCAGAAGTCAGAGTCATGGGTCAGAACCTACTTACGAGGGCTTGTCAATGTGTTCATAGAACATACGATGTAATAAGGTGCCATTAATGCACACACAATGTTATCTTTAGGCAGAGTACATGATAATAAACAATTGATGTGAAAGTTGTGCCACATAATCGTAAATTTAAGATAAACTGCCTACCTACGCTAATTTCCCTTATGAAATTACATAAAAATTAGAGGTGGTCAAGTCAGTGTTGTTTTTTAACTTAGGTGCACTTCTTTTGGCACGATAATTTTTTTTTTTTTTTTTTTTTTTTCATGGCAATTGTATTCCATTTTGCCAGTGTCAAGTTAAGGAAAGGCACGATAATTCGACTGAATGACGTTGGCTGTCAAAGGTGTTCTTCTTCTTCTCTTAGATTATGGCTTCTGTAGAGTATCTTCCACAGTATCAAGTATAAGGAAACGTGGTACGGTGTTCAGATTAATCAATCTTTACACATATTCATTGCCGTGCCGTCATATACTTGCCGTGTGGTGCCGGCTCAGAATGCCACCACCCCATCTCCTCCCATGGGTGTCGTAAAAGTCGACTAAGGGATCAGCCGGAGGATGGGCAGCAGCGTCCTTCGAGTACATTAACAACTCAACTGCGATCGCCAACCCGTCTGCCAAGCGTGGCGATTATGGCAAAACCCCCCAATGAGCCCACAACACACCCATATCGGTCGTTGTGGTGTACTTTGGGGGAGGCCTGTGTCCAGCAGTGGACTTCATTCGGCCGAAAGATGACACATATTCATAAAATATTTCTCAAAAATAAAAAATCTACATTAATACGTCGGCAACGTCGTACGGTTCAATTGCTTTTCATCTCTCAAAGATGTTAAAATGAGAATAACATTGGGAGCTGCGCGCGCACACCTTCAAAAAGTACGAAAGTATGAAGTTAGCTTTTAAAGTTAATTACATGTGCATTATTTGAAGACAATATCGCACACATATTAATCATTATCATCATCATCAGTTCAGCCGAATAAATTCCACTTATGGACACAAGCCTCCCCCAAAGATCGCCACAACGAGCGGTCTGGGTGTGTTGTGTGCTCATTGGGAGGTTTTGCCATAATCGCCATGCTTGGCAGGCGGGTTGGCGATCGCAGTTGAGTTGAGAACGTATTCGAAGAACGCTGCCGTCCATCCTCCGGTTAATCCCATAGTCGCCTTTTACGACATCCAAGGTATGAGATGGGTTTGGTGCTATTCGTAGCCGGTACCACACGGTATAATAATAATAAATGATTAGTTATTTTATTACAGTTCTGCTCGTGACCACGTTCAGTGAAACTTGATCGAAACGTAGGTTAGTCAAAATATTATTTAGATATTAATCTGTGCGAGAATAGACCCAATATTGTCTTCAAATAAAGTGCATATTGAATTTACTGATTGTTAATTTTAAAATATTTTACTCACTGTTTAACTCAATATCTGTCACACAGACGTAATTAAAAATCTATTGTGTCTCGCGGCTGCCGGCAATTGACAGGTTAGAGAGAGTATACAAAGTCTTTTGTTTTTTTACAAGGTAGGTATGTAAAATAAATATAATTTTAATTCAGTAACGTTCTTTAATCAAACCTTTATTTGTATTTCATATATTTCTTCGTTATTTTTTCTTTTTTCCTACTGACGTGCATTATTGCCATGCGTTTTTTAATGAAATGAAATCTTTTATTTCCAGTTATTTAACCCAGAACAAAACAAAACGTGATAAGTGATAACAAATTTTTATTATCGCAACTTTTAATTACCCCATGTCGTTTTTTTATTATGAGCTTCTCGCACACACTGGCGAAGCTGAAATGTCTCCAGCCAGCCAGCCAGTTAGTCTAAATATATGAGTATACCGACCTATAGGATTTTCCTAACGAAGTGGTCATGGCACAGTAAGACGTCACAGCCGCTTTCCAAATTCGAGCCTTCTGACTTGTTCATAATAATTGTGTTATTTTCTGTGACTGCGCTTCGGTATTTTTTTTCTTGTTGATGGCATTTGTAGCCACAGCCATTTTGCCAAGCTTCGGTATTTAGTCCATAGATGTCACGTTTGGTACAGGTCATTTTTTGTGATGACATTTATGACAAGCAACTGAGTGACGTTTTTAGCTCTTCGCTGTCAGGTAGCGCTATCTCACTCTGTGATCTCGAAACAGCACCGCTGTTATGTTGATTGTTGAGTTGAAGATGACCGAAAATTATTTTATGAAAATTTGACTGTACACTCATTCCAAAAATGAAGTCACGTGTGATAGCATGTGAATTTAAGCTGCCGTTTCTTATTAACATTAGATACGTAATAAACAATAACACAAAAATATGGTAATTTCCGACTCGGCTGGGCAGCGTTCGGGAAACTTCGCAACGTCTTTTCGTCAACAATACCGCAATGCCTCAAGACGCAAGTCTTCAACCAGTGTGTGTTACCAGTGATGACATATGGAACAGAGACGTGGTCACTCACAATGGGCCTCATAAGAAAGCTCAAGGTCACTCAGCGAGCTATGGAGAGAGCTATGCTTGGTATTTCTCTACGAGATCGAATCAGAAATGAGGAGATCCGTAGAAGAACTAAAGTTGTCGACATAGCTGAAAGGATTAGTAAACTGAAGTGGCAATGGGCAGGGCACATTGGTCGTAGAACTGATGGCCGTTGGGGCACAAAGGTTCTCGAATGGAGACCGCGCACCGGAAAACGCAGCGTGGGACGACCTCCAACGAGGTGGACAGACGACCTGGTGAAGGTCGCTGGGAGTCGTTGGATGAGAGCGGCATGTGACCGCTCGTTGTGGAAATCTAAGGGGGAGGCCTTTGTTCAGCAGTGGACATCCTGTGGCTGATATGATGATGATGATGGTAATTTCGATGAGTCCTCATATTTTTGCTTCGATTTCGAGTTTTCAACCTCAGTAACAATAATCACAATCAGTTATAGCCCGGAAACCATTACTCCGATCCACCCACCGCACCACATAACTGAGTAACTAACGGTGGAAACCCCACTTCCAAATCACCACCGTAAAAAAATGAAATAAAGTTTAAATTTGCGTAAACATACGTATGTTATCATCAATCGTAGAACCTAAAAACCACTTAATTCTGTAAAGGCGGGTTCACACCGCGCGAGTGAGGCGAGGCGAGGAAGCGACGAAAACCGTCGAAAGAGGGCGTAGTATCGTGACGTCTCAATCGCGATACTATCTCGCCGGCTGAGCGGCGACGCCACTTGCAAATGCATTTGTATGCTAGTACAGGCTGTTTAGTGCATGCAATTGTTAAAAGCTTTTGGGAAAATACAAATATTTTGTGTGAAAATGAATTAAATTGCTGTCATTGACTTTGCGTTCATTCATTTTTAATGCTAACCTCATAGTAATCTGCTACCTCCTTAGAGAAAGTATTATGCATTGACAGTGTAATGGAACGCAGATTTACTGCATGAAATAAATATATGCATTATCTGTGGTGAGACAGATTGAATTTTTCAAGACGCTAGATACATTCGCCGATGTACTTCCACTGTAATATTTAACATCAGATTCGCAATTTATGTGTTGGAATTAAAGTTCGATTATAAAAAGTTGTGTGTTACAATTATTTGCGAAAACGCAACAGACAGTGATTGTAAATATTCAAAGAATGAATGTGAACGTAATTCGTCAATACCTACTAGGCGAATTGACAATAATTGTATGACATCATTGTACAGAGAAAATATACTGCTAATCTATCAGATTTGATTCCTTATTTATCGTGCAACCCCGGAATGGTATGTCCTTTGCTTCACGACCAGCAAGTCATACATCCATTCATGTTTACAAAATTCAATAGCAACATACAGCACTTTAAATATTTGAAGCGATTTGACCACGACACGTATTGCCTTGCATTTGGTAGCACTCTGTACAATTCAAGGTAATCCTTGGTACATGCGAGCCGGACGGTCGAGTGACATCTCACTTGCATTCAACGAGTCTAAGCCCGCACTTATGTTGCTTTAATATTGTTGGGTATTCCTTCGTGTTGTGTTGATAGATATCAGTTTTGTCTTTGTTTTACAAACAATTGCTTCTAGAATGTTTTTCCGTCTGTATATTATTATTAAAATAACCATGTGGTGTCTAAGAATACCACCACCCCATCTCATCCCGTGGGTGTGGTAAAAGGCGACTATGAGATTAGCTGAGCTGCACCGTCCTTTGAGTACATTTACATCTCCACTGAGATCACCGACCAGGCTGCCAAGCGTGGCGATTATTATTAAACCCCTGAACGAGCACATAACTCACCCAGACTGGTGTGGGGATCTTTGGGCCTATGTTCAGCAGTGGACTTTATTCGGCTGCAATAATGATGATGATATATTATTATAGTTTTCGGAAGTGTTGCCTGCATAGGTCCCAGCAGAAAAAGGGCTTGTCTCCAGACGTGATTGTCGTAAAACTTATAGGTAATGACGGTACGCTATAGCTGGTTGCTAGGCTTTCTACCCTACGTGTCGCGGGTTCAGTCGCGCGGGTCAGTGTTGGTGTATTTAAGATTTAACTCTGTAAACCGTACCCACGACACAGGATAAATCCTAGTGTGGGGCATCATTATTAACAACAACAAAAAAGAAATGATTTAGTAATGACCAGGTATAAAAACTGGATTAGATTACATCATCATCATTCTAATTTCAGGCGAAAAACTTCACACAGGCCTCCCCCAAAGATCGCCACATCGACCGGTCTGGGTGTGTTCTGGGGTGCAATTCCTTAAGCTCAAACATCCATACATCCATAAATACAGAATCGAAATAATGGTGATAACCCGATTTGGTATTCGCTAACACTGATCCTCATGGCTTACCTTCTGCAATGTGTGTGTTATATAGCTTCAATCATGTCTTAGCGAATACCAAAATTGGTTTTACACCGTTATTTCGATTCTGTATTTAAGGATGTATGGATGTTTGAGCTTAAGGAATTGCACCCCTGTGCTCAGACGATGATTTTCCGTAATCGCCACGCTTGGCAGCGTGTTGGCGATCGCAGTTGAGTTGTGAATGTAATCTAAGAACGCTGCTCATCCTCCGTCTAATCCCATAGTCGCCTTTTACGACACCCACGGGATGAGACGGGTTGGTGCTATTCGTAGCCGGCACCACACGGCCAAATTTACATAATAATTCAAACAAAACCGCACATCGTTAAACAAAATACGGCTTAACAGGGAAATGGCGGCTTTTTTAAGTGTCCACACTGAAAGAAGCTATTGGAGCTCGCTAGACTCCATGAAACAATTACTTAGACTGAAAGTGGGGAGGTCTCACCCCCCGCCGGGTGGGGGTGGTACCTGAAGCCATTTCCATAATGCACCACCGGTTCACTTCTTAAACTTAACACTTTAAATAATTGCCTGATGGTGCTGAGACGGGTCCATCGTACCCAGGTGTTCTTCGAACATTAGTCCGGCAGTGAAAGGGTTGGGCTATTATTGTAACGACCAATTACTGTGATTGCAGTTTTGGTTATTTTTTGTGTTGTGTGTTTTTATTAAAAAGCGATTTATGGTGGTAAGTGGCGGGTGTGACATTCATTTCACTGAGTTTAGTTTTGCAAATTGCACGGAATATTTACCTATTATTTACTATTTCTGTGGTGCCGGATTAACAATATAGCACCACTCGATTTCCTGCCGTGGACGTCGTAAACAGAGGGCATGATGGGCAGCATCGATTTATGTATAACAGTAGCTATTCTGCGCTCACCAACCCGCCTGCAAGCGTGGTGAATACTGGCTTTTTCCTACTAAAACAACGACACACCTTCCGCCTTATTCCTTTTGTTCAGCAGTGGACGTTTTTGCGCGATATGATAGCGATTATATGATTTTTGTGCTTTTTATTTGTATTATATTTTTCACGCTTTTATGCGAACAAAATCACAGAAACGTGTTATATTATAAACTAGGTCAATTAAACCGACAATAACGTAAATATAGCACACATGTAGCAATTATCCTCACGATTTCGAAACCGTGTCGATAGAATGTATAAAGAACAAGCTGACCGCAGCCAAAACGTTATAAAAAACATCCACATAACAAAAGAGTCTAACCTAAAAATCTGCATTTTTAATGTGACTAAGTGAACTTCCTCGCGCGGTGTAATTTAACACTTTTCAGGCAAAGTCTAGACTGAAAACTGCAGCGCCTGAATTTTAAGTCTACGTCTGAAATATGGCGGAAGTGTGTGGGAGGATAATGCCATCACAATATATGGGGCTAATGCGGCTATGGATTATTGTCACATGCATTTATGTGGCGCTAGTGGTGTTGGCGTATTTATTCCTACGTCTGAGTGCCAGTTTCAAGTACAGTAGGATTAGTTTTAAGTCGACGGCACGGTGATACAGTCGGCTGCTGCGCTCCGGGTCGTGGGTTCGATTTCCGCACGGAACAAATATTAGTATGATCTGCAGGTAGCTTTTTTTTAAACGTTTCCCCGTACTAGGATTTCTTCTGTGTCGTGGGTGCGTTCACAAATTCCACACACAATACACCCAGACCCGGAACAACTACCTGCAGATCACACAAATATTTGTTCCGTGCGGGAATCTAACTAATTCATGTCTGTAAACGCACCCACGACACAGGAGAAATCCTAGTGTAGAGCAAAGTTTTTCGAAAAAAAATCTTATGTTGGAGTAAAGGTTAGCATTGAAACATTTTGAGAGGTTTCATCATCATCATCACCATTTCAGTCGCAGGACGTCTACTGCTGAACAAAGGCCTCCCCGTAGATTTCCACAACGACGGGTTACATGCCACCCGCATCCTACGGTTTCCAGACTGTCCACCTCGTTGGAGGTCTCCAGTAGTCTCCACTCGAGCACCTTTTTGAGCGCTTTGGGCGCGCTCAAATTATGATATCCCTTAAGATTTGATCTTCTTTTTCTCTCCTCCATAGGGGTAACCAATTGGAATCGTGCAACGTAAATTCTGACGTAAGTAAAGTATTTGGTTTTATTTGAAATAAACTGATTACTGATTACTGTCCGTAGGTTATACAATTCAAATCATCATGTCAGATAAGTGACGTCTACTGCTGAACAAAGCCCCCCCATAAGTTAGACAAATAACAGTTGTGTCGTCATAGTCATTTGGGGGGAATTTGCTGGTACTCACCTCGCTTAACAATCGGCCGAATTAAGTCCACTGCTGGACACAGGCCTCCCCCAAAGATCACCACAACGACCGATATGGGTGTGTTGTGTGCTCATTGGGGGGTCTTGCCATAATCGCCACGCTTGGCAGACGGGTTGGCGATCGCAGTTGAGTTGTTAATGTACTCGAAGGACGCTGCTGCCCATCCTCCGGCTAATCCCTTAGTCGGCTTTTACGACACCCACGGGATGAAATGGGGTGGTGGCATTCTGAGCCGGCACCACACGGCACACTCACCTCGCTTAGCAGGCGGGTTTTTGAGCACAGAATGGCTACTGATCCACAGAAGGGATACTGGTGCCCATCCCTCTAGTTTTGAGTCCCATACGGTCGAATTTAATATTCAATCATATACAAAATCTTTGGATTTTGGATTGAGTTGTCTGTTTTTGGTTAAGTGTGATGTTCACACAAAAATTTATCAAGTTCATCACCTTACGGGAGGAGATGGAGTGGTGCTATATTCTTAATCCGAACATCATACGGAACTAATTAATAAAAAAATCCCCAGTAAGATCTCATCTTAAATCGTTCAAATAATCATCGATTTATAAATCATTACGGCGATTAAAGCTATTCAAAGATATAAGTAGCATTTACTATTACAACAATTAATTGTATATTCAAATTCATTCATCAATTGATCATAACATAATCATCATTACCCTCCATACGTCTTTGAAATGACGAAGTGTTTCGCCGAGTACCGAGTGCATTACAGATGATCAGATCAAACACCCGTTAACATATCATTATAATCAGTCACGTTATAAAATACGAATAACCGTTTCAAGCAATTATGCCTAACTGACAGTTTTACCTGTCATATTGAAACAACGGAAGGCATTCCGCTACTCAGGGTTAGGTCTTTTTTGGTCTTGGTTCATATTTATTTACATAAATATCTTTTACAAATCTGTCGTTAACAAGCTGTAAAAAACTATATAGCAGCGTTTCAATGCGATACAAATAGTACTTCAGACATATTTGGTTTTTAGGGAAGACACATTTGCAGCAAAGACTTAACGCCATAATGCCTCCTATCGTTGAAGTAGTCTTTAATCATATAGTAACCTTGTTTATGAGAATTGTGTTGCCGTGTGATTTAAACTTTCCAATTGAGAGATCAGTAATTGCTTTAGGTATCTTATTATGATATCAAACACAGTTAACTAAGAATGATTTATTGATTTTTGACAATCTAAACTTAGGTACCACTATTTTATATTTATTTCTGGTCTGAACGTCGATCTTTACATTGAACTCCCACTATTTGAGTCGCAAAGGTCAGGTCACGGTTCATATAAAATGATAATGTCTTGTTGCATTTGCCGACATTAACATAATATGGAAAAACTATGTTTTAATAGAGAATATTCAAAGTTTTTGTATTAATAAAATCTATTACCTGCACTTATGAAAAGTCAAAATTTGAGTTGCACGGTTCGAGGGGGAAGAGACGGCAAGAAACCTCATGGATATCATCATTGCAGCCGAAAAACGTCGAAGGCTGGACAGAAGCCTCCCCCAAAGATTGCCCAACGACCGGTATGTTTTGTGTTGTGAGTCCACTGGAGGGTTCTGCCATAATCGCCACGCTTGGCAGACAAGTTGGCGATCCCAGGTGAGTTATAAATGTACTCAAAGGTCGCTACTGCCCATCCTCCAGCTAATCCTATCCTTTAAGATGGGGTGGTAGTATTCTTAGCCGGCACCAAACGGCAATCTCATTGATACTCTTTTAAAATAATTAAGTATTAATACAAAGCAGTAAAGTTTAACTTTAAGTCTGGTATGTGTACATAACCTCTAAGAAAACAAACGATGAAATTAAATAGAAATCTTTTTTAACGATGGAAACATTATGAAAATTGGCCATTCTCGTCTCATATTTTCGCCGGATCCTCGCAAATATCTCCACAATATATCCTTCGGTTTGGATCGTGTTGCCCGGCGTAAATCCGTTGTGACGTCACAACCGTCCAATTTCGCTAATGGCGCTTAAACTTTACTTATTCCTCGAGTTATGAACTAAGCGTTCGTTTTTTAAAAAATGTTGCCGTACTGAGTTATACCGTTTTCTCGTGAAGTCGATATTATGAAAATGGTCTTACGTTTTGAGATCAAAAATGTTCTTTAATATGCATGTATAGCTGTAAGTCTTCCTTTTCTATACTAATATGAAAAAAAAAACTCTATGTCCCTCTGTTCTTTGCTTATATATAATATGTTAAGTTTATATTTTATTGATTGTAATTCTTATTGCAAGAATCCGGTAGGTAGGTACCAATAGGTGCCAGATATTCCGCTCTAGTGTGATCTTGCGAGGACCTGGAGCCCCCCTACGGTGCCTAAGATGACCGCAGATCAACTAGGAAGGGCGGGCTCGAATGAGCAGTTCATCGGCCCTGAGCCATTTGTTGGAATACCTCATGGTACTGTAATAACCAATTTGGGTAAGCGTATTCGTATACGGGAAGGAACCTACAAATGACTTTGGAATTATGAAACTCTAGTTACTTCTAGATAAATATATTTCTCAGACAATAATATAATTTGATTTTTATATAACCGACAAGCTCGCTGACGGCAGCCCGAATCTATTCTCCTCTTGTATTTTCTCTATCAAAATGTTCTCATATAATTATTTCAAATAATGTTTTTTTATTCTATGTGGCTAGGATTTTTCTTCCAAAGAGTTTGAACCCTATTATAGTACCTACCAACAGGCATTACATGCATTTGCTGATAAAGAGCATGTCAGAGAATGAAGGCAAGCGAGAGGCCTAAACCATTCCAAGACTTTCTGCAGCACAAGACTAGACGGGTTTAAGAGATTATTAAATCTAACCAAAACCCATTTAATGCTCTATATAGGCCCAATGACAGGCCACTTCGGCTTCAAGGAGCACCTCAATAGGATGAAGCTTAGCACAACGGATACATGCAGATTCTGTATGGACAATCAAGAGTCAATGCAGCACATTTAGTGCAGCTCTGACGCTCTGAGAAGACGTAGGGCAAAACATCTAGGAATAGCTTATCATTTGCCTGATGATTTTGCACGGCTCCAGGCAGGTATGATTACGAATTACCTACAGGGACTTCTTGATTTGCCAGCGAAGGAATACTGCAGGGCTTTGGGCTGCACAATGGATCCAATAGGGTCAAAGTGCGTTCGGCTGAACCCGTGAGAGCCACACAATAGAATAGAATAGAATGACCGCTCCAGTGATTTAAGCCGGTAGGAGTCCGGCTTACCCCTTCGCCCTTCCCCGGGGCGCAGGAAATTCATACAGAATTTCCTCTGGACACCAATAAAAAAAGGTGCCAGATATTCTGCAGCCAAGCATTTAAACTTTAGACATTGCTGTGTGCCGGTTAGAAGGGCACTGTAGCTAGTGCAATTACTGGACAAAAGAGACTAAATAAGTGATGTCTCGAGATGTGAGCGCAGTATCGGCACCATACTGCGCTCGCAGGAGTAGTCCTGGGTAGCATTACAAATCTTTGATGGCAACGTGACGTTTACCACCAGGTGAATGATTTGCTTGTCTCGTTACCTGGTTATATAAAATAACTCATTCTCAAATTCAATCTACTTAACCGTATAAACTCTATTTAGTGATACTATTAGAGAGGATTCATCAAGATAACCCTAACAAGAGAAAACAACTTGATAGAATCAGATACACGAAGAACAAGAAAATGGAAAGTTTTCGCTTGGCAGTTTATGAAAGGACTATGAAATTGGACTTCTGGAGTTGAAGGCCTGGTGACCTGAAATACAGGCTTCAAACTAGTTTAGGCACCAGTCTCCCACAGTAAATTTGTACAATAACAATATACCAATATATATATACCAAAAAATAAATAAATAAAATACTATATCGCAAATGAACACACGCTGAATGCTCCGTTATGTATGTACTTATAAGATATACGAATTTAAGTGACTTATAATTGTGACAACTTACCCCGAGATGGTTTAACATGTTTGGACTCACCTGAAACAAGTAATGCAACATTTAAATTGAATATTTTAATTATAGATAATAATAAGATTCGCGTGGTATCCGGATTAAGAATATAGGACCACTCCATCTCCTCCCGTGGATGTCGTAAAAGGCGACTAAGCGATGCCTAAGTCCAGCAGAGGATGTCTTTTGGCGGAAATTATGATAATAATAATAATGCGTGCGTTGTTTTGTGTGGCGCTCTTTAAAGAACCAAATTTCAATAATCTCAAGTGACATATTGAAATTTGATTCTTTACGGCCCTATTTTGACAGCTCCTTTGGCACACTAGTGCTCAACTGTCAACCAATCAATCCCCAAATACAACAAATACGTGGTCTATGAATGTTGTCCGTGTGGTACCGGCTAAGAATAGCGCCAACCCATTTCATCCCATGGGTGTCGTAAAAGGCGACTCTGGGATTAGTTGGAGGTTGGGCAGCAGCGTCCTTCGACTTCATTTACAACTAAACTGAGATCGCCTGCCAAGCGTGGCGATTATGGCAAAACCGTCCAACGAGTACACAACACAATCCCAAACCAGTGGTTGTGGCGATTTTAGGGAGAGGCTTATGGTCATCGTTTTTCGGCTGAAATTATGTTGACAAATGTTCCGGGACTGGGTAAATAAACTATAACCGCGAAACGTAGGAAATTCTAAGGAAACCCTATATTGTTTTGGATGTAAAGTCTATGCTCGCATCTCGTATGGTAAATAACGTACTATACACCCAGCTAAAGACGTATATCAGTAGCAGGCCTGGATCCTCTTCCTCATCTTCGTTTCGGCCGAATGAAGTCCACTGCTGGACACAGGCCTCCCCCAAAGATCACCACAACGACCGATATGGGTGTGTCTTGGGCTCATTGGGGGGTTATCTTCATCTTAGCACTTTTATTTACAACTACTCGGAACCGCGGTTTCACCCGCCGTTTAATTTAAAAGAAAGTGGATTATTTATATATAATTTCATCATTTCGGCCGAATGAAGTCCACTGCTGGACACAGGCCTCCCCCAAAGATCACCACAACCACCGATATGGATGTGTTGTGAGCACATTGGGGGGTTTTGCCATAATCGCCACGCTTGGCAGACGGGTTGGCGATCGCAGTTGAGTTGTTAATGTACTCGAAGGACGCTGCTGCCCATCCTCCAGCTAATCCCTTAGTCGACTTTTACGACACCCATGGGAGGAAATGGGGTGGTGGCATTCTGAGCCGGCACCACACGGTTATATATATATATTTTACTTTGGCATAGACAATTGACATAGAGAATGTATATATATATTGGATTTGATGGGTTTAATTTTTTTGCACGGAACCCTAATTATTTTTCTAAAATAAAAGTAGCCTTTTAGTTATTCTACTAGTTATTCCTTATAACATCAGCTATGTTCCACTGAAAGTCCCGTTGCAATCGGTCCAGCTTTTTCGGAGATTAGCGGGAACAAACAGACAGACAAAAAAATTACAAATGGCTTTGTTGTTGTAGGTACCGTATATACTTTCATATGCATTTAGTAAAAAGATATTATTTTGACATTACAAACAGACACTTAAATTTTATGTACAGACTAAAAATAACTGTAATTCCTGAAAATTTACAATTGAACAATTCGCCTTATTTAACCGTGATTCGCGGCGGTCTGCCGTACCCCCAGCGCTCATTACCACGTCGATCCGATACATTCATATATCAACCTGCAGGTAATTGAAACGCTCGGGTCCTTTCGACCTTAACAATCGTCATAAACTTGATATACGCGCGTGCAGGGTTAAGTTTTATTAGTTATGTACTAGCTGATTGGCAATTTAAGTAGTGCGCCTTAAGTCGAGTGGGAAATAAGCAGGAAAAAGGTTGTCTTGCAGATATGACACGAATTGAACTGTTAGACTTACATTAACAGATGCCATTTGTATTGTATATCGGGTGGTGTCCGGATTAAGAATAGATCACCACTCCATCTCCTCCCGTGGATGTCGTAAAAAGCGACTAAGGGAATCTAAACCAGAGGGCTGGGCAGCAGCGTCCCTTCTGTGAAACGATAGCCATAATGCGCTCACCAACCCGCCTGCCAAGCGTGGTGAGTATTGGCAAATACCACCCAGAATGATGACACAGTTCGGAAAATCTATGGGGGAGGCCTTTGTTCAGCAGTGGACGTATAAATGGCCGATATGATGTATTGTACACGGGTTACATTGGAAATACCTACTATGAGCTCTTAATCCTGATAGTACCTAAAGTGGTACTCGGCACTTCATTGAAGTTTCAAATCATTCATTAGGTTAAGAATTCCGATAAAATCGAAAATAATTTTGGCTTTAAATAGGTAACGAAGTGTCATCATCCATTCATCATTCATTCATCATTCATTCCTCATTTACTCATCATTCTTTCATCATTCATGCATCGTTCATTCATCAGTTTGAGATTTGTTGTACGCTATTGCATTGGGCTATGCCTGTAAAAGTAGTTGTAAGTGTGGATAAATAAATAAATAAATCATTTCAATCATTTATACATCCACTGCTGAACAAAGGCCTCTCCCATAGATTTACGAATATAATTGTTTCATAATTTTGGGGGGTGTTGCCGATACACACCACGCTTGGCATGCGGGTTGGTGAGCATACTGCGCTTTGGTGACTGTTCCACAGAAGGGACGGTGCTGCCCACCCCTCTGGTTTATAGAGTCCCTTAGCCACCTTTTACGACATCCTATTGGAGGAGATGGATCGGTGCTATATTCTTAATCCGGACACCACACTGAGGAAATATATGAATATACCTTTTTTTTTTTTTTTATTGGTGCCCAGTGGAATTTCTTCATGAACTTCCTTCGCCCCGGGGAAGGACGAAGGGGTATGCCGGACTCCTACCGGCTAAAACCACTGGGGCGGTCATCTTCGGCACCTAAGGGAGGCTCCAGGTCCTCGTATGATCACACTAGAGCCACCCACTGGTGCCACGCCTATTGGCACATCTCGGAGTGGGTGACTGTAAAGCGGTCACCCCCCAGGGGGATTGTAAAGGATCCCCCAAAGCGTCCCACGGCAGCGCGTGACCACATGCGTGCTACCGTCTTCTCTTGGGTCGCTTGGTGTGGGCACGCAGATTCCCCAATCTACGCACCCGCGAACCCAGAGGTCCCCTACCTTATAGCAACGGTAGCCTTATAGCACGCATATGAATATACCTACCAATCATTTGTTTATCAGCTTAAAAGGCAGGTGTATACTTATGAGAGAGCTATGCTTGCTATTTCTCTACAAGATCGAATCAGCAATGAGGTGATCCGTAGAAGAACTAAAGTTGCCAATATAGCTGAAAGGATTAGTAAACTGAAGTGGCAATGGGCGAGGCACATTGCTCGTAGAACTGATGGTCGTTGGGACAAAAGGTTCTCGAGTGGATACCGCGCACCAGAAAACACAGTTAGGATGACTTCCAACGAGATGGACAGACGACCTGGTGAAGGTCGCTGGGAGTCGTTGGATGCGGGCGGCAAGTAACTGGCCGTTGTGGAAATCTATGGCGGAAGCCTTTGTTCAGCAGTGGACGTCATTTGGCAGATATGATGATGATATTCTTGTAAGCTAGTTTAAATTATTCGTTTTCTGTGCCAATTTTCTAAATTTAATTATGTGCACGATTAAAGTACCCAAACAAAACCCACTCACGCGGAAATCATAACAGCCATTATGCCATAATCCTAAACTAAAACTAATTTCCATACACACAATTAGCAACAATAGTTGATTATTAAATGGACCAAAGGAAATCCGATGGTATTATCGGAAAATCTCAAGGGTGGGTACCAGGCTCCCTGAAGTCCGAAGCGGTCAGCGTGCCTAATCGCGCGAGAGGCATTATCTCGCGGCCAGCTTCGAGTTAATCGCCCGACGGCCTCTGATTAGCTAAGCTCCCAGCCTATCTGCCCCCCTGGTGTTCGGAATTATGCAGGCACGACTTGCTGCCTGACCCGGACGGGGAGATAGCGAGATAAAAACCCTACGTTAAAGTTTGATGGCATTTCTACGGGGCTTCAATGATTTATTATGAGTTTTTATCTTTGATGTTTGTAATGGGGTGTTGTGTGGGGAAATTAGATATTTAAATTAATGTTAATATTATTTTAAAGCGCTGATAGCAACATTTATTCTTACACGGCCTGTTTAAACATGTAGTATGTAGATATCTAACAAAACGGTAAAATTGTAAATATAAAATGAAAACAAATGGGTTAGTCTACTTTTTAATCAGTAGAATATTTAAATATGTATGCTCAGTAAGCCAATAAATAATTTAACTAAAACATGAACGACAAACAATACCTGGGGATGATGTCCGAAACGAGCTAGGGTTGACAAACAGATGAAAATGTGCAAAATAACACGGTATACGAACAGGCAACCAGTCAATCCATGGGCAAACAAGTTAATGAGTAGGTAAATTATCTTGTACAAGGCTACAGACGTTAGAAAAACACCTAACTCATCTAAATAAATTATTCTATTATTTGCAATTGCATGTAGTTTCGATTTGGCACCGGTTATTCCGGCGGGTCACAGTAAAAAATCATTGCCACAAGAAATATGCACATAGATTTGTAAATCACATACCCACATCATCCAGTTTAGGTCCACTGAATATGGGCCTCCCAATCATCATCATTATCATGTCAGCCGAATAAACGTCCACTGCTGGACAGAAGCCTCCTCCAAAGATTGCTACAACGACCGGTGTAGGTTTATGTTCTGTGCTCATTGGAGGTTTTGCCAGAATAGCCACGATTGGCAGGCGAGTTGGCGATCACAGTTTGGTTATAAATGTACTCGAAGCTGCTGCCCATCCACTCCGTGCTCATACTCCAGTATTGATGGGGTGGTGGTATTCTTATCCGGCACTACACAGCGGGCCCCCCAACTTTCACTACAATGAGCGCTCATATCAAGCTTGGCAGGCGGATAGGTAATCACAGTATGATTAAGAATACAGCACCACTCCATCTCCTCCCGTGGATGTCGTAGAAGGCGACTAAGGGAATCTTAACCAGAGGGATGGGCAGCAGCGTCCCTTCTGTGAAACGGTAGCCATACTGCGCTCACCAACCCGCCTGCCAAGCGTGGTGAGTATCGGCAAATACCCCCCAAAATGATGACACAGCTGTGAAAATCTATGGGGGAGGCCTTTGTTCAGCAGTGGACGTATAAATGGCCGATATGATAATACCGCAATACTCCGGATTGCCGCGCCCCATCCCTGAGGCACCTGCAGATAATTCACAGCCGCGTCCGATGCAAATGTCCGTATTATCAGCGCCATGCACGAAACACAGTTTGCGTATGCAAAGTGTTGTTTATTAAAATTAAATAAATACAGCCCCGCGATGGCAGACCGATGCTCTAGAGGTGACACCAGTGTTGAAGGGAAGCCTTCAAACGCTGTGAGAAGATAGCTAGATAGATAGATAAGCTTATATGAAAATGGGTCTTAGATTCACGTACGAAGTAGGTATTGAAAATATTGATTTGTAGAGATTTCAAGAACTTTAATCTTAAAGCAATATCTCTGTTGCGATTTCATTTTATTTTAAAGAAAATAAGTCTATACGTGGCATGTCTTTTTGTTGACTTCAAATCATTACATTTATTTTTGAGTCTGCTTACCACGATCAGTGCAACCTGGTCGAAACGTCAAGCTATTTAAATTTAGTAATGTCTTAGATTTTCGCGATTATTACACATTATAATAAAACACTTTTAAACGGATTCTATCGCGTATATTTTTGATTTTTATTTTCCTGACGTTTCGAATACTTTGCAGCATTCGTGGTCGCAGGATGACAGTCATCCTGCGAAAAGTGTTTTATTATAATATTTTAATGTAATTTCGCGTTTGTCCTCGTATCTTATTGCACTAGATATTTGTTAAAAAATATATAGTTTTCTTTAATTCTAGTAGTGAAAAGTTTAAACTATCCAAAGTTTAACAAAAGATAAATGAGACATACCTAATATTCGCAGTTCCATTTCAGGCATGAAAAATTCTACAACCTACAGCAATTCAGGATTAAATCGCTAGGCAGGACAATCCGAACAGCTCTTTGCTTAATTAAATCGATACTATCGAAAATTACCGAGTTTCTAGCAATCATCTAGATTTTATTCTCATCGGATTACACTGTACTTTCCACACTAGCAATTTTGCTTCTTAGAAACTGCAGAAAAAAGTAAGGGAAACACTTTCAGAGTTTCTGCGCGCCCGGGAGCGAAGTTCGTTCACAATCTAGATATATGGGCGAGTTAAGATGTGCATCTAAATAGCCTCTGCCACCCTGGTACCTAACTTTAGATTACTTGCACCAAGTTTTACCGACTTTTCCCCTGGTAAGTTTTCTACGGCTTGGGGAAAAATTTCCCGCGTGTAACCCATTCAGTTTGACTCAAATTTACTGCTCAACTTGGACGCTCCGTGTGTGTTCCTTAATCATATGCTTTTACAAAACAAATCAAGATGTGAGATACAAAATCTGTGTACTGGTACAAAATACCTGCATTTGAGGGTTGTGTTTAAGAGCAATTTGTGTTTAACCCATGCTATTTACATGGTGTTGCAAAACGGTAAGTTCGTAAAAAACTAAAGGGTAATTCCCATAAAAGTCGACACCACGAAACGACCCCATGCGGCCGCGAAGCGCCATAACTTGAAGGGTTCCAAGGGTTGACGGTTCATTAAGAATTCATAAGTGAAAACACTTTGACCGTGCATCTATTACGATGGTCCCGCAGGACGACGCCACCGAACCGATGCATTTTTAAAACAGGCATTCGATCGTAAGTTCCGGAAATTATAGGAAACAGGAGTTTGAACAAGTCCGTATAGTTTTAGAACTGTTCGTTTTCTCTGTGTTTACGTCATTGGGAATAAGTTGGAGCAAAGCTCCGTGTGTCAAGAGGCTGGTGCCCTTAAATTAATTGTTTAATCTTTAATTTACTGTTGTATCCTCACGTGTGCTAATAACAACGTACAGCGATCACCAATGTCAAGCCAAGCATGGTGATTACGGTAATAACCGCTCATTGTAGAGATTATTAGGAGGCCCATGTTCAGCAGGGCACGATTACAGGTTGACGTGTGTGTGGAGTACTTTTCCACAGACTCAGTCTGATGACGCTGTCGTTAATTCATCTGATACACTTAATTTAGTTTACGACCCTTTCTTTTATTCTTTTTTTATTATTGTTAGAAAAAACATTGCCCCCAAACTAGGATTTCACGTGTGTCGTGGGTGCGTTTACAGACATACATTTCACACACAATACACCCAGACCCGGAACAACTACCTGCAGATCATACAAATATTTGATCCGTGCGGGAATCAAACCCACGACCCGGAGCGCAGCAGTCGACTGTATCAGCCACTGCACCAACCGTGCCATCCTTATACTTTAAACAACACGGTTGACGCAGTGGCTAAGCAACTTCTACAATACCGATTGCGAGTTCGATTTCTTCGAACTAATATTTGTACGGTGTAATGAAATTATGCCTGAAATTTGTCTGTTAGGACAGTTAGTTATTTCGGATCTGGGCCTTTATGCATGTAGAATTTATGTGTGTAAAATCCGTAAACTGTGCCTATCATCATAACAGCCGAAGGATATCCATTACTTACATAAAACACTATACAAGGTTCCTCCATAGATTTCCAGAACGTATTTTTGGAGGGAATTTACCTTTTTTTATTGTTGCCCAGTGGAAATTCTTCATGAACTTTCTTCGCCTCAGGGAAGGGCGAAGGGGTATGCCGGACTCCTACCGGCTAAAATCACTGGAGCGGTCATCTTCGGCACCTAAGGGAGGCTCCAGGTCCTGGTATGATCACACTAGAGCCGCCCACTAGTGCCACGCCTATAGGCACATCTCGGAGAGGGTGACTGTAAAGCGGTCACCCCCCGGGGGGATTGTAAAGGATCCCCCAAAGCGTCCCACGGCAGCGCGTGACCACATGCGTGCCACCGTCTTCTCTTGGGTCGCTCGGTGTAGGCACGCAGATTCCCCAATCTACGCACCCGCGAACCCAGAGGTCCCCCGCCTTATAGCTACGGCAGGGGGGGTTTCAGGCGTATGGGAATAAGGCGTCAGGGCAGTTGTTACCCCGGTGCCGTCTCCTCCTTTTTCGAGCGGGATCGGTCCAGGAGGGAATTTACCTAGTACTCATTACGCTTGGCAGGTTGGTGAGCGCAGAATGGCTGCTGTTCCACAGAAGGGACGCTGCTGCCCATCAAGTTTAGAGTACCTTAGTCGCCTTTTACGCTATCCGCGGGAGCAGATGGAGTGGTGACCACACGTAAAGAAGCTGTACCCATGACACCGGAGAAAGTGAAAAATGGAGTATCGGCAAAAAAAAGCGCTTACCTTCGAATACCAAAACACCTCTCACATTTAAGACGCCCTTAACTATTTGAGGAGCCTGTTACCCTACAATGTTGGCCGTGTACAGACAGACAGCTTAAAAATACAACTTAATCATTCCAAGCCTAACTTCTCTATCAAACCAATCTATCTTTTATCAAAGAACATTATGATTAAAGTTGTAAATAGCCGCTATGCAAAGCATGCTCCACTTCACGCATTTGTATTACACTTGCTGTAAATGCAGGTGTCCTAGTACATCTGGATGAGACGTCAAGCTATTGATAGGGTTTTGATTAACGCGGCAAGAATTTATCTATGAAATGGATAATTTATGTAAATAAAAAACTGGAACTAGTCTACTGGTGGGTAATTAATGATTTAGCAAAAGTCGATTGAAGGTTAACTATAAGGGTAATTTAATGAATAAATAATGGTAACACTTTGGTTCTCTACGAATGCTAAAATGTAAAAACTTTCATACGATTTTTCTAATATTGCTCGCATAATAAATAAACCTTCTTTAATTCACTATCTAATAAATTAATGTTAGTTGGCGTATAATGTTATTATCAACAATAAAAATAATTTATTTCTAACTGAAATACTAGGAAATGAAATTCTAGGATTTCTCCTGTGTTGTGGGTGCATTTACAAACACAAATTCCACACACAATACATCTAGACCCGGAACAACTACCTACTGATCGTACAAATATATGTTCCGTGCGGGAATTTAACCTACGACCCGGTGCGCAGCAGCCAACTGTATCAGTCACTGCACCAACCGTGCCGTCAACATTGACCAAATTCAGTTATTTATGCATTTAAAAATCTTATTATAAAACTTATAGTATTTTTTTTCACCCGTAAAATATTATGCTGCAACGACCCAATACTAAATAGCATAAAAATGTGTACAATTATTCAGAAATGTAGATAAAATTAGAAATTCAAAACCGAATTTAATAGAAAGTATTTTGCGATTAGAATTCTTAAATATTCTACAGATCTTTTATTTTTTTCTTTCTTAAAGAAAAACGTTGCCCCACACTAGGATTTCTCCTGTGTCGTGGGTGCGTTTACAGACATGAATTCCACAAACAATACACCCAGACCCGGAACAACTACCTGCAGATCATACAAATATTTGTTCCGTGCGGGAATCGAACCCACGACCCGGAGCGCAGCAGTCGACTGTATCAGCCACTGCACCAAAACCTATCACCATTTAACAGCCAACCTGCCTGCTAAGCGTGGCATTATGGCAAAACCCCCTAATGAGCACAAACAAAGAAAGACCGGTTATTGTGGAAATCTTTAGGGAAACCTATGTCCAGCAGTGGGCGTTTAGTTCGGCTCAATGTATGAAAATGATGATCTCCAAAGTGATACAGATACGAAATTTCATTTTTAAATTTTAACCCGTTTCGTGATATTCTCTTTTAAGTTTCACTTTAATATCTTTTTGAAGCTGACTGAAGCTAGAATAATATTTGAGCAATATTTATTATAAGACAAAACAAAAACGGCTAGGGACCGTTCACACAGTCGACGGCTGCCATTACGTTTGGTGTGTACCGGCCCTTAAGGAACCCTTTTTACTTAAATAATGAGAGGTATCTATAAAACCGTGAAAGCTGAAAATAATTAACCTTTCCGTGATACTAGGACCTCATGGTTATTGAAGAAGTAGATAAAGTCATCAGTGTCAATAGTAAATTAACGACTGCAGTAAATGGAAATGGTGATATTTTAAGTTGCGTGTATTTAGATGCAATGGGCCGTTGTTAATTATTGTTTTTTTGTTTTGCATACGCCATTGACAACAACATTTATTTAAAAGTACTAACACTATCTTCATTTCTCTGAAGCAACATTGATGTATTTCAATGATGGATAACCAATTAATTTGATATTCTTGTACTACATATAAGCGTGTAAAAACAGAAAGAGCACGTACATTTTCCGTACGACATTTCAAAATGTTTATAAAAACATACCTAAACAAAATTCATTCAACGTACTTCATTCCAAGATAACGCAAAATGTTACATTAAGAAACATTATAAAGCTCAAAATAAGGCGAAAACAATATATCTTCGGTAACCCCGCAGTCATCTACATGGAAGCTTCGGGACAGCGCAGGTGCGACTCTGTCACATAAATAGGAATACCTTCCACCCTTTTTAATATACCCTAGATTTGGTATAACACCCTGATATAGGGACTCAAAGAATATAAGGGGTTTTCGCGCAATATAACTGTGACATTCGAATACATTAATCAAAGTGCGAGCTTCGCGCGGGATTTTTCGCTTGATATTGTGTCCGTAACTTATGGTCTCCTAGTAGCTTAATATCTTGGTGCATACTAGTTTTGGATATTGTCCTCGTTATTGATTACACTGGATACATTTTCTCAAATTTTCAAACAGCGTAGAAAAGAAAAATCAATTTGGTTTTCATAGGTAATTTGCTTTTAAATCACGCACACGGGGTCCGGGATTTCAGAGGAAAACTCCGGACTCTAAACGAATATATATCTAGAGTCATGTCACCCTAGTATAATTTCACCCACGAGATCAAATCTTATCCATCTTGTCACAAGATAGAACATTCCATATCTGTGTCTAATGCTTCTGTCAGATTATAATGACCCTGACATAGTCTAAGTAAGGATGCCACGTATACTTGTTATTAGCTATTCTGTGGTCCCTAGCCGTGTCCACCCATATCCTGCGTATCTTCTCATGTCCGTAAGTCACTCTCTAATAGAGGATACGTGAGGATCTCTCTTTGTGCATAGAGATGTAACTGAGCAATGTAATTTGAATGGTAGAAAACAACGACCGATGCGCTTTGTCTTAAGTAATTGCAGAGTAAGTATGAAAGTATTTAAAGTAGTGATGTCCGGATTAAGAATGTAGCACCACTCCATCTCCTACGGTATATGTCGTAAAAGGCGACAAAGGGACTTTAAACCAGAGGGATGGGCAGTAGTGTCCATTCTGCGTTCACTAACCCGCCTGTCAAGCGAGGCGAGTACTGGCATATTCCCACCCAAAATAGGGGAGGCTTTTGTTCAACAGTGGACATCCTTTGGCCGATATAATGACTGATAGTTTTTTATTTTATTAAAATAAATATGTATCATAGTAATGTCTTAGGTTTTCGCGATTATTACACATTATAATAAAACAAATTTTAAACGGATCATAAACTAATTTTTTGATTAAAATTGTACGGTAGATAAAATAAAATAACTTTTTTAAATCTGTAACGACGCCTGTCACCTAAGTCATCCTGCGACCACGAATGCTGCAAAGCATTCGAAACGTCAGGAAAAACAAAAATATATAATATACGCGATCTAATCCGTTTAAAATTGTTTTATTATAAATATATGTATCATTTCATGTCAGTTTATGCAAAAGAATTTTTTTTAAATTTATTTTATAATTTATGTACACACAGAGTGAATTGGTTTGGTTACAAAATGTAACCTAACCAATTCGCTCTGTGTGTATATAAATTATTAAAAAAAAATGTTTCAAAATGTAATGACACTTGAAGTATGTGGCCATAAAGGAAAACGTTGACCGAAAAATAGGATAATTATTGATTTTTTCTTATTAACTTTGTTGCAAAATTTACAGTATCATATCCCGCAAATGAACACTACGTGTACTACTCGATTTAGGGTATTATCCGAGGGTTAGGTTGCCTCACTGTTTAATTAACGAATTCTAGTATTTGACTACAACACTTAAAGCTGCATATATCTGGCAACTTCGTCTTTCCATTCACCTTTGAATGACATTCTGGTGGACGTCACATACATCAGTGGGGCAAACCGGCTCTTGCATGATAGCGCGTAAAAGTATGACTCTATCCGATTTGAGACGGTGTTTCTCTTTCCATGTCCTAATTTGTAAAAGAAAGCTTCGAATCGTGTGTCTAGGTGCAAAATATTGGGCGTACATTTCATACAGAATAACTCTCCTATAAATAATTTGAAAAAAAAAAAAAACCTAATTCTACGTAATATTATTCAAAAAGTACACGAACGCCCGTATCTAGTAACCTGAGACCCGTGTCCAGTATAGATACACGTTATCTTAACGACCCCTCCCCGGGGGTAGGATTCACCCCCGATACACTGGCCAGATATGGAACGGCCAATTTTGGTCAACTCTACCTCCGTTACGACTCTTGTTGTTTTGATCTGCTGATAACTTACCATCAACTATTGTTGTTGATGACTTGTGTTTTTGTAATGTGTTTGTAATTATGTTAACGATTTGGAGTTGGATGAAATAGGAGAAAAATATAATATATAATTTGCTTATATTGATTGATTGATTGAAATTGATTGAAATCACTATATAATATTGCCCAGTTACAGTATTATTAAAATTTATTGTGGGAGACTGGTGCCTAAGCTAGGCCGAAGCCTGTGTTTCAGGTGACCAGGCCTTCCATGAGTCCAGAAGTCCAATTTTGCTCTTTCATAAACTGTGCCATTTATTGTTTTTCCATTTTCATCTTCTTCGTGTATGTGACTCTATCGAGTTGTTTCCTATTGTTAAAGTTCTCTTGATGAATACTCTCCAATACGTTGATATAATAATAATATATATATATATATACCAAAATATCATGTATATACGCAAGAACATTATTAGTTTCAATAAAAAAAGTGACGTGCACAATTTAAATACTCGCAATAAGAACAAGCTTGTCTTGCCTGGCTTTAGACTTAGTAAAACCAGCAAGTCGTTTATCGGAAACAGTGTTAGGTTCTTCAACAAAATTCCTTCTAGGATTACCGATTTGCCAGAACTACACTTCAAATCTTTGATTAAACGTGTTTTAATGTCGAAGGCCTACTATAGCATAAATCATTACATCGATGATAAAGATGTCTGGCATACGATTCCCTTCTGCACACTGCGACCCTCTGGCGCTGTATAATTTATTTTAACACATCTTATATTGGATATGATTGCAAGTGTTTTAACTTGCAATCAAGGGTTTAATATTTAAACATTGGAATTGATTATATTATTAATGTAAAATAAGTTGACATGACCCATTTAAGTTTTTTAAGTTATTTACTTAAATATTTACACCTTGACATTATATACCTTGACATTTGACTTGACTCAGTTGAAATTACATATTTTTTTATGTTATTTACTTATATTCAATAACTTGACATTATCTTGAACAAATTCATTTAACATTTCATTTCTATTAATGTTAGTTTCTTATATTTAATATTATGACATTGACTATTAGTTATTGTTAATATTGTTCTTGTAACATTATATTATAATATTCATACGAAACTGTAAATGTGTGAGAATCATGTAGCCATTGATGTTATTTTTAGTACTTATATTGATTGTCTTTTGCCTGGCTGTATTGGTCTGTCATACTCACTAAAATGTCTTGCTGGCGGTGGTGTTGTGTATCGGGTCGTTCGGTTCCCTACAATATGGTTGAGCTAAGCGATGCTGATGCATGCGTCATGCTCGTGAACGAGTGCCGTTTGTTGGGACTGGTCAGCCGTTAACTGCCACGGCAAATAATTTATTATTATAATTTCATTGTGGTATGTTCCATCTTTACACATTGTCCTACATTTTTCTCGGTATATATATTACAATAATGTGTATCAATCAACATTGTAATCTCAATTATTTTAAAAGAGTATCCATGGAGTTTCTTGCCGGCTCTTCTCCATGAGATCAACTATTTGGAACCGTGCAACTTAGATTCTGACGTTTCATAAGTGCCAATATTTGGTTTATTTGAAATAAAAAAAATTGACTTTGACTTTTGACTTTTTATAACTTTATCAGGCCCCGATACTGGTTGATGTTGTTCTTTATAACCCGGTTATCATCTTGCACCCCATGCATGCCCACTTTCGCTGCAGACAACATCCTGATATAACAATAAACTTGCCGATCTAATAAAATGTCTATACTATGGCTTTGATACACCCAATATTGGCGATTTATCAAAATGCATTTTCAATTTTTCATATTAAGACCAAAGCGTGCAGATATTAAGTCCAAGGCATTCATACACATAAAAAGTTCCTGAGTTTCCATTATGAAGCTCTAGAGCCCGCTTTAGGTGCCGAAGATGACCGTCCCAGTGGCTTTAGCCGTTCTTAGAAGTCCGGTATTTCCCTTCGCCCTTCCCCAGGGAGGAGAAAAGTCAAGAAAACAATTCACGGGGACAAACAAAAAGGGTTTCCATTATGAAAAGTGACCTATAAGCTACATTAAATTATTTTTACTTCTGAAGTAAATTTAGTCCAAATCGATTTAAACGTTACAGGGTAATTGAAGTTTACTGGTAGAGAATGTCTCATGGCATTAAGCCGCCTTGTATACATCAATGTACATTTCTTCATCATCATAATCATCATCATAGTGCCGGTTACATACTGTCCGCATCCAACAACTGCCAATGACCTTCATCAGGTCGTCTGCCCATATCGTTGAAGGTTGTTCCACGTTGCGTGTTCCAGTGCGCGGTCTCCATTCGAGAACCCTTTTTACCCAACCGCCACCAGTTCTACGAGAAATATGGCTCACCCATTGCCACTCAGCTTACTTATCCCTTCAGTTATGTCGGCAACTTTAGTTCTTCTATCGATCTCATCATTCCTGACTCGATCTCTTAGAGGAATACCTCTCTCCATAGCTCGTTGAGTGACCTTAAGCTTCCTTATGAGGCCCATAGTGAGCGACCACTTCTGCGTCCCATACGTCATCGCTGATAACACACTGGTTAAAGACTCGTCTTGAGGCACTGCGGTATTGTTCATAAAAAGACGTTGGCAAGTTTCCCAAACGCTGCCCAGCCGAATTAAATTCGACGATTGACCTTTTTCTCGAAATTGGACCTGACCTGAACTATTTTTTGATGAACAAATATTTTTTAAGTAAATGCTAATGAAAGTCGAGCTCAGTTTTGGTATCTTTATTAGTGAGCTTACCACCCACTTCTGGCTATATACTTCCCACTTATTAGACAGTGATGATGTGCATACTTGTTTAATGAGACGCAACTAGCAATGGATGATTTACTGAAAAATTGTGCAATCGTGTATTAGACTATCGATTTATTCACCGACGTCAAATAACAATCGAATGAAAATTAATGATCGAATACAATTGCGCGCAAGTCTTCAACTTGTATATAAAAGCTCATCTGTTAACCATGGTGTCAAAAAAGGTCGTCAGAATGTTCGCCAGCTATTTCGTGTAATTTCAGTTCCAGGTAGGTTCCGGAGAAGGCAAACATTAACTGTAAACCACGCACAGGAATGAATAACAATCTAGAAACATTCGAATTATATCGATTGTTATTCAAATTGTACACGATACGAACGATAGTTTTTACTAACAATCACGCATGGCTAAACTCGACTCATCCCACTGTAAATTACATGAAAAAAAAACTGAAAACTAATATTAAAACTTAAGTTTTTACTTGAATAACTATATGCACTGTAATAATTCTAGAAGGAAGGAAACACATCAGCTCATATCCCTTGATAGGCGTATAAAATCTTCTGTGTATTGGTGGTGCAATGGGGATGCTCTCGGTAACCCTAAAGCCTTTCGCGAATAAGACAAAAATAGAGAAATATTCAAGAAGAACTATTTTGTAGAACCCTATCTATCTTACCTACACACGACAGCAAAAACATGTTATATTATAAGTTAATTAATACTTTTAGTAACACGATATTCTGAGTGACGAAAGGGTTATTGTTTACGAGGGTAGTGAGATCAGGTCCCCGAATAGATTATCCGAGTTAAAGTATACTAAGTTTACTTAGGATACTTGACTGTTACGGGATTAAGGATATATTCAAGCGGTTGCCGTTTGGGGGTGGACAAACAGGTTGGCGGATAACAAGGAGGGTACGCTAAATAATAATAATGTATGGAGAAACGTTATGTTGCGATTTTTAGGGTTCCGCACATTGTAATGGAAAAACTAAATCATCGTATGTCATCCTCAAACTTTCTCGAATTGAATACATGATTTTAAGACAGTATCCGGTCTATTCGCGCTCAGATTAATATAAATAGACGAAAATACTCCTCTTTAATCGTGACCACGGTCAATGCAACTGGATCGAAACGTCGTGGTTATGCAAAATATTCATTATCATCATTTCGGCCGAATGAAGTCTACTGCTGGGCACAGGCCTCCCCGAAGATCACCACAACGACCGATATAGGTGTGTTGTGGGCTCATTGGGGGGTTTTGCCATAATCGCCACACTTGGCAGACGGGTTGGCGATCGCAGTTGAGTTGTTAATATACTCGAAGGACGCTGCTGCCCATCCTCCGGCTAATCCCTTAGTCGACTTCTACGACACCCACGGGAGGAGATGGGGTGAGAGAATATTATCTTAATATTATTCTGTGCGCGAATAGACTGTCTTAACTGTCTTAGAAATCATCGAATGTCTGTCTGTGTGTCAAGGCCCTTTTTTGTCACAAATGGCTTAAGATCATCATCAGTATAGCAGCCAAAAGTTCACTGCTAAACATAGACCTCCTTCAAAAACGTCCGTTTACATGGCGTGTGTCGTCATTCTAAGAGCGAATTTGCCAGTACTCACCACGCTTGGCAGGCGGGTTGGTGAGCTTAGAATGGCTGCTATTATACAGAACGGGCGCTGCTACCCATCCCTTCGGCTTACAGTCCCTTAGTCGTCTTTTACGATATCCACAGGAGGAGATGGAGTTAGTGCTATATTCGTAATCCGGACACCACAAGAAATAGACTATACGATTCATCATCATCATCATTTCAGCCGAAAAGCATCCACTGCTGGACAGAAGCCTCCCCCAAAGATTATGTGCTCATTGGGAGGTTTTGCCATAATCGCCACGCTTGGCAGACGGGTTGGCGATCGCAGTTGTTATAATTGTACTTGAAGGATGCTGCTGCCCATCCTTCGGCTAATCCCATAGTCGCCTTTTACGACACCCACGGGGTGAGATGGGGTGGTGGCATTCTTAGCCGGCACCTCACGGTATTAAGGCATTATACGATTACATTTCATCAAAATCACAAATATGTGGTCTGTATGGGGATCGAACCTGCGAGCTCTTGCATAGAAAGCGACGCTGACCCACTGCGCCAGCGGTGCCCGTAACTGTAGTTTGATGGTATGTTGAATGTTCTACATTACATATTATAACTTTCTATTTGGTATCATATTTTTCCTAAACTTTATTGGCATCTTTTTATCTTCCAGATAAATCATTTGCAAACCCAGTTCTAGACTGCCATATACTGGACATCGACAAATAACTTTTGAAAATTATGGTCGAAATTCACTGCTTACTATTTTTACCTCAGACGAGCAGAAAAAAGCTGTTTTAAGAAATTTCGTCACATTAAATGTGGTTACACGATTATCCTTTGCTAGGAACGAACACACTTGACCATTTTTTATTAACCCTATCAATCGTGCGAATTCCATTTCACAAGATTCAAATTTCTGCAAAATGGAATTCGAAGACGCGATCCGAACATTCATCTATCTCTTTCGAATGTATGCTATAGACGTACATTTCTATCTTTGTCGCTCACTCTATTTCCGGCAGTTCCTGCTACGTCCGCATTTAACGTCGTGGACCTAAAAAGTGGGTAGTTTTCGGAAATCTGCTTCGCGGATGGCCGGAAATGATTTCTGTCCGCTAGGGGATGGGATGGATTTAGGTGGACAGACGTGACAATCGTGTGTAGATTAAAAAATCCGTTTTTCGTGGGGTGGGCAGACAGGATGGTATCTAGTGAATTTTATATTTGCTTTGATAATTACAGTTAAGTTTACTTTTTTGGCGGTGATGAGAGTAAAATAGGGAGCTACGTATGCATACCGTCACGAAAACCCGACAGTATGTAGTTGGCCATCAAAGATCATCAATTAAAAGTGCATATTTATTCTCATTTAGACTCGTTTATATGCCAATACATATTTTAACTGTATTAAAATAAATATCATATGAGGCGCTCATAGCCAATTGCACTCACTGATCGGTAACCGATCGGCGAAGTTAAGCAACGCTTGCTGCGGACAGTCTATGGATGGGTGGACTTATGACAGTGATGAGTGACTTTGAACAGAGCGTCTCCGTGCTTCGGAGGGCACGTAAAATAGTGTTGATTGGAAATTCTTCATGGAACTTTCTTCGCCCCGGGGAAGGGCGAAGGGGTATGCCGGACTCCTACCGGTAAAACCATTGGAGCGGTCATCTTTTGCACCGAAGGGGGGCTCCAGGTCCTCGTAAGACCACACTAGAGCCGCCCATTGATGCCACGCCTTTAGGCACATCTCGGAGGGGATGACTGTAAAGCGGTCACCCCCTCTAGCGGAGGGCAGGCGGCTGTAAAAAAAGCCGCCCCCCAGGCACTTATCAGGGAGAATTGTAAAGGATCCACAAGTCTGGCTGGTTTCTGTGCTGAGCATACGGCGGCACGTGACCATGTGTGTGCCACTGTCTTCCCGGGGGTCACTCGGTATGAGGACACAGACTCCCCAATCGGCGCGCCCACGACCCCCGTCTTGGAAGTACCTACCTATATTTTTTAACGGGCGTACTATTTTTTCTTTTAAATCGTCGGCTTGGGCCCGGCCTCACAGTAGGATTTCTCATGTGTCGTAAGTCATAGATATAGTTTGAGACATAAATGTCTAACACTCAGACCCAAATCAACTCGACGGCACGGTTGGTGCAGTGGCTGATACAGTCAGCTGCTGCGCTCCGGGTCGTGGGTTCGATTCCCGCACGGAACAAATATTTGTATGATCTGCAGGTACTTGTTCCGGGTCTGGGTGTATTGTATGTGGAATTCATGTCTGTAAACAAACCCACGACACAGGAGAGATCCTAGTGTGGGGCAATGTTTAAAAAAACAATTATCTCTTGATAATACAAATATTTTTCCGTGAGGTGATCGAACCTGCGACCCGTAGTACAGAAAGCCAATCCACCGCGCAAACCCTGCCGTCAAACATTCCCAACCAAACTACATTTCGCAGACATTACGCTCACCCTTCCAAAACCACACCTTACCACCATCCCGTATCCTAGCACATATATAACTACCCCCGTCCGAAGAAATAAACATTTTTATAACTTAATTTGCTGTCCACCCGCGTTTGTCGCTTTAATATTAATAAATTCTCATTGGCTGGATTCGCTTGCAATTTGCCCTTGCCGTCCAAAAGTAAAACTTACGACGCACCCTTACTCCTAAATAAGTAGGGGTGGCTCGAAAAAAAGAAAAATCCAGTAATATTTCCGTAGAGAACATTGGTGGTCTGATATTGGAATTGTCGTTACTTACAGGGTTAAAAGAAAATGTTTAATCGTAAATCTCGTCTGAGCACCATCATCATATCATGAAAAGGTCGTCCACTGCTGAACAAAGGCCTCCCATAGATTTCCACAACTACCGGTCACATCCAACGACTCCCAGCGACCTTCACTAGGTCGTCCGTCCACCTCGTAGGAGGTCGTCCCACGCTGCGATTTCCGGTGCGCGGTCTCCACTCGAGAACCTTTATGCCCCAACGGCCATCAGTTCTACGAACTATGTGCCCCGCCCATTGCCAGCTTCACTTTACTGATTCTTTCAGCTATATCGGCAACTTTAGTTCTTCTACAGATCTTCTCATTTCTAATTCGATCTCGTAGAGAAATACTAAGCATAGTTCTCTCCATAGCTTGCTAAATCACCTTGAGCTTTCTTATGAGGCCAAATCTCGTCTGTCCCGCTTAATAGACGTCCACTGCTGCACAAAGGTCCATCCATCCCATCGATTTCCACAATTGTGTCGACATTTTGGGGGGAATTTGCTCACCACGCTTGACAGGTTGGTGAGTACAGAATGACTGCTGTTCCACAAAAGGGATGCTGCTGCTTCTCATCTCATCTTTCCAGTTTATTTCCTTAGTTGCCTCATCATCATATGGCGTGACCCATAGATTTCAACAATTGTGTCATCATTTTGGAGGGGAATTTGCCAGTACTCACCACGCTTGGCAGGTGAGTCGGTGAGCGCAGAATGGCTACTGTTTCACAGAAGGGCCGCTGCTGCCCATTCCTCTGGTTAGAGTCCCTTAGTCGCCTTTTACGACTTCCACGGGAGGAGATGGAGTGAGCATCACATCATATTCTTTATCCGGACACCACACGGATGATGTTTTGGATATATCCGGATTAATATATTCAAAAATAATCTAACATATAATTAGTCATTAGAAAAAACTATTATTGATATTGATGTTCACCCGCAAATCATATTTGAAACTCGATAATTGACAAATTATTATAAACTTGTTAAGTAACTTTGTTGTTTTTTAATGTATTTTGTTGTTTGTTAATCGTATTTGTATATACTGCTCTGACAGTAATGGTAATGGTCTCTTAATGACTGTAAGAACTATTGTTCAACACCCGTATATCGCAAAATAAATTATAAAGTTACTATTTCGAAATCTAGCTTTGATGATTTTGACGATTAAACATTATTTTTTTCTACTTAATCAGTTTTTTTTTTTGAAATATTAACAATTAAACACGAAATAGATACCGGAAATACTTTGTCATTGCCTCTATGAGATAAGAAACTATGAATAAACCAGTCCATGGTTCAAAATCAGCCAAGAAAACCACACCTAGGTAGGTCGTATCATGCAAGCATTTATCTTATGAATTTATCTAGGTTCATTCCACCGCGGTGGTTCGCAAAGGCAACCTGAGCCTTCGGTAATACTACACCGCTAGACGCATGGATATACCTGGCATTTTATGTGGCCCTAGTACATTATTATAATTGCTTTAATGTCGATATCGAATTTTTCTATCATATAAGCATGACTTGCACTTCAGTTATTTTATATAGTACCTTAAAAGTCAACTGAAGAATCTCTCAACGTCTTTAAAGACTACACAACAATACCAGTCGGAGGATAAGCAGTACATGGTTAACGTCGTCCTACTTTTTCCCTTCGGATTGGCTTTCAGTCTAATTAGCTGGAGAAAAACTCTTTATAAACAATCCTTATTTTCTAAGTTTATTGTTAAGCAAAGAGGATGACAAAAATAGTCTAACATCCATAAATTAATAGGACAGGACCGTAGGCTGAGTATTACCAACATTTGATTTAAAATTCGAATGTGGATATTTGTTAGAGTCGCGAAATAGACAATGAAACTTTTTTGAATAGACGAATGGTCGCTCGCAGTCTAGTGTTGCTTAAAAATCGACAATCGATCTATCGATAGGACTAACCCTAAAACATTCATACTATCGATTGGTCTATCGTTAGTATCGATATTATACAATAGTATCGATACTATCGATAGTATTACATGATTTTTGACAATAGATACTATCGATAGTATTGTTGCAAAGCTCCCAATCAATGCTATCGATACTATTGATAATATCGTTACTATCGATAGGGCAATCGATAGTATGAGTGATTTGGGGTTATATGACACTATCGATTGACTATCGATAGCCTATCGATTTTTAAGCAACACTATCGCATTCGTCTCTTATCCACAAGTCGGTACAAGTTGATTTTCACCCGCAAATCAAAGCCCCATTTCTCCTATTCTATGGTGAAAGTCCAAGAATGAGGAAGATTAACACTGCGTAATATTCAGTTCCTTGTTTAAATTAATTTAAATTATCTCCATGTCTGGGAATTTCTATGTAAGTTTCTGGGTTAACAATCGAGTGTCGTGTTTGAATGGTTCGCAATTGCATCTCAGCTCGCTTGTCTTGTACGTCGTGCGTCGTGCAGAGAAACTGTTCATGTAAATTGTTAATACAGCTGTGGTTTGAGGTTGGATCAACATAATGTAATTTAAAAAGTTCTGTTGAACTTAATTTAGGTAAATCTAAGCTAGGTTTAAAGCCCAAAATTTCGTACAAGAGAGGGTTAGTTTTAAATAGTGCCACCAATCCATCTGACCATGTGGTTTAAAAATCTAAATTATAACTACCATCGTTTTAGAACATCAACGATTACAGAATGTCCATTTTCTACCGTAATGAAAGTGACGGTAGTGACGGGTGCTCATCAGGTTACCACATGTAACGTAGAATGTCAGTATCTAAAAATGACAATACATCATAAATAACAATTATTTGTTAAACACAGAAGTTGTAAATATAACCCAAACCCAACAATAAACATTAAAAATAATTCTTACAATCAAAATAACAATGTCATTATACGATACGAAACGTTATAAATTACCAAGAGATCATAAGTACAAGCAACTGAGCGCACCCAAAAACAATATGGAGTCTTGTCGCGCGACGGGCGCCCTGTAGCGGGATTATTACAGACTTATAATTATTTTTAGCCCCCCGAAAGGGCTTAAGGCAGCTGCGTAGGATTTGTACTAAGACTGGCGTTATTCAATATTATTTTCTTTCGGGAATTTTCGTGGGGAAGCGTTCCAGGTGAGGCATTATGTGAGATTTGCAGCGTCTGTGAGGATTTGACGATTAACGAATGATATAAGCCGAAAGTTTGCGTTGTGTAAGATTAGTGATTTTGATTTTAACCGCAATGGATTTGTTTATATTTGTGTGAATTTTACAGGTTTCATGTTCTGTAACAAGGAAATAAAACTTTATCGTCGGGACAGCCATTGTTGTTTTTCACCTAAGCATTCTCTCGCAACAAACTAAGCGTTATTCGTACAAAATATATGAAATTCAAACACTACCGTCATTACACGTACCACGGACAGTTTTAAAATTCAAAACGCTCCCAGTCACGGACATTCAGATTGTTACCAATATCGCATGCACCGTTCTGAATTTAAATTCACATACAATACTCACGATTCCGCGTTAGCCACCAGATCATTTCACTTCCCTTTTTGGTCGTCGAGCGCTCGCTACCGAATTAATTCAAACGCTTCATTCGATTCCATCGAGCCACTGTAACTACGTAATCGCATATCAATCGTTCCATATTCGAACACTCGACCTTTGTGGTCAAGGATTTGAACGTGGGACAACCATTCATTTGTTTCCCGCCAGCGGTCGCCGACCAATCAGCGGCGCGCTGCGCAGGTGTCGCGCTGTCAGCGCGTGGCGTTCCATTTCCCGCAGCGCGTAATCGAATGAATATTACAAATGTCAAACTGACAGCTATGCAGTTTCACTCCCGATATTTGGGTCAACCGCTCTTTTTACGCCGATTTCAAGTATTGTCTATGAACGACCGCGTTTCATCGTTCTTGTCCGCAATGTATAGAAATTCGCGAACTTTAAAATTTTATCGTCCGAAGCCGATTTTGTTGACGCGTCCCGACCTACACCGGAACTGTTTTACAGGAGCCCGTAATGAAAGCACTTAGCGCTAAGCGAAGCAATTATAAGTAATTTTGAAAGTGGTAATGGGCGCGGACAAGCGATGCGCAAAAACGCGCCAAACATAACGCGCTAAAAGCTCCCTAATTCGATTGTCGGCGTATACTTTTTAAAGTTCGAGCTAACCGGCGAAATGGCTCGAAATTTTCAATATCCAAAAGAGAAATTATTTAAAAAAATAGCGGAGGCGTAGATATTTTAGGGGAGGAGGCTAATTGTGAAGACTCACCGAAGATTGTAATTAAAACTCGCTCTTGTAACTCAGCGGGAGCGTACGGAAAATTCTTGGAATTCATAGTCATAAAGAAAGTAGGATTGGAGTCGGCTCGCTTCGAATGAAACAGAAATACCGGGGCTCAGGCGACTTTGTGAGCGTCACCTGAACTGCGCTGAGCGTACCGAGCGCCTTCTTCGGCCCTGGTGATTTATGGCCGCGGATCCGGACCGGTAATGAAATTGCACCCTCTCTCCTCCCCTGTCACCCTCCCCCGAGCGCCGGTATCCATTCTAGAAATTACTACGCAACACTGAGTCGTGCACTTACGATTGTCTCGCCTCCCTGATATCCTGGTAGTCTTATGCTAATGTTTACTTTTTGTTCAAATTTCATCAATCAATTTAAGTTGGGGGTTCATTCAGATCGATCGGGCGACTTTTTATTTGAATTTGTTTTGTAAAAGTCAGGCAGGCACAACCAATTTTTCTGCACAGTAAACTCCAGAGAGAACATCGGATAATAATACATTTAAAGTTAATTATAACTATAAATACAGAAGTTAATTTATAAAGGAGCTAAATCTTCACACAATATCAGAAAATCCGGCCGCTTTCTGGCTCAGAGAAACGAGTACAAGTCATTTGGAACATCGAAAACCCTATTTTGCTAATAGCCAACAGAAATACCAGGACCTAAACTGAAAACAAAAAGGGAAAACATGAAAAAATAACATAATTCCGGGCGCGGGAAATTGCGATTTACGCGGGAAAATGCCATAAAACACATACATAGGCATTGTTGGGTAACTTTTAAAAATGGATCACAATGGCGCATTGAGCGTGACGCAGCCACAGCGGTGGACCGCCGACGCTTTTCAATTAAAAATTCCCGCCACCAATAAAATTTTCATTTGGCTACAAAGATTTCGTTAGTTACTGTTAACTGGAAACAGTGGTTAACGCAGTATAAACTTTGTCTTCCCGTATTTTGTGAGATTAGCACGGTTTGCGAATGAAAAGCAAAAGAAAAGATTACCATTAAGAACACTGCGATGACAGTAACCACGTCAGGAAAAATGTCACTAATTAAAAGTATGGGCAAATAAATGACCGCTCTTCAATTAATCTCCTTATTTGCTTCTTTCACGTTCATACTTTGCGAAAGGAAAATAGCAAGAGAGTAGAGAGAGTGAGAATAGGAAGTAGCACTACCATGTAGAATTCCATCCAACCTTAATTTAACCGTGTAGTAGATGTCTATTGACTATAAAAGAAGATTCGATTGATAATAATTAAATGCTTTCGAATCATTGCTTTTATTTCCGTGTGGTGTCCAGAATAAGAATATAGCACCACTCCATGTCCATGTGGATGTCGTAAACAGCGACTAGGCGAAACGAAACCAGAGGGATGGGCAGCAGCGTCTGTAGAGCAGCAGCTATTCTGCGCACACCAAGCCGCCTGCCAAGCGTGGTAAGTATTCCTGCTATTGGCAAGTTCTCACCAAAATAACAGAATTGTGGAAATCTACGGGGAGGCCTTTCGGCAGTGGGTTTGGTTGATATGATGACGATGATGATGAATCATTACTATGTATTCCTATGGTACTAGAACTTATTCTAGTTCTTCTCTCTGTGGAGTCTGGACGTCCACGTCACAAAAAGGCAGCAATAGCCAATGCTTATGAGCCGTACAGTCTTTGAGTTGACTGCTTAAACATGTCATTTAAGCTGCCCAATATACGCCTTTTACTTATACTCATGACCATGTAGTGCCGGCTACGAATAGCACCAACTTATCTCAACACGTGGGTGTCGGTAAAAGAGACTATGGGATTCACCGGAGGATAGGCAGCAGCGTCCTTTGGTACATTTACAACTTAACTTGCGATCGCCAACTCGCCTGCTATGCGTGGATATTATGGCAAAACTCCCCAATGAGCACATAACACACCCAGACCCGTCTTTTCGGCAATCATTGTGGGAGGCCTGTGTTCAGCATTAGCCTTAACACGGCTGAAATGTTGAAAATGACTTATGTTGTCAAATACTATGGAAAGTACAATAATTCCGTAAATAAATAAATGTCTTTCTGGAGTATCCGTACCGATGATATTATACCATAGATATGTTACGTCCACATTAAATGGCGCGCAAAATACAGTCTCCTTTGCACAACAATATCGTGAGAAAGAAGATACAAAAACAACAAGAGTAAAAGAGATAGCTATCTAGGCGAACCGATTACGAGGTGCTACAATTGGGGGAGCTTTGGTTCTTACTTTTGGCACTCATGTAACATATCTACTTCTTTTTAATATATAATATCATTGATCCGTACCGGGAAAGATTCGAATTACACCTGGTTATCTGCCGCATAGCTGGGATTGGTTATGGACTTATTAAAAATAGGATATTATTAACTGAACTTGCGTTATAAGTTGCCACTTATTATCAGCAGCAAAGTTTACAAGTTCAAATATATCTAGTTGTAAGCAATTTTGCTGTGTTCAAACAATCTCAAATCCGTTTCTTATTAATCCAGTTTTTTCATAACACTAGCTCGTAAGCGGCTATGACATTTCATTATCATTATTTTTGCAGAAAAACCCCTTCAAAGATCAAGACAGACCCCTTCAAAGATCGCCGACCGGCACGCGTCTGTGTGAAATGCTTATTGGGGGCATTTCACCATAATCGCCACGCCATCCATCGCAGTGGACTTGTAAGTGTACTCGAAGGGCGCTGCTACCCATCCTCCGGCTAATACCATAGTCACATAGACACCTGTGGGATAAGATGGCCCTGAGACCGCTGCAGAAATAATGCTTGGTGGACGGATTGGTGTTAGGTAATTCTCTTGGCATAAACTACAGTCACGGGGTGGAGTGGAGTTGACCTACACTACACATTAAAAACACCAGGCTTCCATTTCTCACCAGTTCTTATTCATAAAATACAAATAAATACTAACCGTTAAGTGCTGAAACAGCCACGCCCTAAGGATGTTGGTGGCCACCTTCGGGAAGATACCCCTCTTTTTCTGGTTCTTCTTGCCGTTGGTGTCATCGTCCTCCTCGCCCGTGCCTTCGCCGGACCCAATACTCGCGTTACTCGCATCACCTGTGAATTGGAACAAAGAACAACTTGAAGCGATAATGTAGTCCTTGCAAAAATTGAAGTTGAAAAACTAAGACAATATCTGTATTTTTGAGAAAATTATGATATCTCAAGATGTTTCGACCCTACAAAAGTGTTACAGTTTAGTATTTTTATAATCTTTCAGAGTTTTTTGACTTTCTGGATTTAAAACTGAATTTAATAATGCAATAACTAGCCAGAATGCTGCAGCCAATTTGACGTACCGTAGGCCTTTCGATTTGTTATATGCATACGGGCTTCGGAGTTCAAATTGGCTAATGCATCTGGCAGCGGTAGCGTGGGCTCCCTAATGCATTATGTACTTTAGTTTCATGTTGGGTCACCATCAAGTTATAGCCTATGACATTTTATATAGTTAATGCTTGGAATAGATTAGATGATTTTCGAAACTAGCTAGCACGAACACTGACGTCTGAATTCTGTATTGATTATGATTTCTTTAATGATCATGTTAATGCCATTATACCTATTTCTAGAAACAAAGTGCACAACAAGTACCTAATTGAGCTGAAATATAAATAAATAAATAAATCATCTGAAGAAATCTAACATTAAATGGATTTTTTTTCTGAATTCCCCAGAACATATCTCTCGTGCGTTAAACACGTACAAACAAGACAAATTTCACATAATTATAACAACGTGTTAATCGGGTACCAGGCAGTTAGCAAATGTAGGAGATGTCCCGTTTGTACACGAGAGCGTCTTATCAAACTGCGCCTGGCATATTAATTAGAAACGCCAAGTTGTATTTATTTAATCACCTGGCATACCGCCGATTCCTATCTCCGTGGTACCTACGGTTAATTAATTCTTACTGTGTTTCTTATATGCATTTTATGTCATGATCATTGATGATGATAGCGGATGTTCTAGATTGTGAATGTTTAAATAAGACGTCTTCATTATTAGTAACATTTTTTATTAACTTGCCGATCTTGGTATATACATTGTTTGAAATAAGAACATTTGTCAGTTTAGTTTCTATAGAAGTTCAAAAAAAAAAGTTAAGATAAAATTGCATCTCTATCGGAAATAGAGCTGGCGTTCGTTGCTTTTTTCCTTTGCATAATATATGTGGATAATTTTGGATTCTGTACTACCAGGAGAGTAGAAGCAGGCAACAGGATAAACAAATTAGCGTGCACTGAGCCGTATCAAATATTCATCGTAGCAGGTACAAATCGAATCAGTACGTAGCGGGGTGTGAGCGTCTTATTTCCGTGCACCTTGTTACTTTGTACACCATTAATAATAAAAACAGAATTCGCTGCTCGAGGCAATTTTTTATTTTCGCTTCCCCCTTTTTCTTCTATGTTAACTTTTGTAGAAACAATGAACAACAGCTCTATGTCATTCATTTAGAATAGTGTTGTGCGATGCTGCGTTGTAGCATCTATCGATAAAAATATATGTCGTCGAAACGCAGCGCGACCGGCAACAGTATCGAGTATGCGTATCTCATTCGACCGGTGGCATGCACATTGTGATGGTAATAGGGGCAAAGTAATAAAATTACTCTTAGGCCATTACCCGTCGCCCCTCGATGTTGCGTGGCCACCCCAGCGCGATATAGGGTGTAGAAGACACAATAAAACGTTTCCAGTTTGACAAAAACAACGGGATTATTGTCTGTGTAATTGTTTTATACGTGTACCGAGATTTATTTTGTTAAAATTAGTTTTAAAAGTTTGACTAAATGTACTTTTTTGTTGACATATATTTTTTGTGTGGATATTATTGTAGGATTTCCAGATTCATGTTTAAAAATTGTTTAAATACATATGTTAGCTTATGAGGTGTAGGATTTTGGCATACCATTGTTCTGGAAAAAAATATTATTTCATTATAAATAAACTATTTATTTTTATTACTCAGCCTGTATATATTTAGCGTGCAAAATCAGAGTGCAGTTGCATGATGCAGTATTGTAATCCCCTAATTCATCTTAGCGCGACGCACACATGCGCACCTACCCCTAATGTTTCTAATACACCCCCAAATGTACGAGCGCAAACATAAACAGATATGCGTGCGAAAAGTCAAGAGTGCTTTTATTAAGTTAATTATATCGTATGAAAAAATACTTTTGTAGGTATTTTCACTGTAACTATTCTTCAAATTCAAATTACATCCTTCTGATTTTTTATAAGGGGTTTGTAAATAGTAACTAAGGTTGCTCTAGCGACAACATACTACAATAACCAATCAGTCAGTGTCAATTTTGACAATTATGGCAATATTTCCTTACCACTTTTTTATTTATTTGTGGCTGTTTAGCAGTAGAAATCTACTGGCTGGCTGGATGCTCATTTAAACCTTATTGTCGGTCAAAAGGTTCCTAAAATATATTAAAAATAAAGATCTGTAATTTAGTAGGAGTAAAGTTAAGCCTAGAGCGGGCGGCATGTACCAGTCGTTGTACAAATTTATGGGGAAAGCTTTTGTTCAGCTGTAATATGATGATGATATGAACTAGTATCTTGAATATTGATTAAGTTATAAAATTATGTTTTTCCTCAACACACACAACTACAAATTTTTTTTTCGAGAGCTGAATTTCATCGTAATGTGTAACAAAAAAGATGTATGTAATAAATAGTTTGGTAACCGTTCCATTCATCCAATATTTATGTATATTACGAAAAATAACTACATAATGTAACAATGTCTTCCACGGCCTCTGCACCAATACAATTATTAAAATTAATAAATCCTATCCCAATCAAGACATCGAGACGAATTTGATCAATAAAGTCGAATTGCCTCTATAGTTTATGTTACTCTAGTATTTGGAATAGAAATATAAAATAATATAGACGTAAATTTTTTACTAATTTTGAAAGATATCGTAAAATAAACGACCAGTTATAAGAATCCTTACTAACCATTTGATAGTCCACACTTCATAACGGCTATGGATAGGTTTTTATGGGATTTTTACTTCCATAGCTGAAGTTATCGTGGTCACTCTAATTTTTATGTGATGATGGACTCTAAAAATGTATTTAAAGGTAATTTTAGTACATAATAAAATAGATCGTCGTTCTATTGGAAGTATTTTACGATTTATTCCATTACTTTTTGGGATAATTATGGTTTTATTTTTGAAGTCGATATTTACTGTTCATAATTTATTTATTTATCCATGTATTTAATGCAGAGCTAAGAGAAAACTGCTATTTTATTGGTGTAATAATATGTACTGGGTATTTTTATAGCGTAGCCGAATACGGACAAAACTACCACCGAACATAAAAATAATTTTGGAATCCATTAGAAACACTAATCAGTATTTATGATATAACGATGTATCAAGACAACTACATCATATTTACATACATGAAAACAAATCTTTCACTTTCAAATACCGAGAGTCTACTACAAAACATTTGATATATCAAAAGTCCCATGCCGGCGTCATATCGGGCGTAACTAGTGAAACTGCTCATTAGTAGTAATCCGGCATGGTGTGGTGTTTGTAAGCCGATTGGCGCAACCCGACACCGAATCCGCTACCCTCCGCCTGGGGCACGCGCCGTAGTGCGGTTTGGGCGCTTTGTATTTAGAAAAAGACTGGAGAGAAAATAGTTTTGTTTGTTTATAGAATATTTCGACTTAATAAGCGTTTTTCGTTTTTTGCTCGAAGCATGTGGGAGTTGATATAAATAATTATATGGTAAACATATCTATTCGGCTATTCGTCGCCCATATCGATACGTGCTACGTGCACTTGCCACTGTTCAATATACCAGCGTCTTACGAAAATAGCATTAATAAGGCTGTTGGGGTAAAAAGGTTCTCGAGTGAACACCGCGCACTGGAAAACGCAGCGTGGGACGACTTCCAACGAGATGGACAGACGACCTGGTGAAGATCGCTGGGAGTCGGTGAACAGGGGAGGCATATAACTACTATATATCTACTATATATAATAATATAAATAATAATATAATAATAATACTATATATATAACTACTCGTTGTGGAACTCTGTGGGGGAGGCCTTTCAGCAGTGGACGTCTTTTGGCTAAAATGATAATGGTGGTGAGGCGTTTTTTCCGTACGATTCCTGGCAAAATGCAGACTAATCGTCACCATCTATTTGTGTCATAAAAGGAGACTCAAGGTTGATATCAAGAAGATGGGCAGCAGCATACTTCTGTGTCCTAATTACAACATGCTGCGATCACTAATAACCGTTATAACCAATTGTGGTGATCGTCTGGCGGCCGATGTTCAGCACTGGACATTTAAAGATGGCTGTGTATTTTTTAAATATTTTAAATGGCAATATCACGATTATAATCTTAGAATAAATAGCGACAACTCTTTCGCTTACGAGTCTTATATTATAACGGGTTTCCCGCGACTGACTCGCAAGTTGTGTGGGTTGACAGTTTATAAATTCTGCTTTTTTCTTTTGTATAAGTTGGTGGGAATACAGCGTATTTTATTTGAAAATGAGTCAGTGAAACCTTTACCCAAATAAAAAGGTGAATTAAAATATTAGTAATGATTATAATAAAACACTTTTAAGCGGATTCTATCGCGTATATTTTGATTTTTGATTTTCCTGACGTTTCGAATACTTTGCAGCATTCGTGGTCGCAGGATGAATAAGGTGACAGGCGTTAACAATTGCTTGACCTTTCTTGACATACTTCTCATCCATAATCCAGATCATTCTGTTAGCCACACTGTGTATAGAAAGCCTACCCATACAAACAGGTACCTTAACGGTGAATCTCAATGTAACGACGCCTGTCACCTTAGTCATCCTGCGACCACGAATGCTGCAAAGTATTCGAAACGTCAGGAAAATCAAAAATCAAAATATACGCGATAGAATCCGTTTAAAAGTGTTTTATTATAATGTGTAATAATCGCGAAAATCTAAGACATTACTATTAGTATTATGATAATAATAATAAAATAATAAAATAATAATTTAGAAAGGAATCGTTGCGGAAATCGATGGCCTCCCCATTGGCTGATATGACGGTGAGATATGAATCGTGTAAAATTATGATTTCAGGTGGACAAATCATACATTCAAAACATTTAGCTCTTTCCCTATATAGAACCAGAATCTATAAAACTTCAAGAGGGCCAAATCCCTTAATTAAAAATGTTTAAAATATATCATCATATCGGCCATACAATGTCCACTACTGAACAAAGGTCTCCCCCATAGATTTCCACAACTGTGTCATCATATTGGGGGGAATTTGCCAGTACTCACCACGCTTGGCAGGCGGGTTGGTGAGCGCAGAATGGCTACTGTTCCACATAAAGGACGCTGCTGCCCATCCCTCTGGTTTAGAGTCCCTTCGTCGCCTTTTAAGACCTCCACGGGAGGAGATGGAGTGGTGCTATATTCTTAATCCGAACACCACACGGATTCCGAATACCACACGGATACGAAAATATATGTAATAAAATAATTTATTTTCTAATCACAAATTTACATAAGCATCGCCTGCTATAGTTCCAATCTAGTCTCAGAGTCATAAGTGACACAGATGGTATCTCCTGAATTAAAAAACAACATCAAACGTAAACTTTTAATGATGATCTCATAGATCGAAAATGGATTGAAAGTGTTCTTGTGTTTTTATTGTAAACTGTTTTAATTTCTGTTTACATGTACCACCCAGTCTGTGTCAAATAAATTTACTTTCTTTCTTTCTTATCAAAGCCAAAATGGTATTCAGCTAACATTTTGAACTGACTAAGGTAGTCAAATTTATATTTTTTCCTTAAATTAACTTCAAAATTGAGATTGCAACTGAGATCATATTGAAACTGGACTGAACTTTAAGAGGAGTACGGCTGAATACTGAAACGCCAGTTAATATTAGGTCCCGCTTTAACTATTTGAGCCGCCCGGTGTTGTGCCGAGAACAGGTTTCATATTAACTGACCTTTCAGTATGTATTCGGCCGTTAGAATACAAATTTCTGTAAATAAATTAATAAGATTATGGTCGCCTTTCAATCATAGTGTAAGTAAATAACGAAAATTGGATCTCGTCTCGACCTTTAACTAAAAGATCTAATGATTCTTTCCTGATTTAGGTATTTCTTGTATTACCTATAGGTATAATTAGCACTCGGGGATCGCGGGTGCGCAGATTGGGGAGTCTGCTTGCTCATACCGAGCGACCCCCGGGAAGACGGCGGCGCGCATTTGGACACGTGCCACCGTCGCGCACAGCGAGTCCATCCACTAGAAGGGGTGACCGCTTTACAGTCATCCCCTCCGAGGGGGGCTCTAGTGTGATCTTACGAGAACCTGGAGCCCCTCTTCGGTGCCGAAGATGACCGTTCCAGTGGTTTTAGGCGGTAGGAGAGCGGCATGCCCCTTCATCCTTCCCCGTGCGAAGGAAGTTCATGTAGAATTTTCAATGCAGACCAATAAAAAAATAAAAACATTAGGCCTCATTAGCAATATAATTTTAATCACCATTAACACTTTTATACTCATACAAGTATACCTACTTATAAACCTTGAATTGATCAAATATCCAGATATTTTTGACGAGATCAGCGCGGTGACTATGGGCTTTACCTTTGTTTCAGCGAGAGGCACTGCAAAATTCTAAAATAAACAATGCCATATTGATAATTCTCAAAAAATTGAGAAATACGACTATTATGATTCTCATTTCTGTACATCATTAGACGTGCACAAAGCGACCTCCAATTCTGTCGGTGACACTCCTCAGAGATTTATCGCGTTACCGACATTAGTGCAGGGCGCAAATGAGTGCAGGGACTATCGAGTTGCGCCAATCAAATGGGAGCACGCGCTAACTAGTGATGTAACGCGTGGGAAATATCGATAACAACAAAAGAAAGGAGCCTCTTTAAAGAAGATGCAACATAAATCCATTTACAATATGTTAAATATTACAATTTAGTTTAAGAAAATAGTTTAAATTTCAAGTAAAATTTTAAGCAGTTATTATTATTATAAGGCATTCAGACGGCCTAATACTGAAACACCACTTAATATTTAAATCCCGGCTAACTATTTGAGACGCCTGTTTTCTTATCGAAACGATAAATCAACCATATTACAGTCGACTTTTTATTCCAATCGTATTTATATGAGAAGTTTTATAACCGTACGTACATATTTTGTGATTCTACACGTATTAGGAACCTAATTATATAACAGCAACTTTTCTCAAATTCCTGTAAACACATCGATAGCAAATTATCGACAACGCGCCAAACACTAGAGGGCGACAACCGCGGTGTCGTAATACGTTCAGCGATTTGATGGATTGGCTTCTTTGCAGTCCCTCCTATTTGCAAACACCCTTATCTAAGCCATACGGGGGCGGGGAACGGGGAGCAGCTGGGGGCTAATTAAAATTGACTCTCCGATATCCACGTAGTTAACAAAGCCTTGTTTGTCAGGACGTAAAGTTGATTATCGTGTAACCTGAATGTATGGATAAAGTTGATGGTATTGCATCGGGATTGGCCGATGGCTGTGGGAATGCAATATTTGAAATGGAATTTATTTTAATAAGATTGATTGGAGATTTTGTGTGACGTAACTAATGCGTTGATTGTGCGTCCTAAGTTTGACGCTAATGCGAGGCATCCTTGGTTCATGGGTGTCGAAATTGGGCTTCAGTAGGTACTGGACTGTTCCTTTACAAGTGTCCCCGAGAAGTGTCTGGGTGGCGAACTTTTTACAGTCGCCTTCCCTCCGCTAGAGGGGGTGACCGTTTTACAGTAATCCTCTCCGTGATGTGCTTAAGGGCGTGGCATCAGTCCGGCTCTAGTGTGATCATACAAGGACCTGGAGCCCCCCTTGGGTGCCAAAGATGACTGCCTTAGTGGTCTTAGCCGGTAAGATGTGCCCTTTCCCGGGGCGGAGGAAGTTTGTAGTGTATGACCAATAAAAAAAGGTACTGGACCGTAGTTAAGACTTGGCATTTTTTTAAAGCCATCCCTCCAATCCCCTTACTCATTCAGACTTATCTTAATCTCACTAGCACTAACACCCAGACCAAGAACAACCAGTTGCAGGCCATACAAATATTTGTTCCGTGCGGGAATCGAACCCACGACCCGTACCGCAGAAAGCCAATTGCTTAGGCACTGCGCCAACCGTGCCGTCAAAAGTTTAATGAATTGAATGATTTCGCATTATAATAAAACACTTTAAAAAGGATTACATCGCGTATTATCATAGATTTCGCACCGAAACAATTTTAATCATAATTGTACGGTAGATAAATAAATTAAATTCTGTGACGCCCGTCACCTTAGTCATCCTGCGACCACGAACCCTGCAGTGTTCGAAACGTCAGGAAAAACAAAAATCTATAATATACGCGACGTAATCCATTTAAAAGTGTTTTATTGAGATGTCTGTAAGTTTCTTTTTTTTCTTGTGTTTTTTTTTTAATTCAAAGTCAAAGTTTTTATTTCGTATAAAAGTCGAAAGTTAAGGTGCATTTAAACGTTTCCCTACACAAGGATTTCTTCTGTGTCGTGGGTGCGTTTACAGACATGAATGCCACATACAATACACCCAGACCCGGAACAACCACCTGCAGATCATACAAATATTACCCGGAGCGCAGCAGTCGACTGTATCAGCCACTGCACCAACCGTGCTGTGTGAAAGTTATTGCGTAGATACTTATCTCCATCACATGAGCGCGTAAATATACTTTTTTAAATTATAATCTAGTTACAAGACGTGCATTTCATCGCCTGGTGGTAAACGTCACACCTGACCAAATCAATTGTAATGCTACCCAGGACAAGTCCAGCGTTGCACCACACTGCGCTCGTCACTAGTCATTTTTAGTTTCTTAGGCCCATTAATTTCTCTAGCTACGGTGCCTTTCAAATCGGAACGTAGTAATGTCTTAAGAATTATTCTACGAGATCGAATCAAAAATGAGGAGATCCGTAGAAGAACTAAAGTTGTCGACATAGCTGAAAGGATTAGTAAACTGAAGTGGCAATGGGCAGGGCACATTGCTCGTAGAACTGATGGCCGTTGGGGCACAAAGGTTCTCGAATGGAGACCGCGCAAACGCAGCGTGGGACGACCTCCAACGAGGTGGACAGACGATCTGGTGAAGGTCACTGGGAGTCGTTGGATGAGAGCGGCATGTGACCGCTCGTTGTGGAAATCTAAGGGGGAGGCCTTTGTTCAGCAGTGGACGTCCTGTGGCTGATATTATGATGATATATGAATGTCTTAAGTTTAAACACTTACTACAGCAGAGTATCCGGCACTGCTGTGGTACCCAACCAACGGGACTTTTGCAATTAGCCTGTTTCCTGAAGATTTTAAAAAGATCCGGCAGAGGCAGCACTTGTGTGGGGTACACGTCATATCGGCCATTTATACGTCCACTGCTGAACAAAAGCCTCCCCCATAGATTTTCACAACTGTGTCATCATTTTGGGGGGTATTTGCCAATACTCACCACGCTTGGCAGGCGGGTTGGTGAGCGCAGTATGGCTACCGTTTCACAGAAGGGACGCTGCTGCCCATCCCTCTGGTTTAGATTCCCTTAGTCGCCTTTTACGACATCCACGGGAGGAAATGGAGTGGTGCTAAATTCTTAATCCGGACACCACACGGAATACACGGGGTACACGTGTTTTGATTTAATTATCATTAAAATTAATCAATTAATAAAGGGAATTAAAAGTATAAAAATATAAATTATCATGCCTACCAAATATTGTGCATTCGCGAATTGCTCTTCAGATAGTCGATATAAACCAGATGGTATAAAATTTGTGACTAACCCACGGCATGCAAGCCATCGTTTTAAATCCCGGACAAGATGGTACTTGAATTGTTGCAAATTTCTATTTTGCTCCGGGTACATCATCTTTACCGTGTGGTTCCGGCTTACCGTGTGGTGCCGGCTCTGAATGCCACCACCCCATTTGATCCCGTGGGTGTGGTAAAAGTCGACTAAGGGATTAACCGGAGGATGGGCAGCAGCGTCCTTCGAGTACATTAACAACTCAACTGAGACCCCCCAATGAGCACACAACACACCCATGTCGGTCGTTGTGGTGATCTTTGGGGGAGGCCTGTGTCCAGCAGTGGACTTCATTCGGCCGAAAAAAAAAAACATCTTCGGTTAATTCCATTTTTACAATGTACTTTAACGTTGCTGTCAATAGGGAAATCAAAACACGTGTACCCCACTAGTGCTGCCTCTGGCGGATCTTTTTTAAATCTTTCAGGGGAAACAGGCTAATAAGAGGCCTATTACCAGTGAGCATGGGCCTCAACTCACAAAACTTCAAAATAATAATTAAATTATTCATTAAGAATTGAGTTATAAAATATAAATCTTCTCTCACTACATTATTGATTGCTCACATATAGATAATGAGTACGTGAAAATTTTGGACTAGTTCGACTGTTAATGTCAACGTTTCGGCCCCGTAGGTCATAACAAGGTTGAAAATTTTCGTTTTCGGACATTGCGGAATACAAGACGACGAGAAGATAAAAATAATAATCACTGCACAATCAAAACCTTAAAACAAATTGACGACATCCCTAAAACAAGTCTTCACAGATATTTTCAACCCTCCAACGCGCGCGTCCTTTCGAAAACGCAACGTACGCTTAATTACAGCGAACGAAACGCCAAACGAAACGCACCACGTCAGCTCAGCTCTTGATGACTACGCTGTCTTATTGTTCTGTTTTAATCAGCTTCGTTACTGTACAGCCAGTTTCATGATGTAGTGGTTTGAATGACGGCTTTTGGTGATTATCGCTTTAGGTTATAATGATGATTATGAGAAAGGTTATGTAAAACACTACGACATATTTATGTTGTTTTAGATTAAAATTATTTGATAGTAGATACATGAAAATCTAGGTTGCATATAAGATTTTAAACAAAATTAATAACTTAACTGGTATGGCTCTGAGGTTGCAGTGGGTTCCATCTCATCTTGGTCTGAAGGGCAACGAAGAGGCAGACAGATTAGCAAAATTAGGGTCCCACCAAGGAAATAATTTTGAAATCTTGCCGAACTATTAGGCATTCACAAAAAGTATTGTTATGATGTTTGGAAGGAATATTTTGACCAAAGATCAAAAGAAAAAGGAATATGGTACAAAACTGTTCAAAGTGAGCCTCCTCGTGGTCCTTGGTTTGCTGATAGTCTTTTGAATAGAAGCACCGTTGTTATGGCGTTACGGTTGAGAACCGGTCATGTTCCATCAGGAAGTTTGGACACATGATGAAAAAATATGATTCACCAAATTGTGAAATTTGTGGCATAGTTGATGATGTCCAACATTACTTGCTGGAATGTGAACGGAATCGTAGCAGCCGGGAACAGTTTTCAGTTTTTTCTAATGTAAGCAGACAAAATATTGGTCTATTTCAAAGCATTTTAGCTACTCCAAACTCAGAGACAGCTTTACATATCTATGAAATGTGTAAAAAACTAGTTATGTAATAGATCTGTAATTTTTGTAACAATAGGACTGACATATCCATGGATAAATGTCCTGTAAATAAATGAATACTAAAAAAAAAAAAAACTATGTTTGTGAGACACCAACAAAAACAATACATTTAAATCATATTGTAACTATGTGATGACATCTGTTTGATAGAAAACTTTTGTACATTTAAACATTAAACATAAATAAACATAAGTACTAGATTCGGTGTTCTTATTTAAGAAGTAGTGAGTGTTGTAACACCAATCATAATTTGATACTTTCTCGTTCTGGCAGTTGAGTAAAGCGAGTAAAAAAGTAAAGTGCAAACGATTGTTAAAGTATATTACACGAGTTATTAAAAAATAAGTGTTTCTTTATATCGTTACGTATTATTTTAATGGAATTTCGAATATAAAATTCGCATTTACAAGAATACCAATAATCGTAAAAGCATTTAAAACGTCAAAATATTACGGCTAAAGGCTCTCATATCTGACGGAAAAAATGTTTTTACGACGCAAACTTAACCCTTACAATGGTGCGGATCACGTCTCCGCGATTACGCAGCATTGAAAATTAGTTTAATATCTCAAATTGACGATTCCGCCCGGAACGGCCAATTAAGAGGGAATAACACTTGGAATTATCCTCCTGATAGCCAAGTTATGGGGTGCCTTTATGGACCATTAAGTATGCCGTAACTCGGGAGACGATTCACGAATATTTTGTACACACTAAATGTTTGAATTTACAACGATGCGCGTCTAGCATTTACGATATTACCACCGCTTGTCTAGTTGTAAAACTCAGCTACGCGTTTTGTGGGTTACAAGTTGTTTAAGTTTAACGGCTTGTTCTATCACGGTTATTATGACATACGAATGAACGAACGAACGAATGAGCTTTAACATCATACAAACCATAGATTAGCTTAATGTAACATTCTGATAACTTAATAAAAAGTTGTATCCAAACTCAATGTATACACTATAAACTTGATGATTTTAAGTTAATAATCTTCATGATGTTACCCTAAGTTATAACCGCAGTTATTAAAGGATTAAAATAGTCAACAGAGACGTGTTGGTTAGGTGCGATGGTCCCTAAAGTCGTGGGCGCCCCAACAGAACGCGTAACGGCCGTTCATTCGCGCATTGATTTCAATTTGAATTTTAATTGCGGAATATTATACAAAATTACATTGCTTAATATTCACCCCGGGGCGGCGATTTTTGCATATTTTTAACCCTGTGTAGAGTCGTTTCGGTACGGGTGGGTGCTGATAAAAATCGCATATATTAACTAAGAGAGGGCCGGATTTTGAGCGCAGATAGTCGGGCGGTTTTCATTAAAGCCGATACGGGCGAGATAGGTGTCGTATTTTATTGCTTATCCTCGACTCGGACCGTTCTGTAATGTCTTAAAATTCTACTTAAAAGATTGTACTTTTGAGATTTTCGAGACATATTTATGTTACTTCCGACGGTTGCGTTGATTTGGGAATATATTTTTGCAGAAGACTTTTTATTTAATGTCCCTCAAATTGACTAGTAATTGGCTAATGAAAACAAAGCCGCTAGCAGATTTCATAAAACACGTAGTCATATTTGCCGATTCATTTCAATAATCAGAGTGTAACATAGAACTGTAATAAAGTTTTCTACGAATCCAATCTAGAAAGTACAGAAACCCTATCAATTCATATTAGAACCACCATAACAAAGCCATAACTTAAATTTTCCAGTCGTATGACTTTTAATCAAGTGCGCGACAAGTCGCAGCATTCGATAACAAAATATGCATTGGGTTTTTAAGTCAGATCAGTGCATGCTTAAACAGGGTTAAACGCATAAGGGGTTGATCGCGTTTGACGTGGCATAATGCGATTTTGATTTGCGACTTTATTAATATGGTAATAAATTGAGTTTATGTTTAGTGAAACAGATGTGCTTCTTTCGCAAGATTTTGAATGATTTGATTTGAATGTAATGATGTCTGAAGTTGCCAGCACAAAGAAATAAAGAGGATTTTATTAAAGTAACGTCTTCAGTACTTTTATCGTTTATATTTGGATCAAATTTTTTATTCACGTGCATAGATCAGTTTTGTGAAAAGTTAGTTTATCTGATTTATTTCTCGCGAAAACTTTTTTTTTATTTATCTAGACGCGTTCGCGGTCTATATGCACATGCATATCATTATCATTATTTCGGCCACATGAAGTCCACTGCTGGACACAGGCCTCCCCCAAAGCTCACCACAACGACCGATATGGGTGTGTTGTGGGCTCGTTGGGGGGTTTTGCCATAATAGCCACGCTTGGCAGACGGGTTGGCGATCTCAGTTGAGTTGTTGATGTACTCGAAGGACGCTGCTGCCCATCCTCCGGCCAATCCCTTAGTCGACTTTTACGACACCTACGAGAGGAGATGGGGTGGTGGTATTTTGAGCCGGCACCACATATATGCATACATTATAGCTGCGTCTCGTAACGGTGTCACGAGTCCAGAGATTTTATCTCATCTAAAAATATGCGTACCGCGCTAAAAGAAGTTTTCACTTAAAAATAAACTACATACTTAAAAGTGCGTCATGAAATGATAAAAAACATTCCCTTTACATATTTCGTAACCGCAATAATGCGCAAAATATGTAAGAGCCACCGAAGGTGACTTAAGTTGGACGCCGTGAAACCAACCAGACATTTGCAAATTACAAGAAAAATATCCTTTTCAAGAGATATTTATCTAAAACCCTTACGAATACTTCACCAGTAGGCTAATTGCCCGAGTCTCATCCCGCGATTGATATTTTTTTTACAAAAGTATTGCTAATAAATGTACCCTCGTATCTCCTGTACGCATCGGAGACTGTACGCGGTCAGGATTCCGCGCGTCTTGCTATCACAAAACTGAAGAGTCGGAACGCCAGAAATGCATATCCAGTCATCAGATAGATGTTTGAAGGGAAATATTTATTGAATGCCGTGTTCTCTACATTCTTGTCGATGTGGTTTCACGATGCTCTGTATTTCAATGTTATTTTTGTGGGTGACTTCATGCATTACACATGCTGTTACAACGCAATAATTATAGTTGAGTATTTTAGTTTGTGATCCTTTAAGACATATACATATTAAATATCAACAATAATAGCCACATAGCGAAAGCAATGTCAGTCCCATTACACAAATAAAAATCCGAAACTAAACGATTATCAATATTCTTTCTTTTCACTTCGACACAAAACTTTTATTGGGGAAAACATGATTACTAATGACACATTCAAGAGAAAATAAAATTATCCATTGAATCAGTAAAAGCAATCTGCTAACAGGAAAGTCTAATCAAATAAAAAAATTAACAAAGTTAATGAATATCCAAAACTCGATTATGCTAATTCAACAAATATCGATAGCGATATACATTAAACACATAATTTTATTGCATTTGAAACGTCTTTATTTACACAGAACATTAACCAAAGCTATTTCCAATCAAATCAAGGCGACATAAATCTGTTGCGTACGGCCGGACTGACAATAAAAACTGACGCGGCAGCAGGGGGTTAAATGCTCGCAGTAGGTATCCGTTGATTGGCGATTCCAGGGCTGGTGAAGTTAACTTGAATTTTCTTTTTATTGTGTTTTTATTGAGTACCTATCTGTTTTATGTGTTTGGGGAGAGGCAGATGTCTAGAAGAGAAGCGAATTATGATAGAGCATGTGTCGTTAAGGATTTTGAAGTTCTGCGAGGTAACTTTATACAGGTTTGAGGTATGTCTTCTGAACATTAATCTATGGGCCGGTAATAAGAGTATAAAAAAGTATGACATATCGAATCGTTTATTCTGTAATTAGATCCTATCAGACATACATGAGATATATTGAGATATTGAAATGACGGAGGGTATTTCATAACATGACAACTTCTGAGAAGAAATGCAGAATGAAATACGGGATCGAGTTGTGTTTTTTAAATTCTGCCCCACTCTACGTTTTCTTTTGTATCGTGGGTACAATTTACAAGGATTTGGTATACGTTTTAACAATGTTGTTGAACATTGTTTTGATGACAATCAATGTGTGATTTACGGTAATTGCTAAATCGGTTTATATTTTAATAATGCCGGCTACGAATACCACCCCATCTCATCCCTTATGTGTCGTAAAAGGTAACTATGGGATTAGCTGGAGGATGGGCAGCCGCGTCTTTCGAGTACATTAACAACTCAACTGCGATCGCCAACTCGTCTGCCAAGCGGAGAATAAATAAATGAATAGGAGATTTAGGGTTAATTCATGTGTTGTTCAGATTAAGAATATAGCACTAATCCATAAGTAAGAGACTCTACACCGAAGGAATCGGCAGCAGCGTCCTTTCTGTGGAACAATAGCTATTCTACGCTCACAAACCCGCCTACTTAGCTTGGTGAGTACTGGCAAATTCTCCCTAAAACGACGACATAATTGTGGAAATCTATAGGGGTGGCCTTTGGCTGATATGAAGATGAGTCAGTCGCCTGATGATGTCATGCCTGCCCTATTGAAATGCTATCCAGGACAAAACCTGTCACCTCGAGACATCAGTTATTTAGTCATTTAACTGGATAAGTACTCAAAGTACTAACAAATGGACATTGGTAACAATCTGATAATGCATCGTATATACTGTTAATATTGACTGTTTCTGTCTGAGTAACAAGCTGTTAATTCTAGATTACTATTTGTACAATTCCAAATTCAAATATGAATTTACAATTCTTGCAATTCTAACATTTTAAACAAACAATCAGACAGACAAGACACTTCACTGACACCACACGCAAGCCGAACCTGCAAACCTCTCATAGATATTTTACAAGACAATTCCCTGCTGTTAGTTTCCTTATATATTGTAAATATTAATAGACATGTAACATAAACTGAATATACCACATAAAACTTGTTATTTTAAACGCAACAAAAGGCAAAAGTCGCCTACACGACCGGTCCCAAGTACTAGGATAGCATACGAGTATAGCATTTATCCAAGGAGCGCTGTGTGAGGCCGTTCATACACCGTATTTATGAACACCGCGCGTTCATGATCGCCTGGTGCTTGGTAACGTAACACCGCCGTGTTGGTGATTAATATAAGGTTTTTTTGGTTAACATTGTAACTTACGGAACATGGTAGTGATACTTGGATTGATATTTTGGTTTGTATGTATTAAAAAGTTAACTAGTGTTGTATTAAGAATCAAGTGTTTTCTTATTCAATATGTTTGTAAATTGGGTTTAATATCGATGTAAATTGGTTAAATTTACAAAAGTTTTCTTATCAGATTTATGAGACCACAAAATATATTTAGGTATAATTATCAAAACATGATTGATCTGTAATGGACGTGTCATGTGGTGCTGGCTACGAATAGCACCAACCCATCTCATCCCTTGGGTGTCGTAAAAGGCGACTATGGGATTATCCGGAGGAAGAACTCATCTGTGATAGCCAACCCGGCTACCAAGCGTTATAGCAAAACCTCCCAATGAACACAACATACCCAGACCAGTCTTTGAGGAGAAGATCTTTGGGGGAAGCTTGTGTCCAGCAATGGACTTTATTCAGCTGAAATGATGAATGAATGATGAACAGTGATGTAAACACTTACACAAAAAGAAATTGCGCCCAAATTCCACTTCATTTTCCAAAATTAAATCACTGGTATTTGATATTGATGTATTTGATGTATTTATTTAGATATTTATTTCTCACCACAATAACGAAAAGTTACAGTATTATAGAAATTTACTGTGGGAGACTGGTGCCTAAACTAGGTTGAAGCCACCAGGTCACCAGGCCTTCCACCCCAGAACCACCTTATAACTTTATCAGGCCCCGATACTTGAATCCCCTTTACACATCAGTATCACAACACGTAAAATAATACGTAAAGGAACCAAAAAGATTAAAATTTATCAAAAAAGCTTGTGGTGTCATCATCCGGTTCTGATCATTCGATACTCGGTGCGCCCGCGCTGGCGAAAGAGATGATACTATCGCAAATTCCACAAAAATAAACCACCTCCAATCAAATAAAAGCGATCTTTTAAAGCGTCAAAAATTATGTTTAGGTTGGTATCATTTATATTTTTAATGATGACAATTTAACTTGATGATCTTGCAATTAAAGAAATTCTAATAATCTTAACATAAAATACAAGATTTAATTAAGGATTGTTATTAAAACATTTCCTAAATATTTTGCAACCAACAACATTTCTGGATGAGATAACTTGATCTGCAAAACTTCAACTCTTGCTTTGTTTTGTTTGAAAAAACGTTGCCCCACACTAGGATTTCTCCTGTGTCGTGGGTGCGTTTTACAGACATGAATTCCACATACAATACACCCAGACCCAAAGCAACTACCTGCAGATTATACAAATATTTGTTCCGTGTGAGAATCGAATCCACGACCCGGAGCGCAGCAGCCGACTGTATCAGTCACTGCACCAACCGTGCCAGCTGTACTCTAAAATCGACAAAGCTCTTCCGTGTAGCAACAGTGCTCTGTAATCTGTGGTATTATTCTATCTATGCAAAACTCTCTGGTCTCGTTGGAAATATCGGTCACCATCTGTGTTAATATATATGTAACGCTTACTCATGTAATCAAATTAATCACTTACTACTTTACTTACTTTACCATTAAGTAAAGCTATCAAAAATCTGATTTGGCAGTACACTTTCCGTGCTTATGGTTATTTATTACAAAAACCTATCTATACAAATAAATAAAATTGAAGTGTCTGTTTGTAATGTCAAAATAACAGCTTTTTACTAAATGCATATGAAAGTATATACGATACCTAAAACAAAAAAACAATTTTTTAATTTTTTGTCTGTCTGTCTGTCTGTTTGTTCCGGGTAATCTCCGAAACGGCTGGACCGATTTTGACGGGACTTTCACTGGCAGATAGCTGATGTTATAAAGAATAACTTAGGCTACTTTAATTTTAGAAAAATAATTAGGGTTCCGCGCAAAAAAGATAAAACCCTTGAAATCCAATATATATATATTCTATGTCAAGTGATATGTCGAAGTACTCTAAATTTCTTTTAAATTCAACGCGGGTAAAACCGCGGGTCCCAGCTAGTTAAGAATATAAGAACACACGACACTGATGCCAAATCTGAATTACACGCAATCGCAAAAAAGATCACATTGAAATTCTGGTCAATACAATAAAACTGCAAAAATTCGCACAATTATTTGTGCAAATTCACAAAGCAAAAGAGAACTGTTGTTCAGCCCCATTAACATATATATACATATATATATACCCATAGAACTAACACGGTCTAGACATTAAACAGCCTAGATATCTGCCTTAGTTCCGTCTAGCAAGCGAGGAATTCTAAACACTTACCAGCTAATTGTTATTTGAATTTAGACGTGATGAAAATAACAAGCACTTGCCGCCGTCAGAATACTTATGAGGTCGGAAAGATACCATCCATCTTTCTAATAAAGCCCTCGTGATTGTGTTGGAAATTGGTCTTGATTTTAAGTTTGTACGTTACAAAAAGCAGCTACTTCTGGGCAGATATGCAGGAAATCTGAACTTTGTGGACATTAGAATTCTCAGTGCATGTAAGAATTATGGGCACTGTAGGGTGCGGGTCTCTTCTCGTACAGGGAAGGAACGGGCGTTGATCACCACGGTTGCTTACTGCGTGTTGTATTTCAGATATTTAGCTCCAAGTTTTCTCACGATATTTTCCAACACCGTTTAAAGTCTGCTAGATTTTCATATTGTTTAGTTTGCTAGTTTTTTTTTTTGGGACAAGCCCGCCGCACCTTCCCTACCACTGCAATTCCTATAAGCCAGGATCTCCGGGTACAAAACAATATATATTTAAGGGTAGGACCCTTAAATATACTGTTATTACCTATTGTGACTGATTCCAACAGTAGGTATGGCAAAAACGCCTGAACGCACGGACATTCGTCCTAGTCGCAACAAGGTCAGTATAGTAAACAACCCCGGATGTAACTTGCAAGCTGTCAAACTTAATATTGCGTTCATCTTGCCAAATAATACACTCCCACAGGATATGATGTGCAGACTGATTATAGATTAACTCAGACAGTACATATGAAACTGACAAAGTCATATTGGTACATTGTAGAGTTGGAACCCGGTGTATAACAAGCGCGTAAGCTCCAGACTTGCAGATAGTAAGTAGAAAGGTCTCGAAATCAAATATTAATTTTTGTAACTCGGTTGAAGTCGTCTTTTAAATAGTAAATGCAATTAAAGCGTATTCGGTAGCATTGTTTCCATTGGCAGTTGGAGAAGACTAATTCGAAATTGGACTGATATTTGCTGAGTCAAATTGATGTGTATTCAATTGATCGTTTGACACACTGATCAGTTTTAATCTTAGCAGAGGAACTAAAGTTTCTGTTACTGAAAGGATTAGTAAGCTGAAGTGGCGATGGGCGAGTCACTTAAACTGATGGCCGTTGGGGCATAAGGTTCTCGAGTGGAGACCACGCACCTACAAACACATCTAGATTGACGACCTGGTGAAGGTGGCTGGGAGTCGTTGAATGCGGGCTACATGTAACCAGTCGTTATGGAAATCTGTGGGGGGTTAACGAAGCCAACAATATCCATGAATCTGTACACAGTATAACAGTAGCTTTTCTGTTTACACCAAACAAAAGGTATAAAAATACGAACTGGCACTACGCATGTTTGGCAGATGACACGTCGTAGAGTCGCGCGCAACTGTCACCGCACATCAGACATCAAACTGTAATCTACTTGCATTGCATCGTCTAATTGAGGGACACACCGGCACCGTAAACACAACACTTTACGACACGTCGCCTACCCGCGCGATACGCACCGAATAAATCAGGAGTAACACAAATATTACTGTCACTCGCCCGCGCGTCATAAACGGCCGCGGCATACGCGTCCAAAATAAACTTGTCGCGTGCAGTTTTCGCAAATAATCCAAGGATTAAGCCGCGATTGATGTGCGTTTTTGGTCGCGAGTTTTGCGGTCATAAATAAGCGTATATATTCGTTGTAATAAGACGGTGACGTTCCCTAATAGTAATTGGTCTGGGCTCAAGCGAGCATGTTTACGCTCAAGTTAATTAAGGCGCTCTATTATTTATCATCACGCGTTATACGCGCCCGGCCAATAAGCGTTCGTAATGCATTTTATGCGACTATTTTTTATAAGATGGCTGTCTTAAGTATTAAGCGTATGAGTAGTATTTTTAAGGCCCAGCTCCTTTCGTTTTATGCTGTTCTTGTATTGACGTGTCATACGGGTAGAAATTGTATTTCAAATAACGAGGGTAATGATGTCTTCGATTTCGATATTGATATTTTATCATCTAGATGTAGGTACATCATTATTTCAATTAGGGCTATATGAATCTTGTAAAATATAGTAAATGTCTTGCGTCGTTACTTTGAAGTTACTATATTATAAACCTTTGAGATTATAATTATTATTCCTCCCGTTTGTATACAGTGTAATCATTATCATCATTCATAACAGCCAAAGGATGTCCACTGCTGAACAAAGGCCTCCTCCATAGATGAACACAATCGTGTCCCCATTTTGAAGGGGATTTGCCAGTACTCAACACGCTTGGCAGGCGGGTATGGCTACTGTTTCACAGAAGGGACGCTGCTGCCCATCCCTCTGGTGCGGGGTCCCTTATTCGCCTCTTACGCCATCCACGGAAGAAGACGGAGTAGTGCTGTATTCTTAATCCGAAGACTATAGGGAAATTTTCGTATAAAGGAGAAACAAAATATAGAACTTTTCGATTATTTCTATTCAGTTGCATTCCTAAGAAATAGTCGAACTTGAGGACAGCAAAATGTCAAAAAAATAAATATTATCCTCGAATGAAGATGCCAAAGCTTTATAGATCTTGAATGACGCTGTACTGACGGCCGTTCTAACATGCTCAATAAAACAGATGAATCATCTTCTAAATGTGGGTGCAACAGTGTATTTAGATCACCAGCAGTAACGAGTAACTGTCAAGACACTACTTTACTTTTTATTGACATAACAATATGAGACAAGTAATGAGACCGGCCATGTGGTTTCTGGAAAGACCACCTCTTCTCTATCCTTGAGTGTCGTAATAGGCGACGAAGGACAAAAGGGCTAGAGTACAAGTACGGTAGAGTCTTCAGCGTGCTAAAAACTACATTCTTCGATTAGTATCCATCGCTAATCATATAAGTTTATAACTGTCCTGCTTTTGGTATTTCACATACAAACAGAGGCAAGAAAATCTCTCCTCTCTACAGACTTGCAAATGCAGGCGCACGGAATCGATGCAAGCCCTGCACACAACACACTTTAATGAATCCTGTGAAAGAACTGGATGACTTAGTGGACATGACATGCGATGCTGACAATCCAGTCTGTATGTTCAGTAGGAGATACAGTGTACAAATACCCACAAGGGAAGAGTGGAAGAGAGGACTCAAGCCCAAACGACACTGCTCATCTCATTTGGTATACTGATTAGTCTAAAATGAAGTCGGGTACGGGAGCAGGAATTTGGTCCAATGACTGCAACATCAGTCAATCCATGGGGCGTATAGTGCGGATCGGTTTTCCAGTCGGAGACCTATGCAATAATTGCAAGCGTTAGATAAATGCCAAAATAATTCATTGTGTAAGAAGCGAATTCGTAAACATCCGGACCACCGCACTATCGCCAAGCGTGTCGATCATAGCGATGTCTTCTATGACTGTATTGTACCAGACAGCAGTGCAATTTTTTTGTATGCAAGATTGTGATGATCTCCAGATATGATCAGTTGCCTGTGTGATGTGTATAGACCTGAGTCTCAACTCTCGTAATTAAAAATGTTCAAAATATGTATAGTTCCGATCTATTCTCAATATCGTAAATGTTATAAATGCTATTCTCCTAAACTTACTAACGTGAACTTAAATAGTGATGAGATCGAAAATGGATCAACTTTCGATCCATTTTCGATTGAAGCTAAAATGGTATTCTGCTAACATTCTGAAGTGATAATGGAATAAAACTGATATTTAACCCTTAAATAAATGACAAAACTGAGACTCAAATTACACTAGATTGAGATCATACTTAGTTCGAAGTGAACTTTAAAAGCAGCAAAAAGCTGCATAAGCATTTTTTTGTCAATTCGTAAATTAATCTCAGTTCGGTCACCTTTCAGTCATAGTTTAAATTAATTAAAAGGATTTGCCTACAGATCACTGAAACAATTATGGGAACTGGGTTTTACGGAAGGTCCAGGTACATTAGATTCTTAGTAAATCCATTCATATCCCTTACCATAAACAGACAGGCTATTTTCATTCTGATTCAAAATGTATGCTTCCGAATCTATGGTAGAAGTAAGTTAAATAAACAAAATAAAAAAGAGCTACCATCCGTACCTTTTTACTTACTCAATAACTTCGGTCTCTGTTGTACTAGTGCGAAACGTTTGACCAATTCTTCAGAGAGCGATAAACAACGTAAACAATAAAAATAACAAACATTAAACAGTTCGAATTTGGACATTTATTTTTTACTAGCTGGGACCCGCGGTTTCACCCGCGTTTAATTTAAAAGAAATTTAGAGTACTTCGACATAGACACTTGACATAGAATATATATGTTGGATTTCAAGGGTTTTGTTGTTTTCACGCGGAACCCTAAATATTTTTCTAAAATAAAAGTAGCCTAAGTTATTCCTTATAACGTCAGCTACCTGCCATTGAAAGTCCCGTCAAAATCGGTCCAGCCGTTTCGGAGATTACCCGGAACAAACAGACAGACAGACAGACAAAAAATGTAAAAATTGTTTTTTTGTTGGAGGTACCGTATATACACTTTCATAGCATTTAGTAAAAAGCTGTGATTTTGACATTACAAACAGACACTTCAATTTTATTTATTTGTATAGATTAGGCTTCATCCTCAGTTGCCAACGCTTTAACGCAACCGTTGCTTGTATAATTAAGTTGACCAATATTTTCACAACAAGTAACACTAATTGAATGACTTAACTAACGAAATGCATATATAAACATTTTGGTTGGTGTTTGCCTACTAGAACAACTGTATGTACAGTACAACTCCCATTATTTAGCCAAGTATCGTGATTTTTTTATCTATGTCGCTATAAAAAATAGTCTACTTCATTTGTAATCCAAATATTAAAGAAACTAATGACTTTCATCAGATTTCAGTCGAACAATCGCCCCATCAACCATATTCATCGTGTTCTAAAAATAATTTAAGAGCATTCCATATTTAAACTGAGGGAAATTCTTGATTCGAATATTAAGTCACTTTTTATGTTTAATTCCTAAATCGTCTCCTTAAAAATTACAACTCGCATTATGCTCGCATTCTCGATGATAAAACTAAATTAGAATTTTACGTGCGAATCATAGTCAGGTGAACAAATTAACATATTTGAAGCTCGTTAATGAGCATTTAAGTGCTAATTGTGATAGGCGAATTCTAATCCGTAATGCCAGGCATAAATCACAAGATTTTCGTCGGTGCTATGATATTGGCTGAGGTTTTAATTTCGTTGTATGTATAAGCTGTCATTTTAAAATGAAGGATTGAGTGCATAAACAACTATATTGATAGGCAGATCGAATTAACAAGCATATGAGTTAAAATAGAAATAATTGATGTTGAATCATGAATATCTTGGCTAAGATGAACGTAAGTGTCTGAAACTCTCAATTACTTTTAAAAGCATGTCTTAATCTTTTAGTACCAACAAAAACTTGCAGCATTTTGAGACATTTTTTCTTATTAATTCTATCTGTTCCGATGTTGCCGTCATTTATGTGATGGCGCCAGATTCGTCAGTTGATCGGCCGCGCCCGCCTTTTGTTCTAATTTTATTGAGTGCTAAATACAACCAACGCCACGACGCGTCTTTAAAATGTAAATTTATGCGGAATCGTAGTGATTTATGTTAATCTTTAATTATCTACAAACTTCTTTGAAATCTCAAACTGACAATGTTCACACTAACATCTAGATAATCTTGACGCACTTAAAACGTTATTTATTTAACGTTTGCTAGAAACGATCTTCGCGGAAACTTAGTTACCTGTTTTTAGGTTAGAGAGTTAATTTTGTAACTGAAAGCGGCTATCCGTTACCATGTTAGGTCTCCAAGTTGACACCAGTAATTTCGGTGTAGCAGTTCTCGTGCGAATTATTTATGTTTATGTACGACTTTCTAGAAGTTGTTGCATCGTGCGTACAGAATTGGATGGTGATGGAAATACTGCACATAAATAACTTTTATTTTAAGCTTGATTACGAATTGTCTTCATAAAATACGTTTGAGTTTAAAGTTGGTAAGGTAAATTCACTGTTATTTTCACTGCTTATTCTTTGAGGATACCTACTGAAAAAGCATCGAATTAAATTATTTAATAATTTTGCTCAAGATCTACTTACAACAATGTTTAGCTAGTTTCCTTATAAGAGACCAGGGCGGCATAAACGGTAACAATATGTAAACAATAACATAAACAGGGCGAGTCCACCTGCCTCGCACGAAAGTACCAGACACGCATACATATTGAAGAGACGGAGGGCGCGCGCCGCGTTTGCATACGATGTTCAATTACGAACCCGGAATATGGAATGCATTATAACCGCTATATTGTTATGCTCTCTGGGAGAACCATCGCGTGATTGTTTCCGTGGTTGAGATGAGGCCAAGGAAGTTTTTTTGCAGGTGTGAGTAAGAGGAGTCTTTTACACCCACACTTCTAACATGCTTACGTTGCGATTGGACTGTCTCATTTCAGTAGGGGGACAAAAATAAGAGTGAACTTTTACCAAAATTTGCGCTGACCGCTCTCTGGTCGCATTGATAGTGAGATCAACAAAGAGTTATCAATGGGTTTTGCATTAGCCCAACTTGGGACATGAGAGTAAGGCTGAGATTCAGAAACGAGTCTAAGCGTGATCTTACGCTTCCATCTATCAATATTATGAGCGTAAGTAGTGCATTTTGACAGATGGAAGCGTAAATTCACGCTTAGACTCGTTTCTGAATCTCACCCTAACCATCTCATAATTGCAGGTACAGGTCATTCATAATTAATCATCATTGTACATATTCCTATGAGTTTGTTGTAATATTACTTACATATTATGAATTACAGTAGATAAAAATTTGTAGCGAATCTAACTATCCTGTATCTCTACGGGTTAACCTAAATAAGGATGTAATGAGAACTAATATTATAAAGATACCTAACGAGCAATTTATTGTAATAATCGTTTTACAAGCACTAGGTATTCTTATATCGTATAGAGATAGCGAGCTGTCATTGAAATTACATAATGTAGCCAAGTAATAAGCAATAATTTCCTCGCGGGGTAATAATTTAGCGACAGCGCCATCTATCGGGGAGTAGCGGTACGCAACGATAAATCGATGGTAAAATAATTATCTCTACCATTGGCTAACTGCAATTCGAAACCCAAAACGCCGACGGCTATGTAATTTTGAATAGGGGCGATATGTTAATTAATTAGTTGTATCTGCACGAGTATCTATTATTTATATAAAGGTTTACATACCTACCTCCGTATTGACGAGAGACGGTCTGGATGCCCATGAATGTTGTTATTTCTGTCATTATTTTTGATCTTACAGTGAGCAGGTGGTCGCCATTTTGAAACTAACACTAACTGATCGAACTTGCCCAGTGAATGATGCTACTGTCCACCTTTTTAATTTTTAACGTAACTAAATTCTCATGTACTTGCCCCCCTGAGGCAGGGCGGAGGGGCGTGCCGTATATTTACCGGCTAAATCTCCAGTGTTCCTTCGACCTACCTATCCCATCTACTGCGATATTCTCGCCTTTTACATCAGCCACAGAAACAGATAAAAATTGAGATATTCTTAGCCCCGGATATGACTGGAAACAAAATATTTCCGTCATCAATCAATCAGCTTGTAAACGCTCACTGCTGGACCACTCCTGGCTTCTTAATAAACAGTTACCATGTTGTGAATACTTCATACCCTATAGTCACATTTTACGGCTACATAGAAGAGAGGCGATGGATGATTTCTAGGAACAACATTGCCAAATCTTCAGATAGGGGTTCAGGCAAATACAAATTAAAATTTCTTCAACACGAGTTAGGTAACAATTGAAATGCCGAACATACAACCGCCTAGTTTCCTTAGCGACAAAACGAGCTGCGGTCACGCGTCCCCGCGTTCGACCGCGCATTACGACTAGACCTTGCTTGTTACATCTCGTTTTATTGTGCGTCTGTCACTTTTATTTACACTTTTTTGCACCTAACTAGTTGTGTTTCGCGGTTGCGGTCGCTGCAAGATTAACGCTCGCTTAGCGAATTTGTTTGGTAATAAAATAGCAAATGGTTTGCGTTCCGTGTACAAGGTTTTGTCAAAATCCGGAATTAGTTTTCAGTGACGGTCCACGATGATTTATTTTTAGTCAATCATATCTTTACCCGTGTGGTGTCCGGATTAAGAATATAGCACCACTCGTATCTCCTCCCGTGGAGGTCGTAAAAGGCAAATAAGGGACTCTAAATCAGAGGGATGGGTAGCAGCGTCCTTTCTGTGGAACAGTAGCCATTCTGCTCTCACCAACCCGCCTGCCAAGCGTGGTGAGTACTGGCAAATTCCCCCCAATATGATGACACAGTTGTGCAAATCTATGGGGAGGCCTTTGTTCAGTAGTGGACGTTGTATTGCCGATATGATGAATCATATCTTGAGATGATCCACTCTTATACCTACTCAAAAAATTCGGTGTATTCTAATTCAGATTTCAATTGATTTTATTATTTTTTCTTGGTCATCTCAGTTTTTGGTTCATCAGAAGAGGGATAGGTAGCAGCGTGTCTCCTGTGGAACAGTAGCTATTCTACGCTCACCAACCCGCCTGCCAAGTGTAGTGAGTACTGGCAAATTCCCCCCAAAATGATGACACAATTGTGGATATCTATGGAGGAGGTCTTTATTAAGCAGTGGACGGTGAGAGCTAAGATGGTGATGAGGAATCAAATGATAGTCGTCATTGTACAAGACCCGTTTAGCTATTATGTCATTTTTATATGTATAAAGTAAAACGAAGTAGGTACTCGAGCATTTTTATAGGAGCAGTTTCTGTATTCTAAATAGAGGCTAATAAAGTACACACATATAATTACAGATAGCATCGTGGTAAATCCATAAATACACAGCCCACGTTAGGTATTGATTAAATAGTTACACAGCGGCCACGTTCAGGTAATCTGCGTGATTATTTCAAATCACCGACACATTACATTAAGCGTAATCTCCAGTAATGGCAGCACGGTGTTGCCAGGCGCTGGCTCTCCCCGTGATATTGTGGGAAAATAACTATGTCAAGACACCATCCCAAAACCTATCAAAAACATTTTAATATTCATGGAAAATGTATCTACCGCATACATTTGAATTATAACGTACGTAATATACGTGATATTTAAAAAAGACAGCGACATGAATCGGATAAACATCGATTTCCCGTGAGAAGATTACATTATTCACACATTATACAATTATTTACTTAAAACCCTTTAGTATTTTTATCCGAGTTGCGAGCTCCGAGGACAGAATGGATATTGACAGCGAGGCGGGAAAGCGCGAAGGCGGCCATGACACTTTTTTCTTTTTAATTCGAAGTGTCACTGTGGACGGCACAGTGCGCTTTATGCCAGTGTCAATATTTTATTTTTTAATCCGTATACCTACTCGAGTTACTCAGAGAAGATGAGCATAATAAGCAATTATAAACTATTTATTTTTAATAAGTACTTGCTTTCACAATGCGTCGTATTTTTGATTAACCTACCCGTTAGGCATGAACCTTAAATAATATATATTATTTTTATTTATCCGTCTTTATACGGCTTACGTCGCAACAGGAGCCACGTATTTCAACTTAACAAAAAAAAGACATGACCGTAGCGAAAAAGCAATAAGACGCACGTCAGAAATAACTTGAATTACAATTTTAATCTTGTCAAATCCGAGATTTTATTGTGATCGGGCGGTCCGCGTACGGTGGACATAATTTTCGTTTTCAAAGTTTATTTAATAAGGAGTTCTCGCTATAAGAAATCATATTAAAGTTGCTCCCGCCCCGGCGAGGGTTGGAGACCTCGTATAAATTCGCGATTTTTATATCCAACTCATTATTATTTTTGAACGTTCGAAACAGCCGCTTATGAATAAAAAGTTGACTTTATTTTGATGCAAAAATATTGTTACCGACAAAAAGTTAGCGGTGACAGTCTTTCCGCTGCGTGTTGCGTACCGGCCGGTAGGCTGCCCATTATCGTCGAAATAAAAATCATATAATAAGCGAAATACACCGTCACAGCGTCCGTAACATCGACAAAACTGCAATAAAAGCAATCATATTATATTTTACCGTCTCAACAGAATTAAAGGTCAGTTTAGCGATTAAACTGACCTTTAATTTCGTCGAGAGAGTCGAGATAAAAATGGCTACTGGAGGTTAGTAATAGTTAGTATTTTTTGCTGAGATTTGAAAAAACATCTCAGTCATTCAAGAAATAGAACGGCATTCCTCGCATAGTGTATCTATTATAAAACGTCTGTTTTCCATCATAAACTTTTTTGACAGAACGTTTATTTTAAGTAGATGGGTATTTTTATCAAATTACTATAATTTTGGTCAAACAAAACTACGAGCTGTCAAAATTGACGTCGGTAAATCATCGACTTGACCCTTTTTTGTTACCTACTTTAATAATTTCGTTAAGGGCTTTTTAAACGGGGCGCATATTTGGAATAGCTGCTGGTACTTTATGGCCGGGATCATTTGTATAGGAATTTAAATGGGATCGTTTTAAAATTGGATTACAATAAAATCGAGAAATGCTCTGAGAATTATTTGAACTATTCAAACATCTGGGCCGTGCTTACGGAATAAAAACTTTACTAAATAAACTCTTTTGTATTCGAAATACAATACGACCTAATGAGTCCGCATCAATTGTCCAAAGTTGTAGGAAAACAAACATAATTAAATCAAGATAGTAGAGATAAAGTGGAAACTATTAGGTGGTCTCGGAGCCCGGGTATCGGCGCTCAAGTCGCCGATGGCATATACCAGATTTATACAATATATTTCATTATTCATATCTCAACAAAGAGGGGCATAAATTACGCGGGCCCGAAAATATCTAAATCCTAATCCATTCGCCTCGCTTGTCCCCGACTGAATCCGATTTTAAAATATTTATGAAAAGGCAACAAAAACGTTAAAAAAACACGAGTCCAGAGACAGAATTAAAAATAATAAAAAAATACATAAGCCCCGAGAGCGAACGTTGGAAAAAAGTTAAAATGATTGTAGGGCATCTCGATGTGGCGTTGTTTTTTTCTGAACGTATCCCGGTTTCATTAGATTCGTTTCAATTCTGTCGGGATTAGTCGGAGAAAGGTCTCTTAAGGATAAAATGCGATGTCCGTTGATTTATAAAGATCCTCTCATTCGGGCGATGGGACATAATTAATTGTTCTCCGTGATCTATCGCCATGTTTTTTTTTGTGTAGCAGGTGATCGGAGTGAAAATTGAACGGAATGGCGTGTTGTGTAGGAAGTTCGGCGCGGCTGGCGGGTAGTGTGTGAGTCGCTCGGTGGTGAGGAAGGAGCGTAGTGTCGGGAGGCTGAGGGCGAGGCGGCCCACGTGCTCGTAGCACTGCTCGTGACAGCTCCCGAAATTAGTCACGTGGCCGCTAATAGCCCCACGGGCGGGGGTGGCGTGCACTCGCCGTTTTTTCCGGCTCTCGTACGGTTGTTTACAACAGTTGGTGGCTATCGATCTGTCCGCCCGGATATAGACGTAAACACGGTGTTATTCATCGAGTGAAGGCCCGTTTTGTTTGCACGCCGCCCCCAGTTTTGTCGTCTCGGCAGTTTTTCATCGATTTTCCACCGTGGCTGGTAACGTATACCGTATCTTCATTCGGTTTGTGTGGCTCCACTCAGATCAAGGGTATTATGTATTATCTCCCAAAAGGTGCCCGATGCGCTTTTACGTGTAATCGGTGGTGGTATCGGCGGAGCCTCATCTCGGTGCGCCCGCAGGCCGGGGCGCGTGTGTGCGCGGCCGACGCGCCTGTGTGCGTCCGGCTCTCGGGGCACACTGCTCGATTAGCGCGGCCGGCACCGCCACGCCGCCTGATTGGGCCATCCATCACCACCGCCGCCCGCGCTCGCGCCCTCCACCCTGCGGCCCTCCGCGGCGTAGAGCTGTGCGGCGCGCGCCCGCAACTCTCGACCCTCAGCAGGGTAGTATTCGGTCCGGTTTGCTACGCCGCGTTCCGCCGGCTCCACCGACGCGTTAATGCCGCGACGCGCGCAACAGAGATCGAGGCGTATTTTTAAGACGGATACTTAGTGCGTTACATTATTATACTTTTGTTTTTTTTTCGTCGCGGGCGTGTAACCCACACGGTCCGTGTTTCATATGGCGGCCGGGTCGACGCACCGCTCCGGTTATGATACCGAATGCCTTTAGATTTTTGATTGAGGTTTTATTTTATTTGGCGCGACGTTCGCCCCGATTACGTTTCTCGTATTCGTTTACCGCTCGGCCAGTTTTTGTTTCGACGAGTTTCATTGTTCGTAACGAGATCGATTTTAACGATAAGCCATTGCTTTTAATGAAGACGTGGGTGTGCTCGGTCTTACTGAATTGCGTCTTTCGGATCAAGACTACCTATCAGTAATCATTGACGCTTCCTCAGTTATTGGGTTTGTCGAACTCAAACTTTCTGTAGGCAGCTCATTATTCATTAGCATCAGCTGGCGATCGCTTCATACATGACAGTAAACATCGCGGGTGAAGGAAATTTCATTACTTGTTCACATAAAGGAAAGTTTATTCGTGTATTAGCATATAATCGCGTCCGCGTCGGTGCGAGGTCGGGTCACAGGTCGCAGCGGCGCGCGCCCACTGTAACTTACAAATTGCATTCTCACGCAACAGACCACCGCACAGCGACACCGCGACACACCACACGACTCAAAATAATTGAGATAAACTGTACAATTCTGTACGCAGTGATTAATTTTCCAAGCGACGAGACACCGTAATCGTCACTTTACAAACTAAAGACAATTTTTCAACGCGTCACAACGAGATATCAACTAAATGGATGGTCATTATTAATATTGCCCATTTTACGATGCATTTACGATCGCACGATGTTCTCACTCACTTTACTTCCGTAAACTTAGCGTTTATTGAGCTAACATGATATGTGCTAGCGACATCGCTTTTACGACTCGATAGATAGGAATAGTTTAATAAAAATCGTCAAATTCAGGAATGCCAATTAAGCTTGACTAGTGCTGTCAAAACTGGTGCAAGCAGGCTCTCATGAACCGAAACCGATTATTTACAATCGTGAAGAAAAATGTATTAAAATCACAATAACAGTAAACAATTCAGTAGTTGAATAGAATCGATGCCATCCGTATCGATTCTCGATCGATACTCATTACAATGTAACGTTTTAACGCTCGTTTAGACGCCACAACGAATCACGGGCTGTTATTTAAATTGCTCAAGAACCGAGAGTAATTTAACCCGAGAAAAACTGGTTTTAAGTGAAATTCGCGCGCTATCTCATCTCTCGTATCTCTTACGATCGCCATGTTGGACGGAGAATAGATATACTTGACTTAATAGCGCCATTTGCGAACATAATAAAGTACATAACCGCTTGGTCATTGTACTGGACGTAATGAAGCCACGAGTGCAATTTTCGCGCGAGTATGACCTCGCCGAGCGATCGCACCGTCGACAACGGTGCGGGACGAACTTTAGCGTCGAGGTTTAAAAGGTTCAAGCGAAATGAGCGCCTCGAGACCACTAGTAATACTAAAATGCATTTCTGCGCACTCGGGCGGCGGGCTTTGAGCTCCTTGAAACGTAGATTAAGATTAAACGACACAGGAGGTTATGATGCTAGAGTGGAGACACTAGGAACGGTTTTAGTATCTCCATCTTGCGGCGGTTTCGTCGTTTCGGACCGGGGAGCTCGCTAACGAACAACGATTCCCGCTCTAATTTGCAGACATGGCGAGCGATCGATCTCATTGGATTTTTGAAAAAGGAACAGCGAAGGCACCTTATGAGCCGAGGCACAAATTGAGCAATTTAGTGCTCGCCCGCTCGCGCGCGCCTATCGGCTGGCACCCATCTCTCTCCGCTCTTTTTTGGATTTTTCATATTCAACGTCAATTCTAAATGAGAATATTAAAAATTAGTTGGTTGATATTTAGATGCTCGGCCCGGCGTGTAATTATGTGCGTGTTCTGACTTGACAAATGAGTCCGAAGACCGCCATTGGAGACAAATCAATACTTTGGACGCACAAAAAATTAAGCCCGTGTACTTACTTAACATTAAATTGTAACATACCTACAAGAAAGGACACGATAGAAAATGTTATTAATGAACTAAGAAAATAATAGGTGCTATAATAACAATAATAAATGTATTTCATTATAGGCAATGATATTATATATTAAAAAGAAGTATAATATCATTGATTATAGGTAAGCTTTGATAGATTACGTTTCTTTTTCCATAAACCTGGATCTACTGTCTATCTTAATACAACTCGCTTATCTACCTACTACATTTAGCTAATAGTGTTCATAATACAGAATGATCCAACTATCTAGTTGACAAGGGCTAGCCGAGGGACCCATTACTTGAAATTGAACAAACAACAGTTCACGGTATCGCGGCACATCCATGCTTCATTATCAGCGCATTGTTTTTGTTACTAATTTAGGTAAAAACACCGTTGGAGCGGGGATCCCTGGAGCGGGCATTCCAACGCGCCCCGTCTCCATGGTAACCGACGCCGCGCGCGATCCTGCCATCCACCGCTCATCAAACAAACAACTAACAACCTTATTTTTTACTGGATAGAGCTCTAATCGCCAACAAAGCCAAATGAAGTTATAACGTTCTTTTACGACTCTCCACAATTGTCGATACCCAATCATAACAATGAAATTGCGACCTTAATGTCTACCGGTAAAGTGCCATTCCGAACGCGCGAACAACTTAAGAATAGCGACATAAGGAATTGTTTTATCTCTTTCGCACGTCGTAAAGACGACGTCGAGCCGTCTCGCTCGGGTACCGAATCCTTTCTTGCTAAAGACGGAATCGATACAATTGATATTTCTCTTTCTGGCACACTTTTTGTTCAAATCGTTGCCACTGTTAATCCGTCTTCGACAGCGTTCGTTAGATAAAAATCGTAAAGTGTAACTCACGAATAAATTGACCGCGATTCTTCGTGCGCCGTTTATTCCGTGTTTATTTTCAGAACATTTCCCTTTGACGGAAATTCTTTTGTGTTTTAAACTGACTGACGGGCTAACGCGCGAAGTACGGTAATTGATATAGTGTAATGGAAACGGGCAATGACAGTGACGTGTAAAACAAGAGAGAGATAGACGGACGTCATTCTATACGAGCAAGCGAGATGGTTATTTATCGGAGTATTTGACTGTTATTAACGATGTATATGCATTAAATTGTTGCGGTAATTGTAACTTTACACCCAGACAATAAAGTTTAATTTAGAATATGACAGGATAAAGGTTCCAAATTAGCTACTATTCGATAGATGGCGCTGGTTTATCGAAGTTGAATTAGAAATTCTGTTCTGTTCCAGTATGCGCTATCAACATTGTTGGTAAACTTTTTTATTATAAATAGTATAATAATAACCTAAGTTACTGTAAATAAACCAATATTAAATACAGATAGGTCTTTTTGTATATGTTAAATTTACAATTTGATAAAATATATTGATAGATTGTAGGTTTCTGTTAGATTTGACTTTATATGTTTTTATAAAGCCTTTAGGCCGGCTTGTCATGGGAAACTAGACATTTGTTACTGAACAAGAAACTCAAATAGAAGCACGGCAGTGCACAGGCAAGTTCGTTGAGAACGTAACGAAAACGTGTTTTTTTTAATCCCTTGCGATATTTTTTCCGCCGACCTTGCAACGGCGAGATGACACCGAGATCATACGCACGATAACACATGATCGATGGGCTGTCAGTAGTGCGTGCGCGCCGCAAACATTCGATATTCATCCGAGTACTCGATACAATCTGACATGAGATTTCGTTACTTAAAAACACTATTCGTGAAGCCTTAGAGTCGACATTAGTGTGATTTTGACGAATGTAAATATCATTCATTTGATTTTCGTCGGCTCATTACGTGGAATCGATTCAAACTGTCATCGGTACGTATGTTCGTTTTTCAAATTATAGAAACGGTGTTTAAATAAATATTTGTGTTATAAATGTGGTCTGAATGGGTAATTGGGAACAATATATTTATCTGTTATGAAAAATATCGTAGATATTAGACTATTTGAAAAATTAATTCTTGTAGGTTTTGTCATTGTCATAATGTATGTTTTTATACATAAATACTTGTAGTAACGTCACTAGGACGACACGTTGTAACAAAATAATTGACCTCTAGTTGAGACCTTTGTGGTTTTAAGCTTTTTATAATTAACCAGCCACAAATATTAGATAAAAAGAACAGTTTGGTCATCATCACTGGGCCTTTGCTCACAATGAGAACGGTTAGGTCTTAGTCAACCACGCTGGCCTAGTGCGGGTTGGCAGATTACACACTGCATTGAGAACATTTTGGAGCCCTCTCAGGTGTGCAAGTTTTTTCACGTTGTTTTCTTTCACCGTTAACGCAACTGATAATCAAATCCTAATCCGCACATAAATCCGAAAAGTCTGAGGTGTGAGCCGGGGTCTAACTCGGACCATCCTGAATGTTTGGCAAGCATTTCACTAACTAGTTAGGTTTTTTTTTTGTTATGTTTGTGCTAGGTTATAGAATATTACTGCCAAGATGGAAATAGTTAAACAACTTTTGAAATCAGAATCAACAGTTACAAAAAGAGAATAAACAGCCAAGGCATTCTCAAAGCAAACATGTTTCAAAAGTTCAGGGGGCCATCAGTCAGGAGTTCCCGTGACCTTGCGCCGATTGTTCCGGACACCCATGATTGACGGCACCACTGCACCGCCCGCATGCCATAATGCCCTAGTACTTAAGCGATATCAACAGTGTTTACGTGTCCTATGAACGCCTGGTATTCGTAAAATTATCTGTATATAAAAATAAATGTTTGTTTGTTTGTCGTCTATGCACTCCTACACCATTCATCCGATTGAGTTGAACCTTTGTTACTGCGTTGTTTTTCGATATTAAGTCAATGATATTATACCATAGATATGTTACGTCCATATTAAATGGCGCGTAAAACACAGTCTCGCCTGCATACCTATGTCGTAAGAAAGAAGATACAAAAACTATAAGGGTAAAAGAGATAGCTATCTATGCGAAATGATTGCAAGGTGCTACAATTGGGGGAGTATTGGTTCTCACTTTTGGCGCGCATGTAACAAATCTACTTTAAAAAAAAAAAATATCATTGACTTAAGTACATATTTGGAATGTATAACGTATACTGTACTGTAATGCGACTTAGTGTGTTTGTCACAAGCGAGGCAGAGATGTTGTATGCATCAGCGTGAAAAATCCGGACAAAAAAAAAACAGGTTAACTGAATCAGTCATTGCAACGCATGCTGCGCATTAACTAGTTTATAATTAATATTGTATAGGTACTTGACCTACTTTGTCCTGTGAGTTATTCTTTTGTTTTCTAATTATTCGGTGTGCACTTTGCTTTTTATTATAGCTACATAATAATAAAATACCGGTCAAAGGAATTACAGCCGTGAGAGATTGGTAATGTTGTTGGTCTCAAGTTGAGTCAAGAGTTTTGTAAAGTAAGCTAAAATTGTACACAAGTTTATGAAGAAAACATATATTCAAAAACACACTTTACTAATTTTTCATTTATGTCTGCCAAGTAAAGTTTTAAGGTTAGGTTCGTATATAGGGTCTTACTTTAATAATGGAAAATATTTTAGGAGGTAAATCTATAGGTATCAATGATGCGTTTTAGCAAAATAAATAAACGTAACGTTAACCTTTATCAAGTCATGCTTTATTTTATCAAATAGTACAGAGTAAGTAAATCTTTCGCTAGTCGAATATTTGAATTTTGATTTATTTATTATCAGTATAACCGATACTTGATATTTGAAATGAATTCTATACCATTCACAGAGCCTAGCCTTTAATTATTTTCCATTATTAATGTATGACCCTATATACGACAGCTGTTGGCATAGCCCTGTCCCTACATTGTAATCAACAGTTACTAATGTAACTTTTTGATGTATGTACTCTTCTAACATCTCACTCAACTTCGCAAACAACTTGAGTCAAACATCACCGATCACTACAACAGATCTTACCAATCCCCGGTCTTGTCCATACCTGGGTACTCACCGGGACTGCCCAGGAAGACTGAGGAGTACACCCGCCGCGCTACGTCGGGAGGGGACGACCACTCGCGTCGCGATGGGCACCATTTGCCTGTAAAAAGAAAGACGAAATCTAAATTAGTTCTTTAACAGTATAAGTAGAAAAATCATCTTTGTTAGTTATTACTTCATCATTTCGGCTGAATGAAGTCCACTGCTGGACACAGGCCTCCCCCAAAGATCACCACAACGGCCGATATGGGTGTGTTGTGGGCTCATTGGGGGGTTTTGCCATAATCGCCACGCTTGGCAGACGGGTTGGCGATCGCAGTTGATTTGTTAATGTAATCGAAGGAAGCTGCTGCCCATCCTCCGGCTAATCCCATAGTCGACTTTTACGACACCCACGGGAGGAAATGGGGTGGTGGTATTCTGAACCGGCACCACACGGTTATTTTAGTTATTACTTAGTTTAATTATATCTTCCGTGATTGTTATTTATTTTGGGCATTCGATATTTATCCGTGTGGTGCCGGCTCAGAATACCACCACCCCATTGCCTCTCGTGGGTGTCGTCAAAGTCGACTAAGGGATTAGCTGGAGGATGGGCAGCGGCGTCCTTCGAGTACATTAACAACTCAACTGCGATCGCCAACCTGTCTGCCAAGCGTGGCGATTATGACAAAACCCCCTAATGAGCCCACAAAACATCCATATCGATCGTCGTGGTGATCTTTGGGGGAGGCCTGTGTCCAGCAGTGGACTTCATTCGGCCGAAATGATGATGATGGATGATTCGATCATGACACTTGCAACTTGTCTCAAAATGTCAGGTATCCAAAATAAAAATGAATCCATCCCATAAGTTATCATTTGCGTTAAGCAAAACCACCATGAAAGTTTAAAACAGTGGTTATGAGTTATTTTATAGGGAATAAACTTCGTTGTGGACATCTTAAACTCAACAGGTTTCGTCATCTTGTAAGGTGTCCCACCTCAAATTGCACAGAGTATTCTAGAGGATATATGTCACCTGCTGGTGTAATGTGCCAAAACCCGGACTGGAAGACAAGCTGGAATTGACGGAAGTTTTGTTTTTTTTATGTTGCCCCACACTAGGATTTCTCCTGTGTCGTGGGTGCGTTTACAGACATACATTCCACACACAATTCACCCAGACCCGGAACACGGCACGGTTGGTGCAGTGGCTGATACAATCGACTGCTGCGCACCGGGTCGTGGGTTCGATTCCCGCACGGAACAAATATTTGTACGATCTGCAGGTAGTTGTTCCGGGTCTGCGTGTATTGTGTTTGTAAACGCACCCACGACACAGGAGAAATCCTAGTGTGGGGCAACGTTTTTACAAAAGAAAATGTTTGAAAATAAATTGAATATAATAACGTTGAAGTTCAGAGTTATTTGTCGGAGCCTCTTTCTGATGCAGTCCTTCTTCTTATTCACAAAAAGTTGATAAGATAAGAATATTTAATTATGACGAGGTCGGTGTGGTAAACTTGTGATCATAAAGCCCTTAAATTAATTAAGAATGAATGGAAGAAATCTTTGTAAATTGTTGTGTTTCTGTATGATTTCATCATCATCATTTCAGCTGAAAATCGTCCACTGCTGGACCGAAGCCTCCCTCTAAGATTGCCACAACAACTGGTATGAGTTTTGCCATAATCGCCACGCTTGGCAGACGGGTTGGCGATCGCAGTTAAGTTATAAATGTACTCGAAGGACGCTGCTGCCCATGGTTAATCCCATAGTCGCCTTTTACGACACCCACGGGATGAAATGGGATGGTGGTATTCTTAGCCGGCACCACACGGCAAATGTTTGTTAAATGATTTATTTGTATATAAAATATAAAATGCTGTATTTTTTTACGCATGACACACTGTTAAGTATTTATTTCGCAGGTAACACTGAGGGACTTCTTTTACCGTCGGACGGTTTTTTTGGTCATTTAAATTGTTCTGCACCTACTTCTATTGTTGAGATTTATTTCAGTGTTTACCATAAAAAGAATTGAATTAAATTGGCCTTATATATTGTAGTTTGACTCTTGCTGTTGTAGCAATATCCATTCTTGTCTATTCTCCGCATGAAACAAATGTGCTTCATGATTCTTCGCGATTTTTTCACTCTACATGTCCTAATATGAATCTGCAATTTTTCATTCTCTGATTATTTTGAAAACATTTCATAAAACGAAAATATCTGTTTTGATTGGATTTGGATAAGAAAATTATTAGATTGTCGAATAGTAAATTAGCTTTGCTTTTCAAAAAGGCGGAAGACAAAGAGAAACCAATTCACCGTAAATGAGTAGATTAATGAAAAAATATGTTTGGCGAGAGGAAGGGGTGTTTAAGACCGAAAACCATTATTTAAAAAAGCTACGTTTACTTAAATATTTATCCAGAAAGAGAACAGAAGTAACCAATGTTTCGTGTGGTGCCTGAAGAAGAACATACAACCCTCCACCCGTAAGTGACGAAAAAGGCTTATTCTTCTTCTTCTAAGGGTTGTTACAAGATGATGTAACTCCTCTGTCTATAACAACATAATGCGACTACCAATCCAAGTGTTGTGATTACGGCAATATCCCCCCGCATATATCTATGATATATCATTACAGTTAGATCATTGGAATCATCTCCAGCGGTGGACGTTTATTGACTGACTTGTGTGTTCTAATAACTGTTTAGTTTTATATATTAATCGTTGTTAGATACGATATTTTTTTGATTTTTTTGTAAAATACATATTATTCTGATAGATAACATAAGTAAAATAGTATGGAAATAAGTGAAATAACTGCTCAATATAAATGATTTGATAAACTGGTGTTTGGAGCTGTTTGTATGGCCGTGTACCCAGCAAAGAAAGGCCACGTCGTCGCCACAGGTGTCAAAAAGACAATTGTATTTAGAAGCTAGAAAAAAGTGGCTTTCTGTGTGCTAAATAACAACTGCGACCACTTAATCCGACTACGAAGTGTCGTGATTTGGACAATGTTCCTTACAACTCATCATTTGAAGGGATCTTTTTATGATCATGACAAGAGAAACTGTTTCATTGTGGTTTTCATTCTGGTTGACGCAGTGGTTGCTTTAGGTCTGAGTGAAGTGTATGTAATTAATGTGTATGCTCTTTATGTGGATTTTCCCTATTTTATACACTCCTTTAGATTGATATCCGATATTATGCATTATTTTATAATTATCGTGGGATTGAATAAACGGGGTTCAATCAAGGTGGTTGTGTTTTATTTACGATCTCATAGAACCCCCAACATCACAGGGAAACACCCAGATTCAGCCCGGACCAGACCCAGCGCGTGGGAGATTTATGTCTGTAAACTGTATCCACGGGAAAGGAGAAATCCAGGTGCACTGTTTAAAAAAAAGTTTTAGAGGATGTATTTCAAATTACCTGTAAATTGTCTGCAAAGTTAACTACCTTGTTAAAACCTTTACTTATTTATATTTACGCACGATAAATTTTCTCATAAAACTGTATAATTTTATGAGAAATATACTTCGTTACTATAAGTGCTTACATGTTTCATTTACGACCACATAGCCATTATTTTATTTTTTATTTACTTCTACAATTATAATCGTTCCACCAAAATTTGCCTTCGCTAATTAATTTTACTATTTATAACGACGCAAACTGCTTTTACATATATGAATAATGTATTATATATTAATTTAACAAACAAATTTTATCTAGTTATAGCCCGTGATCGCGGGCCGTCGGTAAAACTCCCTTACAATTGTACTAATGTTCTTTGTGCGACACATGCGCCATACATTTTTCACGCGATTCCGAATCGAAAAAACCTACATTAAGCTCTTCCCGCCTATCTAATGGATTCGTCCAATTCTCCCAGGACCCCGACGTCATTACGCAAAAAACATACAGAAAAAAAAAGAAAAAATAGTCGACTCAAAAAAACACCTCCTGGGAGAACGAAGGTGTTGCCGCCCCTAGTCTTTTCTTACCCCAAAAATAAGGGGAGGCAATATCATACACCATTAGCAATTTCGCTACTTTTTTAACGGTGTCACACTGTATATTATTGTGTTCGGTAATGCAGCGGGACGCACCTCCAGCTCCTTGTCGTTCGTTTTCACGTGTAATCAACGAACATGTACGACTTTTATTAATAAAATGGCAAATACGTTGCTCATTTTATTGTTTATTTAAATAATTATAAGTTAGAACGCGCGTCGGTGCAACGCAGCGCGGCAGGGGGCGACCGATATTTAAAAAGAACTCAACCACCATAATTCTATCTCGCTTTATGTTCCTTTTTCGAAATTCGTAATTCGAACAAAAGCGCGCGCGACGCAATGGTGCATGCATGATTGATAGCGGCACGGTGACGTCACAAACACAAGCGAACCGCTACAGTTTTCGAAAAATAAAATGCCTTGACCTCTCATTTTAAACTCCTACATCTTTTGATACTCTGGTACCGTTATAGGCAATTTGGGTTTTCCCAACCCCACCGCAAACTGCAAACTTAAACTCAAAAACATAAAGTAGAATTACATCGTTGAAAAAAAGCGAAAATTACCCCATCGCCGCTCACGCTACAAGTTAACGCCATAAACAAATACTAAAAATCTTGTAACCGAAATAAGGCGGCACTCTAAATAAGAATTAAAGTAAAATTGCTGAGGTGTGAGTCCCCCGGCGGAGGGGCATTAGCGGGGGCTCCTCGCGACGATATTCATAACGCGAAAAATTGTAATAACCTGGCGAATATCAGGCTAGGGCAGAGGTGGCTATGGAATATGGATGTTTATACGAGGGCGCGACCGGGGGATTTGTAAAGGAAATTGTCTAAATATGCCCGTTACGCCACGACTCATGTGTGACGAGTATGGCGATAATAAAAAAACATAACACCAGCTCAGACCGGATATTCAGTGGAGGAAAGCGTAAATTTAACGACATAAGAATTAAAAGTGTGTGTTGACGATGTCTATAAACGTTTTTTTATAGTGTAACATTGTTTTAAATGCATACATAGAACGAACAAAAATGATAGTTATAACTTTGATGTTACGCAATAGTTTATAACTTGGCTGTTGCACTACAAATTTTAATTTCTATTTGTAAATGATGCCAACATTATCTTTGATTGTAAGTGTGCATTTACTATTCTACCACCACCCCATCTCCTCCCGTGGGTGTCGTAAAAGTCAACTAAGGGATTAGCCGGAGGATGGGCTGCAGCGTCCTTCGAGTACATTAGTAACTCAATTGCGATCGCCAACCCGTCTGCCAAGCGTGGCGATTATGGCAAAACGCCCCAATGAGCCCACAACACATCCATATAGGTCGCTGTGGTGTTCTTTGAGGAGGCCTGTGTCCAGCTTCATTCGGCCTCGGATGATTTTCTGGGTATTAGAAATTCCGTTTAAAACATTTTTAATAAATAGACACACTGATTTACCGCCGCATCTCCACCCGTGGAGGTCTTTACAAGGCTACTAGGGATGGGTAGCACCAACCTTCCTTGCTCCGCTAACAACCCTGCGATATGACTGCCCAGCGTAGTGATTATGCCTCATGATCATCATCAGCCATAGGCCTCTCTAATACCACGCCACTAAGCATTGGCGTTGTGTATCGGGTCGTTGGTTTCCCCACAATATAGTTGAGCTTAGCGATGCTGATGCATGCGTCATGCTCGTGCACGGGTGCCCTCTGTCGGGACTGGTCGCCTGTTAACTGCCACGGGAAATGAATTACTATTACATTATTGTAGTATGTTCCATCTTTACACATTAACCTTCATTTTTCTCGTAATATGTTTTACCATAATCTGTATCTATCAACATTGTAATCTCAATTATTTTAAAAGAGTATCCATAGAGTTTCTTGCCCGTTCTTCTCCACGAGATCAACTATTTGGAACCGTGCAACTTAGATTCTGACGTTTCTTAAATGCCAATAATTGGTTTATAAGAAAAAAAAGTTTTGACCATGACTTTTGACCCGTTCCTCGGCTTTTCTCATCCAACTCGTGCCGGCAGGGTGCTGCGTAGTTCATCACTCCACCGAGCCTGACAGCTGTTCACCTTACAGTTTACCTTTTTTTTTTTTTTTTATTGGTGCCCAGTGGAAATTCATCATGAACTTCCTTCGCCCCGGGGAAGGACGAAGGGGTATGCCGGACTCCTACCGGCTAAAACCACTGGAGCGGTCATCTTCGGCACCTAAGGGAGGCTGCAGGTCCTCGTATGATCACACTAGAGCCACCCACTGGTGCCACGCCTATTGGCACATCTCGGAGAGGGTGACTGTAAAGCGGTCACCCCCCCAGGGACCTTACAGTTTACCTACTGATTCCAGGCAGAAGAAAAGACAAAATCCTCTTATACCGGTCCGACATAATAAGATAATAAAGAAAACTGGTATTTAGCAGTGGCAATACAATCTAGAATACTTGGAAATACTCCTCTCTCAGGGCTATAGTCAATTTTAACATGGCTAGTTTTGAGACTTCGGAAGAGGTATCGCAAGTGATCTTTGCAGGTCGCAGTGCCTGATACTTGAAAGAACCTGTTTCTCAAAATACGATATACCCATAAGATAATCTAGTCCGTACCTACGCATAAACAAAAACGGCCCACTGGCAGACGTGGATCATATTTTTTTTGATATTGATTACGAAATAGTTATATTTCATTTTTATAAAATACATACAAAAGAAATATTTATATATTAATTTCAACTATCTATTAAGAATTTCTACAGAATTAACACCGATACGGAGAGTGGAACGCCGAGTCGAGGCAGCCATGCGGAGAGAGCCGACACGAGACTGGCCGAATGGTACATCGCAATGTTTCATGTGAGCCTTTGGGGATTCGTGTAAATAGTTCAAACTGACCATGAAAACTTGGCTGAGGCACTACCTTGCACATAGATCACAGCCAGTAACCGTCGACTGTTGAAGACGGACCTGCCATTGACGCTACAGATTACGGTCTAACGGGACATTGCCATAATCACCACGCCTGGCGCGGATTGGTGATTGCTTTCATGACATACAACTGAGTTTTACAGTTTCTCTTTGCAGGTCACAGAGTCTAAATAATGTTAGACTAATCAAACACTTTTTGAGAACCATCAAGGTACCTACACCTCTCTCAGCTTAATAATATCAATTATTATTTATATAATTTACATAACTTCGTACATGAAGCCGTATGCAGTCGTAACCAATTATTAAAAAGCAATTAAAATAAAATATAAGAGTCGAAAACAATGGTGTAGTGTTTCGCGTTAAAACATGGCAATTACCAATCATATTTCTTTCTTTTTATCGAATTAAAACAATTGGTGCTTCGTAAAACTGTTTTGATTTCTATCATTCGTGGGTGCAGTGGTTCTCAATGTAATGAGGGGCGTTGAGATTAAGATAGTTTACATGGATACGGCCATGTAGCGCGTGCAAGGGATTTTTAAGTATAAAATATATGATATTCATTTTTTCAAAATTATAATTTTTACAACCAATGCCGAAAGTGACAGAAAAACCAACCGAATAAATCGACAAGTGTGCAATCGTGTATTCGATTGTCGAATTATTCGTCGTTGCCGAGTAACACTCGAACACAGCAGCGCGCAAGTCTTCAATGTAACGATTGAACGAATTCAATATATTCAATATTAACGGCACGGTTAGCGTGTGGCTAAAAGATTGGCTTACTGCCCTAAGTGTCGTGGGTTCGATTACTGCCTGCGAGAAATATTTGTCTAATCTACAGACAGGTGTTTTGGATCTGGGTGTTTGTGCATGAGATATTTAAGAAAAAAAAAGGAAATTAAATGATTGCGAAGACAAAAAAATGGTGTGTGATAAATAAAAAAATGTCGTTACAATAACTACAATCGAATAATACTGATTGTTATTCGATTGTCTCTTCCAAAATCTAAAGTATCCGATAAAAAATTGAGAACCGCTGCAATTGCGCATTTTAATAATAGTGATTGTACGAATCCAACTTTGGAATCTTCAAAAAGGGGCATAATTTATATAGGCTACAATTAATTTCACCCAATAACAACTATTCATTATTGTTTTAACAACACACCTCGGGTCTTGCCGTTTTCGGACGAATTAAGGGGTTTTTATAATTGCTGTTTTTTTCTTCTTTGTTAAAAGTTGAGATACTCTGTTATTTTGATGTTAGATTGTTCAAATTGGTTTGAATTTAAATAACATGGTGGCCTGGAGTATCTGTAACTGTTTTCTTGCGGTTTTGTTCGTCAATTTAATGTAATTAAGATCAATCCATTTTCAATACAACAGAACAAAAGGAAACACTCGACACCAAAAAGCATACTATTTTTATGTTATTTGAAATGAAATGATCATTAATTCAAATAAGACTAAAGACAGTTCTTTTTGAACGTCAACATTTGCAGCCATATAAGCCCACTCTTCACCGCTTCCTAGTGCTTAAGCTGGGGAGAAGTAAAGGCGCAGCAAACTCCACAGCAACACGTTAGTCTGTCATATAAAATACTTTTAAATACATGTATACAAAACATCTAACAATTATAACACTATCTATAATAGTAGATTGTAAATTTATTTAATTAGTGCAGCATACACACCGCAAACAGAGAAAGTTTAAACATACATATCCTTTGTCACAACATCGACTAATACTGTCAATAGTTTTTCGATATCTGCTTAGCCTGTAACAGTATTCCCATATGTAATCTAACAAATACATTTCTGCTCACCCCAACCGGTCCACCAGCACTTACTTCTACCTGCACCAGGGACACAAAGGCGCAGAAGATGTCCCTTCTCACGATAAATCACTCGGTTTTTCTGTTCGCTGCCTCTGCGTGTTTTATATTCGCCTAGTACATAGCACCGGCTGCCAGGGGATCTCAGAGACGTTTTTGTATTTCGTTTCTTTTTATATTTAAATGAAGGTATTTTAATTGTAATGGCGTGCTTTTGCAAAGCCTTTCTATGATGTTATAAGGATTTGTAGTAATTCCAATGGTTTCCAGTATGATTTGTACAAGACCTTTTATTGGAAGTTGCATACCATCGGTCATTTCTGTTTAGTAGGTTCTATAATATACCATTATCTCGGGCTTCTCCAGGTTCTAGAAAACAGATAATAGGCTTGCTACTTGCAATATGCCGCTTAAGTTTGTAGTCTGCACCATATTCTAGGAACATATGGTCCCATTATCAAGTATCAATTTATGTATTAAATTTGTCTTACCAATTAAAACCATTTGGAATAGCCCTTTCCATCAGTTTCTTCTCTAAAGAGGTTAATACTATAGCTTGTCAACAAAGATGCCTTACAATGCAGCTTCACGACCTCACATAAACCAATTTCCGTAACGGGCCCACGATAGCTATCTGAGTAACTGCTTTTGAACTCAATCGATTGTCCCATGAATGTTGGAAGTGTATGTTTGTATGTAACTTGGAAATGGCTGGGCATATTTTGATAAAGGTATTTTTTTGATAGATAAAAGTATAAGCATTTTAAAATTATAAATCCTTTTCGAGATTATGTTGTAACAAGAACTGGACCGATTATAATTGGCCGACTGGATTCAAAGAAACTTCCTATAAGATAAGCAAATCGTTGAACTATATCAAGAGGATGAGCAGCAGCTTCCTTTAATTTACTCAGATATCCACCTGCGAAGCGTGGTGACTATGAAAATCTCCTCTATGAATGCTCATCATCAAGCCCATGTTCAGTAATGGAAGTTTACGAGGTGATGTTCGGTCACAAGACCTGCTATAACATAATATGTGTTAGTTTCTCCTGCACCATATTATATAGGTCTTAACTGTCTTATGTTTTAGCACAATAACAAATACCATGACAACAGCTAAGCAACGTCTAAGTAGGATGTACTCTTAGCAAAACAAAACAAAAACTAGATAACTCACATTCGCAAACACTGAAACAGCAAGTAATCCAAAAATAAGACGAAAAAAATATCATTTTTAGCTCAAAAGCAGTTCTAATTGCACCCGCCCAGGTTTGGGCGGGCCGCCCAACCGCCCAGCACTTATTTTCAACTCAATAAGGCTCATTATCGCTTACACACGACTGTCTTTACTGTCTTACAAAACTTGATACGTCAATACGCAGACTTTGCAACGTCGCAAGAAAGCTTCGGGAGATCATTTCAAAATGTGCCCTATTGCTGGAATGAGAGGGTCGTAAATCACGTGTGTGGGTTAAGGGTCGTTGCCTTGCCGGGGGGATGGTCCGCAGATCTGACTTATAACTCATCTGTAGGTACAGACGGACTGGCAGATCGATAGAGTACCTATTCGGGATGTATGTTTGGCTTTGCCTCATTTTTAGCTATAATTTTGGTATTTGTGTTCTGAAAGGGGTAGTTACTGTCGTATCCTTTGGTAATAAACAGTCACAAGTACCTATACCATGAAATTTGGTTTTTCTGTGCTAAAAACCTTCTAAGAACTAATATTTAGACTTGATGCCAAAGTGGGCTGTGCTTTAAGAAACTACCTGCTTTTTTAATGCAATGCCTCACAATGTGATTCCTTCTGTGTCGCAGGTACAGTTCACAGACATAAATTCCACAGGGTAAACATCATTGGCAGATAAAAGACCGTATGTAAAAACATATGGCCCCCTTATCCGCTTCAAGTAAATGACTTTAATCTTATAAACCTCGACCTCAAAGAATATAGGTTACAAGTACATTGGACTAGCTTCTGACTTTCTATTTGGACAGTGTAGCTATTTTGAGTACCTAAGTATAGCGGGCAAACAGAACTGAAGTGGCAATGGGCGGGGCACATTGCTCGTAGAACTGATGGCCGTTGGGGTAAAAAGGTTCTCGAGCGGAGACCGTGCACCGGAAAACGCAGCGTGGGACGCCAACGAGGTGGACAGACGATCTGGCGAATGTCGCTGGGAGGCATTGGATGAGGGTGGCATGTAACCGGCCGTTGTGGAAATCTATGACAGAGGCCTTTGTTCAGTAGTGGACGTCCTTTGGCTGATATGATGGAACAGAACTAAAGTTACGATGTCATCAAATTATGAAGTGGAGTTCTCAGTACTTTCATAGTAGGGTCCAAAAATAACATATCTATCTTGTATTTTATAGGGAAATGACATATATCTGTCTATCCATGTATTTGAAGCTTAAATTACACACAGTCACTAATAGCCCGAGCATGTCCACTGTTGAACATACGCTTGCCAATGATTTTGTTTTCTTATTTTTTTTATTGGGCTTCTCGCATACATTTCAGGGAAATGTGGTTGCTTAACCGGTCATTTCTGGCGAAGCCAAAAGAGGCCTCCAGCCAGGCTTAAATTTAATATTAAAAACTAAGCAACTTTCGCTAAGGGCGCCCCCTGCGGGACACGGACCTCGGCATAGGGCGTTGCTGGGGATAACAAGCTATTGTTTAGGGGACAGCTGGATCGGTATTTTTTTAAATGTATTAAGGGACCTTTAAAGCTACAGGCTCGGCACGGGCCGGCGCGAGCAATAGACGGGAGGGAGAAGTGCTAAGTTGAACGGGAAGGTGACGCGGCGATAGGTCTCCGCGACGTCGGTGAGGCGGGCATCCTCGGCGGTGAGGGCGGTAAAATGGTCGGTGGCTTGCCAATGAGCGATCATTTACAATAATCACTGCGCTTGGCAAGCGTTATGGTGATCGCAACATATTGATGCTACTACCCATCTTGACAGCAGCCCAAGTCGCCTTTTGCGATGCTCATGGGTGGAGAGGGGTGGCCTATAGATAGCAGGGTACTGCGCGAAAAAAACTTGCTGTCAATTTTCTCAGTATTCGTAGTCCCTGTACCTCAAAAGACAAGTATTCCAACAAAGCCACCGACAAACTCACTCAAAGAAAACGTAGCCCACTTATTTTCATAACAACAGATCGTAAAAAATATCGACCGAAGTACGTCGACCCCTAAAATGGCGTCCAGGAAGCCTATCCATTACTCGTGACAGCGTTTTTCAGACTGGCTCTGACAGCTGCCAAACTTGGCCTTGACACAATCCATCATGGTGTCTTCTGACGTCATTTGATAGGTCATCGGGCTGAATGCGGTAACTGTGATAGCAGGACAGTAGATTCAAGAGAGTTGCAACAAAGTTGTTGCTTGGCATGGTTTTTTAATTATTAAGATAAGATTTTTTTTTTTTTATATCATTGCCCCCACACTAGGATTTCTCCTGTGTCGTGGATGCGTTCACAGACATGAATTCCACATACAATACACCCAGACCCGGAACAACTACTTGCAGATCATACAAATATTTGTTCCGTGTGGGAATCGAACCCACGACCCGGAGCGCAGCAGCCGACTGTATCAGCCACTGCACCAACCGTGCCGTCAAAAAGTAATAATGTACTTGCACATTCATCGTAGAGCTGATGGCCGTTGGGGTAAAAAGGGTCTCGAGAAGAGACCGCGCACTAGAAAACGCAACGGGACGACCTCCAACGAGGTGGACAGACGGCCTGGTAAAGGTCAATGGGAGTCGTTGGATGAGAGCGGCATGTGACCGCTCGTTGTGGAAATCTGCGGGAGGCCTTTGTTTAGCAGTAGCCGATATTTGGCTGATTTATAATTTGTGAACACTATGGAGACAGTTTCACAGAAGCAATCCATCCATACATCCCTCTTGATTAGCGTCCCTTAGTCGCCTTTTATGACATCACGGGAGGAGATGGAGTGGTACTATATTCTTTATCCGGAGGCGATTTAACAAAAAATATATTTAAAAAAAACTCAACATACAGGTGCAACGAGCCATCCGATTTTCGAACTGAGCGTGAATGACCTCATGAATGTAACGAGCTACCCTGGTTCAAATGAATATAATACAAAAAAACTAAAGAGGGTGTATCACTAATGGCACTTTGATAGTGCCACGTAGTGCGCTGGGCGGTACAGTCAGGCCGGTACACATGTAACGCGATGCGATGAGCTGGCAAAAATTCCGCGTTCCGAGTGTACATATAGGGGTGGGCTCTTTAGTCGATAATATGAATTTTGGTGTGATGAAAAATATCGATTCATTTGTAGTATACTATTTATTACTAGCTGGGCCCCGCAGTTTTACACGCCGTTTAATTTAAATAAAATCAAACTATTTATAAATAATTTAGAGTAGGTACTTCGGCATAAACAGTTGGCATAGAATATTTTAATTTCGTGAACAGAACAGAACTCTAATACTTTTTCTAAAATTAAAGTAGCCTAAGTTACTCCTTATGACATCAGCTATCTGCCAGTGAAAGTCTCGTCAAAATCAATCCAGCCGTTTTGGAGATTAGCTGGAACGAACAGACAGCAGAATTTTTAATTTTGTAATTGGTGCCGTACCTATATACTTTCATACACATTTAGTAAAAAGCTGTTATTTGCCGTACATACTGACACTTCAATTTTATTTATTTGTATAGATTTGGAAATTTATCAGGTAAAGTGATGTGTAGACGACATGTATAAAAAAATTGCCGCAAATATTGATTTCGAAGTTTTCGAAGTACCAGGCTTGAACTTCCCAGTAGAGTTGTTTATTTTAGAAAGTCGCTTTTTTTAATGATGCTGGACATCAGGATCTCTCCTGTGTCGTGGGTATAGTTTACAGACATAAATCTCACACGCACAAACACCTAGACCCGGAACAACTAGGTAGATCATATAAATATGTGTTTCGTGCAAGGATCGAACCAAATTCAGAGCCAGAACATTATTATTATATGTATATTAACGACACGGGTGGCGCAGTGGCTAAGCGATTGGCTTTCTTCGGTACGAGTTTTGGTTTCGATTCCTTCAAGGAACAAATATTTATGTTGGCTACATATACGACGTTTTTAAAAAAAAAAAAAAAAAAAAAAAAAATATACAGTTCCGGGTCTGGGTGTTGTGTGAGATTTAAGTCTGTAATTTTTATTTTAATACATTGCCCCACACTAGTATTTATCCTGTAACTGTGGGTGCGTTTACAAACACAAATTTCACACACAATACACCCAGACCCCAAACAACTACCTGCAGATCGTACAAATATTTGTTCCGTGTGGGAATTGAACCCACGACCCGGTGCGAAGCAGCCGACTGTATCAGCCACTGCACCAACCGTGCCGCCATTATCCACGACACAGGGGAAAAACAAATGTAAACCAACATTAAAAAAGGAACATGGTCGTCTGCAATCTCCAAGGAGATAGAAAGTCTACGTTACGTCTGGCTTTAGGTAGGTTTGACTCCTTTCGCGCCTCTGCGGCTGTTCTCCGCACAGAAAATCTCACCAGCGCCACTGTGGGCACCAAGAAGCCCATACCTGAGAGGGCACTGAAACAGGCTGATGATGGCGGTTTTGTCATGGTGCAAAGGAAGAAGCGCCGTCATCGACCGAATAAGAACCGCTGCGGCACGGCTCCTGCGGAGTCCAAAATAACAACACGTGCCACGAAGCCGAACACTCCGGTGTATATCTCTCGCCTACACTACACCACTAAGGCGGAAGACATCGTGGAGTACGTGCGTCAAAGGACCAAGTACACGCCGAGAGTGCAGCTGCTGGAGTCGCACCGCAATGTCAACTTCAAGGCGTTCGTGGTGCGAGTACCAACGTGCTATCTGCACCTCGTCATGGATGAGGACTCTTCGCCCCAAGGCGTGGTGTTCCATCGCTTCCGCGGACAAGAGCCATTAGAACACACAGTGACGTAGTGCGAAGGGAAGTTTTTACTAATATAGAATTAAGTTTCTTTATACTAACTTGCCGTGTGGTGCCGGCTCAGAATGCCACCACCCCATTTCCCCCCATGGGTGTCGTAAAAGTCGACTAAGGGATTAGTCGGAGGATGGGCAGCAGCGTCCTTCGAGTACATTAACAACTCAACTGCGATCGCCAACCCGCCTGCCAAGCGTGGCGATTATGGCAAAACCCCCCAATGAGCTCAAAACACATCCATATCGGTGGTTGTGATGATCTTTGGGGGAGGCCTGTGTCCAACAGTGGACTTCATTAGGCCGAAATGATGATGATGAAAAAAAATACTAACACAATCTGTATTATTATAATATCTATGTTAGTTTGTAAGGTCGTAGCCTGATAATAAAGAATTTATAATTATTATTATATTATTATTATTAAAGCCTATCTATTCTATGTATTATATTATATTCTATCTATCTATCTCTTGTTATGGGCACCGGTGAAATAACAGAGCCTTTTTATACCGAAATCCACATGCTGTTTTCGAGATTGTGCATGTCAGAAATATTTCAGCATCATCATAATCATATCAGCCAAAAGACGTCCACTGCTGAACAAAGGCCTCCCTCATAGAATTCCACAATTGGGTTATCATTTTGGGGGAATTTGCAAATACTCACCAACCGTAGCAGGCGAGCACAGAATGATGTTATTCCACAGAAGGGACGCTGCTGCCCATCCCTTTGGTTTACAGTCCCTTTTTTCGACTTTTACGGGAGGAGATGGAGTAGTGCTACATTCTCAATCCAGACACCGGATATTCTCAGACAGAATACAAAAAATATTTTAGTACAGAATTACTCTTTGTAAAATGAGCCCGTGACACAGCGCAAATCCTAATGTGGGGCATGGTTTATAAAAGAGAAATAGAGATTTTACGTTAGAAGCAGTTCGGCTTATCTTTCTCTACGATATAATCAAAAAGTTCAATACTTTTGGTACCTATCTCACAAAAATTACGAGAAAGGCGTGCCTTGGTAACAAGAAATTGTAAATGTAATGTAAAAAGCGACTGAGGGCTATCAAGAAGATGTATCGAGAAGATGACCAGCAGCGTCTTCTAGTGTGCTAATATTCTAATATACTGCGGTCACCAATCCGCCAGCAAAGCGTGGTGTTTATGGCAACATCCCCATGACCACTCATTATAGTGATCATAGGGAGGACCACTGGCAGCCTAAGTTTGAGCATAAGGGTTTAAAAAAAAATTGTTGCCTCTAACTATAATTTCTCATGTGTCGTGGGTGCGTTTACAAACACAAATTCCACGCTCCATACAGCCAGACCCGGAAAAACTACCTGCAGATCATACAAATATTTGTTCCGTGCGGGAATAGAACCCGCGACCCGGAGCGCAGCAGCCGACTGTATCAGCCACTGCATCATTCATTTTCATTCATCATTTCGGCCGAATGAAGTCCACTGCTGGACACAGGCCTCCCCCAAAGATCACCACAATGACCGATATGGGTTGTTGTGGGCTCATTGGGGGGTTTTTTCACTGCATGCAATGTATATATTTCTGTTAGTAAGACAGTATACATGAAACCTTAAGGAATAACAGTAATAAGAAAAGATACAACGCTAATAGCAAGTGGGAGCCACTAATGAACTTGGTACACTTGACCCAGGCACCTCAAACGCTTACGCGCATAATTTTACGACAAAACCCAACTTAACAGACAATCCGCCATTACAACACAATATTTTTTGTTCAACTCATTCAGTATTGCCCATAACACAATATTAAAAATCGAGTAATACCACCAGAATGTAATAAAAAAAAGTAAAAATACACTCCGGCACAGAATTCTGCCAGTCACGAGGGTCGAACAGACGGCCCGTCATTTTCATAAATTTCACAACCCTAGCGCCACGGACACTTAAATGCCAACTTTACGACCGGCATATTAAGGTTTGATTTCGTATATTTACATTTGTATTTTACGATGTTCGTCTTTTGGGTCGTGACGCTGGAATAAACGGTATGTATAGAAAAATTTGATTATTCATGGCGACTTTGAAAAATATTACATACGGTGTACGATGCCTCGTGCGGTATGCTTTGTTACTCTGTGCTGATTAGCCGGTTTTGATACTTTAGACCACGTAAGTGTCTGTAAGTCCCTCGATGGTGAACGAGACTTAGGAATATAGTATTACTACATACTGCCTGAAGTCCTGGTTTGCGTCAAAAGTAAGAGCGAAGAATAAAACTGACTCTTCGTTAGAATTCAGTGGAGTCTAGATAGATAACACTGAAGATTCTTGGTGTCCTCTTAGAGAATGGGCTTTCTTTTAGATGAGTATGGTGAACACTTTCCATGGGATCTGCTTCTCAGCTATAGACTACTTACATATTGTTTTGTGGCAATGTCAAAAATACGTTTCTACATTTGTGACAAACAGCGACACTTCCATTATTTCACCTTCAAAATACCATCACGCTGTCCACAACATTACATGGGCGCGCCTCAATATCGATCCCAATTTACCAGGCTAGCAGGACAAGCGCAGAGTTTCCACAATGTATCGTACACGGAAGCGAAGACGCCCCGGGGCGCCTGCCAGTAACAGGCTAGCACTGTGAAAAGCGCTGTGTAGACTACGCTAATTAGTTTCAAGTGAAACTCTGTGTGTTCATGCGAGCCCAGTAATTTCGATTGAGAGTTTAATGATTGTACTGATAGTGAAGTTATTGTTATAGGATCGGTTTTGTCTGGGACGCCGGTTATTGCCTCCGATCACGTTATAGGTGTAAGTAAATATTCATGAATAACTTACTCCGTTATTGCTTGGATGACTTACATTTATTGCAACTGGTACTTTATGTTATTGGTATTTTAAACTAGGCAGGTAAGGCAATAGGCTGTTATGCTGTAGCAGTTAGTTCTGCGTTCTGTGACAAAGGCATCTTGGATGATGCCTTGTTTTTAGTGACAGTACCTACTTAGTAATAGGTGATAGACTGGTGACAACATTGTAACTATATCTACAAACTCATCCAGGTTATGGGGAATATTGACAAAAGTATTCAAACAAAAACACATCTCTACTACTATGATTCACTTGTTAGTCACAGGTTGTAGTAGACAGTTGTTGTAGGTGACATATTTTTGTCTTATTTAGAACTATACTGGGCTTGAAACTTTTATAGCCAAAGACCTCCCAAGTTTGATGGCCAAAGCTGTCGGTCATTTTTGTAGTGTGAGCCCAATTACGCCCTTTTCAACCACTTCAACTCCTGTAAGCAATCAACAATGGCGACCACCAGAAAAAAAAAATCAACGAAGCTCAGTGTATCTCAGGGAAAGGAATTACTGTCCTGACACCCCTAAAGAAATGAATCAGGAATAAGAGGATTAGGAAAGAAGCTACGTTCCACTTTCATCCGTAGCAAGCAGGAGACCTGGAAACAAATATACGCTAGAAGCACAAAAAGGAAGGCTTATAACCGGGGTGAGCCCAGCAGCTGAGCATCAAGAGCAAAAAAAATTTAAATTTACTTTATTTTACAGGTCCTATTCTGGGAGCTATTGTAGCCGATTCCAATAAAAGGTATGACAAAAATGTTTAAACGCACGGAAATACATGGAACCAGGTCTCATCTATGGTCTGTATAGTAAACAACTCAAGATGAACGTGCCAACTGTCAAACATAATATTGCGTTAGTTTTGTTCAAGAATACACTTCTATAGGACATATTCATAGTTAGGTGTTGAACATTGGCGGAATGGGGAGGTCGTGCGTCTATCTGGTAAAAACTGTTCTCATCCAACCTATAGACCAGGAGCAGACTGTGTCCATAGACAATATAGTTTTAGTATTTACAGTCCGTGTGGAGCCCGGATTAAGAGTAAAGCACCACTCCATCTTCTCCCGTGGATGTCGTAAAAGGCGATTAAGGGACTCTAAAACAGATGTATGGACAGCAGCGTCCCTTATATGTAACGTAACCTTTCTGCTCACCAACCCGCCTGCCAAGCGTGATGAGCAGACTCCCCCCATGATGACACACAATTCTGGTCGTTGTGGCAATCATTACAAAAATTTATACCAGATAGATGGGCAGCACCCTCCCTTTTGTGGAACAATATGCACACTGTGCTAACCAAGCGTGGTGAGTACTGGCAACGTCCCCCCAAAATTATGACACAATTGTGAAAATCTATGGGGGAGGCCTTTGTTTAGCAGTGGAAGTCCTTCGGCTGATATGAAGATGATGATTTATAGAGTTAACCGTTATTTAAAAGTTTTTACTTGTTTTTTTTTTACATGTCTCGTATTTATTTTTAAGATGTTGTACATTTGATTTATCGTGGTAATAAATACCTCCTTCTTTATTTCTATATGTGTATCCAGAGCACCTTTCAAAAAGACCACCGAAACCTATTTACTTTTACCGTTCAATATTAACACATACCGTCAAGAGCTTCTGCTTACCCACGATAGTTAAACATGTAGACAGTTAGGCATCCCTCAAAAACTTGCGTCGAGTGCGGGGGTAGGTTCGGGGGGTTCAGGAGGGGCGCGGGAACCCTCTGTAACTAAATTTTGAACTGTCACGTAGATTAATGATGCCAGGCGGCGCGATACGCGGTAATGTCGCGCGATTTGTGTGGATACGACATGGATAAGGAACGTTTTTGTGTTTATACGAAGATTTGGAAAGAAATAGAAACAGTTCAGGATGTTTTTAAATAAGGTTTGAAAGTAGCAATCTTGTTTGTGTCTCTCTCTTGGTAAATGCCCTGCGAAGAACTAGAAACGCGTGACACACACACAGCTACACATCAAGCTATACAAAACCAGTTAACAAGATTACAAGCTTAGTATTAAATAAATAAATATTATACTTACCTCTTAACCAGGAACGATGATGTCTCCTCCGTCTTGGAGGTGGGCGTTAATAGCTACGACACAGTTTCCAACTAATGTGGCTATTTTCGAACTCCATTAAATTGTATACATTGTGTTTTGTTCCAATAAAAATTTATTATTATTATTATAGTTTACGCTGATCTCTCATCATACCGAAAGCCTATACAATGCGTGATCAGCTTATACTGGTTTTGTATAGCTTCATGTGTAGCCGTGTGTACACGGCAGACTGGTTGTTATCACTAAAAGGCTTGTTTCTTTTAGGAAAACGAATAGTTTTTTAATATTAATTTTAAGCCTGGCTGGAGGCCACTTTTGGCTTCGCCAGTAATGACCCGTTAAGCAACCACATTTCCCAAAAATGTATGCGAGAAGTCCAAAAAAAAAGGATTACGAAACCTTTTAATAGGTAAAATATTTAAAAAAACACAAACCTATATTTTAAGGGTTTTGAAGAATTTTTTCGTTTACATGAATATACCACTCTGTAAGAAATATAATATTATATAGACAGCACAAGAATAAATCTTATCTATCCCAAGGCCAATCTTAACTAAATTTAATAACTTAACTGAACCTTCCGATAGAAGTTGAGCCAAACCAAAATAATGTATTCGACGATATTACATTACAAAATGTACAACAAAAAACCTAACCCCGAGTTTCTTTCGGCATTTCTTCTCAGATGTTATCATTTAGTGAAATGTACTCCGGAGTTTCTGTACAACGTGAAATAGCATAATTATGTTTAGACCTAATTCCTGAACAAACGATTCGGTTCTATTCTCATAATGAACCCCTTTTCTGGCTAAGAATTTAGATGGCTACCTTTTTACATTGAATGGACTTACGTTTGACCACTTACTCACCTGATGTTAAGGGAAGATGTGGTCCACGATAATGTACGCTTACTTAGAAGACACCTGTTCACTAGCAACTTGTAGATCCCCAGGTTATAACAGTCAGAAAATACAGAATGCGGCAAGGAGTTCGATTAATAAAACATTTAACTGTTGGCGTACGAAAATAACAACAAATTAAAAAATAAAAATGTTGCCGCATATTTATTACAATATTTTTAATAATGAGGATATTGTGCTTGTAATAACTTGATAATAACTCCACACTCCTTCCTTTTTATAAAAGAAACATCATATTGAAGCATGTCCACACTAATACAGTCGAAGCAGAGGCGCGGCGCGGGGTACAGAATGGATTTCGGAAATCGATTGCGTCCAAAAATATTTACAGGGACCACGTGCGCTTTCACGCACGCACCCCGTGTACGCACACCTTTATATAACGTGTTATGTGGGTTATTTTAGACAAGTTGAAAATTTGGAGCTAATTAAAGCTCTGGGATATTTTGTGTGTGGCAAACGCAGATGGGAAGGTCTGGCTGTCATTATGGCATTACCGTCGTCTAAAGTGTCATTAAGTTCAAATTTCTGAAGCTAGATTGTGAATTGGAAATAAGGAAAGAAAGAAAGAAGGAAACAATTTACCTACTGAACGATCCAATACTGTTTTTAGTGTTTGTGCATGGATTTTGTCAGTCATCTTTAATGTAAAGTGATTTAAAATAGAGTATAGTAAAATTCAAAAAAATCACAAAACGAGACGAGACAACCAAATCCAAACCTGGCAGAGTCTACCAAAAATCCATTATCGGCCGTCCAACAAAACACCACATCCGATAAATTTAAAATAAACCAACCAGGTGATTTAATAACAAAATAAACAATAAATAAACGTGAAAATTCACCAAAAACTGACCACCTATTAAATTTATAGGCCAGCCCAACACAGAAGTCGATACAAAATATTTAGATGAATATTCAATATTATAAATAAAACCCCGACCTACAGCAAGCGAGTGTAAAAATACCTACCATAATATAAATTATGAAAAACACTACACTGACACACGAGCAGTAAACGTCACTACGATCAGCTGATCAAATATATTGCTACTATAAAAAGTGAAAACGCAAACTACTCTGCCCCTACAGCCATCCCGTTCACTCTTACATGACGTTTTCATGTTAAAATGAGACAGCGAACAGAGTCGACGTCGCGTAAAATGATATATTAATGTCAGCTGTGTTTAGGACCTTGCGAGTCTACAAAATAATAGATGGTAACAAATAAATTACGCGTTGAGTGCATTTCTGAACGAAATTCGGGCGGTCGTCGACCGGCCGTGGCTGCGGTGCGTAAATCACGATTGATATACGACTCGCGAAGGTCGCCATCTTGAATGTTGTTCGAAATTTGAATGTGTACGCGCCATTGGCTCGTTTGTGTACTTGTCAAACGGACTTCGGGATTTCGGTTTATAGGTTATGTTTACGATTTTATGGTGAGAATGTTTTGAGATTGCTATTTTGCAATTCAGATCTGATAGAGCCTTCTGTTTATATATGGCTAAATTTGTAAAGGTGGATTTTGAAATGATATTTTTATGTTCGGGTAAATTATTGGGCTATAAATTTTCTTAATAAATGAATGAATTGACATTCTGATGGCAAATTTGAATTTTTAACGCTACGGATCATTTCTGTTGGCTTATAAAAAGTTCAAATCAACTATGCTCGGTTACTTCCAGCATTAGATTGACAATTAATGATAACAGCAACAGGCTCATTTGGTACGCATAATGAGCAGTCTTTTTAGTCCACAAGATTCCATCAAAACTTAACAAACATGTGCTAATCAGCCGTCAATCTGACAGCTTCTATCGCAGGGATCTTTAATTGTGATTTGTTACAAATGACTTAGATCATTCTTTGCTAAACGGACAATTATCATCGGCCATAATTCCATAATGAATGGCTGCAATGAGTCAAGTCCTTGATTGGAGGTTATGAAGCATAATGTCTCTGTTAGGACGGGTTAACTGAAGGCTAGAGATGAAACGAATGGAAACATAGTACAACACAAATGCATACGTTTTAGAGCAATTTATTTGAACTATAACTATCATTTATGTTATTATAATGTCAACAGATGATTTTAGGATACAAATTTCTCTTTTTATGTTCCTATTATGTTTTACGGTGGGAAAAAGAGCCGTCATAAGTTGGTTATCAAGGACAAGAATCTTCCTTTCTCTAATTATATATATTACGAGTTCGTTTTTTGGCTAGTACGAAGTGAATGCCATTTAAGTCCCGAAACTATTAGGAAGACCCTTCCAGATTTATATTATTAGGGCAAATCAGACCTTGGCAATAAGTTCATGGAAATATCAACAAGATAGAGGGAAATGTATTTGGGGGAAATTAGCCGGAGGATGGGCAGCAGCATCCTTCGAGTACATTTATAACTTAACTGCGATCGCAGATGGGTGTCCGCCAAGCGTGGCGATTATGGCAAAAACCCCCCAATGAGCAAACAACACAAACCCATACCGGTCGTTGTGGCAATCTTTGGGGGAGGCTTCTGTTCAGCAGTGGACGTTTTTAGGCTGAAATGATGATGATGACGAAAGGGGAAATTGGTTTCTTGATTTCTTGATTTCTTTCGTGCACTGGATGCTTGTGCATGAATCATGAAAGTTTTGCTCGAAAGAATGAGATGCATATATTTGACGGCACGGTTGGTGAAGTGGCTGATACAGTCGGCTGCTGCGCTCCGGGTTGTGGGTTCGATTCCCGCACGGAACAAATATTTGTATGATCTGCAGGTAGTTTTCCGGTTCTGGGTGTATTGTGTGTGTAATTCATGTCTGTAAACTCACCCACAACACAGGAGATCTACTTCTTTAAAGTATAAAAAAAACAATACTTAGCAAAATTATTTAATTGGAGCGATTTTTGTTCTTATCAGTTCTTCACCGATGTTTTCCTAAGAAACTTACAACTCTTCAAAAAGGGCGTGAAAAGATTTTCACTCGGTTATCAACGCGCAAGTGAGTCTTCTGGTGTAGCAAGCATTCATATGTTACGGTAGCCGCTTACCAACAGAGGGGCCGGTGCTTGTTTGCCACCTTAGTAGTACTTACTGTAAGTAAGTAAATTTAATTAAACACTTCAAGTACCTACAAAAACTGCACTGCACAATAACTGCACGGTTGGTGCAGTGGCTGATACAGTCGGCTGCTGCGCACCAGGTCGTGGGTTCGATTCCCGCACGGAACAAATATTTGTATGATCTGCAGATAGTTGTTTCGGGTCTGGGTGTATTGTATGTGGAATTCATGTTTGTAAACGCACCCACGACACAGGAGAAATCCTAGTGTAGGGCAACGTATTTAATTTTTTTTTTACAAAAAACCTAGTATTACATAAAAAAAATACGGTTTGCACTCCGGGAGTGCCGACAGAAGTAAAAACTTATTCTTTTAAATTTATCTAGACGCGTTCGCGGTCTGCTATATATGTATGCATATATGCACACACTATAGCTGCGTCTCGTAACAGTGTCGCGAGTCCAGAGATTTTATCTCATCTAAAAATAATCGTACCGCGCTAAAAGAAGTATTCACTTTAATAAAAGTGAACGTTTAAACCTGGGTGTAATATTTTTAAATCGTCAACACGCCTTGAGCAAGCATTGTGAGCTACGCTCGTTCCGAATAATGCCGAAGATGCAGAAAGCCGGTAGGAGTCCGGCATACCCCTTCGCCCTTCCCTGGGGTGAAGGAAGTTCCATGCAGAATTTCCACTGGACACCAATAAAAATGAAAATAAAAGTATAACAATTTTCGATATTTCGATACAATCGATATTTAAGTTTTGAACATTGACATTTTACCCGAAGGTATTTTAATTTTCGAGGTTCAAATAATTGTGTACCTAGCTAACATTGTGTTAGAGTTGTTCAAGACGCCCAAAGGCTTCCGACTTGGCTTAACGACTGCCATATAATAACAACAACCGAGACCAACGATTTTACGTGCCCTCCGAAGCACGGAGACGCTCATTTCAAATACCATTGTTTGGTCACCCATCCATAGACTGACAGCACCAAGTTGCTTAACCCCACCGATTATGAGTGCCACTGGCTATGAGGCGCTCACGGTTGGCCCCTAATTACACGAAAGAAGAAGAAGACTAGATATACCAACTTATTTTTTTAACTTTGCCATTTAATATTTATCTTGTGTCGTGGGTGCGTTTACAGATATAAATTCCACACACAATACACCCAGACCCGGAACAACTACCAGCAGATCATACAAATATTTGTTCGGTGCGGGAATCGAACCCGTGACCCGGAGCGCAGCAGCTGACTGCATTGAAAAAAAATGAAAAAAATGTGGTTTATGGGGAGGCCTTTGCTCATCAATGGACTTACTTTGGCTGATATGATGATGATGATGATTTTATGAAGCCACCTTCATATCAATGAAAAAATATACATTATATATACCTAGGTATTTTCATATGGTCGTTTTAACTTCCTTTTCTAATGAAAAAATCACACCGTTTATTTATTGTCAATGTTTATTATTAACCTAATGAAAAAAGAAAACTAATGCCGAACCATAACACACAACTGGCACAACTGCTATATAAATTATATTAAGAAAAAATTCAAATATGAATTTCGTACTTACCCCGTTCTGCCGCCGGCTAAAATTATGTCGGTGTACGATCGTAACTAGGTATCTCTCGCATTTGTAATTAACAAGTAGTATTAACAATAGATAGGAATCAATACTGTTGCTTGCCGTGTTATATTAGGTACTGCAGAACCATTAATCAATTTTAGGGGCTCTTGGCATTTTTGAAATGTTAAAACGGTTTAATGTTTCAACGTCTTCAACGTGTTCGTCAACGCTTCTAATATTATTTGACTTTTTTAAATTATTTTGGTATTGTTAATCTTTTTTCTATTATTATATTCAAGTTTTGTTTTCTTTGGAAGTATTTTGGAGATGTTCCTAATCAAATTATTGCAGGTTTATTTAGTTTTGTTTGAATATTAAGTATTTATATTTTAATGTAAAAATTCTATTATTTCAATTTATTTTAAATTTTGTTAATTTTTCTATGTTGGTTCACCTAGATATACTCGTACAAGAGCACGCTGTGGCTTCCTATGATTGGAGGTGCACACCAAACACAAACTTATATACCAATTTGTAATAGCCCATGTATGTGTGTATCCTCTGTTGGAAGTCCATTATAGTAAATAAATAAATAAATGTGATTTGATGTTAGGAATAACAAACCCACTTAATGTTTAATGGAAAATGTTACTGGTTTCCTGTTGTGGTTATCTATTTATTTATTGACTGTTTAATATGATTTTAGACTTAAGAAGAAAAATCTGAAGAATTTAATTATTAACGCTCGTAGTAGATACATGAAATTCATTCCTACATAAAATTCATGTAATGCAGAACCACGAACCAAATAACAGAAATATGCTGGTATTAATCAAGTCGAAAGAAACAAAACTTATTCTACCATTAATTAATATTGTGAGCCGATACCGACGCGAGCAAATCAACGTACAGACAGACAACCCGATAGCACGGCTTTAAAACAACAAAAAAACCTACAGTCTAACCTCTCTGTCACACGCAGAACGTGTAAACGAAACAGAGATATCCAATTTCAGTGCAGCATTCGTATTTTATGATAAATAGCTGTACCAACGAGCGAGTGTGTTCCCGTGTCCGATTGATATTGTTTGCATTTAATTTATTTTATGCATCAACAGAATTTTGCACTAAATGAAAACCACGTTTCCGAACTGATGGAATTATGGGATTTCACAGAAAAATGGAACGCATATCCGAACGCTGTGTGCTTAAAATTCGAACAGGATTGAAATGAATACGTTAATATTTGTATTTTTTTAAATTAACATTTTGAAATATTTTTCTGTGGATTAACGGTATACATTTTTTAATTCCGTCTATATATATGAATACATTTTCACTCGGCGTAGTTTACAGTGTTTTATGTACTAAATATAATAAAAACTGTTTCCTGTCATGTTCCTTTATAGTTTGAATGACGTTTGGCATCTATAAATCTATACGACTCTTAGACCTAATGTTTATGTATGTATATATTTACAGACGCCACACAATCTTTGCAAAAAGCATTGCTATAATGCACAAGCAATGGCTCCCAGACAGCCTAACCTATCACTAATATGCTTTTAATTTAGCATCATTAGCTATTCTTTTTTGTATGACAGCCATTAAAATGGCAAAGATCATTCATTGATTGGACCATACATAGCTTATGACGTCATCCAATACGTGATTCGCGGCCCCGAAAAATATGGCATTCTAATTTCAAATTTCTCTAAACGGTTTTGCACTGTACAATTAAATACTACAAAGGCTATTTTAGATTACACGCGCGGAAACAGTTTTTAGAACGTAATAAACGGCGTTTACGCAAATTGCGAATAAAAAGCGTTGGTAACGCAGTTTTATGGTTGATTTTTGTATGTTTATGGCAAATGAGAGTTGTTCGAACGCCTATAAATTAACTGGCTTTAATGACCTAATCAAATTTTACGACGCGAGGCGAATCTCGTACGGACTCCTAGTGTTAGCCCAATTGACTTATTGTGCCAGGAAAAAAATATCGCGACCCGTAATTATTTTTGGATTTTTATGAAGATTGGAATTTCTGTTAGAGTCTTTTTACAAGGGCTGGTAAATGATTTATGATGCCTTCCTGAAGCGCTGCCTTACCCATCGCATCTGAAACAAGAAAAAAATATTTTAAAACACATGACGAGTTACCCAGTTCATTAAGTGAGATTATTTGAGTTATTTTAAGATTCAGAGGGTGCATAGAAAGTGAAGTATTTGATCATCGGTTAAGTTAGACTTTACGCATGAACTAAGTTATAAGGAAGGAGTAAGCTGACTTAGGGATATTTTGGCCATCAATCATGTTTAAAAATGTAAATTTATTCTGCCTAAACATGGTATTGCCATTCGTCAAATATCTGTGTCCAGTGTATGTACACTTGATTAAAGAAATCGGATGATGTCATCAAATTTGAATTTTTGGTGCAATTTGATCGAATTTGTTGACATTTCATATTATTTTCAATCAATCTCTACCAAATGGGTATGAAAGCAATGTTCTTCTTTTTTCGTGTAGTTCGTGGCCAACCTTATGTCAGAGTTGTTCAAGCCGCCCAGAGGGCTCCAACTAGGCTTAACGACTGCTGTCTAATGACAACAACCGGGACGACGATTTAACGTGCCCTCCAAAAGCAGACAGACGCTCAGTTTAAATACCACTAAGCGGGCACCCATCCACAGACTGACCACGCCAAGCGTTGCTTAACCTCACCGATCATTTAATGAGTAAGAATGCTACAAACGTATTTGCAATACAAGGCACCAATGTTTATAAAAATAAAATAATGCCTTTAGAATTGAATTACATCTTACTTGACAAAAATCACATCTTGGGTAAGGATATTGGGTGAGGGCCTGTCGCAGCATCAGAGAAATTTGATCAAAAATTGAACAAAAAAAAATGAACACGGCCATTGCACCCTAACGTCCATCATATGTAGGTATCTTACAAAAATAGCACAGCAATTGGATTTCAGTGCTATGGGTCATGGTTTTGTTTGCGCACATATAGGTAGGACCTACAGGTAACCAGCCCGGGTCTTGAATGTTTGTGTGTGTGAGATACATACTCAAGTAGAAGCAGAGCGGGGCATTGACCAAAAAAAATCACCACACTCGACAAAGACATTGGTGATCACAATATCTTGTTATGAGACCACAGAGTTTCAGATATTGTTAAAAATCCTTTAAAATATTATAGCATTAGTATTTATATGGAAATCTATGGGGAGGAATGCTGCACGAAGAGCAATGGACGTCCTTTGGATGATTAGCACTAATATTAAAACTAACATCTAACTACTTATGCAGCTACTATTTATTTTGTTTTAACTAGAATAGCTATAGGTCAATAATACTAAGTTATTTTCTTCGACATGACACGTGCGTTGGACTTAATTGGCCATAACATTCTGTTGGAAAAGTGTAACAGGTCTGGAATTAAAGGACCAACCTTGGACTGGCTGAATAGCTATTTATTAGGAAGGCAACAATGTGTAGAACTAAAAAGAATCAACAGTGATTTTACAATTTAATTTCACTCACAATTTCTACGGGAGTTCCTCAAGGCTGTATTTTGGAACCTTTTCTCTTTCTGCTCTGTATTAACGATCTCCCAACAGCAACAAATCATCAATGTAAACTATTTGCCGGTAAAATTTCAGTCGTAATGCCACACGACTCAAAAATAGTGACTAATGACTATGAGTTTCTATTACAATCCACGGTAGAAGAAGTATTAACATGGCTGGACAGTAATAAGTTATTCGTTAATTTATCAAAACCTAAATATGTAAACCTATTAAGTTATAAATCCAAAAACAATAATATAATTGATTAAATATGCCGACGCCACGAAATTTAAAAATAAATATTTATAATTCTTTTAGGCTTAGTGTTGGACAGACATTGTAACTGGAAGGCACACACTAGTTATATCCACACATAAATAAGACAAGTCAGAGGTGTGGGCCGGGATCGAACTCAGTCCCTCCTGAATGAAAGGCAAGCGTTCAATCACTAGACTACCACTGCCGTTAATATTTATAAATCAATGAAAAAGAAATGGCAAAGCAAACGTCAGCCATCAAAGCTATATCCGAGGAAATGTGTCCAGTATACGACAGAATGTATATATTCCTTTCACCCTCCCAAAAATAGCTAGTTCTATGTAGATTTAGCACCAACAGATTTTTAACACACCTCAGATCGCGGTTCACCTATCAATTCTAACCTGAACTATTTCAGCCGCTGAGCTATTTCCGCCTCAGTATACAGAGGTTTGGCATGATCTTCTATTTATAAATATTATTATTTTAGCCGGATGTGTACCTAATAAGCCGGGCTATTCCTGGCTAAGAATAGGAAACTTGCCTTGCTCGACTCATGAGTGTCGTAAGAACTACTAAGTATCTGAAGAGAACGGGTATCTGTGTCCTTCTGTGTACTGGAAACAACTGACTGCGATAACCACTGCCTCTAGTGTTATCCCTTATATACGATCATTGACGGCACGGATGGTGCAGTGGCTGATACAGTGGGCTGCTGCGCTCCGGGTCGTGGGTTCGATTCCCGCATGGAACAAATATTTGTATGGTTTGCAGGTAGTTGTTCCGGGTCTGGGTGTATTGTGTGTGGAATTTGTGTCTGTAAAACGTACCCACTACGCAGGACTAATACTAAAGATTGTTTGTAAAAAAGTAATGTTCTTATCTGGGATGTCTCTGATGGGTACCTTTTTAAAATTACTTTTTTATATTTCAACCGGTGGAAATATTTCATGAACTCATTTCGCCCCGGGTAAGGATGAAGGGGCAAGCGGGACTCCTTCAGGCAAAAACCACCACAGTGGTTATATTCATCACCGACGCGGAGCTCCAGAAACTCGATAATTCTCGATCTAGAGCCGTCCATTGGTGCCATGCCTTTAGGTATATCCCTTAGCGGATGACTGCAAAGCGGTCACCGTCTCTGACGAAGCGCAGGCGACTGCAATGGCCGCTCCCCCGGGATGGGTACTTATAACCCAAGAATAAGTCACTTCGCTCTCGAACCGTAAGTATTGTAAGAGCTACTAAGTATCTCAAGAGAACGGGTATCTGCTTCCTTCTGTGTACTGGAAACAACTGACTGCGATAGCCACTACCCTTAGCCCTGTCCCCGTGAAAGATCATTATTGTGACTCTGGTATATTATGGATATGAATCCATTCCCCTTTGCCGTGTGGTGCCGGCTCAGAATACCACCTCCCGTGAGTGTCGTAAAGAAGAATCAGGAGAAATCCTAGTGTGGGGCAAAGTTAAAAAAAAATCTCACAAAGTTTTTGTCTAATTTTAAATGTAAAATAGTTGATTTGATAAAATACTCTAAACCATGTTTGTTCCTCAAAATTAAAGGAGTTTTTCAACATGCATCAATTTCCATTTTTCTGGCAGCTCTATGAATAGGGTTTTTTTGCTATAACTATTGTGCACGGATTATTGGCTGTAGAGAGAGAATAGAGAGAGAGAGAAAATCCATTCCCCAAGCCCATCCATCATCGGGCAACGAGACGAACGCAATGCGCGCCACAGTTGTATGGCGCATGTTTCACCTATTATACCCACGAGGCGTTTTGCTTCCACGTTTTTCATGGATACCGCTAAGGAGTCGAACTCGCAGGGTCCCACTTCCCAGGGTCTGTAACCAGACCGTTATAACCTGAGAATCATCAGGACGTCAGTGCACAGGTTTCTTCTAGACAAGCGTGTACTATCGTCGAGCCGTCGCTTAACTTCAGATGAGATGGTGGTCAAACGTAAGCCTCTTCCAATATAAATGTAAGCCAGCCGCTATTCCCAGTTAAGAACAGGACACTTGCTCTTGACCCGTGAGTGTCGTAAGGACTACTAATTGGGAATCAGCGTTCTTCTCTGTGGTAAAAACAATATTCTAATGCCGGTGGCCATGTCGCCTATGAGCATTGTTGCGTGCTGTCGAACGCCCATCTTTAATAATGTACCTACCTAATAACCACGGTAATGCGATTTCAGGTCATCCTTCACCAAATATTCCACTGATCCCTCCTAACACAATATTTATGGGTTTCCCAACGATATATTTCGAGTAATCTTCAAGATAAACTGTATCTGGCCCCGAATCTTACTGATACCTTATCGCTGGAATCCTGCTATCGCCCTTATCAACACTTTGACATACTGACACTTGACGCTTGACAAATTTGGACACTTTGACAGGTGATCAGTCATTTCAAGGAGTTTCAAATTAGGTGAGTTTTATATCTGTGTACATCAGCTGGTTCATGTACTATTGAAGTTTAAGTCTAACGTGATTGTGGCAACACCTACATCGCCACCATAACAGTACAGTAACTAAAGCAACACCTCATTTCACTATACTGGTGAAGCCGCGCTTAGCACTAATCATACCGTCATTGAAGAAGATCGAAGGAAGCAAGAAAATTCATTCATTCCTCAGACTTAAGGACATCAACAATCAATATTATACAATAAAATAGAAGGTTTACATAAAACAAAACAAAAAACTAAATGAAGGTTGACATCGGGACACGAATAAAAGGACTTAAATGGAGTTGAGCAGGACACTATGGCACTAAGCGGCAGAAATGAGGAGATCCGTAGAAGTAATGTTGCAGACAGAGCTGAAATGCAAAGGCAATGGGCGGGGCACATTGCTCGTGGAACTGATGGCTGTTGGGGTAAAACGTTTGTTGAGTGAAGACCGCGCACCGGAAAACGCAGCGTGAAACGGCCTCCAACAAGGTGGACTGACGACTTGGTGAAGGTCGCTAGGAGTCATTGGATGCGGGCGGCATGTAACCGCCGTAAAGCATTGGACGTCCTTTGGCTGATATGATGAAGTGGCGCTGAAGCAGGCGTCATGCTCGTGAACAAGTGCCGCCTGTTGGAACGTCATGGTTTAATCACAAGCTGTGATAAGTATTGAAATCTGGCTTAGAATTTATGTACTTCTAGAAGTTGTAGACTCTTTACTCCTACATTGTCCTCACAAAACCTTCTTTTCGAGATGAAAATAGTCAAATATTGTAACATAATACGATTTAAAAAGAGTACCCATGCAGCTTCTTGCCCGTTCTTCTCCATAAGAAATCTACATCTTGAAACGCGGCCACTAAAGTCTGAGTATTCATAACTACCTGTAAATAGTTTTACATGAATAAAAGTAGTATCGAGTAAATCATTGTATCGAAGTCCAGCTGGCCATGAGAATGATCCAAAAGTTCGTAATACCTCAAACACTACGCTGGGTTGGTGCCCGCAAAGCTAGAACATGTGACCTTTTTCTGTTATTTTTATAATACGTAACCAGCTGATCAGCCTCTTATCTCCTATGATTTGCCAGGATGAGCATTCTTCCAGTCCTGGAGAGACCCGGGCTAATTAAAAAGGAGGTTTTCTCAGCAAACGTGCTCCGACGTAGCCGCTTAATTTCTGTTTACATTCCGAGGCCGCGCCGGTGACTGACCGGTGCTACGATTTAACTGGTAAATGTAACTGGCGGTTAAATATGCACGTATTGAGTGCAGCGCGTGGTCAAATGACGATGGTACATAATTTGATGTAGAATGTGTGTGTTGAATGCAGATTTTTATGCTTCTACCACTTACTACATTAGCTTCTACCACTTACTACATTATCATCATCATCATCATCATCATCATATCAGTTGAAGGACATCCACTGCCGAGCAGAAGCTTCCCCCATATCTGCAGTCCGCATTCAACGACTCCCACCTACATTGACAATAATAGAAAAATATCCAAAATCCTACTATCATTGGATCCTAAACTTAGTTAACCTTAAGTCTAATCTCCAGAGTGATTGATCATAACCGCTTAACTCTCCGTTAACTGTCGATCACGTCAACTCATGTCGCCGTGCTCGGTGTAACCGGCTCTGTTGTGAGTCGGCCCTACTTGGAAATGTACGTATGATTCCACTTATTCGCTTAGATGGGGCTCACATGACGCCAAATTGAGGTATTTACAAACAATTTTTTTTGTTTCATTTTATATGGCTTTTTCCTTCTTTCGTTTGATTAGTGGCCAAGTTTATGTCCAAGTAATTGCCGCACAACGGCCTCTGACTTGGCTTAACCACTACTGTCTAAGAACAACAACCCAGACCCGATGTTGCGTGCCCTCCGAAGCACGGAGACGCTCTATTGAAATACCACTATGCAGTCACCCAGACTGTGCCGAGAATTGATTAACCTCACTGATCGTTCGCCGATTAGTGAGTGCAATGAGATAATTCGATTAGTGATGATACTTGGGAGTTTTTACTGGTGAGGATGTTAAAGGTCCAGTAAAGTGAAGAAGACGTAGTTGCAAAGCGGACCTGGAAACAGGCTTCAATAGTAATTGAATAAAAACAGGGATAACAGAGAGGTCGTGTATAACTTTCAATTTACACTGAGGTTTTTCTACTTTGACTTCATTTAATTCCGGTTTCTAACGCGTCTTAAAAACCACGAGTCGATGTATTATCATTAATGAAGAGTAATGTCTTCAGTGTTAATATTATTAACGCTAATGCACCTTCATATCAGCCGAAGGGCGTCCACTGCTGAACAAAAGCCTCCCCCATAGATTTCAACAACAAGCGGCACCCTGATTAGCTAGAAACAGAGAGGCAGCAGACGTGACTGCAGCTATCGCGCAACCGAGCATCCACCGGTGGCAAGTCACCTTAAAATTTAAAGGCGAAGATCCAATTTATAGTTCATTGATCGTCCGACAGATTGTGCGTCAGAGATCTTCGCCTGTTTATTCGATATCGGCAAATACGTAATACCAAAATGACGTTTTACTGCGGCGTCTGCGCGATTTACACCTGTCGCAAACAGTCTGCGACATACGTAATCATCCCGCGGATACCTGCCGACCGTATTCAATGACTTCCAACTTCCATCCGCATCCGCAGGCAAAACTGGCTACCTCTTAGAAATAGTTTGTTATTACGAGAAATTAATATTGACATTGGTAAGCAAAATATTTTTTGGATGAAGAAACTGGGTATAACATTAATGTATTGTAGAGCCATGGTTTCAGGGACACGATAGCAATCTGTCACTTATAAATGATTACGTTTCTATAACCCTGTATCGTTATCAGGCCGTGCCTCAAATTATAACTTTATTATTCTACTACGTAGGTACAGCAAATTGTTTTGTGCATATAATGGAGAATTAATGAGATTTCTAGTTTTTAAGATTAGTACTCAAACAAAAGTCACTCTACTAAAGACTGGATATGTGTAAACGATCCTTCGTAAGTATTTATCACTAAACCGTGGATTTACAGTAATCATATAGGCTTGTATATATCCACAGGCCAAAACATAATAAACATAGGCATGCTTTTTTTTTTTTTTATTGATCCGGTGGAAATACCTCATGTACTTCCTTCGCCCCGGGAAAAGGCGAAGGGGCATGCCGAACTCCTACCGGCTAAAACCACCGGAGTGATCATCTTCGGCACCGTAGGGAGGCTCTAGGAACTCGAACGATCTCCATCTAGAGCCACCCACTGGTGCCACGCCTTTAGGCACATCTCGGAGGGGATGACTGTAAGGCGGTCACGCCCTCCAGTGGAGGGATGGCGACTGTAAAGAGGCCACCCCCCCAGGCATCTCTCTAGGGGATTGTAAAGGATTCCCCCGAAGCCTCACTATGCGCTGTGCTGCGCACACAGCGGTGCGTGACCACATGCACACCGCTGTCTTAAACATAGGCATCCTAATGGCTGTTAGAATGAATAGTCATAGTCACATTATCATAGTCACCGCGCTTGTTAGATATATTGGTCACCTCATTATGCTTTTAACACACAGAATGATTACGAGATTAGGATGGCTTTGAAACAGCTTAAAAATAACAAGGTGGTGATGGAATTACGATAGAGCTTCCGAAAGTGGACGGAACACTGGTACTTAAAGGCCTCGGGAAGTCCCGTCTTACTCGAGGGCACAACGCTGGAAGCATGGAACAGGGGCAAGATGGTGCAAATCTTCAGAAAGGGAGACAAAATTCTATTTGATGAAGACCCATCTCGCTTCTGAGCCATGTTTATAAGTTGTTTTCAAGGGTCATCACGAATCGTCTCGAATGCAGGTTTGATAACTTCCAGCCTCCCGAACAAGCCGGTTTCCAAAAAGGTTTTAGTAACATAGACCACATCCATACGCTGCGGCAGGTTATACAGAAGACCGAGGAGTATAATATGTCAATATGCTTGGCGTTTGTGGACTATGAGAAAGCCTTCGATTCGATCGATACCTGGGCAGTGCTGCAATCTCTACAGCGGTGCCATATTGACCATCCGTACATCAAAGTGTTGAAATGTGTGTTCTACAGAAACCCCACTATGTCAGTCCGAGTACAATACACGGGGGCAATTGCAGAGGGGTGTGAGACAGGGGGACGTCATTTTCCCGAAACTGCTCACCGCTGCAATGGAGGATGCCTTCAAAGCTACTGGAGTGGAAAGGATTCGGCATTAACATCAATGCCGAGTATATCACTCACCTTCGATTTGCCGACGACATCGTAGCCATGGCAGCATCGCTGCAAGAGCTCAGCACAATGATCGATGATCTCAACAGTTTCCCAACAGGTGGGCCTCAAAATTTTCATAGGCATGATGGAAGTCATGTCAAATACCCATGTCGTACCTATCCCAATATCCGTTGGGAGCTCTGTTCTCGATGTAGTTGACGAGTATGTCTACCTGGGACAAACCGTCCAGTTAGGTAGGTCCAATTTTGAGAAAGAGGCGTTTATTCAGCAGTGGTAGTGCTTTGGCTGAAAAAATGATACAGAAGGATGCTATTGCCCATCCTCTTAATAAGGCGTAAGCTCTTAAGACGCCCCGGCTGAAGAGGCCATGGTCTATTTTCCTTGCCACATAGTGGTTGGTAAAGGTCTTTCTGTACTTAACTAAAATAAACTCCACGGCAAAAATAGGCATCTCCCCCAAAAAGGGATCGCTTAATATACCAAGCAGATTGTTGACCGATCAACACCCATAACACTAAAAGAAAGCAGTGATATGTACCCGCAGCATGTGAGCCTATCTTAATCGTGTTGCGTGCTTCGTTGCGAGTGGGAGTCGGTCTTAATAAGCGCGGCTTATGTACTATAATAGCGGCACTGACGCACTGGCGCTATTTATACCACTGACCTGTAACTTTGACATTAGATTCTAAGACCGAATGCCGTAGAAGAATGTTTTTGTTGATGCAGTAGTGGGTGTGTAGAATAGAAAGTATACCTAGGAGTTTGATTTAGCAATAGGCGAATGTTACTAAAATGTAACAATCAAATTGTTTGATTGTTCCGTTTATTCGATTACAATCGAATAATAATCAGTGTTATTTGAACGTTGGTTGATTGGTGGTCGATTGTTATTTATCGCTGTGTGTGTGTGTGTGTGGTTTATTGAAGGTTTGTGCGCAATTGTTTTCGATTGTTCATTTTCTTTCGATTGTTGTGCGACAACGAATAAATTTACAGTCTAATACACGATTGCGCATTAGTAGATTGTTATATTTATAACAATCGCGCAATTATGCGATCTTCCCTGACCATCGTCTCTTCTCTCTTAGGAATTGAAACCTAAGACATTATACAAACTGAAATGGCAGCAAATTATATGTGCGACCACGATATCTGCTTTCCAATCCAAGTCTATATGAGTTGTACATTCAATATAAGCCATGGTATATATATAGGAGCTACAGTAATCGGCCCCTACGTTTTCTTGTAAGCAAGCATCCACGCGTATAATAATATCTTGAAATGTTGCCAACCCTCAAGTAATCCCTAAGCTCAGTTGCTGAACTCGCCTATATATAGATTGGTGACAAACAGACAAACACGCATTTAAATGTTCGTCGACATTAAAGCAGCGAGTGACCAGGGCGGCAGCCTCGCTCCGAGGTGTCCTGTATAATTTATTGATGCGGCGACGCGGCTAATGCAGCGGGCGACGCTGACTGATAGCGCTGCAGCGCGATATGATACCAGTGACGCGGTTAAGTGCGATCGCTTGTAACGCTGATACCGTATGGGATTCGCCCGACCTACACTCCTAACAGCTCATGCGAGCCTAGTACACGTGCCTTACACTACAAGGGCTGTTCGTTATTTTTTGGTCTTGTCATCCATGTCTCATGAGATAGATGTCTCTTGGTAGTTTTGTTACTTCTACTAGGGTATAAGTAGTGCGTAGGACAACGTTCACTACTTGCAGTGTATTTTAAAAGAGGCGTTTCGAGTGTTGTTTCAAAGATAGAACGTAATTACAGCCGTCAATGTATGCAGACAGGCAACGCTGAACGCTAGCGGAAGCAATCTTTCTCTCCCATTTTATCTACCCTCATAATTCTTTTACACGTGACGCATACCTATGTTTAGTTTTCTTTTGAAACTTTCGCTTCCATTATTTTTCGAACGCCTATAAACATACAAAAATCCCCGTATCCACACGTATCTTTTATCATTTCCACTGTTACGCGATCCGTGAGCAAATCCCCGTATCCGGGGATCGCGCCGGGGATCCGGTAATCCCGGTTAATAACGCCTAGCGAGGTCCCGTTGCATCCCCGCCCCGCGCCTCGGGCCCGCACCCCGTAATCGAGAATTAGTTGGGAGTTATAATTGCCCGGTTATTATCAACATTGATTACGTTAGGATATTGTTGGAGCCATTCAACGTTCTTTTATTTCTGTAATTGGATGTCTTCTCGTTGGATGTTTAATGAACAGTCCATAATAGTAAGGGAATGTCTTTTGTTGAAAAAAATGAGTTTATATTTTTAAGTCACTCGTTGCTCTTTGGTACCTTACTACTTAACTAGGTTAGAATTACCTTACACACTCAAGAAACTACATACTTTGTTCCCTCAAGTTGTTTGTTTTCCTTTAATAATACAAACAACCAAAATAGTCGAAAGAAAACCCCGGAAAATAGTCCAATAGTTCCCCGAGCGGTACCAGGGGCCCATACAGTCGCAAAGGATTGCGGAGCTAATGATTGTGCCGGCAGCGGGCTCCTACAAATCCCACCAATATGGAGTGCGGAAAATACCTGGAAAATGGGAATGTTATTTCCCTTCCCTCATGCGTTACATTAAGGGAGAATATATGGTGTGTAACGACAAAGAAAATACTCCAAAAACGTCAGTCCCTCGACACTAAGTTGTTACTTCTAATTCACATCAACGTTTTTTATCACCACACAGTCTTTTGATCTCGGTCCATCTGTTCAGATTTCGTCGTAAGGGCTGGCCACACACGATCGTTTACGATTCGTAACAGTTTTACAGCCCGACAAACAAACAGTCGATTCCGAGCAACGCTGTAACCTGCTAAACGCTGGTATCAAAGTCAAAGCCGAATTTCTCGATTCCCAGTAACATAGCTCGGAATTATGTAAATAGAATTAAATGATTGTTCTTTTTTGTTTAACACTAGTCAGTCAAACGTCGCGGCATTTCCGCGACATCTGAAAAATGTTTAAAGGATTTTGTATAAATAGGTAAGGGGAATGCGTTTAAAATCTGCGCGAGTGACATTAACCTGGCGTTGCGATAAAGGCAGTGGTGATTTACATTTAAAACTGTAGTAATGAAGAGAATGCGGCCGTTGTGGGCTCGGTGGAACATGAAAATTTCTATTGGCACGGACAAAGGGCACGAATTAACGTAGTATTGTTCGCCGTGCGGCCGCTGTGAGACCGCCATTAGTTTATTATTATTTAATTTTATGTGAAACACCGCCTGCTTGTTTTTGATCTCCTGGTATACTTGACAGGAATGGATTAGTTTTCAGTCGTGTTACCTGAAAATGTTTCTAGTTTCTATTGATATTTTCTAGTTTAATAGTTATAATAGTCGACTCTGTCCACACACATAAAACATTCGTTACATGGACCTCCTGATGATCGCCACAATGAGTGGTCATAGATTATATATCACCACACTTGGCAGTCGGATTGATGATTATAATAAAACACTATTAAACGGACTACATTGCGTATATAATAGATTTTTGTTTTTTAGCATAGACGCTGCACAAAATCTGCGAAGATGCCTTTGACAAACCCAACTTTGGCGGGCAACGATAATACGCGGACGAGGTGCTCCTTCACCTTCCGTTTGGTCTCGCAACACGTTCGCTCACGGCACGCGTTTTACGAAAACAACATCTCGTTCGTCGAGCTGCACCCCCAGCTTTACCGCGACAACATTTAGCAGCTGAATCGAATTTTCCCCACTGTTTTCAGTAATACCAGACAGCTGAATGTCATTAAGTAGGGATTCCTGCTCCCGCTCATCCAGCTGCTGCTTCATCTCTCCGATGGTCTCTTCTAGCTGAAACAGGCGAGGGGAATCTGCTTGCTCAAGCTTCTCCTCCATACAATTGACCCGATGGTGCAAAATGTTCGAAACTTCAGGAAAAACAAAAGTCTATAATATACGCGATGTAATCCGTTTATAAGTATTTAATTATAAACGGACCATTGCCGTGTGGTGCCGGCTCAGAATGCCACCACCCCATTTCCTCCCATGGGTGTCGTAAAAGTCGACTAAGGGATTAGCTGGAGGATGGGCAGCAGCGTCCTTCGAGTACATTAACAGCTCAACTGCGATCGCCAACCCGCCTGCCAAGCGTGGCGATTATGGCAAAACCCCCCAATGTGCTCACAACACATCCATATCGGTGGTTGTGGTGATCTTTGGGGGAGGCCTGTGTCCAGCAGTGGACTTCATTCGGCCGAAATGATGAATTATAATGAGTAACAGTCGCGAAATCCTAAGACATTACTAGGCGATCGTACTATGTTGTCATTGGCACGCGTAAGGATGCTGCTGTCCATTCTATTGGTGTCAACCCTTAATCATATTTCACGACACTCATGGATGGAGACGGGTGGTCTATTAATTGCCGAGATCCACACCGAACTGTACGGGGGCAAGTAAATCTTTTACAGAGATTATGCCACAAGCATAATTTTTAATCGTGGATCAACTTTGCATGGATCAACTTACTTGCGATGGAGGGACTATAGTCCCATCCCATAGCCCATATGCTTTTCCACCTTTATTAAAACAGCCGTATGTGCAGAAGACCTATAAACCCCTACGTTAAAGCTTAAGCCTGAACACAGAATAGGTGCAAGCCGCCCCATTTGCTGGCGGTATGAAAGAGAGAAATAGAATGCTAAAATGTTGCGAGCTTACAGAATCGAAGGCTCAGACTGTCATGACATACGTACATTACGTGTCCGTAACTGTAATAAGTGGGAGTGTATCTAGGTTATATATCAATTCTTTTTGTCTTTCCAGTGTCCCACCACTAACCAAACGTTGGCCTCGTGACAGAGTTGTTCAAACCTCCCAAAAGCCTCCGACTTGGTATAACCATTGCCGTCTAATAACAACAACTGGGACCGACGATTTTACTTGCCCTCCGAAACACGAAGACGCTCGGTTCAAAAACCACTATGCAGTCACCCATCCAAAAAGGACTGTGCCAAGCGCTGTATAACCTCACCGTTCGTTTACCGATCAGTGAGTAGAACTGGGTATACCCGCTATAATATAATTAGAAGTAGAGAAAGAATGATTTGTTAATAACAAATGATTCCTTGCTTGCGCTTGCCCTCGTCACCTCGAGACATTAATTGTCTGCAACGTTTGAATAGATTGTTTTTTTATTATGCTTTTTTAACATTCTTGTCAAAAACTCAAATGCCAAAAATCTAGGATCAACATTAAATGTGATTAGCTTTTTTTACAAAAATTTAGATACAGATCAAACATTTTTCCTGAATTCCATTGTTACAGAAGCAGCAAGTACCAGAGCGGAAGCATCTAACGGAGTTGTATTTGTTGTTACAGCTATATCAAAGGACGAACAGCGCACCATTCCCACTGTTCCAAGAATCAGTTCCGTTACCAACCTGGTTTGTTACAAACGATACATTAGCCCGTTCTATTTATATTTTCCTAACGTATTGTTAGGAAATAATCGAAAATATTTTCCCTGGAAAATTGGACTAGAATTAACAGAATGGAAATTCAAAACATAATTAACATTCATCTTGTTTCGTTGCGGAAAAGAACGGTTTATTTGCTGAAAAAAAAACTGAGTTACATTTTCACAAACATATTTTACAAACTAGGCGTTACCAGCTTTGCAGGGCGTAAATTAAAATATAGTGGTTTTCTTTTACTATTCAAATAAAAAGTATCCTCTCATTGTATTTGACACATAATTTTCTGCTATACCAATTTCACTTGAATCCGTCAAGCCGTTTGAGCGGAATGGTGCCCCAAACATACAAACTTTCTCATTTATATGACACTATAAAATAACATGACCGGTAAAAATGCGATAACGTTGGTATCTGTACCAAATAAAAGGTTGTATAGTAAGTAATACCTAAAACATATCGCATTCCTCTGCTTGAGCTAGGTATCTCCCAAGCTGTGTTACAAAACCCCGTTTTTAGTTTTTTGCATGCAGTCTACTCCAGCTGACTTGTACAGGTCGTCTGGCCATCTGGCTGCAGGCATATCAAAGTATTCTGGTTCTAAATTTTCACTTATGGACAGTAATGGCTTTTGTATATATCTTATCGACATCCGGATCTTATAGAGTGGGGTTCTCAACTATTGATTTAAGCATGTCACAAAACAGGTGAAAAATGCCAAATGCCAATGCCAAAAAAATGGCAAAGGTATGTACAGCGCATTTGTAGATTACATTAAAGCATTTGACTCATTAAAGCACAATCCACTTTAGAATGCTCTAATACAGCAGCGAGTGCCTAAAAAGTATATAAGTATAGTTAAAAGTTAAGTTGAAGTGGCAGTGGGCTGGTTAGGTCTGTCGAAAGACCGATGGCTGATGGAGCTGACAAGTCCTAGAGTGGAGACTGCGTATGGGCAAATGAAGTGTGGGACGCCCACCAGCCAGTTGGACGGACGATCTGAAGAAAGTTGCTGGGTCAGGCTGCTGCGAATGTTAATGACCGCATGTTGTGGTGCACGCTAGTAGAGGTCTATTTCCAGATGTGGATCGATATAGGCTGAATGATGAAATCAAACTATATTCTACCAGCAAAGAGTTATCCAAAACTTTTCTGAGGAATTTTGGGAGGTATAATCAGGAAACTAGAGTGGGATAGTGTTGGCATAAATACTGACGGCAGGCAACTTAATACAGTTAAAGTGACATGTTTATATTCTTTTACATTAATTGTTTTGTTGGTTATTTTATAATTGACTGATGATACTGTGTCTCTGCCTTTGAAATGTAGGTGACAGCTTGCTACCCTAGTAGGTTATAATTATAACGCACGTAGTCATAAAATGTCTATGGAAGCCGTCAAATCTGGAATAATTAATATCGCGCAAATTTTGGCTGTAATACTGAATGTCTGCTTGCGGGGAGGGCATTTTCCCCAATCTTATAAAACCCAGGAAAATAGTAACCATTTTTAAGGCTGGTTGCCTAAAATTAATGCATCACAGTATAGGCCAATATCCGTGCTACCAGCCTTATACAATTATTTTTTAAACTTATTTTTAATTAAACGGCAGCGGCTTAACAGAAATGTGATATTTCATGACAAACAGTTTGGATTTACAATAGGACGATCTAAAGAAGACGTGGATCCTGTCTAATTACAACTTTTCAGGGGCCTGGGCGGATGCGCATTATGCTTTCTGTTCTGTTCGAGCGTGTTCTGCGATTTATCCAAAGCATTCGACTGTGTGGACCACCGCATACTTATTCTGAAACTTAAGTACTACCGAATTTTAAGGAAGATCTTTCAATCTTGTAACCTCCTATTTGTTAAGTTGGGATCAAAGAGTAAGACTTATAACGTCACATCTACATGCTTATTCATTAAAATGGGGGTACCTCAAAGATAAATTTTGGGCTCAGGTTCTGGTGTATATTAATAATCTGCCATATATGATTAACGATACAATGTCAAATATAGTTTTGTTTGCCGATGACAAGTCACTTATATTTAAAGTAAATAGAAAGTATAGCTATCTATAGAACCCAATGATATACTTAAACAGATATCAATCTAATTGATATTCGGCGAATAATCTTCTCCTAAACGCAGGAAATCCAAATGTCTAAGATTCGCAACAGTAAATATGACCCATATAAGGACCGAAGTAAATCTTGAAGGAAAATCATTAAGATTGGCGTCATTGCGCGCAGATGTCTGTCAGTTTATTGCCCGTCAAGAAACAGGCAAGAACGGCGCGCGGTGCGCTGTATCCAGCGCGTGCCTCTCGAAGAACTTATCCAGGTCACACAGAGACGAAGCTCGTCAGGCCAAGTGACGGGCCGATATCTGCTGGGGGTATGGTTTAATCCTAAGCAAACTCCATACCGCCAGCGATGACGGTAGAAGGAACACACGCGGAGTTTGAGCTGGTAAGAGCCCGGCACCTCCTTCACGCTTTCTCAGGGCGCAGGAAGTCCATGAAGATTTCGCCACCAAAAAATGGGCTCCGCTTGATTGATCAGTAAAAATTCTCGTATTGGCTTACTCTAAGGAGTGGTATGCCGCTCATGCAATATATTATTCAAGATAAACCGTGCCCACGACACAAGAAAATGTGACATCGTTTAAAAAAAGCTTTGTTCAAGATTTGATCTGTCTATGACGACTACTGATCTGTCCTTCAATATCTTTGTTCAAAGTGTGTCTGACAAGTGCCATGCTAAATTCTAAATGCATTATTTCATTTTTATAATGGCAGTGATTATATAGATATTGTTTTCATACTCATTAAATATTGCTTGTATACACATTTAGTGATTGATTGAAAATATTGAAATGTCAGATCAAATGAATGCAAATATAAAAATTGTTGCGCTCATCATTGGATGAGTACAAAGTCAATTACTTTGTTCAAATGCGTTGGACAAATATAACGGATGAAGTCGCATATTCTGTCATTAAAAACGCAATCACCTATTTTATCGCATCTAAATTCAAAACTTATTACATACAATAAAATAGCGTTGATCCAACCATTGCTCAATTACCTCAAGGGAATACGATTGTTTGGCTAGCATTATCATGAGATTAGCCGGGAGGCGAAGCTTGTAAAGATAAGGCAGGCTTCACGTTGACTACTTGTTTTAGTTTCGTAAATGTTTAACGTTCGTAATATAAGAATTTAGATAACACCGACTTAAGGTTTGCGGCCGACTCGAGTGTGAGTTATCAGAATATCTTAATTTTAATAGTCACGTATATTTACAGAACATAAGCCGTCTCAACGGACTGGTAGTCGCACCGCCGGCTGTCCATTGTAAGGCAAAATGTTTGTTTCTTTTATGACATAAAAAAAAAAAAAAAAAATACTTTTGATCAATGTCAATTTTGTTTTCTATTGGCTTTAACACTGCCGTAGGATTCAATGCTAAACAGGAACGTGTGTCAAACACGAGACGAGATAGGTGGCAAATGCTTTAGTTTCACTGCTTACTCCCATTACGTAAGCCATCGTTAATATGCAGCAGTATTTTTATTGCCAGTACAAATTGATTGGCATCTATCTATTTACGTTCACATGAGCGGTAGAAAGCCATCAAACGGACGACCTGTCCCCACAATTACCAGGCAACCATAGCTGACGAAGATCCCATTTGTTGCTCTTTGATCTGCTGTCCAATTAATATATCTGCTGCGCTCTCATTACGCCCTGGTATTTCTGTTTCGTGTCGCGCTGGTGAAGCACTTCGTTTTACCGACTATTCGTAATATGGGGGTAATGTGTTGATTTAGTGTTGTTTTGAAAAGATTTGGGCACAGACTGCCTAATAGTACTGAGAATGAATTAAAGACAATTGATTTCAGATTAGAAAGAAAAAAATATCATCATTATCATCGTATCAGTCAAAGGACTTCTACTGCTGAAAAAAAGCCTCCTCCGTAGATTTCCACATCAAGTTACATGATATACTCATCCAACGACTCCCAGTGACCTTCACCAGGTCGTCTGTTCATCTCGTTGGAACCTGTCCCTGTCTGCGTTTTCAGATCCACACAGAATCGTTTGGCTCCAACGGCCATCATTTCTACTAGTAATGTGCCCAGTCCATTGCCACTTAAATAAAAATTACAAATGGATAGAGTGAATGATTTAAAAGTCATCATGATAGTTTTCGTATTAGACCAAATCATTATCCTAGACTCAACTTCCAAGTCTGTCAAAGGCTAATTTAAATTCCAGTTTTTATTATAACAATACTGTGGTGACTACATAGCACAGCACAATACTGTGCAGAATAACAAACAATAAGAAGTTATTTCTGCCATAGTTAAACAAATCCCCAATAATGCGAGCAATGGCCATAGTTTCGCGTGCATCAATATAATTGGTTTTAACACCACCCATAGCCGCCCCCTGTTTTGCCAAAATAACTAATTAATCAGTGTTACGTAACTTTCCTAAGAGGGTGGCCATCCCCAAAAGTGAAATATTGCTGGAATCTTGTCAAAATTGGCAAAACTGCCATTGAGATGTAAATAAACAACATAAATGCAGAAATTTTACATTTCACTTTCAATAAAGATTTCAAATAAAACAAGTAATATGAATACTGGAAATCTAGCTAATGCATATAAGATGCTCGTTGTGGGAATTATTATTATAACTCTACTGCTATTTATTGGTCTACTACTTACTTACTACCCTTTAAGATATCGCAAAGATAACGTTGACTTATGGTATAAATAACAGAAGCACCAGGAGTTCATATCTAGCGAGTAGGTGCACTGTTAATAAAGACGCTAAGCATCGCATGTCCGCGCGGCTAAAACGCTGGGCGTCGCCACCACGCCCCGCAGGCTTTTAGACCGCGCCAGCTCGAGACTTTACTGCTTTTGCGTTTTACGACCCGTCTCCGCATTTTGTTGCCACCAAAATTAGTTTCCACCGGCCATTTTGCTAAACAGTGTGTTAAAAAGCATACAATTTTATCCCTCCCAAAAACACGTGATCCGCAAAGATAAATTGCCGCACCAGTGGAGTTAATAGAAGAATAATGAAACAATTATCCGTATTGACGGGGTTTGCGTGTCCGTACGTAGGTGCGAGAGGATCTCACGACACCCCACGCTGGTTGCCAGGGGTGCATAAGAAAAAAAAATACCCCATACTAAAATAATTTTGATAGACACTTCGCGTGCGACCAGCAATTATGTTATGCGCGCTTGGGCGGCGGTAATTCGAATTTAGCACATTATCGGAGCGGTACCGATTATTTTCGAATAAATAAATACTGTATCGATGCGTTCGCACCTTTTTCTATTATTAATGTCATTATAATATAGTTTATGTTGAACATATGTCAAGCGTAATTAGTGAGGTGGAACGTTTAAAATTTGGTATTTTCGAATTTCAAAATATTGGATTAGATAGTCCGATGGAAAGATCCACAGTTATTATCAGGTAGCACTGTGTAAATGTTGTCTATAGCCGTACGCAGACGTCTCTGATCTCAGAAGCAACATCCGGCGTTATCTAATCTACGGTCAGTGTTTGTGAAGGCACAGATGATATTCACCGAGATACGCCGCGGTTTATGTATCGAATATGTCCTCGTTGTACGTCACACCGTACCGCCTTTTTGGTACACATTTCACAATGAGATAGCGTGGCCGAGGCGCCACACATGTCACCATGGCTTATGGAGTTTTTGTAACAAGAAAAAAACATTCTATAATGTATGTAATAGATAAAAAAGTGACGCCCACGGAACATTTCCGATACGTAACGACGTAAACTCGCATTATTTACAATGTTGAGTATTGTTACAACAGATTACTGCAGTTACGTATTTGTCGAGCCCATTGAGTTTTTAAGTGGTTTTAAACAAACAGCATTGAGTTGAGAACAGGCGACCTCTTGTGCTTCCAAGCTGGCTCGGTAAATAACACTCGAGTTTGATATTTATTTAGAAAAATCTAATCTTGACGTGGAGTGTTTTATCTCCGTATCCGGTAAGATCTCGAAAGGTCCCAAAGTACTAAACACTCGAATATTTATAAAAATTAAACATTCATGTGACAAACACAGTTTGTTAGTCTTTCTCACGGACCTATTCATGCTCAGAAGTATTAGAAATATGATCGTGAATAACCGTTGAAATAGTTTTAATGTCAACTAACAAGATATTCTTTGGTTTCTCAACTAACAGATATGCGTATCATTTATAAAATGATTCTTTTCAAAAATCCAGATGTCAAAGCATTTTTACGTTGATCTGAGACAGCAAAAATAATGAACTACAAATGTCTATCCGTGTCTGTTCTATTACAGAACATAATAAGAGCGTCTCTTAGTCAAAAAGGCTGCGTGGAAACAGCAACAACATTAATTAAAACAAGTGACAGTTTCACACGACATTCATTAGGTATATCACGTCATTATTCATCTGTTTCTATTTCCGATACTTAGAGTTTTTCGGCGCGGAGACGATGCCAAAACTCATGTCCCACGTTCAACTTGACTGTTAATTAATTTTAACTGACGCACACAGCGAAAGTTCGAATAGAATCCTCATACATAATAAGATGTATGAATGGACTGTAACAACTTAAATGAGGTGCGTCTACGTTGTAACAAATATTATCATTTATCAAAGCTGGAATATACCGAGTTACAATTTAGTATGTAGACTACGAGCTAACTTTCAGATTGGTATACGTAGGTTCTACATTCAATCGGTATCGGTTCTGTAACATTGTTTCACATCACTACGATTTCAGAAGTGAGAATGCACAAAATCCGTACTTGTATCGTTAGCGACGCGACACAAATTAAATTTACAATCGTATGTATCATAAATAAAACATAAAACACGCGCTATAAGATACAATTTGCTAAACTGTCGTCTATATTAGTATTCGACGGTCACGTCAAAATATTCAAATTAAATTGTGTCTCGTCATCGGAATACGAATGAATCGAGTCAGATTGTGACGTGTTGAGCCGAGTAGGCCGCTCTAGTCTTGTATCGATTTTGGAATCGATTATTCCTATTGTTTATGACGCTTTGTGATTATGTGATGTTTTAGCGTGTCGCGTATTGTAAACTATGATGTGAATATTAATTGCGTAGGATGTTTTTTTAATAACATTGTAGGTTGCGAGTTGTTTGTTAATTTGTATTGTGTTTGTATTCGGTGTTCCGTAATAATTTTTTCTCTTTGTGCACACGTTTACAAACATGCAGCCTGGTTTTGGAAACGTTACTTTTGAAAATAATACCAGACATGCAAATTTTGATACTACACAACATGAAAATATCGTCGAAAAATATCAAGATTGTCATGTTTTGTATTAAAAAAGTAAGAAAATAAGGTATAAAGAATTTTGAACTACCATAAAGCTGTCTGCAAGAAGATTCGTATGGGGTACTTTTGCATAATCGCGTTGTACCCCCGGGGCGAACAGGGCCCGCAAAAATCGGCTAACAAAGTAACACTCCGCTCAAGTGTCGCCAAGTGGCGGTCTCCAATTCGATTACCGAGTAGTGCCGGGGGGACTCGAGTCTAAATAACTTAACTCGGTTTGCTCGAGTGCTCGATTATTCGATTTAGCCGCGATTACAATGCGTAAGTGTCGTTGAGAGTTTAGAAATGCGGTTTTGAAGTTTTTGTGGATACTTTTTATAGTATTCGGGTTTTGGGTGATTGACACGAGCGTGTGAAGGACACAGTTCTTTATTCGTAGCCATTTATATTTGCAGGTGTATCGTGGTGATTATATTTGTAACATTGTTGAAGATTTGTATTCATGATGTTTAGCCTTTTATTGCTTTTGACATGGTATGATTCTCGACTTATATCTGAAAATAGATACAGGGAATCGCTGATCTCGGTGATAAAGACAAAAGTGGCATCTACTTATTACTTTTTTTTCGCAACCATTTAACCAACAGCTTATGTGAACTAGTAAATGGCAACAGACTGAAAAATTAAACAATGAAAGTAATAAATTAATCCAAAACCTGCGTAGGCGCGACAACACTCAACGTGGCAGTTGGGATTCACTCCACATGGGATTTAGGACAGCCATCGGGAAAATCTGAGTGTAATATCCTCTGCCTATCCCTTCGTGGAATACACGCGTGATACACAAAACTATACTAACTTAAGGCATACGCAACTTTCCCAGGCAATAAGTTCAGAAATTAGAATAATAAGTTATTATCTCTGGTAGGTCGCTGAGTGACCTTGAGCGTTCTTACGAGGTACATTGTGAGTGACTACGTCTCTGTTCCATATGTCATCACTCTGGTTAAAGAATTTCGTCTTGAGGCATTGCGGTATTGTTAACTAAAAGACGTTGCGAAGTTTCCCGAACGCTGCCCAGCCGAGTCGGATTCGACGATTGGCCTCTTTCTAGCAGTTGGACCTACTTAGGTAGGTAGTTTGTCCCAGGTAGACATACTCGTGAAAAACTTCGAGAACAGAGCTCCCAACGGATATTGGGATGGGCACGATATGGGCATTTGACATGACTTTCGTCTTGCCCATGTTTATTTTAAGGCGCACCTGTTGGGAAACCCTGTTGAGATCATCGAGCATTGTGCTGAGCTCTTGCAGCGATTCTGCCATGACTACGATGTCATCAGCAAATCGAGGGTGAGTGATATACTCGCCATTGATGTTAATGCCGAAACCTTTTCAATCCAGTAGCTTGAAGGCAGCCTCCATTGTAGCGGTGAACAGTTTCGAGGAAATGACGTACGTTCATGTACTCAGACCGACATGGTGGCGTTTCTGTATAAGCACTTCAAAATTTCGATGTATCAGACTGACTGGCACCGTTGCAGAGATTGCAGTACTGCCCAGGTTCCGATCGAATTGAAGGCTTCTCATAGACCACAAACGCGAAGCTATGGAGAGAGTTATACTTGGTATTTACGAGATCGAATCGGAAATGAGAAGATCTGTAGAAGAACTAAAGTTGCCGACATAGCTGAAAGGATTAGTAAACTGAAGTGGCAATGGGCGGGGCACTTGCTTGTAGAACTGATGGCTGTTGGGGCAAAACGTTCTCGAATGCAGAAATTGCAGCATGGGTCAACCTCCGACGAGGTGGACAGACGACCTGGTGAAGCTCGCTGGGAGTCGTTGGATGAGAGTGGCATGTAACCGCTCGTTGTGGAAGTCTAATCTAATCTACTAATATAACTTATTCCAAGAACGAACTTAACATCGTAGTCGAAAACAATGTTTTCCCATACATTCCAACTCCGAACGTAAGTCTGTACACATAATATTGAAAGATTTACCATGTTATTTTAAGACCATAGACTTCTTATAGATTTTCCTGTAATCTATAGGTAAAGAGAATATTTTTTATTTTATGCTCATTAGTTTCGGTGCTAAGGGTGATGGAATGGTCAATATTCGTTTATTCTCCTAGATAAAACTTTAAACTGAATAATTTAAAATGATTAAATAAATATATTTGAGACCCTCATAACAAGCACTTCCATTTCATATATTACAGGGTACAGTTTTGCAAAACTTTATTCTTAAATTTTCTGTATTGCCCCCCAAAAGTCACCCCATATTCAAAATGAATTTATTTACTGTCGTAGGTTGCAGCAGGTCGGTCCATATGTGTACCAAATTTCAACTTAACCGGTCCAGTTAATGCAGATCAAAATGGCTGTGACAGACGGACAGACAGACAAACACAAGAGTGGTCCTATAAGGGTTTCGCTGTTTTTACTTTTAGCATTTTATAGTGAATATCCAAGGGAAGGGATACCATATCCTAAAATTAGACTTCGATATTTTAGAAGTATGTAAATAAAATATAATAAATATTACAGGTACATGTAATATACTGATTAAATATACACCTATCAAAGTTTAAGAGATAAAGTCTCAATCGAAGCGACCACTAATTTTTCACAACCCCTTTCACCGACTTATAACAACAAACAAATGCTTACATCCACCCCACAGATAATTATACAGTCTGGAAAGACGGTGCCATCCAGTTCACTATCAAAATAACATAGCAATCTACACATGCCAAGTTTAGGGCTGACAATGTAGTCTTCAGATGTCGTGAGTCAAAGTAATTTTGATAAATACCAAGATGGTGCAACCCTTTTGTGTTTTTACACAAATAATAATTGTAATACTGTAATTTATATGCATTATAATTTATTTATTATCATTTTAATTTATTGTAATAATGTAATTTATATGAAATCCTTTATAATTATTAATAATTTTAATAGTCAAATTTATATCACTCAAAACGGAGTTACACAGGTTCGTACTGTAGTGCTAATATCTTTTTTTTTTAATTGCCCCACACTAGGATTTCTCCTGTGTCGTGGGTGCGTTTACAGACACAAATTCCACACACAATACACTCAAACCCGGAACAACTCCCTGCAGATCGTACAAATATTTGTTCCGTGCAGGAATTGAACCCACGCCCCGGTATGCACCAGCCGACTTTATCAGCCACTGCACCAATTGCAGTTCAGTCCATTTTGCCGTGGCAGACACGTGAATTTCATTTTTAACAATTAAATTAAAATTAACATTTAACAATGTCATAAATATCAACAAACAAAACAATATGACATAAAAAATTCCTTCAAATAAATTAAATCAAAATGCCATTTTTTACGCCACAAGACATTTTAATTTTTAACATTCAACTTAATACAACACATATGTCCCTATTGCTGTCCCGCTTACTTACTAATCATTACTATGAGGACGCACATTTTAGAAACTACAATTTTACTTACTATTTTACTTTCGGTAAACATCAAACAATTCCTCTATTTTTTAAAAGCCGTGGTCAAGTAGCCATACTTTTGAGTTGCCTTTTAAATATATTTAAAGGAAGATTTTTCGCTTAAAATTGCTTGAAGATTGTTTCTACAGCAAAGCATAATACTTTTTAGATTATACTCTAACTATAATCTCCCGGAATATTTGCCGACTCCCTGAATGTTTGCAGACTTGAAACCAAAAAATTAAAAAAAGCCTAGATAACTTTAAGAGTTCATCTCATATTGGACCACATAGATCCTACTCTAACTCCATTTCAAAACAGGTCCCGATGCTATTGCCCTGAAAATTCCTACCAGCCCTAAGCTCCCCCATCAGATACGAGCTATACGAGGTATACGGGGCCTTAAGAGCCCATGATGCCATACCCCGTCAGACGTCGGGACGCCGATGTATAAAATCTGTATGAGAGAGCGTTAAATAAAGCCCAAACGACCCATAAAACACTCTGGCTTCCTTTACGGGCCCTCATCTTTGTTTAGGGCCAACTAGCGAGCTATCTCGATTAAGGGTATCTTTGTATTTTTGTTGTATATTGTTTACGCAAATGTATCGGGTATGTCGTAAAGTTTTGAGGTGCCGATTTTGATAGGGTTAAGTTATTGAAGGTGAGACGTTCCAATGTGGGGATTGCTTAATATGTGATCAATGTTTGTGATACGTGAGTGCGAGACTCGAACTGCTAAATAAGATTTTAATACTTTTGGAAATAAATTCACAGGCATTGGGTAGCAAACAAAATACTAGTTAAATTAGTACTTAATTATTTAATCAACCAAATAGTATAGATAAGTAACAAAGCTATTGCTAATAACTAAACTATTGATAAAGATAATTCAAGTGAAGAATATCGTTTATATTATATGACTACTGTAGTGTAATTATCTAAGCTCAAACATCTCTTACATCTTTGAATACAGAATTGAAATAACGGTGAAAATCCAATTTGGTATTTGCTAAGATACGATTGAAGATATTCAAGGACAATTTGTAGACAGTGAACCATGAGGACTAGTCTTAGCGAATACCAAATTGGGTTGTCACCTTTATTTCTATTCTGTATTTAAGGATGTATGGATGTTTGAGCTTAGGGAATTGCACTACTGGTGCTTTATGTATGAAGGCGGGAGGCAAATATATGCGTATTTCTGAAGGTATGAAACGTACAGTCTATTGGAAGACAACGACGGAAACTAATTTTATTATTGAAATAATGGAATAATTATAAATTTTCCTAATAAAACATTAAATTCATTGTTCCAAGACAAATAAAAGCTAAGCCATAGGGCTGGACAAAAGGGAAAACTTCATCACAATAGACCAACAAGAGATCTCTTGTCTTTATTTAATCATCGCACAATTGAATCGTCCCGTTCTATGGCTTGACAAATTCGCACGCCCCCGACATTGCCTTAAACGCGCACTTAACTCGTACCCTTTCCGTCTTTCACCCTCGGACGCCTCCATTCTTTTTATATCGCAACTTTATTAACGCATAAAGGTCTGCTGATGGGCCCTTTAAGAATTAGGATGCGTCCCGTGGCTGGGCGTTAGACTCACTCGAGCCGAACAAATGGAGTGTCGGAACTTAGGCCGGCTGCGAATACGTCCACGCGGAATGGCACTGTCCCATCCCTATTTGCAATTAAACCAACCGTTATCACGTTGTTCCAAATTTGAATTTGCGTGTACTGATTTTAGTGGTTACGTTATAATCGGAGCTATGTTGGTATTTTGAATTAAAAAGTTTTAGTTCCTTGTAGTTTGCACGCGACTGCCAGTGCTAGGCCGTAATTTAAAGTTTTGTTTTGCCTTTGCTAGTAGAGGCGGGAAAACAAGCTTCTTTTTTTCCATTACGAATGTAATACACCAAATAATGGGGGGGAAAACGTATCTCAATACGAGAATTGACGTTGTGAAAGCAATCGGATTTACATGTCTACCGACGCCGTACTAAAACGAAATCATGAATGAAGCGCAGTATAGGAAACCCAAAACATTATCCTTATGCTCCCATTTTACGACCTTTACCCCCATCGAGTCGAAAGGGTCACATCGGTACGACACGCTGTAAAAACATTCCCGTCTCGCTCCCGCCCGTTACTTACTCGTAAAACCGAAAGAGATAATCACGAAGATGAGTCGAAAATTATTTTTTTTATTATCACCATCGGCGGTGCTCTTTTATTTCCTTTTTACGGTCCGAGTACCTCATAAAAAGACAATAAACTTACTATTTACAGACCATCAGGAAATTGTTAGCCGAAGAGGTCTCTTTACGACACATGTTAGCCTGGTGCGGCCGAGTCCAAGTGATGCACTCTTTACGATTGGCGCGCACTAAAATGTTACGCGAATGATACATTTTTATCTCCCATAAGAGTATATCACGCCATGAAAATAAACCGCGAAATATTTACTGTACTATGAATAAAGAAACGGGGTCCGCAGTTAAAAAAAGTCCACAGCTAGTAATTAGAAAACGTCTTCGTTTATAAAGGTGAGATTCAGAAACGAGGCTAAGCGTGAACTTACGCTTCCATCTGACAAAATTAGGGGCGTAACTAGTGCATTTTGTCAGATGGAAGCTTAAGTTCACGCTTACACTCGTTTCTGAATCTCACACTAAGTCGCGGTTGCAGGTCAACTTGCTAACCAGGAGCAAATTACCAGGAGTAAATATCTCCACACATTACCAGAACATCATAAAATCATAGACGTGTTAAAAACCATAAAGTAAAGGAGTTATCGGAAGCTCTTGCACGCTCTTCAGCTTTATTATTGGGGAATTTCGTCAAGAGTTTTAATAATAGTTATTAAAACGGCTGCCCGTGTTACCTAATACATCAGTTAAGTGCTCTTTTTATGATTTAACACTGATTCTCCCCGATATTACTGGCTATAAATTATAGCCGGGATTACCGGCTAAATTGTTTTATGATATGTTTTCATTGTTTACGACTGTAATGTTTTTTGTAATGCTTCATCGGTGACGTCAGGTCGGGAAAAGTATGCCGAATTATCTTCGTCATTGTATGGAGGATATAGTGGATCGCGATCGGCGGCCGTTATGTAAAGTGAGCGATTTACTTATTCGTGTTAGTTTGCTATAATAGCGGCGTTTACATTGGGGTTTTGTAATATCTGTGCGCGGCGGTACGCAAGGCTCCGGGAGCGGGGGCACCACGATTTCAATATTGTGAATTCCGACGATGTTCGCGTAGTGCGTGTAATGAATTTCGGGATTGTCTTGCGGTTTTTCGGTTTCAGCCCCTCGGCCCCTCGAGTATTTACTTTCACTCTATTGGATGAGCTTACATTATGTAAAAGTCGCTCGCATCGAACTTTTAATACCAATCGACCAATTCTTTGGTGGGTTTTTCGTGCACGGAACACATCGGGGCGAGGTACGCGTCGCCTCATGGTACCGTAGTTATGCCGAAATATATGATAATAAGGGATGGTATTATTTAGGTCCGGCCATTCGTATGATAAAATTGAACCAGTGATATTTGCCCGCAAACAATTCCTATGGAGATTTCGGTCTTGTTTCTGGGGTTAAATCTGCGCACGGGGATGATATACGGACGGGCCGCGGCCCCGGTGGGTTTTCCTTTTGCGAAAAATATCGTACAAACGCAAAGAAATACGCGCCGGATCATAATACGGTCAAATATTGTCGTTTGTGTGCGGATATCCGGGAGAAAAAGCGCATATTATACATTTTCTTTGCGTCTGGCGTACGTTATGTACAAACGCGTCCTTTGGCAGAATTTGTGTCATAACGTATTTTTTATATGACAAGAAAAGTCTACATCAAAGACGCAAATTGTATCATAAATATTTTTGATATGGTGGCCATAATCTTGTGATGTGGTTACAGGCACTGGATAGGATAACGAACAAACAGTTTTCATATATGCGACATACAGGTGTCCCGTAAATAGCACGACATACTGCAGGGGGTGAGAGATTGGGTCAATACCTACCAAAAAAACACAAGATATGTTCAGCAAAATCTTACGGATTTACAGTAGTACAAAATTTTCCGAAATATCGAAAAATCTCAACCTTGACACAGATTTTTAAGCATCTCGTAATGAAAAACTCCTTTTCTAGTTTGTTTTTTACCTCAAATTATTTGTGAATTGTTTATTTAAATATTCACAGTACAATTTTCTTATCTTAAAATTTTGTACTACTGTAAATCCGTAAGATTTTGCTGAACATATATTGTGTTTTTTGGTAGGTATTGACCGAAGCTCTCACCCCCTGCATACTGCAGGGGGTGAGAGCTTCCTGCTATTTACTGAACACCCTGTATATTGGTAAAAAATCTAATTCTATCCAAACCAATACGAAATGTTTGCAATGTCATTTCCTATAATCAACCTTGTTTATGAAACTAATTAGTTGGATAAGGATTAACAATACGAATGTCACATCGTCTTTCGATTCTGCCCGTATTTTGATTGACTAATTTAAATAAAAAGCGGTTATTGTGACTAAACTATAACAGTTAGATATATAGCCTCCAGGAGTGCTATAAATATGTAGTACATTACTTAATGTATTTGTACTTTATGTAATAGTTTCTGCAGCGCACGCTAATTAATTACGTTTATAGGCAATTTTTTGATAACCGAGGTTACATTATTGCAATTTTAGTAGAGATCTCTATTTTTTTAAATAATTGCAACCTATGCTTACGCGCTGATAATGTAGCTTTCTAGGTGAAAGATATTTTTATATCGGTTAAGTAGTCGTAGTTTTTGAGTTTATCAATTACAAACAAACATAAAAAAAATTAGTGTGTGTGTACTAGCGTACACTCGTAAGAAGTGAAACTTCTTTACACTTAATATCATCAGTATTTTATCATTATTGTTGCCGAGTAAAGAGGCACCGCCACTTGTGTATGATAACAATGAATGGTGAATAAAATCAATAATATCGTCCACCTTCTGATTAGGAGATATATATATTGCAACAATCAAAATTTTTATCCCATTTACCATTGTGCCAATATTATGTCAATAATTGCATTGAAACTAATTTTGCATTTCTGAAATCAATTCCCAATTCATTATGGTACTGGGCTGATAAAAAAAAAGATGGCGCGTAACGGAAGAATGTGACGCGTAACGAAAAAATGTTACACTTAATTTTTTTCCAACTACGATAAAGAAGTTTCACTTCAAAAAATCAAGGCTTTTCTCTTTATTATATGAGTTTAGATTTAGATATATTGCTATAAGATATTGTAACCATAAAATGCTTGTACAATGTACTTCCCGTACTTATTTATGCGATCTTCTTGTAGGTCCTCATTACCTTTGAAATGAAGAGCGATCTGATCTTAATTACCAGAATATCATAGACGGACGGATATAAAAAATTGTCAGCATTTGAAATAAAGATGAAATTCAAAAATAGAAGTCTTTTTTTTTTACGTTCGCTTGCTCGGTAGTTCGGTTTACGGGCTGCGGTCGAGCCCGAGGCGCGGGCCGTTCTAATTAAAATCGCTACGTTTTCTGTGGTATTCATTTTCATCCTTTAAAGCTCTTTTTGTTGCTTCCACCCTGGTTAGGTTACGTTATTGTTGTGGGTTGTAACTAATTTACATGTTAATGAGATGTTTGTTGTGTTTATGCCGATAGTTGGCTTAATAATTTTATACGTTCGCTTTATTAGTTTCCTGAATGAGTAAATTTGTTGTTTCTCAATGGAATTGTATTTTTTTACACATTGAATTGTTTCGTTTCTAAAGATATTTAGTTTAGGAAAATATCTGCTTACTTGACTATGATGGGAGCTAAAGTCGACGCTCGTAACCTCAAGTAGTTACAATAATTTTTTTGAGTTATTTGTTTTAACATTCCTAATGTACATTAGCATTTATTACAATGCTAACCGGGGTAGCAAGAGCGCGCACGGCCGGCCGAGGCTGAGCCTTTGTTTCGTCCATTACGTATGCAAATGATGTTCAAGTACCACCTGTACGCTTATGTTCGCCTGGTAAACAATCGCTAGGTGGAAATGGGAAGACATTTTTTTGTCTATGGGCTACCGGAGTTACCTTTGTGGGACGTCCATTGTTGTTATTGTTACCGGAATTTTGAAGATCTAGAAGGAAATGCGACGCAATTTGTGAGAGGTAGCAACTGAGACAATGCCACTGCTACCTGTTGAAATGAATACTTACTGAACTCTGCTTCCTGGTTTGGTGCATGACTTAAAAATACACACCCCTTCTTGAAGGTTTTCAATGACGAAAAGAGAGAAAATGGTTTCTTTTAGAGGCATTCGAAAGACGATGTAAAATTAAGTAAAAAAGAGATATGCTATAATTATGAGGTCAAAAGCAATACAATGCAAAACAATCTTCAAAACGCCTAGCTAAGAATAGAAACTACGTGTCATCGCGTGGATGTCGTGGAAAGTGACTATGGGATTAACAGCGTCCTTCTGGTACATTAACAACTTAACTGCAATCGTCAAGCGTGACGATTATGGCAAAGACCGCTCGTTATGGCGATATTTGTGGGGTCTGGGATGATCTTCAAACAAGTAACATTTTCTCTAAGTAATACCCTGAAGAAATTAAAAATAGCATTATAACGGGAGCCCGGGAAAACCAGGGAACATTAATCGCCGAACATATAGCTAATGCTCGGGTCGGCACCAGCCTGCCCCGTGAACGCAGGATGGTTGTCAGCAGGAGCCCATGTCACACGGAGCCGGGCGTAAAGTATGTCTATATTTTGATCTAATTTCTCAAAAATGCGTGATCCAAGTTAATTAGAGATATGTGAGATTGTAAAACCACTCCGAATGCATTAATTGGTATGTGTGTAATATGGGTGGAGCAAAATGGACAGGACCCATATTTCCCGGGATTCAATGTCTTGAGAATAAACGAATTGTTATTTTTATTGTAGGATCGAATACGGTTAGACATTATATCGTAGCGTGTGGGTTTGGCCAAAGACTGGAGCTAGCTGTGAATGACGTATCAAGTGGTACGTGGTGAAGTACTAAAGTGCAAAAAAAGACAATCAAGTAAGGGGATGGAGTGCTGCTGTATTCTTAAACGGACACCGCACGGAAACGCTTGTTACAATCAATGATATATTATCAGAAATATCAGAAATAAAGTAGTATATGGCCTGGCAACACAAATGTGTTTGCAAAAAAAGACAAAGATATGACAATTTAATTAGTATTATCAGATACAAAACACAAGAGCGACAGTCGGTGGGCAGCCCTGTGTTGCAAGTTTGCTTACGATCCCGCGTAGGCAATCAAGGACACTGCCGAAACGTTTTTTTTATTTAATAGTTGGGCTTCTCGCATACATTTATGGGAAATGTGGTTGCTTAACCGTTAATTTGTGGCGAAGCCAAAAGAGGCCTCCAGCCAGGCTTAAAATTAAGCCCAAACGTTCTACTGTTCCTCTTACTTATACTCTAGCCATGGATACGGTTGCTACCCATGATCAGGAAGACCGTAGCTTGCTGTGGCTGTCTCATAAACATATATATGAGTCAAAGTCAAATAATTTTTATTTCAAATAAACCAATTACTGGCGTAATGAAACGTCAGCATTTAAGTAGCACGGTTCCAATTAGTTGATCCTAATGAGAAAAACCGGCAAGAAACTCCATGGATACTCTTTTAAAATACTTGAGGTTACAATATTGAATTAGATAGGTATGACACAAATTATTAGATATCACATAAATGTGTTTAGGACTTTATCAATACATTTCTGAAATATAAATACAGGAGCTATACAGAAGAGCACCTCACATATAATTGGTTACCAGGTAAGCCACATGTGCAGAAAGTAGCTAACGCCATATGTCCCTATCAAAGATATTGGAAGAAAGGAGATATGCAATGTAGATCAAAATGTATGCGAGTCTAGAAATCCATTTTCCCACTACCATTCTTCATAAAAGCACACTAATGCACACAGTTACGATTCTCGTCCAATGAAGTTAATAAACACAACATTATAATTGGCTTCTTATACTAAAACACACCCACGACTTTGTAGGTAGCCAATCATACCGAGCGTACGGACCGCAAACAACAGCCGTACCACGCAACATTTAAGTTTTTTGGGAGTACCATTCGCTGTTCTATTCACTGCGTTTGTTATTCACCGATTGCTAGTTAAAAGTGGTAGATAAGAAGCATTGTAATTTGTACAAAAATAATAATGTCGTTCTGCTCCATCAATCCAAATGTAACACAATAATTTTTAATTTATTCTTTTTATAGACAAATACAAGAAAATTCCTTCACTTTCATTGTATATGATTCCTTCCTTGATAAAGTTATTATTTTCTCTTCGGTTTTTGCATGTTATCGCCGAACAACACGACAATTTAACAAAGTTTCACTTACGCGATCGAATCTCAACTGATGGTATAAAACGGTCATTTTTTCCGGATGGCCCAAATTGATCCAGTAGCGGTGGCGCGGTTACGCCCCCGTACCACTTCTTATTTCCTATTTCTGTGGTCCCTATCGTCAACATAGTCCCTAACCCTATAGTAGGCATTTTTTAACGTGTGCTTTTAACTTCCCACCTGTGAGATCAGTAATTGCTTTAGGATTGTTATATTATTATTGAACGCATTATTCAACTACTTAGCTGCAGGTATGTTTTCACAGCTCATAAATTTCGCTTAGCGATCGAAAGTAGGTTTTATCAAGAAGCAACTAGTCCAGTCAAATGGACCGAGCTCACGCCAGTATTTTCTCGGTTTCGTTTCTTACGCTTTTCTAATGTTTTTCTTTGTATTATAACAGGGATTTACTGTAATCTATCAAGTAGATACGTACATACATAATCGTCACGGCCGTGGCCGCTGGAGGGTTAACAAAGTTGTACTATTGCACAGGAGCGCGCGTGGAGTAGTTAGAAATTGTGTAGTAATAATACACGGTCCAAGAAATAGACAATGAATGATTTAAATAAGGATTTGTCTGTTTTTTGTGTTAAATGTGATCTGAACACAACAACGGATGAAATTTAAAATCTTAAATATAAAGATTTTGGAATTTCGGGCGTAAGGGTCTAAAACCATAGGGAAAACATAAAAAAAACGATCAAGTACTACAAACGTTCTAAAAAGACAATGCACGTTCACAAGCCGCGCATTACGAGAATGAGGATTCAGGAGGTCAGTATTAAGTATTTTTTTGTCAGGTCGTAATCCAGCATTATTAGGGACATGCAAAGAAAGATAAAAACCAATTCTAACCCACCACAATCTCTTAATAAGCTCCGAAACTTGGGGTAACATACCGCAGGTCGATGTTAAAAACATCACCCAAAACATGCCAAACGAATGCAGGCCGTCATCAGGGCTGGAGGAGGATACACTCGGTACTAGAAGGACATGAATAAATTACTTATCCTACATTTATTATGTTCACAATAATACACACACGTAGATTCCTTTCAAGTGCATACGCGAAATTTCGCCATCGCTAATAAGCGCTACCCATTTCCCTTCAAACTGTTTCACGCATCAACGCTAAGTAAAGCTGACGTCCATAGCACGCGAATTTTAAGCTACAAGAAAAGCGGCTTACTTTAAAAGCAACACAAAGTTGTTGGTCTCAACTTTGGAATGCACTGATGCTAACTCTGCTTACATTGCTGAAGATAATTAAATGTATTTTTGGAGAGGAAACTCGCCCTAATAATTAAACGTACACTCCGTTCGTGTGCTCAGTAACATTTTATTAAAAGAACAGTTTTATCAATTGATTATGTATTTATTTATAAAGAGTAGGTAGACAATATAGCTCGGCGGCGCGCACTTGGAAAGTGGCGTCGCCGCCTGCGGATGCAGTCTGCGACCAAGCGCGTCGTGGAGGCCGTCCTGCCGCTCTTTGGAGCCTGGCTCAGAAGGAGCGAGCGCGTCACCTACCACCTGACGCAGGTGCTCACCGGACACGGTTGTTTCGGTGCGTACCTGCACAGGATAGGACGCGAGGCCACGGCACAATGCCACCATTGTGATAGCGACCAGGACACCGCACAGCACACGCTCGAGACGTGCCCTGCGTGGGTAGCCGAGCGGCGGATCCTGGTCGATCGGATCGGGCAAGATCTTTCTCTGCCAGCAGTGGTGTCGGCTATGTTGGCAGAGCAGGAAAACTGGAATGCAGTGGTCTCCTTCTGTGAGAGCGTCATGCTCCAAAAGGAGACCGCAGAGCGGGACTGGGAGAGGGCCGATCCCGCTCGAAGAAGGAGGAGACGGCGCCGGGGTAACAACCGCCCTGATTCCCATACGCCTGAAACCCCCTGCCGTTGTTATAAGGCGGGGGACCTCTGGGTTCGCGGGTACGTAGATTGGGGAATCTGCGTGCTCACAACGAGCGAACCAAGAGAAGACGGTGGTAACGCGCTGCTGTGGGACGCTTTTGGGGGATCATTTACAATCCCCGCGGGGGACCTGGAGCCTCCCGTAGGTGCCGAAGATGACCGCCCCAGTGGTTTTAGCCGGTAGCCTTTCCCCGGGGCGAAGGAAGTTCATGATGAAATTCCATTGGTCACCAATAAAAAAAAATGTAGACAATATAATTGGGCGCGCAAATTGGGAAAATATGCTCATACCGAGTGACTCCTGGGAAGATGGCGGGTCGCACGCATCCATGTGCCGCGGTGTGCGCAGAGTGAAGCTTTGGGGGTATCCTATACAATAAATGTGCCTGGGGGGCGGCTTTTTTATAATCGCCTCCCCACCGCTATAGGGGTGACCGCTTTACAGTCATCCCCTCCGAGATGTGCCTAAAAGCTTGGCAGCAATAGGCGGCTCTAGTGTGATTGTATTGAGGACCCGGAGCCCCCCTTCGCAGCCGAGATGACGGCTCCGTTGGTTTTAGCCGGTAGGAGTCCGGCATGCCCCTCGGCGCTTCGCCGGGGCGGAGGAGGACCATGATCTATTTCCACCGGATTCATAAATATAGGTAGACAAAATAATATCAGGAACTGGAAATTCAAATCTTCAAAACTACCACTTCAATCTGACCATGTTGGGTCTCTGTCGACGCTAGTCACGGATATCTGTCATCATAATTAGATATGTTGTCATTCAACAAGACATCAGCGCCTGTCGTCAATCTAACGCCTGGGTGATGAGCTTTCTTTCCGAAGAAACGTCAGACTACGAATGTCACCTATCAATCACCAAAACGTCACCAACTGTCATCATCTTTTCAACAAAACCTGTGATAATTTATATCCAAAAGTACCAGGGCGGCATAACACAAGCGGTTAAGACCACCAACGTTCGGATTTAGGGGCTATTGAAACCAGCTAATGCCCAACAATGGCTGATTTGCAAACAGTAACAGTGGTGACAGAACATTGTATGCTGATCACAGCCCACGTGACATTAAGACGGCCGTGTAAGCAGGTTATGTCGTACCTATGAGATTTAATTCGCGGGATTATAATATTATTGTTATCTGAATCAAATCCAGAAAGCAAACGACAACTTATTAGTTGTAGATCAATAAATTAGGATAGATTTATAAGACGCTAATACAAACCCAGTGTATCAGTATACATATAAAAATATTAGTCTTTCTTTAGACCAGACTTAGAAATATAACCCATAACCTCAATATACAACTGTGTGAATTAACTCCAAACTCACTCTATTAAGTCGAACTCAACACTAACGTTGGTCTTTCATTATAAACTTTGAGCTCTGTGTACCCCTTTTAGCTAAAACACCGATATCTACTCGTATAATATATTATCTATATGCATTAAATTGCCGAATTTAAACCGATCACCCGCAAAGGCATTCCGTATTCTAAAATATTATTCTTATTTTGAAAACATAAGTCGCGTTCTATATTTGAATTCGTCGCGGGAATGCTCCCCCTTGCCGCGCGGGAAAAAAGTGGTCAAGGCGAGTTGCACATACTCAAAAGGGATTCAGTAGTGGTAAGTTTTATTTATACTTGTTTTTTCATTATATAATTGCTGAAAGATATGTTACGAGAATGTTTTCTCTTGTGATAAAAAAAACCCTGATCGTCAATACATACTCAACTCATTTTTATACCTATGCCTTTTTAGAATGTGTCACTTTAAATTTACAATATTATAAGATAGTAAAGTATCATTGAAATAGCGTGCGATGCTTCTGTAAGGGATTCCTAAGCCCGTGGAAATATCGATCTAACATACACTGCTGCCGCGCGCCAAAACACCGCGTCGTGATAAATTACCTTCGGGAAATTAAAACTGTCTTTAAAACAATACCTGCTTTTTTCGTTGTCGCTTTTACCCCTCTTTTCTACCCGCGTCTCATTCTAACGCGTGTATTTTTATATCGTTGTCTCGGTCTAATTAGAAGAAAGAGGGTCGGAATTGACAATTATTTTTGATAATTTTTCTTTTTATTTTCTAATGTCCATCGCGTTTCATTATAGCATTCCGTGTAACGCTTTATGCCCCGTAATTAAAAACATAAATTTTTATGTACGATATTAGGTGTTAGTTTACTAGTTAATACTAAAATAACAATTATATGGTACCCAGTAGAACTCTTATAAACAGTTGTTCATTGTGTACCACTTAACATGTGCTTCGTTCTATGGCATTATCACATAATATTAGCTTTATTGGTTTTAATGATAGTTTTCTTACACCATGCGATCTAGATTAAACGTAACGACATATTTTCCAGTACGGGATCCTCATACGCTATGCTAATGTTGTTTTTTCACTATTCAATTGTACGAAGTTATAAAATTAAATTAATATCATGTAAGAGAAAAATACTTTCTATTCACAGTCACTGAAGCGTCGATATCAAAGGCTCAAGGAAAACGGCGTCAATAAACAAAGAATGAAATATGGCGGAAAGATTAAACACAAAAATAAAACTAAACATTCGCCGAAGATGCACAATCTTCTAATTAAGAACATCACAAATACATTAACTGAGGCCCGAAGCCATTTCAAATCTAATTTCTTTTTTGACAAAACAAAAAAGACTTAATTACTTTTTCTGGCTATCACAAAAAGCGGGAGATAAGAGCCCTATTTGAATCCTCGTTATCAACACCTCCCCGGCACTTTTACCCTTCAATCTTTACCTTTTTTCTTTTCCACCCCCTAAGAGAAGTACCTATCGTAATTTAAAGATAACTAATGTTCGGAGTCATTAAGGGCCCGTGCCGAAGAAAAAGCAAGAAAAGTAAAAGGAAATGCAGCCAAATGCATTTTTAATATTTTACTTTTTCAAATGATAACGTTATTTGTGTTTGAACCTGTTTAGACAATATTATGGACATACATAGTTAATGTTTAATCGTATCTAACAATTTACTGTCTACACCTTGATAAGAACACGTGATTAAGAATCTAAACTAATTTATTTCAATAAAATTTATGTGACCGAACATAATTACAATTTTCTTTAATTTCGTTCCATTTCTATGCTTCAGCTATTTTATTTCCTGCTACATTTTACGATGTACCGTGCACGTCATCAAAAGTAAAGACGTTAAAGGTTTCTAAAATATTTATTACAATTAAATTTTTTATGGCCCGATAAAAATTGTAAATGAAAAAAATCTTATGGGGTTTGTTGGAATAGGTCTAATTGACCCAAGATTTTTAAGCTTTGGGTTTAACGATTGAAAAACGTTCCAAAAAATTTAAATTAAAAACGTTCCGAGTCGCGACACGGTGTTCTTACTTTTTTTTTTGCTTAAAAATGTAATAATCCAACGGCTGTAAAATACTATCGGACGTTTACGACAAATTCACACAAGACCTACTTAATAAATCTGACAAAATCTTAAATTTATGCTCGCGAACGCAGGACACACGAGTAAAAAAAGATTATTTTATGACGCCGTAAACCTGGTTAGAATGCGGTCCTGGACGCTGGATAATTCGGGAAAAATCCATTTTAATTACCATATTTTTACGGCGATCGCGATGAAAATTATAAATAATGGTCTCATTTATCTTTTTCTAGTAATCAACTCATAAGAAGCAATTTATCTTATATTCCCTTAGGTAGTTTATAGTTTTAGAGGTTGTTTAAAAGTTGTAAAATATTATGTTTACGGTGTCATTAGTTTCTAATGAGAAAATTATTGTATACGGCAAAAAAATGTGCTGTTTCATATTTTAATTTGAGCAGTACAAGTTCTCGCCCTACGCTCCATTTTAATGAAAGCAAAAAACTGTCGTCAGTTATTTTCATATTTTTTTACATGTACACGTTTAGAAAATATTGTGAGTACGGCAAAAGAATGTTAAAAAGTGTTCTTGATTAAATAAAATGTCGCTAGGCCTCCGAGGGGACCGGCAGACGAAGTGCACGTGATGAGAATTAAGTATAACGGACATTAAACTTAGAACAGTAAGTAATGCTTGGATTTAAGGCGGATAAATTAAAATAATCATTTCAAATCGGACTTTTCACTTTCTCTGCTTAGTTGCTAGACTGTCGGGTACAATACAAATGTATACCTATATGGAAGTCTCACAAAATTAAGACATTCAAACTACTAAATCACTAAACTTACCACCATAAGTTTTCTTATATAATAATTCCTCGCTTACCTGCAAAAAAGAAAACAACTTTTAATAAGCAAAACTATTGACCAAGACTACTAGGACAGCATAACATGCAAAGATGTGAGCGAAAATCCCGAAATAGCCGTAACATATATCGCAGTAAAACGGCAAACAAGAAAATTCGTAAATATTTTTTCAAATAAATTACACTGGGCTAATGAAAAGGCCGATGTTTGGCCGGACGGACGGACGGACACAATGGCCGGGGGAACTATTGCTCTATATTTTTTACGCAGAATTACCGCGAATTCCGCTAAATAAATATAAAGTTTTTTTTGTATTTTGGTTTTGTCAGCAAAACTATTGTAAGATGTTTAGGCAACGTTCCCTAAAATCCCGCCTAAATTGTTATTCAGCTTCTAAATTATGCGGTTCCTCGTAAAGTATTACATATTTTCTTCTAACATTCTCTTTACTTATTTTATTTTGTAACAAGGTTTTCCCTCTTATTTATGAAACTTTCTTTACTGAAGTAGGAATTAGATGGATATCTGTATTTGTTTTTTCATTTCGTATACATAATTATATAGGATAGTTGAAGCGATGAACATAGTAGCAATTTATACCAATTAGAAAAACGTTTCTAGCTGATTCTAAACCAAAAATTCTTATTGGACTAAACCATATTCTTAATAATAATACCTACTTTTTGTATATACAGCGGTATCGGAGCCTATTCTTAATAACAAGTTCGGCTAAACTGGGAGGACCCGAGGGCCGGAGAATCCCGCTGAATGCCTCACGGCCCTCCCAGAGGGACCATGTACCAAATCATACACTATAATTTTGGAGAAAAAATATCGAATGTTTTATGTATTTGATATATTGGACCCCAAAAGTAGTGAATGGATATGTGGACTGGTGATCTGAATATAGTTTACGAACTAGGATTTATGAACAAAAGAGGTTTTATGAATAATACGAACTCAACTTTAACCTACTAACGCCCAAACTCGTAGTTAAGGTACCTACCTATCTTTAATTGGGAAATGATTTTTAAATAAAATTTAAAATGGAGGATTTTAGAGGGTGTTCTATGGAATAGAGCCATTTATAAATTTCGGAAATACAATATCGGGCATGGTTTCCGGGAATACAGCAACTTTCTATAGCTACGACCGTAAATAAGTACTGGCGGCCAATAGGTGAATTTCGTAACGTACTTATAGTTTAAATAATTAGGAATTCCAAAATAAAAAGGTCCGCTGGATAATAACAGTCTATTTAACATTTACCGATCCATTTTTTAACGATATAAAACACCGCAACTGCTGCCTACCCTCCACAGTAAGTTAACACGTAACATTAACAGACGGACAGACATTAATATTTATATATGTGTCTCGTACAATTACTGTGACACGTCCACTCAGACGCACCCGGTCAATGTGGACAGTGACCGACTGGGATGGAATGACGATATTCTTATTTAACTTTTCCCGCGACTTTATCCGTGGTCTACATGTTTAAATTCCGTTTCTATTTTGGGAAGAAAAAAGAAGTGATATTCTCCAAGATACATTCTTCCTTTCTAAGTTTGGTAAATCCAGTCTACTGCTTCATATATTAATATGTATTATCATTCCGGCCGAATGAAGTCCACTGCTGGACATAGGCCTCCACCAAAGATTACCACAACGACCAATATGAGTGTATATAGGCTCATTGGGGGATTTTGCCATAATCGAAATCGCCAAATAAAATAAATAAATATAAATCGCCACGCGTTGGCATTGGCAGACGGGTTGGCGATCGCAGTTGAGTTGTTAATGTACTCGAAGGACGCTGCTGCCCATCCTCCGGCTAATCTCTTAGTCGACTTTTACGACACCCACGGGAGGAGATGGAGCGGTACTATATTCTTAATCCGAATCCGTATGGTGATCCGTATCACGAACATCACACGGATTGTAGGTATATAAATAATTAATTCATATCTGAAGGCCAATTCTCGTAATTTAAAAATGTTCAAAATATAGTTCCGATCTAGTCTCAGTGTCATAAATGTCACAAATGGTATTCTCCTAAATTAACAAACGCCGTCAAACGTGAACTTACACTGTGATGAGATCGAAAATGGATCGAGAGTTGATCGAAGTCAAAACGGTATTCTGCTAACATTTCGAACTGTCACATGTACTAAATTGTCATTAAATAAACGTCAAAATTGAGATTGAAATGAGACTAGATCGAGATTATACTGAAATCCGACTGAACTTTAAGGGTACCAGAATAGCACTTTTTCGGTCAATTCATAATTTAATCTCAGTTCGGTCAAATTTCAGTCATAGTGTAAATTAATTACGAGAATTAGCCCTCTGATACTTGAGAACAACCTTAACCTAGTTTGGGAAATCTATGTATACCTATTATTTTTAAACATATGACAACTGAGACAAGGTGTCTCTCTGTTAGGTGCACCTCACATAGAATGCAGTGGTCTCCTTCTGTGAGAGCATCATGCTCCAGAAGGAGACTGCAGACCGGGATCGGGAGAGGGCCGATCCCGCTCGAAGAAGGAGGAGACGGCGCCGGGGTAACAACCGCCCTGGCGCCTCATTCCCATACGCCCGAAACCCCCTGCCGTTGCTATAAGACGGGGGACCTCTGGGTTCGCGAGTGCGTAGATTGGGGAGTCTGCGTGCTCACGCCGAGCGACTCAAGAGAAGACGGTAGCACGCATGTGGTCACGCTCTGCCGTGGGACGCTTTTGGGGATCCTTTACAATACCACAGGGTGGGTGACCGCTTTACAGTCACCCTCTTCGAGATGTGCCTATAGGCGTGGCACCAGTGGGCGGCTCTAGTGTGATCATACGAGGACCTGGAGCCTCCTTTAGGTGCCGAAGATGACCGCCCCAGTGGTTTTAGCCGGTAGGAGTCCGGCATACCTCTTCGCCCTTCCCCGGGGCGAAGGAAGTTCATGAAGAAATTCCACTGGGCATCAATAATAATAAAAAGGTGCACCTCACAGGGGAAGTCGGTACCAACGAGCAACTCTACAGAATGAAAAACAGTCAATGTTACACTATATTGCTTGGCATAGGGTGAATCACCTGAGACAAGCTTATCCTGTACCAGATGAGTACGCGCATTCCATGGTGGCACAATCGCAGGTTACCTTCTTTTTATTGGTCTGCAGTGGAAATTCTACATGAACTTCCTTCACCCTGGGGAAGGGTAAAGGGGCATGCCGGACTCCTACTGGCTAAAACCATCTTCGGCACCGAAGGAGGGCTCCAGGTCCCCGTAAGATTATACTAGAGCCCCCCATTGATGCCACGCCTTTAGGCACATATCGGAGGGAATGAGTGTAAAGCGGTCAACCCCTCTAGCGGAGGTAAGGTGACTGTAAAAAGATCGCCCCCCAGGTACGGGGAGGAGAGGATTGCAAAGGATCCCCAAAGCCTCGCTGTGCGCTGTGCTACGCACACGGCGTCACGTGACCACGTGCGCGCCGCCGTCTTCCCGGGGGTCTCTCGGTATGAGCACGCAGACTCAATCGCAGGTTACCTAGAAGAACTTTTCACCAGCAACGGAGTAGAGGGCTAGGGTCAGCACAAAAGATCCACAAAGGTCGAGATGCTTTCTGGCGACAGCTGAGTAACTTCTAAACGATAAAATAAATTAAAAGATGCACAGTATAGTCCCCACACCAAACTAAACAAATTACATCAGTTTAGAATAGAACCGCACTCAGTCGCTTAACATCCACATTCCCCAACATTATCACCAACACACCCTTCACAACAAAAAACAACCATCCCTTCACAGATTGACATCTGTCAGGCCGGGGGTTCAATCCCGGCTAGTGTAAAAATGTAGGGTACATTTCGCTGGTGGAATAAATTTTTAATCAAAATATTTTCGCGTCCCCCATATAACGCTATGATAATTTCTGTATTGTCAGTGACTGACACAAGTTAAGTCTGGATGGGTGTGGCTGACTTACACATGAATAAATTATTTGTTTGTCTGTATAATCACTATAATGGTGGGAATGTATGTATGACGTCACTTGTCATGGCGCTCTCGGGTACGACTTAAATATTTTTTTTACATAGCGAAAAATTAAAATAGATTAATTAGATTTTATTTGAGTGTTATGTTTGATCAATTCGGGCTAATGATAGTGATAAATAAATATATTTTCATAAAATAATACAATTGCTTGAGATGCCAAGAAAGTTCCAGAAGTCGACTAAGCAAGGGATAAGAAGGTTATGGACGAGGCTATGGATATAGATTTTCAGACGGAAAATACTTTAATTTATTTTGCTTAAGTTGCAATTAAGTTACTTCACCTAAACCCATCTAAGCCATAACCCTTACCTAACGGCTGTAACCGTTAGATTTCTGTGCAATAAATATGCTTCAAAGATATATTAACTTGCAAAAGGAAGTAAACTTATAGGATACAAGGTTGCCGACATTTTCTAGTTTTTATGGTGCCCTGGTATGTTTGATCATTAATGTTGTTAATGGGCGTAAATTGAATGATAATAAAGCTCGCAATTTTTTGCTGCAGGGTAAGTTTTAAATATGTGCGTTTACATAGATATTCAGAGTTTATCAGTGTCACTCGGTTACACAACAGCACTAACAGCCGAGACTTTAAAAGTCTTAGTGGCAAAAAAAGGAACCGTAGAAATTCACATATATCTACGTTTTTTATATGAGTTTTCACCTGGGCTACTTCGAAGAGAAAGTTTTCTTTTTATTGCCTGGGGATGGGACTAGTCATACGCCTGGTCGTTAGCGTCTGACCAGAACAATTCTAATGCTACCCAGGACAAGTCTTACGTGGCACTATAATGCGCTCGACACCTAGTCTCTTATGCCCAGTAATTTCACTAGTATTGCCATTTAAACCGAAACATTATTGATGTCTGAAGTTGAAACTCTACTGGGGACAGAATATCTGACACTGCGGTGGTACCTACCGAATCGGACAACCAAAGCCCAGTAAAATACTACTACTACACAAAGTTACTACTAAACTTTAAACTAATACGTAGATTTAGACACGGGTTTCATCATTCTTCTGAAACTTCTTCTTCTTAAGTGGACTAATGTATTCAATATTTTCACTGTCATCCACAACCCAACTTTACCCACTGTTGGGCATAGGTCTCTCTTAGCTTGTTCCAATTTCCACGGTCTTGTGGCACTCCCATCTAGATCTGACCGCGTTCGCGGATCAGAACAATATCGTCCGCCCATCTCGCCACCGGACGATTGATATTTCTTCTTCCAGTCCTTGGCCACTAGACAGTCTTACTCCGCTTGCCATCTTCACGATTTGTCCGTTACTCGTTTACAGTCATCAAAGACCTTAGTGTGTCTTAGGATCTCGACGTTTGGGACTTGCTCTATCGTTTTATAGTAATCCAGTAACAAATCAGCAATGAGAATCTGCAGAAGTTAAGGCACAAAGCTCATAGAGCTGATGGGCATTGGGAAAGATAGGTTCTCAAGTGGAGACCACGCACCGGAAAACTCAGAGTGGAACGATTTCCAAGGAGATGGACAGACGACCGTTGAAGATAGTTGAGAGTTGAGATGCAAGTGGTTTGTAAAGCGGTTGAGGTGGAATTCTATGCGGGAGGCCTTTCTTGAGTAGTGGACGTCTTTCGGCTGATATTACGATGATGATGATGAAAACAACAATCGACTAATGCACTCCATATTTCATTCCCATAATAATACGAGTACAGAACTATAAATAATTCACAAACCGTTTCACACACCTAAATCCATTTAAATGAAAAAAACCCTAAAACAATGAAAGATTTTAAACAAGAAAAACTTTAGAACAACCGAACAATGTACAGCGATTAATTCTGAATCCGAAACAATGTGAAATCCTTAACAAAATGGAGCGAAGTATAACAAAAGTCGCCAATGTAAATGATACATGTTTAAAAAGCGTAAAAGTTATGTACATACGTAAAACCACGCATATTTTAAATAGTCAAATATAAGTGATTTGCGTTGATTCGACACGGCCGTCCGACGCGCGTTAGAAAATCTTCTACTTACATATTTATGAGTGGATCATCCGAATTTCGGTTAAATTTTGTTGCCACCTTGCCTTACACTTACTTGGTTATCGCTTTCTCAAAGTTGGTATTGTTTACATGCGCAAGCTCACATTGTGTAAAAGTGATGTATTTTATGTCAGTTTCTACGCTTATTTTAAGATGAAAGCAGAGCACAGAATCAACAGAATGTGTGGCTTCAGCTGTAACTTTAGTCTGGTCGAAATTTGTGTTTGTGGAGAAGATAGACAGGTAGCGATTATCATATTTGTGACTGTATATACTGGCAATCACATACACATCAGCCCTAAAATGTCCATTGCTCAACAAGGGATTCCCAACGATTTTGACCAGTCGATGAGCCTAAAGTAAACACGCGTCGCTGAGCCAGCCTTAGTATATCTTCGTCAAACTCCACGACAGCAGTTTCGTCACCAGTGCATTCGTCGATTGTTAAGCCTATAGAGAGCGTATTTACTGTGTTTATTAACATTCGAATGAAGTAGCTACGAATAGCACCAACCCATCTCATCCCTTGGGTGTTGTAAAAGGCGACTATGGGATTAACCGCTGGATGGGCAGCAGCGTCTTTCGAATACATAAGAACTCAGCTGCGATCGCCAACCCACCTGCCAAGCGTGGCGATTATGGCAAAACCCCCCAATGAGCACACAAAACACCCAGAACGGTCGTTGTGGCGATCTTTCGGGGAGGCTTGTTTCCAGTAGTGGACTTTATTCGGCTGAAACGAAGGATGAGCTATGAGGAAATCCGTAGAAGAAAGTCCTGAAGTTGCCGACGTAAACGAAAGGATTAGTAAGCTGAAGTGGGAATGCGTAAAGCTCGTAAAACTGATGGCCTTTGGGGCAGAAAGGTTCTCGAGTCGAGACCACGCACCAAAAACCGCAGCGTAGGACGACCTGCAACGAGATGGTCTGGTAAAGGTAGTCGTTGGATGCGGGCAGTATATAACCAGGCATTGTGGAAATCTATGAGGGAGGCTTTTGTGGACCTTCTTCGGCTCGTATGATAATGATGATTCGTATTTAGAAGAAGAGGCACACCTAAGAACCTGCTTGGTCACTGTAACCTGTAAATATCTATTAGGAAGCCTCTTGTAGTATTAGAGCTGAGCTGCTGCGCTCCGGGTCGAACAAATATTTGTATGATCTGCAAGTAGTTGTTCCGCGTCTGGGTGTATTGTGTGTGGAATTAATGTCTGTAAACGCACCCACGACACAGGAGAAATCCTAGTGTGGCAACGTTTAAAAAAAAGAAAAGGCAAGAAACAGTCCCCTGGTCACCTTTTACGATATCCACGGAAGGGGATAGTGGACTGAGTGGAGTTCCAGTATTCGGCTACACAATGTTTGTTTTGAATGGAAAAGTCATAATAAATATCAAAGGCATTACCATATTACATAAAAGCATATCAAACCTTAACATACAACTAAATCGTAAGTTAGTCATAACATCAAACCCCAAACTAAAAATTCATCAGTCCCCATTTTTAAAGAAAGCATTAAAATTTTCAACCTATTTTCTTTCAAAGAAAACGTTCTTCCAGCACGCGAGCTAAAACTAAACTTTGGAATGGAATCAACATAATTTCCATTTGGAATTCCTGTAGTGCTTCGGACTGTATGTGCGTTACACTTTAGTATACCGCCAGAAATCTAATTTTCACAAACATTGTAGGCATTTAGAGCATTTAGAACTGGTCTTAATGCATTCCAGCGGCTATGCTTCACCTGGACGCAGGACAACGGCACTACTCACTGCAGTAGAATTGCATGACGACATTCTATATTTAAATTTGTTCTAAAATGGTGAAATTTTATATAATATTAAAAAAATTAAAGGGTGGGTATAGAACAGTTTGACGAACCACCTGACACTGGCAAATGCACAAAAAGTGCGAAGCCGATTCCTACAACGAGGATAAAAAAAAACTGTTTGAAAATTTAAATATGGAATCAAGTTTCTCCTTATAAACTCTTTAGAAAATATATGATGACGAGTGAGTTACAAAAGTAAAGCTATCTATTCACCTGGCTCTGTTTATCGACATCAAGTCTAATCATGTCCTCCAAATCTAGTGTGTCATCTAAATTTCTATAAATGTTATTTTAAATTAGCATGGGTTTACCAGCTTCGGGACTAGGCGGCTAATTTTATGCAAAATTATCACTTAAATTTAAGTGAGCTAGCTACCAACTTAAAAATTAAAAGAAACTATTACTTTCACAAAGAAATGCCAAATGACTCATTGCTACCATTTCGTGCCCTTTCGACGTAAAGACAAACACATAAATAGGCTACTTAAATAAATATTTCAATGTTTAAAAATGTAAATGTTACGTCCAGTCCTACAAGACCTGTCTCATATCCTGACCTAAGTAAAATTGTATGACGTTATCTGATGTCGATGTACTTAGGGGTCAAGTTGAACTGGTTATTCTAGGAATGTAACTCTATTATACAAAAATGAACAGTAGCGGTCTGTAATGAGAGTTGTACTCAGTTTACAAGATGTGGGGACAAATGCACTTACATTGTTGATTTTGAATAAATTTGACAATACTCACATAGCAGTAACGGGAAACAAATACATATGATAAATGACGGGCAACGCCAGGAGACTACATGTTTGGTAATAATAAATAAGTATAGAGAAAAAACTTGGAAAAATATATTATGTAGAAAGAGTAACACCAATCGTGAAGATTAAAAAAAAATATATTGCTGTGTCAGACCAGTCATATAATATCTTATTATTTACTAGCTAGGCCCCGCGGTTTCACCTACTGTTTAATTTAAAATAATTCGGATTATCTTTGTCTTTACAAATAGGTAAAATTGAAGTGTATGTTTGTAATGTCAAAATTACAGTTTTTTACTAAATGCATATGAAAGTACATACGGTACCCACAACAAGAAAAACTATTTTTATTTTTTGTCTGTCTGTCTATCTATCTGTCGCTCTGTATGCCTGTTTGTTCCCGCTAATCCCCGAAATGACAGGATTGGTTTCAACGGGACTTGCACTGGCAGAGCTATAAGGAATAACTTAGGCTATTTTTATTTTAGAAAAACAAATAGAGTTCCACGCAAAAAAATTAAAACCCATGAAATCCAATATATAAGTCATTCAATTTCTTTTCAATTAAACGGCGGGTGAAATCGCGGGTCCCGGCCAGTTTTTAAATACTTTAGAGTACTTCGATTATAGCCAGTTGACATAGAGAATATACATTGGATTTCATGGGTGTATTTGCACGGAACCCTAATTCTATTTATTTTCTAAAGTAAAGGTAGCTTAAGTTATTTCTTATAACATCAGTTATCTGCCAGTGAAAGTCCCGGTAAAATTGGTCCAGCCATTTCGGATATTAGCTGGAAGAAACAGACAGACAGACAAACATTTTAAAAGATATTTTTCGTATAAGTACCGGATATACTTTCATATTTGCCGTGTGGTGCCGTTGCCGTGTGGTGCCGGCTCAGAATGCCACCACCCCATCTCCTCCCATGGGTGTCGTAAAAGTCGACTAAGGGATTAACCGAAGGATGGGCAGCAGCGTCCTTCGAGTACATTAACAACTCAACTGCGATCGCCAACCCGCCTGCCAAGCGTGGCGATTATGGCAAAACCCCCCAATGAGCCCACAACACATCCATATCGGTGGTTGTGGTGATCTTTGGGGGAGGCCTGTGTCCAGCAGTGGACTTCATTCGGCCGAAATGATGATACTTTCATATACCTACAATTAGTAAAAAGCTGTTAATTTAACATTGCAAACAGACTCTTTTATTTGTATAGCTACATGATAGAAAAGTAAAAGGAAATAAACAAAATCAGAATTTCAAAGAAAGAAAACATAAATGTGAAAAGAGTACAGCTCTTTGCTGAAACTGCTAGAAGGCATAATACCATGTTTCTTGGAACATCTATCATTGCATTACAAAACAATAATAAAAACCTAAGTAGAACTTGAGACGAGATTGCTACAATTCGAAATTCTCTCTCTTATCCTCTGCTCTTATTTTATAATAAATGCTGGACCTATTACCAATGGTTCATATTTGACTAAAGCAATCTTGACTTGAGCTCTACCTAGGTATTGATTCTCGTTCTGTATTACGAGCTTTAGCTTCTATCTATAGACGATCAGGAAAATTTGGTGATGATGAATTTATATAAATAAATTTGATTTATTGGATAAATCCAATTAGCTATAACAACTAAAAACTTTATTGTATAACAAGTAGGGTATCATTTCAAATGTTACCAGTGATGACATATGGAACAGAGACGTGGTCACTCACAATGGGCCTCATAAGAAAGCTCAAGGCCACTCAGCGAGCTATGGAGAGAGCTATGCTTGGTATTTCTCTACGAGATCGAATCAGAAATGAAGAGATCCGTAGAAGAACTAAAGTAGTCGTCATAGGAACACATGAAAGGATTAGAAAACTGAAGTGGCAATGGGCAGGGCACAACGCTCGTAGAACTGATGGCCGTTGGGGCAAAAAAGTTCTCAAATGGAGGCCGTGCACCGGAAAACGCAGTGTGGGACGACCTCCAACGAGGTGGACAGATGAATGTCGCTGGGAGTCGTTGGATGAGAGCGGCATGTGACCGTTCGTTGTGGAAATCTAAGGGGGAGGCCTTTGTTTAGCAGTGGACGTCCTGTGGCTGATATGATGATGATGATGATGATCATTTTAAATAATATAAAGAACGTGCTCTCCTATTACTTTGGCTTAATCAAGCGCTATTTTTATACAATAGTATATATATCACAAAAAATTAACACCTGCTTGCTCTCCTTTTGCATAAACGCATTCTTCCCACTCCTAGGCCGACAGATATAACAGGAGACACTATACATTCGTACAAGCGTCCCATTCAAACATCTAAAATCCCATTCACGCCAAAAAATCTGGTCAAAAATTAACAATAATCCAAACATGACAAAAATGCGCACACGCATATCGCTCTAATTGTCGATTTGTTTCATTTGCCGTCCCTTTTCCACGTTTCGAATTGTCGTTTTTTTGTCTCAGTCGCACGCGCAGCTGTCATGTGTGACGAATCACTTTGTCATTGTGACAGTTTGGACGTCACTTCTCACCCTTTTGAGGCAGAGTCGTGATGATAATGTGTGCTTTCGTTTTTAGAGTCCCGTGGGGTTGATGTTAATTTTATTAAAATGATACAAATTGCATGAGATGAGGAGAATGTAGTCCATTATTTATTCTAAATAATAATATATGTTGTAATAATATCTACGTATAGTTATCCCAACCATTTAAAGAAGGCACGAGCATTGATGTTTTACTTATATAAATATATATAAATGAAATGTAAGGCGCCTAAGCCACCCGTTGAAAAAGTAAAAGAATGAATCAGCAACATAGTGATCCATGTTACAGCGCCGCAGAGTCAGACAGTGAGTCAAAGATGAGTATTGATGAGCCTAAATTATTCGATCAAAATCAATAACTGTCTGCATTCGTGACATTTATAAAATATCAAAATACGGGCATTTAGAATGACTAAATACCTACAGAGTCTTGCTACTTTGGAAAATAAGTCACATTTCAACATCATGATTTCAGCCGAATAAGGTCCACTGCTGGACACAGGCCTCTCCCAAAGATCACCACAACGACTGGTCAGAATATCTTGTGTGCTCATAGGGAGGTTTTGCCAAAATCGCCACGCTTGACAAGCGGGTTGGCAATCGCAGTTGAGTTGTTAATGTACTCGAAGGACGCTGTTGCCCATCCTCCGGCTAATCCTATAGTCGTCTTTTACGACACCCACGGGATGAGATGGGCTGGTGCTATTCATCACACGGAATTCCAACATACAATTCTAATAATTTAAAAAATAAACACGGCATCGAAACACGGCTCAAAAGACCAACACGGGTCCCATGATCCGAAATATTACACTAACATCACACATAGAGATGTACAATAGAATTATATAGTGTGTGATTGCATTGTTTACAACCCTTTAGACCTAAGCCCTTGTAATGTAGGGATTATAACAGGGGAGATTTTGACGATTCTCCGTTGTGGCAGACATGTTTAATATTGACAAAGTTTGAAACATGACAATGTAATTAAATACTCTTTGAATTCGGCGACGATTTTCAAACCTGGAAATAGGATGTGAACATTGCCGAAGGCCAACGAAGCCCACACATCAACCCGTAAACGTCCACTGCTGAGCATGGGCCTCTCAATGAACACGTATAAGCTGTGGTTACCTTAATTGAGTTTACATTAAGTGACACCTTTTTTTTATTTTTTATTGGTGCCCAGTGGAAATTCTTCATGAACTTTATTCGCCCCGGGGAAGGGCGAAGGGGTATGCCGGACTCCTACCGGCTAAAACCACTGGAGCGGTCATCTTCGGCACCTAAGGGAGACTCCAGGTCCTCGTATGATCACACTAGAGCCGCCCACTGGTGCCACGCCTATAGGCACATCTCGTAGAGGGTGGCTGTAAAGCGGTCACCCCCAGGGGGGATTGTAAAGGATCCCCCAAAGCGTCCCACGGCAGCGCGTGACCACATGCGTCTCTTGGGTCGCTTGGTGTGAACACGCAGATTCCCCAATCTACGTACCCGCGAACCCAGAGGTCCCCCGCCTTATAGCTATGGCAAAGGGTTTCAGGCGTATGGGAATAAGGCGCCAGGGCGGTTGTTAACCCGGCGCCGTCTCCTCGTTCTTCGAGCGGGATCGGCACTCTCCCGATCCCGCTCTGCGGTTTCCTTCTGGAGCATGACGCTCTCACAGAAGGAGACTACTGCATTCCAGTTTTCGTGCTCTGCCAACACAGCCGACACTTCTGGTGGCAGAATGAGATCTTGCCCGATCCGATCGACCAGGATCCCCCGCTCGGTGGCCCACGCAAGGCACGCCTTGAGCGTGTGCTGTGCGGTGTCCTGGTCGCTATCACAATGAGAGACGGTACCTGCCGGCGCGGTGAACACCTTATCCCCAGCCAGAGGTAAGTGGAAGGACACCGTGTGGTTTTAGCCGGTAAGAGTCCGGCATGCCCTTCCACCCTTCCCAAGGCGGAGGAAGTCCATGAGGATTTCCCAACGACAAAAAAGGGGATATTGCCGTAATCGCTTGGCGGGCGGATTGGTGAGCGCAATATATTGTTATTGTATACGGGAAGATGCTACTGCCCACCCTCTTGATATTAACACTTAGTCGTCTTTAATAACATGGGTGGAGGTAGATGGCCCACTTTTTGCCGGGAACCACAAGAAGTAAATAAAAGCCCGAAGCGAGCACGAAATATTTTCGAAAATTCTGATGAAACTTGTAATTTAGGTGTACGTTTTGTGAGATACACGAGTCTTGGGGTCCCAAACCACAGATCTGTGTTACACGGGAAATAAGGAAGCCTTGGTCGGTATCAAATAACCAGAACTTTGGGAACCATTAACGCTTAATGAATTGTTTTTATTTTGTAAAGTTCTACCCTGATGGGCATTGCTTTCATGTATTGGTTTGTGCAGACAGTCATACTATTTGTTTTCTTTAGCAGCTGCAAGTTACTGATGCTGTGCTTAATCCCGGTACCTACGTTCCGTGTCATCGTTTCGGCCGAATGAAGTCCACTGCTGGACACAGGCCTCCCCAAAAGATCACCACAGTGACCGATTTAAAAAAATTATGACGGGCGGAGGGTTATACCGGACCATCTTCGTCACCGAAGGGAGGCTCCAGGAACTCGAATAATCTCCATCTAGAGCCACCCATTGGTGCCATACCTTTAGGCAGATCTTGGAGGGTATCAGTCAAAAACGGTCACCCCCTCTAGCAGAGGGCAGGCGACTGTAAAGAAGCCACACCCCCAGGAACCTCTCGGGGGAATAACTTTAACCTAATAGTAAGTTCTAAGAAGCCGGCATAAGAATCCACATCTTGTCTTCAATCCTCTCATGTACCTATCGTATGATAATGTAGCTCGCATCAACCTGTCCACTTAGAAGACCATTCAGCAAAACCAACGTATGTATATAGAACCCTTTTATAGAATCAAGATTGTAGCTAAAAAGACCCTTAATATTTTCAACTCCTACTACTATCCTTACTTTATTCCAACATAATAAGGAAACAATCGTAGTATATTATGTAATACATTACAGCTCAGCCATTCCGTGTCAATGTATCAGAACCATCCTAATTATTAACGATTTCTGAGCACCTACACGTTCAAAGGGCGAATTTTCCATTTCCAAATGAGCAGAAACCATCAACCAATCATAATTCGGGGAAAAGTAACTTAACGCGAATCTATCACGAGGCACCACGCCCCGGGGAAGTCGGGCAAACACCGACCCTCCACTAATCTAATATTAAACACATTCGGATATTAGATACAAAGTGAGCATTCACAGAATTTAATAATCCCGCTCCCACACCTATATACACCTCCCTTTCATTTATATACCTTTGTCTCTCTCTAACATGAATTATTAACAACAATTTTATGATTACATTTAGCATTGAGTGTAAGTGCGGGCGGGACGTGATACGAAAGTCGAATGGCCAGTGAAAAATGGCGGGAAAACGTTGCCAGTTAATATTTTATTGGTTTCGATAGGTTTGAGTTATGTAAGTCAGCCGGGGGTTCCGGTAATTTTCAATTTTGTGCCTGAAATATTGATAAGGTGAAGTCCCTGGTGAATGGTTTATTGGATCACTTGAAGCCGACTTGCAGTTTTGATGGTAGAAAATAGTGATAGTGAAGTAACTGACGATTCCTTAACGCGTTTCCAATTTGTTATGATTTCATATAGCAGATAGCAGTTTCGATCGTGATGAGAGAGAGAGTTTAAAGATCCATATAAAATAATTGCATAGGATTCAACAATATATCTATTCGTATCTATTAGGCAGAAGGCTAATGCTGTTTACCGATGCGGCTCAGGCAAACAATTGCCGATTAGCGAGCATAATTCCAAATTCTGGCCTGCTACTGAGAATTCCCTGACTGAAAAACTCGATAAAACTTAGCCTGTCCTGGAAATACTACCTAGGACCTGACACTTTTTCACCTGCCGGCATTGTAGCACACAGAGGTAAAAAATAAGTGTTTTTAAGCTTGGAATAACAATCAATTGAAATGGAACAGTAACCCCAAAAAAAAACTTCGAATTATACACATACCATTTCAATGAGCACATGATTGGCTAATTCAATTATACTACCAGTACTTATATAAGTTATAGGTATACGTCAAACCTAAAAAAATATTGCCATCAAAAACTTCGCGCGCCTGTTTAGCATACGACATTGCGCCGTAAAACTGTTATTAGTAAGCAAAAAAACATGTATGCAAACGCGACTTGACTATATCGAGACCCGGATGGGACCTAGAAAATTCTAAACACACTTTGCGTCCACTCAGCGGTCAGGAGGACCGTGAGTTGAATGCCAAAACATGGACCGTCTCGTTGTGACGAAAATCGAACCCAGCAGGCAGGGCTGGGTAATTTTATTTCATGTTCATATTTACCCCAACCTCCTCAGGGGTGCGGTAACACAATAATCGTCATATTTTGCACGAGTCACACTTGACGCCTCTTTTGGTTAAGAATTACTTTCTAATTTACTGCGCAAGGTATCGTAAATTTGAGGGTTTTTTACCCTACTGCAACTATTAAAAGGGTTATATTTCAACGGTTTCAGTTTGAATAATATGTTCATATAATATTGTATACAAAAATTGTACCAAAATTGAACAATACTTTAAGAAAGAAGACAAAAATTTACCCAGTTTTCTGTTCATGCGTTCAGAATTCTACCCTATTCAATCATAAGGATACAAAAGAAAGATCAACAAACCCATTAAAGCAACACCTGGCAAACAATATGTTTTATTTAAATTACTAATCAACATAAAAGTCCTACCTCACACGAAACCATTAGCATCACGGAAATTTCTAGATTATATTCGCATGTGAATTCTTATAAGACGAGGGATTTTCTGGCCCCATGCCAGGATCCCTTTGAGCTTACAGGAACTTCTCACTAGTTCACTTATTTAGTAGCCGTGAATTGTGCTTTTGCGGACTATTCCATGCAGTATCCAGCTTTTTTTTTTACTAAATACTTTGGCCCACTCTAGGATTAGCCGTGTGGTGCCGGCTCAGATTGCCACCACCCCATCTCCTCCCATGGGTGTCGTAAAAGTCGACTAAGGATGGGCAGCAGCGTCCTTCGAGTACATTAACAAACTGCGAGAGCCAACCCGCCTGCCAAGCGTGGCGATTATGGCAAAACCCCCCAATGAGCCCACAACACATCCATATCGGTGGTAGGGGTGATCTTCGGAGGAGGCCTGTGTCCAGCAGTGGACTTCATTCGGCCGAAATGATGATGACTAGCATTTCTCCTGTGTCGTGGGTGCGTTCAAAAACACAAATTCCACCCACAATACACCCAGACCCGGAACAACTACCTGCAGATCGTAGAAATATTTGTTTCATGCGGGAATCGAACCCACGACCCGGTGCGCAGCAGCCGACTGTATCAGCCACTGCACCAAACGTGCCAACTGATTAAGAACTAGCACCACTCCATCTCCTCCCGTGGATGTCATAAAAGGCGACAGGGATTCTAAACCAGAGGGCAGTTCAGAGAGGTTCCCTTGCGTTGAACAATACAGCCATACTGCGCTCACCAACCCGACTGCATAGCGGGGAGTAGAGAAGGAGTACTGGGAAATTCTCCCCTAAATGTACACAATTGTAGAAATTCATTCAACCATTCGTTTAGCAGTGGATGGCCTTTGATTGCTTAAAAATCGATAGGCTATCGATAGTGTCATATAACCCCAAATCACTCATACTATCGATTGCGCTATCGATAGTGTCGATATTATCAATAGTATCGATAGTATTGATTGGGAGCTTTGCAACAATACTATCGATAGTATCGATAGTGCCGATACTATCGAACTGGGTCGTAAATACTATCGTTACTATCGATAGTATCGATAGTCAAAATCATGTAATACTATCGATAGTATCGATACTATTGTATAATTTCAACTATCGATAGTATAGTTCGATATGTAAAATAAAATCGATAGCATCGATACTATCGATAGTATGAATGTTTTAGGGTTAGTACTATCGATAGATCGATAGCCGATTTTTAAGCAACACTACCTTTGACTGATATGATGACGATGACGACTTGTGCTACGAGGATGTGTTCAGATTTTGATTAAAGAATAGTTTTGCAGTCCATCTATGACTAACTTCATACAGCAGTGCTATGTTCCGAGCCGCAGTAAAGCTCGGGACGAGATTTTAAATAAAGAATGATACATTTTTAATGCAATTTGACGAAGATAGATTTAATTTATTTAATTATATAATCATATATATGTCATTTAATTTATTTTTTGTATTACTGGACGACCCTATGGGTGAACCACTGTATGGAATAGGTTCTTGAACTGTGGTATAAGATGTTATACATTATTAAGGATGCTACCTATCCACTTGATGCAACATTGTAGTCGCCCATTGAAACAGGCGCAGACATAACACGAATCGTTTTTCCATTATAAACCTTATGTTTTCCGTATAATTAAGATTCCCTTTTTAAAATTGCATTATGCACTCATAAAAATACTCTTTGCCAACTTTATTTGTATCAATCCGACATAAAATTATCTTCGTTCCACTACAGCGGATAAATTTCGCCCATGTCGATAAACATGGCGACATAAAAAGAAAATCATTCCGCAGAAGTGTCAGCGATTGACAATTAGCAGCATCGTCCTGTCTGATCCAAAATTTTCATCGCATAATTGTCACTTGGTAATTGAAAAACGCAATTATGGACGCCGAGAGCGTCAGTTAATTAATATTAAATTCTGAAATAATCGCCCCGCTCTCCCCTGCACACCCCTCCCCGGGGAGACAGGGGACATGGACTGATTGAATTATAGGCAAATTTTGAATTTTGAATAATTCACGGGAGTGAGTTAGCCCTTTATGGCACGCGGGTTGAGGACGAGTGAATTTTTGGTTTAATTATCCTGGTTATTGTTTTGGGTAGAACGGGGTTTTGTGTTCGTAATTGTTTTTGGCATCTTTTTGTTTTATAGTGTTGAGGCATAGATATTTGATTGCTTTGAATGTGATAATAAAGACATTACATATTTAGCAGTGATATTTTATCTACTATTAGATAATGTTCGTATAATATTAAATGTAGCTTTTTCTGACAAGTTATAGCTGTGACCTAATAACTAATGACTTATTATATCAATATGTTAAAAGCACAATAACTGTTAACTTCTTAACCTTAGATAGGCGCAACTGAATCATACTATTTTTTTTCCACTCGTGAGAGACATCGCACGCTGACACGAATCGATTCACAATCCACACACTGATATATTACGCAGTTAGTAATTTCTCGATGGATAGAGTAGAAAAAATGAAAAACAAAATGGTTCCTAGCTACAGATCAGTACCGACATGGCAGCTCCACAAAATTCAATTTGGCAGCATTTCGCTGCTCACGCCGTGCGACAAACCAAACAATTACACATACGTGTATCGAAAGCTTAATTTTTCCACAAAATCTACGTGGAAATGCGAAAAAAACACTCGCTGACGCTTTGTTAGTTTTTCGCGCCAACGCGTCGGCCATTTTTGACAGCTGTCAAACGCTGCTGCTAGTGATTGCGTCTTTTGTAGTCGCACCTTTTCCGAGACAACTTTTTACATGAAAAAACTCAAACGTCACACGTGAATATTTTAAATAGTAAATCTGAATAGCACAATGTAATCCCACACAAATTACCAGGCGCATAGGAATATGAAAGCGATAAACCGAGATGCATCGGTGATACGTGCATCACAATCCTGTCTCATTTCAATACCTATTGTGAGGTCGGCGCTAGTGTTGTAACGTCGTAACGTCCCGTTGTACGGACACCCATCAGTCATTTACGAATGAATACATGACAATCAATCGAGATACGTAAGGTAACATGTCGTGAGTGAGTGACGAGTGATTCTCGCGTTCGTGACGGATATCGGAACGTTGACATACGCGCAGCCAGAGTTCCCGCCGAGTTCTTTTTACAAATTTCAAGCAGAAGAAGTTTGACGCGCGATAGTGACGCGACGATGTGGGCCTGTCAGTTTTCAATTGGCTCTCAAAGGGTGTTGACGTGTCGCGTCGGATCTAGATCCAAAGTGTGGACATGTTAATTGTTATGGCCGAAGCGTAGGAGTCGCATAAACAGACCCTTGACATTTATTATTCGCTTTCTAAACCTATTCGCGGGTAACTCGACACCACTTTTTAAAGTACGGAACCTACGCGCGCTATGAAACCTGATATCCATTCGTTAATCGATAAATATAATCGTATATTCCGATGAGAATACATTACTAAAACGGATACAAGTAGTTACTGTGTTCCAATAGTAAACGTCATTAGGTATGTGAAGCGCACTGAAGCGATGCTATACGTATAAAAGCTATACTTTTTGTTAAGTAACAAAAAAATAATAATTGTGTTATGATCATTAAAATTTACATATTATGATGAGATACACTAATCACACGGTTGAAAGTTATTTTAATATTTCTGTGATTAATTTCATTTTCGAATTATTCAAGCTATTTATTTTTACCTACATCGTAGTCTGTGTACATATGATGTTAAACTATTATTTTATGACTACCTACATTATTATATGTAGATTTTCATAAAATAACAATAAAATTGTCTTCAAGCGTGGGTGTCTTAATAGGCGACTACATATTATCCAGAGCATAAGTAGCAGCATGCTAAAATCAATCGTAGATAAGTACTGCGATCACCAATCCGCCCGCTAAGCCTGATCAATAGACCCAAAAACCCATATAAGCGATCATTATACCACTAGGATGTACGAAGTCTCGGGGTTCACGGGCCTGCAGAATGGGGAGTCTGCGTGCTCACACCGAGCGACCCCCGGGAAGACGGTGGCGCGCATGTAGCCACGTGCTGCCGTGTGCGCAACGCACAGCGCAGTCTTGGGGGGATCCTTTACAATCCTCCCCGAGAAGTGACTGGGGGGTGACCTTTTTACAGTTACCGTCCACTTTACAGTCATCCCTTCCATGATATGCTTAAGGCACCAATGGGCGGCTCTAGTGTGATCTTACGAGGACCTGGGGACCCCCTTCGGTGCCGAAGATGCCCACTCCAGTGATTTAAGCCGATAGGAGACCGGCATACCCCTTTGCCCTTCTCCAGGGCAAAAGAAATTCATGTAGAATTTCCACTGGACGTCAACAACAATCAACAAGAGTGAAGAAGGTATCAGCCGTTTATGTCCTGATATGATGAACAGTAAAAATAGTCAAAAGTCAGAGCTTGTGTTTCATATAGATCCTAACAGGTTCTTCAAATGAGGCTTCGTTCTGGACACATTCCATCTAAAAAGTTTGCTTTTCTAATGGGAAAGATCCCGTCACCGAACTGCGAACAATGCGGTGTACCCGAGGACTTAATGCATGTCTTGATGGAATGTGCCCGTAATGCGCCTTCCGCATAGCTAAGTGTGAAAATATTCTTCAGGGTTTTGCTGACTGTGATATCATTCTAGCTAGCCCTCATTCAGACTAGAGGACATGGTTGATCAAACTATACAATATAATTTTCATCTCAGATCAGTCTTATTAGGTATATCATTTACTTTAGTGCGGTGTGTATATTTCTCGTTAATAGCTGCTACTGTAATGGTTCATTATCAGGGCGACATAATCATGTTGTAATTAAGAAAAAAAAAAGAAAAAAGAACACGCATCAATTAAGATCCTATGGAGATGAGCCGGCAAAAACACATTGGATACTCTTTTGAATAAAGATGAGGTAATACAACAGTCTACACATTATAATAAATGCGAAACTGGAAGCAAGTCCGTTTGAGACCATCATCATTGCAACCTGCAGCGGTATTCACTAAAGACTCACTAGCCAACTCACTTCTGAATCCGCAGTGAAATCTCGAATTTCGTATTGTTTTTAGTACTTTTCACTGCAGATTCATATGTGAGTTTACTAGTGAGTTCTGTTCATTTCTGGATCCACAGTAAAAACTTTAATTTCGTATTCTTTTTACTACTTTTCACTGCGGATATTAAAAGGAGTATTTAGCACTGCACATCGCATCGCAAAGCACGTCAATTGAAAGGTAACTACGTGTTAATTCACGTTTCGGCTGAAAGGATTATACTGAAGTGGCAATGGGCGGAAAATAATGCTCGTAGAACTGATGGCCATTGTGGTAAAAAGATTCTCAAAGAGAGACCGTGCACCGAAAAACGCAGCATGGGACAATCTCCAACGAGGTTGATAGACAAACTGTTGAAGGTCGCTGGGAGTCGTTGGATCTATGAACAAAGGCCTCCCGCCTTTGTTCAGTTTTGGCATTATGTGTGGCATATTACAAGGCATCAGACTTCCAATCAAGAGGTACAAGAGTTCCCAAGACCCATGGCAAATGTTACCCGCAGTCCAAAAAACTCACTTTATTAACTTTTGAATTTTTGCATTGCTTCATCGTCTTATCAGCCAAAGGATGTCCCCTGCTCAACAAAAACCTCCCCATAGACCTCAACAACGATCGGTTAAATGCCGTGTGTCGTCATTTTGGCGGAATTTTCCAGTACTCACCACGCTTGGTAGGCGGTTTAGTGAGCATCGTATGGCTACAGTAATTCCGTGGGGTGTCAGGATTAAGAATATAACACCACTCCATCTCCTCCCGTGGATGTCGTAATAGGCGATTAAGGGGCTTAAAACCAGAGGAATGGGCAGCAGCGTCCATTCTGTGAAATAGCAGCTATTCTGCGCTCACCAACTCGCCTACCAAGCGTGGTGAGTACTGGCAAATCCCTATTGTGGAAATCTATGGAGGAGGCCTTTGTTCAGCAGTGAACGTCTATAGGCCGATATGATGTATGGCTACAGAGGGCCGCGTGTGAGTCTCTTTTCACACTTAAAACGTAAACGCGTGCGACGTGGTTACCGCATTTGGCACTGCAATTCGCCCGTTCCAAACTCTTCAGCCAATTGAAACACCGAACGCAGTCATCATAACGCACACGTTTACGTTTCGATTACGAATAGAAACTCACACTGAGCCCTCTATTCCAGAATAGGGACTGCTGCTGCCCATCCCTCTGGTTAAGAGTCTCTTAGTCACCTTTTACGACATCCACGGGAGGAGATGGAGTGGTGTTATATTTATAATCCGGGCATCAAACGGGCAGTAATACTTATGCTTTCTTTCAACTACATTTTATCGCATCGCATCGTATAGAGTATCTTTCACTGTGCTTGAAGCACAATACCTACAACTTAATTTGCAGCATTTAAAGAGCAAAAAACTGTTATTTATGCTCAATTAATTGCATTTAACTAAATGAGCATAATAATCTGATTTAGGTGCTAAAATTTAATATACCGCCGGAAGCCACGGATTAATTCATCCTTCAAATGTAAAATTGTGGAATTTCCTCTGAATATTGCAATTAAAAATATAGGTGATTGATTAACACTTGTAGCGCGAGTGTGCTCGTATCAATTATTAGTAAAAACAGACGCCTGTGTATGTCTAGGTTGTGTAGTCAGAAGGGTCCCTAAAATATAAATATTATACGGGTGTGTGAAAAGGCGTCTATGGGATTAGCCGGAGGATGGGCAGCAGCGGCCTTCGAGTACATTGATAACCTAACTGTGGCGATTATGGCAAAATCCCCCAATGAGCCCATAACACACCAATATCGGTCATTGTGGTGATCTTTGGGGGAGGCCTGTGTCCAGCAGTAGACTTCATTCGGCCGAAATGGATGATGAAACAATTAAGATTAGCATCGATACGCTTAGAAGAAAAGGTAAGTACCAGGTTGTCAGAACATAAAGGAGCTTACCTGGATCTGTCGCGTCGAGTGTCTGCGGCGGGGGCTGGCTGAGGGGTCCTGGCGTGCCACCGGAACCGGGGGAACGTACGTCATCGTTCACCGCGCCACCGTATGACAGTGACGATGATGGCGGTCTCTGTCGGCAATGGCAGAAAATGAGGTTTTATTATGTGCAGCACAGTAGAGTTTGAGGAGTAGGATGTCTGGTGAACCCGGTTTGAAAGACCAGAAATACAAGTAAAATGACTCGTGGTCACCCTGCTAAGATAGATCCATTTTTCCTTGCTGGTCGGTATTGTATGAGGTGGAAATAAATCTGGCGGGTGACAGCATTAGTCCTGTGGAATCCATCTTCATTGACCGCAATGCCAATTGCATTACTAGTTATTTATTTAGTTTGAGAAAGCCACATGAAAATATACCACTAAGTATACTTACATAAATAAAAAATAAATACTTTTAAATCAAGTTTAGTTCTATATTTCTTTGGTTTTAAAAAAAAACGTTGCTAGGATTTCTCCTGTGTCGTGGGTGCGTTTACAGACATACATTTCACAAACAATACACCCAGACCCGGAACAACTACCTGCAGATCATACAAATAATCGTTCCGTGCGGGAATCGAACCCGCGATCCGGAGCGCAGCAGTCGACTGTATCAGCCACTGCACCAACGGTTTTTTAAGCCACATAATTCTAGATATGTTTACATTAAGTTTCAGCTTTCCTCCCTCCCCAAGGTTGGCAACTCAAACTGTAAGGCACTTTAATCAAAATGATTGAAGCTCCTGAAATCTACATGTTAGAGCAAAGCTAGGAGGACTTCTTGTAAACACATCCATAATTTTGTGGCTTAAAAATACGGCAGTAGGGTTGTAAATACACCGTTGTAAAATGATTCTGAAATTAATTTAAACACAGCCAACGAATAAAAATTACGGAGTTTAGAATTCAAAGACGAGCGATGACGCAGCAAATTATTAAAAGTAATTTTTCTAACAACTATTTTTGGATACGCCTCTTAGACAAACTCTAACAAGGTAAGCGGGTATTTTTATTTCAATTATTGTATTAAACATAATTTGGACCCTTGACAGCTTCGATTCAGTAGGGTCAATGGCGCGCAACGAGCAACTGTGACCGTTCGACCGTAACTAAATGTTGGAGCCAAAAAATCGACATATTTATTTTATTTGAACTTAGGATAAATAAATTCTGTAGTAACAAGTGGGTTGTAAAAGTGACCACGGTAAGTTAGAAACTAGAACATTTTCGGAAGTACCATGTATTTTTATACCATGTTTTATAAGTAAATATATAATTATCTATATACTAGCTGCCCATCCCAGCTTCACACAGGCAAGTACATGCATACCCGATTCCAGCGCCACCTACGGGGTCCAATTGTAAATCTAAACCATCCAGGAACCCACTCAAACACACAAAAATATTCAACAAAATCGGTCCAGCCGTTCATAATTTCAGCCGAAAAACGTCCACTGCTGGACAGAAGCCTCCTCTAAAGGTTATATACTCATTGGCGGGTTTTGCCGTAATCGCCACGCTTGGCAGACGGGTTGGCGATCGCAGTTGTTATAATTGTACTCGAAGGACGCTACTGCCCATCCTTCGGCTAATCGCCTTTTACGACACGCACGGGATGAGATGGGGTGGTGGCATTCTTAGCCGGCACCACACGGCGTTCAGTTACATATATAAGACAATAATTTCTCCTAACCTCATAAAATTTTAAACGCAACAACTTGGGGCGCATGCTATATATAGTATAGAGTTTAGGCTGTCGTTGAGAAAATTCACTCAACATACAATTTTGTAATATAAAAAAAAAAAACATACTTTTAGTTCGTGATAAAAAGTTGGTGTTTATACAGGTGTAAGTGAGAACCTGCCGAATACTTTGGGAAGAGGTTACGCTTATGCCTATAATACAAACAGGAAAGCCATTTATCTCGGAAGATTATAAGGTTACAGTTTTTTTAATTTTTGAGCGCGCAATGTATTGTAAACTAGGCGATCAAAACGCTACGCTTCTTGTACTATGATATGATATTATGAGGCTACTGCGAGTGATGACCTCATCCGTAAACTGTAGCGAAACAACAGCTGTTTCGTTATTATTTACACTTATATGGCAGTTTTGTGAGAAAATAAATAGCTTATAGTGTTTTTATTCAAAACAGCGTTAGGATAGACGGAAGCAAGTATTTTATACTGAAATCAGTTTAAATAAACTAGAATAATTTGAAAATTCATGAAAAGGTTGACGCTAAACTCTAACGGTGAGATTTCCAGAATCATGTACGGAATCCATCGTATCAGTTTGCGTTACTATGTCTCTTACACCCGTTATATGTAACAAACTTATTTAATAAACATTTCCCCACACTAGGATTGCTCTTGTATCGTGGGTACAGTTCACAGATATCAATCTCACATGCACAAACACCCAGACCGGAAACAACTATCTGTAGATCATACAAATTTTTGTTCCGTGCGGGGATCGAACCCGCGACACGTAACGCAGTAAGCCAATCCCTTAGCCATTGCGCCAACCGTGCCGTGGAAACAACTGATTTTTAGTTATTGTATTGCATTGTCATTTCTAAACCATGTTTAAAGTTTCAAATATCTAGCTCGTCAGAAATTCACTTTAAAATCGATTGCAATTTTTTTACCCAAGAGACGTACAAGAAATCGATTTAATAGAAAACGTGGTAAAATGAAGCTGTTGATACATTTTTGGCGATTAAAAGACATTCATTGTTATATTTTTATACTACGCTACTTCTGGTCTCATAAGCTTATCCAGGATCTATTTTACTTATCGATTTCTTTACCTGTGTATGTTGGAGGGACAGTTCGAGAGTAAGTGAGAGATTGCACTGTTTTTAGTCACATAAAAATACTTACTTATCATCGTACTATTAAACAGTATCCGGCTAGGCAGCAACATTTTAATTCATATTCCTTAGCCGATTCTCGCGAAGAAAATCGCGTGTCGAGGTTGTCATTTGGCGACTAGGAATTATTGCTAGAGAATGGGCAGCACCATCCTCTGCGGAACATACTGAGATCGCACATCCATTTGCCAAGCGTGATTAGGCAATATTCCCTGAATATCAATTATTGCGATCTACGAAGAGCGATACCAGCTCAATGTTCTTTCTTAACCTACAATCTGCGTTTTCGTCATTTGACATATATTGTAGTTTTTTTTTAATACGTTGCCTCGCACTAGGATTTCTCCTGTGTCGTGGGTGCGTTTACAAACACAAATTCCACACACAATACACCCTGACCCGCGGGCTGATTAGCTAAAAACAGCAACAGCAGACGCGATAGCAGCCATCGCGCAGCCAAGGAGCCACCGGTGGCAAACCGTCAAAAAAATTGGTATTACGTAAGGCATCGCCCGCCTGTCGCTATTGTGCAAGATGCATAGTTACTAGCGCCAGTAGCCACCAGTGGAACTAAAAAGAATGAACGTTTTTAATTCATTGATTGTCCGACAGAGGCGCGTCAGAGATCTTCGCCTGTTTAGTCGCTATCGGCAAATAGGTAATACCAAATTGACGTTTGACAGCGGCGTTGGAGCAATTTACGCCTGTTGCAAAGCGTCTGCGACTTAGGTAATCAGCCCGCCGGAACAACTACCTGCAGATCGTACAAATATTTGTTTCGTGTGGGAATCGAACCCACGACCCGGTGCGCAGCAGCGGACTGTATCAGCCACTGCACCAACCGTGCCGTCAAATTGATAAGTCAATATTGATATATAATAAGATATTTTTTACAGTCACAATTCTACTCCTACTTATAGGTACTCAAATAATCACCTTCGCTGTTCACCATTCCCTACCCTCAATTAGAAACAGAACTTCCTAATCCCGTTAAAGTTAAAGCGTTCGGTTACTGTCGTAACACTTCGGAAGCGGTCGGGTAATGAGGCGACGCGCACGCCACTCGGCCATTAGCTCGCGCATGCGCAGACACCTGCCTTATGGCCAGGTCGTAATGGTCGGGTTATGAAACGAGGAAATAGATCATTATTGAGGACTTTGCTGCGTAAGGAAGTCCCTTAAAATGCCATCGCTGCATTATCATCGTAAAGTGAAGAGAAGTCAAGAATCCATTGTGTTGAGTCGGTAAATAATTAATTATGCTTATCTGTTAAATGTGTTTGAGAGTACTCTTTTGTATTTTAAATACATCATAATCAGCATTTCAGCGAAAAAAACCTCCACTGCTCCTCTTAAGTCTCTCAAACATTGTCATAACGACCGGCATGGGTTTGTATCGTTTGCTTATTGGGGGGTTTTGCCATAATCGCCACGCCTGGCAGACGGGTTGGCGATCGCAGTTGACTTATACATGTACTCGAAGTATGCTGCTGCCCATCCTCCGGAAAATTTTCACAAGTTCAGACTTCTTCTCTTAGATTACGGCGTCTGTAGAGTATCTTCCACAATTTCGCCAATGTCAAGTATAAGGCAACGTTGTACGGTGTTTAGATATTTAATAAAATATTTCACAAAAATGAAAATATTCTAAAAAATATGTCGGCCACGTCGTTTGGTTCAATTGTTTTTTCCTCACTACCAAGTTAAGACGTAGTTTAGAGGAAGGTGTTTCAAAAAGCCATGTTCAGGGTTTAAGTTCGTATAAAATGTAGCAAATTATAGTATTATAAATGTATAATATAATATAAATGTATAAAATCTAAAATATACGCGATAGAATCCGTTTAAATGTGTAATACTCACGAAAACCTAAGACATTATTTTAAATGTATAACTTTTATTATAGTACAACAGAAAGAGACACCGTATTTACTGATTATATTAAGTATAAGACCATTTTTAGGAAATAAATTATTATTATATTATAATTATAGTCGCCTTTTACTACACCGACAGGATGAAATGGGGCGGTAGTTTTGAATAGTTCTATCTTTATTATATTCATCATTTCTAAAAACGTCCACTGCTGGAAAAAGGCTTCCCCCAAATATTGCCATAATGACCGGTCTGGGTTCGTGTTGTGTGCCGTTGAGGGGTTTATCTCCATGATTGGTAGGTTGGCGTACGCATTTAAGTAGTAAATATACTCAAAGGACACAGCAGCCCATCCTTCGGCTAATCCCATAGTCAGATTGTCCGCCACCCACGGAATGAGACGGGGTGGTGCTATTGTTAGCCAGTTCTACACGATAATTTTATTATATTACTAGCAGTACACCGCGGTTTCACCCGCCGTTCAATTTAAAAGAAATATTTATAAATAATTTAGAGTACTTCGGCACAGACAGTTGACAGGCATGGACAGTTCGGCTGTTCTCGGTAATGCTCGGCTCTCATCGGTGACCCACTGGGTTGCATCGCCCGCCCGTGCTAGTACTTCATTTTCACTTAGCGTTCTCCCTGGCATTTTTTTCTGATTGTTCAGCTTCTAAGGGTCGTAGCGTGAAGTTAAATAGCCTATAACAGGGTTGGCCAACCGGTCGATAGGTCGATCGGGGCTATTAGTCCAGTCGATCGTGGCAAAATATATAAGTTTAAAATACCTAATAATAATATTTTTTTAAGTCGGTAAATCCAAAAGTATTCACCTCATTATTATTAATATTATCATTGTATTGTAGTTATTATTTCATCTTTTAATCATTGTATCATTTTTCAATCACCGTTCTATCACGTTGTTTATTCTGGGCATTGGTTTCCAACGAGAAATATCCAAATTTAATTTAAATGTGTTGAACAACCGCATTCGTGTTTTGGTTCAATATGTTTATGTGAACCAGCATTGTCCTACATAAAAGAAATAATAACAAACACCTTTCTCGCCTGACAGACATTCATACACTGGATTCTGAAGGTTGGCAATTTTCAACTACACACCTGACTTTGCTAATCTAGCGAAAGATGCTCAGACGCAATTCTCACACTAATATAAATAAGTAGTTAATAAGAATAATTTTCAGTTTTATGTTTACCCTCTTAATACAATAAAAAAAACAACATAATTGTATACTAAACTATACTGTTTTATTTAAAATTTCAAGTATTATATACGCACAGGTTCAGTAAACAGTAGATCTTGGGTCTAATCAAGTTGGCCACCCCTGGTCTATAACCTTCCCCAAGAATTGGGCTATCAAATACAAAAAGGATTTTTCAGATCCAAGTAGTAGTTCCAGAAATTAGCGCGTTCAAATAAACAAAGAAACTCTTCAACTTTATTATATTAGATCATAAGTAAACTATGTTCAGTATCATTTTCTTTGACACAACATGACAACAACAGTGGTAAGTGTCATGCCTGCCCACAACAATTGTCATGCTACCCAGGACTAGTGCTGCGTGGTACTGTGCTCATCACCTCAATACGTGAAGTCATTTAGTCTCTTATGCTTATAAAAACATCTTAGCTATGCCCAGTAATTTCACTAGCTGCAGTGCCCTTTTAACCAGAACACAGTAATGTCTAAAGTTTATGAAGAAGAGAGTCCAAACTTAATTCTTAACTGAACCTTAAAAAAACCAAAACAAACAAAAAAACTATCTGGCACTGGGGTAATACCTAAGCAGCAATGAGACCTACTATCAGAAAAAAGGGTCAACAAATATGATAACAGTTATTATCTAAAATAAAGTTATCTACAATAAGTAATCCGTGTGGTGTCCGGATTAAGAATATAGCACCACTCCATCTCCTCCCGTGGATGTCGTAAAAGGCGACTAAGGGAATCTAAACCAGAGGGATGGGCAGCAGCGTCCCTTCTGTGAAACGGTAGCAATACTGCGCTCACCAACCCGCCTGCCAAGCGTGGTGAGTATTGGCAAATACCCCCCAAAATGATGACACAGTTGTGAAAATCTATGGGGGAGGCCTTTGTTCAGCAGTGGACGTATAAATGGCCGTTATGATTATGATGAATTAATTAATTATCATAAATTGCAGTGTAAAATGTACTGTAAAGTGTACATGCAAATCTCTATTTCAATTATAATATTTTTGCTTGATTGCTCTTTGAACGTCATAAATACATTAAACATAAAAAATAAGGTTTATCGATGGGAAAAGGTTCGCCATCCCTGACCTACAAGGATAGTCTCTTGCGGATCGCTGTCGCAAACGCGTGACCTAAATGGTATCCAAGTGGGCGAATACGATGTATGTTTACTTTGGCTCACACAAGCGTATAGATAATGGTGTTATAGTAAGGCATTTTGGTGACATCACAAACATTAAATTATAAAACGACGGCACGGTTGGTGTAGTGGCTGATACAGTCGACTGCTGCGCACCGGGTCGTGGTTTCGATTCCCGCACGGAACAAATATTTGTACGATCTGCAGGTAGTTGTTCCGGGTCTGGGTGTATTGTGTGTGGAATTTGTGTCTGTAAACGCACCCACGACACGGGAGAAATCCTAGTGTGGGGCAACGTTTAAAAAAACATTTGTGATATTGCAGGTGTGTTGGCTAGGATACCTGGCTTTCACCCAGGAGGCTAGAGTTCGATTCCCGGTGCGGGAAATACTTTTTGTAAATCTGCAGGTCTTCTTATGTATATTCACAAATTGATTACACTGTAAATATAATTATTTGATTTGGTTTTTGGAGCTCATCACTACACACGGCTACATATACAAATCCAGTTTACACTGATCGCTCATCGTACGGAAAGCTTATACAGTGCGAGATGAGCTTATATTGGAAATGCATAGCTTACCGTATGTACATGGTCAATCAATGCTACATCTCCTATTTGCTATCGGCTCCCATAGGTTCACCATCCCTCCCCCCAGCCATAGCTACAAGGCGGGGGATCTCTGGGTTCGCGGGCGCGTAGTTTGGAGAATCTGCGTGCCCACACCGAGCGACCCAAGAGAAGACGGTAGCACGCATGTGGTCACGCGCTGCCGTAGGACGCTTTGGGGCATCCTTTACAATCTCTCCGAGATGTGCCTATAGGCGTGGCACCAGTGGGCGGCTCTAGTGTGATCATACGAGGACCTGGAGCCTCCCTTAGGTGCCGATTATGACCGCCCCAGTGGTTTTAGCCAGTAGGAGTCTGGCATACTCTGCGCCCTTCCCCGGGGCGAAGGAAGTTCATGAAGAATTTCCACTGGGCACCAATAAAAAAAAAGGTTCACCATCCCTGTTCTAAGTGTTTATTATCCTAAGGCAAGAGAGCCTTCCCGTCTACATATTCATTTAAAATTTCATTTCTTTTAATGTTAGTTTCTTATATTTAATATTATGACATTCATCATATCAGCCACAGGACATCCACTGCTGAACAAAGGCCTCCCCCTTAGATTTCCACAATGAGCGGTTACATGCCGCCCTCATCCAACGACTCCCAGCGACCTTCACCAGGTCGTCTGTCCACCTCGTTGGAGGTCGTCCCACGCCGCGTTTTCCGGTGTGCGGTCTCCATTCTAGAACCTTTGTGCCCCAGCGGCCATCAGTTCTACGAGCAATGTGCCCTGCCCATTGCCACTTCAGTTTACTAATCCTTTCAGCTATGTCGACAACTTTAGTTCTTCTACGGATCTCCTCATTTCTGATTCGATCACGTAGAGAAATACCAAGCATAGCTCTTTCCATAGCTCGCTGAGTGACCTTGAGCTTTCTTATGAGGCCTATTGTGAGTGACCACGTCTCTGTTCCATATGTCATCACTGGTAACACACACTGGTTAAAGACTTGAGTCTTGAGGCACTGCAGTATCGTTGACGAAAAGATGTTGCGAAGTTTCCCAAACGCTGCCCAGCCGAGTCGGATTCGCCGATTGATCTCTTTCTCGAAGTTGGACCTACCTAACTGGACAGTTTGTCCCAGGTAGACATACTCGTCAACAACTTCGAGAACAGAGCTCCCAACGGATATTGGGATGGGCACGACATGGGAATTTGACAATGATATGATATGACATTGACTATTAGTTATTGTTAATATTGTTCATGTTACATTATATTATAATATTCATACGAAACTGTAAATGTGTGAGAATAATGCAGCCATTGATGTTATTTTTATTACTAATATTGATTGTCTTTTGCCTGGCTGTATTGGTCTGTCATGCTCACTAAAATGTCTTGCTGGCGGTGGCGTTGTGTATCGGGTCGTTCGGTTCCCTACAATATGGTTGAGCTAAGCGATGCTGATGCATGCGTCATGCTCGTGAACGGGTGCCGTCTGTTGGGACTGGTCAGCCGTTAACTGCCACGGCAAATAATTTATTATTATTCTATTATTGTGGGATGTTCCATCTTAATACATTGCCCTACATTTTTCTCGGTATATGTTTTACAATAATTTGTATCAATCAACATTGTAATCTCAATTATTTTAAAAGAGTATCCATGGAGTTTCTTGCCGGCTCTTCTCCACGAGATCAACTATTTGGAACCGTGCAACTAAGATTCTGACGTTTCATAAGTGCCAATATTTGGTTTACTTGAAATAAAAAACTTTGACTTTAGCATAAAGCACGTTCTACGTTCACAATTGACGGTTGGTGCAGTGGCTGATACAGTCGACTGCTGCACTCTGGGTCGTGGGTTCGATTCCCGCACGGAACAAATATTTGTATGATCTGCAGGTAGTTGTTACGGGTCTGGGTGTATTGTATGTGGAATTCATGTCTGTAAACGCACCCACGTCACAGGAGAAATCCTAGAGTGGGGCAAAGTTTATTAAAAAAAAAAAAAAAAACTTCGCCGATTGATCATACACCGCTCCTATGTAGTGATGATAGCGAAGCCCACGCCCAGCAGTGAACATTTACAGGCTGATTGCCACCTTTCAAAAGCCCACGTAATTTAGTCGAGCAACACCCACACTATCTCAGATCTTGTATCCTTGTCCGATTCCATTACCGTACCAGTGATTGATAACCAACCATTCGGCTTACGGTAATTACCGAAAAAACTACGTTTAATTGCCGCAGCCATGATTGGTACCTAACGATCGTTAGTTCGTAAAATTACGAGAACTGATGTATTGTTACATTTAACTTGATGACTGCATGTAATAGGTGTAATGGTTTCTGAAGTCACTTTGGCTTCGGTTAGGAGTAACTAACTGAGAAACGCTGTGTTTGGAAAATGTTCTTAGTTTCAGGATAGGTTACGTTTCGTATAGACTTTTTTTTTTTTTAAACGTTGCCCCTCACTAGGATTTCTCCTGTGCGTGGGTGCGTTTACAAACACAAATTCCACATACAATACACCCAGACCCGGAACAACTACCTGCAGATCGTACAAATATTTGTTCCGTGTGGGAATCGAACCCACGACCCGGTGCGCAGCAGCCGACTGTATCTGCCACTGCACCAACCGTGCCGTCAAATACTACTATAGCATGACCCAAACTAGCACCACTCCATCTCCTCCCGAGGACGTCGCAAAAGGCGAATATGCTACTCTAAACCAGAGGAATGTGCTGCAGCGTCTATTCTGCGGCACAGCAGTCATACTGCTCCAGGAAATCGTTGTGAGTCCTGGCAATTTCACAAAACAAAATTGTGGATATCTATGGGGGAGGCCTTTGTTGCCTTGTTCAGCAGTGGACATTCTCTAGCTGATATGATGATGATCCAAACATCGAAATATTTAAAAAAGATACATAGTAAGTTTATTATACCTAAATGCAAAAAATCTTGTGCTTTGCCCCTCCGTCCTTCCCCGCGGCGGAGGAAGTTCATGAGGAATTTCCACTAGGCCCAATAAAAAAAAGGTAATTGTCAGATTCCGGCTACGTATAAGCACTACCTCAGCCCCAAACATTCGCTGCCAAGCAGTGTTTAAACTTTAGAAATGACTGTATTCCGATTAGAAAGGCACTGTAGCTACGAGTAGCGAAATTACTGCCCATATTCTTTTTTCAATCTTTTATAAATGTTTCAGCAGCAAAGTACTTCAAACTCGTCTCAACAATATAAATATATATATTTTGTAATATCAAAGTAGGATTCAAAGCTTGAAACTTTCGTTTATTTATCACATAAATATTGGTATAGTGGTGTATATTGGTATATTGTTACTGTACAAATTTATTGTGGGAGACTGGTGCCTAAACTGGGTTGAAGCCTGTATTTCAGGTCACCAGGCCTTCCACCCCAGAAGTCCAATTTCATAAACTGAGCCAAGCAAACATTTTTCATTTTCTTGTTCTTCGTGTATCTGATTCTATCAAGTTGTTTTCTCTTGTCAGGGTTCTCTTGATGAATACTCTCTAATACACTATATATAATCACTGCAGACAACATCTTGATATAAAAATAAACTCGCTGTTTTAATAAAATGTGTATATTATGGCTTTGATACACCCATTATTGACGATTTATCAAACTTTCTATTAAGCTACCTCTAACTTGGCTACGACTGCAGTCTTTCAGTTCAAGTTCAAAATCGGCTCGGGTTTCTGAAGTAGTTTCAGTGATTAGCAACCTGTATCTAATTGTCAGTAGTCTTAACATCCTAACTGTGTCATGGACCCCTCGTTTACACCTAACTTAGTAGATCCAATTGGTACTTGGTTTAGAACATTCCAATCCTTATTAGGGTTTTGGAAACTGGACTGGATGGCATTGAAAGGTTTATTCGATGCAGTAAGTAAACACAATGGTGCCGAATGAAGAATCACAGTGTTCGGATGCAAATGGATCAATTCTTACTTATTCTTTCTACACACACCAATATAATATTTCTTAAAGAAAAACTAACAGAGCGTCTTCATTAACAAAATACGACAGATTCACGAAAATTAAAAGAAAAAAACAATCATAAATTGAATGCAGGATTTGCCTTTGCTCCAAAAACATGTAAAAAATAAAAGTATTTTTTAAATTCTAGCCACATAAACATACAATAGCAACTCTATTCCTCGATACGGTTTTTCAATCAGAACGTATTTTGAAAGGTGGGCAATCCCCAATGGGGATACGTTTTAGCACAAAGAGCCTTTTGGGGAAGAGCGTCGTATGCGAAGTTAATAATATCAAAATGCGCAAAAGAATAACGAATTCAGCTTGTTTTTTTTTAAATTTATTTATTATTTACTTGCACAAGAGTAATTCATTCTAGTTATATCTGAAGCTTTTTATTTTTGTGGAATTGTATCCCTTTGAAAATAGTTTTAAAATGTTCATTCTGTATAATACCTTAGTGAAATGTCGCTTACAATGTTTTTCTCAAAAATTGCTCGTAGCACTAATGGCCGTTGGGGTAAAAAGGTTCTCCAATGGAGACCGCGCACCGGAAACCGCAGTGTGAGATGATCTCCAACGAGGTGGACAGAAGACCTGGTGAAGGGCACTGGGAGTCGCTGGATGAGAGCGGCAGGCTCGGCTTGGGGAGATCCTTTACAATCTTCCCCGAGAAGTGTCTGCGGGGGCGGCCTTTTTACAGTCGCCTTCCCTCCGCTAAAGGGGGTGACCGCTTTACAGTTATCCCTTCCGAGATGTGCCTAGAGGCGTGGCACCAATGGGTGGCTCTAGTGTGATCTTACGAGGACCTGGAGCCCCCTTCGGTGCCGAAGATGACCGCTCCAGTAGTTTTAGAATTTCCACTGGATAATAAAAAATGAAAAGGTGACTGCTCGTTGTGGAAATATATGGGGGAGGCCTTTGTTCAGCAGTGGACACCCTCCGGCTGAAATGATGATGTCTGGAACTAACGGCTTTACAAATATTTATTCCGTGCTTGAATAGAACCCGCAACCTGTAGCGCATGGAATCAGCCGCTTTAAGCTCGCAATTCGAATTAAATATATCAAAGGCCGACAGCGAATTTTTCCTCTGCGCTAATAACAACTTATTGCGTCAGCAGTCCGAACACCAAGCGTGGTGATTAAAGCAATAATCCCTAACGACGTCTGAATGATCCAGCCTATTGCGAGGCTCATATTCAGTAGTGGGCGTTTGTGGGCTGATAATATTAGGTTGGCAACTAATAAACCCGCCCATTTTTATCGGTATCTGGCTGGTATCTATAATGTTATAGAAGCATCTAGAATTTCTTGGAGCAGTATATAAATAGAGCGACAGTTGGCCGTTACACCATTTACTTTGTTAACTGAACCTCATGCAGTAAAGCTTAAAATAAAATAAAATAATATTTTAACCATTTACAGGCACTTATGAATAGTCAAGACTTTAGTTGTCGCGTTCCAAGGTGTAGATTTCATATCGAGAAGAACGGGCAAGAAATTCCATGGTTACTCTTTTTAAATCATATTAAAATTTATAATATTTTATTGGCACATTGTTCCAAAAATCAATGTCATGTGAAAACAATGTTGGAGAAAAGAGTTTAAACTTCTTAAAAAGTCTACTAAACAAGCCTGAATGTATTTTTTTTAAGTTTTGATTCAGTTGTCATGGCAACGTTTGGTTGACCAGTCCATTTTTAATTTAGCTTAGTATATTATGGACATTACTCGTAGTTTTTCAACTGCTCTTCACGAATTTCGCTAAGGTCATAAAACGACTGAAGCAGTTATGTTACATTTATGTTTAAAAAAAACTTTGCCACACACTAGGATTTCTCCTGTGTCATGGGTGCATTTACAAACACAAATTCCACAATACACCCAGACCCGGAACAACTACTTGCAGATCGTACAAATATTTGTTCCGTGCGGGAATCAAACCCACGACCCAGTGCGCAGCAGCCGACTGTATCAGCCACTGCACCAACCGTGCCGTTAAGTGCCAACGATGGGCGAAGGCATATGCTCCCTTACGAGACCACCAAACATTGGTTCAGAAGATTAAAGGATGGAAATTATGATCTGTGTGATGAACCTCATCCAAGACAGGTCTATAAATGTGCCAGAATTAGATCCAGGATTCAGTTCAAGTTGTCTGACATAGAAACTTCAGTGCTCTCATACTGCAATAGAAAAACAAATCCACGCTATAGAAAAATCATGGAATTGTTCAGTTTAGTAGCCACATAAAATAATTTAGATTTCAAAGATGGCGGATTTTTTGTTGCCGATCTGTTATTAGCGTATAACTATTCCCCTGTAGAGGAAAAGCCACTGCACCAGAGGTGAGGCCCAATGCCTAAACGGCGAACACCGCACCCCCAGCCATAGATAAGGTAAGGAACAACGTGGGGTTGCAGCTGGTAACAGTCCAGTATGCCCCGTCCCCGCCCTTCGCAAGGCGGAGAAAGTCAATGAGGACTTGGCATGATCAAAAAAGGGCGGAGGCCTCTTCTCACGCCTACTGAGAGACTTGTGACAACGAGCATTGATCACCCATCACTCAAGTTTCGTCACGATGTTTTCTTTTACCTGAAGTCTTAGATAACTAAGAAAGTACATATGAAATCGACAAAGCCCCATTACGCACAGTCTTTAATCCTCCAGGGCATCACGAAATTCACAGGATAAGTGAAAGTATAGACAAAACCATCATCATCATCATTTCGGCCGAATGAAGTCCACTGCTGGACACAGGCCTCCCCCAAAGATCACCACAACGACCGATATGGGTGTGTTGTGTGCTCATTGACATTGACGATTATGGCAAGACCCCCTGTCTTGCCATAATCGCCACGCTTGGCAGACGGGTTGGCGATCGCAGTTGAGTTGTTAATGTACTCGAAGGACGCTGCTGCCCAGCCTCCGGTTAATCCCTTAGTCGACTTTTACGACACCCACGGGATTAAATGGGGTGGTAGCATTCTAAGCCGGCACCAAACACAAAACCATGACCATAACAAACTGACCTACTTAAAACTGCTTACCTATAAAGTTTCAAAACTCTGAAGATTCATTACAAAACGAAAGCCGCATATTTAGACAGACAACGTTCTAAAATGAACGTTTAGAATTCCTACACAAAAATAGAATGAGCAACTGGCGTTTTCAATAATCATTAGCTAACTCCGAACGGCGGCCGCAAGTGGAACATATGTCTGAAATCGTACATGCTTTTGATTCTCTGGAGCATAATCATTTTGGTGCATTTCGATTTAACGGATAATGGTTGTTTTTATACCACTAAGGTTGCGAATAAGTGCAGAGCGGGATCGGGAGAGGGCCGATCCCTCTCGAAGAAGGAGGAGACGGTGCCGGGGTAACAACCGCCCTAGTGCCTAGTTCCGATACGCCTGAAAACCCCTGCCGTTGCTATAAGGTGGGGGACCTCTGGGTTCACGGGTGCGTAGATTGGGGAATCTGCGTGCCCACACCAAGCGACCCAAGAGAAGACGGTAGCACGCATGTGGTTACGCGGTACCGTGGGACGCTTTGGGGGATCCTTTACAATCCCCCTGGGGGGGTGACCGCTTTACAGTCACCCTCTCCGAGATGTGCCTATAGGCGTGGCACCAGTCAGCGGCTCTAGTGTGATCATACGAGGATCTGGAGCCTCCCTTAGGTGCCGAAGATGACCGTTCCAGTGGTTTTAGCCGGTAGGAGGATACCCCTTCGTCCTTCCCCGAGATTAATGCAGATACTGCATATATGCAAAAATATTTATAGGGACGTAACGTATCCGTAGTTTTTTTTTTAATAATCTTATTGTATAAGGTATCGATAAGTGTCCTGCTATATGCACTATATGACACTGGTGACAGGGTCTCTTGTCAATAGAGCTCGGCTAGGTAGGTAGGTAGAGTATCACCCCAGTGCCAGATATTCGCCGCCAAGCAGTATTCAAGCTTGAATGCTTGTTTGCCACCTTGGTAAAGTAAAAAAATGACGACCCAAGTTGTGTCAGTCGACGAAATAGATCAAACCATTTGCCAATCAATTCTCAATATAGTCACATTTTCTTTAAAATGAAAGCGTTTTAATTGATTATTCATTATATAGTCGCTGTCGCTTAATGTTATATCAAATTGATAAAATGAGAATTAGTTCATTATGCTAGCTATAGTTATTTTGAATATGTAAATGATACTAATTGGTTTTGTAATAGATATGCGACGTCTAATTAATAATGAAGTAAATTTAAAAAAATGTTTGTACTGAGATGCAAGCTTTTTTAGATATTAAAAGAGACAACATTCAGTATGGTTCTTTCTATATTTAAAAGATAACCATTCCACTCACTTCACTTCTGGAACTGTCAAGAAACTATTCAAACAACTGTTCGAAATTCAAATCTTACAAAACCCTATTACCGAATTCTTTACAAATATAATTGAATGCCATTTGGTTGCTTTTGATGTTAAACTCGTTCCAATTCCAAATTACGAATAGTCCGCCATTATTCGATTAGACTAATCGACTATTCACAATCATTTGACATCTGAATTAACTTCATAATCAAATGATGTTACTTAGTATTAGATTGTATTATTACTATGTTGGTATTCGGTATTGTCGTTGTGCCAAATCAGTAATTATAATATTAGGTACAATCTTAGATTAGTAGGTATTGATTTACAGTATATGAAGTGGTATGGAGCTATAGTTTGAGCTGTATCAAGACATACATAATAACTGACTGAAAAGTAATGACGATACATTTCAGTCATCTATTAGAGTATGTTTGAATTTCAAACCCTATGAGGCTCTAAACTGTGAATTTTGCACAGATATGAGATGAGGTAAACTCAATATCATATAAAGAAGTACTAACATAAGCCACACTTGGCTATCTAGGTCCAATATCCTTCACGGAAGCAACTCTATCCCCATAAACACAATTCCAATTTAAACTTTAAACAGTATTTTCAAACACAAAAATCCAATAATACTCTCAAAGCCCTCGCTAATTGAACACAACACCTCTAGTTAGTTTTTGTAGCAGGAAACATCAACACGTCCGCTTCACACCATATGGAACTTACAAATGGATCATTACGTTTTGTTATTGTTATAATTTTGTTTATCCTCGATGGCGAGGGGCAATTTCATATCGTTAGCGAATTCTGTAACGACTCCACTAAGTAATGATCGTGACGTTAGTAATCGACTAGGAATCGATGGAGTACAGTGTCTGTTTATGAGTGTAGTTTTACTGACATGCATGTTTCGGGAATGTTCGAAAACTCAATTGGGCTGTAGGTTCAAGAGTTTTGAGTATAGAGGTAAGAACTGAAAAGTCCCACGGTTAATGGAGAACTCGTGATTTCAAACTCATTGCTCTTCTGACGTAAGCACTGCTATCACATTTATATTTAGCTTAGTTGGAAGTGTTTATAGAAATACTACTAATGTAGAACTTTCATGACTAGTTACCATTTTTAGAAATGAATCAGCTGTGGTATGTTTTCGGATTTTTTGTTTTACTTTGAGTTGGTCGTGTTGTATGAGGAATGGTCTCCTTTATGTCGTCTGTGGTCGTTGAAGTGTGCCCAACGTTGGCTGTCCTCTGCGGCTTTAGTTTTAGTTGTGTTGTCAATTTACGTTATTACTGCGTGTACACTTTCTTTACACATTATGAATAGAAATAACTAAACGCAGCATTGAGTAGCATAACTGACACTCGAGCTTCAGGACATATAATAACGTATGTATGTGTTCGACTTTTACATAGTCTATACGTTTTATTAAATAATAATAATAATATTTTTTTTATTTTATTTTAATAAAAAAACGTTGCCCCACCCTAGGATTTCTCCTGTCGTGGGTGCGTTTTACAGACATGAATTCCACATACAATACACCCAGACCCGGAACAACTACCTGCAGATCATACAAATATTTGTTCTGTGTGGGAATCGAACCCACGACCCGGAGCGCAGCAGCCGACTGTATCAAACAAGCCCAAAAGCCCGGCTTGCCCTGATAAGAATTTATTACGTTGCACTTATTTATTTATGAATTTAATTATTTAAACTGTGTTTGTTTATTGATTAATTCGTAAGTAAATTATTGATCAATCAGCCAATCATAGTCCACTGCTGGACATAGGCCTTTTATTGATATTGTACATTAATTGTAGGTACATAAAAATACTTGTTTTATATAAATAATATGGTAAACAGAGCAAAACTGAAAAAAATGTCCGGCTTGCCGTATTGTTAACCCCTAGGCCACTACTGCTGCTCCAGTGTGATCTTACGTGGACCTGGAGCCCCCCTTCGGTGCCGAAGATGACCGCTCCAGTGGTTTTAGCCGGAGTCATACCCATTCGCCCTTCCCCGGGACGAAGGAACTTACTATGTAGAACTAGGCACACTTCTGCTTTGAAGGCGTGCAATGATATATAACTGAAGCAATATGTTTTTTTTCCTATTTTTTAACGAAGCCTTAATACGAAAATCTAATTACTCGCCCCATTACCTCTATTTGTGAACATACTTTACCTTTTGACAAAATAACACTCGAAAGCGCACAATTCGATTGGTGAAGCACCAATTATTTTTAAACAAACAAATCAATAAACACGCGCTTGTACGTCGCCGCGGCAGGGTTAACTTTGGTTAAGAAAACAAAACGGTACAATGGTTCAGGGTTGAACGTGCGGAAATAATCGTAATAGAAGTCTGTTTCTGTAAGATGGAAAAGGTACCTGTAGAAACGTAATTAGATTTAATGTTCAAAGAATGTAGATCAATTTATGTTGCTTTAAAATTTACTTTGTAATAATACCAAATAAATTTGATTTTATTTAAGGTTTTAATTTAAAGTTTTTAAAGTTTAGTTAATTTGAAAAAAGAAGTTGTAAAGTAAGAATATGATTATTATTGTTGCATTGGATAAACATTAATTTTGTAGTAGGTATGTATTGGACTCTTTCACATTTCCAATGTGATCAGAAATAAGTACCTTATACCAATGTTTAATGCTAGCCATATTTTGTACGAAACAAAACTTCTACAGTACCCCTGGCTTGTATGTCGTCCATTGGGCCAGCCCTAAACGGACCCCTGAATCAACCCGTCAAACGCACGCGGGCGATGAATTAAATCGAAAACAATTCGTAAAAAGAACAATGGAAGGGTTGGAACAAAACTTCCAGTTTGAATTTGGAATTGAGCGGAGCGGCGCGCGCGCAAGCCAGGTGGGGGTGTATGTCATTGAAGTCGGTTAAAAGTAGGTAATGCGATCCGAGATATTGTTTTTGTATAAAGAGTTTAACTGCGAGTGGAACTGGGATTTATTTAAGTAAATTATTGGGCATTTATTAGTTTAAATTAAATTTACATAATTGTTTTCTTTTATTTGCATTTTTATTAAAACTATTTCAGATATATATATTTATCTATCGCTAAATACGCTACACTAAGTTTGGCTTGATGTTAATATTTCTTCAAACAAGCTCATTGAAAGAATATCTCGCTCCTAGAATTGTGTAGACTTCATATACCGCTCAACTCATACTAGCCTAGAATCCTACTAACTCTCTCACAACCATTTTCCCAGTCCCGAAAAGAAAACAAAAGACGCACATTAAGACGTATGGCGACTCAAGATGACACAATACTAAAGTTTCATTTACACAGATTAATGGTAATGGAAAAGTCGGATTCATCCACCCCCCCACGGGGGGACATGTCCAGGCCGCTCCGTCTCTATCAGCGGACATGTGTTAAATACGATCCTTTTTAGGTACTGGGAATGGTCGAAACAATTCTTTCTAACACGGAATTTTTCAGTATCGTGGATGCATTTACAGGTACTTTCATTAGCGTAGCCCTTACCAATATATGTGCTGATTCGGGTATCCTCTAAGCGAACCAAATAAAAGGCGGTTGACTCCGCTGCATGCAAATTAGAAAGTCAACATTTTATAAGTTTGTCTCAAAACAAACTTTTATTAATAACAATAGTTTGATTTAGAATAGCAGTGTTAGTGGTTGACGTTTAACCATAAACATATCTCAGTTCACAGTTGGACATGGTCGAAAGTGGGTATTACCTATAAACCTATCTAGCGGGCTGGTGACGGCAGAGCCATTCTCTCTGCTCTTCTGTTCTAACTTAAGGTATGTGTTCTGACTTGAGACATAGGTTTTTGAAGTGAAAACTTCTTTTAGCGCGGTACGCATATTTTTAGATGAGATAAAATCTCTGGAGTCGCGACACCGTTACGAGACGCAGCTATAGTGTGTGCATTTATTTATGTACATATAGCAGAACACGAACGCGTCAGGATAAAAAAAAATAAAAAAAATATTGCTTAAATTTTAATAAATAAAAAAATATATATATCTAAAGCCTTTTTTTTATTGATGCCAGTGGAAATTCTACATGGAACTTCCTTCACCCCGGGGAAGGGCGAAGGGGTAGCCGGACTCCTACCGGCTAAAACCACTGGAGCGGTCATCTTCGGCACTGAAGGGGGGCTCCAGCTCCTCGTAAGATCACACTAGAGCCGCCCATTGGCGCCACGCCTTTAGGCACATCACGGAGGGGATGACTGTAAAGCGGTCACCCCCTCTAGTGGAGGGAAGGCGACTGTAAAAAGGTCGCCCCCCCAGGCACTTCTCGGGGAGGATTGTAAAGGATCCCCCCATATATCTAAAGCCTACCAGACACTGAGTAAGGGGAAGGTGAAGGAGATACAAATGCAAGTGAAATGTATTCTCCAACTTTTTCGACTGATGACAATTCTTTCGTCCCCTCTATATTATGTTTATTTATGGAAACCCAAATATAATCAAAGTATAATTACATAGGAGAGAAGAGTACAAAGGCATAGCTTATTTTTTAAGCAACCTCTTCCACCATTTAGTAATAAATAAGTTTATGTGATAAATGCAATGATATTATATATTAAAAAGAAGTAGATATGTAACATGCGTGCCAAAAGTAAGAAAAAAAATTCCCCCAATTGTAGCACCTCGCAATCGGTTCGCCTAGATAGCTGTCTATTTACTCTTATTATTCTTGTATATCCTTTCTCACGACATGGTTGTACAAGCGAGATTGTATTTTGCGCGCCATTTAATATGGACGTAACATATCTATGGTATAACATCATTGGATAAATGCAATTTAATGAATTTTATAGCACTATTTGTGAAACGTCAAAGTGACAGCTGACATCTGTCAATGTCGATCTCACCCCTTTGACAGAAAGGGGTGAGATCGACATTGATTGTTAGCTCACCGTGGTAGCACTGTGTCTGTGTATGACCTGCCAAACGAGCTTGACGAAAAGAAATGTAGACCGTACCGATACATATAAATATACACACCTACGTACAAAGTAATATACCTACATATATTATATTAATTGTTAATACACTAAACCCCGAAATAAAATAAAATATCCTACTTAACGTCACTTGCAGCGATACGAACATTTGCAGCAGCACAAATATTAGCTTGCGACTGCGCATGTCACGTGCAGGGTGTCGGGTGACGTGGGAACTGCAATAGTTTGCCAATTATTATTCGGGGGTGGGTAGAGAAAGCGGTGGTAATTCTCTGGAGACATATTTAATTATATCACCTAATTTGGCCGAGTTCCAGCGCGAATGGTTGACTGAGGGTTCGATTCTAAGTTAGAGTTCGATTTTTAATGATAACATATACCTACTGTTGTCCGTTGCGGCCCGCGGTTGCCAGTGAACAATGCCAATCTCCGGGCTGTCACAAATTGCTCAGTTCATTTTCAGAAGTTGTCTCCTCGAGAAACATTGATTGCCGACTCAGGTCCTAATACGACTTCGCTTCTGGTCTGTGCTTGATGATCACAAGCGTGAATATAATAACAATAATGGCATGCGCCGTCATACCGTGAGTCGGTAAACCGTCTTACAAGTAGAAGTATCAGCCAATTTTGTCAGAATTACAAATCTCCGAAACATGTTGAACTTGTTCATCTTCCTGCCATGATCACAAGTTCCTCGGGGTTGGCGCAACATGACTAGGCTTATTGCAAAGGTTTTGGCATGAGGGTTTTACAGTCGACTTACTGCCTGACACGAACCCTTCTTGGGTATGCTAGTGTTGGTGGTTTACCCGCCACCTGCGGGTAACCCAAATACCGGGTTCTGAACTCCCTTAGGTTCTACAACACCCACGTGATGAGATAGAGTAGCATACACGGCGGAGAAACATGCTGAACTATCCGCTGCCTATGCTAAAGTCGGATGAGTCGTTCATACTTAAACGCTGCTTTCTTCCTCATACCGGGCTTTGTAAACATCAAGCAGACTCGATAATAGTGACCGTAAAGATTTCTCTATTGTATAAAAAATGGTTGCAGTATTCATGTCTCTAGTGTGACAGACACCCAGACACCACGTCTGTTCGTGGACCGCAGGTTGGATTCCTGGAAGTGAAAGTTTTTTGCGATGCGGTGGTACAAAAACGTTTGTAATATGTTTAACAGATGTTGCGGTAGCCATCTTGAATATTTGACTTGATTGACATTTAGAAGTAGCGTAACTGGAACTTTAGAAATTTGAAGAACTAAATTAACTAGGATATTCAAAGTTCGGAGAAATTGTGTTTTACGGTTCAGTTTTGTTCAACTATTTTTTTTTATTTTAATCTATGTACAAAGTAATATCCCGTTCGTCTCTTTATAAGTAGATATGTTATGTGTCCACATAACGTACGCCTCCCTTTGGTGCCGAAGATGAATGCTCCGGTGGTTTTAGCCGGTAGGACTCCGGCCCCTCCACCCTTCCCCGGGACGAAGGAAGTACCTACATGATCCATTACCACATAAAAAAAAGATGATTTGTGGGTGTATCCACGATACAGAAGGCATTTGATTGATCATCAGCATCACGTGCAGTCCGTCTGATCTCACTGCTGGGCATGTTCTGTTTTGTGCTAGTCTGACCCATTTAGGACCTGCAATGTTGACTATCGTCGATAGATTGATCATCAACATATCAGCCGAAGGACTTCCACTGCTGGACAAAGACCTTAAAAAGGGTAATTTGCCAATACTCTCCACGCTTGGCAGGCGGGTTGGTGAGCACAGTATGGCTGTTATTCCACAGAAAGGACGCTGCTGCTCATCGTAGCCTTTTACGTAATCTATGGAAGCATATTTTAATCTCTAATCCGAATATACGGAAACCGGATACCACACCCGGATTATAGATAGATTGATAAGGAAGTATAGTTATCTGTGCTGCGAGATATTGCGATTACTGAAGTGTAACTCCTTCGGGACGGTGTGAATTGGATTTTATGAAACGAAAACGTGTACGAGACAACTATAAATGTATTTATAGGGTTTAGGCTGTGAGAGAATGAGATAAAACAAATTTCTAGATAGTTTCCCTATTTCCTATTGTCGATCCACCGCTCTCTCTCTCTCTCTGTTTACCACCTCCATAGTATATTCTCATTCTGTTACAAATTAACCAAAATACAAAGTTTCACTTCTACCGCGTGCGAACTTAAAGGATGTTTTTTTAATTTCAGGATTACTGGTCATCATTACCATTGACGGCGCGTTGGGCGCAGTGGCTAATCACTTGGCTTTGAGCTATGTGTTGCGGTTTCGATTATAGCATGGAGAATATATTTGTAAGGCCTATATATAGTTGTTCCAGGTCTGGGTTTTCCTAAACTGTACCCCCGACACTGGAGAATTCCTACTGGTTTTTTAGTCTTCTCATCATCATTTCAACCAAATAAAGTCCACTGCTGGACACATGCCTCCCCCAAAGATCGCCACCGGTCTGGTCGTGTTGTGTGTTTGGGATTTGCCATAATCGCCACGCTTAGCAGACGGGTTGGCGATCGCAGTTGAGTTGTTTATGTACTCGAAGGGCGCTGCCGCCCAGCCTCCGGATAATCCGGTAGTCGCCTTTTACGATACCCACTGGATGAGATGGGTTGGTGCTACATATCCGGCACCACACGTTTTAACTTTTGCTTATTCCAAATACGGTTTAAAATAGAAAAATCGTAAAGAATTGAGATTATTGCTACTCTAACTTATTTGAAGACCGTACTCATGTTCGTCCTCAACCGCACTGCTTTTTTTTCTGTAAAGAAGATGTGTTATAACCTACTCCAGCAATATGTCTCGGTTGAGGTCGACTGAGTAGAACTGCTTATTGTTCACGTCGAGACAGCCAAGGTATGTCATTTTTGCTTTCATTCATTTCGTAATGCCGTCGTTAGTAGCCACCAGCGCTCCATCTGGATTCAAGAAGATGGAAGCGCTTTTCTAAGCTAGAAAAACATTGCCAAACTTGGTGATTTTGCCAAAAGCAAACATGTTTGTTGTCCGTGTGATATCCGGATTAAGAATATAGCACCACTGCGTCACCACCCTGCCAGCCAAGCGCAATGAGTACTGGCAAATTTTGCCGAAAAAGGCGACACAATTGTGGAAATCTATGGGGAAGTCTTTTGTTCAGCAGTGGACATCCTTTCACTGATATGATGATGATGATGATAAAATATGACTGGTCATTGTGAGGCCAATGGCATTTGGTATTGTCTGGTATAAAGACCGCCATCAGACCATAGTACTTAGTATTCCTAACATTCTCACTAACCAAAATGGTTGGTGGCTGGATAGTAAATTATATACCTACGTAATTAAATAAAGTTCCTCGTGTGTCCGTCAAGGGCAAGTTTTATGGCTATTTAATCTATGCTACTAATGTCACCGTTTTATTGCAATCGTGATTGTCATGACAATAGTGGCGCCTGAGTTTATTTGGTAAGTTTCCGTGTACGGAGTTTTGGTAGGTACGGGTAAATTTGATTTATGTCTGTTTGTATAAGAATATAGTTTTGTTTAATTAAACAATTTTTTTATTTTGTTATTCGCATAAATAATTAAGAAGCCTGAAAATTGTGATAGATACTTGCAAGTTTTGATGTAGTAGTAAATAGGTTTAACTTTACTTTTTACTATCATTCGCATCATCTGACGCATCCATCATTTCAGCCGAAGTCGTCTGGACATAAGCCTCCCCAAAGAACGAACAACGACCAGGCTGGGTTTATCTCATTGTGGGGTTTTGTAATAATAACCACGCTTGGCTTGGCTTGGGTCGGCGATGGCAATTGAGTCGTAAGTGCACTCGAAGTACACTGCTAGAGTGATGGAGGATAGGCCTTCGGTTAAGCCCATAGTCACCTTTTATGACACCCACAGGATGAGGTGGGTAGGTGCTATTCTTCGCTGGCACCACACAGCAATCTGGCGCTTCGATCTTAAGCAAACTTTTTATCCTCTGTACTATTTATTCCACGACATAATATACCTCTTTGTCAAATTTTATTTGAATCGCTTGAGCCGTTTGAGCCTGAGGGTGCCTCAAACATTCAAACATACAAGCTTACACATTTACAACATAAAAAAATGCGTGCAAAGATATTGACAAGCTCAGCCTATCAAGCATTTTAATTGTACATTTCTGATTTTAATAAACCTGGTTTTGGACGTATCGTATTGTATCTATGACGTAATTTTTGAGGAACCTTTCACTAGACTAAGACGACATGGTTGGTGCAGTGGCTGATACAGTCGGCTGCTGCGCACCGGGTCGTGGGTTCGATTCCCGCACGGAACAAATATTTGTACGATCTGCAGATAGTTGTTCCGGGTCTGGGTGTATTGTGTGTGGAATTTGTGTCTGTAAACGCACCCACGACACAGGAGAAAACCTTATTTTTTTTTTTATTGATCCGGTGGAAATACCTCAAGTACTACTAGTGCGGGGCAACGGTTAATATCAAGAGGAGATTTAGCGGGTTTTCGGGGATCATCATTATTAAATAATATTGTTAACAAAAAGCCATGTTGTTTTCCTACAATAACATTTTATTACCACTTTCTTTCCTTTCCCACGGTGGTCTGATAACAGAAATATCACCTATGAATAAATTATTACTCCTACCACAAAAATGTCGAGTGAATCCGTCGGCTCGGCTAGTTAATAATATAAACAAAATTATTTAATAGTAAAGCACTACGCCATAAGTCACTGACCGCATGGGAACTCGACACCATCATTCCTTACGTGATAACTTGACATACAATTATCATATCTTTATGTTTACTACTAGTGAAATCCCCGACTCTGCTTGTATTGTTTCTGTTGCCGGTATGGCTTATGTAGGTACTTGTTTAATTGCGTATTTTAGTACCTCTGTCTGTATTCTGCTGGTCAGCTTTTGAATAATTATGCGTTATGTTTGCATTCATGGTAAAGTTAGATTAGAGCCTTTATGAACAGCTTCGTCAAATTCTGTTTTATTTGAGCTACCCTTCCTTCTGAAAGTGGGACTTAGTAATAATCGTTTCAGTATTCGGCCGTTTGTGTCGTAAAGTTGTCAAAAACTGCAAAAGTATAATTACGCACGTGTATAAGATGCATTGATTTTCATGTTGAGTTGCATATATAGGGTCTTACTTTAATAATGAAAAATATTTTAGGTGGTAAGTCTATAGGTTATAATGATGCATTTTAGCAAAATAAATAAACATAACATCAACCTTTATTTTTTTTATAATACATAGTAAATCTTTCGCTAGTCGAGTAGTTAAATCTTAATCAACTTATTATCAGTAAAACCGATATTGATATTTGAAATGAATTATATGCCAGTCATAGAGCCCAGCCTTAAAATATTTTCCATTATTAAAGTAAGACCCTATATAGGCACATCACGCTTGTTGGGTTGTATAGAAATACGTATCTATATAACAAAACTTATTGGTCGTGGGCCTTTTATTGCAAGAATCCGGCTAAGTAGGTACTACTCATGGAGCCTCCCTTCGGTGCCGACGATGATCACTCCGGTGGTTTTAGCCGGTAGGAGTCCGGCATCCCCGAGCGGGTGACCGCCCTACAGTCGCTTTACAGTCTCAGAGATGTGCCTATAGGCGTGGCACCAGTGGGCGGCTCTAGTGCGATCAAACGAAGTCCTGGAGCCTCCCTTAGGTGCCGAAGATGACCGCTCCAATGGTTTTAGCCGGTAGGAGTCCGGCATACCTCTCCGCCCTTCCCCGAGGTGAAGGAAGTTCATGAAGAATTTCCACTGGGCACCAATGCGTCCGGCATGCCCCTTCGCCTTTTCCCGGGGCGAAGGAAGTACATGAAGAATTTCAACCGGATCACTAGTTGCTACTAGAATTTGATTATCAGTTACGTTAGCGGTAAAGGAAAAGGAGCGAGGAAACCTGCGCACCTGAGAGGGTAAATGTTCTTAATGGGGTGTGTAGTCTGCCAACCCGCACTAGACTAGTCCACCACTAAGGCTAAACCTTTCTCGTTGTGAAAAAAAACCCGGGCCCATCAGGGTGACAGTAATGGCCTAATAGTAATAACCTTATGCTGAAGATGACCACTCAGGTGGTTTTATCCGGTAACAGATCATACACTCTCCACCCTTCACTGGGGAGGAGGAATTCCTTGATGGATTTCTAACAGGTGAAAATAAAAAAGGTAGATATGGCAATGGCTGAAACAGTCGACTGCTGCGCTCCGGGTCGTATATTTGTATGATCTGCAGGTAGTTTTTCCGGGTCTGGGTGTATTGTATGTGGAATTCATGTCTGTAAACGCACCCACGACACAGGAGAAATCCTAGTGTGGGGCAAAGTTTAAAAAAAACCGCGGTGCCGGATATTCTACCGGAGTTTAAATTTTAGACATTACTGTGCTCCAGTTTGAAGAGCACTTCATCATCATCATCAACAGCCCATATCAGTCCACTGCTGGACATAGGGCTCTCCAAAGTCACGCCACTGAGCACGATCCTCGGCTTTTCTCATCCAGTTCATGCCAGCCACCTTGCGAAGCTCGTCACTCCACCGAGCCTGAGGGCGCCCTATATACTACGTTTGCCGAGCCACAGTCTCCACTGCGAAAAGCACTTAGCTAGTGAAATTACTGGGCATAAGATACTAAATAACTTCATATCTCGAGGTGACGAGTGCAGTATGGTGCCACGCAGGACCAGACCTTGGCCCTCAGTTCTCGTAATTAATTTACACTATGTCTGAAACTTGACCGAACTGAGATTCAATTATAAATTGACCGAAAAAATGGTATTCTGCTACTCTTAAAGTTCAGTCGGATTTCAGTATAATCTCGATCTAGTCTCATTTCAATCTCTATTTTGAATTTTATTTAATGACAATTTTCTACATGTGACAGTTTGAAATGTTAGCAGAATATCGACTTCGTATTATGAACGTTCGAATATATGACTTCGATCAACTTTCGATACATTTTCGATCTCATCACAGTGTAAGTTCACGTTCGACGTTGTTTGTTAGTTTACGAGAATACTATTTGTGACATTTATGACACTGAGACTAGATCGGAAATACACTTTAAACATTTTTAAATTACGAGAATAGCATTGCAATTGTTACGGGCAGACGTGACACTCATCACCAGGCGAATGACTTCCTCGTCTCATCACCAAATTATACTTATAAAAAAGAATGTTACTCTTTCTACATTTGAATCAATTTTACCGGGCTATCTGGAGCTATCGTTCTTAGATATGATTTCACTATCAGTATTTGTAAAGTCCAGTGTGTTTGCATTTATTCGTTTTTATGTATGTATGATATGTAATAAAATATATTGCAAATTTTTATTGTATGTAAATATACTTTCCGAACATGATACAGCGATGGGTACTCGCTTAACTATGAATACAGAAGAATATGGCGGTAATTGAGAGACAGAATCAGATAAGTGTATAGAGTATGACATCCCGTATATAATCAGACCATTGCTGTGCCACTGCTGAGCACGGGCCTTTTTCTCATGATGAGAAAGGTTAGGCCTTAATCCACCACGCTGGCCTGGTGCGGGTTGACCATTGACGAAATTTTGGAGCCCTCTCATATGTGCAGGTTTCCTCACAATGTTTTCCTTTACCGTTAACGCAAGTGATAACAAATTCTAATTCAAAATCAGAGATGCGGATGACCCCCTCCTGTTTGGAAGGCAAGCGTTCAACTGCAAGGCTATCACTTCTGCAAGACATACCATTACACACCAAATTAAAAACCTAATTTAAAGGAAGCCGCTTTTGAAACGAATATTTTTATCATCAAAGTATTTCATGTAATTATTTATAGAGGCTCCTTATACAGTATAACAGACTTTCTCATTTCGGCCGAATGAAGTCCACTGCTGGACACAGGCCTCCCCCAAAGATCACCACAATGATCAGGATCAGATCAGTTGTGGGCTCATTGGGGGGTTTAGCCATAATCGCCACGCTTGGCAAACGGGTTGGCGATCGCAGTTGAGTTGTTGATGTACTCGAAGGACACTACTGCCCATCCTCCGGCTAATCCCTTAGTCGAATTTTACGACACCCACGGGAGGAAATGGGGTGGTGGTATTCTGAGCCGGCACTACACGGCAGTAGTAACAACGAATTCTAATGTATGAATAACTTTGGTAAATTATGTAAACATTTCTCATTTGGCCATTTTACTATATATAGCTTTTACGGTATGAAATCGGCTAAACCTTGACTTCTTCCACTAACACACAGGTCATAGCATCTTTGTCAGTTATAATGGTCATAGGTCATATTTGTGGTGAGTAGTGATCGTTCTCTCTAATTCAGAGGGTCAATTCTCATAATCTATACAAATAAATAAAACTGAAGTGTCTGTTTGTAATGTCAAAATAACAGCTTTATACTTAACGCATATGAAAGTATGTACGTTACATATAACATAAAAACTATATTTTTTTTTGTCTGTCTGTCTGTCTGTCTGTCCGTCTGTCTGTCTGTCTGTCTGTCTGTCTGTCTGTCTGACTGTCTGTTTGTTCCGGGTAATCTCCAAAACGACTGAACCGATTTTGACGGGACCTTCACTGGCAGATAGCTGATGTTATAAGGAATAACTTAGGCTATATATATAACTTTTATTTTAGAACAATAATTAGGGTTCCGCGTAAAAAAAAAACCCCTTGAAATCCAATATATTTATTTTATGTCAAGTGTCTATGTCGAAGTACTCAAAATTCCTTTTAAATTAATCGCGGGTGAAACCGCGGTTCCCAGCTAGTTCAAAATATATTTAATTATGAGAATTGATCGGCTTAGAATACCACCACCCCATCTCACTTCGTGGTTGTCGTAAAAGGCGACTATGGGATTAGCCGGAGGAAGGGCAGCAGCATCCTTCGAGTACATTTATAACTCAACTGCGATCGCCAACCCGTCTGCCAAGCGTGGCGATTATGGAAAAAACCCCCCAACGAGCACACAACACAAAACCATACCGGTCGTTGTAGCAATCTTTGGGGGAGGCTTCTGTTCAGCAGTGGACCATTTTAGGCTGAAATGGAAAATATAGTTACAATCTAGTTTCAATATCGTCATCATCATCATTTCAGCCAAAATACGTCAACTGCTGAACATAGGCCTCCCCCAAAGATCGCCACAACGACCGGTCCTACCCTACTCGCAACCAGCGGACTCCCGCAACCTTCACCAGGTCGCCGGTCCATCTCGTGGGGGGTCTGCCCACGCTGCTTTCAATGTGGTAAATGTCACTAATGGTAATCGCTTAACCGAACAGACAACTTAAACTTGAACATATGTTGAGATGAGATGGAAATGATCAAAGCCGATCGGAGCCAAAACGGTATTTTGCTAACATTCTGAACTGACACAGGTTGTGCTAAAGGTTCTGGTAGTAGGTCTTTTATTGTAAGAGGCCGGCTGAGTAGGTAGCCTCGCCGCAGAAAGGAATCGGGAGAGGGCCGATCCCGCTCGAAGAAGGAGGAGACGGCGCCGGGGTAACAACCGCCCTGGAGCCTAATTCCCATACGCCTGAAACCCCCTACCGTAGCTATACGGCGGGGGACCTCTGGGTTCGCGGGTGCGTAGATTGGGGAATCTGCGTGCTCATATCAAGCGACCCAAGAGAAGACGGTAGCACGCACGTGGTCACGCGCTGCCGTGGGACGCTTTAGGGGATCCTTTACAATCCCCCCGGGAGGGTGACCACTTTACAGTCACCCTCTCCGAGATGTACCTATATGCGTGGCACCAGTGGGCGGCTCTAGTGTGATCATACGAGGACCTGGAGCCTCCCTTAGGTGCCGAAAATGACCGCCCCAGTGGTTTTTGCCGGTAGGAATCCGGCATATCCCGGGGCGAAGGAAGTTCATGAAGAATTTCCACTGGGCACCAATAAAAACAAAAGGTAGGGATATAGGTCGGGTGAGGGCCGATCCCGCACGGAGAAGGACGAGACGACGCCGGGGTCTAACACGCCTGAGTCCCCCCCGCCTTATGGCAGGGCAAAATACCACTACTAATTGTTCTCAAACCCATTATTCCAATCATTCTATGGCTAGTATTAAACCTCAATCATCTCGGGCGTAACCACCATAGTCTTAGACATAAACACGCCATTAAGTTTATACGTGGCTCTTAATTAACTCTAATAAATGCTATATAAACGTTTTCTCCATGCAAAATAAACACAACATGTACCAGGAGTGCAGAAAATAAAAGGAACCTCGTTAACGACTGTAGATTATAAGAGCTATGCATTTTTAATTAATAGTCTGTGCTTTAGGCGTGAAAAAATATGTTGGCTGTCCGTTATAGAAAAAATAATTAAAAGTTCAATTCAACAGAAACGATATTACTTTTTTTATTTTTAGTCCACCTTTGTGTTGCAAATAATAGTGGTAACTTTAAAAATAATAAGTATAAAAGGAAAAGATATACTTACCAAAAACATTTTCATATATATATTCGTACTCCTAACAAAAAAAACCCGGAGAAGTGAGACTTGAACTCGCGTGGAGAGGGTTCCGTACGATGAATACCTATGCTATCTACTATGTTTTTTATTTCAGACAAAAATTTGGCAGTGGTAACTTAAAAAAAAGTATGTACCGAATTGCAGAAGAAAATTGTACCATAATTTAAGTCAAAAACAAACTTAACTTCGTAGTTCAAAAACATGTTCTCCCATACATTTTGACTGCAAAATATGTAACATACAATATTGAAAGATTTACCATGTTATTTTAAGACCAACTAACTTATTTTCCTATAATCCTGAATTAATCGCAGTATTTAAAAAAATATGCCTCGTTTCGGAAATTAGGAATGGCAATTTTCATCTATTTTCTTAAATAACTTTAAGCTATCAACTTTAAAGGATTACAAAATTATTAAAAATATAGTTGAGATCCTCACAACAAGTACTTCTATTTGATATGCATGTGTTACATGGTATAGTTAGCAAAACATTTTTTTACTTTTCTAGTGTGCCCCCCAAGACCCTTGTTCAAAATTCATTTATTTAAGTTACACGCCCGTGTTTGGATCGCAAAAATTCATATGTGTACTAAATTTCAACTTAATCGGTTCGCTAGATTCGGAGCTAATAGGCTATGACAGGCAGAGACATGAATGATCATATAAGGGTACCTCCTTTTTTCATTCGAACGTGCGGAACCATAAGTTTCTGCTACAACAAAAGCACATACCACTAGACTGCCCACAGCTTTTTCCACAGGATTAACTTTTTAATAGGCACTGTACTAAGCACTAGCATCTTTACCTTTCTCCCTAACAAAGCTAGACCAGTCCCGGTGAAATTAATATCGACTCATTTAATATGCAAATAGTGTAGCCGGCTCTTATCTGCGTTGTCCGCTCCGTTCAATCAATGTGTCCTTTAGGCGCGTTATCTCTGTGCGATCTTATTCCTGGCCTCTTATGCCGCCCTGGTACATAGATTTATTGCAGCACGATATCATTAACAGTGTTTGTTTATCTATTTTTGTGAGTAATTGAGTGAAAAAGTTTTAGCTTAGAAATGTTTTAAAATAGATAAAATAAGTACATAATTAAATTATACTTCTTTACTAGTGTGGCATGGTTATATAAGATGGTTTATTTATAATAGTATTATTGTAGCCTAAAAGCATCGCGTTATCTTTGAATTTTATAACGATAATCTTGTTTTTTCTTTTTAGTTTCGTGAAGGTGTCAAATGATTCCGAAGCCTCCGTCTCTTGATTTAACCCTACAAATAACACCACAAGTTCCACACCCAAATATTCCCAAACAAAATTAGACCGTTTGAAAATAAACTAAAATTGTATTGAAAATATACATTAGAAAATAGGTCAATAGCTAATCAAGAGTGATTGTGTTGTTATAATAGAGCAGGGAGGGTCATGTACTATTGTTTAGGTTGTAACCAGAGACGGCGCGCGCGCCGAGCGTCCCCTACACAACTACTTGTGGGAAAGCGTGAAAGAAAACGTGTTGGCTTTGGTTTAGTTTATATTAAATTTAGATTGCAATTTTGACTGTATTTTATATAATTCAAGTCAAGTAAAGTAAATCAAACTATCCAAGCTCTACTTGAATATTTGGTATATATAAATGTGTTGGATTAAGTTGATCATCATCATATCAACTGAAGGGCGTCCACAGCTGAAAAAGGTATCCCCATAGATTTCCACAATGACCGGTTTTATTCCGCCTGCATTCAACGACTCCCAGCGCTCACCTAAGTTCGCAATGTTTTGCGACTTACTTATGACTGCGGCAACATTTTATACCTATTTATTATTGATTGTTAACCTGCGTACATATGTAATTACTAATTACGTACAGCTTTTCCATGTATAATGTATCTAATATTAAGTGATTTGGTTTTACCAACTAAGCAGAAAAAGTACAAATTTTATAACAGAATCTTACAGTTCAAATTACACCTTCAGTTACTCCCAGTCCTCAAAACCAACATCAACAAAACTTAAAACAAATCGAAAAAATATCTTCAATGATTACGATTACTGTTCCCAAGAAATTGCTTTACAAAACCCAGATTATAAATAAAAAGCGAAAGATATATAGATCGAATTCATCAGTGGGTTCAGACGCATCGCAGACTGCTATCGGCAGTCAGTCCACGACATACAGGCATTAATATTAAACTCAAAGTAAATATTCCTAGGCACAGCTCATTAGATATGCAATGTAACGGAACGGGGGGCATAAATAATTCAGGGATCGTTCTATGGTCAGCTATCGGCGTATGCTTCTTTCTATGCCACTTCCGGCCTTTACTAATTGATTTTACAATTGTTTCTATTTAAATTGGTCGTTTTAATAGTTTTGCTTGAGCATTAATTTGTTTCGGATGTGTATTAAATTAATTTGTGTTCATGACCATTTTGATGGTGCTATTTTTTATTTATGCTTGACATTGATTTATTTGTTTCTACTTGGCACACATATATGCGCAATACACACATATGTTATTGAGCAATTTCCGAAATACCTACGTATTTATGAGTACGATATATTACATAATTAGACGAAATATAGTTGAACTTTAGTTATTATATTGTTACTAATCGCTAGATTAGTAACTCATTGTTTAAATATGTACACGCTATTAATAGAAAGAAAATATGGACATAATTACATACATAAGTGTGCTTTTATTGTGATCAGCTCTCTTTTATATAATATAAGTCCGCTAACCTTGATATGGATAGAAAGAAAATATGGACATAATTACATACATAAGTGTGCTTTTATTGTGATCAGCTCTCTTTTATATAATATAAGTCCGCCAACCTTGTTATTAATTACACATACACGCTTTCGACGTGTTCTGACACAGATATCACAATACTATAACCTAAAATGATTCAAACACACCACGAGTCTATACGCACATTCAAACATTCAATAATCGAAAAGAACCAAATAGTTCATTCAATCGCATGTCTATATTAAAGCATTAAACAGTGTCCTTCAATAGAAACCACGAGTTTTTAAATAGTCTTTTTTCACAGAGTTCTCTTATTGTGAGCTCAAAGGGTTCTGGCGACAATAGTGACTCGGTTTAATTAACCGAAGCTTAATGCTTAATTGTTAGTGCAGCTAAGCCTTGCTACACGTGTCGGAGTTCCGCAGGGCGCAACGCTGGGACCGCTTACAATTGATATTGACTTTTTAACTTTGCGGTTGCTTTTTTAATAGGATTTGCGTCCGGTTATTTAACTTTTTCATTAAGTTTTATTAGTTTTAGTGGTCGAGTGAGGTTGTTTGACGATAAAGCTCTCACCTTATTTTTAAGTTCTAGAAAACGATTGATTTTTCTGATAAACAACTTTCCAGTATATAATTTAAAATCGATGTATCTGCCACACTATTTAAAAGCAACAAATAATCATCGTCCAAGAAATATTTCCATCTTAACATTAATATTGTTAACACTAAAGCTAAGCCATCTTTATTACTGCATATTTGCAACCACAGGGCAATTTACAGGAAAACCAAACAGTAATTACAGAACAAAAACAAATAAGAGAGAAAAATCATTAGGGGTGAGCGTTAGGGGATGATTACAAAAGAAAACACGGGAGTCTGAGTGGTGGAGTATTGTGGGTTGATTGTGCAGTAGTTGGCTGGCTGCCGGAGGGTAGCGAGTTCGACAATAGACCTGAGATTACTGCTGTCGCCTGTCAGGAAGCGTGTTTGATGTGGGGCTGGATATTTGTTTGATTTACACTTCCAATAAATGTTTAGTGGTTTGAGAGAGTTGTGATGGCTAATGTAGTGGTAGTAGTCGTGGGAGCTGTGTTTTCAGTCTACCGTCAAGGGGGTGTAGCGTGAAGAGAACACAGGATGTTTTGAATTGTAATATAATTTGTTGTGCCCTTCAGGGTCCATGATTGTTTCTAGCTATTAAGCACGCATGTTTACCATTACTTATGACATTGTGGAATGCAAATAAATCATTTGACATTCTTTTTATGATGCATAAATATCTTATTTCATTTTTTAGAATAGAATGGTATAATTTATTCGGTCCTAACAGATACGTTTACGTGTCATATTGAAAAGACGGGCTAGTTTAACTGTGTATGATTCGCCGACAAACAATATGCTACCAGATGTGGATAAAAGATATTGTAAATATGAATAAAGTAAGATAATCGGTGATGGGTGGGATTAGATGATCATGGCACAGAAGAGAGGGCAACCTTCTTCTTCCTATGGAAGTGTATCGTAGTGGAGCACTACCGTGCGCTTCTGCACGTACTTGTAATATATGTCAACGATATGACACGATGGCAACCGTCCAATATAAGACCTTAAACACAACATGCTTGAATTTGATTTCGAGTATCCGTATGAGCACATCACAAATATATGAAGTGGTCATATTGGAGTTCTTTATTAATATACAGCTGGGGCGTTAGGTTTTCGCGATTATTACACAATTTTAAACGGAATAAATCGCGTGTATTATTGATTTTTGTTTTTCCTGACGTTTCGAACACTTTGCAGGGTTCATGGTCGCAGGATGACTCTCATCCTCGCGATATAGGCTCCCAATACACGCGATTTAATCCGTTTAAAATGTTTTATTATAATTACTTAAATAAAAAAAGCATTTAAAATTATATTATCTTTCAAAATTTGAAATTATAACGTTTTCCGAGTTGACTTTGTTTCGTTTACACTCCAAACGTTTTAACTAGATAGTCAAAACGTTCGTTGAACATGATATTACACGTAAGTGTACAGAAAAACAATCTTAAAAGTATATTGAAAAACAAAGGAAATCATTCAAATAATTCCGTTAAGCTCAAAGCTCGAGAGAGGGGAAGTCGGTATTCATAACTATGTTTTATGTTTAACCCTGGATGTATGAATACAATTGAATGAGAACTCCATCATGAACTTCCTGCGGCCCGGCGAAGGGCGGCCGGGCATGCCAGACTCGTACCAGCTAAAAGCACTGGAGCTGTCATCTTTGGCACCGAAAGGGAGCTCCAGATCCACGTACGATTCCACTAGAGAATCCCACTAGTACCATGCCATTTTTTATTGAATGATGATGATGATGAATATCCACTATTGAGTTTATTTATTTATCAAGAACGAGTATGACACATAAGGTTTTCATTTTATTATTAAAAAAATGTGCTACCAGACATCCGTATGCCGCTTCGGGTTCCAGCTGAAAACCAGCGCTAGGCATCACGGTCTGGCATAAAGCTGAGCTGGACGCCTATATGGCACAGACGTGAGACACATGATTGCTCATATCTAATCCTTTTGTATATTTTTTTATTTCTACAAGCTTTTTTTTTTTGTGTGCTTAACCTATTTATACTCTTTTGTAATACGTGTCTCATATATCTGTGACAAATAAATTATTTTTGTTTCTTTCTTTCTTTCTTTCATCATGAACTTCCTTCACCCCAGGGAAGGGCATGCCGAACTCCTACCGACTAAAAGCATTGTAGCCATCATCTTCGGCACGAAAGGGGTGCCCCCCTTCAGGTCCTCGTAGAATCACATTAGAGCCGGCCGCTGGTGCCAAGCTTATAGGCACATCTCGGAGGGGATGACTGTAAAACGGTCACCGAGGCGGTTTTATTAAAACATTGAATACTGGTTAGTCACACGGTAGCATCTTGTTAAAGTATGGAAATTAGGGCAATGTTTTTAATTTCTATATTTCTTGTCACCTCCATTTTTCTTATACCATGTCCACGTATTCAATATCATGCGTCTGTTTGTGTATGTTTTCGCATGTAACTCTAAACCGCGATAGATTTGAGGGCCTTTGTCTTGCACTCTCCCTCAGCCCTCCCCCGCTCTGATGGCATTGTGTGAATAGCTAAGGTTCGTTCATTGATATTTATAAAGTTTGCTTTTGAATTCATTTTATTACTGCGGTTTTAACTAGGGTAGTTTTTAGGCAAGTCATCGCCATCTTAACCGAGTGTGTTTTAGTCGGCTTACAAACTGACTAAGTGCGACTGAATATCATCATCATCATCATCATCATCATATAAGCCGAAGGAACACTGCTGAACAATGGTCGCTACAGATTTCCAAAACTGGCGTATTAATTTCCTGGGGATTTGCCAGTACTCACCACACTTGGCAGGCGGGTTGGTGAGTGCAGAATGGCTACTGTTCCACAGAAAAGACGCTGGCTGCCCATCCCTCTAGTTAGGAGTCTCTCACTCGCTTTTTACGAATTCCCAGGGAGGAGATGGAGTGATTTTTGCTTTTGTTTTCTTTAACATTGCCCCTCTCTAGTATTTCTCCTGTATCGTGGATGCATTTACAGAGACAAATTCCACAAACAATACAACCAGAACAACTACCTGCAGATCTTACAAATATTTGATCCGTGCGGGAATCGAACCCGCGACCAGGAGCGCAGCAGCCGACGGTATCAACCACCGTGTCGTGATACTATATAATTATTTCGGACACAAATCCGAAAATCACTGTTTCAGTATTTAAAGAAGTATAGTAGCTGAATCAGTATGTGTCATTAATACTATGCTTCATTATTTAAGCCGAATGAAATCCACTGCTGGACACAGGCCTCCCCCAAAGATCACCACAACGACCGATATGGTGTGTTGTGTGCTCATTGGGGGTCTTGCCATAATCGCCACGCTTGGCAGACGGGTTGGCGATCGCAGTTGAGTTGTTAATGTACTCGAAGTACCGTGCTGCCCATCCTCCGGTTAATCCCTTAGCCGACTTTTACGACACCCACGGGATGAAATGGGGTGGTGGCATTCTGAGCCGGCACCATATACTATGCTTACATTATTATTATTAATTAAATTATTAGTCGGCTTACAAACTGACTAAGTGCGACTGAATATCATCATCATCATCATCATCATCATATAAGCCGAAGGAACACTGCTGAACAATGGTCGCTACAGATTTCCAAAACTGGCGTATTAATTTCCTGGGGATTTGCCAGTACTCACCACACTTGGCAGGCGGGTTGGTGAGTGCAGAATGGCTACTGTTCCACAGAAAAGACGCTGGCTGCCCATCCCTCTAGTTAGGAGTCTCTCACTCGCTTTTTACGAATTCCCAGGGAGGAGATGGAGTGATTTTTGCTTTTGTTTTCTTTAACATTGCCCCTCTCTAGTATTTCTCCTGTATCGTGGATGCATTTACAGAGACAAATTCCACAAACAATACAACCAGAACAACTACCTGCAGATCTTACAAATATTTGATCCGTGCGGGAATCGAACCCGCGACCAGGAGCGCAGCAGCCGACTGTATCAACCACCGTGTCGTGATACTATATAATTATTTCGGACACAAATCCGAAAATCACTGTTTCAGTATTTAAAGAAGTATAGTAGCTGAATCAGTATGTGTCATTAATACTATGCTTCATCATTTCAGCCGAATGAAATCCACTGCTGGACACAGGCCTCCCCCAAAGATCACCACAACGACCGATATGGTGTGTTGTGTGCTCATTGGGGGTCTTGCCATAATCGCCACGCTTGGCAGACGGGTTGGCGATCGCAGTTGAGTTGTTAATGTACTCGAAGTACCGTGCTGCCCATCCTCCGGTTAATCCCTTAGCCGACTTTTACGACACCCACGGGATGAAATGGGGTGGTGGCATTCTGAGCCGGCACCATATACTATGCTTACATTATTATTATTATCTTTATTCAAATTATGTAGTTTTTTGTTATGAATTTTATTATCTCCATGTTATTAACCAATACTTTATCTCCTATATGCTAACCACAACCTGATTCTGAATAATCTCTTCTTCCAAGAAATTAACTGTCATCATATTTCACAAGAAAATGAACGTCAAACCACAATTTACATTTAGTTTACACGCTGATAAACGGGTAAAATATACAAACAACACTTATTTGCTCAGATCTCACACACAGTTTTCAGAAATATTAATATGAGTCAAACAAACAGCAAGAAAGTAGAAGATTATTATCTTAGACTTATCATAATTAATAATTAAATATAACACATGTCTTTACTAGGAAATGTAATCCTTCAGCATCAAGTAATGATAATTTGACGGCACGGTTGGTGCAGTGGCTGATACAGTCGGCTGCTGGGCTCCGGGTCGTGGGTTCGATTCCCGCAGGGAACAAATATTTGTACGATATGCAGGTAGTTGTTCCGGGTCTGGGTGTATTGTATTGTGGAATTCATGTCTGTAAACGCACCCACGACACAGGAGAAATCCTAGTGTGGGGCAACGTTAAAAAAAAAAAACTTGATTATAGATAGGTACTATTTACCATTGATTAAACTTCGGGTGTACCTACCAGAATCTGTAGCAACCGACTTCATTTCTTAGTATAATAACACCGAGCAGGGTAGTCAGCGTACGTAATGCGTAACTATTTAAACGGTGACGTATATGACATCATTCGCTGCAGCCCATTGGTTCTCTACTATTTCCTTGTAAACGTTGCTCCAGAAAATTAATTATGGCGATTGGTGATTATTACACATTAATAAATATAAACAATACCACTGGAGATATTGTCGATACAGAAATTCTTTTAACGTAAACATAGAATGTACTAGAATCATGACAAACGTCAAATGTAGACCACGGAAAGGAAGCGATGCCGAAGAATAGTCTCCATTAAAACCATACTCAGGAATCTCAGGATTATAGACATATAAGCAACATTTTGAACTAAGGCCTAAGAAATAAACGAACAAACTTTTCTTTTTAGCATAAAAATCCCGGCAAAAGATATCACATTATTTGTAATGTCATCTTGAAATCCCGAGACACAGAACTGTCCTTTAAAAGCATAGTGTACTCTTGCGATAATAAAAAGAAAAAAAAACTTGAGAAACTTTTGAGAACGTGAGGGAAAAGATGATTGAAACAAACACGGACAAAGTTGTCCCCTCTAAGTGTATTAAACCTACTGAAAAAGTTTTTATAAAAAGTGAAAGGGGACAAAGTGAAATAATATAAATACTTTCGATAATAAAAAGTTGATATTGATTCAAGTTTCTATTCTGTGGTGTAGTACGAGAGTGAGAGCGAAGTTTTTACGGACTGAGGAAAGTATATTCAGGACTGCTATATTATGAGTTTTTTAAAAGCTCTTATCAAAGGTCCATATAAAAAAATTACGTATTCAATTTTTGGTAATACAGAAGAGCTTTTACACCACTAAATATTTTTTTAAACAGTTCCTCCCGTTGTTTCTGCGCTTATTGAGAGACATTGTACCATCATAATCAGATTACAGCTGTAATGTAATGCCCAACCATTACCTTATAAAAAAAAATTGTTATTGTTAATTGTTTATTTATTTTATTGAACTTCATTTGACATGTAGTACAAGTAATATGTAAATGCCGTGTGGTGCCGGCTCAGAATGCCACCACCCCATCTCCTCCCATGGGTGTCGTAAAAGTCGACTAAGGGATTAGTCGGAGGATGGGCAGCAGCGTCCTTCGAGTACATTAACAACTCAACTGCGATCGCCAACCCGCCTGCCAAGCGTGGCGATTATGGCAAAACCCCCCAATGAGCTCAAAACACATCCATATCGGTGGTTGTGATGATCTTTGGGGGAGGCCTGTGTCCAACAGTGGACTTCATTAGGCCGAAATGATATATGACAAGTAATAAAGAATTTTAAATTATATGTTCAGTTTATTTAAATTTTAACTTCGTTTGACATAGATTTGTATAAAATTTGACATAGAATGGTATAAAATTTTAACTTCATTTGACATATATTTATTTATACTTATATATGCCACATAATATTTCATCTCATTAACACTAACTCGCTATATGTTATAAACTGTACCACAGACAAAACGTCGAAGTTCCACGAATCTAGTGAGTCGAGTAGGAAAATGTTTCAGGATGCATTATGATAAGCGGGCGGCGCCGGGGGACAAACTAACTGGACATTCGTATTGTAGAGTTTTGTTCTACTAAGGATATCACAATGTGGGTTTCAAATGTACAAGTTATTTAGAAAACGAGACTCTTGGCGGAGTCGGATGAGGTATTCTTGAACCTTTGTATTATCCTTTACTTTTGGCCTGTATCTTCTCAGTTAAACTGTTTAAGATAGTGTGAATGAGATTTAGAATGTAGATCCCATTCTTCGTTATAATAGGAAAAGTGTCTATTTATAGAGAAATATTTGAAAGAGTTTCCGAAGCTATTATTATGCGATGCTTACTAATGTCAAATCTAGGCAAGCATACACCTGTGTGGTGTGTCCGGATTAAGAATACAGCACCACTCCATCTTCTCGCGTAGATGTCGTAAAATACGACTAAGGCAGTCTAAACCAGAGGGATGGATAGCAGCGTCCTTTCTGAGGAACAGTAGTCATACTGCGCTCTCCAACCCGCTTGCAAGGCGAGGTGAATACTGGAAAATTCCCCCCAAAATGATGACACTATTATGTAAATGTATGGGGGAGACTATTGTTCACCAGTGGAAGTCCTTTGGCTGAAATGCTGATGATGGTGATGATACAGCCACATTCTACTGTTTTGCAAATAAAAATGTAGTACACAATAATGGCTAGGTTGGATTTGCACGCCTTCAACTCCATCCCGTGGGGCGCTATTAGGGCGGCACTAGTCTATCATCAGTGTCCGCCCTACCTGCAGGGCATCATTGGGGCCTATCTGCGTGATAGGCACATTCGCTACGTGGGCAGGGACGGTAGCGTAAAGCGGAGGGAGATTACGTGCGGGGTTCCGCAGGGGTCAGTTCTCGGCCCTCTCTTATGGAACCTCGCCTATGACGCGGTCCTGCGTGTCGTTCTCCCTGCTGGCGTCAGCTTAGTCTGTTACGCTGATGACACTCTGGTGTTGGCCAGCGGGGAGTCCTTCGAGGGAACCATCCGGCTTGCGGAGCTAGCGGTGGCAATTGTCGTGGCCAAAATCCACGCCCTGGGTCTGCGGATAGCGCCTCAGAAAACCGAGGCGCTATGGTTCCACAAACTGCCGAGAAGCAGAGAACCACCTAGTTCGTGGATACGCATTGGTGACGCGCAAATCGGGGTGGGCCGGTACATGAAATACCTGGGGCTCACCCTGGATAGTCGTTGGGGCTTCGAAGAGCACTTCCAGCGCCTCGTCCCCCGAGTCGAGAGGGTAGTGGGTGCTCTACACCGGCTGCTGCCCAATCTCGGGGGACCATGTGAGGAAGTTCGCCGTCTCTACGGAGGAGTCGTGCGGTCCGTGGTCCTATACGGGGCGCCTGTATGGTCAGCTCGACTATCAGGCGCCCAGCGCTGCAGAACCAAAATTCACGGTCTGCAGCGCAGAGTGGCTATCCGGATCGCTCGAGGATACCGAACGGTGTCCTACGAGGCGGCAACTCTCCTGGCGCGTTTTCCGCCTTTTGACATCCTGGCGGAGATGGATGCGTGGGTCTACGATCAGACACGCTCCCTCCGCCAGAGCGGCGAAGGCGCGCCTCCAGGGGCGTTGGACAAGCTGCGGCGGCTAGCTCGGCGGCGCGCACTTGTAAAGTGGCGTCATCGCTTGCGGATGCAGTTTGCAACCAAGCGCGTCGTCGAGGCCGTCCTGCCGCTCTTCGGAGCCTGGCTCCAAAGGAGCGAGCGCGTCACCTACCGCCTGACGCAGGTGCTCACCGGGCACGGTTGTTTCGGCGCGTACCTGCACAGGATAGGACGCGAGGCCACGGCACAATGCCACCATTGTGATAGCGACCAGGACACCGCACAGCACACGCTCGAGGCGTGCCCTGCGTGGGCCGCCGAGCGGCGGATCATGGTCGATCGGATCGGGCAAGATCTCTCTCTGCCAGCAGTAGTGTCGGCTATGTTGGCAGAGCACGAAAATTGGAATGCAGTGGTCTCCTTCTGTGAGAGCGTCATGCTCCAGAAGGAGACCGCAGAGCGGGATCGGGAGAGGGCCGATCCCGCTCGAAGAAGAAGGAGACGGCGCCGGGGTAACAACCGCCCTGGCGCCTAATTCCGATACGCCTGAAAACCCCTGCCGTTGCTATAAGGTGGGGGACCTCTGGGTTCGCGGGTGCGTAGATTGGGGAATCTGCGTGCCCACACCAAGCGACCCAAGAGAAGACGGTAGCACGCATGTGGTCACGCGCTGCCGTGGGACGCTTTGGGGGATCCTTTATAATCCCCCTGGGGGGGTGACCGCTTTACAGTCACCCTCTCCGAGATGTGCCAATAGGCGTGGCACCAGTGGGTGGCTCTAGTGTGATCATACGAGGACCTGGAGCCTCCCTTAGGTGCCGAAGATGACCGCTCCAGTGGTTTTAGCCGGTAGGAGTCCGGCATACCCCTTCGTCCTTCCCCGGGGCGAAGGAAGTTCATGATGAATTTCCACTGGGCACCAATAAAAAAAAAAAAAAAAAAAAAAAAAAAAAAAAAAAAAAGGTTGGATTTGCTGTAACTCTAACACCATTTAGGTTATTTTAAAATTACCTTTTAATTTCAATTTCATAGAATCTGAAGTGACAAAGCACGGAATATTATTCTCCTGTCAAAGATTAGCAGCGTATCTCCACATGAATGGGTTCTAGGAACTATTAAAACACTGTCTGTCTGTTTTTCACGAGCATTTATTGTAATTCAAATCTACTTAATGCATCACGGCAAGACCCTATATATAACACATCCAGCCGGTACGTTGTGGAGATCTTTGATCAGGCCTGTATCCAGCAGTGAACTTTATTCAAAAATGATGAAGAAAATGGATAATGATAATGCAGCAGAGACCGTACTATGCCTGTTAATGATAAAAGCTAAAACTACATTTCTTTATATATGTAGTTATAACAACTTAATTATGTTTACTAAGAGTAAATCCACCATCAGGAGCCTCGTGTCCGATAATGGATGGTCCATTGCGTACAGTGCGGGCTGACAGTGAGTCAATCATGATCTTAAACCAAATTCATTTGCAACTACAATCAAATACCAATTAAACAGAATTGAAAACCACAAAATATCCTCAACCAAAACCGCTCTCTCATTCAAAAAGATGTCATGTCTCGTAAAAGTTATTGAAAAATAACAAGTGTTACGATCCGTCGATAACTTCACAGCAACTTTTATCGAAGGGACACCGGATGAATAATAAAAACATCGTTCGAATCAAAATAAACAGGTGAACGCTATTTTGTTGCTCTGCGAACTTTTCTCCGTATTTCATCTATACAAATAAATAAAATTGAAGTGTCTGTTTGTAATGTCAAAATAACAGATTTTTATTTAATGCATATGAAAGTATATACGGTACCTACAGCAAAAAAACAAAAATTAAATTTTTTGTCTGTCTGTCTGTCTGTCTGTTTGTTCCGGGTAATCTCCGAAACGGCTGGACCGATTTTGACGGGACTTGCACTGGAACTGCACTTTTATTTTAGAAAAATAATTAGGGTTCCGTGCAAAAACAATAAAACCCATGAAATCCAATATATACATTTATCTGTTCTATGTCGAAGTACTCTAAATTTGTTTCAAATTTAACGCGGGTGAAACCGCGGGTCCCAGCTAGTAGTATAATATTTCTGAAAAAGATTTTTTTATTCGTATTTTATGTTGAGGCCAATTTATCGCGCTGCAAATAGAGACCACTAATTTGCAAGCGAACGTTCTCCCACGCGTATTTTAAGAAAATGGTTATGTTTGTATATCAAGGTTATTAACTAAGATAACCGCAACATGTGAAAGGCAGATATTTAATGACTTCATTGTTGTTAATAAAGACAACAATGTATTTAAGGCAAACAGTAGCGCCAGCATATACAAACTTAGACTATAGTCTATTTTCTGAGATAACACCAATTAAGATTCAAGAATTTTATTCATATTACCATTTACAGGCGCTTATATATAGTCCGAATTTTGTTGCGCATTTCCAAGTACTTCTATGGTTCTATGGCAAAGAGCTGCCTAGCTGGTAGCAAAATAGTGTCCATAGATTCATAGACACTATTTTAAATTAATTTTAAGAGAAGTTACATTCTTGATAGTTACGATATGATTAAGTTGTGTGAACAATGCCGCAATGCCTCAAGACGAGTCTTTAACCAGTGTGTGTTACCAGTGATGACATATGGGATAGAGACGTGGTCACTCACAATGGGCCTCATAAGAAAGCTTAAGGTCACTCAGCGAGCTATGGAGAGAGCTATGCTTGGTATTTCTCTACGAGATCGAATGAAATGAGGAGATCCGTAGAACTAAAGTTGTCGACATAGCTGAAAGGATTAGTAAACTGAAGTGGCAATGGGCGGGGCACATTGCTCGTAGAACTGATGGCCGTTGGGGCAAAAAGGTTCTCGAATGGAAACCGCGCAAAACGCAGCGTGGGACGACCTCCAACGAGGTGGACAGACGACCTGCTGAGGGTCACTGGGAGTCGTTGAATGAGAGCAGCATGTAACCGCTCGTTGTGGAAATCTAAGGGGGAGGCCTTTGTTCAGCAGTGGACGTCCTGTGGCTGATATGATGATATGATGAAGTTATGTGAGAATAAAGTAGTGCCACAGAGTTAAATGCATGAAGTATAATAATAATATATGTGCCATTGTACGTGTGGTGTCTGGATTGAGAATTTAGTATCACTTCATCTCCTCTTCTAAGGCAACTAAGGAACAAGAATTTAACGATGGGCAGCAACGTCCCTTCTGTAGAACAGCAGCCATTCTGTGCTCAGCAACCCGCCTGCCAAGCGTGGTGAGTATTAGCAAATCATCATTTCGGCCGAATGAAATCCACTGCTGGACACAGGCCTCCCCCAAAGATCACCACAACGACCGACATCAGTATGTTGTGTGCTCATTGGGGGGTTTTGCCATAATCGCCACGCTTGGCAGACGGATTGGCGATCGCAGTTGAGTTGTTAGTGTACTCGAAGGACGCTGCTGCCCATCCTCCGGCTAATTCCTTAGTCGACTTTTACGACACCCAGGAGGAGGAGATGGGGTGGTGGCATTCTGAGCCGGCACCACACGGCAAGTATTAGCAAATGCCCCCTATAATTACCACAGAATTGTGGGAATCTATTGGGAAGGCCTGGTTCAACCACGGACGTATTATGGTTGATAAGATGTAATGCGCCATTATAAACCGCTGCCGCTCTAGCGTGTCAATTGCCGGCAGCAGTGTAGTCACAATAGATTTTTAATTGTGTCTCGTTTCACGACACGGAATGAGGATTGCATGGCAGTTCCGGACTGACCAGTCCCAAAAGACCCGTTGACGAGGATGACGCATGCTTCAACGTCGCTCTATTCACATTGCAGGGAATTTCTCTGGCATGTGAACTGAGCGAGAACGAAACGATCGACCCGATACACAATGCCACCACCAGTAAGACATTTTAGTGAGCATGTCAGACATATACTGCTAAACAACAAGCAGTTGTATATGTACTAGGCTACAGTATACTCCTATTTACAGTATTTATTTATGTAGGTATAAACATTGAATGAAAAATAATAATTATTTCAGCCATAGGTTCACTGCTGAACAAAGGCCTCCCCGATAAATTTCTACAATTGTGTCGTTGTTTCAGGGGACCGTGCCAGTACTTACCACGGCTGGCAGGCGGGTTGGTGAGCGCAGTATGGCTACTGCTTTACAGAAGGGACGCTGCTGCCCATCCCCTGATAAAAAGAGTCCCTTAGTCGCGTCATAGTCATTTACGACTTCCACGGGACGATAGAGTAGTGCTATATTCTTTCGCCTTTCTTCGGGATGGAGCAAGACCAAAAAAGGTACCTCTTCTTGTTTCTCAAGTCAAAAGCCAATGTCTTATCACTTTTAAAAGGATTACATCGCGTATATTATAAATGTTTGTTTCTTCTGACGTTTCGAACACTGCAGAATTCGTGGTCGCAGGATGACTAAGGCTTAGCTACAGATTTAAAAAAAAGTTAAGTTTTTTATCTATCGTGTAATTCTAATTAAAAATAAGTATCGATGCACGCAGTAATCACTCAGTATCTTGAGTTTTTAGTGTGGTTTGATGTTTGAGAATTTATTATTTTAATAACTTTAACTTTAATAAATTCCAAACAGGCGGTACCTGCCAACCATCTTCACTAATAAAATTAAGATCTTTCTTAATTTAAAATATTTTTATTTCAAATAAACCAATTACTGGCACTTATGAAATGACAGAATTTAAGTTGCAAGGTTTAATGCACGCAAATGAAATCAATTAAATATAACTGTATCTCACCCAAGATAAGTTTGCTTACACTAGGTTTTTTTTCACCAGCTCGTTATCGGTCACCTAAATTCTTCACTATCGATTGATATGATATCGATAAAGATTCCCATGTTTCTCTGGAATGTTACGATCAGCAAATATTTAGAATTCCGACTGATTTACAACTGTACTGATTTTATTTTATATCGTGTGAATTGGTTGGCGTAATTTCGATGATTAACCGTCACGTTTCTTACATATTACTGTACGCTTCTAGCCAAGGAGGTCGTCGATAGATAGGCAGAAGTTTAGTGTTAGGTTGCTCCATAAACAGTTCGCAATCACTTTTACATGCCCAAAGGAAATTACATCATCATATCAGCCAAAGGACGTCCACGATGAACAAAAGCCTCCCCCTTCGATTTCCGTCATTTTGGGGGAATTTGCCGATAATCACCACGCTTGGCAGGCGGGTTGGTGAGCGCAGAATTTCCACTGTTCAACAAAAGCAACGCTGCTGCCCCTGCTTCTGGTTAAGAGTCCCTTAGTCACCTTTTACGACCTCCACGGGAGAAGATGGAGTGTCGCTATGGAAAGGTCGAAGAATATAGAAGATATTCTTAACCCGGACACCACACGGACAACAAGGAAATTACATAGTTAAGATAAGTTCCTTTTAAATTTAAGCTTTTTATAATTATGTGACATGTTTAATCAAAACAAAAATTACGTTATAATAGTAGTATCAAGCATAAGCTGGCTCAAAATTATTTTACTTATTTTAGAGACGTCCAAAGTCGTGCAATAAGGGAGCAATCTACTTTCTGTGCAAAAAGACAAGGGTTCAGTCTCCTCATACGGACCAATATTATTTTGTATAGCCTAGAAGTTGGGAGTGTACGTGTTTATGCAGAGCGGGACATAGTTTAAATAAAAATTACTTTTATCATGTGAGTTAAAACTAGTGTTGTAACGAACGATACCGATTCGGATTCATATGTATCGAAATCGAAACGATTTTTGAAAACAGCGCGATTTTCAGTTCTTTTGTGCGTTGCGATGCTGCCACTCTTTTTTCTTACTACCAGCGGGGGCTGCACCGCTGCCCTCCAGCTCTGCATCTCAGTGTGTGACAGGCAGCTTTGGTAACAGATTAGATTGCTATTGTATAATCATAATTCGTCATTTTGTGTCGTACAATTGTGTTTTTCTTTTATTTTCTAGCATAAAACATTCATACGAGTTATTTATTGTAGAGAAAAATGGCTATGCCTTTAAAACATACAAGTTACATCTGGAATCAGTTTTTAATAAAGCCGGACGACAAATTTGTATCGGTGTCGGTATCGCCGATACTTCACTATGAGATTCGGTATCGGTATCTAATCGGCAAAAACAAGTATCGTTACATCCCTAGTTAGGACCCTTTCATCATTATTAAGAATTCATACAATCAGTTGCAACAAATCTTTTCATACGTTCTACATGGAGCTCAGTTATAATAATAAGAGCATTATTATAAGTACAAATAGGGACAGGGTTACATCCTTTATCATTCATGAAATCCCCACCATGGTCAAAACAGGTAACAGCAACCGGTGACAATTTGACGTCACAAATAATATGAAAAAAGGAATACGTATGTATTTCCTTTTTCACTATAGCAACCCTTCGTCGTCAGCACTGAGGAGAAAGCCGTCGTCCAACAACAAAAGCACTCAAAAGATTTATAGCAAATCTGTTTACATGACAACTGTAATGCCCCTCTGGAATCGTCTACGGAATTAATGAGTCCGCGGTATCACTTGCTAAGCTAACATTGGTCGCCGTTAATAATAACAGCCACCCTACACCACCCTTTAAGAATTTCCGACTAATAGAAAGTGGATAGACAGACACGATCCATCACGGTGTCCCCTAGCCGATGTATTATTTATGGGGACATCCAGAGCGCAACCCACTGCTAATCTTTCAATATCTTGAGAATTTCGGGACAGAACTTAGGGATCAGATTGAACCAGATAGCAATACAGATGCTATCAACCCTATGATAATACATATAGATGCTATTTTTGTTGAATTTGTTGAAAATACTCTTCATGATATAACGGCAGAGGAATTCACAGATGGCAAGGCAAATGCGGTTCGTGTAGACCTCATTTCTAATGCAATAGAGGCTGGAATACATTGGCTTGGTTACTCAGAATACTTTGTGGACTTAGAATAATTGTAGGATTTGTTTGTTTTGGTAAGGAATGAGAGTAATAGCATTGCATCGGATGCGGAATGAAATTAATGGTTGGTACCTTAATGAATTTTCGTTATAATAATGTGCTGTGGTAATGGGATTGTTTTTATTGCAAATGGACGTTGTGTTGTAAATCTTATTTATGATTTTCAGTGTTGAATTAAAAGCTTTTACTGCATATTACGTAATTTCGTTAATCATCCCAAAATTAATGTAAATCCATATTTTTTCGTGTGAAATGGTTGGAAAATGCTCTCGTTTGTTGATTACTTAACGATTTATATTAGCACAACTTAAGGAGTCGAAATTTGAACGAAACTACAGTTTTCTATGTTTCAGGATAAGGATATCAACATCACGAAATTATTTATTATCCCAGAGTCCCAGACCCGAATTACGATGTATTTTTTTCACGACTGATTCTTCTCGTGTCGAATAGAACAGAGCGAAAAAATTGTTGTCAAGGTGCTATTGTAAATTCAATGTAGATACTTATTTCCTTTCAACCTAATGTAATTCTAAGCTAAAAATCTTTACTATCTCATAAATCAGTCAATGACTTTAACGCTCATTCTTTAAACACAACTAAATATCTGTTAAAAGCAGATTTAGCCACATTAGTATAATCTACAGTAACATTATTCAAATCCACGTAACATCCTCGTTTCTACTGAAAAATCCGACATATTTATACTAAAGCAAAACTAAATCAAACTACGGGCCGGGTAGTTCTATAAATACGACACTTAGAGATGGTGGAAAAAAATATTTTCGAGATTCGAGGAAGGGGGCCGAGAATAGATCCCAGAGGGACTCCATTGGTGGTGTGTTATACCCGTGACTTCTCTCCTATTTCTTATTTTATCGATATAATGTAAAAGGAAGTGTGTGTTGAGTTTGTGTGGCTTGGCGAGGCGTATGGCCGACAGAATATTGGTGGGATTATAAAACGTATAAGAGCCGGAATAGTGTTGTCGAGGTTTTCTTAGAATTGAATTAAAGGGTTGTAAAAGCATCACTTACAATAATGAGTTACTTTTAAGCTCTTTATTTAGCTAGACATGGTTTTGTTTTTAGCTAGTATACGTGAAATGTTTACATTACCGAATAATATTGCTTTTTGCTGATATATAAACAATCATGTAGGAACTTTAAATAATAACACGTAATCGGTCGTTGAGGAAATCGATACGGTAGGCCTTTGTTCAACAGTGGACGTCCTTCGTCTATGATGATGATAAAACATTTTTTTTACTCGGTTAATGTCATTAAGCTAGCTAAATTATATCCAAGGATATATAAATCTACATAATTTACAGGAATCCGTTATTTTGACGGGTCTTTTACTGTGAGTGATTACTGCGTGCATCGAAACTAGTTTATTGATTAAAATTGTACGGTAGATAAAACAAAATAACTTAAAAAAAATCTGTAACGACGCCTGTCACCTTAGTCATCCTGCGACCACGAATGCTGCAAAGTATTCAAAACGTCAGGAAAAACAAAAATCTAAAATATACGCGATAGAATCCGTTTAAAAGTGTTTTATTATAAGGGTCTTTTACTGTTTTTATAACTATCTAGACGAATTTACCGGCTCAGAATGCCACCACCCCATTTCCTCCCATGGGTGTCGTAAAAGTCGACTAAGGGATTAGCTGGAGGATGGGCAGCAGCGTCCTTCGAGTACATTAACAACTCAACTGCGATCGCCAACCCGCCTGCCAAGCGTGGCGATTATGGCAAAACCCCCCAATGTGCTCACAACACATCCATATCGGTGGTTGTGGTGATCTTTGGGGGAGGCCTGTGTCCAGCAGTGGACTTCATTCGGCCGAAATGATGAGACGAATTTATTGTTAATTCTTTGTACAATTTTAATGGAGTTTAAGAGAAAACTTTTTTACTATTGTTTTATTGGAGAATAGAGAGAGTACATGTAATGTTACGTGCCTGTTAGATTTATGCCTCAAAAAAATTTATATTCTTAAACATTTTCTTACTTACTTCTTATAGGATTGGAATCACACATAGTATATTAGTTGCCGCCCACGTTAATTTATGAGTAAAAAATAAAATGTTTTCAAAACGACCAAAATGTCCCAATAATATATAATGAAATTCAGACGATTAGTGCAGAAAATGGAATAAGCCTTAATGTAAAAGCCCTTGATATTTTAGAACAGGAGAAATATAAATACATAAATCATTCGTACGTATATGTTTTAACAATGTTTTTTGATACACACGAAAAACAAATTATTATTTGTTTATAGTATCAGCTGTTTTTTTTTTCAAGCCATTATAGTGCCCAACTCTCGTCTTATGGTAAGTGATTGCCACAACCTATGAAAGCTTGTAACACCAGAAGCATCACTCGCACGTTGCTGACCCCGTAAAAATCTTATCAAGCTCTTTTTTATGAGCACCATGATGTCTTGTGTGTCTTGGAAAAACCTCGGTTGAGAGCTGATTCCACAACCAGAGAGTGCGTGATACGAAATTCATCTGAAAGCGTATGATACGAAATCATTTTGGCTCTAGGATATGCGGATAATGATGAGAGGTGCGATGGTAAAAAATATCTGTTTAGTGATGTCATAGGTTTTTGCGATTATTACACATTATAATAAAACACTTTAAAGCGTATATTTTTAGCTTTTTGTTTTTCCTGTCGTTTCGAATACTTGGGCCATCCTGCGACCACGAATGCTGCATATTATTCGAAACATCAGGAAAAACAAAAATGTACGCGATTGAATCCGTTTAAAAGTCATAACAGATGACTGAAATAGTATTATGCAGCAAAATAAAGGTAAACCTGATCATCAGGTGACCCTAAAGACCCTAAAGCATTGTATTTACTGTCTACAAGAATTACTTAGAGCTACTATAAATGACCACTAATCTAGCGTACGTAGGTTTTCTTTTATGTTGTTTTATAATGTCAGTGAGGGCTGAACCCCAATTATGATCACTAGATCAGGTTGTAATGCGATAATAAGTAAGATGTTAAGAAAATTTTCACACAAACCTTTTCTATTTTTAAAGGAAGCTGGGACATTCTGTTTAAGCCAGGATTATTACTGCACACAGAAGATTCATGCATTTCAATACCGCAATCCTTCATCTTACCGACTACGAACTCTTGTACTATAAAGCAACAAATGGACTTACCTGAAACAATATGTAAAAATAATGTAAAAAAAATTAAAATAATGACTTAAGTAGTCATTATATTAGAGAGTATTCTCAATCATTCTATTTATCATTACTGTTGTTAATTAAAAAATGGCTGACTATAGTGATGTGAAGGTGATATCCGAAAAGACGTTACACTTAATCAATATCAATAGACGAATATTATTTCAGTAAACTTCAGTGAAGGGGCAATCAAGTTTTAGAACATAATTAAAGGTTTTCTTGATAAAGATATGTATTTTTAAATTTGTATTTATTTATGTATGATTCGATTCTCATGATTATCTTATTATATTTTTTCACAATCAGCATTACAATATACTTACATCTAGGGTGCGATCAGATAAACGCAAGTTTAAATATGAATATTTTAATGTTTATAACCCTAACATAATAAGCATGAGATAAAACAATTCCAGAATGAAATATACAACCTTAATAATTAACCATGACTTAACTTAACGTATACATTTTTATCAAACACATAAATTATATGCATAATATTATTTTAAGGCTTAAGAGTTAAACTTTTAATTTATACTTGATACTTATATCACTTAAAATCATTTCGAACGTCAATTTACTGGGTTAGAATAAAAATAAAAACACAAATAATATCCTAAAATATAACCGCATCTAGTCATCACTATTTATAATCGAAGAGATGTAAACTAAACAGCGCAGGCGCAGCTCATTACGGCTGTCGTAACGAGCGAGCGTAAATCATACGGACACCCAGGGGCCATTGTCTCGCTCAAACGTTGAATCGATTCAAAACCGATTGTAATGACCGATCCGCGAACATCGATCTCATTAACGTACTTATGATAAATGGTCATATGAATTCGTTATTAGTATCGTATTCGTTTTGTATTTTAATCAATATAAATAGTTATCGATGTTTTTTAATCATAATGGTCGTTCATTTTGTTATTCAATCGTGTTTGGCAAAATAGTATTCTACCAGGACATTTTTTATTGGAAAGTATTTGCAACTATGTGATAGTAGATAGAAGACAAGGAAAAGGAGTGTATTGGTAGTAGAATTAATTAATTTCCGTCACCAAACAACATCTACATATTAATATAAGAAAACATTAATTTTGAAACGAGCTAAAAAAAACAAACAAGGATTCTGTTGAAACTAACTTCTTGCACACTGAGAATTCAGCCCTAAAAACGTTACTGTTGGGTCAGAAATGCTTTGATCATAACATTGGTGACAAAAGAGTGGTCTTGGTCGTCATGGCCCAGAATGCGGTGCGACTCTGCCAAATAATTGACACTCCCGATGTCAACGCGACCCGAGTGTTGCCAGATACAATATTTCGCAATTTATATCTAATTTGAGATGCGAGTATTTTCATTCTTACTTATTCTTATTAATGCGTGTTATCGTTGCAGGTTAGATCCCCGAACGTATGTGCGAATGAACGCCTTTGAATCTACTAGACTACAATACGATTAAATATGATGCATTGAAAAAGAAATCCAGGGCCTTCAAAACCCCGAGACGGATTGAAGTCTACATTCATAACATGCACACTCCATAATGTTCATCGTCCAAATGAAACTACAATATTACAATAAAAGGTTGTTGGCAGCTAGATAATTTGATTGAATTCTATTAATCACTCTACAACTAACCCACAAATTAGTCGATTTTCCTCATTAACCTCGCTAGAAAATCGACTATTATCTCCGAAACAGTTAACTTTAAACATAATGCTCAAATTTCGAAATTCAAACCCGCATGTTCAAATTAATGTTCGTCTGTTTAAGAAAAACAATTGACACAATCGCGTTCGGGTGCGTTCGTTCAACCCGTTCGTGAATCATCGGGCGTGTTCGGGTTGGCATGGGGCCTAATCGTCGGACGTCGGGGCTCCAATATATCTCATGCGCCGTCATCGGTGCCCATTCTTCGGGTGGTTGGGAGAGCTCGAAACTGTCTGGGTGTTGGTGGCCTGACAAATTGACGGTTCGTCAACACCGCGTCAGAGGCAACTTCTATTCAGTCGTTGCTTTGTTGACGCGTGCAGGGGACTGTTTTGAGTGTGCACTGTGTTTGTTTTTGTTTGGGAGTGTGGGTAGATTATGCGGGAATCTATTGCTGTCGGTCAGAATTAAATCTAACGTCAATCAAGGATGCGCGAACGATTTATGCTATGTAGTTGTACTAGTGGACATGTCATCTGTTTGTGTATATTTTAATCAAACCATGGTTAAACCTCTCGATCAGTTTTAATCTAAGTATCGCCCAATAGCAATAGGACTCCAGATTACTACAAATGTTGTTACTAAAATCAACCCTTTAAAAACCACAAACACAAACGAAATTCGGGTTATCCGAACCACTAAAACAAAACAGCGTCGTAAGAGTAAGAGTACCAGGAGACAATGAACGGGTAGCAGCTACGACGTCACCCACTAACGAGTGTAACTCGACTCTGTAACCGATACGTTCATTAAACCTCCTCGCCCGTACTACCCGCCTAGTAACGCACTCTTAATAAAATGTTATAAATTTTGATACGAAACATTGGTGTTTATTGTATACTAACTAGCTCTATCATTCTACTTTGGTCTAGTTTCGTAAAGATTTATTTATGAATGAAATATATTACAGACTACGTTTATATACATTACTAGCGGTTTCACCCGCGTGAGATTTAAAAAGGAATTTAGAGTACTTCGACATAGGCACTTGGCATAGAATACATGGATTTCAAGGGTTTTATTTTTTTGCGCGGAACCCTAATTATTGTTCTAAAATAAAAGTTATATATATATAGCCTAAGTTATTCCTTATAACATTAGCTATTTGCCAGTGAAAGTCCCGTCAAAATCGGTCCAGCCGTTTCGGATATTACCCGGAATAAACAGACAGACAGACAGACAAACTTAAAAATTGTTTTTTTGTTATATGTACCGTATATACTTTCATATGCATTTAGTAAAAAGCTGTTATTTTGACATTACAAACATACACTTCAATTTTATTTATTTGTGTAGAGTAGGTTGATCCTAAAATAACTTGAGGTGAATCAAATTTCTCAAATATAATCTTTTGATTCGTATTGCTTAAAATATGTTTAGTGTATAAGGTTGTTTTGTAAGTATATAAAAATAAAATAAATAACTGAATGTTATTTCGCTTTTACTAAAAAGACTAAATTAAACTCCGTATCTTCCTCAACTCCAACATTCTTTACGAATTCAGTGCTAGTAATAAAAACAGATCTAAAAACAAAAGACAATTATTCCTTTTGCTGAGTTATTCATGATGACACCTAAAATTTAAAAATGTTAAAGTCGCGTCTTTATGTTTGAATTCGACATTTTACATCCATTTGATGCTTGGAACAAGCCATAAAAGTCACCTAACTCCTTGCTGATGATTTTTTTCAAATTACTCTCCATTTATTTAAGTTTCCACATTAATTTGTCTAGTTTTATAATACGAACTCTACCAGTGCGCTGTGTTTTGATAATTCAATGAGTATTAACAATTTTGATATCATATAGGTTTGAACTCAGCTTAGATCAAGTGCACCAGGGGTTTTTTATCACTACACATGCATCGTATTCGTAGAAGAAAGTCTCTTTTAAGCGCCGAAGAACGGACGAGTTGAGAGACGACAACTAAATGACACACGTTTTTCGAGCCACTACGGAACCCGGAGCTAATTAACACCCGAAATAATTAACTGCGCGATGTATTCGAGCGGCGACGGCAAAAACTATCCAGCATCCAAATTTCACTCGCCGCATTTTGAAAATCTTTACTTATCTTTATACAGATTCCTCACTATTGAACAACCAAATGCATTAATAAACAAATATAGACAGACTGTATTAAACCTTATTTTATAGATCCAAAGTTTGTTTTTATATGAGGCTGATTGACTGTAAGATGTTTCGTAAAATTTAAGCTGGAGTGTTTCAAGATGAATCCAAAGATTGTTTTCGTATTATGTGATTTGGAACCCATTAAGAATAAAATGAAATTATAACGGTGAGATCTGAATTGGTATTTAAAAGTTCTGAGAAATATACAATTTAGAAGTTAGTGATAAGCATCAGACCCCCAATCAATTTGGATCGAAGGTCCATTTGGTGGGTAGTTAAAATTTACGGGCATTAATGTTGTGTTCTGGATCAAGACGACAGTTCTCTCGATCTAACTAATTAGCCGACGATAGGCCGAGCTACCTAAGAACCTATCAACCCACATTCATATCCATGATAGCCTTAGAAAAAACCAGAAGATTCCTAAGCAAAAATCAAACACTCGTATACAAATAATAATAGTCATATATGTTGAGCTCATTATCATTCATTTCTCTGAGTCGGCTTCTAGTCTAACCAGATGCAACTCAATATCACTATTTTACGTATAAATACGATAACATGGTCATCATCGGAACTATTTCAACGTACAGCCGGAGTTAAGGCTGTATCCCGAATAGAAAGTAGCCGGCTGCGTCATGCTGAAACCAAAAGTGGTACCACTGGTACAGTCGATGTCAAATCGAAGCTTGTTCTTGAGATTAATTCATTTAGCCCTGCATTGGGACATAGTCTTCCAGTATGGAGAGTTAAAGAAACCATCGAGAGCCATCCAATAAACGAAGTTAGGCAAGAAACAAATAATACTTACATAAAAGTCAAACTGTGTAGTAATATACTGCCATTTACTCACTTTAATATATTACCTATTTGGTCTTAAAATGTGAAAATTTATAATCATAGTGTGAACAAAGGAAAAGCAAATACTCTGTTGCAGTATGAAATCACACACAGAGAAAATCAGGACGTCAAATTAAATTAAAAACTGAGATTTTTCTTTGTTTTTCCTTGGCCATTTCTTACGTCATCTACATAATCTACTTTCCTGCGCGTGTCCCTTTTCGGAATATTTTGCATACACATTTATAATTACCGCATTCAATTAAGATAGTTATAGCCCAAACCTTGTACATGCAATCAGGACAATTATGTTGTATCATTTCATAAAGATGACTAAAATGTTAGAAATGTATAATCATTGTCACTTGAGCACGTACCATTACCTATATAATTTGAATAAGTTTATAAAAGTGAAAGAGAGACAACATACTGTAGACCACAAGACACAAGTATGCTAAGTAACAACAGTAGTTCTCAAAGATATCAATATTGGTTATTTTACAAAAGTTTTGAATGCTGTAAATGGTCTGATAGCTTCACTCTTAATGCAATTGAGGATGTGACGTTTTAGAACTGACTTTTAGATCTCTGCCATTGGTACGCCACTATCAGTATTACTGTTCTTGCAATTGAAAAACCGGTGCATCCGGTAGTGGCTAAGAGGCTGGCTAGACCAATCTAATAGAAAATTTAGGTATTATATCAAGCCTGCCCGGTGCTCTGGTTAATGTCTCCTTTCGATAGACAGAAGCATCATCACAACTCAAATCCATAATGTTACTTTTCAGGTTCAGAACTTTACGTTTAAATATAAAATGGCGACATTAACCCACCTGTCTCCACTTTGAGCTGACCCGATCCAACAACTGAGTCGCAGCAAGACCAAAAAATTTAAAATTGTAATATCAACCGGTAAATATTTGAAATTTAATAAACCCGACTCGAACGCTTATACTTTTTAATTTTATATCTTTGCTGGCCTTCGATCCGGTGTCCGAATGAATTCATCGATTGTTTTTATCGGGCACCTTTTTTGGTGAAATTTTATCTTTTTTGGATAACGGCACTTCGGGTTGGGAGTTGTGGTGGTCTGGTAAATTTTATATCGTATTCGTATGTAACTAGTTCGTTTGTGGTATCGCTGTTTAGTAATAGTCTATAAACAGTATAAGGTCTGTGTCTATCCGACCTATCTTTAGTTCAAATGTATGTAACGATAATACCAACGAAAGAACGACCTAATACCAATAAGTCAAACGTCACGGAACTATTTAGGACATTGTTTTTATCAAAGCTTATCTTTAGTAAAACAGAAACGGTGAATAAGAATTTAAATTCCTTCAATCACTCAATACTAAGAGAAACCTGGAACTCTTGACTAACAGAACCAATGGGACAGGAAACAGAGGAATAACACGGAGGCAAGAAGCATTAATTAAGCTCCAAATTATCTCAAAACTATATCAAATTTAAAAGATTTTTTGATTACACGAAAAACGCTACTCTTAAAGGAAACTTTACTCAAGTTGCCGAGTACTTAGTGCACACGTGCTGGCTCGTCTTCAGGTTAAAATTAGATGAACGGCGGCGAGGGGGTTAGGAGGGAGAGGTGAGGCGAACCACCTTTTTATAGAAGCTCCTACAGAACCACTGTCTGGTATACACACTACAAGTCACAAATAAATCCACAGAATACTCAGTCTTGAAACCGCGCGATAAGCATATACGATATGAGAATCAGTTGGTGTTTGATATTTGATTCGTTCATCGTCCATGTGCTTGTTGTCTATGAGATAAACCTTCTGTATATTTTTATTCTGTGGCATATTCAAATGACGTATCAGCCGCTAACGAGGTAGTTCGATTTTTTTAAACGCAAGATGTTTGGTTTCGCGCTTCGCCGGGCCAGTGTTGTGATCAATTATCGTTGGTAAATTAAAAATAGATGGTGGCTTCGTCAAAATATGTTTGAATGTATCTGTTACTGAATTTTAGTTTATCTAAATTATGCTGTCATATTACATCCATATTATTTCTTAATTTTGGTAGGAGACTTTAGTGTTTCTGGAGACATGGGTACTTATTGAAATATTCATATACGAAGCCAGATGCAAATGCAAGAATTTACGAACTTCGTTCGAAGTTCCAGCATTATTCTTGATACAAGCCACACAATTACTTGCAATGCTTGCCAATTTACAGAAAAACAATAAATCGATTTGAATATCGAACCACACTTGGGGTGATATTCTCGTCGCGCGCACATACCTCACAACCATAGACAAATATCGCTTTTTAAGAAATCCGTGAAAATTAACCTCATGGGAACCGCCAATCAGGTGTGCGCGAACGGAATAAAAATGGCAGATTTTTACATGATTCTCCAGTAAAACTGACGAGAGACGTGGCCGGTTTGCTGCATCGTTGCCGCTTGAATACAAAATACATTATAAGTGCACAATATTTGCATTTTGAATTACGCGCTTGAGGCTTGGCGCCTTAAAACTGTAGGTTGCGTGGTACGCTAACGCTATTGGCTGGGTTCGATATAATTAGTTTTGCCTTGGTAAAAGGTGCATTTCGAAATTGTTACAGCCGTCTTTTATAATTTAAATATGTATCAGATATTTAGATCTAACATTGTCAGGACACCGAAGCTTAATTCAATATTCTACTCATCTCTAAAAATAACTAAAATATTTACAATGGACAGGCAAAATATTGGCATCTCTCAATATTTATTCGAATACAAGCAAAAATCCAGAATAATTTACAATTTAACATTCAACCACTGCAACCTCCTTTACATCTATGTACTAATAAAGCAGTCGGCGTCAATGTCAATAGCACTGAATATATTTGAATTGGCAACATCGAGTTATCACATTCCATCGGAATAGCGGCATAAAGAGGCAAATTAAAAAAAAACACGCACCAAGATATTCATCTGATCGGTTTATTATGTGGTAGGCGTGACGTGCATTGGTGGTCCGGCCACTTAAAGTTTAAATAAATAGATTGATTATTTGTTAAATTCTGACTAGAGTTGGTAGTTAGGAGCTGAAAGCAATTAAGCTGGAAAAGCCATATGACCATATTAAATATAAAAATTAAGATGTTTTTGAATGACGGCAAAGTCAAGGGGCAAATTCCCGGGCAATTTCCGGAGTTTATTAGCTGTGACTTAAACGTGAGTTATTAAGAACTTGAGCACTGGTTCTTGTATCTTATGATCCACAGTCAGAAACATCCACTATGATTTTGTATTTCAAGTCAAATTTTTATTTTGACTTATCACCGTTTTCGTCAGATTGCAATTGTCTATGAAGAAACAAATATGTAGTTGCTTTTCAGATAAATTCAGGACAATCTCTCTCCGCGTATTATTACGATATTTCTTTGTACCTGAGATAATACTGCAAGATATTAAGCTGATTTCAGTTTCTCACGAGTCTTCCAACTGCTGTAAATGGATTAACCAAGAATAGGCTATATTTTATGAATATTGAAGAACAGGCAATATTCCTAGTAAAGAACAGGCAATCCCTTATGTTCTTCCTAATTTGTTTAAAAATAACATATTTAGTATTAGTATTAGTAATAGTTTTCCGAAGTAAAGAACGCTTACCTAATCTAAAGCAGTTTCGATGCTGAAATTCATCGAAATCCATTCATCAGTCATGCGTGATTGAGTACCACAAATCCATCCAGGATTCATAAATGTATTATTTTATGATGATCGAATTGCGGTATTGTTGACGAAAAGACGTTGCGAAGCCGCTCGCTGAACGCTGCTCAAGACAAAAGTCTTTAACCAGTGTGTGTTACCAGCGATGACATATGGAACAGATACGTGGTCACTCACAATGGGCCTCATAAGAAAGCTCAAGGTCACTCAGCGAGCTATGGAGAGACCTATGCTTGGTATTTCTCCACGAGATTGGATCAGAAATGAGGAGATCCGTAGAAGAACTAAAATTGTCGACATAACTGAAAGGATTAGTAAACTAAAGTGGCAATGGGCGGGGCACATTCCTCGTAGAACTGATGGCAGGTGGGGCACAAAAGTTCTCGAATGGAGACCGCGCACCGGAAAGCGCAGCGTGGGACGACCTCCAACGAGGTGGACAGACGACCTGGTGAAGGTCGCTGAGAGTCGTGGGATGAGAGCGGCATGCGACCGCTCGTTGTGGAAATCTAAGGGGGAGGCCTTTTTTCAGCAGTGGACGTCCCGTGGCTGATATGATAATGATGATGAATGATCGGATGTCGTTCTTGGCAACTTCTTCATTACGTGTATAAAACTTGAACACTTCCACATCATAGTTCTTGGCATTGCCTTTGGATTTCTTAGAGGCTAATGGCATGGGAGTTCACTTGTATACTGAAAGCAGTTCCCCGTTAAATATGTGATCCTCCTGCGCTCAATATATTGCGGCCTATGGAGAGTGCTCAAATAACAATAGATGATAATCATCATATCGGCCATTTATACGTCCACTGGTGAACAAAGGCCTCCCCCACAGATTTCCGCGACTATATCATCAGTTTGCGGGGAATTTGCCAATACTCACCACGCTTGGCAGGCGGGTTGGTGAGCGCAGTATGGCTACCGTTTCACAGAAGGGACGCTGCTGCCCGTCCCTCTGGTTTAGATTCCCTTTAGTCGCCTTTTACGACATCCATGGTATGAAATGGAGTGGTGCTATATTCTTAATCCGTACACCACACGGACTTATTACTTAATAGATGATAATATATATATGTTAACCAAAAAAAAGTTTAACCGTTGTTTCTTCAACACTACCTAAATCCAATATTGTAACACAGCACACTACGAAAATACCGACTTACGCCAATTACTACGAACTCAAAATGGACCACAGCATTTCTCACGGAGGTACCCTAAAAATTCACACGAGTGGTTCCGTACGGATTAAGTTTATTTACCACGTGCAGCTTAGTTAAGCAGATAGGTTGCGCATGCGCGCCGCGTCTGTTCCGCGCGAGATTTCGATCGAATCGTGCGCAGCATTCGGGCACATACAGGGCTGAGACTTGCTAGATAGACTAGATTTTACTTGTTTGATCTGGAGTTTTAGGCCATTGTTAATGTTTATAGTTGAGTGGATGGATTAGTGGGATGGACTCAGTAGAGAAATATAGTAACCATTTTTCTCCGCCAATTTAATTATTTTTAAGTTACAAATCTTACTCAAAATTCCTTATTAAACATTAATTTACACGTGGTAGTATTCATTGACCTAAATGTAATTTTTGGTTCCAGACACATTTTCCCCGCGTGACAACCCTAATCGAAACATGCTGCGTGCGCGCACCTTGCCTATACTAAATACATAATGGATAAATTTTACTTTGAACCGCATTCGCTTCCATTCTCATGTCGTTTCTTGAATATTTGACTAATGAAAGTGTCAAACTTGTATTTTATTTGCATATCTTCATGCGTTTGTTACGACGACGTCGGGCTAAAGTACCTATATATTTTATTTATTTCGCTTCGTGTATAATTGGTTTCGTGTTTGAACTCTACTCGTTTTGAATTAAATTTAATATTTGAGACCAAACCCATTAGGTGCCTATATAATTGAAGACACATTCAAAACATTTTTTTACAAATCGAACATATTTATATTATGTGCATAATTTATCCGAAGTTTATAACGGAAATAATAGACAAGCAAAACAAGTCACCGCCCTCTTGCAAAATAAAGAACTTAATTACACACGAAGAGAAGTTCGACCGAACACTCTTACTAATCGCGTTACAGTCTTATTTGGGGACATACGGACGAACAATGGCCACTAAACAGGTTCAAATCGCAGCTTCGTGTACGAGACAAGCATGTAATTAAAATACAAATATACTATTTGCTAGTAAACCCACTCTTATTTACTGCGACATAAGACATATTTTAGAAGCTCTAGATTTGTGGATGAAATTATAAGTTGGTCAGTAAAGATATCGCTATATCGCATCGTGTAGTGTATCTTAGTTTTTAATAGTTTTTCAAAAGGAGATCCCATTTTATTACACTCACATGTGTCAGTTAATTGTCGAGTTTTTACCAATCCTTTGGCTGGGATTCACTTCGTCATTATTTTTATAGCTTCATCTTGGCCATCGTCAACCGCGCTGATAAAGAAGTGAAATGTATGCAAAATTAATTGAGTAGTATTTCGGTGAAGCTAGTGAAAAAATACGCACCTACTTTTTGTAGAATATAAAATATATCAGTAGTTTAAAATATATATAATCATACCTCTTATACTATTTGAATAAAATACGACGTCACTACTCCATTTGTACAGCAAATATGTTTCGCCATCTATGCCTCAGCATCTTCTAATCATATATTACAATCTATAGATTCTATACCTACATCCGTTGCAAAATCAGCAAATCATGAACTAGAATTATTTTAGATTTATTGATACGAAACGCAAATTGTATAGGCAGATCTTTCGACCAAGCAGATAATTAATTGCATTTTGTTCCCTCAAAATCATTTAGAACTAAGTAGCTGATAATTCTTCCGTTACTTTCCTTACATCAAAAAACTTGTCACTAACAAGCCACCTTGGCTCCATGATAGATCTTCGTGATATAAATTTCATTTCTAATTAGCTTCAAGTTTCCTCAAGTATCCCGGTTCAAAGAAGCGCTGTGAGTGCGCCAGCGCTGTGTCCCCATCTGTCACACGTCACAGCTACACCTACCGACTGCGCGTGCGACAGCTAATTATAGCCGCCATGCTAATTAATTGGGAGATGGCTGGTCATGGACGTTTTTTGGAAACACCGTCAGTCCACGGAATTGCGGGAATTGAAAATATTTTTTAAGTCTGGCGATTAGAATGGCAATTGTGCTGTTGTCGAAAGTCTAAACGCTTTGACTAATAACACTCCACGTGAACTATACACATGTACATCGTGTGCTAAATGGATGATCTAACATTTGGAATGAGTTACGAACCTTCTCTTAACAAGACAGATTCAACAGGTGTCTGACGAACAGGTTGCTTGTATAGAATCGACGTGATGTTGATAGTAAAGATAATCTTCGAAATGTTTATACTCGTACTATAAAGTTACTAGCTTGTCAGACTTCCAAAAAGGAAACAATATATAAAGAGCTCGTCTCAGGACCACCGTGATCATATTTAATTAGCAACACTCTCATTTAAAGTTGACGGCTCAAATCGTTACTGAAATATACGCAAACATTTTTGAGATATTTTTTCTCACATCTTGTGTAACGTTCAGATTGATAGTCTTAACCGAACAAGTTTTGGTAATAATCAAAACATATTACTTCCTTTACTGATATTTCATCTTTTTATCGTCCGTTCTCGACGCCGGACGACATTTTAAAAGAATTATGACGATTTAATTTTGTTATTTTCTTACTCTGTAATATACTGTTGACGATAATTAATAATTAAACACAACAATAAAAGTACATTGAACTGTCATACTTCAAATTGCAATTTGCGTGAAATGTTCTAAATCCCAACAGATAAATAGACACGTCATCATTATACGACGGTCGATGATATACTGCGGTGCGGACGGTGACAACCTGCGAGCGAACGGGATAAAACATACGATAAATCAACACGCGGGAAAGGGATAGATCATAATACGTGAGATATAAAAACTGCGGACGTTGATTTCATAATTTATTTGTTACACATTTGTCGTTCCGTGAAGATCGAGAGATACATGAGCTTTTTGTGGGCGACAGGGAAATGCGCATCAGATGTGATTTGAGTAATAATTTATAGTGTTTGTACAGCGGACGTCACTTACGACTTTAACAAGACACTTTCATACATAGATAACGAGGCGAAATGAAGAATCTTAAACGCGATAGTGAAATTCAAAATATCCCTCCATATTAAATTTAGCAGGTGCAATGAAAATTTGGGTTGGGCGTTCTTATTTAGAAACTGATTACATACGGAGGGCACGTTACTTTTTTAAAATTAGCTTTATTGATAGTCACTAGCTTTCAGAACTTTCCGACAGCAGGACAACTCTTACCAGCTATTTCGAAAATCAATCGTGCGTATATTAGCAGGAGTTCTGGAACGCGCCAACTGGCTGTCGGGTGCGACGCGGCGGCCATATTTCAAACACGTCTGAGATATATACAGGCGTTTTATCAATGCATCGTCGCACTGATTCCGATGATATATATCTAATTATTAGTGTTGTTAATGACATTTTCACGGCACATTCCCCCATGTCTTTGAGATCATTTGTTTGATTAAATAAAACGTATTGTTTCTTCTATTGTTTGAGGGTTACAGATGGTTGGTCGTGGTGTATTAATGCCCTCCGTTCACTGTCTTAGTAAGTATCGAAGAAAGATAGTTATTTTATTTTTGAAGACGTGTGAAATAGTTTTTAAATCGTGTCATGGACTTTGTGCCTTGAACGATTTAGCAGATGCCAATGGGTGGCCTATGATAAATTTTGTACATGTTGTACAGCATAATAAAAATAGTAACAGTCTAGATTGCAATACAGGAGATTTTGTAAATTCCTACAACAACCTGACATTGTGTAGCAAAGAATGTCATCTACCTAGAATTTAGGAAAACGAAACCTTCGTAGACCAGGCCAGACTTTCACTACTATCCTATTTGTCATGATCAAGATCACATGTAGTCACAAATCAAAATCTAAAACAACCAACCAGACAGATTCCAAGCTCTTAAAATTTCAAACTAAAAGTTGAACGTCCTACAGATTCATCGGAATGATTCTGACAGTTTACGTTGCGGCCCAAGCCAGGGATAAAATATAGCTCATGTTCAGACGGCACCGTAGCGAGGGGGACGGCACCGACGGCCGGAGGACGAGGGGGGACGGGGGAAGACGTCCGCAAATAGCGACCATCTCTGCCGAGCAAAACAATACTGGTATAATATTATGGTACAGTACGCACAGCGAGATTTGTGCGGTTTTAAGAATCTCGAGTGGTATGCGGATAATTACGAGAAATATGACGTCATTTAACGTTAGAATACTCGACTATGAAGTTAAGGGTCGATTCGATAATCATGACCAAGTCGTTATAAAATATATCCACAGCCAGAGAAAATTTTGACAAAATGTTGATGCAAGAGCTAATGAATATCTAATTATTTTAAAGACAAGTCGGGACAAAGAAACGCTAGTCTCTGTTCACTCAGCCAACACTTTATATATAATAACATGAGCGTACAAGCAAGACAGACGGACGAGCGACAGCCGCGAGACGGACTATAAATAAATAATGCGCCAACATTTTATTATTATCATAGCATGGCACGTGCGGGGACATTCTTGAGACGAAACTGGCAGCTTATAACGAACTGAAATAAACAGTAACGCTGGCTAGAACAGCTATACGTACAAAACTACAAATATTGCGTCAGCACGTGAAAAAACGAGTAGATGACGACATAAAACGTCCATGACGTGTGAATCATTTCTTTTGATTATCAAAAAAGAAATAACAGTATTTTCGATGTGAGAAATATGTTCTGGTTTGCCAGAATTAAGGTCTTTGCCATGCTTCTCAGGCCTCGGTCAATTTCATGGCAAGAGGTGGGAAAAAACAAATTCTTTAAATACATTTTTAATTTACTAGCTGTTATTTGATCGGTTCGAATATCAATCACAAGTAAAACTAGTTTTTGAATGAGAAAGTATCTTTTTTATATACCACTTTTTTTGTAACGTGCGCTACCGACCTCTTTTTGATGATGTTGCCAGAACGAAAGAAGTTTTTACTGATTTAAGCCACACTGTTTACTGTGATTCGCCAAAAATGCGTGTCACTTGTAAGCAATTGACATGCACGGCTGGCATGTGTTATTTTGTGTATTGCCAAGTTACCTCATGTAACAATTTCTTGTCTAACTACCAGGATTTTACGCATTTTGAATACCAACAGTTTTCAGCCTTTATTAAACCAAATTTCTGCGATAAACCACACATTTTCTGGTTGATCACGATTTAATTACTCATCAATAGTATTTTAAGTGTAATAAAAAGGCCGAAACACACGTTATATGTCGTTTCGCTGGTTAATGCCATAAGAGCCGTAGCTAAACACATCAATCATAAAATGTTATTGCCGCTACGAACAATTCTCAATTAGAACTGGAAGCGAGGGAGAACTACTGTGGCTTTTACAGAAATGGTGGATAGTTTTAACTAAATGTTACTAGATTATTGAATTTTTTAGACATAAACATCAAATTGTGAACAATCCATTGCTACTGAGTAAAATGTTTGCTCTTTTATATTACTATAACAAAAACACAAGTTAAAACGAATTCGTTGAAATGCACAGAACAGTTTTTTGGTGAAAGATAGAATCTTGCATCGTTATACGAAGCTAATGGGAAAATAAATATAGAATTTGGGTGGTGAGCTAGCCCTTAATATTTGGAAATAAGAATCAATTTTTAAAATTCCATATTGTCCATATTCATGGTGATGTTAATCATTTGATTAATGACTTCAAACTTGAGTTTGATAATTTTATTGCAAGGACTGAAGTTCTGCTTGATGCTGACAAGATTATCTAGAATGTTTATCTAAAATCTGTTTTCTGTTGTAGTTGGAAAACCATTCAATTTCTTACATTGTAGTAGTGGAACCAACCCCGTTAGGATATTTGAAATCCGCGTTCGGAAGCGTTCGCATTATTAGTTCTATTTGCGAATACCCTAGCGGTAGTCGCCTCATTGATTATTATTTTAACGGACAATTAAAATTTGATGGCTTCCACTTCGTTCATCTTCGACTTGCTTCGTATTAACTATCTGTGTGTGCCCGAACGTATTCACATTCCAAATTAAAATAAGACTTTACATGTCATTCGGTAGGGTTCAAATTTGATTGACATAACACAGTCGTAAGACATTCTTCGTTTAAAACCGCTACATATGAGTGTCGAGACTAACCGTCAATAAAAATAGTCGTAAAATTTTCAGCATATTCTGGTACGATACACCTTCGGGCTCGTCCATAAGGTTTATATTTGCGTGGTGTGTTAACAAATTCAATACCGCACTAAGAAACGTGTGAATAAAAATCGTACGTACGCGCATTCGTTAAGAATTGACACTTATTAAGGGGGTATAATTATTTTAATTGATATGACGACATCACTCTATTTAGTGTTGTTGACCATTTAAGTGCAGGACAGCGTTTGATTTAGAATTCCTTTCTCGACATCTTGATTGACTTTGTTTATTTAATTTTTTTTGCTCATTATCATTGAGTGTTTGATGTAATGATACCTTTTTGTGGTTTCTTTCTTGGGCAGCACCGGTTTTAGACTTTAGATAGTTATGATAGCAGGGTAGGTTTTAACTGACTGCATTGCTTCATATTTATCAGGCTTATATTATGCGTAGGCATATGTCTTTACTATGTACATATTTACAACTTTGTAGGTTATTAACTGGCTTTATTAGCAAGAAAACTGGACGATAATATCAGGCAGTGCGTATTAAGGTGCTCTGAACTATAAAGGGTTCAAAATACCTTTGTAATCGCTCATCAATCCAAACCAGTCGCCATTTAATCACGGAACGATCATTCACAATTAAGCCCAACGATACATTTTAATGAAAACTAATCCAGTTGTCCACGTTTATAACAGTTTTTTAGTATATCACATTGTATGCAACCGTTCCAAATTCAAATTGCTCGATTCGATGCCGAACGGGCCAGAAGAGCGGCCGCCGAGCGCGTGACCAATCGCTAATTAGGAAATGTGCTCGGATGTGTTCGGAAGCCGATCGGCGTTCTATAATTGAACTTTTAATTTCGAAATTTTTGATTACACGAATACTATTTCCACTTCTGGTGTTACTGTGTCGGCTTTTATGGTTCTGAGTTCATTTGTGGAATACTAGTGAATTTGCGCGAATTCACTCATCCAATTTTTTTTTGTTGACGATAGTATTTCGAATCAAGTACAATTAAATTACCTACTTACTGATAAATATAACAGAACCACTCTAGACAACAAACAAACATGCTGATTTTTCACATCGATAATAATTATAATTTCATCCAGGAAAATCAAATTGGTGTCATTATCGTCAGCCTATATCGGTCCATTGCTGGACATAGGCCTCTCCCAGCTTACGATGGTTTCATCGTTTCAGCCAAATAAAGTCCACTGCTGGACACAAGGCTCCCCCAAAGTTTGCCACAGCGACCGGTCTTGGTGTGTTGTGTGCTCATGGGGGTTTTGCCATAATCGCCACGCTTGGCAGGCGGGTTGGCGATCGCAGTTGAGTTGTTAATATACTCGAAGGACGCTGCTGCCCATCCTACGGTTAATCTCATAGTCGCCTTTTAAGACGCCCACGGGATGAAATGGGTTGGTGCTATTCGTAAACGGCACCACACGGCTAATGGTTGGATGGTTTCATATATAAGGTAAACTGTAAATACGAAGTTCTGATTTCTTTGTAAAACTACTTTTTCTTTACGATTTTTGGAATCAGGATTGAATCATTTTCCCATATAAGTTTACTAATCAGCGAGCCTAGCACGTATAGGAAACAAATATTTCCCTTAGTCCAAAATCCCTAGCAAAATAAACGAGTATTTCGATGACAAAAATTCACAGCTATGTTCAAGTATTTTTTTAAAGGAGATTCAATTGGTTTTCCAAAAGCTTATGCAGTCGCACTTTCAAACATACAGACAGCTCACAATTTCATGCATACACATTTATATCTATGAGAATTAAGACAAGCAGTCGCCTAACTGTTATTATATTGAGTTCAAAACAAAATTGGATTCTACATTCCTGCAATATTCTCACACATTTCTTTCAAACGTAATTAATAACACATCTGTGTCATTTTTTTCATCTATGAAGGTATAAATGTGTTGGTAGATAGAAATTAATCTCCAGAACATAAGTTTGGGTTGTTGTGGTTGGAAAAAAGTATCATGTCTTCCATATTATAGATCCGCATAGGGATTTTGAGTATATCCTCCTTTTTGGAAGGCCTAAGTGTATGTACTTATCTATTTATTATATCATTTGCCTGGTGGTAAGTAGAAACTTGAAACACTCGTAAGGCGGCTACAAGTGCGCGTGCGCAGCGTGAGATGGTGGCACTGCGGAACTGACGTCCAGGCACGCTGTTGCTGTCGGGTGATGCTAGTGACTCCGAGGAATTCTTAGACCCCGGTAAACTTACGCCTGCCCATAGCAATTGCAATGCTACCCATAGTCCTGCATGGCACCGCACCGTTTCTCCTCGAGTCATTAGTTATTTAGTCTTTTCAAATTCGTTAGCTGTTCCTACCCTGCACTTCTGCATTGTAGCACTTCCTCACCTAACTGTAGTACTGCGCAAGTTGAGTAGTGCACATGGAACTCTTCTACCAATACAAAGACTTAAGGTGACTAAGGGCTTGGTACTCTAGTACCGGTCAGACTTCTTGGTACAAAATGCTGACCACTAAGAAAAGTCATGTGATTTTTTAAATTTAATACATGGAAAATGGTTTCACACAAAAGATAATTCGCTCATACAGAGAGAGATTATCGGGTGCATTAGAATTGAATCTTAGAAAATAACGTATGAGAAAATAAAGTTGAGCATTCATTCAAAAGTATCTATTTTAATTGATCCTGGTACCAGCTCTCCCGATAGCACGCATCCCTACATCATACATTTGGAAGAGGCTTCGCCGGATAAAATCCAGGGCTGCTGGAGAATTGAGGATTTGCAATAAAGAATTCGTGGTGACGGAATTACGACAGAGCTTCTGAAAGCGGGTGGAACACCGGTACTTAAAGTCCTTCAGAAGCAGAAGCTATTCAATTCCTTACTCTAGGGCACAAGGTTTTTCTGTTAGAAGATTTTCAGTAGTTGTCCTTGAAAGAACAAAATTCACTTATTGTGATTCGAAATGTGAGTGTTCAACATTCTTTGTCTACCAGGGGGTAGAAAGACAGAAGAAAACAGGCATGAAGTTATACAATACACAGTTTCTTTTTTAATAATAAATTGTTTGTCAACTAAAATTGGGAAAATATAGGCAGTAAGGTTATAAGCAATTTAATAATCTATTAACCCAGTTATAACACTTTTGAACACGTTTTAGACTTGCTTGCTTGATCTAAATTATATTTTTATGGAATCGTTAAATATATGTACAAAGATATCTTCCGTGTGGGGGGCAGCTGCGAATGGCACCACCCATATTATCCCGTGGGTGTCGTAAAAAGCGACTATGGGACTAGCCGGAGGATGGGCAGCACGTCCTTCGAGTATATTAACAACTCAACTGCGATTGCCAACCCGCTTGCCCGCGTGGCGATTATGGCAAAACCCCTAATGAGCACACCACAACACGACACACCCAGAACGGTCATTGTGGCAATCTTTGGGGGAGGCCTGTGTCCAGCAGGGGACTTTATTCAGCTGAAATGACGATGATGACGATCAGATTTCTTCGGGCTTTTTTTTCATAATATTGTATTTTTTATGTGTCCCTGGTTTATGTCTTGTCTTTGTGTAGTAATCAAATCAATCTTTCTCTTTCTAGATTCAATTACAAATTTTCTCGCAACGGTACATCCATTTCTCTGTATGTACCATTTCGCCTCCTCTCGGAAACTCATGTCCCCTAAGATTGGGGGCGGAAATCCAAGCGGTTTGCAACAAATCGCGCAGCAGGGATCCTGCCAGCTCCCCGTTGTCACGGCGTGATGGCCAGGGTAGGGGACGTTTTTGTGACCGGGGATGTTTAGGTACAATTTCCGGTGTGTTTCTTGTATTTAGTTATCGGTATACTTGAGTTACGTGGTCTTGTGTATGTTCGCCTCCCCAAATTTTACTGTGCTTGACGTGAATTCGAATAATGCTGGTTTTTATATTTTATCTACCGTTATTGGTTACAAGTACGACTCGTACATTCGTTAAGAGAGGCGTAGTATCCGTAAGTAGATTCTTCAGGGCTTTTAGTAAAGTTTGTATTACTATCGATTGCATATACTATCATCGGTCAACCAAATTGTTCGTGTTTTCTACAACCAATGTCTCGTCGTACCAGCCGAAGGACGTCCACTGCACAACGATTGGGTCACAGTTTTTGAAGGTATTTGCCAGTACTCACCACGCTGGCAGGCAGGTCGATGAGCGCAGAATGGTTGCCGTTTCACAGAAGAAACGCTGCTGCCCATCCTTCTGTTTTAGAGTCCGTAGAGTTAGTCGCCTTTTGCGACATCCACGGGAGAAGATGGATTAGTGCTATATTCTTAATCCGGACACCACACGAATTACGGATGGACACACAGTAACCAGGTAAATTATCATCGTATATTATAGTGTTCATCATTATTAAATGTGTTACATCCAGATGTGTAATTTTCAACTACGAAATAAAATATTTGAGCGCGTGCAATTCTATCAGTCACCGAGACAAAAGTAAAAATCTTTGTTTCAGAACGCAGACTATATGCATGGAACCCATCGCTTATGTTCTATATGCACCCATACCTTTTATGCTCGTGCATGCGCCCACACAACGTTACACATATGACGTTGCACTCAAACTTGTCCTTGAATATCACTGGCCATCGCCCATAGTAAACCAGGCCCACTACGACAGGTCGACGGACAAGAGCGATAATATAATGAAAAGACTGCCAGAAATACACAAATAACTAGAAACACTTTAATATAAAAAATGGTAGTGGGAATTCGAAGATATTTGCATGTAAAGATACGGATTATGAGGTGATAAGGTCCACAATATTTTGCAAGACAACAAGGGTAGATAATGCTAGTGAAAGCCGAGTACGAATAAATAAATTTCACTTTTTAGAACTAAAGTTGCTGTTGTGAAATGTTATATTTATTTATCTTCATTTTCATAATAATAAACGTTTGATTTGATTTGGCATTTAGTCTTTTAGCTAATGACAAAATATATAAATACTCGCGAAAGTGTCTTACGACCTTACCAAGCTAATCCGAAATTTATGATTAACAAATTCACCTGTTTTGTATTACGATCATATTTAATCCAAAAACAGACATAACCTTAATCTGAAATCCAAAGATTTTGGATTAGATTGATTATTATTTTGGGCGTAAGAAAACAAAACTGCGCTTTATAAACCGAGACAGATCATAATGTTAATTTATAGTCGTGAATTATTTATAGTAAAATAATATAATAATATTTTGCATATGGCAACTCACTCAAATGACAATACAGTTTTAAACAATTTTCTTTTTTCAAGATCTCCATCATCCCGTCGTTTTGAGCTATTTACAAAATACGGAAAATAGACAAAAATGTAACCAATTTTTCATATACATTTCATTTTGGCCGATGTCCTTTGACTCTCATTGCGCTCAAAGTAGTTTCACTTTTAAAATGTTTCTTTTTTGTTATTGCCCAAGCTATTGGATCCCAATGCTTAGTCATTAAGCATTAAGGATATGATGTTAGCATTATACCTGCCTTAAATGTGAAGGGAACAAGATATCAAAATGGACCATCTACCATTTACTGTACTACTTTATTATTCACTTTATTACACACTCTACCTACGCCATTAAGTAAAACACGTCACAATATTTGCAGCCAGTAATTTATATTTTTGGGATCGAACCATATTTTACGGAATGTAATAAAATATAATGTGTATTGTAAAGCTGATTGTAAAAGCGCAGCTTTGCCCTACAGGGACAGCGTGGGCAGGAGTACAGGATGACATCACCGCGACCTTTTTGGAGCGAATTGATGAGTCCTACATGCTGTCAGTGCGGCTGCGCAGTGCATATTCATATGATGATACGGTGTTAATTTATGAATATTTTTATGCTTAGCCTCGGCTGAAGGTTTCATTTATTTTATAATAACTGATGTATGATCCCTTTATAATTTAAACCTGAACTGACCTGCTGCAGCTGGTGTAATAAGAATACTTTCCAAGCTGTTCAAAAATAACGATAGCCTGCTTTTGTTTTATAAATAAGATGTCCCAGAAATGTTATTAACTTATAATCAATATTATCTTTATCAGCTAAGCCTTTCCCGTACATGGTGTTATTAATAGATTGAGAGCACATCTGCTTTAAAAAAATATTGCCAGACGTTTGGTCGACTCGTCGCGACTTTCGCGTGACTGATGGCCGCGTTCGTTCTCGTCGCCTGTTATTTTGACAACGAATTAGCATTGCCATTCAATGATGCCAGTCTTCTGAGAAAGTTAACGGTTGACAGCGATGAGGAGGAGTACCTTTGACGCCTAAGCACCGCCTTTCTTGTAGTTTATATGTATTGTGTTACTTAAGTGTCCAAGTTCAAGTCAAAACTTCAAGTCTTCTTGAATTTTTAGTTCATGTCAATTCTTCAAAAGTCACCTAAGTCCTCCATCCAGAAAAAAAATATGTAATCCAACTATCCACAACCCTATTCTCTTCTACATCCCAACAATACAGTTCCATCGACCTCTATAATCAATTTTCCACCGACAGATTAAGACGTAGACTCCCCGTGGCCATCGAATGTACCGAAGCACAGAACACAGCGGGAATACCTATTATTGCGAAAAAATACCCAAAACGATCCCCTTTGTAATCTATATTTTGATTATATTGAAATAATTGAGGATTTGGAAGGAATTGACAAAAAATGGGTACATTTTTGAGGAAAATATCATAATGTTTTGCTAGATTTGCAAGCAGGAATAAAAGAAAAAGCAAAGAAGTAGTTCTTAACCTCGCAATGGGTTAAATGAGGTGCAAATAATGAAGGATATAGGTAAAACAATAATGTATTTAAAGCTAGATTGATAATACAGTTTTGGCGTACTACTTTAGAGTTTTATTTAAGTCGATTTAATTTGTTTCTGACGATGTTTAATTTAACCAACACATCGGTCTTTAAACAGGTAATCAACGGCAATTTTATGGTCTAAAAATGGAACTGCCACCAACACATTTTGAGGAAATTAAACACGATTCATCACCCAGCAGTTCAGACGCAGTTTCTAAATTTAATTTTAACTGAAACGAAATTTTTGCTTACGAAAAAAAGCATTACGACCTCTTTCCCTACACACAAGGAATAATATTATTCTTATAAAGGAAATAATTACGCTGAAACGCAATGATAATAAATTTCAAACAGTTTACGACTAATTTATTAATAGAAATTTTGCGAGCGATCCTTAGGACAGTCGTAAATAAGAAAATGCTGGACGACCAATAGGTGACCGTAAAATTTGCTCGCTTAACGCGATTGGTCAGCACTTGGCCAATAAAAGTGCGTTCCAGATTTGAAAGCGACGGTTTACGACCGGCAGGCGGCGTCTTTTTGCTGTTTTGGCGCCAAAATTGACAGCTCAGTCTTTAAATTCAAGTTATAGGTCAGTTTCGCTGAGATGCATTTTGCTGTTAATTAGTTAACCCGGTTCACGGGTAATTAGACTCGATTTCATTATCATCTGGTTACCAAAATAATACCAGTTTCATTGCCAGGATCTTCAAGTGTCATAATGGCAGTCAAACTTACCAAAAAGGTATCTATTTCGAAAACTAAGTGAACTGGTTGTCGTCAAAACTTAACCGATTGATGAGGTGACAGCTAAAATATTTCGCAAAATCGTCCAAACGTGCTGTTGCTCAATGTAAACGAATAATCGTTAGTTAGAACTGAAAGCTAATTTCAATCTTGTTTCCGACTTTTTGTCAACCGAAGTCGTAACTCCAATGAACATAATAAATCCCATATCTTACCAAAACTGTCTCCATTAATTAAAAAGCCTGACTTTATTTACACCGGATCCATGTCATGCCGAGTGATGCTGATATATAATGTTGTAAAACAGTCGGACTAATGAGTATGCGCTTGCGCAACCGCCGTGTACATCACAAATGCTCGGGTGCTGTTATTAATTATTAATAGATCCCATTTTATTGGTGTTTGTCGGAATATTACTGAGTTTATGTCCAGGATAAAGAGTTATAAAAACTCCGTGGACCACAACGACAGTCTAGATAAGTGCAGATTAAAGAAGTCTGATTGTTTCTTAATATATTGTTAGGATTCATTTAACTATTAGTACTACGTACTAGAGTCACCTCGCTTCATTACCATGTCCCATTCAATTGCGGTGATATGCGGCCAAAATTAATAATCAATCTAATCTGAAATCTTTGGATTTGAGATTAAGGATCTGTTTTTTGTGTCAATAGTGATGCTAATACAAAAACGGACGAAGTTCAGAATCTTAAGTCTAAAGATGTTTAGTGAAGTGCGGTGATATCGACGCAATTGGGACATCGTGATGAAGTGCGGTGTCTCCTCTAGTACGCAGTACATAATAGCCCAATGTTGGGATTCACTCGATCTTAAAGAACGGTCATAGCCCCATAAGCAGTTACAATTTTTGCGTAAACTAGGATCTTTATCCTTGTATCCATGATGTAGCGAATTGATGCTCCTAAATTTCTCGTTTTGCTTATAGTCATTGACATGTTCTAGAAACTGTACAAGATTTACTAAGTCTAAAAGCACCAGCAACATCCATGATTTCAAATGTTTATAAATTGTAAACAACCAATGATCATTTCAATTACGATCATGTGACAACGATTTTGGTAATTACGTACATCGTAAGATAACCAAGTGTTAACATTTGCCGGCCTTGTCCTTACTGGTTTCTACCTAGTGTCATTGAAAGTTAATATGGCACCTCACAATTCATGTGTTAATATGGCACCTCACAAGTCATTTGTTAATATGGCACCTCACAATTCATTTGTTTTCTTAATTTTTGACCTATCTTTGCCGATGGGAGTCCGCCATTTCCAAGCAGGTCTATTTATGTCAGAATAATTCGTACCGGAAATCTAATGCAGCGCCACAAAGCCCACATCAAGTGATAGGAGTGCATGACGGATGCGTAACGAATCGTCTCTAGTCCAAATCCCAGCTTTGTCCCTTCTCTGTCCCCTATTTTATTATTTCTGTTCATGCTCCATACATAATTCATGGCAGATCCTCATATTGCGCTGTGTCGAATTATTGTTATTTCTCGATAACCGTCATGAATAACAAGTTGTACTAATTCTGTTGCTCGTAATTGTGATTGGCTATATCTGAATTCGCTTCTTTCTTGTAATCTTATAGGATTTGTTATCAAATGCAATTCTTTAGTTATGTTACTGAAAATTTGATTGAGGTATTTTATATATACATTTCTGTAGAATCACAAGGTAAAAGTTGAGATGGGCCACTCGGCTAGTATGGAAGATGGAAATAGGAGGTCACAGAATGATGGCTTACGAACGCTAGATGGCCGAAAAGCAGTCCACCCGCCAGATGGTTAAACGAAGTTGTCAGTATAGCTGGAAACAATGGATAAGAACTGCGATAAGAACTGAGACAGGAAAATTTGGTGTAGTCAAGAGGAGACATACCCAACAGTGAGTGCAAGAGCTGATATGTTGATGATAATTGCTCTAGGAATCATAACAATATGCCTACAAATCTTTCTAACTTCTGTATATGTAAGTAAAGTAGTTGACCAAACAATACTTGGGAAACATTGCACTAATTTGATTAAGAACATAGCTTACACTTTAGGTTCTGTCTCTTCTGAGTCTCGAGTGTTTCTTTAATATTATTAGTGCTACATCAGACCTATGGGCTCCTGCGTTTTATTTTCGTATGTAATTTAAAAAGCTTTAAAAACAGTTCATTACTTCAATCCGTCTTTGATCAGTAATCCCAACCCCCAGCCGTCAATGGCATCAAAAAAGTAAATAATAAAACATCAGATTGTCAATACTTTGGTATTTTTTTAATGGCAGCTTCCCCCATGAAGATTAGAGGCACGGGTGTCGTAAAGAAACAATTTTCCGGCTTTTCCCACGCGCCGGGGGATCCCAACTGCTTAAAGAAATACGGTACATGATAAAACTGCGATATTGTTTGGGAATTTTTTCGCATAGAATATATTCTGAGATATTTTTGGTGGGTGTTGATTTGGTTACAAGATTTTTAGGTGGTATAGGCCTTTTTATTAATTTTGAAGCCAACGCTTTAACTTTCTGTGTTTCAACTAGAGCTATGATTTGATATATTTAGATAATTACATTTTTATTCGTGTGATTCTTTTTAGCTAGGCAAATGAAAATGAAATATTTAAAAAAATCGGTTTCCATTAGTATTTCTTGTTTAACTATCTGTGTAAGTCTTTCATATTGGTATTAGGTACGTCACTTTGAAAACAAACTGCCAATAATTTCAAACAGAACATTTTATTGTTTAATCCGTTCAGAAAATAAAACTATAAATTAAAATAATCACATTGACATACAAGATGGACGTACACCAATTAGCATTATAATACATTTAAGAGTTAGATTTTTAAGAAAAAATATGGTTCCCGGAAATCCGGAATACTATCTCATCATATTCTAAAAACCTAACTTAGACAAACAACTAGGGAAAATATTTAAATGTTAAAAAGAACTCATATACAGACAAAAATAACTAATATTGTTTTAGATAGAATTATTCGCCCTCAAGTTAACACTCGCGGCCGAAACCGCTCTCTTACATTAGTTAAGTATGGCTTCCAATGTTAACAATTGTGGAAAATAATAATTATATAACACAAACAAAACAATTCAGTCTCAACGCCCAAAATATTCCTTAAAATATTAAACAAATTATCGACGGAGACATCAGCTGCTACCGCCGATACAAAAACGAAAGCACAGATCCGAAATATTGAAAAGAAACGCCAAAGTTTTCACGCATTGTATAAAAATACAGCGAAACTTAATTATTATTTTTTAACTTTTAATATTAGAATCGAGAGGAGAATGGGGATAAGTGTACACATTAACTTTTAATATCAGCAACACAATGAACGCCACGATTAAATTTAATTTATTCTGTATAAGCATCTAGTTCTCTATTCATTAACGCACATACATATATTATCCGTTTATGATAATTGCTCTTATCTGTACATTTGTAATAAAACAGATGCTTAATTACAACTAAATGTACAAGATTTAAGCAAATCACACGGATATTTTTTACAACTAGCGTATACTGTGTACGTATTTTTTTACCTTTTTTTCACTAACTAAATTGTAGTTAATCGTGCTATCCCATAGTAAACGTAAAATATTTAACTATTTACGTATCATGTTTGTATTTACTAGCCAAAAACAATAACATTCTAGCAACTACCACCGTTAAATCAATTACAATAATTTAAAACTCTTAATTAATCCTTATTATCTCACTTAGGCAAGTTAAAGTTGTATTTTTACGTATACTTCGTTTTCCAATAGGTTTTTAATACATCTAATTACGTTTTAAAATCTAAGCTCCGAAACGCGATGCTAATATTTTGTATGGCATTGTATTAACTGCCTCACGACAAGAACAACGGCTCTCCAACTCATAACTTGAATGTATTATTTACTTAAAAGTATTTATTAGTATACACATATTACAATCAACGTTATACGTATGTTTTTTTCAATCGTATACATAAATTCCAGTGCAAAATAATAGTAATTTGGACATAAGCGCGTATGTCCAATCAGCATAACACTAAAGTAGGAATAATCGGAACATGTGGTCCGCGGATCTACGCGACATCAATAAAATATACAAAATGGCGTCATAATCATTTCTCATAGTGTTCAATCGCACCCGTTTTCACCCCTTCACTGTAACGTCGGTATGAAAAATAATTTGGAAATTCTCTTTGTTTTCTTTGTTATATTTTATTTACTTTTAATTGAATCGTACAGTGTAAAGAGGTTGGCCAATTGCAAAAACGAAGATTTGTTCTAAAGGAACTTAAATTAGCGCTCATTCCTTGACCTTCGAGCGTAAGCCTGAAGGTGTCGGAGCGACCGTAAGCTTGCGGCGACCATCGATACTGTGACCTGGCCATATGACCATATCTCAAGAAGCAGAACTCAAAATTGACGTTCAGTTCACAGTATCGACGGACGCAGCATTACAACAAAGGGAGGCGGGAATTTAAAACTATTTTGCGAGCACCCCCTTTTTATACTTCGTTTTTGCAATGGCCAAACTAAGAGCAGGGGTGCACGAGATAGCTCGTGGTAGAGTTGGGTGCAAGCTGGGGATCACGCCTCTGAATCAGATGGGACTTGGTGTAGGGGGTACTCACGACATCGGGGGTGGAGGCTCCGTCGTGGCTGCTGTCGGGGGCGGAGCGGGGCTCGCCGTTCGTGTCGGGCGGGCGCGCTGACTCCCGCTCGTCGATTACCAGGTCTATTGGCATCTTGCCCTTCAGGCAGCTGATGTAGCGGTGGCAGAAATTGTCGCACAGCTCATGTACCTGCGGGGAAGTATGTTGTTAGATGCTGATAATGAAGAAACCGTTGATTTTGATTCGGGACTAGAAACTATTAATATGTTTAAAACTTTGTGGTAGGTCTTTTATTGCCACGCGCTGCCGTGGGACGCTTTGGGGGATCTTTTACAGTTCTCCCGGGGGGTTGACCGCTTTACAGTCACCCTCTCCGAGATGTGCCTATAGGCGTGGCACTAGTGGGCGGCTCTAGTGTGATCATACGAGGACCTGGAGCCTCCCTTAGGTGCCGAAGATGACCGCCCCAGTGGTTCTAGCCGGTAGGAGTCCGGCATACCCCTTCGCCCTTCCTCGGGGCGAAGGAAGTTCATGAAGAATTTCCAAAAAAAAAAAGGTCTTTTATTGCAAAAGACCGGCTAGGTAGGTACCATCCCAGTGCCACATAAGTATTCGCCACCAAGCAGTAGTGGTTAAACATTACTGACTAGACATTACTGTGCTCCGGTTAAAATGGCACTGTAGTAGTGTAATTCCTGAGCATAAGAGACTACATAACTTAATGTCTCGAGGCGAAGAGCAGACTACTCTCCTGGAAGGCATTACAATTGTTATGGACAGGCAGGACCCTACCACCACAGAAGGCTGTATAAAAATTAGTATAATGTTCATCATATCGGCCATACAACGTCCACTGCTGTACAAAGGCCTCCACCATAGATTTCCACAACTGTGTCATCATATTGGGAGGAATTTTCCAGTACTCACCACGCTTGGCAGGCGGGTTGGTGAATGCAGAATTACTACTGTTTCACAGAAAGAGCGCGGCTGCCCATCCCTCTGGTTTAGTCCCTTAGTTGCCTTTTCCGACCTCCACGGGAGGAGATGGAGTGGTGCTATATTCTTAATCCGGACACCACACATTATAATGTTGCTAAAAACATATTCCTAATGAATGCAAACCTATTTCGATCCAAACATCGTCAATGTTGAAATAAATTAAATCTACGACTCGGTTTTAAAACCCTTTCATTAAAAAATATATGAAATTACTTAAACTTTTGGTGTCTAATTTAAGAGTGTCCCTTCTGCGCTACTGTAGCCATTCTGCGCTCACCATCCCATCGGCCAAGCGTGGTGAGAACTTCCAGAGAGAGCGAATTCCTCCCAAAATAATTAATCACGGCCTCTAACCGTCTATGGGCGGATCCTTTGTTCAGCAGTGGACATCTTTTGGCCAATATGATAATGACTTTAACTTTCTTATAAATAAAACGAAGACATTATCTAAACGAACCATGTTACTAGATATAGCATAATTATTTCGTATATACGGTTATAAAACATTATTCTGGATGAAAAATTATTAGTTTCCCAATGGGTGCTGTCGTTCCGCTCATCTAAACGCAAACTTTAATATCAGCATACAAAGCATAAAAGAAACACACAAAACAAAAGGAATACATTTGGAATCGACCAACTGTCACATGCGTGTAAAAACTCGAAAATGAATCGTAAAACGGAGAGAACACGATTTTTTCTACATTTCGGCCTATGGGGCACCCCGTAGGGCTTATATTAATTTTGTACGTCGGCCTTATAAATTTTCATAGCCATAATTAACTTAGAAATTAACATAGAGCAATAAAATGGGTAACGAAACTTTTAGATAGCGTTTACACGGTCCGTAATAAAATATCGGCAGGTGTAAGGGACCTTTAAAGGGCCTTCGGAATTCAAATATCTGAGTTGAAAAAATTCACCGTTGCATAGTCTAAGAGAGAGAGAGATTTTTGTATCTTTGGATCAAACCTAAGTTTGGGCAAAGTGTGATTCTGTTTTATGTCGGAAAGATCTGGTCTGAGACTTGGAGTTGTTCTATATAAATATCTGTCAACTGCCACAGTTTAAACTATAGATCTACTGCATAAAGCAAATGCACTGACAAGCTACTGCATGAAACATTGCCATAATTGATGTGTCAAATCTGAAACTGACGGCACGGTTGGTGCAGTGACTGATATAGTCGGCTGCTGCGCAACGGGTCGCGGGTTCGATTCCCGCACGGAACAAATATTTGTACGATCTGCAGGTAGTTGTTCCGGGTCTGGGTGTATTGTGTGTGGAATTTGTGTCTGTAAACGCACCCACGACACAGGAGAAATCCTAGAGTGGGGCAAAGTTCAAAAAATAAAAACATAAATGTCTGTCTGGTCTGGATTTGTGCTGTGTGCTCACTGGGAGGTTTTGCCAAAATCCCCACGCTTGGCAGGCGGGTCAGCGATCGTAGTTGAGTTATAAATGTAATCAAAGAACTCTATAGGACACCCACGGGATGAGATAGGTTACTGTTATTATTAGCCAGCACTGCACGGCCGTAATACTTCACCATATAAAGTTAAAAAAAAAACGGTTTGCACTCCGGGAGTGCCGACAGAAGTTAAACTACATGCATATATGCACACACTATAGCTGCGTTTCGTCTCGTAACGGTGAGGGACGTCCAGAGATTTTATCTCATCTAAAAATATGCGTACCGCGCTAAAAGAAGTTTTCACTTCAATAATTTGTGTTTGTAAACGCACCCACGACACAATATTGTATTTTTTTTTATTTTTTTTTTTTTTGTTTAAACGTGGCCCCACACTAGGATTTCTCCTGTGTCGTGGGTGCGTTTACAGACATAAACTCCACATACAATAACACCCAGACCCGGAACAACTACCTGCAGGTCATACAAATATTTGTTCCGTGTGGGAATCGAACCCACGACCCGGTGCGCAGCAGCCGACTGTATCGGCCACTGCACCAACCGTGCCGTTTCCGTATGTTGTCCGGATTCAGAATATGGCACCACTCCATCTCCTCCCGTGGATGTCATAAAAGGTGACTCTAAACCAGAAGGATGGGCAGCAGCGTCCTTTCGAACAGTAGCCATACTGCGCTCACCAACCCGCCTGCCAAGCCAAGTATTGGCAAATTCCGCCCAAAATGACCTTAAGGCCTTTGTTCAGCAGTGATTATGATGATGATAATGAAGCTTATTTCAAGGTTTACCTCTAGTAGGGCAAACCGCCTCATCATCATCATCAGCTTATCGCAGTCCACTGCTGGACATAGGCCTCTTCAAGTGCATGCCACTGATCGCGATCCTCGGCTACTCTCATCCAGCTACTGCCAGCCACCTTGCGCAGGTCATCACTCCACCGAGCTTGGGGGAGCAAACCCCCTACATATTGTTCATTGAGACCGGTTGCTACTGGGGCTGAATACCGTCATGTTCCAATTGGTGATCAACCATAACCCTGCCCCTCTTGTCCCTGAGGCATGACGGCCATATTATGTAAATACTATAATAATAATATGACTGTCACAGAGTTCACGATATCATAACTTTAAATAATCATCATTGGATAGTTTTGGTATAATTAATATGTCATCGCCATAGTGATGTATGTGTATGCGGGGGCTCGTTATTATTGTGTTTATAGCTTGAAACTCTGTCCACCCCGTGAGATGGTCAGTTATTTATAATTTGATGAATAGTATCAATTTAATATTTTGAGTGATTTGCAGGAGAGGGCTGATAGGAGACTGGGCGTTAAAGCGTGTGTGAGAAGACCCTTGCCCAATAGTGGACAGTGATAGACTGAACTGATTAATATTTTTGTACTGTACAAATGGAAAAACAATGAAAAAGTATTGTTCATTCCTTTATCGATTATTTCAGAGGGGCGACGTTGGCAATTTTTTTTTTATTTATAACTATTTTTGTTGACCAGTTTACAATAAAGGATGAACTTGCATATCATTAATTACATAAACTGTCAAATTCATAATCGTCCTTTATTTCTTCACAATAGGGTGAGAATCATCAGAATTTGAAAATAGACAGCAACGACGGAAGCGGAAACGGTGCTCCCCGTTGACAGTTAATTATGTTTCGGTATACTGACTTCCTAATCGACAGGTTTTTCAAAATTAAGTACTTCACATCTGACAAGAAATATTATTATATATTTTGAAGTAGCTGGGACAGGCGGTTTCATCCGCGTTTGATTTAAAAGAAATTTAAGAGTACTTCGATATTGACATAGAATATATATGTTGGATTTCAAGGGTTTTATTTTTTGCGCGGTACCCTAATTATTTTTCTAAAATAAAAGTAGCCTAAGTCCCGTCAAAATCGGCCAAGCCGTTCCGGAGATTACCCGGAACAAACAGACAGACAAAAAAATTTAAAATAGTTATATGTACCGTATATACTATCACATGCATTTAGTAAAAACATGTTATTTTGACATTATAAGCAGACACTTCAATTTTATTTATTTATATAGATTTGAGGAAGAAAGAAATCTGGAGAGGTTCTAATCCTAATAAAAAAGTCCCGGGAAAAGACGGGACGGGAAGGATGACGAAAAGCAATTACTGGATTAAAAAAATAAATTAAAAAGAAAACCATCGCAACTGTGTCCCCCAACGGCAAGGCAGAGTTGTATATTTTGATTTCGCCTTCGACGGTAACTCCCATGTTATAAGAATTTCCCATAGACTTCCGCCTAATGTCCATTGCCAGCGACAGCAATTCTTCTGGGCGGCTATTTATAGTTTCCTAATAAGAGCCCGATAACTTTAAATTACATAAAGTATAATGTTTCGTTTTGAAATAAAATTACATAAATTATAATGTTTCCGCTGTCCCATTGGATATAAATATCTACAGGAAAGTACAATGTAGTGTTGTCCTATTACATAAGACTTGCCTGTTTATGTCCAGGCATATTTTTATGGTTTGGTTTAATCGTTGCTGATACATTTTTGCTCTGAAACTTTTTTTCGTTTTTAATTACGTTGCCCCGCACTAGAATTTCTCCTGTGTCGTGGGTGCGTTTACAGACATAAATTCCACACACAATACACCCAGACCCGGAACAACTACCTGCAGATCATACAAATATTTGTTCCGTGCGGGAATCGAACCCGTGACCCGGAGCGCAGCAGCCGACTGTGTCAGCCACTGCACCAACCGTGCCGTCAACTGTTTCCTATTAATATGTAAATATTCCCCTTGCATGTAATTCAAGAAAATATTGACTCTTCTTGCCTACCATAGACTAGGGACATATTTTTCGTAGATCCAAAATCACGATCGATTTCGTCGGTCAGTAATAAGCGGCCGGATTCGACGATTTTTTTAAAGGGCCATACATTGTCTCTTATAGTCAGTTTCACTCACTGATCGGTAAACGATTGGCGAGGTTAAGCAACGGTCGCCGCGGTCCACCTATGGATTGGTGTCCGCGTAGTGGTATTTTAACTGTGCGTTTCCGTGCTTTGAAGGGCATCTAAAATCGTTGGTCCCGGTTGTTGTCATTAAACGACCGTCGTTAAGCCAAGTCGGGGCCTTTGAGTGGCTCGAACAACTTCTGGCCCAAGGTTGGGCACTAACCACACGAAAAGAAAGAAAGAAATAATCGGCACTTCCACTGTTTTACGGAAAAATATCGACCTCCGATTATTCGTTGTCTCATGGCTCACGTGACAGTTGACTCCGGTGCCTCAACCAGATGAATATAAAAAACCTAAGGCCCGTAATTTTGAGGTTAGTTTGTTTATAACAATTTGAATTTTACAATCGTTCCGTTGATGTTAATATTTACGAGTACGTTTTATTACTCGCGCGGTCAGCGTTGACGACTTTTATTTGGATAGTAAATGTTACACACTATAGTTTAATAGTCAAGCTGTAGATAGATAAGTTTTGGACGTAATATTCTTGAGGTATCTAAAGATTTTTTATGCTTATTGAGATTTATTTATTTTAAGCCAGGGTATGTACATGGAGCTAGGAAATCTTCTTTTAAAGTCCTGCTTCCATTGCGACGGATCGTATTGTTTTAAACGACTAGTCAATTGAATAAAATTCCTTTGTTACTATTTTTATGTTTAACCTAGACTATTGAACATGGTTACAACTTTGGCAACCCTATACGTTACCCCACGAATAAAGGGACCAATCTATGCCCAGTTCCTCTAAATAAAGGTTCTAGATCAGCCGTCAGCCGTTACCCAAATTTTTAGACTGGTATAAATTTTGTGGGAACACGTTGACCCCCGCCTCTAATGAGGTCCACTGCATTCCAAGATCCTAACTATGGCGGACATATTTAAATTACGTTATAACATCTGTTATACCAGCTTTATCGCAGTTCTTGATCGGTATCATGAGTAAGAAATTTTAATAAAATGTGAACACTGTGCTCATTTTTGTCATCATTAAGTTTTCGTCGTGGGTATCAGAATTATCAAACTTATAACGACTAAACAAAATACAATAATCATTGAACATTTCTATTGATAGCTCTGAATTCGGTGTAACATAAGCTAAAGCTGTCTAACGGTATTCAATATTCTTACCGAAAATTTTAAATTTGGAACTCTGGATTAAGATACCGCGCGTTTTTCAACCAACCTACTTTTTTTGGAATGAAAGGTAATACTGTGTAACGGCTCTGTCAGTCTGTCGTTTGAAAACGTAGAGATTTCGAATAAGGAATCTCAGAACGTTCGGTTTTAAAATAGACGTTTTTTGAGTTAAAACTTAATTAAGAATTACTGCAAAGATTTTTAATATAGCATTATTAATTTAGCATTTATGATGGACGTAGCAATTTTTACTGTTTATTCTCTTGCTCAATATTATTTAACGTGCAAATGTCTCAGGTTGTTAGGCAGGTGTCAATAAGATGTTGAAATAACCCGGCGACTGCCAGAAGTGTGGGCTGGAGTAGGAAGTGGGCCACGGCCATGAGAATGGGTTTGACCATTCGCTCGCTAGGGGTGTAACGTTTTGGATGACATCTAAGTTGGCATCATCCGACTGACAACATTTAGAAAAATATGATATTTAGGTACAATAATAATTTCATAAACAGCTTGTGTTACCAGAAAATACACAAAGTATAAAAATATCTAACTTATTTAGAGATTCATAAATTCAACAATTTTGATAATAAAACTAATGGCTCAAAAATCGCTGAAACTTCTAATAACCATTTGCCAAGTCGGTCAAAAACGTCACATTTTACTAAAAGGTACTTCAAATCCGCGTTTCCTCAAGCTAACGACACACCGGTGTTGGCAGACATAAACCGAGTATTTTTATAATCCACGCTTTTATTTTTATATCTATGCGTTTAACAGGCTGAATGCGCGGTTGCCATAGCTCTCAAATGTCACATTATACAATTTATTTTTAATAATGTCGTTTTTATTTTTATGTGCTGTTTACTTTTTTGTAATTGAAAGTTATATTTTATAAGAATTTAAAGAGATAATTTGAAGTTTTGACTGAGTTTTCCTCGATTTTATAACGTACTTTAATAAATTTCTATGCCAATCGAGGAAGCGCTATGCTTCTACTCTAATTATGTTGAAGAAATATCGTCGTGCGTGTTGTGAAGTTTCATGAGTGATCGTGAACATTGGTCAGTGGACAAAATTCAACAAATAGTGCCTGGCACAGATCTTGAGCGTTCGGTGAAACAATGGGGATTGATTTGACGACTGGGATACCGTAAAACAGACCCGAAATTTAATTCTGTACAGGTGAAGGCCACGGTTAACGCTTAAAATCGATGGCGGTTACTACGGTTTAAGGTTGCCTGGAAGAAGGTGCCGCTTGCGATACGGTGTCAATTGTACTCTACATTATTTACTATTACACTATATATACTCTCATTATTATATACTAAGCAATACTTTTTACTGTATCTTTTACTTACTGGTGTAAACGGACTGAAAACCAGCGTTGACCAGTGCGTGGTTTAATCACTGGGCACTGCCAACATTGCTGAGTCCGTTCCTCTTACCATACTACACAATATTATATGTATCTTTTGTATATTTTTTTTATTATTATTTTATAATTATGTGTGTGTGGTAATAAAATGTCTTTATCTTTTTTTATCTTTATATTATATATTATATTAAATAAAGACTAAAATAAATGAACAAAGAATAGGCACTGCAATCACCAATCTGCCTGCTAAAAGTGACTGTGGCAGTATTCTCTCTATGATCCATGATCATGGTAGCCAGCAGTCAATTGCCTACATTCAGCAGAGGATGTTTTACCTATCTATTGTGGCCAAGACTTAAAACACGGCAAGACGTTTCTGTACGTCTCATGAGAGGCACTCGTAAGCTCATAAGAGCATTACGTGGAAGGACATCTGTAACTTAATGCTCATGTCTAAACTTTCATCAAACGCGAATCGTACTACCACTAATTTAACTACCAATTAAACGTGTTAACTCGTAACAGTAAACAAACAGTAATAACTTAAAGTCGCCACGGTATCATATAGTAATCCAGGCACAGTATAACAGTTGTAAAAACGGGTCGGCAGTAAAACGAGGTCCCAGGTTCGAGTCCGGGCGTAAACCAACAAATCTGACCTGTCGTAAATCAGTTAAGCGCGTAGCAGATAAGATTTTATGATACGCAAACCAAATATGAAAAAAGAGGTTTACAATATGTTAGTTGTATTGCTCTGTGGTCGGGTTTGCGGACCGTGACAATTGATATCGTCATTAAAATGTAATATAGTTCATGTTTCGGTAGTATGGTGAGTTGTCCGTGAAGCACCTTAATTCGTCAAGACTTTTAAAGAGAAATCTCAAACGTTTGCTCCCCAAATTGATTCTGACAAGTTATACATGAACAAGCTAAGGAATTTCCAAATAAAACAACTATGATCAGATGATCACAGTCAAAAAAAGGGTCCAATTTTAAAATTACACGTTCACAGTCCGGATTCGGACGAATGAACACTGAACAGACTCCGTAAACGGCCGTTTTCGATATTCGAAAATTTGAAAAAAGAACGAGTCTAACAGAAGGCTGACATTACGGAGCTACATAACATAACGTAATTAGGGCACAATCAGACGGTGCGACTAAAAAAATGCTCAGAACGACGACCAATCGCGGAGCCGATAGTCCGAAAAGGACTCAACATCGGAGCGATGTCGCCGGCGGCCATATTTAAAATATTAAAATCATAAATCAAAAACGTTATACGATATTTTCAATGTAAATATAATTTCGGGGTGTTCGTTAAAGCGATCGCGTTCAAGAATTTTATAACTGACTTTCGTCTATCACTTTATATTACTCGTATAATATAGGTAGATACTTCATTACCGACTATAGATGTTCTGTCAAAAAATTCTCAATGGCTTTCAAAAGATCTTTATTCAAAACTTATTCATTTTACAATAAAGATGTAAAAAACCGAGCAATTATAGTAAAAAGGGAGTAAAAAACAGTGCACTTAACGAGATCTCATTGTACGCGAGTTGGGCCGTTGGACGTTTTTTATTTTTAATTATTATAAAAGCTCAAAAAACCACATCACCTGTGAACGGTGTGTAGTGAAGCGGAAACGGATCGAGCTAACGGCATCTTTTTTTAAATTTTATTCGACAAAAACTGTGGACTTGATAGGAACCGACATGTAGGTATGGGATATGAGCCGGAAAAAATATCTTTTAGGTCACAAAGACAGGTAAACGTTTCTGTCTGCATTTAACTGACTTCCGCTTAAGTTATATTCTCGGCTCACATTGCTTCGTTGCCAAAGCCCGCTTTCTATGCAAGGTAGCAATCGGGTCAGCCATGATAACTGGTCCTCAGATGTCGCGAACTCTTCGCCTCTGCCACTTCAAACATAAATAATATAAATAAACATACCAAAAACACCTGACGTTACATTACCCACAATAGAACGTTTGATTTTCAAAAAGTAGATCGTTTGTATATCACAAAAAGAATAAAGTTGCGGTTATTAATTTAAAAATCGATCATCCGTCTTGTTGAATTGAACGATTTCGTTCAATATCTGCGCGGGTCTCGTTGTTTTGAATTTCGAACACACATTTTTTTTTTTATTTATATTTTTACTAAAACGACCTTTATCTCGCCCTCCGGCCAGCGAGTTCCGTACAGCGATATCGCATTACACATTATCTCGTTACACCGGCCCGTATTAATGCGTACGATTTGGTTCAGCATATCTCCAAACATACCGCGACTTAGACGAATGCGGCGCCCGATATTTTATGGAATCTGCTGTGAGAGCGACCGTCGAGGTATCTCGTTTCTCGAGATCGTTCGTCTTGATATAGACGTTAGTTAAACTAGTTTTGTTGAAACGTGACCATAATATTGACAAGCTAAATTAATTCTTCGCCAAGCGACACCACTCGTCGTAAAAACATACCGGAGATTTGAATTTTATGCTCCTAATTAATGCGACCGAGCGCAAATTGTTCGATCTGATTGCGAATAGCAAAAAGCTCGCGTCCCGTCGCGTTACCGTTACGTTGGAGAGTATAATGGCGAGAATTGGCGATGCGACACACGCAAAAAGCCGAACCGGTCCGAACGGAACGCGCCCAAATGGGAGATAAGGGAAAAACAAACAACATTCGAAATGCGAACGTCGATTCCATTCACTGGCGCGCCAACACCTCAAGTCGCTTCATGTAGTTTCGCTAACTCTAAATTCTAAATTAGGGCTGGGGAAGACCTTATGCATGGTAAAAATAAGGACACCACTAAATACAAATTACTCTATTAAACTCGTACTAATTTCGAATTTTGAAATTCGTCCGTTGTTGTGTTACGATCATGTTTAACACAAAAAACAGACATATCCATAATCCAAAATCCACCACACCACACACACCCACACACCACAATTTGATTTTGGATTTGATCGATTATTAATTTCGGCCGTAGCCTATTTTGTAAACTAATTTAAAACAACATGGATTACAACATATACAAATATTTCAATCAATTTGACTCATAGTTAATAATGGTATCTTGACAAAGTAAATGCGACCAGGGCAAGAAAAGGTATCAATGTCTAATTTTTTATGTCCCTTGCATGAAATCTTTATGATTAAACACACACATTTTAAAGTACCTATGTATTTCAAACGAACGTGAATTTGATTAATTTAAACATCGAACGGACAGTGCGTGCAGTCGTTGCGTGGCCCAAGATCGATACGATATCTCGATTTAAAATCGTGCCTAAAGATAATCGAAAGGTGTTATTTTTTTTCAAAACCGGTCCGAGCTTCGTTTCCAAATGTATTCCAATACGATAGTAGATATACTTACTTTTTCTAATTCTAATAGATGAAACCGTAGAACTTGTATCGCTTGCACCATCTGTAAAGAAAAATATCATGTTAATCACATGGTATTAATATTCGTGTAGTTTGTTCTATTTTCTAGAGCTGCGTGGGAGTGTATTTGTCCTATTATATTAAAAAGTTCAACATTGGATGTGACATATTTTATTTTATTTTACGTCCTAATTGGTATTATGACCAATATCAAAATGTCTTTATGGTTCTTTTAAGTTGTTGTTAAAGCGATGACACCGAATAAATTAGTAAAGTATGTTCTTACAGCTGCCATCATTAAATTATTTATTTTATTATTCTTGATTAACTCCAATCCAGACGGTGTGGTTTGGGCTGAATATTTAGGTCTGTAACTGCCTCTATAAGCCAGACATGATACACACATATACGTCTCGTCTATCGGACATCTCACAAAGCCAACTGAGCAACAATGGACGGACAATGTATAACGGGTCCCCATGGTGCGTAGTGATGTGATTGTTTGCTTATGTTATTATCGATATTTGGTAATTGTGTAGTATAAATTAGTTAAATATTGAATACTTATTTATTTTTAATAAACATAATATAATTTTAATATTAATAAAAAGAAGACTATCTTTGCACTAGAAAATTTCGTATATGCAAAATCTGAATGTGTGTGAATTAATTCATAAACCTTATCTTACATAATGCTATTTATGACTGAATTACATAGTACCTCTTATTCATACGCGTTTAATTCAAAAAGGTCAAAGGCTTCTCCTTTGAATGTACTCTAAACACACATACAATACAAGAATATGATCACGCGCCACAATCCAAATGCCTTCGTATACTGAGATCCTATCGCCTATTGTTTGATAGTGTTTGAAGATCTAATCAGAGACTTTTTCAAATCGATATCTATCTAAAAAAGCGGTTAATGCCGTTTTAATAGCGTCTTGATTTGTTTCTGATGGCCACTTGAGGACGCGAGCTGAATTCTAAAAACGATCTTAGCTTATTTCGCTTTTGATGGATGATTTTACACTGCTTCGAATTTAAATTGTGTACTTTTCGGATATTAACAATGTAATGAGTTTGGATTTTGATGTTATTAGATGTAATTATAGCTGACGTTTTCGGTACATGCGTAGATGATTGGTAATAGGGAAATCGGAGTTTGTAGACTACGTAGGTAATGTCAATTTCGAAATTATTCTGTGAGGGCAATATTTGATTTATATACACAACATTTTTGCAGGCTTTCAGTCTAACCACATGCAACTGAATATTATTGTTTTACACGGATCGGCTGTTACATCCACAGCCAACATGCTGGATTATACAGATATCCCTAAAATAGACTATATAATAACTTTCCTTAAAGACTTACGGCCGAAGTTAATAATCAATCTTAACCAAATCTTTAGATTTAAGATTTTGAACTACATTCGTTTTCGTGTTTGGAATTCCCGGAGCCTCCCTTCGGTGCCGAATATGACCACTCCGGTCATTTTAGCTAGTAGGCGTCCAGTATACTCACCCTTCCCTGGAGCGGAGGAACTGCATGATGTATTTCCACCGGATCAATAAAAAAATTGGATATGATTCCAAATCCAAAGATTTTGGATTCGATTGGTTATTAATTTCGGTCGTTATTGACATATGCGTTTATCTAATAACTGATCTACATTATGATAAAAGTGCAAATAATTTTAGTTAGACATCACTATTTATTTATATATAATTATTATATATCCCGTATTTTAAATTATTTATTATATATAAGAGCATTATAGCCACAAAAGTTTTACATAATGTAATATTGGATATATGTATTAACTTATTTATATATATAGACAATTACTTATAGTCTACATTCTGGTTAAGATTTCCTTAGTCGCCTTTTACGACATCCACCGGATGAGATGAGAGTGGTGCACAGTCAAAGTCTTTAAGTTTTTTATTTCAAATAAACCAAATATTGGCACTTATGAAACGTGCTATATTCTTAATCTTACTAATCTACTTTATTACGACATACTTAACCCATCAAAGATTGATAACTGTATTATTTTTTCTAAACTTATTCTATCTACTTTCTTTTCGGCTCTTTTCCTATAGGACCGAGTTTTCCAAACCGTGCACTTTAATTAATGTTGACTTTTTTAAGAGCTTTTTAGGGCCTAACCTAAAACGACAACTGGGGCTCACAGCTTAACATATTGTCCGAAGCCCGGAGGCGTCATGATGAGGAAAGAATTTACACGTACCCAAGATATGACTGGCAAGCACAGCTTAACCTCGACCTGGATCGATCGATCTGCTCTGTGGTCATTTAGCCATAAGCCCAGCCAGATACGAATATTATACAAAAATTAAGACATTCCAATTTTGCTGTAGTATGCTTCTATTTTCTCCTGGTTACGGAAATTCACGAAGCTAAAAATCCACGATGTTATCCCACAAGTAGTATCAAACATCTGCTGCGCTCGTGTCGCTGCAATATCAATTAAATCTATAGCCGAAAGCGCCACCCCCGTCTGTTTGTTCAGACGTTCCGTTGACACAGACGACACCAACAGATAAAAATGTGTTTGACTTGTTTCTCTCTTGCCACTGAGACGGGTTTGTTTGAAAAGGGGAGACTACGAGTGTCCCAGTGTAATCCCTTGTTTAAAACCCGAATTTCGTTTTAGAATACCAGAGTTAAACTAAAAATTCATACAAATCAAAATTAAAATGCGGCAAATTTGGCTTATGATATTGAATATTTAAAGTATAAAATATTCTATGTTGTCAAATAAAATGTGTAGAGTAATTGTTACACAAAACTAAAGTTAACTTTTAACTACCGCTAATCATCAGTTTACTGACTTAATTACTTGTTGGTTTACCGACGTCGTTTGTTTTTAGTTAGATTTTAATTGTGCAGTATAGTGTTACACATAACACTGTAGCATCATCAGTTCTAAAACTCTCCTTTAAAAGATTTTAACGACAGAAACATAATTTCAACTCAATTTATTAGAAGAAATTACACAATAAACCTCGTTTTATCGCTTTACTATTAATTAACGACAGTAAAAATAAAATACAAGGCCAGTTTTCTATAAATATAGTTTGAACGGTACGGAATAAAACTATGTCATTCCTAAACTTGTTAACACAATATCACTTGCTAATGACTCGTAAAACACAAAACTATTCGGTTCTGTTTACCAACGCTACTGCAGTTCAACTATGTTTGAGGAAGCTTAAAGCCTCAAAAGGCTGTGACAGACCAAACACAGATGTGACGTGGGCAAACAACCTCCACGGGTCGCGTAACCAATCGCCTCTTCAACCAAATGGGTCAATAAAACAGTCGATTCTGTGTTGGTTTTTAGTCAACTTTAGTTTTTAGTTGACTGTACTTTGTTTCGATACCGTGGGTCCACATCACTAGACTAACAAACGTACAGCCCACGTGTTCTTTTTTAAATATGTTTAAAGATATTTTTTTTGTGAAATTCGAACTTTTTCGGATTCTTACACATTCCCAGTGTTTTTAGGTTAGTAGTTAGTTGGTTTACAATTTCAAATAGGGTTTGAGTAGGTTGGGACATTTTTTTTACTTTTGAGTAATCTTAGCCTAGTTAAAACTAAGATGAATTAAATTTATTACTATGTAAATTTTAACAGTAACTACTCAAACCATACACAAAAAACTCGTTACCTACTTCATTAACCTTGGCCCAAATTTAGCATTTCTTCACAAAACGCTTAAAATTCGCGACATGGTGTACGCGGCAGACTGGAACCGTCCCAATTATCCTCAATAACGCACTCAGCGTTGTGCCAGCGACAGTTGGGGATAAAGAGAAACACCTGAGGCTGTTGGTAATTCTTTAGTATAAGGAACTATATGCTAAGAACATGGGCTTGCTTGCATTTAATATTTTTATTATTGAAATAAACGTTCGTTAGAGGCGACTATCCAGTATAATATTGTAGTCTTTGGACGCGACTAAAGAGAAACTGAATGCTTTGAATGACGTAAGCATAACGTAAGCGTAAACGGAGTCTTGTTTATATTTATATTCGTTTATGATTTTTAATTGATTTCCTTTTTTTTTTTTTAAACTTTGTCCCACACTAGGATTTCTCGTGTGTCGTGGGTGCGTTTACAGACATGAATTCCACATATAATACACCCAGACCCGGATCAACTACCTGCAGATCAAGACAAATATTTGTTCCGTGGGAATCGAACCCACGACCCGGAGCGCAGCAGCCGACCGTATCAGCCACTGCACCAACCGTGCCGCCATATTTATATTCAATTTTTATGCAATTTAGTAGTAATAATGTTTTTTATAATTATAACAATGTGTCTGTAAACTTTATACTTCGCACTCATATTTTTTTATGTTGGATATATTTATATCGAAAATTTAATTCTTAAACATTTTACGTATTGCAAATTCATTCCGTGAATGTGATACTAAATTAAAAAAAGTTTATCGTATATTTTTATTATCAAATTAATAATAAAAGAGAATGGTCAGGCCCGGTTCAGGTCAGTTTTCAAAACGGCGCTCATATCGTATGTTTAGGTCTTGATGCTTATACCAATTCTTATTATGGCTCAGTGCTAAGTATATACAGCAATGATTTACTACGAATAATACGATAGAACAATATTGGATATGTTCCAGTTGTTGTACACAAAGGAAACTCATATCATACGCTAGGATTTGATATGTTCCACATTCTTTATTAAAGGTACTCCGGTCTAAGTTCACATAGTTCACAATTAGGGTAACCATTCAATCGTGCTACCTATGCAAGACATTATAATATTATCTGAATATGTTAATAAAATGAATTGGTACACCACGAACTCATTTGTTTTTTTGTTTGTTGACAATTTAGAAATAGGTTATTACTTACTTGTCTCATCAAGACACGTAGACTCATCCTGATTTAATGGATTCAAGGGTCTGAGCGACGTAGATGCAGTCAAAAATGCATTTTGTTTTTAAATTACTCCCTAATGGTTTTTCATGACCTCCGTCCGTACAACTTTTGTCATTCTCTTTTACTCTACGTTAAATTTCATTTTATGCGCAGTATTTGTACTGTTATATTTCCACATTAACGGAAGGAACTATAGTGAGCACATTTAATGCAGTATTATAACTATTTATAACACTTTGTTAAGCCTGTAATACTAGCAGACAAACATACTCTTTTACTTATACAAGTAAAAAATATCGAATTACAAAAACCTTTAGCATGAATGCGAAAGAGTCATGTGGTTCTGTTAAAGAGCCATCAACAAAGGTCCAATTTTAATTATAACTATAAAAATTACTCCGTTTCAATTATTTCAAAGTCAATAATAGCGTATTGAAATAATTTCGACAAGTAGTCTTTGTTGGCTTGCACAGAGAGCCGACCGCAAGTTTTTGTAGAAACAAAACTTATGAGATACTTAAGCTGTTCGTAGTTATACTAATTATGTAGTAACGACTCAACAGCTCAGGACTGTGCATCTGTGTATGTAAAGTATATGTCTTTCTTTTTAATAAAATGCCTCTCTTGATAGTAACGAAATTAGGTTAAAATAGGGCTCTAGTAATATTTTTAACCCAGCTTCTTGAATTTAACTTAAGTTGGCGATAAAATAACTTAATTTCTTCGTTCAAATCCGGATTAAATCTAACCATTATAAACCTATATGTTCAAACCTCACTAAAACGACTGGCACATCAAAAATAAACTGCAACTAGACAAACAGATGCGTCAGGCAGTGGCACCACATGTCAGCCTCAGGACAAAAACACACCACGATAATTCACCTATTCGTCGAGCAAAGTTTGCTCGTCGCCCGGATGTCGCCGCCTGTTTGGCCATCTTATCTCCAAGCTGGTTAAAAAGTTCTCGGTGTGGATGAATGACGCTTATCAGCACCAGCGCAGATAAAACTGACAGCTTAGTTTATGACCCTACGCTACTGTTCTCAGTCAGTTTTAACTTCTCAAATTTATGAGTCACGGTGCAATAGATAAACAAATCAATCTAATAGCAATGATGGGTACGTGCGTGACGGTGACAGTTGATAAAACGAATTTTCACTAACAAAGTCAAATAACATGAACGTCGCCTCCGACCGGCGCGATTCGTAATGCCTTAGATTTTATTTGTTAAAAATCGGTTAAGTACCCGTGTCGAACCGCGGCCGTGGGTGGCCGCCATCTTACTTTTATTATTTCACTTTTTGTCCCAGCTAGCCGCGGGAGGCACACGGTGCGATTCAGCTTTTTATGAGTGACAATATAATATCTTTTTTTTTTACTTATTTCCCTATTTTGTTGTTCCGAGAAATATGTCTCGTTTACCTGTGGTTAATTTTGGACATCTCTTTAGCTAATCAAATCGTAAATTATGCTGAAACGTTCCCTATTTTATAGGGTATTAAAGTTATCCCACGTTTTATTTGCCTTGAACTTTGTATAAGTAATAAAGGTGGACAATACTTACTAATGAGTCGACCTCTGGGTCCGCTATGTAGTAAGGTTTCTCTTGGCGTATCTGTGGAAGAGGGAGAGTAATGAATAATAGATATTTCATAACAATTATGAATGTAAACTTAGGTTGTCGGGTAGTAAGGGCAATGGATTAATGGCAGGCGCTGTCGGGTCGTAATACTTGTACGTGGCTAATAAAATGCTCGCTCGGTTGGCTGCCCGCGCGCACGCACCGTAGATTAAAAACATAGACTCGACAGTTTACTGACTGTAAATTATATTAACTGGATAGGTTTAAACTGTATAGAAGATAATACGTGGATTTTCAATGCAGAAAACGGTGAAATTTCACTCTAACCTTATAAGTTAATACGAGGTCCACAAATTTACTAATTATATTCATTATTTTCATAGATCACCATCATTTCAGCCGAAAGACTTCCACTACTGGACACATGCCTCACCCAAATATCGCCAGAACAACAGGCCTGGGTTTGTGTTGTAAGATCATTAGGGACTTTGCCATAATGCAAACTTAGCAGGTGGGTTGGCGACCGCAGTTGAGTTGTAAATGCTCTAAAGACACTCCTGTCTTCTAATCGGTCAACTACTCCCATAGTCGCGTTTTAGGCACCCACAGGGTGGGATGTGGTGGTGTTATTCTTAGCCAACTCCACACAGACTATTTACTAAGCTATTTCTATTTTAAGTTTTGTCTCCAGATAAAAGGTCATTTCGTGGCTTTGCGTAGAGAACTGAGGATACTTCAATATTTTAATCCCGTTTTTTTTCAATAAACCAACTTTAAATACAGCTGTTATCACCAACCATGCTCGAAGGCAAATAATCTGTCCGATCTACTTTTTAATCTCTGGCCCATACTTAAGAAACACTTTTTTTCGACATTTAAACCTCGTGTTGTCCGGAAATGCGATACTATCATGCACACCGGAGCGGCCCGATTTTTTACATCTAGCAACACAGTATATATGTTGCTTTCCAACAATAATAAAAATGCTATGATTATGTACTAATTAAAATTACATGACATAACATTTCCAAAACTGTACTAATTTGCTCCTGACTATATTTGTAATTAAAATTACTTTTTTAATCAATCTCGGCCAACTGTATCTTGTTCGTTTTAGAATGAACCACTTACTACTTTGGAAATCATATTTTTAAGTGCCGTAAGTAGTTAACTTGTATGTATATCATTAAATAAAACAGGTTGACGTTGTAACTCGGGAATCTCGAGCAGTTTGTCTGTTAATTAATAATGTTGTGTTTTAACTGCCAAATTGAATCAATTTTCCAAGCAAAGGCAAGATGGCGAACACTTGGTTCGTCAGGTTTAAGGTTTGTCAATTGAATAAATAAAGAATTTAAGTAGTGCAGGTGGACTCATTGTGGTGTCCAATGTCCAGTGTTCAAATCACCAAATTATTATTGGGTCCATAATCCGTTAGTTTGAATTACTTATATCTAATAAAACTTAACTTTTAATATAATTTATTCTGCATTGTTAGTTATAAATAGTGTCTTCATTGTTATGAAAGGAAAGAAAATGTGTTTTAGACAATTAAACAATATAATTTAGTATTCAGGGACGATGGAACGCGTTCTGATCATTACATATTCCGGATGTGGGTTCGCTTCACAAGCAAATTAAGCCCAAAAGCATATGTTGCATAAAGACATATCTATACAAATAAATAAAATTGAAGTGACTGTTTGTAATGTCAAAATAACAGCTTTTTATTAAATGCATATGAAAGTATGTACGCTACATATAACGAAAAGTCTATTTTTAAATTTTTTGTCTGTCTTTCTGTCCGTCTGTCTGTCTGTCTGTTTGTTCCGGGTAATCTCCGAAACGGCTGGACCGATTTTGACGGGAACTTCACTGGCAGATAGCTGGTGTTATAAGGAATAACTTAGGCTACTTTTATTTTGGAAAAATTATTAGGGTTCCGCGTAAAAAAAAACCCCTTGAAATCCAATATATATTCTATGTCAAGTGTCTATGTCGAAGTACTCTAAATTTCTTTTAAAATAAACGCGGGTGAAACCGCGTGTCCCAGCTAGTTGCTAATAATTTGACTAAACAAGACTTAGTACCCTTTAAAAGAAGCCATGACATTTTCATTTCAGACCATGCCATTGTTGCATTTGTGAATAAATAAATATGAACAACAAAACGGTAAAGGCAGACAACACTCAGATTATTAATGCTTATGCCTGTTTAAAATCCAATTAGTTTTTAACCATCAATTGACATATACACACAATACAGCCGTAATCGATTACCTATTTTGCAATAGGACATAACGACTCGAACGGCCATATGACTAGTCTTAAGTATAGTATTGCAATAGTTTATAACTTAACATAACCATTACTGGGATGGGATGGGATGGGAAACAGTTCGTTCCCAGACATGTAATAAGAATAGCGTGCGCAGACGCATATTGCCCCCAAAAATTATATTTATCCAGATGGTAACACACTTAAAAGGAACGAAACTTATGTCATTGGATCATGCCGTGAGTCGGATACGTCCAAGAAGTCAATTGTAAGTCGGGAACGGTCGAATTACGACAGTCACAGTCGTCTACATTGGACCGCGCACTTATGCCGATCGATTGAGGCATTTGCCCACATACTAGCGCTCAATTTTTTCTATCAAATCTTTCGCAGGTGATTACCTAGTCTTATAATATTGAAGCTTATCTTATCGAATAAACAAATTCAAACTCTACCTGAGTTTTTCCAAACAGCAAAACCTATATTTTGCTGGACTAAGAATCGAAATTCAAAACCTCACTGCTACATTCATGCTTGTTGGGTGGAAACCGCGATTCGGAAGCATACCGTAGTCTGATAGTCTGACGATCTGCCGAAAGCTGCTGTGATAGCTTGAACGCGGAAAGATAGGAACTGGGTGCTATAGCATAACAGACATAGGAGAGGCCTTTGATACATTAATGCTAGCTACTATTAAACAGGAAGGTGATTTCATTATTTCGGCCTAATGAAGTCCACTGTTGGACACAGGCCTCCCCCAAAGATCATCACAACCACCGATATGGATGTGTTTTGAGCTCATTGGGGGGTTTTGCCATAATCGCCACGCTTGGCAGGCGGGTTGGCGATCGCAGTTGAGTTGTTAATGTACTCGAAGGACGCTGCTGCCCATCCTCCGACTAATCCTTTAGTCGACTTTTACGACACCCATGGGAGGAGATGGGGTGGTGGCATTCTGAGCCGGCACCACACGGCATGTATGATTTACTATAATTTAACGTCTTTATAACGTAATAGGAATGATTGAAAAACAGCAACATATTATATGCAAATTATTTTATTGGTGGTTAATTGGCTTAGGTTTTGATAGCCAATTATTTCAGACCATTAATTTATTTTAAATCTCTCAATAATAAAACTGATCATCTTGTATCGACAATAAAGAACGAACGGGATTAGTGAAATTTGTGTTAATTATGAAGTCAATTAATTTGTTTCGAAATGTATGTGTGTTAAATTAATAAACACTGTTTGATTTGATTCCCTTTAAATTTTCTTTTAAATGACATTTATCTATACTTCTGCCGATTTTATACCAAAATAGTTTTTGTTCACGAAAAGCTATTTGGCCCAGTCCATCATCTTCATCATATAGATCATACATATTTATCCTCATCATATATTTACTTCGTGTGGTGTCCGGATTGAGAATATAGCCCACTACATCTCCTCCCGTAGATGTCGTAAAAGGCGACTAAGGGATTCTACACCAGAAGGATGGGCAGCAGCGTCCTTTCTGTCAAACGGCAGCCATACTGCGCTCACCAACCCGCCTGCCAAGCGTAGTGAGTACTGGCAACTACCCCCCAAAATAATGACACAGTTGTGGAAATCTATGGGGGAGGCCTTTGTTCAGCAGTGGACGTATAAATGGCCGATATGATGATATATTTACTTTAATATTGCTGTCTACTTATTGATTATTGATGGGTTTCTCAAAAGGAAAAGGAAACAGATAATTTACCGGCACAGTTGGAGCAGAGGCTAAGCACTGTCTGCACTATGGGTTTAATCTCTGCACGGAACAAACAATTGTATGGCGTACATATAGTTGTTTTAGGTCTGTATTTACGTCTATTCCATGTGGTTTAAGAACTAAGCACTACTCATCTCCTCCCGTGGATGTCGTAAAAGGCGACTCAGGGATTCTAAGCCAGAGGGATGGGCAGCAGTGTCTCTTCTGTGTCATAGTAACTGCGCTCACCAACCCACCTGCTAATCGTGGTGAGTATCTACTGGCAAATTCCCCCCAAAATGACTACACAGTTGTGGAAATCTATGAGGGAGGCCTCTGTACAGCAGTGGACGTCGTTTGGCTGACGTGGTGATGGTGATTTACGTCTGTAAACTACATCTACAATGCACAAAAATTATAATGTGGAGTTTAAAAAAACAAAAGACAAAACTTTTAGTTACTCATTAAAAGTTGTGTACTAAGCCATGTCACAATTAGAACAGCCCAGCAATTCCCATGTCAACAAAAAACCGACATTTTTTTCATTTAGCTACTTTCTTATACTGCGTTCATAATTAGTGGATATTCTGCTGTACGTATTTTATGTGTAAACATAAATAATAAACTTTACAACGAGAAGTTTACACAAAATTCCATTATTTACATTGACCCATTGTTGTCAATTTCACATTGTAACATTATGCTTTTAACATAATCTGTAAGTAATGAGCACTGCATCTTGATATACCAAAAACATATTTTAATGTTAATATTTAGTGGTTTAATTTGTGTCAATGTTTGTACAGATAGTGGCTGAAGTAGATAGGGCTGTTTCAGAAGGCCAAGATATATATTGGAGGGTTAATGGAGAATGATGGTTTAAATTAATCAATTATCAATTTGTATCATTACCGCCATAATGCATTAGATAATGTAATACCTATTATATACCTGTAAAAATACTAAAATTTATTTTAAAGGGACTATCAGTAGAAGTTGCAATTTTAAATATTTTTTTCAAATATATTAAATAATCTATACAAATAAATAAAATGGAAGTGTCTGTTTGTAATGTCAAAATAACAGCTTTTTACTAAACGCATATGAAAGTATATACGGGACCTATAACAAAAAAAGAATTTTAATTTTTTTTGTCTGTCTGTCTTTTTGTTCCGGGTAATCTCCGAAACGGCTGGACTGATTTTGACAGATAGCTGATGTTATAAGGAATAACTTAGGCTACTTTTAATTTTAGAAAAACAAATATGGTTCCGCGCAAAAAAAAAACCCTTGAAATCCATGTATATGTTCTATGTCAAGTGTCAACGTCGAAGTACTCTTAATTTCTTTGAAACTAAACGCGGGTGAAACCGCGGGTACCAGCTAGTTAATAAATAAAGTGCTATTTGAGCACAAATAGATTCTTTTCCCATTTTATTACGAAAACGTTCACGGATGAAGAAAACGCGCCGCTTTAAGAAAAAAGTATAAAACTTATTTCATTCCTCGAGTAACAACTTTACTTATTAATTACTGCTAAATAATGTAAATAACAGTTTGTTTTAGAATAAACCCAAAACTTCACTAATGTTGTAAGTTTTCCGTGCTATGTCCGCATTAAGAATATAGCACCACTCCATCTCCAAAAAAAAGGCGACTAAGGGACCCTAAACCAGAGAGAAGGGCAGTAGAGTCCCTTCTGTGCAACAGTAGCCATACTGAGCTCACCAGCCCTCCTGGCAAGTGTGGTGAGTATTAGCAAACTCCTCCCAAAATGACGACACAATTATGTGAATCTATACGGTGGATTTTGTTTAGCGACGACGAACGACGACGTTTTGTTTACGATGATGATGATTTTTGTAAGACTTCATCATCATCATATCAGCCAAAGGACGTCCTCTGCTGAACAAAGGCCTCCCCATAGATTTCCACAACGAGCGGTCACTTGCCGCCCGCATCCAACGGCTCCCAGCGACCTTCACCAGGTCGTCTGTCAACCTCGTTGGAGGTCGTCCCACGCTGTTTTCCGGTGCGCGGTCTCCATTCGAGAACCTTTTCAGCCCAACGGCCATCAGTTCTACGAGAAATATGCCCCACCCATTGCCACTTCAGTTTACTAATCCTTCCTTTTATAAGACTTATATTAAGTTATGGTGTAAACAAGGTATAAAATATGTACTAAAAATATTCTATGGTTTAGAGTAAAATAATATATGCCTTTCTTAAGACTTCCAAGTTAATTAAAAACGTTTATCGATAGTTAACCATGCTCATATAATTGACTTAACTCCTATCCCAGCTAGCCCTAGAAAAGGATCATAAATTTTGACACATAAGTCGTCCATATGACAGTTTGCAAAAATTATAAATATGGCACTTTACCATTTACGACAAGCTCAAATAGACTGTATCGTGCAGTTTTATGGTGGAATTTACAGCGTCATACAACCATGGCTTTTAAATGTATGGGATCTATTAGTATGGGTCTTAAATGTCATGTAAAAATTATACTTTTTAACTCAACCATAGATGATCGATACGATTTCCATGCAATTCTGATTAGCTTATAATTATATCCTTCTTTTTTACAAATATAACCTTTTTTTCTTTTTCATATAAATAATTTTATGAGGTCTGTTTTTAATTGTAGAGCAAACTGTTTTTGTTACATTACTAATAATATGTTGTGTGATTTGGTATTTTCTAACGCTATTTATTTTTTGTAACATCAATAGGTTTGTTGTTCTAAATACCTATAACATTAATTTTAGAAAGCCTTCTCATTACCATGTTTTACCTCATATAATATCTGATTGTTGCCTTGTTATCACTTTCTTTTTAAATATTGACCCACACTGGGATTTCTCCTGTGTCGTGGGTGCGTTTACAAACATAAATTCCACACACAATACACCCAGACCCGGAACAACTACTTGCAGATCATACAAATATTTGTTCCGTGTGGGAATGGAACCCGCGACCCAGAGCGCAGCAGCCTACTGTATCAGTCACTGCACCAACGATGCCATTTCTTAAATGAACCGTACATAATGGGCCCCTCAAGAGCATAATAAATACTCAAACGTCATTTAACGTTAAGACCCCGCATAAACAAGTTGACTGTGGTTTTGTACCAAAAACAGGTTTCTCGAATAGTTAAAGCGGGGACTTAACGTTAAATTTCGTTTGAGTATTCGGCCGTTAGTAACTCATTGAGTGTCGTAAAACGAGACGCAATTAAAAATCTATTGTGTCTACCGGCTGCCGGCAATTGACACGCGCGTGGGTAAGACAGGAGTATTTTATAAGGATTATTCTAAACAAAATATTATCTGTTTGGATTAAAAAAACCGAGAAAGATAAAAACTCCTAATACATCTAATACCATCCCACCTTGAAACGTACATGGCTATAAATCATAGCGCTCAGTAATGACCGGTGTGCGCCGGGTAGCGGGTTCGATCCCGCCCACGACATAATGGCTATCATTCCGCCTTGTGTCATTATTGGACGCAACAAATTGTTATTTGCCTCTAGTGACTCTGGTTCAACTGCGGATGTAGTGAGCACAGTGGTGTAAATATTTAAGAATGTGGTCAAAGTATATATTAACGGCCGAAATTAATAATCGATCTAATCCGAAATCTTCAGATATAAGATTTTGAAATTCACCCGTTGTTGTGTTACGATCACATTTAACACAAAAAACAGACATATCCGTAATCCGATATCCAAAGGTTTTGGATTAGATCGATTATTAATTTCGGCCGTAAGACGATAAAATTGCTTTAAAGTAAATTATAACATTGAAAAAAAATTGCAGAATTTGATGTTCAATTAATGTTGTTTAAATATATAAAAAATTGCAACATATTATTTTTATATAACGTTCAATGGGAAAAGTAGGTTCAATATGAAGCAGTTATTAATGTGAACTAATAATTATTTCTAGTTTAAATTTCTTTAAAAATCTATACTGATCTATGTCTGTTTGTAATGTGAAAATAACAGCTTTTTACTAAATGCATATGAAAGTTTATACGGTGCCTACAACAAAAAAGCTATTTGTCTGTCTGTCTGTCTGTTCCCGCTAATCTCCGAAACGGCTGGACCAATTTCTACTGGACGTTCACTGGAATATAGCTGACATTATAAGGGATAACGTAGGCTACTTTTATTTTAGAAAAATAATTAGGCTTCTGTTCAAAAAAATAAAACCCATGAAATCCAATATATATATACATACTCTATGTCATATGTCTATGCCGAAGTACTATAAACTATATTTAAATAATCCACTTTCTTTTAAATTAAACGGCGGGTGAAACCGCGGGTCCCAGCTAGTATATAATATATTTTGGGGTCGTTGACAAATAGTGATACTGAGTATAATGTTGACCACAACATTATTGTAATTTGACCTCTTGAGTCACAAAAAATGTTATACTCGAGTAAGCGTGGGTTTGCTGATTCTTGATCGTCGGGTCACTGATCTAGGAATGATTCATACATTTATAGCTTGGATACATTCACACCTTGTCTGTTAATGGATGAAGAGTGACTCTGTTTAATTTTATTGGTGTTTAATTTCCAGTCTGTTAAATTTAAATACTAGAGGAACTTAAGTTTTCTGTTATTATAATAGCTTATATGCCAAGTTTTTCTCTTGAAAAGTAACCGGTTTTCTGCTGATTAGCAAGTTCAATCAAGTTTAAAAGGAAATGTTCTCAGTTTAAATACTTAAATGTTTGTATAGGACCGAGTTTTGACTAAACAATGAATTTTGTATACAATTACAGATATTCATCATATCAGCCACAGGACGTCCACTGCTAAACAAAGGCCTCCCCTTAGATTTCCAAAACGAGCGGTCACATGCAGCTCTCATCCAACGACTCCCAGCAACCTTCACCAGGTCGTCTGTCCACCTCGTTGGAGGTCGTCCCACGCTGCGTTTTCCGGTGCGCGGTCTCCATTCGAGAAGCTTTGTGCCCCAACGGCCATCAGTTCTACGAGCAATGTGCCCTGCCCATTGCCACTTCAGTTTACTAATCTTTTGAGCTATGTCGACAACTTTAGTTCTTCTACGGATCTCCTTATTTCTGGTTCGATCTCAGAGATCTTGTAGATATTACTATCTGATAATCCCTGCACAATTCCTCCTCCACCGTCTTTGTTTAACAGTTATTACTAGAGCCAAGGAGCCATCACCACACACATTTACAAACACACCTTTACATACAGACGTATATCATTATACAACTAATCGTGTCGATGCGTATCACTATAATGATAGACCAAAGTTACCAAAATCCTCCAGCCAATGGCGAATGGACGATCAAAAATATAACAAACGTAAATATAGCCCCTCCCCCACCCCGAGGCAAGGAAGTGTCTCATTTAGGGGGGCACCGACCCATGAAGCAAGACCGAAGCCCCTTTGGACACAAATTAAATGCTAATAAGGCGATCGGCTGATACCGAAGTCTTGAAACAACAATTTTTGGTATTACTTAAAGCTTTACAGTAAGAGTACGTGTTGCTTTTTTTGAGGTTTGGAAATACTGGTCGGAGTTTAGTAATATACTAGCTGGGACCCGCGGTTTAATTTAAAATAAATTGGATTATTTATAAATAATTTAGAGTACTGATAGATACTTGACATAGACATATTTTTTGCGCGGTACCCTAATTATTTTTGTAAAATAAAAGTAGCCTTAGTTATTCCTTATAACATCAGCTATCTGCCATTGAAAGTCCCGTAGAAATCGGTCCAGCCGTTTCGGAGATTAGCGGGAACAAAACAGACAGACAGACAAAAAAAATAGCTTTTTTGTTGTAGGTACCGTATATACTTTCATATGCATTTATTGAAAAGCTGTTATTTTGATATTACAAACAGACATTTCAATTTTATTTATTTGTATAGATATCTGAAACTTTGAGAGTACATCGGATGCGACTACATGAGAATAATAGCAGGTTATTGTCAGATGTAACACCCGCGTCGGTTGGACCGTCTGTTAATTTTGAGGTTTACTTAGTGATTGATCTGTTTTATTGTCACCACTTTTGAATCGAAGGTTTGACGTATATATTTTGCGGTTTGATCCGCCAGAAATTTTATCACTTCATTTGTTTTAAACACAGCGCTCTAATAATTCGTAGCCACAATGTTATTTATAACCAACAAATAGCACTTAATTTTGGTAGCATTTAGAGAGAGTATTGCTTAGTCCTAGAAGCCAAAGAGCGTAAATATAATAATGAATGCAACAAAAAATTTACTCGTTCACATCGGCACGCTTAATGCCTCCATTACATCTGACATCGGGACAAAAAACATCACGAATTGTTAGGTGTCGATACGAAGCAAAAATTCCCTCTCGAATCGAGTTATTGCATCCATATTTTTTATTTTAATCGATGCATCGAACTGTATTCTATCGATTTAACTCGCAAAAAATGTAGGACAAAAGAGTTTTACATCAGTTTGTCCCGTAAAAATAAACAGTCCGTGAACAAAATAACTTTTGACTCGTCCCAAACATCTTTGTGATACGACAATTGTCGTTTTCTCTATTCATGGCGTTTACCTGAGGCTCATTGTTACCCCCCTTTGTGCACTTTCAGTCGAAATGGCATTGTTTGTTTAATTGAATAAATGCCTTGGTACAGTCCTTTGTTGTACTTAAAAGGACCAGATCTCATGTGGATGTAACCACCTTGAAATAAAACTCAAGTTAATCGATTAAGTATTTTTTTCCACTAAAAACTGGAATCGAGCAGTGTCCGAGTAACGCTGATTTTAAACACCGATCGCCTGCTACCTGGGCTCTCGAAAAAACTACGGAACTCATAATTAAATCCGTAAGGTCCCAATCAAAACATCCAAATTTCTCAATTAATATTAAACCCTATTTGACACATGTTAAAGTACATTATGAAACTATCGACAATGGTCACTTACTGCAATAAGTAACGGAATAACTGAGGCACCAAAATCGCTACCAAACGTGGTACCCTGTAATTTGTAATAAAAAATCTATTTATAAGATAAAATAAAGCACCGAGACGCTACCTAAGATGCCCGTCGATCGATCTCGATGGGCTTTTTAATAAATCAAGCGGTATCGAGCCATTTTGACGCTTGTCAAAGTTAAACGTACGATATAGAATCGCGCGTACCGTACGATGGTTTTAATGTAAAATTATTCTTTAATGCTCAGAGGTCGAGTTTTGTAATTTAGTTAAGTCGCCTCCTATTTAATAACATTCTTGTACGGCCGGCGGTCGGCAGGTGCTTTTTTTTTTTCAAAGTTGTGACTTAAAAAACGGCCGTTCGGCCTACCTCGCTACTGAAGTAGTTCGAATTTTAAAATTATAGTGTATTAATACGCGTTCCTGTTACGAAATTTTTATTTATAGTGCACGCGTCTTCTGTTCGTACGTTGTTATGGGGGCGCCACTGCTCCATCGCGCGTCACGCCGCGATTGTTTTGGCAACCACGATCGCTCCGCATATAATCACCTGTTTTGACACAACGGCGTGCGAATACATTTATTTGGTCCGCTTTACTACCACCCGTAAACGGACGTAATGAACAAATGTCTTTATGGTATACTTGTAAACGTCAAATATCAGTCATTTCTCCTCGGTGAGCACAAAAAACGCCATAAATATTCTTAACAAAATGGCTCCTACTGAATATTGTGGCCATAAACGTGGCTCTATAAAATGAGGTTTGGTTGTTTAACTCTTGTTCTCGCTCTGTGTTGGAATTAAAGAACTTAGACGCGGGCCCGACCTTTTGTTTGCGTAGTGTTTCTTTCCATAAAATATATGTAAATCATCGAGAAATTATTCATAACTAACTGGAATTTATAAATGTTTTACGGTTTGTTTTTGTGTTGCCAAAAACTTTGTGTGCCAGTGGCCTTAAGGTCCAAGTTTTGTTTGGAAAGGTCACTCGAAGCGTATTTCGCATGAGGCTCAGAAATAAAATTGTTGCCCTAAAAATGTCTAAATGATGCTTCTCGTTGCTTGCGAGCATCCCTATTAGAAAGGGACAAAGTGAGCAGTAAAACAAGGATAGACAGTGGAGCGTTTTTCGTGCGTTTTTTGTCCCGAAATCCGTGCGTTCAAAAATTTTATTTTAATACAAGAAAAGTATTCAAAAGATACGGGGCAGGTAGAAGCGACCGAACTGGGGTATTTGCTTAGTTTCTTTTTTTTTTTCGCACAAAGAATTCAAGTTGATTTATGGCCGTGGTGTGTGACGATTTGTGACCTGTAATTTCTGATGTGAGTTTTGTCACTACGGATCTGAGAGCTTGATTTATTAATTCTCGGACGGCTCGTCAGAGAGCGTGTTCCGGTTTTGACAGTCGTCAGTAACATATAATTTTTGTGCGGTGGAAGTGATATTTAATTTTATTGTGTTTTGTTTTGAGCCAATTGAGACATTATACAAAACACTGTGAAATTTTATTGCGCCAATTTGCGCAATTTATTTATTTTGTGTGCAGAACATAATTTGACGCGGCGTGTAATCCGTGATAATATTTTTGTTTACAGCATTCCTTTGTATTTTAGTTTATCGATGTTGATCTTAACTGCGAATTTTATTATTAGTTTTGTCCACGTTGTCTGATGATATTGCGCTCAGTGCGAATCACGTATTCTCATACAAGGGTATTATATACACTACAGTTAGTTGCTTAACAGGTCCCAAGAGGGTCGTTTGGACCCGGAAGGTCAGTTTTTCGACCATTAACGCGATCAGAGGGTTGGCGTGGAATTAGTGGCAGTAATAAAGGTGGAAGGCAATTACCCACTTCGGGCCAGTCGGTTAAATGGTGTCTCCACTCGTTCACTACTATTACACTAGTCGCAAATTTGTTCTAATTGCTTAATTTCTTTATCATACTTTTTTATAGATAATAAAAAGGAGGATTTTGTCTTATATGTTATTGTAACATTTAATGACGATGAAATGGGTGATAGATGGTCCGGTATGGTGTCCGGATTAAGAATGCACCACTCCATCTCCTCCCGTGGATGTCGTAAAAGGCGACTAAGGGATTCTCATCCAGAGGGATGAGCAGCAGCGTCCCTTCTTTAGAACAGCAGCCATACTGCGCTCGCCAACCCGCTTGCCAAGCGTGGTGAGTACTGGCAAATTCCCCCCAAAATGAAGGCTTTTTTCAGCAAAGGCTGTCTTAGGGCTGATATGATGATGATGATGAGATGATAGGTGAGCCAGTCTTGCCAAAATATTTTCGTTTTGTAGAGTAGATAAGGCATGACAATGGAAAACAAAACAACATTGAAGTCCTAAACGCTAAAAAGCAAATTGAATTTACACTACTGAAACTTAATTTAAAGCATGCAGAAATAATTGTCCTTCTTGTAATTGAGTAGGTAACAGCTAACCAACCAAATCTTACATCTCGACTATAAAATCCTTACTTCATAGTAAATAAAGTCTTAAATTAAATGGCCATAAAATAACGACCCAGTCGACCCACCTAGACCGATAGAGTTGTTAGATTATTGATAGATGTTAGAACTGCGAGATTAATTTATGGTAAATTATAGTTTTTTCTTACAATTGTGCTACTACTACACTGCCAATAACTTAACATTGCTAATTTGGTATAGTATACTAGTGTTAAAACTTTTCATTACGAAAACGCTCTTATAATCTAAGGTGATTTCTTATCGCAGACCAGAAAGCGAATTAACTTTTACATTTGAAATAAAAATACCTACGTCTCCACAACTTAAAATTCCATTTCATTCTATACTTATTTCAAAATGGCAAAGAGTCACGAACATTCTGCCAATGTCAGTAGTGTCATGGAAACAAATCTTTTTATAGGCACTGTAGTTTATTTAAACTATAGTTTCAAGCTCCTGCCTTATAAAGAAATCATTGTTCTTAGTGTACCTATTTTTGTATCTGTCCAGGCTTCACCTTAATAGCATAGATTCCCCTTAATACCACCACCACCACCAGACGTCACACTGGCTGTGGGATTGCGTATAATGCACGCACCTTATTGGTACAAGATGACGCGATGCTACTTCGGCGGCCAATGGGAGGACCTCTTCGCGGCTACGAAACTGTATACGTTGCGATCAAAAATGGCAATCGACGCACAAAATTGTACTCAATACGCACACCGCTTTTATTTCTTTGTATGTTCTATCTAAACATTAAAAGCAAATTCGAAATCAACTGTTTACCATCATTTTACAACAAACCTCCAACATTTGGTCCATCGAGCCGGACGCAAGCTCAAAATCTACGACCAGCCACGACCGTTGGAGGCCTACGCAGAACCCTGGGAGAAGCCGGTTTTGGACCTGAAAACGCGCATAATAGGTTCGGCCAGCCATCCTGTCTATTTCTACTTCATCTCCATTTCCGTTGTGTAATACCGTGCATGTAAATTAGTTTCAGTGAGAATTAGCTGAGAAGTACGAACTTCTTTGCATGCTACTACTCTGAGAAGCACGTTTTCGTATCCGTGAGTACCCAGTTTATTACTTTCCACCAAAATGAGCGAAGATGAGGCTGTTGCGAAATCTCGTGATAAGTCTCCTTATAGGTCTAATACTAGTGAAAATAGTAGCTTAATTAGAGAGCTAATTAAAAAACGTGGCATAGCTAAAGGGAGATTAACTAAATTTGCAAATCACCTATCTAATCTAAAAGGTGACATTTTGTCTAGCCAAAAACGTATTGACCTAAAATTGCGCGTTCAGGGAGCTATTAATTTGTTCAGCGAGTTTAACTGCATTCAAACTAAGCTCGAGGAATCAGTGTCTGATGTAGATGAGCAGTTAACGCAAAGGGAATTGTTTGAAAACAGCTATTATAGTATAATGTCGCAAGCTGAATATATTTTAACGGAAAATCAGGTTACTGACAGTTCTCATCAATGTAGTCATCACAAAAAGTCGGTTAAATTGCCTACTATTTCTATGCCCACGTTCGACGGTTCGTATGAGCGATGGTTGGAGTTTAGGGATACTTTTCTATCGTTAGTGCATAATTCTAGTGAGCTTAGTAGCATAGAGAAGTATCACTATCTAAAATCGTCGCTTAAAGGAAGCGCGGAACTGGTCATAGATTCAGTTGAGTTTTCGAGTGATAATTATTGTGTTGCATGGGAATTACTTCTCAGTCGTTACAATAACAGCAGATTGTTAGTACACAATCACGTCAAGTCATTGTTTAATATGCAAAATGTTAGCAAAGAGTCACCAGTTCTAATTAGAAAGTTAATAGACACAGTTTTAAAGAATTTACGTGCATTGAAAATCCTTGGCGAGCCTACCGACTCGTGGGACACACTTGTTATATATATAATTGTTTCTAAATTAGATCAAACTACAGAGCGTGAATGGGAACAACACAAAGGCACATTATTCTCTAGTAATGGTGACTGCAAGACACAACTCAGAGTGAATGATCTGGTGAAGTTTTTAAAAGACCGGGCCGACATGTTGGAAACACTACAAGTGTCACATAGTAAAACTAGTTATGATAACAAGAAACATAATACACAAAATCAGTCTAATATTCACTGTAATGTTTCCACGAATAAGCCACAGGAACGTCATACACGCGATTTCACTCATAAACTTTGTGTACTTTGCAACGCCAGTCATCCTTTGTATTCTTGTCAAAAATTCCTAGATTATAACTTAGAATCGAAACTTAAATTCGTAAATGACAAGAAACTGTGTATCAATTGTTTACGTTCGGGTCACACTTTAGACAGATGTAGATTTGGGCCGTGTCGAATGTGTAACAAAAAACATAACTCGTTGGTTCATCCCGATCATTATAATAATTCGAGTAATGTTAATCAGTCCGTTACACTTCCGTCGTCGCACGCTAATGAGGCGCGAGAGCCGGCTGCGACGGCCACAGAGATGCAGTCGCGTCCCGCGCCCCCTGCACCGCGCTCATCCTCGTCCTTATCAGTGCAAATTCCTACGATCCAAGCCAATAAAGCGCACATAAATATACAATGCGCTCAATCAGCCGTAGTAAAACCCGTTATACTGTCGACCAGTTTAGTTGAGGTGGCTGACAATCATAACAATTATCACCTAATACGCGCAATACTCGATAGCGGTAGTGAGCGATGTTTTATAACTAAATCTTTATGCGAATTACTTGAAGCGCCAGTAATACAGTCCACTCAAGAAATACGAGGCGTTGGTAACTCAGTTACAAAATCTACGCATATATGTGACATCCTAATTAAGTCACGCAATAGCAACTACACTACGCATTTACAATGTTTTGTTTTACAGAATATTACATCTACTTTGCCGGCTTTGCCAAATCAATGCGCACATTTGAATATTCCCAATAATATTCAATTGGCAGACCCGCAATTTTATAAATCTCAGAATATTGATATTTTAATAGGCGCGGATAAATTTTGGGATTTAATAAATACACGTAAAATTAGATTACCTAATGGGCCTTTCTTATTAGATACAAAATTGGGGTGGGTTATTTCCGGACCTATTTGTTCTATACCGCGTTATGTGGGTTCACACATTCAGTGTAATCTCTCTCAATCAATTGATGTACAATTAAGACGGTTCTGGGAGCTCGAAGAAATGGCCACTCGGGACACACGGACTGATGAGGAACGTGCTTGTGAACAACATTTTGTCAATACTACTACGCGCAATAGTGACGGTAGGTTCAATGTACGCATACCGTTTAAAAAATCTCCTGATACATTAGGTGAAACATACTCGCAAGCAGAACGTCGGTTTTTAGCTATTGAAACACGGTTGCTCCGCAATCCTGATTATAGGAAGCTTTATATTGACTTCATTCATGAGTACATCCGCTTAGGTCACATGAGTCGCGTTAATCAGTACGGGACGCCTCATTATATTCTACCGCACCACGGTGTATTTCGCGAGCACAGTACCACTACCAAGCTGCGGGTGGTGTTTGATGCAAGTGCCGCATCAAGCAATAACATCTCGCTAAACGAACTACAAATGGTAGGCCCTCCAATACAAGGTGATCTTATAGCTATCTTACTGCGATTTAGGCAGCATAAGTATACGGCTTGCGCTGATGTAGAAAATTTTTACCGTCAATGCTCTCTTCATGAGGATCAGCGTGACCTTCAATTGATCTTGTGGCGTGATAATCCGATGGAAAATATAAGTGTCTATCGGCTTAATACAGTCACCTACGGCACCGCGTCTGCTCCTT